>CM056725.1:15912918-17196437 GCA_029844215.1 Przewalskia tangutica | reverse complement strand
GGTTATAGCTTTGAAAAACATGTAGTTTAAGTGAAAAGCGAGTAAAAGTACTCAATAGCGAACATCGAGGCATGCTTGTTTATTTTCAATTGATAACTGTATATTTTGAAGGAGCCTTGAAGTGCGGTAAAGTTGCCTCAGTGTGATCTAGAGGTCACGAGTTCAAGCGTGGAAACAACCTCTTGCGAAATGCAAGGTAAGGATGCGTCTGATAGACCGCGTGGTCAGGCCCTTCCGGATCCGCGCATGGCGGAGCTTAGTGCTGGCTGCGCCTAACAGGTATATTTTGATGATAAGTAATTTACGTTTGTCTGCGGCTAGGGTATCTAACTCTAAAATGAACATTCATGAATTTTGCAAATCATTTGTGATCGATGATCAAAGGAGAAGATCAATATGCTTATCGTGGACTTGTGTTATGTGTTAGTTTGTTAGTTTCATTCTGGTAAACACCGAGTCAGGTTAACTTATGTGTTCCATTTTGGAATGAAAATGAAGACTCTTTGAAACACTCTAGTGAGATGGAGTGCGAAGTGGGCTGCAAGGATGGAACCGATGGCAACGGTTTGTTACATTGCAATCGTTCATTATAACATTATTTTTAAAAATCGATAAGTACTTTAATATGAATTGATAATAGTAGAGATTTGAGCACTTGAAGGTTGAAACTACGTGAAGAATAACATGTTTGATTTGAAACTCTTGCAAACATATCTCGAAGTGCGGTGGGAAACTTTTGAAGCAGTCAACAAGTCACGCGGCTCTGGGTTTCAGCAGATGATAGTTACCTATGCAAACAAGATTACGAGGCAAGGTTTCTTTCTTTCTTGCTCTATCACTTGATTTGCAATGTGCAGTGAAACATTTCCTTCCAAGAAGTATCTCTTTGTTTCGTAATGCTCAATAATTATATGTGGTTTCCACGTCTTTCGGATGATAATGGATTTCTTAAATTTCTATTTTGCTTTGTATGTTTAGCGGAAGAAACGGTCAGCGAGGCAGAAAAACAATTTCTTGATGCTGCGATTTGCAAGGACTACATTAGATGCTAAATGCTGCTCTGGAGATGTGCTACAGAATGTGCCATCGGAAGTGGAAAATGAAAGCACAGATGAACTTGATGGAGTTGACTGGGAAGATTGTTGAGAAGTCTGCCATCGTCAACAACACAGAAAATATGCACAAGAGGGAGAAGATTGAGGTTGTCCTCTTTAGGGTTTACAAGATTGAAAGCTTTGATATTAAGAACATGTATACGATATTCTGTGTCACTTCAAAGCAACTTCATTGTGAAGTATTATTTACAACAACCAAGAACCATTGATTACAAAAAAGCGAGAAGAAAAGCTCCGGTTCTGAGGCGTCTTTGAGAAAACGAAGAAGAGTTACGGAAGATGAATAAAGAGAAGCGTATGTCAGACGCTTTAACAGCTGTCTCCCTTTTCTTTCTTATCTTCTGACTCCTCCACTTCCTCTTTTAATACGAATTCAATCAATACTGAACAACTAGCGGGCCTAAGTCTGCAGGCCTCTTTTACATTGGGTCGTATTGATACATTGGGCTGGCCCATCTAATGGGCTGGCCTAAACACAAAATATCTAATGGGCTGACTTTGCTTTATATATTTCAACAGCCTCCCTCAAGCTGGGTGCTCGAATATATCTAGCAATCGGCTTGGGCGAGATAAAGATGTTGTCTGGTTAGCCACTTTTGTAAGTATATCTGCGGTACATTACGTAGTGTTGATATACTCAGTTTGTACCATTCCTTTTCGAATCTTCTCCCTAATGAAGTGAAGATCAATCTCGATATGCTTGGTCCTTTCATGGAATACAGGGTTTCTTTGCCATTTGTATCGATTTCTTGTGCGTGTACCGCGATGGCGGCGAACGATATCCACACCAATGTCCTTGATGGCCCCAGCCCAGTGATTTGTGATAGTCTTGTAAGACTCACATATTCTCGTGAGAACCCGTGAATTGTACTTTAGATTTCGAGGAATTGGAGAGTCTCGAGTTTGGCTAAGTAACACATATGATTTTCTAGTGTGTGGACATGAAGCCCAATCTGCATCACAATAACTAGTTAGTGTATCATGCTTATTACTGGATAATAGTACTCCCTGTCCTGGTTTACCTTTCACATACCTTACTATTCTGACTGCAGCATCAAAGTGTGACTTCTTTGGACTTTGTAGAAACTGACTAAGTGTTTGCACACTATAAGCAATATCTGGTCTAGTAAGAGTGAGGTATAGCAACTTACCAATTATTCTTTGATATGAACTGATATCACTTACTGGATCATCACTAGGAACTGTTTTTCCTTTATCTGAAACCTGTTTCTTCTTATAGTTATCATATTCTATTGTGGTAAGCTTCATATTAGAGTCAGTGGGTGTATTAATAGGTTTGGCAGCAGCTAGTCCTAATTCTGAGATAAGTTCTAAGGCATACTTTCTTTGATGCATAATGATTCCCTTGCTAGACCTAGCAAATTCTATTCCTAGAAAGTACCTTAGGTCTCCCAGGTCTTTCATTTTAAAGACATTATGCAGAGACTGTTTGGTCTCCTTTATGTGCCTTATATTGTCCCCAGTAATTAACATATCATCCACATAAATAAGTATGATTATTATACCTTGATTATTCTGTTTCAGAAACAGTGAGTGGTCAAACTCAGACTGTCTAAACTGCATTTGAATTAAAGCCTCTGTAAGCTTGAAATTCCACTGTATTGGTGCTTGTTTGAGCCCATACAAGGACTTAGTAAGTCTACACACATGATTACTGCCCCCTGACTACTAAAGCCTTGGGGCAGAGTCATATAAATCTCATCAAATAAGTCTCCTTGAAGGAAGGCATTATAGACATCCATTTGATGAATATGCCACCCCACAGGCGTGATAGAAAGAATAGTCCTTATAGTTACCATCTTTACAACAGGAGAGAAGGTCTCTTGATAATCTATACCTTCTTGTTGGCTATAACCTTTTGCAACAAATCTAGCTTTTAGTCTTTCGACTTCTCCAGTATCTTTATATTTGATTTTGTAAATCCATTTACAACCTATTGGTTGTTTTCCTTTTGGTAGAGTAACAATTTCCCAAGTGTGGTTTTCTTGTAAGGCAGCTATCTCAGTTTTCATAGCCTCTACCCATCTAGGATCTTTTGAGGCTTCCATGTAGCCTTTGGGTTACATTATAGCGAGAATGAGCTTAAAAAGCTTGATAAGTAGGTTTTATATTATCATAGTGTATGTAATTAGTAGCGAGGTAAAGTACATTGTTTGCGATGGTTGTGACAAAGTCTTTCGACCATATAGGAGAAATTTGTTTGAGTCTTTGGACCTCCTAGTGGATTTGTCAATTAATTTCATAAGGTGACTCGGACATTGAATCTTATCCGAGTTTTCTTGACAAGTTATTTTGATTGGGAGTGCCACTCCCAATAGGTTCCATGTTAGTGGTATTACCATATCCTTCTTCTGAATTGTTAGTGTTGTTCTGAAAGGTTTCTTGGGGCATATTTTGATTATCATTGTTGCTGGGTAAATTCTGAAAGATGGGATTCTCAGACTCACTTTCCTTAAAAGGATAAACTGTTTCTCTAAAATTAACATCTCTACTAACAATGAGAGTCTTAGATTGCAAATCATAAAGAATGTATCCCTTTTGTGTTTCAGAGTACCCCATTAAGGCACATTTTTTAACCCTAGACTGAAGCTTATCAGTGATAGTTAAGTCATTAGCAAGCGAGAGACATCGATGGTTACGATATGGCTTAAGGATGGCTTCTTATGATAGAGACGCTCATAAGGTGTAGTTTGAGTGATAGAGGAGGGTAGTCTATTGATCAAGTATACAGCAGCCTGTACACATAGGCCCCAAAATTTTAAGGGAATATTACCCTGTATTCTTATAGCCCTGGTAACTTCCAATATATGTCTATGTTTTATTTCAGCAACATCATTCTGTTGTGGTGTATATACACAGCTTTTTTGATGAATAATACCTAAGTTTTGAAAAAGTGTGTTACATGTATCATTAACAAATTCTGTCCCATTATCAGTTCTAATGATCTTGACCATTTGGTTGAACTGTGTAGATATATATTTAAGAAAGTAGTTAATAATCACACATACCTCAGACTTAAGTCTAAGCAGATATATCCAAGTCATTCTAGTGTGATCATCTACAATAGTGAGAAAAAATCTTTTTCCATTGTATGTTTCAACCTTATAGGGACCCCATATGTCCATATGAACAATGTCAAAGGCTTTATTACTGTAAGTAGTACTATTCATGAAAGGTAATCTACATTGCTTAGCACATGGACACACATTACAAGTTTTTATTGCCTTAGCAATTTCATCATTACTAGCATAGATCAGTTTACTCAGTACCTTACTGGAAGTATGGCCCAGTCTTCTATGCCAGAGATTGATGTCTTCTTCTGTCACTATTCTTTTCTGCCTATCTTGTACATTTAAAACTGTCTTCCTGTTATTCTGTATAGTATTATCATGACTAACTAACATATAGAGCCCATCTTGGAGTCTACCAATCTCCTTCACCTCCCCACTGTAGAGATCCAGAAATAGACAAAAGTCAGGGTAAAAGATAGCTGAACATTTCAGCTCTCTTGTTAGTTGAGAAACAGACAGAAGGTTATAGTTGAATTGAGGTAAAAAGAAAACATTATCCAGTGTACTTCTATTAGAGAGAGTGCTAATACCAGTATGAGTAACTGGTGATTGACCATTTGGTAAGAACACCTTCTTAGGTGTGATAGACTCAATTTCACCAGTGATTTTATCTAGCATGTTTAGGTCATGTACCATGTGATTTGTGGCACCTGTATCTACTATCCAATTTTTGATTATGTTGAAAGCATGTAAAGCTTTGAGTTCTGATATACCTGCTAAGTTTGCAGCTGATTGAGTACCTTGAGAGTTCTGAGAAGCTCGCATGCGTATGCGGTTATTGTTTAACAGTTGTACTATCTGATCATACTGATTCTGAGAGAATTTTGGTGCTCCCTCAACTTGCCAATTGCTTTTAGAGTTTTCAGAAGAGGAATCTGGTCCTCTGTTGTGAGCATTGTGAGCAACATATTCTTTTCTTTTTGACTTGAAACCAGGGGGATATCCCACTAATCTATAGCAGAACTCCTTTGTGTGACCTCTCATTTTGCATTCCTCACAGAATAAGTTGGTATTTCTTCTTGACCTCTGGTTTCCTACAGTCTTAGAATACATAGCAGTTGGGACAGTAGTGGTAGGGCCAGCTCCAAGGAGACCAACAGACTTAGCACTAATTCCTTTCTGATTTTCATCACTTACAATCATGGAATAGGCTTTATTGACTGTTGGAAGAGGTGACATGAGCAAAATTTGACTTCTAGCCTGCATGTAACTTTCATTTAAGCCCATGAGGAACTGATAAAGTTTCTGCCTCTGCAGGTAGTTTGTGAACTCTCTAGAGGTAGGGCATGCACAATTTGGTGGTGGCACAATGGCTTGAAATTCTACCCATAGGTTCTTTAGCTTAGTGTAGTATTCAGACACACTAGCATTACCTTGTGATAGGGTAGCAATTTCCCTATGTAGGTCATAGGTTCTAAATTCATCAACTTTATCGAATCTTTCTTTCAAATCTTCCCAAATCTCATATGCTGTTTCAGCATATAAGACACCACATAGCAAACTACTAGATACCGCATTCATTAGCCATGCATGTCTGTGGCGTTGACCACTATCCCTGATCCCATTCCATTCCCATATTGATCCTTCGTACAATTACCATTTACAAACCCTAATTTGTTTCTTCCAAGTAGGGCAATTTTCATGGATTTGCTCCAAACTGTATAGTTTTCAGGGCCCAGTAGTTGAAAGGATATTAACGAAACCCCACTAACATCAGAGGCTTGTAAGTATAATGGGTGGTTGTGGTCAAATACAGTGGTGGTAGAGGTACTAGCAGCAATTTTTTGAGGTACAGATACAGAGACTCCCTCTTCGGAGGAACTACTCTCAATGGGTAGATCTGTTACCATTTTAAAACTAACTACTGGTTACTTCAGAGATATCAGGATATAAGCAAGATTTATTCGAGACAATCAGTATTTGAGGTCTAAATTTCACAGCAAAACAGAATATCAATATCAAGGTTCTCCAGAATACCTCAGATCTGGTAGTTACGACACAGATCTGGTAGTTATGACTCAGTTTAAACTTCACAACAACACATAACTCAAGCAAAATACCAAGATACTACAAGATACCTCAGATCTGGTTGTTGTGTACACGATACCTCAGATCTGGTTGTTGTGTTAGAGGGTGCATGCGTCTGTAGAGAAGGATGGTTGGCTTTGATACCATGTTGAGAAGTCTGCCATCGTCAACAACACAGAAAACATGCACAAGAGAGAGAAGATTGAGGTTGTCCTCTTTAGGGTTTACAAGATTGAAAGCTTTGATATTAAGAACATGTATACGATATTCTGTGTCACTTCAAAGCAACTTCATTGACGAAGTATTATTTACAACAACCAAGAACCATTGATTACAAAAAGCGAGAAGAAAAGCTCCGGTTCTGAGGCGTCTTTGAGAAAACGAAGAGTTACGGAAGATGAATAAAGAGAAGCGTATGTCAGACGCTTTAACAGCTGTCTCCCTTTTCTTTCTTATCTTCTGACTCCTCCACTTCCTCTTTTAATACGAATTCAATCAATACTGAACAACTAGCGGGCCTAAGTCTGCAGGCCTCTTTTACATTGGGTCGTATTGATACATTGGGCTGGCCCATCTAATGGGCTGGCCTAAACACAAAATATCTAATGGGCTGACTTTTCTTTATATATTTCAACAAAGATGGGTCAGTTCATACTTTGAAGTCCGAAAGCGATGTTAAGGAAGATACAATCAACGGTGTGACTGTTGAGTTTAATGCTCTGCCTGATCCTAGTAAGCGAGATGCGATCGTCGACGGCGATCGAAGAAAAGGTGGTTTAAATATCATAGGGAAAATATATGAATGCCATGATCTAAGATTTTAGTCCCTTGTTGGACGTGCGTCAAGTAATACTTTTTGTCCCTTTAATTACAGGAATTGGCTGAGCTTGTGCGTAAGGTTAACTTGTTTTGTTTACTAGCAAGGGGCAGGTTGGTAGATAGTGCTTGCAATGATCCTCTTATCCAGGTTCTTTCTTACGTTCTTCCCCCAATTGTCGTCGATATTAGCATGTAAGGGTATCTCATGTGCTAAAACTCCTTACAACTATTTAACTGGTTTGTTACTTATTCTCACTTGAAACCACCCACCTACCCAGGCTCCAAGAAAAAGAAATAGAAGATAATAAAACTCGAAAGTTCATTCCAGATTTGGGGAATTAAGGAATTCTAAGTTAAGCAGTATGTAATTCTCTGTTTTCCTTATAAAGTCGGTATGGAGGGTAGGGGTGGGGTGGGGGAATGATGAATCAGGAATGTGAGACTAAGATGACCTTACTTTTTAGAAGGTGTGCCAAATTTTATTCACAGGTTTCCGAAATTATAGTTTAAACTTAGATACTTAAGGCATTTTTGGCGAATAAATGAATGGGAATAAAAATTACACAGATGTGGAAAATTGTAGGAAACTCCTACTTGATGTCCAACTAGATTTGTCCGCTTTCACCTTTGTTTTGTTGTGGTTGTGATATGTGTTAAACTTAGAGATTATATACATTTAAAATCTCAGATAATTTTGGTTATCATATGTTTTTTTGGGTAATGCTCATTAATATGGCATTAATCTATGACTTAGCATGAATTTTCAAAAGAAAAAAGAACAGTAATATTTGACTTTGGAGTGCAAGTTCAGTGACGTAGCGCATGAGGAGGGCAGAGAAGTGGAGCTTGAAGAGCATGCCATCTTAAAGAGAGGAAGTTTTAAGTATTTGGGTCCATTATCAAAGAAAATGGGGAGATTGATGAGTATGTCACACATCGTATAGGAGCAGGGTGGATGAAATGGAGGCTCACCTCCGGAGTCTTGTGCGACAAGAAGGTGCCACCAAAACTTAAAGGCAAGTTCTACATAGGCCTACTATGCTGTATGAGGCGGAGTTTTGGCCGGTCAGGAAATGTCACATACAGAAGATGAAGGTTGCGGAAATGAGTATGTTGCGATGGATGTGTGGACATACTAGGAAACATATGATTAAAAATGAAGTTATTCGGGACAAGGTGGGAGTGGCCTCGGTGGAGGACAAGATGCGGGAAACAAGATTGGGATGTCTTAGGAATATTGTTGTTTTACTTGTAAAATTTATTTCCAACTAAAGGCACTAATCTAAAGGCTTGGACCGATCTATCACAATTTTGCGTATTTGTCATCTAGGCCCACCTCTGGCATCAAAAGAGGTCCCTATGCATATTAGAACGCGTTTACAGCTTTCATACAATTTGCCTGATATTATTACCCAGCATATATTATTTTACAGTTACTAACAGTACTAATTTGGTTTGTCTCAATGTTTTAGAAGAAGGTCACTTATTTACTTTCCCAAGTGTTGATTCGTGTTGACTAAAGCTGGCAGATCACCCTTATTTCACCAGATCAAAAGCGCGCACTTCAGGCAATATGGACGATTCAGGAATTACATAACAGACAGGCTTAGGACTCATCACTATTCCAGGATGAGCAGGAGAATCGGGGAGGGAAATCTTAGTGCCCGGGATGAGTATATTGCTCAATGCTCTGACAGATGGCGAACATGCAAGCGAATGGAGCGATTGCGAGAATCTTACAAATTTGTCTATTAGTCTCAACACTCCATTTCTGAGCAGAGAACGACTACAACAGCTCGCGAACCCGCGTCCGAAACCCCGCCAAAACCTTCCACCAAATAACCCCAATCCACAACATACTAACCCATCGCCCGTTAATCCACGGTAGCCCGAAAGAAGCCAACCACGAAATAACCCTCATCCTCATCAACCCGCATATACTGACCATCGCCCGTCCAAATACCTACACGTCCCCATTATTGGACTACGAGCACATACCGGCGCATATTGTCAACCACAATAAGCAATATGTTCCACGGTATATGCGTGAAATCTCAACTTTGTTGTAGTTCAATCCCGCCCCTGGGAGGTTGACCAATCTGAAGAAATGGAGAGCGGGCGAGGAAAGAGCATTAAAATGTGGTAGGAGATCCATAACTGAAGGAGGCGCTTAGGAACATGCAAGCGAGTAAAGGGCATGAGGTTTGGAGTATGAAGACCTCTGCTTGCATCGGATGTAGAACTACCGCTCGGTTATAAGGTGCAGAAGTTTGATATGTTTGATGGGAAGGGCAACCCCGAAACACATTTAAGATCCTTTGCGACAAGTTGGTGGTCGGTGAGATCGAGCCATAATCATGAAGTTATTTATAAGAAGTTTGGTAGTGGCAGCTAGATTGGTACACCGTCAAGATCGCGAAATGGCATAATTGGGGTATGATGACACAAGACCGTGAAGCGAGTTTAGGTTCAACACCGATACGGTCTTGAACAAATTTTATTTGATGAAGCTTGAGAAGAAGTCTACAAAGACCTTTCGAGAGTTTGCCATGAGATGGAGGGCAGAAGCCGCCAAAGTTCAACCGCCGATGGCGGAAAGCGAGATGACTACCCTCTTTGTACAATCGATGAAAGATTCTACGTATTATGAGAGGATGATAGGTGTCATAGGGCGGAGTTTCTATGAAGTTGTGAGAATGGGAGACTTCATAGAGGAAGGTATGAAGACAGGAAGGATCACCAACCTGGCCGCAATACAGGCAACAAGTAAAACAATTCAGTCGGATTCGCTCGCGGCAATTAAGAAGAAGAAAGATGGAGCATCTCCTGTCATGTCGGTACAGGAATACGGTGGAAATCAGCGTTCAGACTATCAAAACCATCAACCTTCCTACTACAACCCACACACTCTAAACTGCCAATCCTCCTACTACGACCAGCACATGCAGAACCATCAGCCTTTCCACTCTAGCCAAGACAACCAAAACCCTCAATCATACTACTAACCCTCGCCAGCTCCTTACCCCGTATACCATACTCAGCCTACGTACTGTCCACCCCGAGAAACTCCCTATCCAAACCCTCCACGAAAACAACCTACATACCCACCCCGACCACACGGACATCCACAAAATGCACCTAGACCCCGGGCCAACTTCTAAAGAAGACCCGCAAAAACCTACACACCCTTGGCTGAACCCATAACCCATCTGTTCGAAATATTAAAGGCTGCGGGCATACTATTACTAATCCCAGGAAAAATTCCTAATCCTCTGCCTCAGTCATATGATGTGAACAAACGTTGTATGTACCATTCCGGGATCACGGGACATGATACCGAGGATTGTTTCACCCTCAAAGACATAATTGAGGTACTAATCAAATATGGGACCATCCAGCTAAAGAAAGTTCCCCCAATGTGAACAACAATCCTCTGCCGAATCACGACAACACCCAGGTGAATGTGATCACATTTGGCGAAGAGAATAGTCTAGAAGGGACCATTGTGCCAGTCTAGAAGGATAAAAAAATAGAATCAGTAGCCCTGGTCACTCCAGTAATTACCGTACAAGCTAGAGCACCGTTTGAGGTTGAAGTGCTCAGTCAAAAATCCCGAATGGTGGCACCATTTGTTGTAACAAAAGTTGGCCCTCGAAATCATTCACTCGGAGAAGGTAGTCGGGAAGGAGGGAAAAAGATCATTGAAGTCGTCGTCGCAGGATTGACGAGATCTGGACGATATTATGCCCCGTTAGAAGCAGCGCGAGGAGCGCTGAGAAAAGAAAATGTTTTGAAGAAGGCCGTGACAGAGGCCAAAGTGGAAGAATTCTGTAGGAAGATGCCAACAAAAGAATACTCTGTCATGGGCGGTGGACAAAACTCTGCCGGATATCCTTATTTTCCTTGTTGATGGTCTGCGCCCGTGGCGGCATTATTGGAAGTATTGAAGGAAGTGTATGTCCCAAGGGAAACCACTGATGAGAAACTCTCCGCTCTGGTCGGGCACATTTTGGAAACTCACAAGATTTCATTCCATGATGAAGAATTGCCTCTCGAAGGTTTGGGGCATAACCAGGCTCTGAACATAACAGTAAAATGCATGGATAAATTTGTGTCTAAAGTGTTGATAGATGAAGGCTCTGCGGTAAATATATGCCCAGCAGCCACTCTCCAAGCCTTGGGATTGAATGTCGACAAGATTCGGGGAAGCCATGTCAGAGTCAAAGGTTTCGACGGAACTCAGAGGAGCGTCATGGGAGAAATTGATTTGATCTTGGAAGTGGGACCTGTGGAATTCACTATGGAATTCCAGGTATTGGATATCTCTACTTGCTATAACCTGTTGATGGGGATGCCTTGGATACACATGGCAGGCGCAGTCCCTTCTACTCTACACCAAAGTTTGAAGTTTATTTGGAATCATCATGAAATTGTTGTGTATGGAGAGGGGATTAATCTCGCAAACCGGATCCCTGCAGTCAAAAGTGTAGAGAAGTTGGATAGTTCGGTCTTTCACGTCAGAGAGATTGTATGTGCTTCAAAAGCTGAAAAGTTGGAGTTATCTCGGGCCCTCACAATGGTAGCCCAAGAAATGTTGAGAAATGGTTTCCAGCCAGGTAAAGGCATCAGATTGAATCTAGGTGGTATAATAGAGCCAATTGACCTGCCCAACAAGAGGGATACTTTTAGACTTGGGTATGAGCCCACTCTTGAAGATGTATCATCAACAAATCCCTAAGGAAGAAGAGATGTTCCTTTGCCTAAGCCTGTTCCGCACCTGAATCGGTCTTTTGTCAAAGCTTGCACGGCCCAGGAATCAGAGGAGGAGGATACAGACGATCTCGCCGAAGGACTCAAAAGCCTTTTTGTTGCAGAAGAAGATGTAGATTGCAATGTGATTCTGAATGATCATGAGGAAACGCCAACCATTTGGGATGCCAAGCAGGGAAATGTCCTAGGAAATTGGACCTGTACCCCGGCCATGTTTCTCCGGGAAGCTTGGTAGAACTTGCATTAGATTTTTTATGAAACAATGCGATTCAGATTGAGGCATGAATCTCATATATGTTTTGCCTCCCCTTTTGAAAGCTTAAATGACAAATCGCCAGTACTTTGCTATTTCAAAAATAAAAAAAATTGTTGTTTTGCTTAATGACTTTCTTTTCTTTTTCAGCATACAAGCTAATAAATCTGTCGATAATGTGAATGTGACATGTAGTGAAATGAACAAACAAAACCCAAGCAACGAACGAGACTTTGAGGATTATGGGGGGGACCCACAACCAGAAGGTTTGGTCAAAGAATTAGAGCATTTTGAGAACAGGCCGAAGCCAAATTTGGATGAAACAGAAGTAGTGAACCTGGGAGACACAAAATTCGTAAAGGAAACAAGAATCATCGTCCATCTAAGCGACGCACGAAAGGAAGACTTGATAGAATTGTTGAAGCAATATGTCGACATATTCGCATGGTCTTATGACAATATGCCGGGTTTGAGTACAGATATTGTTTCACATAGATTACCCATTGAGCTATATTGCCTCCCGGTAAAGAAAAAGCCAAGAAAGATCAAGCCTGATATGAGTTTGAAGGTCAAAGAAGAAGTGTCCAAACAGTTCGACGCAAAAGTCACCCGAGTTGCAAAGTACCCCACTTGGTTAGGCAACATCGTGCCCGTGCCAAAAAAGGATGGGAATGTAAGAGTATGTGTAGATTATCGGGATCTCAACAAAGCTAGCCCGAAGGATGATTTTCCCCTCCCAAATATCCACATACTCATCGACAATTGTGCAAAGCATGAGTTGCAATCGTTTGTCGATTGTTTTTGCTGGTTACCACCAAATTCTGATGGACGAGGAAGATGCAGAAAAGACAGCGTTCACCACATCTTGGGGAGTATACTATTACAGGGTTATGCCATTCGGACTCAAGAATGCGGGTGCCACTTATATGAGATCCATGACTATTATCTTTCACGACATGATCCACAAAGAAATAGAGGTCTACGTGGATGACGTTATTATCAAATCACGAAGGGCGTCAGATCACTTGACTAATTTGAAGAAGTTATTTGATCGGCTGAGGAAGTACAATCTGAAGTTAAACCCTACAAAGTGCACCTTTGGTATCCCTGCCGGGAAGCTATTGGGTTTCATTGTAAGTAGAAGGGGGATTGAATTGGACCCCTCAAAGATAAAAGACATCCAAGAGTTGCCTCCTCCAAAGAGTCGAAAGAATGTGATGAGTTTTCTTGGATGACTTAATTACATCAGCAGGTTCATAGCTCAATCTACGGTGATATATGAACCAATATTCAAGCTACTGAAGAAGGATGCTCCAACCAATTGGACAGTCGATTGCCAGCAAGCTTTTGATAGAATCAAAAAATATCTGTCTAATCCACCCGTTTTGGTACCACCAAAGCCCGGAAGACCTTTGTTATTGTATTTGTTTGTGTTGGAGAATGCATTCGGATGCGTGTTGGGGCAACATGATGAAACAGGAAAGAAAGAACATGCTATTTATTACCTGAGCAAGAAGTTCACGCCGTATGAAACCCGGTATACTCTGCTCGAACGCACTTGTTGTGCTCTGACTTGGGTAGCTCAAAAGTTTAGACATTACTTGTTACACCTCGTAAGTCCAGAACATGTATAAGAGAATGTACGAAAGGAAACAAGACTTGGAAATTAGTACGAAAGGAAGAATTGTTTTTCCGACGGAAAATCTTCCGGACGTCGGAAAGGAAAAATGTTCGTTATTGAGAATTGGATTCTCAAAATGCATTATTTGAAGAGTATGGAACTTATTAATATTATGGAAATTTATTTTTACGGATTTGGTCACGTGGGGCCCACCCGAGGAATTTTACGTTTTGTGGGGCCCACGAGGGTTACGTAATTTTATGGACGAATGAGAGGGCGACACGTGGCACCCCCATAAGTGGTCTTGGTCGAATTAGAGGAGGGGTAATATGGTCATTGAACCTCTTGGAAGATAAGTCTTCAAAGCTTGACATAATTGACTAGTCAACTTGCCACTTAGGCTTGATTCATGTGATTTTAATCCTAGCCTCACATTTGTTTAAGTCTAAACCCTCCAATATGTGTTATATACTAACTAGTAGCAAGACTTGGCATTTCTACACTTAGAAAAATTAGAGAGCCCTTGTGCTTGAGAGGAAGCTCTCGGGTTTGGCTAAGCTCTCACATGAAAAATTTTAGTTTGTGATCCATTAGCCACAAGACTTAAACCCAATGTCCCTAAGGGTATTATAAGGTTATCTCAATAGAAAGATTTCGGAAAAAACGTATTTTTACGTTAGTCGCAAGGCGGAAACTATGGGAGTTCTTCAACTTTGAAGTTGGAACTTGAAGATGGGTTCTTCAGGCCTCAGGAGTGCTTGGGCGGATTGGAACCTAAGGAAAGGAGCTAAGAATTGCTAAAGCGCGACTTTGGAATCTTGGAAATTTTAAGGGCTTATAAAGGTATATTAGCATCGTTTTAGCAATTAAGGTTTACTTATCATTGTAGCTATGGTTATTATGGCATGAGTTTTATAGTATGAAGTTTGATAAGTATTTGGACTATTGGAACCCTAATCCGAAATCTAGCATGTTTAGCTTTAAGATTTCAATTCAAGTCGATTATTAGTTAAGTCGTCACATGTTGTATAAAGAAGGAAATTGTAGTTGTTGAAGTTGTTTATGACTAAATAACATGTTGACCTAAGAACTTGGAATTGGTAAAGGGTTGGAAAAGACTTAGTGTTGCTATGTAAGTTGGCCGAGAATTGGCTAGTGTGCATTAGACTACTTCGTATGAATTGTGGGGCGGAATTTTACACGTATTGTAAGGCGTGTAATCCCCTTTGTTTGGTTGTTGTTTGGAGCCTTAAAGGTGGCTTGTTGGTTATTGTATTCGGCCTTGAAAAAGGTGGCAAAGTGAGTAGAAACAAAGGAAGTGCTGCCCGATTTTCCGTAGAATTAGAGACCAAATATTTAGTATTATTCTACGTTAGAGACTAGAAGTTGATAGTCTTGTTGTGACCATTATAGGTTGACACTTCTACGTACGGCGTATTCGGCTTAGCTTGTGGATTTAGCCGAAAAGGTATGTGAACGATCTCCTCTTCTAGCATGATTCCTTAGAATAAAGAAAGTAAGTTTTACTCCTTAAATGATCCATCCCTTGGTTGTACTTGGATTGCCTAGAATAGAATATGTTTTATGTACTTCCTTGATTGTACTTTGATGTTTAGATTGTAAGTTGTATAATCCATTTTCTTGATGAAGTTTGGATTCTTAAAAGTGAAGGTATTTCACTTAAAGTACATGGAGTCTTAAAAAGGAAATGGTTTCCAAATCTTTTGGCTAGTGCCTTAGTTCTAAAACCTAAAGGTCATTATAATGACTTTAGGGGAGTCAAAGGAGTGATTTACTTATTTGATTTAAAAGAGGAGAAATGACATGTTTTAAGAGAAGTAAATTGTGTTAAGGGTGAAGTTACTTGAGGTTTAAAAGGTAGAAGAAAACTTGTTTTCTAACTATTAAGAGACTTGGAGTATTTTGAAAGTTAAGAACTTGATTTGTAAGTATGTGATTCTTGGTTTTAATAGTATAAGTCCCTTGGTTATTGAAGGAATGGATATGTCTAAAACCATAAAGGGTTATAACGGCTTTATGGGAAGTTGGTTATAACGACTTTATGGAAGGTTTAGAAAGTTGTCTATTTTGATTAATCGGCATAAGTTGCCTAGATTGTGAAAATTTGGAGTTACTTGATTTCAAGCTTTGAAATGAGTTTTCTAAAAGTGTAGTAACTTACTTTAAAAAAAATAGACACGCCTTGATACTACGGGTGTTAGTATCTTGGGGATTTACATAGAAAGGAGTCTTTTATAAAAGAATGTACGTACGTAGTACTTTGGCTTGTTAAAAGAGAATTATTCTATGTATGCCTTGATAAGTACTTTGGCTTGTTAAAAGAGAATTATTCTATGTATGCCTTGATTAGTACTTTGGCTTGATAAATTGAGAATTTGTCTAAGTGTGCCATGATAAGTACTTTGGCTTGTTAAAAGAGAATTATTCTACGTATGCCTTGATAAGTACTTTGGCTTGTTAAAAGAGAATTATTCTATGTATGCCTTGATAAGTACTTTGGCTTGTTAAAAGAGAATTATTCTATGTATGCCTTGATAAGTACTTTGGCTTGTTAAAAGAGAATTATTCTATGTATGCCTTGATAAGTACTTTGGCTTGTTAAAAGAGAATTATTCTATGTATGCCTTGATTAGTACTTTGGCTTGATAAATTGAGAATTTGTCTAAGTGTGCCTTGATAAGTACTTTGGCTTGTTAAAAGAGAATTATTCTATGTATGCCTTGATAAGTACTTTGGCTTGTTAAAAGAGAATTATTCTATGTATGCCTTGATTAGTACTTTGGCTTGATAAATTGAGAATTTGTCTAAGTGTGCCTTGATTAGTACTTTGGCTTGATAAATTGAGGATTTGTCTAAGTGTGCCTTGATAAGTACTTTGGCTTGTTAATTGAGAATTGCCTATGTGTCGGAAATAGCGGTTGTGTGCTATTGGTCTACGGTCGTTTGGTCATTCCGGGTTTGTGGCATTTGCATAATTCTGTGGATTTGCTACCCACGATGCGAGGAATACCTCATGCGAGTCCGTAGGGCTTATGCTGGTGAAATAGTCCCATGCGGGCGGGTACAGCCTATGCGAGAATACCTCATGCGAGTCCGTAAGGGCTTATGCGGGTGAAATAGTCTATCACGAGGAATACCTTATGCGGGTCGAAGGGGCTTATGCGGGTGAAATAGTCCCGTGCGGGCGGGTCGGACTCGGCTATCACGAGAATACCTCGCGCGGGTCCACGCGACTATCACGGGTGAAATAGTCCCGTGAATAGGATTCTTTGAATAATCTGCGAGCGGATGGTCTGCTTTGATCATGGCGTCTATTTTATATTGTAAGGATACTCTTGTTTACTCTCGTTGTAGTAAGGCACAAGGTGTTGTATTTTGATTATCATATATGTCCCGGATTTGTTTGTGTTACCCTATGGTCATGCTTTTACGGTAGGATTAGGGCATGAGACCACGAGTATTTAGGACACATGTGGGACTTGGTGTTCATGTATCCTTATGGGTGTTATTACATCATGATGGCGGTGAGGAAGGATTCCACGGCATGATTGATATTATGGGCGTGAGACCCATGGTTATATTTGAGTAATGACTTTGAGGGCTGCGTCCACGACTTGATATATTTGCTTATGTGTTATATCGTAGGTTGGATATCATACATGTCTCTGTTTTATTTAGATTATGATTTTATTACGATTTCATCGCTCACATACTTGGTACATTCTTCGTCTCGACCTCGCCCGGAAGTGCGTTCACGCCGCGAGTTTAGGTGCTTGATTTGGTGATCGGCAGTGTAGGACCACCTTTCGAGTTTTGGATAGCTCCCTCTGTTCAGGAGTTTATCATTTTGGTATAGTTCCTTCAGTACAGGCTTTTGTACAGTTATGGGTACGGCGGGGCCTTGTCCCGTCATAGTTCAGTTTAACTCCTAAGTGCGTATTCGGATGTGGGATTGGACTCGTTATGCAGTGTAGTGTCTTTTGTTTATGTATATTATATGGCGGCTAGTCGGCTTTGCCTTGTCGTCGTTGGTTTTAAAAAAATGAGTACATTATAAATTTCCATGATGTACTTAGTTGTTAAGGTAGGAGGTGCCTGGTAGGGCACCATCACGAGCGGATTCGGGCGTGACAGTGGTATCAGGCGGTCGATCCTCGGAATGTCTGAGCCGTGTCTAGTAGAGTCTTGGTTATCGGTGTGTTGCGCGCCACACCCATAAACAGGAGGCTACAGGACATTTAGAGTTGGTTTCTATTCTTCTCACTCTAAGATCGTGCCATAGAGGCGTGTTAGTAAGATAATTCCTCTCGGCGTATTGTTGTGTTCTGATTATGCCTCGAGAGCAACAACCGCCTTGAGAAGGGCAAAGGAGTAGCGAGCTACTAGTCGGACTCAGAGAGTTGATAGGGCTTATGCGAGTGCCGGATGTTGTTCGCGATCGGCGAGTTCTTCTGCGCTGAGTTTTGAGGCCCAGCACTGAGCCTCGGTTTCTCGGTTAGGAGAAGACTATAGGGTCATGAGGAAGCGATTATGTTATTGACCAAGATAGCGGTGCTAGCAGTTGTAAGTGATAGTACCCCAGAGGTAGGGATACTTTGATTAGTAAAGTGAGAAGTAAGAATGTTGACAAGAATGATAGGTGAACTGAGACTATAGTTGTATAAAGTTCACAAGTTGTAATTACCGTATAAGTGTAAGGCCGATAGGAAGATTATCTGATAGAAATACTTTGGCTTATGTGACGAACCTCTAGTGAATAGGGGATAGGGTAAGAAGTACCTTGAGATAAGAGAGATTTATTTCAGACTAAGAACGAGAAGTTAAGCGTGACGATGAGTCGGGTTATGGACTCATTTCGGGTCAGCCGATAGTTTGGAATGGGGTGATGTCAGTTAGAAATGGTCCCGTTATGTGATAGGGTCCCGAGGGTGCTAGGCCCAAGTCTAGTTGATCGTTGTACGAGTTCGTGGATGCGTTCCACCGGAACTAGGTCGTAAGGACCAAGAAGAGCCTTAGCGGAAATTCAAGTGGCATAATGTCCAAGTTTGGTTAGTAACTCCAAGGATTGGGGAACAGAAACAAAATTTGAGATTTTGTACGTGTACTAGATGAGTTTGAAGGTACGAGAAAGTATGACAAGTAAGGAAAGAAAGGAACCTCTAGGGGGATCCCGTGTTTGAGGATACTGTAACCTTCGAGTTTTGTGAGAAGGGACCACGGACGAAAGGTCCATTGATATGTTTACGTATGTTGTGGTGGCCATGTGTGGCATCGTTGGTCTTGTGCAGTTTGATTGTTAGGCATAGTAAAGAGATTGTGCCGGAATTTGTGTAGCGTGACAACCGACTAAGAACATTCGGGGACGAATGTTTCTAAGGGGGGAAGAATGTTACACCCCGTAAGTCCAGAACATGTATAAGAGAATGTACGAAAGGAAACAAGACTTGGAAATTAGTACGAAAGGAAGAATTGTTTTTAGAGCGGAAAATCTTAGGGACGTCGGAAAGGAAAAATGTTCGTTATTGAATTGGATTCTCAAAATGCATTATTTGAAGAGTATGGAACTTATTAATATTATGGAAATTTATTTTTACGGATTTGGTCACGTGGGGCCCACCCGAGGAATTTTACGTTTTGTGGGGCCCACGAGGGTTACGTAATTTTATGGACGAATGAGAGGGCGACACGTGGCACCCCCATAAGTGGTCTTGGTCGAATTAGAGAAGGGGTAATATGGTCATTGAACCTCTTGGAAGATAAGTCTTCAAAGCTTGACATAATTGACTAGTCAACTTGCCACTTAGGCTTGATTCATGTGATTTTAATCCTAGCCTCACATTTGTTTAAGTCTAAACCCTCCAATATGTGTTATATACTAACTAGTAGCAAGACTTGGCATTTCTACACTTAGAAAAATTAGAGAGCCACTTGTGCGAGAGGAAGCTCGGGTTTGGCTAAGCTCTCATGAAAAATTTTAGTTTGTGATCCATTAGCCACAGACTTAAACCCAATGTCCCTAAGGGTATTATAAGGTTATCTCGATAGAAAGATTTGGAAAAAGCGTATTTTTACGTTAGTCGCAAGCGGAAACTATGGGAGTTCTTGACTTTGAAGTTGGAACTTGAAGATGGGTTCTTCATAGGCCTCTGAGGAGTGCTTGGGCGGATTGGAACCTAAGGAAAGGAGCTAAGAATTGCTAAGCGCGACTTTGGAATCTTGGAAATTTTAAGGGCTTATAAAGGTATATTCATCGTTTTAGCAATTAAGGTTTACTTATCATTGTAGCTATGGTTATTAGCAAGAATATGTTTTATAGTATGAAGTTTGATAAGTATTTGGACTATTGGAACCTAATCCGAAATCTAGCATGTTTAGCTTTAAGATTTCAATTCAGTCGATTATTAGTTAAGTCGATCACATGTTGTATAAAGAAGAAATTGTAGTTGTTGAAGTTGTTTATGACTAAATAACATGTTGACCTAAGAACTTGGAATTGGTAAAGGGTTGGAAAAGACTTAGTGTTGCTATGTAAGTTGGCGAGAATTGGCTAGTGTGCATTAGACTACTTCGTATGAATTGTGGGGCGGAATTTTACACGTATTGTAAGGCGTGTAATCCCCTTGGTTTGGTTGTTGGTTGGAGCCTTAAAGGTGGCTTGTTGGTTATTGTATTCGGCCTTGAAAAGGTGGCAAAGTGAGTAGAAACAAAGGAAGTCTTTGCCGATTTTCCGTAGAATTAGAGACCAAATATTTAGTATTATTCTACGTTAGAGACTAGAAGTTGATAGTCTTGTTGTGACCATTATAGGTTGACAACTACGCACGCGTATTCGGCTTAGCTTGTGGATTTAGCGAAAGGTATGTGAACGATCTCCTCTTACAGCATGATTCCTTAGAATAAAGAAAGTAAGTTTTACTCCTTAAATGATCCATCCCTTGGTTGTACTTGGATTGCCTAGAATAGAATATGTTTTATGTACTTCCTTGATTGTACTTTGATGTTTAGATTGTAAGTTGTATAATCCATTTTCTTGATGAAGTTTGGATTCTTAAAAGTGAAGGTATTTCACTTAAAGTACATGGAGTCTTAAAAAGGAAATGGTTTCCAAATCTTTTGGCTAGTGCCTTAGTTCTAAAACCTAAAGGTCATTATAATGACTTTAGGGGAGTCAAAGGAGTGATTTACTTATTTGATTTAAAAGAGGAGAAATGACATGTTTTAAGAGAAGTAAATTGTGTTAAGGGTGAAGTCACTTGAGGTTTAAAAGGTAGAAGAAAACTTGTTTTCTAACTATTAAGAGACTTGGAATATTTTGAAAGTTAAGAACTTGATTTGTAAGTATGTGATTCTTGGTTTTAATAGTATAAGTCCCTTGGTTATTGAAGGAATGGATATGTCTAAAACCATAAAGGGTTATAACGGCTTTATGGGAAGTTGGTTATAACGGCTTTATGGAAGGTTTAGAAAGTTGTCTATTTTGATTAATCGGCATAAGTTGCCTAGATTGTGAAAATTTGGAGTTACTTGATTTCAAGCTTTGAAATGAGTTTTCTAAAAGTGTAGTAACTTACTTTAAAAAAAATAGACACGCCTTGATACTACGGGTGTTAGTATCTTGGGGCTTTACATAGAAAGGAGTCTTTTATAAAAGAATGTACGTACGTAGTACTTTGGCTTGTTATAAGAGAATTATTCTATGTATGCCTTGATAAGTACTTTGGCTTGTTAAAAGAGAATTATTCTATGTATGCCTTGATTAGTACTTTGGCTTGATAAATTGAGAATTTGTCTAAGTGTGCCATGATAAGTACTTTGGCTTGTTAAAAGAGAATTATTCTACGTATGCCTTGATAAGTACTTTGGCTTGTTAAAAGAGAATTATTCTATGTATGCCTTGATAAGTACTTTGACTTGTTAAAAGAGAATTATTCTATGTATGCCTTGATAAGTACTTTGGCTTGTTAAAAGAGAATTATTCTATGTATGCCTTGATAAGTACTTTGGCTTGTTAAAAGAGAATTATTCTATGTATGCCTTGATTAGTACTTTGGCTTGATAAATTGAGAATTTGTCTAAGTGTGCCATGATAAGTACTTTGGCTTGTTAAAAGAGAATTATTCTATGTATGCCTTGATAAGTACTTTGGCTTGTTAAAAGAGAATTATTCTATGTATGCCTTGATTAGTACTTTGGCTTGATAAATTGAGAATTTGTCTAAGTGTGCCTTGATTAGTACTTTGGCTTGATAAATTGAGGATTTGTCTAAGTGTGCCTTGATAAGTACTTTGGCTTGTTAATTGAGAATTGCCTATGTGTGCTGGAAATAGCCGGTTGTGTGCTATTGGTCTACCAGTCGTTTCGGGGTCATTCCCCGGGTTTGTGGCATTTGCATAATTCCGTGGATTTGCTACCCACGATGCGAGGAATACCTCATGCGAGTCCGTAGGGCTTATGCGGGTGAAATAGTCCCATGCGGGCGGGTCCGACCTATCACGAGAATACCTCATGCGAGTCCGTAAGGGCTTATGCGGGTGAAATAGTCCTATGCGAGGAATACCTTATGCGGGTCCGAAGGGGCTTATGCGGGTGAAATAGTCCCATGCGGGCGGGTCGGACTCGGCTATCGAGGAATACCTCGCGCGGGTCCACGCGACTATCACGGGTGAAATAGTCCCGGAATAGGATTCTTTGAATAATCTGCGAGCGGATGGTCTGCTTTGATCATGGCGTCTATTTTATATTGTAAGGATACTACCGCTTACTCTCGTTGTAGTAAGGCACAAGGTGTTGTATTTTGATTATCATATATGTCCCGGTTGTTTGTGTTACCCTATGGTCATGCTTTACGAGTAGGATTAGGGGCATGAGACCACGAGTATTTAGGACACATGTGGGACTTGGTGTTCATGTATCCTTATGGGTGTTATTACATCATGGAATGCGGTGAGGAAGGATTCCACGGGCATGATTGATATTATGGGCGTGAGACCCGTGTTTATATTTGAGTAATGACTTTGAGGGCTGCGTCCACGACTTGATATATTTGCTTATGTGTTATATCGTAGGTTGGATATCATACATGTCTCTGTTTTATTTAGATTATGATTTTATTACGATTTCATGCTCACATACTTGGTACATTCTTCGTCTTGACCTCCTTGAAATGCGTTCATCTGCGAGTTTAGGTACGCTTGATTTGGTGATCGGCAGTGTAGGACCACCTTTCGAGTTATTTTGGATAGCTCCTTTGTTCGGAGTTTATCATTTTGGTATAGTTCCTTGATCTGAGCTTTTGTACATTTATGGATGCAGCGGGGCCTTGTCCGTCATAGTTGATTTAACTCCTAAGTGCGTATTCGGATGTGGGATTGGACTCGTGTGCGGTGTAGTGTCTTTTGTTTATGTATATTATATGGCGGCTAGTCGGCTTTGCCTTTGTCGTCGTTGGTTTTAAAAAAATGGTACATTATAAATTTCCATGATGTACTTAGTTGTTAAGGTAGGAGGGTGCCCAGGTAGGGCACCACTCACGGGCCCGGGATTCGGGGCGTGACATTACTTGTCTGCATACACTACTTACCTCATCTCAAGGATGGACCCGCTCAAATAAATCCTGCAGAAGCCCATGCCTACCGGAAAGCTAGCGAAGTGGCAAATCTTGCTAAGTGAATTTGACATCATATACGTCACTCAAAAGGCCATCAAAGGGCAAGCACTAGCCGATCATCTTGCATAAAACCCCGTGGATGAGGAATACATGCCTCTCCGGACATATTTTCCGGACAATGAGGTATTATTTGTCGGAGAAGATATCTTTGAGGATTATCCAGGTTGGAGATTGTTTTTTTATGGAGCCGTAAACTTCAAAGGAGTTGGAGTCGGAGCGGTTTTGGTTTAGAATCAGTCAAGACTACGATTTCAGCCAAAACTTCAGTTTCCATGCACTAATAACATGGCAGAATACGAAGCTTGCATACTTGGACTCAGAATGGCTGTCGACATGAATATACAAGAGTTATTGGTTATCAGTGATTCAGATCTATTAATTCATCAGTCTGAGAGATTGGGCCACCAAGCAGGAAGATACCCCTTCCTGCTTGTGTCAAGGAATTGTGCAAAAAATTCGTCAAGATAGAAGTCAAGCATATCCCACGAACTCAGAACGAATTTGCCGATGCTCTAGCAACTCTTTCCTCTATGATCCAGCACCCGGATAAGAATTACATTGATCCTATCAAAGTGGATTTGTTGGACCAACCAGCTTATTGTCTCCACATAGACGAAGAATCAGATGGAAAACCATGGTACCACGACGTTAAGAGGTATCTTCAGGTCAACGAATATCCGGAAGGCGTAATTACCATTCAAAAGAAGACACTACGGAGGTTAGCAAATCATTTCTTCCTAAACGGGGAAATCCTTTATCGGAGGACTCCAGATTTAGGTTTGTTAAGATGCATCGACGCCCAGGAGGCGAATAAGTTGGTTGAAGAAATACACGGAAGTACGTGCAGGCCTCATATGAATGGTTTTACTTTGGCAAAGAAAATTCTACGAGCAGGATACTTTTGGATGACCATGGAGACAAATTGTTGTCATTTCGTGCAAAAATGTCATCAATGTCAGATTCACGACGATATGATCCGTGTGCCTCCGAATGAGCTCAACGTAACAAATTCCCCTTGGCCGTTTGCAGCTTGGGGGATGGACGTTATTGGTCCTATTGAGGCCACATCATCCAATGGGCACAGATTCATTTTGGTGGCAATCGATTACTTCACAAAGTGGGTGGAAGCATCGTCATACAAGTCCGTAATGAAGAAAGTAGTGGTTGATTTCGTTCGCAACAACATCATTTGCCGATTCGGAATTCCTGAGTCAATTGTAACAGATAACGAAGCCAATCTCAACAGTAACTTGATGCGTGAGATATGTGGAAATTTTAAGATCGCTCACCGTAATTCCACTCCGTATCGACCTCAGTTTAATGGAGCATTAGAAGCAGCCAACAAAAACATCAAGAGGATATTGCGGAAGATGGTTGATAATTACAAACATTGGGATGAGCATTTGCCTTTCGCACTTTTGGGTTATCGCACCTTAATTCAGACTTTTACCGGGGCCACGCCATACCTTTTGGTTTATGGAACAGAAGATGTGCTACCAGCAGAGGTAGAAATACCATCGTTGAGAATTATCCAAGAAGCCGAGTTGAGCGAAGCCGAATGGATACAGGGTCAGTGTGAACAATTGATGTTGATTGATGAAAAAAGGTTGACTGCAGTATGTCACGGACAACTTTATCAGAACAGAATGGCTAGAGCTTTTAACAAGAAGGTAAGGCGAGGTTATTCAATTCGGGACAATTGGTTTTGAAACGCATATTTCCGAATCAAAGTGAAGCTAAAGGAAAGTTCGCACCTAACTGGCAAGGACCCTACATGGTTCATCGAGTACTGACCGGAGGAGCATTGATCTTAGCTGAAATGGACGGTGAGATATGGCCGAAAGCAATCAACGCAGATGCTGTGAAAAGATATTATGTCTAGGATTTTCCCATGTAATGCTTTTCTTTCATGTTTTGTAAAAGTTATCACTTATTTGTAAATTGGAACTACGTTATGACCTGATTCCCTCGGCGGGATACGTAGGCGGCCATATCGGCTTCGGTCACACTCTCAGGAAATTCTATCATTCCATTTTTTGTAATCTGAACTACGTTATGACCTGATTCCCTCGGTGGAATACGTAGGCGGCCTAAATCTGCTTCGGTCCCACTAGTTGAAAACCCCCTGTTTTGCTTTACGTATGACGAAATACACTCATATGATTAAAAGTCGACAAGCGATCTGCGCAGGATTCGATCTCGTGCAACTGAAAGTTCACAATATTCGTATTTGGGGCGAAATTCAAGGATTCGCTGCAGGGAGAAACTTATAGATTTGGGAAACATCTGCAGCTAAGTTTTTCAGTCGGAACAAGATTTTGGACAAGGACGTTTGTTTTAGTTTCGCTGCATGTCACTATTCCGTAATTCGACAGAAATTCTTATGCATATTTTCTTATAAATAAATTATTTTCAAAACAAATATTTTAGTCAGTGATTAACCAGGACTGGAAAACAGGCAGGGGTTACAGGTCCAAGCCAGTTCGAACACATAAGCATCAAACACCAAAGCTGCAAAGTCAACACGAATCAACCACCCCTCCCCAAACTCACAAATTTCTTTGAGTGCAAGTCTTCAGATTTGATAGAAACAAGGAAGTCTCCAACACTTATTCTTTGATTCACAAGGAATTTCTACATCACAGATCGGCCCCACAAGGATCATATCCTTACATTACGTCCATGCAAAGGCGTCATCTCGACCCAATGGTCACAACACACTTTATCTCCGCAATAACATTATCTACAGTTCATCTATGCAACGATGACCTCTGCAACACGTCTATGCAACGACGCCCCTTTCATTGTGCCTATGCAACGGCTTCATCATCATTTCGTTCATGCAACGACAACATCCATATAACGTTTATGCAACGACGTTATTTCATTATGCCTATGCAACAGCTTCATCAACAGTTCATCTATGCAACGATGACCTCTGCATCACGTCTATGCAACGACGTCCCTTTCATTATGCCTATGCAACGGCTTTATCAGCATTTCGTCCATGCAACGACGACATTCATATAACGTTTATGCAACGACGTTATTTCATTATGCCTATGCAACGACTTCATTAACAGTTCATCTATGCAACGATGACCTCTGCATTTCGTCCATGCAACGACGACATTCATATAACGTTTATGCAACGACGTTATCTCATTATGTCTATGCAACGGCTTCATCAACGGTTCATCCATGCAACGATGACCTCTGCATCACGTCTATGCAACGCCGTCCCTTTCATTGTGCCTATGCAACGACTTCATCAGCATTTCGTCCATGCAACGACGACATCCATATAACGTTTATGCAACGACGTTATTTCATTATGCCTATGCAAAAGCTTCATCAACAGTTCATCTATACAACGATGACCTCTGCATCACGTCTATGCAACGACGTCTCTTTCATTGTGCCTACGCAACGGCTTCATCTGCATCGCATCTACGCAACGACGATCATTTCATCTCAGCATCTGCAACTACGTCTACTTAGGACGACATCCTTTCTCACATGATCACATTTCTCATATATTCATGCTTTATCATTTTTGTCTTAACAATTATGCACTAATTTTTTATTAATGTTTTAGCCTACATGAACCATAATTTACAGGAGCGGGAGCACAACGTGGAACTATCTCTTACGGCGAACCGAAGCATTTGTACCTCGAATGTCGATCCGCTCTCCTCCAGCATCCGGCAACACCAATGACCCCAGTGTCATCATAATTCGACACTAGGACAAATTTTAAATATGCTTCCGCTTTGGTTTTAATTTTCTAGCGTCACAGAATTCAGTGTCATCATAATTCGACACTGGGACAAAATTTTGAATTTTCATCCGCCCTGCTTTAATTTTTCAGCATCACAACAACCCAGTGTCATCATAATTCGACACTGGGACAAAATTTTGAATCTGCATCCGTCATGCTTTAATTTTTCAGCATCACAGCGACCCAATGTCATCATAATTCGACACTGGGACAAATTTTAAATCTGCTTCCGCTTTGATTTTAATTTTCTAGCATCACAGAACCCAGTGTCATCATAATTCGACAATGAGACAAAATTTTGAATCTACGTCTACCCGCCTTAATTTTCTAGCATCACAAGCAACCCAATGTCATCATAATTCGACACTGGGACAAAATATTGAATCATCATCAGCTTTACGCTCAAGTTCCTAACATCAGAGATCCCCTTTCTTCCTGAAAAGTTCCTTTTGCCCTTGCATTTCCTGATTTTTGACGAGTAAGACAAAATTGGCTACGAGTCAACGTCCATGTCCAAAAACTCTTTCATCGTCTTCAGTCAAAGAGGGACAAGCTGTTGACACCCAATTTTGTCTCGTCTTTACTGAACATTTCATTTAGATCGTCCTTTTATCTCCAATTAATTTCACTATGCTTTTCAGTCTTGAAAATTCTCAAAATGCTAAGTTTTAATATTTTCACTAATTACCGCATAATTTTTAAAAACTATCGAGTATTACATTTTTATAATTAAAATATAAGAAAAATAATTTTAATATCTCGTCGTCAGTATTGGTGATCGATTTTTCTCTTAATATGTTCTTCAATTACTAAGTTAATCATTTTTATGAATATTATATTCAAAATTAAATACATATATTAAATCTTTTGTATCGTATTTTATGCGTGTGCATTTTTAAATTAATTAAGTTGAAGGAAGCATATTTTAATTAATTGGGAGATTTGGACTAATTATCTATTAATCTCCCAACAATAAAACACCTAATTTTCTACCCAATTTTCCCTTAATTTTCCAGCAGCCCAACTCCTCATTTATTTTTAAACCAGCCCAGCTGAATAACAACCTAAATTTCCAGCAGCACAACTCCCCTTATTTTAATTCCTAGCCCAAAATCTTGACCCGGCCCATAATCCCTCCTCTTCAAATCACCCCAATCAGACCACGAAAAAAAACAGCAGTCCGTCGACACCCTAAACCCCAAAACCCGTCGATGCCACCATCATCAACATCACCCATCACCTCCCATCACCCAGCCTTTTCCCCTTTTCTACTGAATCCTTTCAGAACGTTGGAACTTAACCAAAGTTGCCTCAAACAGAGAATGAACAACGGTGATACCTTCCAGTCTCAAGCCCATTCCATCCTTAAACCACTAGGTAATGGCAATATCTCTGTCATTGGCTCCCATCCTCTCAAATCGCTCTGAAAAGTTGAAGTTCAAGCCCTATATCATCGTCTCTTCTTTTCAAATCAGAAAAGACCCGTTACTTTCCCTTTCCCTTTTGATTTCAAATTCGAATTCGAACCGTTGAAGCTCTCATTTTTTCGGCTATAAATACAACCCATTTGGGGAATCCAAAGAAGAAAAGAAGAAAAAGAAAAAAAAGATCGGAAAATCTGGTTTTAAAAGCGAAGAACAAAAATTCGGTTTTCACTTTTGAAAGTTGTCAAAAATCAGTGAGGAATCCCCTCTTTCAGAAACATAAATCAAGAAATCCCCTTTGTTGTTTACTCTCAGTGTTGGTTAGAAAAGCCACAAAAATCTTTAAACTTTCATTTCATCACATAAGCAAAAACAAAGCAATTCTCTGAGCTGAGTCGACGAGTCGAAGACGACACCTCGGTTCGCTAGCCGGAGAAGGTCAGTGAACGCACCTTCTTTCTGATAATTTTGTTGTTTAATTCGTAATGACGTGTTCCGTGTGATATGATATGTGTCTTTATTAAAAATCTTTGGCTTAATTTTAGTTGTGGTTTGAATTCGTAAGTTTAAATCATGGCATATTAGTTATGAATTTTTTACAGTATGTTCAGTATCGACTCATTTCTCAAGTGGTAAATAGCTTTAGCATGCATTAATGACTACTTGGATATTTGATTATCTATCAAACATGATTAAGAAACTGCGGTTCCTTTTGTTTGTTATCTATCGAGCATTTGTTTGTTTGTGGTTATAATCTATTTCATATTAGTCGTTAACAATGTTATCGGATTATAATTATGGATCCATTAGTATAAATCAGGGAAAAATTATGCTAATACCATAATAGCCGTTTTGTTGCTCTGTTAACCCACCTATATATGTATCTTGTGTTTTATCTGGTTTAAGGGTAGTATAGGGTCATTTGATCTGGAATGTCTAACTAGTAGGATGATTAATTCAAATACAAGTGTTTGAGGATAGTCAATATAGAACCCTGTATATGTTTGATATGCTTGAGCATTTGGTATATCAATCATGGGTCAAATGTGTGAACTTTGTTCCCTTTTGTTCTGTTGTTGATCTCATAGCTATACTTTGTATATAATCATCACATGTTAGCATGAAATGTGGTTATGATAACCATCCTTACTATATTGTGTCCCTCTGTTGTTCGGGTATTACTTACTAAACAATCTGGCCATAGTTTGTATTCTTTTCCATTTGTGTAGTGATCATAATATCATATATCAAGCTCCTCCGTCTAAATTCTACCATGTCTTATATACAATATCTATAGGATCCTGCATATTTGGATCAGTCTAAAAGACTATACTCTTGAAATATCTCCTTCCCTATATGTCCGTATCCTTGCCCATACTAGTCATATTCTTGTCATGCCTGTTTAAGAACCCATGTGTTGTTCCTAACCATGAATGATAGTATGTCGTTCTTCTGTAAGATATTCATGTCTATCTCAGGATGTCTATTGATAGTTTTAGTTAAATAATCACTTATATTGCCTTGTTGTAATTCTGCCCCGTTACGTTCATCTTGCTTCATGTTCTACTCTCACATGTTAGCTTTAATATCATGCATAACTATGCCATGTCTGTACCCATGCATATTTAATCTTACCGGAGCGTTCCTGTTTTTATATTAGTCTCATTTAAGTTATAAGAGTTCATGTTGACTATTTTTTTTATGGCTGCCAATTTGTCTAGCTTTAACTGAATCGAACAATTCTGTCTGTCTTTTCTAGTTCTATAATATTCACATAAATCGTGTTATCTGTTCTGGGCCATTTGTTTAAGTATCAGTAACCTTTCTGCTTTGGGTCTGTTTTCCTTAAGGTATGTTTTAAGTAAGTAGATATGTTTAATTTGGTTTCATTTTCTATGATTCGGCTACTGGTAGGGGTGCACAAAGGGTCAAAACCGGACCGGACCGGACCGAACCGGACCGAGGACCGAACTTTGGGATTATCCGGACCGAAGACCGGACCGAATTTCGGTCGGTCGTGTCAATTCGGTCGGTCGGGTTTCGGACGGGTGATCCTCGATCCCCGCCACTTGGCCCTTCCGTCGGCCGGACGTATTCACATATCAAATATATGTTGTAAATTGATCAAACTTTATCTGGCCATAACTGCGCTCGGACGTCCGTTTTACCTAATGTTTTTGATTTCGCGTATTTTTACGATCACGGGGTGGCCAATGCGTAACTAGTTTGATTCGCTTTGATTTCTCCAAAGCGTCCATCTTGCCCCTCAATTTCTCTTTTCCCCAAATCGTTACGTTTTTCCTATTTTCAAATCTAAATATCTCGCGATGTACAATAGATTTCAACGTAAAAATTTCGTGGCGATCACTAGAATGTCAATTTCGGTATTGGAAATTCAATTTTAAAAGCAAGACCGGAACTAATTCAAATTATATAATATTATATATTAGAAATTTAGAAAATTAGAAATTATATATATTAGGAATTTAGAAAATTATAAATTATATATATTATATATATTAGAAAAAATAAAAATAAAAAAATAAAAAATTCGGTCCGGACCGGACCGAACCTGGACCGGACCGGACCGAAAACCGAATTTTCAAATCTGAGGGACCGAAGACCGGACCGAATTTCTCGGTCCGGTTCGGTCCGGTCTGGACAGGGTCGGTCCGGTCCGATTTTTCGATCCGAACCGTTTTTTGTGCAGCCCTAGCTACTGGTGGTTTTAATTGGTTCATTTACTATTTTCTAGTCTTAATTAGTTCATTAAGTTAGATTATATTTTTGATCAATTCCTACTCGTTGTCATGCCTATTTTCCTAGCCTAAAAATTAAAAATTCAGATTCCAACATTGTTTCCCCTGAGTTCTACTAAAAGTAATGATTTCTCTTTAGTTTGTTTGTGTTAACTTCAACATATATTTTTTAAAATATGTTCTAATCTTCTTCTTTTCTTTTGCTTACATGAAATGCATTGGGAGCAACAGAGAGTCTTACTATGAGACTCATGGCATCCCTCGTCAAATGAAGACCCGCATCTATATTCCTTGCATCCTCCGATCTCGCGACCTTCGAAACTAATAGGGCATGATAATATCTTCACCTGCCCTAGTCATTTTATCTCCTTTCTTTAACTCTGTCACTTTACTTTTATTTGTATTTTTGTTATCTAACCTTATACAATTATTGAAAATGCTTAGAATAGTTAGGCCTAGAATTATTAAAGGTGGGTAGTTAAATAATAAAATGTGTCGCTAGTTTAATCTATGTTTAGGCCGTTATGCATTTTTAAAACTTTTCAAAATAACTTAGCCTTTTTATTGATATTATAGAAATAAATGAGTTCCAAATTCTTATTAAACTTCATAAAAATGACAAATCTATTTTTTTTTATAACAAAGATCTATTTTCTTATTACCAAGTGCAAAAGAGGAAAATCTTTCTACCCATTTGTATACCCTTTATAAAGATTAAATTTTACATATAATACGTACTTTTAGTAAACCATTTTTTTTATTATGCATTTTATGATAAACCTCATGCAATTGCTTTGTTCAAATAGAATATTTTCCTTGCATTTTTCAAATAAACTTCATACAATTCTATGGAAACTATATATACATACATATATTTTAAATAATTATTTGCAACATCTTTTTAACTCATGTTCTCCTAAATATGCATTTTTTAACATAATACCAACCTAAGTTTGAACGGACAACCGCAAGTTAGCGGATCCTATAGGATGTCTGACCCTTTTCCTTTAGGATAATAAAAAACCCTTACCTAGAATTTCACATAGCTTTCGCAGACCTTTAAATGGAGATCATTCGTAGTATTTTATGCTACATTTTTAGTGTCCTAATTCACTATATAATTAGGTGGCGACTCCTTAAATAAATTTAGGAATCAACCATAAGTAGTACGCCCGTTTCAGACCCCGAGGTCAAAAAATGGGGTGTTACATGATCTTTACCCTAGTCTGGGTAATCATGCCTTGGGAAACCTTCATAACTGTAATTGCATTCTCCTTATTATTCTGGTCATAACCCTTCATCATACTAATTAATAACCCAAAATATTTCTACCTCGCTCCTGGGTCGTATATTTCCATTTTTCTTGCTACCAGCATTTATATCCTTAAGACACATCCTCGACCATTTCCTAATGTCGTTCTCAATTATCCCAACACAATACTTTTTCCCACGGTTATCTAAAATTGTAACCTATTGTATGACGAAACTGAAGACTTTACCAGTCTCATATCCATCGCCTAATAACATGGGTACACATAACCCCATAATACGTAGAACTATCCTTTTACGTGGGGGAGAGAGCTTATCTCCCTTTCAAAATCTTACTCATCAAGAGCCACCTTATAATCGTATAGATTTTCAAAACCTACCAACGATGTCTTTTGTCTTCTTCAGGCAGCACTCGTACTTATCTTATTCTTGCTTTGCGCGTTTTCCTGAAATTATCCGGAAGGTCGTGGCCCTGACCGCCACACCAAACCAACTCCAAGTACTTCCAAGGGCACTTAACATGAACTTTTCCCAATGACCGTACATTTTCATTTCCATCTCTAAACTTTTCAAATTCAATTATTTCATACTTTTTACATCAATTTATTTACTTCAACCGAACAAGTCCCATAGACTTACTAAAATCAAGTCTGCCAATCGTATATCATCACCGGGCAATCCCTATGTACCCGCTCAGCTACAACCCAAACACTCACTGGTGTAGCTACCTCGAAAGGTTCTTATGGATTCAGGCTCTATTCTCCTACACTTGGTTGCTCTCTTTCTTACTGGTCGTACTCTTTCCGTACTCCTAAACTTAGTCTAGCATACGAACAAAACCTCTATACTGATTCTGGCCTCCATTCTTTGGAGTTACAATATAAGGCCATTTTCGGCTCTCACAACCCGGTTCCGGTGGAACGCGTCCACGAACCCGTAAAACAATTAACTAGACTTGGGCCTTGCACCCTCGTGACCCTGTCACGTATCGGAACTACTACCAATTAATCCCACTCCATTTCAGGTTATGGGGCGACCCGCAACAGGTCCTCAACCCGACCCACAGTCGTACTTAACTCTTACCCTTAGTCTGAATTAAATCTTATTGCCCGAGAAGGCCTTATATACCTAAGGTCTCGGCGGTTATCAATATTCTTAGGCTCGCAATTTCCATGCTCCAAGCCTACCTTATCAGTCCCCCCCGTAAACGGGTACAATAACTTCTCATAATACCATAATCGTGTTGTCTTAATCACAATAACCATTACTTACTCCGTACGGATCTCATCTGTACAATTTATTAAGTCCTTAAATCATGACTTCTTAAGGGTTCATTACCCTTTCAGACGGCTCATCATCTCCTAACTAATTCAAATTAGTACGTAGAACCTTGATGAGAATTCATTAAAATGTTTCATACCTTTCCGGTATCTATTTAGTCCTTACCAATTCTTGGTAATCTAAAATCATCCCAGGCAACACGCGTCTGACCCTCATACATAACTTCGTATAACTGTATGTCATAATACCAACTATACTTTCAAATCAAGTTTCATAACTTTCAGAATACTTCAAGTCTCTTAACTTTAGAAATCAAGTTTCTTAACTTTAGAATAGTTCAAGTAATCCATACTTCCCAAACCAAGTATTCTATACATTTCCAAGTCAAGAAATCTTTGTTTACCTTTTTAGAATAAACCATTCTTTTAACTTCCCGTAAAGTGGTTATAACCAACTTCTCATAAAGTCGCTACACTAACTTTATGCTTTAGAAACTAAGACATCTTAACCTTTAAAACAAGTGAGTTAATTCTCTAACTCAACCAACTTGGACATTCTTAAACAAGTCAAGGATACCAAATGAAATTAAATTCATTTAAATCTCGTACGTCCACCGTACTATACATTTATAGCTACTCATGCTCAAGAGATAAGAAAAGTTCCACATACCTATTCGACTTAATCCACTAGCCAAGTTGAACACGCCGCACGTAGAATATCAACCTATAATGACCATAATACGTCCATCAATTTCTAGCTTTCAACGTAGAATATTCCTAAGTATAAGGACTCTTAATTCTACGAAAAATCGGGCAGCACTTCCTTGTTTCTACGTACTTTTCCACCTTTTTCAAGGCCCGAAAATCAATAACCAAATGCCACATTTAAGGCTCAACAATCAGTTAAATAAAGGGGATTACACGCCGCACAGGACGTGTAAAATTCTGTCCCACAATTTATACAAAACAGTCCAACAACTTAAGCCCCATTCTCGGCAACTATCAATACCAACAACAATATCAATTTTCGTTCAATTCTTTTATAATCCAAGTTGTTATTCCAATCGTGTTATATACATAATAACAATTACAACAACTATAAATCCTTTCTTCCTTAACATGCGACGATTGTATCTAATGATTAAATTGACTACAAACTTAATGGCTAACATGTCCAATTTTGGTTTTCAACATGTCGACATGATCCGAATCTTTTCAAACTTCAATATATATACCACATGCTCATGTAACAACTACTAAACATGTAATCTTCAATCACAATAAGAAGAGATTTTTACCTCAATAAGCCATAATAGTATCCAAGCGTAAAAGTCGATCCTTAGCAACTTTTAGCTCCTCTTCTTATGTTCCAATCCGCTCCAAGCACTACTTAGAAGCTCATAACCAACTTCTCTTCAATTTCCAACTTCAAAGTTGAAGAACACCTTAGGTTTTTACCTTGCGACTAACGTGAAACGTAGTTTTTCCGGGATTTTTCTATTGAGATATCCTTGTAATACCCTTAGGAACCTTGGTTTAAAGTATTGGGATTTATGGAGCAAGATTGCAAATTTTTTGTGTGGGAGAGATAGCATTGCCGAGAGCTTCCTAAATGGAACACCTAAAGTTCTTGAAAAATTTCGAAGTGTGGAATTCATCTTCACTACTAGTAGTAGTATGTATTTATAACACCATCAAGGGCTAAGATTGAACCAATTGGATGGCTAAGATTGGTCCAAGCCTCAACTTGCCCTTTGACTTGGTCCATTTTATCAAACTAACTTGGCTAGTCTTTAAGGATTATTTTCGACCAAGGATGACCATGTGGAGGGTGACACGTGTCGCCCTCCCATTGGTCCATACAATTCCGTTTCCCGAAATTTCCATAATTGGTCAAAATATCGGAAACCTCGTGGCCTCCACAAAACGTAAAATTTCTCGGGTGGGCCACACGTATCCAACTCTGTAAATAAACTTCCATAATTCCGATAAGTTCTAAAAGTCTTAAATAACAAATTTGAGAACCCAATTCTCATTAACGAACAATTTTCCTTCCCGAGGTTCGGAAGATTTTTCCTTTGGAAAACAATTATTTCTTTCGTTCAATTTTTATAAGTCTTGTGCTCTCACGTCTATTCTTGTAAACACATGTCCTGGAACTACGGAGTGTAACAGTCTACTTTTCAAAAACCTTTTTTAAAGTATGTTATCTTGTTTGAAACGTGTAGATAATTGTTCGTGACTTGAAATCTTTCTTTAGAATATTAACATGATTGAAACAATTGTTTGGTGGAAGTTCTTTTGGAATTAAAGATAATTTCTTTTAGACAAAGTCATGCGTGTGTAGGGTCAAGCCTGCATTGAACCTTATGCGAACTATACTACTTTGTGAAACTAATTTTTTCCATTATTGGATGATTGAACTCATTTTTAAAGGTTGGACCTTAAACTTGTTTTACTGTTGAATGGGTTTCTTGAACTTGAAATTGAATAAGAAAGTTGAATAATATTTCTAATTGGTTATGACTTGAAATACCTCTATTTTGAGATAATGACTTGAGAAGTGATATTCGGCTCTAAGCCATGGTTGATAATTCAGCTGATATGCTATTATTTGTATCTTTGTTATTGTTTGGGACTGCATGTCAAGTTGCGCTAGTCCAAAGGATGATTAGCCGTTATGGATTTTAACGTATCGATACGAGTATTATTGTATCAGTCTAGAGGACGATTGACCTCCGGGGTATATAACCTGACACATCTATTGTTGGTCAGTCCATAGGATGATTGACCTCCGAGACATATAGTCATGCTGCATCTATTGATGTGTCAGTCTAGAGGACGATTGACATCTGATATAGCTTGGTGCATCTATTGATGTGCTAGTCCAGATGACGATTAGCCTCTGTGGTTTCATAGCTCGAGTATCGGTTGATTGAGTTGCATGTTAGTGGCTTGTGGTAGTATTGAGTTCGTAAGTGATATGCTTGGCATGATAAATGATAACGAGTTAAACTTGATGTATTCTTCATTATTAGATTCTCTGATAATTTCTCCAAGTTAATGGCTTACTCCATTTCCGGGTTTTCGAATTATTTCATTTAATATTATTTTACTAATTATTATTCGTCTTATAACTACTTTGATTTCGTTAACTATTGCCCCTTAGACACTCACTGAGTACCAAGTACTCAGTCATACCATTGTTATTTTTTATGGTATGTTAGGTAACGAAGAAGAGCATGTATAGACATATCTCGCATATTAGGAGTACTCAATGCTTTCAAGATTGTTGATGAGCGTACACACTTGTTCGTGGGTTTTCATTGAGTCATTTATTACTTCTTAGTAGTTTTCGGGATGTGTCCCGATGAGTTAGACATTTATGCATTTTCTTAGAAGCTCCATAGATAGTATGAGACTGTGGGTAGTGTATTAGTGTCTCGTATGACTCGTTGAGGCATTTGACAACATTTTGTGACTAAGTATTCACTTAGATTTTCGATGTGTTATTTCATAAGAGTGATAATGATTTCATTTAGATATTTATGACTTGTTGAATTTAAATAATGAAAGATTATTGAATAGAAATTTGTTGTTATTGATTTATAAGGTTCTTCCAATGTTGTTCATAACATCAGATGCATGTTAAGTCCGAGGTCGGGTTTGGGGTGTGACACCTAAGGAACCATCATGCTACACGATGATGAAATGCACAAAAAAAATGATTAGGTTATTTCGAAAAATATATTCAACCAACTAACATTTTAGAAGATTTCATAAAACAACATTTAATATAATTATGTGTGCTATATTGGACTCCATCATGAGGAAGCTGATTGGAAAGAGTGAGAGTCGATCTGGACTTTACTATTCCCGGAATGTGTTGCTGATACATGCTATGAAGACAAATGCAGTTGATTGGTTTGATATTTGGCACAAACGGTTGTGTCATCATTCAGCACAAGTAACAAAATCTATTACGACATTAGGCTTAAATGAGAGTGGTGATAGATTGGATAGAGAATGTGATGTATGCCAATGAGCAAAGAAAACGAGAAGTATTTTTCTTTAAGTGATAATATTGCTTCAGATACTTTTGAGATGATCCATTGCGATTTATGAGAACTATATAGAACCCCTTCCTCTTGTGGTGCTTCATATTTTTTTACTATTGTGGATGATCGTTCACAAGCCATGTAGATCTTTCTCTTAGTAGATAAGAAAGAAGTGTCTCAAATCTTGAAGAATATTTTTGCTCTTGTGGAGAGGCAGTTCAAAAAAGGGGTAAAGATAGTTAGAAGTGATAACAAAACGGAGTTCGTGTGAAGACTTACTTATTCAAACATGAAATTTTGCTTCAAACATCTTGCACAGGGACACCTCAGTAGAATGGAAAAGTCAAAAGAAAATACTGTCACATTCTTAGTGTGGCGCGAGCATTGAGATTTCAGGGCAATCTTCCGACTAAATTTCGGAGAGAATGTGTTTTGACTGCGGGGTATTTGATTAATAGAACACCATATTTGGTTTTGAATAGAAACCCTCCTATGAAATTTTGTATGAGAATGCGCCCGGTATGAGAATTTAAGGGGGATAGGGTTCGCGCACACAAAAGGAAGGAGGAGGGACAAGTTTGAGAGTCGGAATCGTAGGTGTTTCTTCTTGGGATACCCCTATGAAAAAGAAGAGTTGGAGGTTGTATGACTTAGAGAACGACAAATATTTGATCTTAAGAGATGTAGATTTCTACGAGACTAAGTTTCCCTTCGTTGTAAGACCGGACAACTTAACCGAGATCATAAAAGCAATATCGAACAAAAGAGAATCTTCGAAACAAAGTTGTGTTAACATGGATAAAACGAAGGGAGGAATAAACCAACACAACTTCAAAGAAGACATGACTGATAAAAAATATAGGTACGAACGAAACTCACATGGACGGAGTACAAACACCGAATACCGAACCTACAAATTAGTAGGGTTTAGATCAGACATAGACCGGTTTGGATAGAGACAACCGCAAGGTGTACATACCAACAAAATGCACCCAGTTGAACAACTGGGTCAAAGTAAACATCAAAAGCATGAATCTGACTTTTGATATAAGTTCGAAGTATCGATTGATACAAGTTCTGTAATATTTTTATTTCCAGAAACTGAACTTTTGCCTAGCCCAACACAAGTTTCGTAGAAACTAAGTTATGCGTCATAAATTGTGTATTATTTTTCATATTAGAAATAATAATGAAGACTGATTATTAATTTTACAAAGGGTATCACTCGCAGTACTAAAAACAATCATAGTTGGATTACTAAGGGTTTGTTTGGCCAAACTTCTGAAAAGGTGTTTCTGTTTCTCATAAGTAATTCTGCAGAAACTGTTTCTGGAGAATCAGTTAGGGTGTTTGGCCTATAATTATAGAAGTGCTTCTGAGAAATAGAAACAATTTTCTGTTTGACCAACATTTATGAAAATTTACTAGAATATTCTTTTTAATAGATTTAAAACTATTTAAAATATTCTTTTTTATCATATGTTTCTAAAAAATAGTATATCTTTACAATTTAATATATTTTTTAAATTATTTAATTGCAATATTTAATCAAAAAATAATATTATATTGTACATAAGAAATGTAACGACAATATGATAGTCAATGATTCAAATATGTCCAAACCTACCCCTACCCACATCTACCCCCACCCATCCTCAAATTTTTATGTCATATTGTTTTTACTTTTATAAAAAAATATGATTTTTTTCTTACCCCTCGCCCTACCCCCAACCCCACCCCTATTTCCCTACCCCATCCTCAAATTTCTATTTCATATTTTTTGTTACTTTTATAAAAAAATTATTAAAATATATGATTTTTTTTCTTACGGGCCCTACCCCTACCCCCACCACTGCCCTACTCTATCCTCAAATTTCTATTTCATATTTTTTGTTATTTTTATAAAAAAAATTATTAAAAAAGATGAAGTTTTTTCTTACCACCCCATTGCCCTACCCCTACTCCCACCCCATTGCCCTACCCATCCTTCAATTTCTATTTCATATTTTTTGTTACTTTTATAAAAAAATATGATTTTTTTTCTTAACCCCCGCCCTACCCCTACTCCCACCCCATTGCTCTACACCATCCTCAAATTTTTATTTCATATTTTTTGTTACTTTTATAAAAAAAATTATTAAAAAATATGAATTTTTTTCTTCCCCGGCCCTACCCCCACCCACCCCATTGCCCTACCCATCATCAAATTTTTATTTCATATTTTTTGTTACTTTTATAAAAAAAAATTATTAAAAAATATAAATTTTTTCTTACCTCGCCCTACCCCTGGCCATACCCCTATTCTCAAATTTTTATTTTATATGGGGATATTATATGAGATTAAAAGGAATTTTGTGAAAAGAAAATGGTAAATGAGTCAAAAAAAATTCAATGAATGAGCAAAAAGGACTTTTCTCAGAAGCACCAAATTGGTGTTTCTGCTATTCTTCTCATCCAGAAACACTTTTTGGCTTCTGAAAAAAATATTTTTACTTCTAGAAAGAGGATGTTTGACCAAAAAAATGTTTCTGAAAAATAGAAACAGTTCTAGAAGCTTGGCCAAACACCAATTAAATATCCAGCTGTGAATGGAAATTGCTCTGGAAAATGGCCTAACACCACTGAAAATTGCATCCATGGAGATGGAGGTAGTTAGAATGATTACCAATGAATGTACCTTACAATTCTATTATTGATAAGTGCATGTCCTTTGTGCAAAGTTTTGAGGGTTCAATCACAAGCATAACTATCGGGAGCAGCATATAGTCGTTGATCTTCAAGCTAAGGGAGGAGCAAGAAAAAAGTTTTTTTGATTGAATCAAGATTTTGTAGTTCTTCCAATATGTTTGTTAATGATATTGTTTGAGCAAATATTTTACGAATCACTTTCAAAAGACAAATTATAAGACATTAATCTATAATCAAAATTTTCAAGTTTAAAAATGAGCGTAAACGCTCAAAATAACACGTGACTGAATCTTATTTTGTTATATATTTAACGTATTCTATTAATAAAAAGAAAAAGATTAATCACATCCGAGAGAAGATAGCTCAATTGATTAATGATTGAATTTCATTTCCGCTATCCCTTCCCAAAGATAAACCTGCATATGAGACATAAAATTTTGAATAATTACCCAACTTTCTTAATTTTGTTAGTTAATGTTAGTGATTATGAAAACCTATACAAATTAGTCCATTCACTTTTTTTTTTTTTTAAAATTCTCTTACGTAGGGGTAGAAAAGGGAAAATGGGGAAGAATTACGTCCCGGGTTTGGGAATTTCATACGTCTCAACCGTATCATATAGTGCGCGCCTCTTCTTTTCTTCTCATTTGCTCAATTGATTGAAAAAATGCGTACCAGAAATCAGGCAAAGCAAGACAATCAATCAACTAGTATGTTTTCTAACTCTTCAACCACTAAACATGTCCCCAAAAACACACACACACACACACACAAAAAGCAAGAATGCATAAAGAATCAATTTTTTGTTTATTGTTTCTCATTTTTGTTTGCTTCTGTGTCTTCTTTAACCACCCCTTTATTGGATTGTTTCACATTTCTTTGCTAATTGTCTTTGTGATTCAGTTTAGCTACTGCTTAACCACACAACATGACACCAAAACATAACCAATAATGCATAAAAATTCAATTTTTGTACTGCTTGTTTCTCAGTTTTAGTTTGTTTATGCTATTATTTAACTCTCTCGAAAACAACGATAACCCTACCAAGATAGAGTTAAGTTCTGCGTACATTGTATCATCCCAGACCCCACATTGTGGGATTTCACTGGTTATGTAGTTGTTGTTGTATGCTATTATTTAACTACCCCTTTAAGGATTATTTCAGATTTTTCTTTAGGATTCAATATAGCAACTGTTTAACTACAGAACATTACAGCAAACTTAACCAAGAATGCATAAAAATTCAATCTTTGATTCTTGTTTCACATTTTTAGTTACTTTCTCCGTATCTTAATTAACCCTTTATCTTATTGTTTCCTCTTTATGCTAGTTGTCTTTGGGATTCAGTTTATCAGCTGGTATGCTTTTCTTAATTACACAACCAGGCTGCAAAAATGTTCAATTTTTAGATTTTTGGTTCACATTTTTTGCTTCTCTAGTCCTTCTTACAACCCCCTTTTTAGGTTCTTTCATCTTTCTTTGCTGGAATATCTTTGGCATTCTGTTTATAAGTGGTATTTTTTCTTTAATCAACAACATGACGCCAAAAATAAGGAAAAATGCATAAAATTCAATGTGTGAATTCTTGTTTCACATATTGTTTTAGCTTGTCTCGCTCTTCTTTTACTACCCCTCTACGGGATTCTTCATCTGTCTTTGCTAGTTATATTTGGATTCAGTTTTTCGTTTCTTTTTCTTGTTGGTAGCCCTTTCTTGGTTTGGGTTATAGCTTTGAAAAACATGTAGTTTAAGTGAAAAACTGAGTAAAAGTACTCAATAGCAGAACATCTGAGGCATGCTTGTTTATTTTCAATTGATAACCTGTATATTTTGAAGGGGAGCCTTGAAGTAACTGGTAAAGTTGCCTCCATGTGACCTAGAGGTCACGAGTTCAAGCCGTGGAAACAACCTCTTGCAGAAATGCAAGGTAAGGATGCGTACAATAGACCCTTGTGGTCCGGCCCTTCCCCGGATCCGCGCATAGCGGGAGCTTAGTGCACTGGGCTGCCCTAACCGGTATATTTTGATGATAAGTAATTTCTGTTTGTCTGCGGCTAGGGTATCTAACTCTAAAATGAACATTCATGAATTTTGCAAATCATTTGTGATCAATGATCAAAAGGGAGAAGATCAATATGCTTATGCATGGACTTGTGTTATGTGTTAGTTTGTTAGTTTCATTACCGGTAAACACTGAGGTCCGGTTAACTTATGTGTTCCATTTTGGACAGAAAATGAAGACTCTTTGAAACACTCTAGTGAGATGGAGTGCCGAAGTGGCTGCAAGGATGGAACCAGTGGCAACGGTTTGTTACATTGCAATCGTTCATTATAACATTATTTTTTAAAAATCCTGATAAGTACTTTAATATGAATTGACAATAATAGTAGAGATTTGAGCACTTGAAGGTTGAAACTACGTGAAGAATAACATGTTTGATTTCAGAAACTCTTGCAAACATATCTCGAGGTGCAGTGGGGAAACTTTTGAAACGAGTCAACAAGTCACGCGGCTCTCGGGTTTCGAAAACAGATGATAGTTACCTATGCAAACAAGATTCTGAGGGCAAGGTTTCTTTCTTTCTTGCTCTATCACTTCAGTTTGCAATGTACCGAGTGAAACATTTCCTTCAGCAAGAAGTATCTCTTTGTTTCGTAATGCTCAATAATTATATGTGGTTTCCACATCTTTCGGATGATGATAATGGATTTCTTAAATTTCTATTTTGCTTTGTATGTTTAGCCAGAGAACAGATCAAGCGAGACAGAAAAACAATTTACTGGTACTGCAGTTGCAAGGACTACATTAGATGCTAAATGCTGCTCTGGAGATGTGCTACAGAATGTGCCATCGGAAGTGGAAAATGAAAGCACAGATGAACTTGATGGAGTTGACTGGGAAGATGGGTCAGTTCATACTTTGAAGTCCGAAAGTGATGTTAAGGAAGATACAATCAACGGTGTGACTGTTGAGTTTAATGCTCTGCCTGATCCTAGTAAACAGAAGACAGTACGTCGAGCAACAGTCGAAGAAAAGGTGGTTTAAATATCATAGGGAAAATATATGAATGCCATGATCTAAGATTTTAGTCCCTTGTTGGACGTGCGTCAAGTAATACTTTTTGTCCCTTTAATTACAGGAATTGGCTGAGCTTGTGCGTAAGGTTAACTTGCTTTGTTTACTAGCAAGGGGCAGGTTGGTAGATAGTGCTTGCAATGATCCTCTTATCCAGGTTCTTTCTTATGTTCTTCCCCCAATTGTTGTCGATATTAGCATGTAAGGGTATCTCATGTGCTAAAACTCCTTACAACTATTTAACTGGTTTGTTACTTATTCTCACTTGAAACCACCCACCTACCCAGGCTCCAAGAAAAAGAAATAGAAGATAATAAAACTCGAAAGTTCATTCCAGATTTGGGGAATTAAGGAATTCTAAGTTAAGCAGTAGTATGTAATTCTCTGTTTTCCTTATAAAGTCGGTATGGAGGGTAGGGGTGGGGTGGGGGAATGATGAATCAGGAACGTGGGAGTAAGATGACCTTACTTTTTAGAAGGTGTGCCAAATTTTATTCACAGGTTTCCGAAATTATAGTTTAAACTTAGATACTTAAGGCATTTTTGGCGAATAAATGAATGGGAATAAAAATTACACAGATGTGGAAAATTGTAGGAAATTCCTACTTGATGTCCAACTAGATTTGTCCGCTTTCACCTTTGTTTTGTTGTGGTTGTGATATGTGTTAAACTTAGAGATTATATACATTTAAAATCTCAGATAATTTTGGTTATCATATGTTTTTTTGGGTAATGCTCATTAATATGGCATTAATCTATGACTTAGCATGAATTTTCAAAAGAAAAAAAAAACAGTAATATTTGACTTTGGAGTGCAAGTTCAGTGACGTAGCGCATGAGGAGGAGGGCAGAGAAGTGGAGCTTGAAGAGCATGCCATCTTAAAGCGAGGAAGTTTTAAGTATTTGGGTCCATTATCAAAGAAAATGGGGAGATTGATGAGTATGTCACACATCGTATAGGAGCAGGGTGGATGAAATGGAGGCTCACCTCCGGAGTCTTGTGCGACAAGAAGGTGCCACCAAAACTTAAAGGCAAGTTCTACATAGGCCTACTATGCTGTATGGGGCGGAGTTTTGGCCGGTCAGGAAATGTCACATACAGAAGATGAAGGTTGCGGAAATGAGTATGTTGCGATGGATGTGTGGACATACTATGAAGCATATGATTAAAAATGAAGTTATTCGGGACAAGGTGGGAGTGGCCTCGGTGGAGGACAAGATGCGGGAAGCAAGATTGGGATGGTTCAGACATGTACAAAGAAGAAGTAGGGAGGCCCCAATGTGGAGGTGTGAGAGGTTGGCTTTAAATGGTTTCAGGAGGGGTAGAGGTAGGCCGAAGAAGTATTGGTGGAGAGGTGATTAGGTATGACATGGCGTAGTTGCATGGATATGACCTTAAATAGGAAGTTGTGGAGGTCGCGGATTAGAGTAGAAGGTTAGGTGAAGTAGTATCTTTGTAGTCTCTGTCACTATCTGCTATTTCTTGTACTTCAATTATCGTATTAGTTTGCTGCAATTATTGTTACTTACTCTTCTTCATAATGCTTATTTAGCATTTCTTTGTTATGGCTTCTTTACTTTCATCAATTCTCGTCTGACCTTTTTTGTCATGCTTTCTCTTGAGCCGAGGGTCTTTTCCTCTCTACCTCCCAAGGTAGAGTTAAGGTCTGTTTATTCTATCCTCCCCAGACCCTACTTGTGGGATTACACCGGGTATGTTGTTATTGTTGTTGTTGTTGAGTGCATGATATGGAAATACTGATGAGTTTTTGACCTTTTTAAGAATTCCGTCCACGTACCGATATTTATACTATAAAAGAATTTACTTATTTTTGACAGGCGTCTTTACTTTCACTGCTGCCAACACATCTGCTGAAGTTAACGGATGTTCCAAAACTTACTGCAAAGGCTTTGGTTCCTCTTGTCAATTGGGTATGCGCTACATGTTATCATCATAACTGCCCTTTGATATACAAGTTTCTCTTTTATTTCACCTTTTACCCACTGAATGCAGTTCCACAGTCATTTCCGTGTTAGAGGTGCAAATGATACTGAGAAGTCATTTCCTTCAGCTTTGGCATCAACTCTTGAGTCTCAGGAAGGGACACCAGAAGAGGTATATTTGTGTTTGTTCACTTAGATTGTTCTTGTGATCATTATTTTCCCTTCTTGTGTTAAAAAAAGAAAATAAAGAAACTAACGGTCATTTAGATATGGTGTAATATCACGGTTAATTGCAAAACTTTGGAACTTACCTATTTAAAAGCAGAGTTAGAGGCTGCGCAGGCTTCTACATCTTGATAGAAGAAAAACTGTTTAGTTTGTTGCTAATTGATCTGGGAAACATTCCCTTTTTGTTTTTCTGTTATAACAGGTTGCTGCATTGTCTGTGGCACTATTTAGGGCTTTGAATCTTACGACCAGGTAAGCTGCTAATTGTCCTATTCTATTACAAGTTTACAACTAAATAGCCTCTATTGATGTTCAAGTCAGTTGAATTATTTTTGTTCCTTGTTTTCCCCACTTCGTATTAAGTGAGTTCTGTTTCTCTTTCTTTTTTTCCTGTTACATATTCAGTTAGTTGCTAGAGCTATTGTATCGTGATGTTTAACACATTTAGCAATGAATTGACTATAGTTGGTGTAAGGAAGTGCGTAAATATATCCTATCTAAGTGCTAACAATTCAAATTCCCTCGGCCTTTTGGCACATTTGTGGAAGTCCTCTTCTGCACACTTTTATTTTGGTAACAAGCGGCATGGGCTGGGAAGTTAGGTGACAGTCTTGCATTAGAACTTCCCTCTTATACAGGTTTTTAGTGCATTTCGAACATGAGAAATCACGTTCAAGATATCTGAAGACATTCATTGCAGGTTCGTATCAATCTTGGATGTGGCTTCCTTGAAGCCTGAAATTGAGAAACCATATCCCTCAGGTCAAGGCCCTAGTAGGGCTGGTAGCGGGATATTTAACTCTTCAACATTAATGGTGGCTGGACCAAAGCATTCTCCTCTCTCTCCTGCTAAAAACGACAAGTCTGGAGAGACTATTACTGATATGTCTTATAAAAATATGTCACCATCAACATCAGATGCTCAGCGTGATGCTAATGATTCATGTATTATGAAGAGAGAGCGGCCAAAGAGAAAAGGGGATCTTGAATTTGAGATGCAGTTGGAAATGGCTCTTTCTACCACCGCAGTTGAAATTGCTAGGAACGCTACGATCTCAGATGTGAATGTAGAAAGTACTTCATCAAATGTATCACCATTCAAAAAGAAGAAAATTAAAGCAGAAGAGTGTTCAACTTCCTCTCATGGAATATCGACTGCTATTGGGTCTAAGAAAATAGGGGCGCCTTTATACTGGGCGGAAGTCTACTGCAGTGGTGAGAACCTGACAGGGAAGTGGGTGCATGTTGATGTTGTAAATGCAATAACTGATGGAGAGCAAAATGTGGAAGCTGCAGCTGCTGCATGCAAGTTGCCTTTAAGATATGTTGTTGCTTTTGCTGGAAATGGAGCTAAAGATGTGACACGCAGGTTTCCAGTTCTTGCTGCTTTGGTGTTTGAATTTCATTGACTGCTGTAGTTTCCTTAGATTTATATCCTTTTCGGCCAAGCTTCTGGGAAGGCAGAAGTGCTTATCTTAGAAAGTTGAGGTGTTTGGCCAAGCTTTTAAACAAAATATAAGTGATTTTAAGCAGTAGCAAAAGTTGTTTTTCAGAAGCTCTAAAAAGTAGCTTTTCTCGAGAAACACTTTTATAACATTGACCAAGCACAAAGTACTGCTCTAATATTGGCAAAAGTGATTTTCAAATTGTTTAGCCAAACACAAACGGCTACTTTCCAAAAGCACTTTTCCGAAAAGCACTTTTGACAAAAAGAACTTTGCAAAATAAGATTTCGGAAGCTTGGTCAAACTTGCTATTAGTTCTGTTAATCATTGTTTTATATATAATCTTAATCATATTATCTGCAGCATGATACTCCTCTTTATGCAATCATATTTTATGGTTTGTCCATCTTGATTTACTCCTTGGTCTTATTGCTATAAAATAACTTTTCTAATCCCATCATAGTTTCACACACATAATCTTAAACCGTTATCACTTTCCCTTGTCATTTTCCCCTCTTTTTACTCCTTCCCTACATAGACGAGGTGCAAGGCATGAGTTCTTGATTTTTTTTAAAATTTGTTACTCAATCATCATAGTTCTCATCATTTTGCTTATGATCTAAAGTACTCATTATCATCATTGTCAATTCTAACAATTGTCATGATTTTTATTTATATATTTTTTACAGTTTTGAACTGAGATAGAACTTTAGTTCATATAGTAGTTCATGAATAAGCAAAGTAATGAGGACAATTATGGCGAAATTTTGGGGAAAGGTGAAATAGGGCATCCTAGTAAAACCAAAATATCAATATTGGCGCATGCCTCCTCAGGACAGCGACATTTGGTGATCAATTCAGAAGCTTTTAAATTAATTGGAAGAGTTAACTTATAAAAAAATATAAAAAAGTAGTCTGTAAGAATGAGATTAACTGGTAGATGCTTCTATCTAATAGTATCTTTAAATTTTCTTGTCAGGTACTGTACAAAGTGGTACAAGATAAGATCTGAACGAGTCAACTCAATTTGGTGGGATACAGTATTGGCACCTTTAAAGAAGTTGGAGTCGGTTTCCACCAGTGATGTAGTTCATTTTGCACAAGGAGGTAATGAGTGTCTGCTGGATATGCGTGAACCTGTGATAGAAAACTCATGCAAAATTCTTAACACAGAATTCTTTTACAGCAACCAGGAGCTCTCTCGAAGATATGGAGTTGGAAACTAGGGCACTGACTGAACCTCTTCCAACAAATCAACAGGTATAACAAATACAAGTATTAGCTAAAACGAGACGGGGGTGGGGGGCAAAATTAACCCATGAAAACATGATCCACACATTTATTGCCTCACCCCATTTTGACCCACCCAATTCAACTCATCCTTGTAGCCTAAATTGACCCATGAGAAACCTTGTCAAAATATTTTTAAAAAAGATATTTGTTTTCCTTAATGTGTTAAATATAACCATAATAAAGAATATTCTTTTATTAGGTACATAAAAATTATTAAAGAACAAAAAAAACTTAGTAAGAATTGGGCGGATTGGGTTATTACCCGCCTTTTAGCCTAGTTTAGCCCCACCCGTTTCAGCCCAAGAAACTAACCTGCCCATTTATTAACTCAACCCATGTTAACCCGCCCAAATTCAGCACAACCCCCCATTTGACACCTGTAACTGAGACTATGTTGTACTGATAGATTTCTTTTGAACTAATTTTCTCTGCAGGCTTACCGAAACCATCACTTATACATAATCGAAAGATGGCTTTACAAGTATCAGATACTTTACCCCAAAGGACCGGTATTAGGTTTTTGTTCTGGTCATCCAGTATACCCACGATCCTGTGTAAAAACACTCCAAAGAAAGGAAAGATGGCTTCGCGAGGGGCTCCAAGTTAAAGCTAACGAGATCCCTGCAAAGGTTTTTTGTTAAATCTTTTGTGTGTCTGCAATATGATTTTTGATTGTCCATAACTTCACAAGTACCATAATCTGCTTGTTTACGCTCAGGTTGTGAAGCGTTCTGGAAAGCAGAATAAAGGACAGGATGATGAAGATGATGATTATGGCGAGGGGAATTGTGAACGAACTATTGCCCTCTATGGACAGTGGCAAACTGAACCACTGTTTCTTCCTCATGCAGTAAATGGAATTGTACCTAAGGTGAAGCCTTCTAAGTGATAGAAGTGTTGAGAAAGTTGAGATTTATCTGGGATTTGAAGTTTTATGCTAATTTATAAGAATCTTATATAACATATCAAATGAAAAATGACTTTTTGAAAATATTTTGACAAGATTTTTCATGGTCAATTTGGGCTACATACCGGCACAGTTTCTTGATGGGCTGAAATGTGCTGAGCTAATAAATGGGCGGGTCAATGACCAGCCCAAACTTGGGCGGGTTAGACGAGTCATGATTTCATGGACTAATTTTGCCACCTCTATATAAGATCAATATTTGTTTGGGATCATACTTAGGATAGAGTATATACCCTTTTTTCCCATTACAGAATCTCCATCTGCTCTAAGTGGGTACATGCTAGAAGAATCTTATGTTAGCTTGGTTGTTCAAAAGATTGTCTCTTTACCCTTTGCATCTTCATCTTTCCGAAAGCCAGATTTGCACTAGTCCTATTTTGGGTTCAGAGCCTCTTCAGTAAAGACCTCTTTTATCCTTTCACAATGTGATGTAAAACCATGGATTTCTTTTGACAGATCTATAGTGTTTGAACCTTGTTTTATCCATCTAGTTTATGTATCTTTCATATAACCAATTCTCATTTCTCTGTATTCTCCTTCTGTTTAAGAATATTTCTTTCGCTATAAAGAGTTAATCACAGAGGCAGGTTATCTGTCCCTGTTCTCACATTCTACTTGTTACGTTTACATTACGCAATTTTGCTTCTTTTCCTATATATACCGGATAGAATAATTGTTTACAACATTTAGCTCAGTTTTTTTTTTATTTCTCAATCTTGCCTTTATGGTTGTTTTTAGCTAGAAACTGACAGTTGGTATGTGGATTCTTTTTTCTAGAATGAGCGTGGTCAAGTGGATGTTTGGTCTGAGAAGTGCCTTCCACCCGGTACAGTCCACTTGAGATTGCCAAGGTTGGTTCCTGCTGTTAAAAGGCTTCAAATTGATTTTGCACCTGCTATGGTTGGATTTGAATTCCGAAATGGTCGATCTCTACCTGTTTATGAGGGGCTTGTCGTGTGTACCGAATTCAAGGATGCAATCCTAGAGGTAAATAAATTGCATCACTGGAATAGATTTTCATTGATTGCTTACGTATTATTGACATCCTTTATAATATCATGATTCTGAGACTCACTTTACCAGACATATAGGACACAGAGATATTTCTAATGTTTTCTCCTTTCCGTTTCAAGTTCTTGGTTGGCGGTCAAAGATAGAGAATAAATCACATATACGATTAGATTATTCTTTTGTTCTGAATTTTCAACAGTCAATAAAGCTTATGGTTGCAAGGGGGTTCCATTCGTCGAAAAATTACGCTGTATATACAAGGTCAAAATAATTTTTTATGTATATATAGTAGATGTTGAATTCACTTGGCTTCTTCGTGTGCTTATTTTTTATATTTTGAATTTCCTTAGTGAAAATTCTGGTTCCACCACCGTTGACTATCATCTCTTTGAATACATAACGATTTTGTTTAAAAATATTTATCGCGTCTCTTATTCGTTTTCTTTCCTCCCATGTTCAATTTTTTCTTATCATTGTTTATGCGGGTCTCATGTCCATGCCATTTAGTTTTAATTAGGCCCATTTGACATAAACTACCAAATAAACTTCTCTGCATTTCTCTGAAGTGCCTCGAACTTTTTCTTTCTAATGCTATCAAACAAGGCCAACTATTACTGTATTCGAAGCCATCCAGTAGAACTAATGTTGAATTCATTGAGATGTTATCAGGCATATACAGAAGAAGAGGTGAGAAGAGAGGCCAAAGAGCGGAGGAGAACTGAAGCAGAAGCTCTTTCTAGGTGGTATCAACTTCTTGCATCACTTATTACCCGTCAGAGGCTGCACAATTGCTACGTAGACGCCCCATCCTCACAATCAGCTGTCAATATTGCAACGTCCAACGATAAATCCTCCCTACTAGGTGGTGGTAGTGCGAACACGAGGACCGCTCTCGAATGCCAGCAAGAAAAATCTAAGATTGCCAAATCTAATAGTCCACAAATTGTACTTGCAGAAAACCATGAGCATGTATTTCTAGTAGAAGATCAGACTGTTGATGAGGAAAGTTCAACAAGGACGAAACGATGTCGTTGTGGCTTTTCAGTTCAATATGAGGAGTTGTAGAGCTTTTAATCTCTCTTTTTTATCAGTAAGTCTTTAGTTCAGTATGAGAAGTTAGAGATTCAAGTTGGGTTGTAAGTTTAGGTTAGAAATAGTAATGTATGATTGTATGTAATATCAGATCATTGACTTAAGACGACTTGACTTTTGTATAATATTGGTTCGAGATGAGCTTAAGTGGGGCGACATTGTAAGTGAGATTCATGTAACTAACCTCTGCTTGCTTGGAATCGAGACGTCGTGTAATATCAGAGGGTGAAACAACCGTGTGTGTGAGTCCTACTATTGTCAAAAAAGGACTAACTTTTTCGATTTTAATTACTCATATTTTTCAACTTCAACCAAATATTGTCCTTTTTCGGACCAGGAAGGATAAAAGTAAGAGGGAGTTGGTTTAAATACATTGTATTCTTGTTCTACCAAAATTGCCCCATTATAACTATTGGATTGATTTATCCAAGAAAAGATTGAGAACTAACTAGTAAGGGTGATGAAATGTGGAATTTTCAAGGACAACTATTTAATAAATGATCATTTTTTTCTTTTATAATTTATGTACTTTTTAGATCACGATATAAAGATCATTTTTGAGCAAACTAAATTTTTATGAGAAAACGTCAGACCACCGTCTAAAATTTTGGAAGATATTACAATATTAGACGACAATATAATGTTGTATGTAAAGTTGAAAAATATATGAGCAAACATTAAATTCGAGTCTAACATTATCCGAAAGGGTAATTTCTTAAAAAATATATTTGCATAACCTTTTTAACGAAGACAAAATCTAAATGGGACTTAAGTAAGTGTTAAATATACACGTGATATACACTTACCATAAGTGTATATCACAGTTTGGTCACACGATTTTGTGTAAATATTTTAGTGTAAATATTGTGTTAATTAGTATTGTACACTTACCATAATTATAGGATTCTTGTACTACTAGAATAGAGTTGTGAGAGTAGAATAGGAATATAATTTCTATTATGAAAAATTGTAAATTGTATATATACTCTTTCATTAATAAAAATAATCAAGGAATTATTTCTTTCATAGTATCAGAAGTCTAGGTTGAAACTTTTCTCTCTCAAACTCTTCCTTCGGTTCCGAGCTCTCCTCTCGGTTTCCGTGACCTTTTCCGTTCCCAATTTCTCTCTTCCAAAATTCCTCAATCACCTATTGTTCTTTCGTTATGTCTACGTCAAAGAACATGTTTCACCCTAGCCTTACTATTTCTAACATCAAGAATCACATCCCTCTTATTCTTGAAATATAAAATGTCCAATACGCGACGTGGGGAGAACTATTCAAAATTCACTCACGCTCGCATCAAGTCATCCATCACATAATCCCCGCGGCTCCTGAGGATACGGAGGTGTCTAAACGCGAGGATGATCCTAAGTTATGAACGACTCTTAATGCCACCGTCCTTCAGTGGATTTACTCCACTATCTCTACCGACCTGTTGAAGATGATTATTGAGCCGGACGCTACGGCGATGACTGCTTGGGATAGGCTACGTGACATATTTTAAGATAATCAAAATTCCAGAGATGTTACACTTGAGCCGGAATTCTCCCACGTCAGCATGGAGGATTTTCCGAACGTTTCAGCTTATTGCAAAAGGTTGAAAGAATTGGCGGACCAACACTGCAACGTTGGTGCGCCTGTCAGCGAAGATCGTCTTGTTCTCCAGATGGTTGCTGGCCTATCCAAGGACTACAGTGGTGTTGGAACTCTCCTTCGTCAAAGTAATCTCTCCCGAAGTTCTATCAAGCCCGGTCCATGCTTACTTTGAAAGAAGCCGGCTTGGCGAAAAAGGCAGCCACTAGTGCTAGTCCTGTGGTCATGATGACGTCCTACACTAATTCTCAGAATTTTGGTGATAATTAGGGCCAAAACCGTTCTCAAGGGGGCGACAAATATAGTCAGAAAAATAATGACAAAAATCACGGGGGCAAACGCGGCGGTTCCAACAGTGGTAACGGTGGCCAGAACTGTTACACACCGTATTTCCATGGTACGGAGATCAAAACGTACGTGGGAAAATAAGATTTGAATTTTGGAACGAAAGAAATTCTTTTTTTTGGAAGTCTCGGAGAAATTTTGTGAAGGAAAAAATTTATAAGTTGGAATTTGATTATCAAATTTGGTGTTTGAAATTAGTATTTGATTATCAAATTTGGTGTTTGAAATTAGTATTTGATTATGAAGGATTGGGTCTAATAATATAGGGCCGTAAAAAATTTCACGTTTTCGCGGGGTCCTTCGTTTATGGAATATTTGGACAATTTAAAGATATTTTCATTAAGATTATTTTAGACCAATAGAAGGGTGACACGTGTCACCCCCACTTATCTTGAATGGATGACACTTTGTGAGATATTTGTTGTACAAGTGGGTCCCACACACACTTGTCCACATCTTAACCCTACACTTGTCATGATCCCAAGCCATGAGATTTATTATATATACAAGAGAGGAGGTGGAAAAAAAGTCTTCCAACACTTAGCCAAAAATCAAGAGAAACATTTCTTTGTATTCCAATGGAGCTCACGACCTTGAGCATTTTTAATTACCAAAAATTCTCAAACTTTCAAGTCTTGATCATTGATAATAGATTAAGGTTCCTAACTAAGTATTAACCAAGATTAAACACCCCTAACCCCTCGAAACCTCAGTGGCCGAAAATAGGGTTTTTGGAAACCCTAGGTGTTCTTCAATTTTTGGTGTTGAAACGTGAAGTGAAGGTGTTCACTTGCTAATAGAGGTTGCGTATTGTGGATTGGAACTTGAAGAATATGAGCTAAAACTATCCTAAGGATCGACTTTGAACTTGGATTATTTTGGGCATTTTCGAGGTAATGTCCTTATTCCATTGATGTAATTTGATATTACACATTGTTATGGATAGTAGATGAACTTGTGTTAAGGAAGATATGGAAAATAAGGTGAGCATGTGCCCTTTTCCATGTTGAGGCCGAGAGTGACTTTACTCGTGCCGTTGGTTTCGTTGAATTTTTATCGTAGATTACGTGTTGTAGTAACGTATAAGTGAACTTGTGATAGAAAGAATGAAGATTGAAAAGGATTTGGACCATTTTAGAACATTGAGGCCGAGAGCTAGGCTTTGTCGGGTCTCGATTTCGTTGGTCGTTTTTAATGTTAAGTTCACTTGTCGCATGTTGTATACTGAAGGAAATGTTGTTGTTGATAATTTATATGACGTATATAACATGTCAGATGAGAATTGAATTGTAGAAGTTTTTGGAAAGAACTTGATATAATGTTGATTGTTGTTGACCGAGAATGGCCTATTGTTGTTGTATATTGTGGGGCCGAATTTTACACGTCAAGTTAGCGTGTGATCCCCTTTGGTTGTTACATTGTTGTGCCCTTAAGTGTGGCTTGTTGGTTATTGATTTCGGGCCTTGAAAAAGGTGGAAAAGTATGCACTTATTGGGGAAGTGCTGCCCAATTTTCCGTAGAATAAAGAGCCCCTTAGAATGGTAGTAATCCACCTTAAAAGACTTGAAATTGATAGAAGTATCATTGTCATTATAGGTTGACATTCTACGTGAGACGTATTTCTACTTAGCGCGTGGATTAAGCCGGAGAGGTATGTGAACTATCCTTCCTTCTCGTGACATGATTTATTTTAAAGTCTATGTGACTTGTTTTATTTGAAAGTTACGTGACTTGTGTTACTTGAAAGTTATGAGATTTGATTTAAAGATTTTGAGAATTTATTTCCCAGTTATGGGACTTGATTTTAAAGTTATGAGACTAGATTTGATCTAAAGTATAAGAGACTAGATTATATGAAGCATATGTGACTTGATTATGTGAAGTATATTTGCCTTGTTATTGGAGTATACGTGAGTATAAGAGACTAGATTATATGAAGCATATGTGACTTGATTATGTGAAGTATACTTGCCTTGTTATTAGAGTATACGTGAGTATAAGAGACTAGATTATATGAAGCATATGTGACTTGATTATGTGAAGTATACTTGCCTTGTTATTGGAGTATACATAACTTTATTATGAAGGTATACTTGTCTTAAGTATTCTTAAGTTCTTACCAAGTCTTATGGAAGATGTTGGTAAGAGTCGTTAGGAAGTAATGGAAGTTGTTGTAAATGTTGATTTTGGGTGCAATTCCCTAATAGTGCTTTTGGGATTGAATCCCATGGATATTATACGTATACGTACGACTTGTATTGAGATCATGTGAGATAAGTCCATGATTGTGATTGTATTTAGATCATGTGAGATAAGTCCATGATTGTGATTGTATTGAGATCATGTGAGATAAGTCCATGATTGTCATTGTATTTAGATCATGTGAGATAGGTCCATGATTGTGATTGTATTTAGATCATGTGAGATAGGTCCATGATCGTGATTATAGTTAAGATTATGTGAGAATGTCCATAATTAATTATTTGAAAATGTGATAGTTGAGATTATGTGAGAATGTCCATAATTCATTATTTGAAAATGTGATAGTTAAGATTATGTGAGAATGTCCATAACTATTGTTTGAAAATGTGATAGTTGAGATTAGGTAAGTATGTCCATAATTTCTTATTTGAAAATGTGATAGTTGAGATTATGTGAGAATGTCCATAATTTCTTATTTTTGAAAGTGGGATAGTTGGGATCTTATTTCATGACTCTTGTTTGAAGAAAAAAAAGTATATTTGAAACCATGTGAGTGCGTCCATGATTATGTTATAAGTCTCGTTTTGAAAAGGTACTCTTCTGCCACATGACATGATTGGATCGGTATTTGATTTTCATACTTGTCCCTGTCATATTTGTACTGTTATTAGTTTATTTACAGTACCTAATGTTCAAATACTTGGTACATTATTGTTATCGACCCTCGCTTTCTCAGGAAATTTGCGTTAAATGTCCGCAGGCGTAGGTACGCATTTGGGTGATCCTCACTGATAGGATCTCTATCCAGTACTGTCTTGAGATAGCTCCACTTGTTCCAGAGCCTATCATATTGGTATGGCCTTGTACTTTTGGTATATGTATATTTCAGGGTACGGCGGGGCCTTGTCCCGTCATATGTTTATTGTCAAACTCTTAGAGGTCTGTAGTCATGTATGTGGGATGGACTGGTAGAGTTGTAGTTCATTTTGAACTGATTTATATATACATGAGGGCAACCTTGTCGGCTTTGCTTGAAAAAAAATGTTGAGTTTTCTTTAGCTTCCGCGGATTATTGGGTTGTATGGTTAGAAGGGTGCCCAGGTAGGGCACCAGTCACGGGCCCGGGGTTCGGGTCGTGAAAGAGTGGTATCAGAGCAGTTAGTCCTAGGAGTGTCTACAGACCGTGTATAGTAGAGTCTTGTTTATCGGTGTGTGTGCACCACATCAATAAACAAGAGGCTACAGTACATTTAGGATTGGTTTCTATTATTCTCACTATGAGATCGTGCAGTAGAGCTATGTTGTTAGGGTGATTCCTCTCTGACCTATTCTGTATTCTGATTATGCTTCCACGGCAACAACGGCCCGAGGGCAAGTCGATGGAGCTACTAGTGGAGTTCGAGAGTTACTGGCGCATGCCCGCCTTTTCTGAGGATGTACGCGATCGGTGAGTTCGGTTACGCCGCCGCCACCAGAGGAGCTTAGAGCAGCTCCAGAGGTTGTAATCGAGCCTTCGCCTCGGCCGTGGTCATAGATCGACTGAGAGAGGCTATACAACTGCTTACTACGATTGTGGTAGGGCAGAACATTAGACAAGGACCGGGAGTTAACCCTAGGTCCGACAGTTTGAGGGTGCGGGACTTCTTAAACTGCAACCCTCCAGAGTTCTACGGGTCACACCCTGAGGATGACCCGCAGAAGTTCATCCGCCAGATGCAACGGACACTTAGGGTGATCATGGCATCAGAGACGGAGTTAGTAGAGTTGGCATCATACAGGATGCGAGACATAGCGACCAACTGGTATGAGAGTTGGGAATTGTCGAGAGGAGAAGATGTTCCTCCTGCTACGTGGGACGAGTTCACGGAGACGTTCCTTAGCCACTTCTTGCCTCTAGAGATGAGGAGGGCGAGAGTAGACAACTTCTTACAATTGCGACAGAGAGGTAGGACTATCCATGAGTATAGCCTGTAGTTTGACTCCCTGGCCAGATATGCGCCGATGATTGTGGCCGATATGGCCGATAGAGTTCATCGCTCTGTGATAGGACTCGACCACTATTTGACTGATGGGTGCATGGCAGTAGCGCTTCATCCAGACATGGACATTCCGTGATTGAGCATACGCTCGAGAGTCGAGCGACACGCGGACGTCGATCGGGCGAGGAGCACGACCACGGTCAGCCTAAGAGGGCCAGGACGACCGAGTTTTCGGGTGAGTTTCGAGGCGGGAAGCCTCGGCGGCAGGCGGGGTATGAATCTCAGCCAGCAAAGAGTACTCTTCTACAGTTCACCAGTGGGGGATTTGATCATCTAGAGTATTCGGGAGCTGATCAGAGCTCCAGGGCTTCGGGTCCACACATGTACCGGGGTCCTAGTCAGGCGAGGCCACCTTTGCCTCAGTGCACTCTGTGTGGTAGGTCCCATATGGGGATATGTAGTTCTAGTAGGGGTGCTTGTTTTGCTTGTGGCCGTCAAGGCCACATGATGAGGGAGTGTCCGTATGGAGATGGCACGGGTAGTATGACTCGACCATCTTGGATCGATTCTTGGGATCATCACCTTCTATAGCTATGCGCCCCGCAGGGCAGGATGTTCATATACCAGCAGACCGTGGTAGGGGTCTGTAGTCGCTAATAGGAGACGTCACCAAATTTTGCGGCAGGTAATTCAATCTCCTATTGACTATTTTCGTTGTGTTTTATTTACGAGTTATTTTATGGCCATGTGTGGCATATATTGTTTTGTCGGGTATAGTTAACGGAGTCTATGCCGGAATTTGTATAGCTTAAAACCTTGTATGAACATTCGGGACGAATGTTTCTAAGGGGAGGGGGGGAGAATGTTACACCCCGTATTTCCATGGTACGAAGATGAGAACGTACGTGGAAAAATAAGATTTGAATTTTGGAACGAAAGAAATTCTTTTTTTTTGGAAGTCTCGGAGAAATTTTCGTGAAGGAAAAAGTTTATAAGTTGGAATTTGATTCTCAAATTTGGTGTTTGAGATTATTATGTGATTATGAAGGACTGGGTCTAATTGGACCGTCAAGAATTTCACGTTTTCGTGGGGTCCTTCGTTTATGGAATATTTGGACAATTTAAAGATATTTTCATTAATATTATTTTAGACCAATAGAAGGGTGACACGTGTCACACCCACTTGTCTTGAATGGATGACACTTTGTGAGATATTTGTTGGACAAGTGGGTCCCACACACACTTGTCCACATCTTAACCCTACACTTGTCATGATCCCAAGCCATGAGATTTATTATATATACAAGAGAGGAGGTGGAAGACAAGTCTTCCAACACTTAGCCAAAAATCAAGAGAAACATTTCCTTGTCTTCCAATGGAGCTCACGGTCTTGAGCCTTTTTAATTACCAAAAATTCTCACTTTCAAGTCTTGATCATTGATAGTAGATTAAGGTTCCTAACTAAGTATAAGCCAAGATTAAACAACCCTAACCCCTCGAAACCTCATTGGCCGAAAATAGGGTTTTTGGAAACCCTAGGTGTTCTTCAATTTTTGGTGTTGAAACGTGAAGTGAAGGTTTTCACTTGCTAATAGAGGTTGTGTATTGTGGATTGAAACTTGAAGAATAGGAGCTAAAACTATCCTAAGGATCGACTTTGAACTTGGATTATTTTGGGCATTTTAGAGGTAATGTCCTTATTCCCTTGATGTAATTTGATACTACTCATTGTTATGGATAGTAGATGAACTTGTGTTAAGGAAGATATAGAAAATAAGGTGGGCATGTGCCCTTTTCCATGTTGAGTCCGAGAGTGACTTTACTCGTGCCGTTGGTTTCGTTGAATTTTTATCGTAGATTACGTGTTGTAGTAACGTATAAGTGAACTTGTGATAGAAAGAATGAAGATTGAAAAGGATTTGGACAATTTTAGAACATTGAGGCCGAGAGCTAGGCTTTGTCGGGTCTCGGTTTCGTTGGTCGTTTTTAATGTTAAGTTCACTTGTCGCATGTTGTATAATGAAGGAAATGTTGTTATTGATAATTTATATGACGTATATAACATGTCGGATGAGAATTGGATTGTAGAAGTTTTTGGAAAGAACTTGATAAAATGTTGATTGTTGTTGGCCGAGAATTGCCTATTGTTGTTGTATATTGTGGGGCCGAATTTTACACGTCAAGTTGGCGTGTGGTCCCCGTTGGTTGTTGCATTGTTGTGCCCTTAAGTGTGGCTTGTTGGTTATTGATTTCGGGCCTTGAAAAAGGTGGAAAAGTACGCACTTATAGGGGAAGTGCTGCCCAATTTTCCGTAGAATAAAGAGCCCCTTAGAATGGTAGTAATCCACCTTAAAAGACTTGGAATTGATAGAAGTATCATTGTCATTATAGGTTGACATTTTACGTGAGACGTATTTCTACTTAGCGCGTGGATTAAGCCGAAGAGGTATGTGAACTATCCTTCCTTCTCGTGACATGATTTATTTTAAAGTCTATGTGACTTGTTTTATTTGAAAGTTACGTGACTTGTGTTACTTGAAAGTTATGAGATTTGATTTAAAGATTTTGAGAATTTATTTCCAAGTTATGGGACTTGATTTTAAAGTTATGAGACTAGATTTGATCTAAAGTATAAGAGACTAGATTATATGAAGCATATGTGACTTGATTATGTGAAGTATATTTGCCTTGTTATTGGAGTATACGTGAGTATAAGAGACTAGATTATATGAAGCATATGTGACTTGATTATGTGAAGTATACTTGCCTTGTTATTAGAGTATACGTGAGTATAAGAGACTAGATTATATGAAGCATATGTGACTTGATTATGTGAAGTATACTTGCCTTGTTATTGGAGTATACATAACTTTATTATGAAGGTATACTTGTCTTAAGTATTCTTAAGTTCTTACCAAGTCTTATGGAAGATGTTGGTAAGAGTCGTTAGGAAGTAATGGAAGTTGTTGTAAATGTTGATTTTGGGTGCAATTCCCTAATAGTGCTTTTGGGATTGAATCCCATGGATATTATACGTATACGTACGACTTGTATTGAGATCATGTGAGATAAGTCCATGATTGTGATTGTATTTAGATCATGTGAGATAAGTCCATGATTGTGATTGTATTGAGATCATGTGAGATAAGTCCATGATTGTCATTGTATTTAGATCATGTGAGATAGGTCCATGATTGTGATTGTATTTAGATCACGTGAGATAGGTCCATGATCGTGATTATAGTTAAGATTATGTGAGAATGTCCATAATTAATTATTTGAAAATGTGATAGTTGAGATTATGTGAGAATGTCCATAATTCATTATTTGAAAATGTGATAGTTAAGATTATGTGAGAATGTCCATAACTATTGTTTGAAAATGTGATAGTTGAGATTAGGTAAGTATGTCCATAATTTCTTATTTGAAAATGTGATAGTTGAGATTATGTGAGAATGTCCATAATTTCTTATTTTTGAAAGTGGGATAGTTGGGATCTTATTTCACGACTCTTGTTTGAAGAAAAAAAAGTATATTTGAAACCATGTGAGTGCGTCCATGATTATGTTATAAGTCTCGTTTTGAAAAGGTACTCTTCTGCCACATGGCACAGTTGGATCTGGTATTTGATTTTCATACTTGTCCCTGTCATATTTGTCCTGTTATAAGTTTATTTACAGTACCTTATGTTCACATACTTGGTACATTATTGTTGTACTGACCCCTCCTTTCTCCGGGGGGCTGCGTTCATGTCCGCAGGCGTAGGTACGCATTTGGGTGATCCTCGCTGATAGGATCTCTATCCAGTACTGTCTTGAGATAGCTCCACTTGTTCCGGAGCCTATCATATTGGTATGGCCTTGTACTTTTGGTATATGTACATTTCAGGGTACGGCGGGGCCTTGTCCCGTCATATGTTTATTGTCAAACTCTTAGAGGTCTGTAGTCATGTATGTGGGATGGACTGGTAGAGTTGTAGTTCATTTTGAACTGATTTATATATACATGAGGGCAACCTTGTCGGCTTTGCTTGAAAAAAAATGTTGAGTTTTCTTTAGCTTCCGCGGATTATTGGGTTGTATGGTTAGAAGGGTGCCCAGGTAGGGCACCAGTCACGGGCCCGGGGTTCGGGTCGTGAAAGAGTGGTATCAGAGCAGTTAGTCCTAGGAGTGTCTACAGACCGTGTATAGTAGAGTCTTGTTTATCGGTGTGTGTGCACCACATCAATAAACATGAGGCTACAATACATTTAGGATTGGTTTCTATTATTCTCACTATGAGATCGTGCAGTAGAGCTATGTTGTTAGGGTGATTCCTCTCTGACCTATTCCTGTGTTACAGTTATGCTTCCACGGAAGGCAACAACGGCCCAGAGGGGCAAGTCAGTAGCGGGAGCTACTAGTGGAGTTCAGAGAGTTACGAGGGCGCATGCCCAGTCTTTTCCTGGGGATGTACGCCAGTCAGTGAGTTCGGTTACGCCGCCGCCACCAGAGGAGCTTAGAGCAGCTCCAGAGGTTGTGATACCGGAGCCTTCAGTTCCTCGGCCAGGGTCATAGACTGGGACTGTGAGAGAGGCTATACAGCTGCTTACTACGATTGTGGTAGGGCAGAACATTAGACAAGGACCGGGAGTTAACCCTAGGTCCGACAGTTTGAGGGTGCGGGACTTCTTGAACTGCAACCCTCCAGAGTTCTACGGGTCACACCCTGAGGATGACCCGCAGAAGTTCATCCGCCAGATGCAACAGACACTTAGGGTGATCATGGCATCAGAGACGGAGTTAGTAGAGTTGGCATCATACAGGATGCGAGACATAGCGACCAACTGGTATGAGAGTTGGGAATTGTCGAGAGGAGAAGATGTTCCTCCTGCTACGTGGGACGAGTTCACGGAGACGTTCCTTAGCCACTTCTTGCCTCTAGAGATGAGGAGGGCGAGAGTAGACAACTTCTTACAGTTGCGACAGAGAGGCAGGACTATCCATGAGTATAGCCTGTAGTTTGACTCCCTGGCCAGATATGCGCCGATGATTGTGGCTGATATGGCCGATAGAGTTCATCGCTCTGTGATAGGACTCGACCACTATTTGACTGATGGGTGCATGGCAGTAGCGCTTCATCCAGACATGGACATTCCCAGGATTCAGGCATACGCTCAGAGAGTCGAGGAGCGACACAAGGGACGTCAGTCAGACGAGGAGCACGACCAAGGTCAGCCTAAGAGGGCCAGGACGACCGAGTTTTCGGGTGAGTTTCGAGGCGGGAAGCCTCGGCGGCAGGCGGGGTATGAATCTCAGCCAGCAAAGAGTACTCTTCTACAGTTCACCAGTGGGGGATTTGATCATCTAGAGTATTCGGGAGCTGATCAGAGCTCCAGGGCTTCGGGTCCACAACATGTACCGGGGTCCTAGTCAGGCGAGGCCACCTTTGCCTCAGTGCACTCTGTGTGGTAGGTCCCATATGGGGATATGTAGTTCTAGTAGGGGTGCTTGTTTTGATTGTGGCCGTCAAGGCCACATGATGAGGGAGTGTCCGTATGGAGATGGCACGGGTAGTATGACTCAGCCTACTGGATCAGTTGCGGGATCATCACCTTCTATAGCTATGCGCCCCGCAGGGCAGGATGTTCATATACCAGCAGACCGTGGTAGGGGTCTGCAGTCGCTAATAGGAGACGTCACCAAATTTTGCGGCAGGTAATTCAATCTCCTATTGACTATTTTCGTTGTGTTTTATTTACGAGTTATATTATGGCCATGTGTGGCATATATTGTTTTGTCGGGTATAGTTAACGGAGTCTATGCCGGAATTTGTATAGCTTAAAACCTTGTATGAACATTCGGGACGAATGTTTCTAAGGGGAGGGGGGAGAATGTTACACCCCGTATTTCCATGGTACGGAGATGAGAACGTACGTGGAAAAATAAGATTTGAATTTTGGAACGAAAGAAATTCTTTTTTTTTGGAAGTCTCGGAGAAATTTTCGTGAAGGAAAAAGTTTATAAGTTGGAATTTGATTCTCAAATTTGGTGTTTGAGATTATTATGTGATTATGAAGGACTGGGTCTAATTGGACCGTCAAGAATTTCACGTTTTCGCGGGGTCCTTCGTTTATGGAATATTTGGACAATTTAAAGATATTTTCATTAAGATTATTTTAGACCAATAGAAGGGTGACACGTGTCACACCCACTTGTCTTGAATGGATGACACTTTGTGAGATATTTGTTGGACAAGTGGGTCCCACACACACTTGTCCACATCTTAACCCTACACTTGTCATGATCCCAAGCCATGAGATTTATTATATATACAAGAGAGGAGGTGGAAGACAAGTCTTCCAACACTTAGCCAAAAATCAAGAGAAACATTTCCTTGTCTTCCAATGGAGCTCACGGTCTTGAGCCTTTTTAATTACCAAAAATTCTCACTTTCAAGTCTTGATCATTGATAGTAGATTAAGGTTCCTAACTAAGTATAAGCCAAGATTAAACAACCCTAACCCCTCGAAACCTCATTGGCCGAAAATAGGGTTTTTGAAAACCCTAGGTGTTCTTCAATTTTTGGTGTTGAAACGTGAAGTGAAGGTTTTCACTTGCTAATAGAGGTTGCGTATTGTGGATTTAAACTTGAAGAATAGGAGCTAAAACTATCCTAAGGATCGACTTTGAACTTGGATTATTTTGGGCATTTTAGAGGTAATGTCCTTATTCCCTTGATGTAATTTGATACTACTCATTGTTATGGATAGTAGATGAACTTGTGTTAAGGAAGATATAGAAAATAAGGTGGGCATGTGCCCTTTTCCATGTTGAGGCCGAGAGTGACTTTACTCGTGCCGTTGGTTTCGTTGAATTTTTATCGTAGATTACGTGTTGTAGTAACGTATAAGTGAACTTGTGATAGAAAGGATGAAGATTGAAAAGGATTTGGACCATTTTAGAACATTGAGGCCGAGAGCTAGGCTTTGTCGGGTCTCGGTTTCGTTGGTCGTTTTTAATGTTAAGTTCACTTGTCGCATGTTGTATAATGAAGGAAATGTTGTTGTTGATAATTTATATGACGTATATAACATGTCGGATGAGAATTGGATTGTAGAAGTTTTTGGAAAGAACTTGATAAAATGTTGATTGTTGTTGGCCGAGAATTGCCTATTGTTGTTGTATATTGTGGGGCCGAATTTTACACGTCAAGTTGGCGTGTGGTCCCCGTTGGTTGTTGCATTGTTGTGCCCTTAAGTGTGGCTTGTTGGTTATTGATTTCGGGCCTTAAAAAAGGTGGAAAAGTACGCACTTATAGGGGAAGTGCTGTCCAATTTTCCGTAGAATAAAGAGCCCCTTAGAATGGTAGTAATCCACCTTAAAAGACTTGGAATTGATAGAAGTATCATTGTCATTATAGATTGACATTCTACGTGAGACGTATTTCTACTTAACGCGTGGATTAAGCCGAAGAGGTATGTGAACTTTCCTTCATTCTCTTGACATGATTTATTTTAAAGTCTATGTGACTTGTTTTATTTGAAAGTTATGTGACTTGTTTTACTTGAAAAAGGTATGAGATTTGATTTAAAGATTTTGAGACTTTATTTCCAAGTTATGGGACTTGATTTTAAAGTTATGAAACTAGATTTGGTTTAAAGTATAAGAGACTATATTATATGAAGCATATGTGACTTGATTATGTGAAGTATATTTGCCTTGTTATTGGAGTATACGTGAGTATAAGAGACTAGATTATATGAAGCATATGTGACTTGATTATGTGAAGTATACTTGCCTTGTTATTAGAGTATACGTGAGTATAAGAGACTAGATTATATGAAGCATATGTGACTTGATTATGTGAAGTATATTTTCCTTGTTATTGGAGTATACATAACTTTATTATGAAGGTATACTTGTCTTAATTATTCCTAAGTTCTTACCAAGTCTTATGGGGGATGTTGGTAAGAGTCGTTAGGAAGTAATGAAAGTTGTTGTAAATGATGATTTTGGGTGCATTTCCCTAATAGTGCTTTTGGGATTGAATCTCATGGATATTATACATATACGTACGACTTGTATTGAGATCATGTGAGATAAGTCCATAATTGTGATTGTATATAGATCATGTGAGATAAGTCCATGATTGTGATTGTATTGAGATCATGTGAGATAAGTCCATGATTGTCATTGTATTTAGATCATGTGAGATAAGTCCATGATTGTGATTGTGATTGTATTTAGATCATGTGAGATAAGTCCATGATTGTGATTGTGATTGTATTTAGATCATGTGAGATAAGTCCATGATCGTGATTATAGTTAAGATTATGTGAGAATGTCCATAATTCATTATTTGAAAATGTGATAGTTGAGATTATGTGAGAATGTCCATAACTCTTGTTTGAAAATGTGATAGTTGAGATTATGTGAGAATGTCCATAATTTCTTATTTTTGAAAGTGGGATAGTTGAGATCTTATTTCATGACTCTTGTTTGAAGAAAAAAAAGTATATTTGAAACCATGTGAGTGCGTCCATGATTATGTTATAAGTCTCGTTTTGAAAAGGTACTCTTCTGCTACATGGCACGGTTGGATCTGATATTTGATTTTCAACTTGTCCCTGTCATATTTGTCCGGTTATAAGTTTATTTACAGTACCTTATGTTCACATACTTGGTACATTATTGTTGTACTGACCCCCCTTTCTCCGGGGGGCTGCCTTCATGTCCGCAGGCGTAGGTACGCATTTGGGTGATCCTCGCTGATAGGATCTCTATCCAGTACTGTCTTGAGATAGCTCCACTTGTTCCGGAGCCTATCATATTGGTATGGCCTTGTACTTTTGGTATATGTACATTTCAGGGTACGACGGGGCCTTGTCCCGTCATATGTTTATTGTCAAACTCTTAGAGGTCTGTAGTCATATATGTTCACATGACGTTCGACCAAGGTACTATCTCATCTTATTTCAATTTGAGCAAATATCGTGGCATAATTATTGGTAATGACAACTCTATTCTGATTCGTGGTTATGGTCGTAAAACTTTGTCTCCCCCCATCCACCTCTTGTCTTGACAATCACCCTTCATGTTCCTAACTTAATTAAAAAATTGGTGTATGTCCGTAATTCACCACTGACAGTTGTATTTATGTTGATTTTGATCCTTTTGGGTTTTATGTGAAGGATTTCGAGACGGGAATTCCTTTCATGAGATGTGATAGTAGGGAGATCTTAATCCTATCACGCTAACGTCTAGTCTTTCGCGTCCAGCCTTGCCGTCTACTTTTGCTGCTCTTGATCCTTCCTTATGGCATACACGTCTAGGTCATCCGGGGTCGTCATTTTTGTATTCCTTAGATAAAAACAATTTTATTTCTTGTAAGGGTACACATAGTACTCCAGTTTTTCAATCATGTTCCTTAGGAAAATATCTTAGATTGCCTTTTATAGCCTCTACTTCTCGTACATGAATGCCATTTGATATTATTCATAGTGATTTGTGGACATCTCCGTTTTAAGTTCTATGGATCATCGTTATTATTTTTATTTCTTGGATGATTACTCTAATATTTTATGGACCTTTCCGTTAGCGAAAAAATCACAAGTTTTTTCTACATTCTTAAAATTTAGAGCATTCATCCGTACCCAGTTCGATCGAGAAATAAAAAATATACAATGTGATAATGGCAAAGAATTTGCTAATGGGTTATTTCGGGATTTTTGTGACACTAATGACATAGTTTTTCATTTCTTTTGTCCTCAAACCTCCTCACAAAATGGGAAAGCCGAACGCAAAATTCGCACCATCAACAATATTGTCCGAACTTTAATGGTCCATGCTTCCGTACCCCCTTATTTTTGGAATCATGCCCTACAAATGACTACTTATCTTCTTAATATACTTCATATCAATTGTTTGACTTATTCATCCCCTCTTCAAATCTTATATAATAAGACTCCATCGTATTCCCATCTTAGGATCTTTGGATGTTTGTGTTATCCACTCTTTCCGACAACCATAATTAACAAACTTCAGGCCCGCTCTATCCCTTGTGTGTTTTTGGATTTTCCGTCTAATCATCGTGGTTACAAATGTTTTGATTTATCATCTAATAAAATCATCATTAGTTGCCATGTTATTTTTTATGAAACTCAATTTCCGTTTGCAAATATGAGTAGTCCCGTGTCTATTTCGTATAATTTTTTGGATGACGATGTCTCCCCATATATTATCCAACATTTATCGGACTTGTCCCGCACCCAAATTCCTCCAGCGGGCCCACTGCCCACTGGTTCTCCATTACCGTCGCAAGCTCCCGTCATGGGTCCAAAGAATCAGCCGCTGTCGCCCGCCTGCTTCTATTTCCGATGTTGCTCCGGTTCAGATTTGGCGAGCCCGGCTCACGCCAATAAGTCACTTGTCCGGATATTTCCCAAAATCCACCCTATTCTCCCCCGAGTCAAAGATCGGTCACTCGTAGTCAACGAGAAGTTTTTAAATCGAAAATACATTTCAATTTAAATTCTAATATTCGTAAATCCCCTCTACTACGTAACCCTGTGTCCGCATTAAATGACCCGAATTGAAAATTGGCCATGATTAGGGATGTCAGTGGGGCGGGTAAATACGAGTACCGCACCGCACCCGCTCCAGTTGGGGCGGGTATGGGAGATGGTTTGGTGGATGGTGGGGTCGGTATGGGTATCGAAAGTGCTACCCGCCATGGGTAGTGGGGCGGGGGTGGATTTCATATAAGCCCCGCCCCGCACCCGCCCCGCCCCTCTACCCGCACCGTACCCGCACCGTCAACACCCGCACCGTCAATACCCGCCCCGCCTATTAATTTAATTAAGCTATTTATTAATTTATTTGATCATATTTAAAATATGACTTCACACAAAGGGCACAACCATTTATTAAGCCCAGCTGCCCAGGCCCTCATTTTTATTAAGTCAGGCAATAAGCCCAGCTGCCCAGGCCCGCTCCAGTAGTTTAACAAAAGGGCACAACCATTCAACCACACAAAGTAAAACCCTACATCTCATTAGCACACCATCACACCAAAGATCACACGGTTGTTTTATCCAATTTGCATCACCAGCTCACAGAATTGTCTCATAAGTTTGGTCCAATATACATGATGTAGCTAAGAAGCAAACTCTGCATCGCTTTGAACTCACAAGTCTTAGCCCTAGAGATAGTTCGCGATCAAGATGTGATTTTTGCAAACTGTGACCCTTCCCTCGCAGGATTCATCATATATCCTCAGTTGAAGGACTAGACATTGCAGTTTCTTCCAATGGTTCCTACTAGTGCAATTTGGGCAAACTATTTGTGAGGAAAATGCCAAGTGACGGAAACATTGAGGCTTGTTTACGCTGCGTAAAGTCGTAATTCGTAAAAGGCATCAAATACATATGTGTCAAGATTAGCGGTGCATTGAATCTATGTGGGAGCAATTGTTTGAGTGGTACCGCCGTAAGTGGTACCGCCAGGGTAAGTAGGGCGGGTGAAGGTGGAATAATTACTACCCGTGATGGTTGGTGGGGCGGGGATGGAGGTGGATTTTAGGTGGCGAGTACGGGTATGGGGTACCCTTCCCCCGCCCCCGCCCCGCCCCATTGACATCCCTAGCCATGATTGATGAATATGATGCTCTTATTGCTAATAAGACGTGAGAGTTGATACCCCGTCCTTCTGGTGTTAATATTATTCGGTCTATGTGGATTTTTACTCATAAGGATAATTCTGACGGTTCTTTTACAAGGCATAAGACTCGTCTTGTAGGTGATGGTAAGACTCAACAGGTTGGCGTGAATTGTGGTGAGAGGTTTAGTCCGATGATCAAACCAGCTACCATTCGCACTGTTTTCAATCCGGCTCTTTCGAAATCTTGGCTCATCCATCAGTTATGTTATACCCCGTAAGTCCAGAACATGTATAAGAGAATGTACGAAAGGAAGAATTGTTTTTCCGACGGAAAATCTTCCGGACGACGGAAAGGAAAAATGCTCGTTGTTGAGAATTGGATTCTCAAAAGACAATATTTGTAAAGTATGGAACTTATTAACACTATGGAAATTTATTTTTACGGATTTGGTCACGTGGGGCCCACCCGAGGAATTTTACATTTTTGTGGGGCCCACCCGAGGAATTTTACATTTTTGTGGGGCCCACGAGGGTTACGGAATTTTATGGACGAATGAGAGGGCGACACGTGGCACTCCCACATGTGGTGTTGGACGAAATTAGTAAGGGTTGGATGGTCATTTGACCTATGTAGATGATAAGTCTCCAAAGCTTGATATTGTTGACAAGTCAACTTGTCCACCTAGGCTTGATCCAAGTGAAACTCATCCTAACCTCACATTTGTGGATATCTAAACCCTCCATTGTGTTTTATAAGGTTGCTACTAGTGCAAGACTAGCTCATTTACACTTAGAAAAATTAGAAACATTGTTGTTCTACAATAAAAGCTCTCGGGTTAGTGCCCTCTCCCACACAAAAATTTTGTGATTTTGATCCATTAGCCACAAGACTTTAACCCAATGTCCCCAAGAGTATTGTAAGGTTATCTCAATAGAAAAATTTCGGAAAAAAACGCATTTTTACGTTAGTCGCAAGGCGGAAACTAAGGGAGTTCTTCAACTTTGAAGTTGGAACTTGAAGATGGGTTCTTCATAGGCCTCTAAGGAGTGCTTGGAGCGGATTGGAACCTAAGGAAAGGAGCTAAGAATTGCTAAGGCGCGACTTTGGAATCTTGGAAATTTTAAGGGCTTTGAAAGGTATAAATTTTGTAGTTTTAGCATTAAGTTTACTTATTGATTGTAGCTATGGTTATTAGCAAGCATGAGTTATATATTACGAAGTTTGATTATTATATTGGCTATTGGAACCCTAATCCGAAAACTAGCATGTTTAGCCTTAAGATTTCAATTCAAGTCGATTATTCGTTTAAGTCGTCGCATGTTGTGTAGGAAGGAAATTGTAGTTGTTGAAGTTGTTTATGACTATATAACATGTTAGACCCTAGAACTTGGGATTGGAAAAGGATTGGAAAAGACTTTGAATTGTTAGTTGTAGTTGGCCGAGAATGGCTTGGAGTTTTAAACTACTTGGTATGAATTGTGGGGAGGAATTTTACACGTATTGTAAGGCGTGTAATCCCCTTTGGTTGGTTGTTGTTTGGAGCCTTAAATGTGGCATGTTTGGTTATTGTATTCGGCCTTGAAAAAGGTGGCAAAGTGAGTAGAAATAAAGGAAGTGCTGCCCGATTTTCCGTAGAATTAGAGACCGTATACTTAGTATTATTCTACGTTAGAGGCTAGAAGTTGATAGTCTTGTTGTGACCATTATAGGTTGACACTTCTACGTACGGCGTATTCGTCTTAGCTTGTGGATTTAGCCGAAAAGGTATGTGAACTATCTCCTCTTCTAGCATGATTCCTTAAGATTAAGAAAGTATGTTCTACTCCTTAAATGATCCATTCCTTGGTTGTATTTGGATTGCCTAGAATAGAATTTGTTCTATGTACTTCCTTGATTGTACTTTGATGTTTAAATTGTAAGTTGTAAAATCTATTTTCTTAGTGAAGTTTGGATTCTTAAAAGTGAAAGTATTTTACTTAAAGTACATAGAGTCTTGAAAAGGAAGTGGTTTCCAAATCTTTTGGGCTAGTGCCTTAGTCCCAAAATCCTAAAGGTCATTATAATGACTTTAGGGGAGTCAAAGGAGTGATTTACTTAATTGTTTTAAAAGAGGAGAAATGACATGATTTAAGAGAAGTAACTTGTTTTAAAGGAGTGAGTTACTTGAGGTTTAAAAGTAGAAGAAACTTGTTTTCTATATATTAAGAGACTTGAAGTATTTTGAAAGTTAAGAACTTGATTTGTAAGTATGTGATACTTGGTTTTAATAGTATAAGTCTCTTGGTTATAAAAGGAATGGATATGTCTAAAACCATAAAGGGTTATAACGACTTTATGGGAAGTTGGTTATAACGGCTTTATGGAAGGTTTAGAAAGTTGTCTATTTTGATTAAAGGGCATAAGTTGCCTAGATTGTGAAAATTTGAAGTTACTTGATTTCAAGCCTTGAAATGAGTTTTCTAAACGTGTAGTAACTTACTTTGAAAAATAGACATGCCTTGATACTACGGGTGTTAGTATCTTGGGATTTTACATAAAACGGAGTCTTTTGAAAAGAATGTACGTACGTAGTACTTTGGCCTGTTTAATTGAGAATAATTCTATTTGTGCCCTGATAAGTACTTTGGCTTGTTAAATGAGAATTATTCTATTTGTGCCCTGATAAGCACTTTGGCTTGTTAAATGAGAATTATTCTATTTTGTGCCCTGATAAGTACTTTGGCCTGTTTAATTGAGAATAATTCTATTTGTGCCCTGATAAGTACTTTGGCTTGTTAAATGAGAATTATTCTATTTGTGCCCTGATAAGTACTTTGGCTTGTTAAATGAGAATTATTCTATTTGTGCCCTGATAAGTACTTTGGCTTGTTAAATGAGAATTATTCTATTTTGTGCCCTGATAAGTACTTTGGCTTGTTAAATGAGAATTATTCTATTTGTGCCCTGATAAGTATTTTGGCTTGTTAAATGAGAATTATTCTATTTCAGGCTCCGATAAGTACTTTGGCATGTTAAATGAGAATTATTCTATTTGTGCCTTGATAAGTACTTTGGCCTGATAAATTGAGAATTTGTCTAAGTGTGCCTTGATAAGTACTTTGGCTTGATTAATTGAGAATTATTCTATTGTGCCTTGATAAGTACTTTGACTTGTTTAGTTGAGAATTGCCTATGTGTGCTGGAAATAGCCGGTTGTGTGCTATTGGTATATCAGTCGTTTCGGGGTCATTCCCCGGGTTTGTGGCATTTGCAGATTCCGTGGAATTGCTACCCACGACGCGAGGAATACCTCGTGCGGTCCGTAAGGACTTATGCGGGTGAAATAGTCCCACGCGGCGGGTCCAACTATACGCGAAGAATACCTCACGCGAGTCCGTAAGAGCTTACGCGGGTGAAATAGTCCCATGCGAGAATACCTCACGCTGGTCCACGCGCCTACGCGGTGAAATAGTCCCGCGAGTAGGATGGTTAAATGATACCGGGCGGATGGTCTGTTTTGATCATGAGCTTCCTATTTTATATTGTAAGGATACCATCGCTTACTCTCATTGTTAGTAAGGCACAATGTGTTGTAATTTGATTATCATATATGTCCCCTGATTTGGTTGTGTTACCCTATGGTCATGCTTTTACGATGTGGATTCCGCGGCGTGAGATCACGAGGCATTTAGGACACAGTGGGACTTGGTGTTCATGTATCCTTATTGGTGTTATTACATCATGGATGGCCGTGAGGAAGGATTCCACGCATGATTGATATTATGGGCGTGAGACCCATAGTTATATTTGAGTAGTGACTTTGAGGGCTGCGTCACGACTTGATATGATCGCTTATGTGTTATGTCGTAAGTTGGCTATCGACATGTCTCTGCTTTGTTTAGATCGTTATGATTTTATTACGTACTTTCATCGCTCACATACTTGGTACATTCTTCGTTCTGACCTCCTTCGGGGGGCTGCGTTCATGCCGCAGGTTTAGGTAAGCTGTTTGGTGATCGGCAGGTGTAGGACCTGCCGAGTTTTGGATAGCTCCTTCTTCGGAGTTATCTTTTGGTATAAGTTCTTTCAAGACATGCTTTTATCTGATTATGGGTACGGGGCCTTGTCGTCATATTTCAGTAAAACTCTTAGAGGTATGTATTCATATGTGGGATTGGACTCATGTACAGTGTATTGTCTTTTATTATGTATATTATATGGCAGCCTTGTCGGCTTCGCCCTTGCACGTACGATTGGTTTTTTAAAAAAAAAAAAAAAAAGGGGAAGAGCTATTTAATTTCCGCAGTTTACTTGTGTTGTTAAGGTAGCAGGGTGCCCAGATAGGGCACCAGTCACGGGCCCGGGGTTCGGGGTGTGAAAGAGTGGTATCAGAGCAGTCAGTCCTCGGAATGTCTACAGTCCGTGTCTAGTAGAGTCTTGATTATCGGTGTGTTGCGCGCCACACCCATAAACAGGAGGCTACAGGACATTTAGGAGTTAGTTTCTATTCTTCTCACTCTAAGATCGTGCCCTAGAGCTGTGTTAGTAAGATAATTCCTCTCTGACGTATTGTTGTGTTCTGATTATGCCTCGGAGGGCAACAACCGCCTGAAGGGCAAAGGAGTAGCAGGAGCTACTAGTCAGACTCAGAGAGTTGATAGGGCTTATGCCTAGGGCATACCGGATGTGGTTCCACAGTCGGCGAGTTCTTCTTCGCCAGGTTTTGAGGCCCCAGCACCAGAGCCTCCAGTTTCTCAGTTAAGGGAAGACTTTAGGGTCATGAAGGAAGTCATTATGTTATTGACCAAGATAGCGGTGCTGCAGTTTCGTCAGCAGGAGGTTATTCGGCCAGTACAGACAGGTGTACAGAGGGTAGAGGGCCAGCGCGGAGATCTGCGTAAGAGGGCTAGACCGGTTGGTTATTCCGGTGAGTTTTTGGACGAGCTGCCTCAGCAGCGAGTGAGATATTCGTCCCAGCCTACCCAGTACATACCCCCGCAGCTCACAGGTGGGAGATTTGACCCCACAAGGTATTTAGGAGCCGGTCCAAGCTCCAGGGATCGAGGTTCTTAGAGGAGCAGAAGATTTTCTCAGTCGAGGCCACTTATTCCTCAGTGTTCCAGATGTGGTAAGCGTCATTCGGGGAAATGCCGTTATGGCACAGGTGTTTGTTTTTATTGTGGCCGTCCGGGCCATATTCTGAGGGTATGTCCTTTAGAAAGAGCACCGGTGAGGTAGCTCACCTATGAGGCCGATGGTTGATTCCTTTCCTCCACAATCGTATGCTCAGCAGGGGTGCGGATGTTAGCCACCGTGGTGGAGGTCGTGGTGGAGTTTATAGTTCGCGGTCCTTGAACCACGAGATGACGTGACTCTGGGCGGATCGAGCGACACCGCACGGGGTTACAGGTATAGTTCGATTCTTTTGAATCATACGTACATTGTTAGATTCAGATTTTACCCTAGCGTATATGTTTTCCCTTTATTACTAGAGTTGTAAAGTGATAGTACCCCAGAGGTAGGGATACCTTGATTAGTAAAGTGAGAAGTTATGAATGTTGACAAGAATGATAAGTGAACTGAGACTATAGTTGTGTAGAGTTCACAAGTTGTAATTACCCCATATAAGTGTAAGACCGATAGGGAAGATTGTACAGTAGAAATACTTTGGCTTATGTGACGAACCTCTAGTAAATAGGGGATAGGGTAAGAAGTACCTTGACATAAGAGTGAAATTTATTTCAGACTAAGAATGAGGAGTTAAGTGTGACGCTGAGTCGGGTTATGGACTCATTTCGGGTCAGCCGATAGTATGAAATGGGGTGATGACAGTTAGAAATGGTCCCGTTATGTGATAGGGTCCCGAGGATGCCAGGCCCAAGTTTAGTTAATTGTGGTACGAGTTGTGGATGCGTTCCACCGGAACTAGGTCGTAAGGACCGAGAAGAGCCTTAACGAGAATGTAAGTAACAATATGGCCAAGTTTGGTTAGTAACTCCAAGGATTGGAGAACAGAAGCAAAATTTGAGATTTTGTACGTGTACTAGATGAGTTTGAAAGTACGAGAAAGTATGACAAGTAAGGAAAGAAAGGAACCTCTAAGGATCCCGTGTTCTAGGAGACTGTAACCTTCGAGTTTATGAGAAGGGGTAGCGGACGGAAGGTCCATTGATATGTTTACGTATGTTAGGCGATGGCCAGGCGTGGCATCGTTAGTCTTGTGGAGTATTGATTGATAGGCCTAGTATAGAGATTGTGCCGGGGTTTGTATAGCGTGACGACCGACTAAGAACATTCGGGGACGAATGTTTCTAAGGGGGGAAGAATGTTACACCCCCGTAAGTCCAGAACATGTATAAGAGAATGTACGAAAGGAAAAATTGTTTTTCCGACGGAAAATCTTCCGGACGACGGAAAGGAAAAATGCTCGTTGTTGAGAATTGGATTCTCAAAAGACAATATTTGTAAAGTATGGAACTTATTAACACTATGGAAATTTATTTTTACGGATTTGGTCACGTGGGGCCCACCCGAGGAATTTTACATTTTTGTGGGGCCCACGAGGGTTACAGAATTTTATGGACGAATGAGAGGGCGACACGTGGCACTCCCACATGTGGTGTTGGACGAAATTAGTAAGGGTTGGATGGTCAGTTGACCTATGTAGATGATAAGTCTTCCAAAGCTTGATATTGTTGACAAGTCAACTTGTCCACCTAGGCTTGATCCAAGTGAAACTCATCCTAACCTCACATTTGTGGATATCTAAACCCTCCATTGTGTTTTATAAGGTTGCTACTAGTGCAAGACTAGCTCATTTACACTTAGAAAAATTAGAAACATTGTTGTTCTACAATAAAAGCTCTCGGGTTAGTGCCCTCTCCCACACAAAAATTTTGTGATTTTGATCCATTAGCCACAAGACTTTAACCCAATGTCCCCAAGAGTATTGTAAGGTTATCTCAATAGAAAAATTTCGGAAAAAAACGCATTTTTACGTTAGTCGCAAGGCGGAAACTAAGGGAGTTCTTCAACTTTGAAGTTGGAACTTGAAGATGGGTTCTTCATAGGCCTCTAAGGATTGCTTGGAGCGGATTGGAACCTAAGGAAAGGAGCTAAGAATTGCTAAGGCGCGACTTTGGAATCTTGGAAATTTTAAGGGCTTTGAAAGGTATAAATTTTGTCGTTTTAGCATTAAGTTTACTTATTGATTGTAGCTATGGTTATTAGCAAGCATGAGTTATATATTGCGAAGTTTGATTATTATACTGGCTATTGGAACCCTAATCCGAAAACTAGCATGTTTAGCCTTAAGATTTCAATTCAAGTCGATTATTCGTTTAAGTCGTCGCATGTTGTGTAGGAAGGAAATTGTAGTTGTTGAAGTTGTTTATGACTATATAACATGTTAGACCCTAGAACTTGGGATTGGAAAATGATTGGAAAAGACTTTGAATTGTTAGTTGTAGTTGGCCGAGAATGGCTTGGAGTTTTAAACTACTTGGTATGAATTGTGGGGCGGAATTTTACACGTATTGTAAGGCGTGTAATCCCCTTTGGTTGGTTGTTGTTTGGAGCCTTAAATGTGGCATGTTTGGTTATTGTATTCGGCCTTGAAAAAGGTGGCAAAGTGAGTAGAAACAAAGGAAGTCTTTGCAGATTTTCCGTAGAATTAGAGACCGTATACTTAGTATTATTCTCGTTAGAGGCTAGAAGTTGATAGTATTGTTGTGACTATTATAGGTTGACACTTCACGTGCGGCGTATTCGCAGCTTGTGGATTTAGCCGAAAAGGTATGTGAATTATCTCCTCTTCTAGCATGATTCCTTAAGATTAAGAAAATATGTTCTACTCCTTAAATGATCCATTCCTTGGTTGTATTTGGATTGCCTAGAATATAATTTGTTCTATGTACTTCCTTGATTGTACTTTGATGTTTAAATTGTAAGTTGTAAAATCCATTTTCTTAGTGAAGTTTGGATTCTTAAAAGTGAAAGTATTTTACTTAAAGTACATAGAGTCTTGAAAAGGAAGTGGTTTCCAAATCTTTTGGGCTAGTGCCTTAGTCCCAAAATCCTAAAGGTCATTATAATGACTTTAGGGGAGTCAAAGGAGTGATTTACTTAATTGTTTTAAAAGAGGAGAAATGACATGATTTAAGAGAAGTAACTTGTTTTAAAGGAGTGAGTTACTTGAGGTTTAAAAGTAGAAGAAACTTGTTTTCTATATATTAAGAGACTTGAAGTATTTTGAAAGTTAAGAACTTGATTTGTAAGTATGTGATACTTGGTTTTAATAGTATAAGTCTCTTGGTTATAAAAGGAATGAATATGTCTAAAACCATAAAGGGTTATAACGGCTTTATGGGAAGTTGGTTATAACGGCTTTATGGAAGGTTTAGAAAGTTGTCTATTTTGATTAAAGGGCATAAGTTGCCTAGATTGTGAAAATTTGAAGTTACTTGATTTCAAGCCTTGAAATGAGTTTTCTAAACGTGTAGTAACTTACTTTGAAAAATAGACATGCCTTGATACTACGGGTGTTAGTATCTTGGGATTTTACATAAAAAGGAGTCTTTTGAAAAGAATGTACGTACATAGTACTTTGGCCTGTTTAATTGAGAATAATTCTATTTGTGCCCTGATAAGTACTTTGGCTTGTTAAATGAGAATTATTCTATTTGTGCCCTGATAAGCACTTTGGCTTGTTAAATGAGAATTATTCTATTTTGTGCCCTGATAAGTACTTTGGCCTGTTTAATTGAGAATAATTCTATTTGTGCCCTGATAAGTACTTTGGCTTGTTAAATGAGAATTATTCTATTTGTGCCCTGATAAGTACTTTGGCTTGTTAAATGAGAATTATTCTATTTGTGCCCTGATAAGTACTTTGGCTTGTTAAATGAGAATTATTCTATTTTGTGCCCTGATAAGTACTTTGGCTTGTTAAATGAGAATTATTCTATTTGTGCCCTGATAAGTACTTTGGCTTGTTAAATGAGAATTATTCTATTTGTGCCCTGATAAGTACTTTGGCCTGTTAAATGAGAATTATTCTATTTGTGCCTTGATAAGTACTTTGACCTGATAAATTGAGAATTTTTCTAAGTGTGCCTTGATAAGTACTTTGACTTGATTAATTGAGAATTATTCTATGTGTGCCTTGATAAGTACTTTGGCTTGTTTAGTTGAGAATTGCCTATGTGTGCTGGAAATAGCCGGTTGTGTGCTATTGGTATATCAGTCGTTTCGGGGTCATTCCCCGGGTTTGTGGCATTTGCAGATTCCGTGGAATTGCTACCCACGATGCGAGGAATACCTCATGCGGGTCCGTAAGGACTTATGCGGGTGAAATAGTCCCATGCGGGAGGGTCCAGCCTATGCGAGGAATACCTCATGCGAGTCCGTAAGAGCTTATGCGGGTGAAGTAGTCCCATGTGAGGAATACCTCACGCGGGTCCACGCGACCTATGCGGGTGAAATAGTCCCAGGAGTAGGATGGTTAAATGATACTGCGGGCGGATGGTCCTGTTTTGATCATGAGCTTCCTATTTTATATTGTAAGGATACTACTGTTTACTCTCATTGTTAGTAAGGCACAATGTGTTGTAATTTGATTATCATATATGTCCCCGGATTTGGTTGTGTTACCCTATGGTCATGCTTTACGATGTGGGATTAGGGCATGAGACCACGAGGCATTTAGGACACATGTGGGACTTGGTGTTCATGTATCCTTATTGGTGTTATTACATCGTAGATGCCGGCGTGAGGAAGGATTCCACGCATGATTGATATTATGGGCGTGAGACCCATAGTTATATTTGAGTAGTGACTTTGAGGGCTGCGTCCACGACTTGATATGATCGCTTATGTGTTATATCGTAGGTTGGCTATCGACATGTCTCTGTTTGTTTAGACTGTTATGATTTTATTACAATACTTACATTCACATACTTGGTACATTCTTGTCGACCTCATTCGGGCTGCGTTCACGCCATGAGTTTAGGTACGCTGTTTGGTGATCGGCAGTGTAGGACCGCCGAGTTTTGGATAGCTCCTTCATTGGGAGTTATCTTTTGGTATAAGTTCTTTCGATGCAGGCTTTTGTCTGATTATGGGTGCGGGGCCTTGTCCCGTCATATTTCAGTAAAACTCTTAGAGGTCTGTATTCATATGTGGGATTGGACTCATGTACAGTTTAGTGTCTTTTATTATGTATATTATATGGCAGCCTTGTCGGCTTCGCCCTTGCACGTACGATTGGTTTTTAAAAAAAAAAGAAGGGGAAGAGCTATTTAATTTCCGCAGTTTACTTGTGTTGTTAAGGTAGCAGGGTGCCCAGATAGGGCACCAGTCACGGGCCCGGGGTTCGGGGTGTGACAAGTTAGATATGAAGAATGCTTTTTTACATGGTGATCTTAAGGACCGTTTACATGCATCAACCCTTGAGTTTTCGAGACCCCGAATATCCTCATAATGTCTATTTGTTGAAGAAGTCCTTGTATGAGCTTAAGCAGGTCCCACGACCTTGGTATAAGCGATTTGCAGACTATGTTTCATCTATTGAGTTTTCACACATCAGAGGTATGATAATTTATTGTTCATATATCATCGTGGTGTTTCTCTGGCTTATATACTATTATATGTGGATGATATTACCTTGACTGCTCTTCTGATACTCTGCGAAAGTCTATCATGACAATGCTCAGTTCCGAGTTTGTTATCAAAGACTTAGGGTCCTTGAGTTACTTTTTGGGGATTAATGTCACTCGTCATGCAGGTGAGTTGTTCTTATCTCAACGGAATTATGCAACTGAGATCATTGAGCGAGCTAATATGTCATCTTGCAAGTCTACTTCCACTCCAGTTGATACTAAGCCCAAGCTAAGTGTTGCGACCGACCAACCTTACGAGGATCCGACCCGCTATCGCAGTCTTGCAGGGGCCCTTCAGTATCTTACGTTTGTCGCATCCCGTTTGACCAGGTCAAAGCGAAGTACAACATATAGGTGATTCATGAATTGATTAATGTTTGAGGAATCGACACCTAATTATTTTACGGTGAATTAGAACACATGAATGTTAATTAAATGCTGCAAAATGAACACCATTTAATGGTCTGCGAAAATATGAGATTCTAAGTAAGAGTTATTTATTATCCTAAAGGGAAGAGGTTATACATTCTTTAAGATCCGCTAACTGTGATTATCCGATCAAACCTAAGTTAATTATTATGCTAAAGGAATGCATGTTTTTGAAATTATAAAGTTAATTAAAAGGATGTTGCAAATAGTAATTAAAAGATGCATTTTGACAAATTGCAATGACATTGTTTATAAACATACATGTAAAATTGATTTGAAAAAGAATGTATTGCATGACATAGCTTATAAATGCAAATATAAAATTGAGTTTTTGATAAAAAGCATGTCTTTGTAGGGCATTGTTTATAAAAATATATGTAAAATTGATTTGTTAAAAAAAGTATGTGCTTGCATGCAAAATTGATTTTGATGAAAGTATGCATTGCAGGCCTAAAATGAATAAAAACTAGTGGCATATTTTTTCAATCTTAACTATCCTTTCTAGTTTATCAATTCTAGGTCTAATTATTCTAAATAATCAAACAATCACACGAGCAGAATAATTAAATTACAATACAAAATAAAAGGAAGGCAAAATTTAAAGAAGTTAAAACAGTAATGGCTGAGGCGATGACAACGTCATCTCTTGGGATTTGGACATAAGTCCGACAATCTTGTTCTGTTTCGTCTTTGTAGGACCCCACTTTGGTGTCCCATATTGTTTAGATATTCCTCGCAAGAGGTAAAAGAAAAGACAGTTAGTAATAAATAAATGCGAGTAAAAACCTTCATATCTGTATAAAACAATAGAAGTTTTAATTACAGAAGGCTCAGACTTATTTTTTTTAAGCAAAAAGAAATTCCATTCATGTCGTGGCTACGACCTAATGACTCGTCAGTCAATCAAATTGACTAGCCGACGCATGTTGGTTTCTCATCATCGCCCTTTTTCCGAAGAAAGCAAACCGAGGGACAACCTTTCCGAAAGAGGCATGACCTCAAAATTATTTTCATCGGCCATTCAAGTGCAGTATTTGTTCAAATCATTTCAACAATAGAGTAGAAGGGCAAAATGGTCAAAACAGTCCAAAAAATGCAACCATCAGCCAAACACGTCCATGGAGCAAGTGAACCAGTAACCAGAGCAGTAGCGAACAGGATGATAATATGATGAGGAAATTCAAAATTCAGCAACGTCTTACAAACAAAACAATACCCGAACTAGGCACGTTAAGATTACCCAGCGAATAAAACACCAAGCTTTATCTTGGCTCGTAGCCATCAAAACAGAAAAGTGATAAAGCAATATATTGCTCCCATTGTAGTGAAAGCAATTGTGAAACATATCGCGGTCACCCTCTGTTATCGAAGCTAATAACTATTTATAGTTGTGAAATTATGTAGAATCAGAAAAATCTTGCAAGATTCAAATTATTTCCAAAATCAAGGGAGATATCTCAGTGGTTTTATTTTTTGAAAGAGCCATTTGAATAGATTTGCCAAGAGAAAGGAATCGGTTTTCTCTTTTTTCCCCAGGGTTTCATGCTTGTGGGGGGGGGGGGGGGGATAAAAGCGGGGTTGTGGGCTTGGGTAGTTGGCCGGTGTTAACAGTGGCGGGACATAGGGGGTTGTGGTGGTGAGTTGGTTGTTCATCCGAGCTCCGACGTTAGGTGGGGTTGGGCCGAGATGGGTTGCCGGTTGGGCTTAGTGTGTTGGGCAAAATGGGCTAATTTTGTGAGGGGGAGAATAAGTTGTGGGTTGAAGTAAAAAAAAAAGGGGATTTATTATTAAAAAGTATGCTTTGTAAATTATTTTAAAATAAAATAACGATGTGGACATAATATTTATGAAATGCTTATTGCTTAAAATAACAGAATGTGATGCCGTTTTGTGAAAAATAAAATAACGTAGAATATTATGGTAAAACTATGATTATGATATTAAAAGGCAAATGATGGTAAAAAAATGTGAATAATAATAATGATAATAAATAATAATATTGAAATAGATGATAATATTAAATGCGAATAATATATATATATATATTTATTTTTTACGGTGTCAAAAAATATTTAAAAATTGCAACGAATAATCAGAAGAGATGAGACAAAATTAGGTGTCAACAACGTTCCCGAGACAATAATGTATGCCGTACAACATGTGTGTTTGTTTATGCATGACCCCAGGACTGAACACATGAATGCGCTCAAACACATTATTCGATACATCCAGGGGACACTTGACTATGGTTTGCATTTATATCCTTTATCGACGTTATCTCGTATACAAACAAATGCTGATTGGGATGATTGTCCAGACACCAGACGTTCTACGTCTGGCTATTGTATTTTTTTTGAGAATAACTTGGTCTCATGGTCTGCAAAGCGTCAGTCGACTTTATGACGCTCTAGTGCAGAAGTCGAGTATCGAGGGGTAGCCAATGTGGTCTCTGAATCCTGTTGATTACGTAATCTTTTTTTTGAGCTTCATTATCCTATTCAGAAATCTACATTGGTTTATTGCGATAATGTTAGTGCCATCTACCTTTCTGGTAATCCGGTTCAGCATCAACGCACTAAACATATGGAGATGGATATCCACTTTGTTCGCGAAAAGATAGCTTGTGGACAAATACGTATTTGTCATGTACCTTCAAGGTATCAAATTGCAGACATCTTTACTAAATGTCTTCTCTCGGTCCTTTTTGAAGATTTTAGGGACAGTCTCAGCGTACGAAGACCGTTCGCTATGATTGCGTGTGTGTGTTAAATATACACGTGATATACACTTATCATTTGGTCATACGATTTTGTGTAAATATTTTAGTGTAAATATTATATTAATTAGTATTGTATACTTACTGTCGCGCCCCTTTTCGACCGCGACTTTTTTCTAGCGAACCCTGCTTAATAAAATGTTAGACAATAAAAATGCTAAATAGTTAAAAATGCTTAAAATGTTAAAAGGTTTAAAAGGGTGCTTAAATATTAAAAGGGCTAAAGGTGCTAAATAGTTAAAGTATGGTGCTAAATGTAAAAAAAAGATGCTAAAAAAAGGGTTAGAAATGCTAAAGGGTTCGCGGAGTCGCCACCTAATTAGTTTGGGTGAATTAGGACACCTAAATGTTAACTAGTTTAAAGTAAACATTAACTCTATTTTTGCTCGGGGATTTATTGCGATGCGATTGAGAAGGGACTTAGGCTTCTTGATTTTTGCTCTTAGGAATTCTATTGGGGCTTTACTGGTTTTCCCTTTTGTTCTTCTTGCAGATTGAGATTCGTTTCTCTAGTACTTTACTGATTGATCGATAGTTCAGAGATTATTGACTGTCATCCCCCTGAGCTCTGTTGAGTCTGCTGGGTTTTTCTCTCCCCCTTGCTGCCGATGCCTTTGCATGTGTGTAAACCTCTCTTTATAGCCCTGATTTTGGGTTCCCCATTAGGTAAGTTGTTGGTACGATTTTAGACTGGTTTTGTGCGATTTGAGTACTGATTCGGTATTGATTTTGGACGGTTGCTTGATTCTGCGTAAATCTGATTTTAGACGATTTGGAGTAAGATTTTCGGGTGTATATTTGGAAGGGTTAAGTTAATATCTCGATTTAGGTACCATTTTGGGTTATGGTGAGTTGTGGGTTGCAGGTAATGAGTTGGCCGGATTTTCCGACCGTAAAATCCGGCGAGACTTGCGGGTGGAAGGTGCGGCGATTTTAGGTTTAGGGTTCTGTCGGTTTTTTTGTATTGGAAGAGAAAGGGCTCCTGTGGCTTGTGGGCGATGGGGGGGAAAGATAAAGGGGACTGGGCTTATGCGGGTAGCGGGTCGCGGGTTTGGGCTGGGCGATTTGGGCTCAGTGGAGCTGGGCTGCTGCGGATTGGGCTAAGAGGGTAGTATTATAATTAGGTATTTGGGTAGTGTGTATGTATTAGGTGTAGTGCTAAAAAAATGGAATTTAAATTGTGATTAAATTATTTAGGTGCTTTATTAATCTAATTTTGAGTTTAAATTTATTACAATAATAAATGCGGGCGCGGAACTCTAAGTGTGTAAGACGCGGTGCCATTATTAAATTATTTATTTATTTATGCATGTATTAATGTTTTATCGCAACATTTTATTATTTAAAAATTATTATTGTTGAAAATTAGTGTAATTTTATGGTTAATGTCTGGACGGGAGGGTCAAAATTGGGTGTCAACACTTACTATAATTATAAGATTCTTATACTACTAGAATAAGATTTTGGGAGTAGAATAGAAATATGATTTCTATTATGAAAAATTGTAAATTATATATATAGTCTTTCATTAATGAAAATAATTAAAGAATTATTTGTTTGAGGGAGGGATGTTTGCGTAAATCAACTGAAAAAATGGAATGGCTTTGTGGTCCTTTACTTCTATCACAATAAGTAGGACAATATTCTACAACTATACTATGAGGAAACTTTGATGTCTGACCATACACCAAGATAGGATCTTTAAATTTAACCACAGTTTCTGTTACAATTAGATTTCAAACAGAATGAGTGGTCTATGGTCTAAAGGCATGTCCTACTATAAGAGAAAGACTTGATTAATACTTAATAGTTAATATAGATATGGTACTCTTTCTTCCAAAACTCTACCCATGTAAAGCTCACATTGTCAGCCTCAAACTCAGAAAAAGGAGGGTTGCGATAGGTTGACATCAAAGGTAAAACTGCTATGATAAGTTCTTACAATATAGAAAATATTGCTGAGGCGTGCTCACACTAGGCACGTAATGAGCCTAAATGGAGCTGACATGATTAGTGATTGATTCATAACCAACGCCATTTTTCTTGGAATTGAGGAGTATTAGTTAAATCTTTTTTTTAATAGTTTCCATTACATATAAGATCTATGGCTGTCCAACGGGACGGGGTGAGCGGGGTTGGGATTTGGCGGGGCTGGCGGGGAATGCCGCCGCCCCGTCCCGATCCAGAGGGGGTTAGGGTTGGAGTCGGGTGGGGTCATTTTTTTATTTGTCTTTAAATTAAATAAATAAATAATACACATACACAACAAGATAGTTTAATAAAAACATCTCAAGACTGTTTTTGTGCCTCTTATATTATTCGACTAGAAGTATGATATTTTTGTTGTAATACAATTTTAAAATTGCAACTTCGTGATATTGAAAGTTGCAAATAAATAGCATAGTAAAATTACAAAAAGAATTACATTTTAAGAACACATTTTCTAGTTTCTTTATAATGTCTTGTGGTTCTTCGGTTGGAATTGGTATATCTTGGTCAAATTGGACGACGTCACTTGCACATTGTTGACACCCAATTTTGACCTATCTTTAGTCATTTCTTGCAATTTTAAGCATTTTTAGGACACCACAATTTATCACTATTTTTGACATTTTTGTATATTTTTTTTACCTAACATTCTATGTTATTTTATTTTTGTAAATTTGCATCATGTTTTTTACTTTTAATTAGGTATTAAACATTTTTTCAAATATTGTATTTTTATTACTATTACATCGACATTTGCATTTTAATAATTTTGTATCTTTAAATAATTAATCCATTTTGCATTTTTGCAAAACCAGTCCAGTCCAAGGCACAATCTGAATCAGTCCAATCGGCCAAAAACCGAAGCCCAAATTGAGGCCCAATACACCTTTCATCTTCTCCCTCCAATACTCAATACCCAATACCCAATACTCAAAGCCCAATACCCAAAACCCTAAACCTAAATACCCCTATAAATAAAACCTTACCCCCATTTAAAAGAGCTACCTATTATTACCCCCCAGCCGCCCATTTCAGCCACAACCCTCTACCCTATTATTCCTCATCAGCCGCACACCCCTAATCTCACCCTATAAAAAAAAAACCTTCTTCTACCCTACTTCCCCTCACAGCCGTCCCTCTCTCTCAATCCCTCTCAGCCGTCTAACCCACTGCTCCTGCAAACCCACCACAACACCTCAACACCACAGAACCCCATCTCCATGTCTCCCCCTCGTCGAACCCACATCACCGGCGAACCTTACCAATGTTCACCGTCTCCTCCCCACTACCACAACACCATCGACACTGCCATCACCATGGCGGCGTCGCTCCGGTATTCTTACCGTCGAAGTGACGCCGCCCATTTCCCTTTGTTTGCCCACATTTCGTTATGCCGAAAAATACTCCGGTGACTCATTTTACATATGTTTTGTTGTATTTGTTTTGTTGGGACTGATGTTTTGATTTGGTTTCGTCTGGCCGGCGTTAAACTCCGGCGACGTTTTGAGCTTTCCGGCGAACCGCAACTGTTGCGATTTTGCCCATTGCTCCTACTGTTTCGTTGCTTTCCGGTGACCTCTGTTTCGCTCATGGTTGTTCAATTTTGTGCTGCTTTCGCTATCTTACTGTTTGGTATGTTTGTTTGGCAGTGGTTTGACTTCTCTGACGATATTGTGACATTTCTGGTGATCTTGCCTGAATCCGTTATTGTTTTACCCGATTTTGTCCAACTCATTGGGTTATTTTTGGTATTTTATTGTTATGTTGGCTAATGGAATGGTTCTCTAATTTTGGGTATCTGCCGGAGTTCGCAAAACTTTGGCGGCGTTCTGAAAGTTATCCGCTGGTTATTGTTGCTATGTCTTCGTTACTGTTGTTGGCATTCTACCCTTTACTCTTCTGTTGAAACTGATTTTTGAACATATATTTGTGGCTATTTTGATAATATTTTCGGGCCAGCTTGCTACTGGATTTGGCCATTTTTAGAGGAGTTTTGCTATGTTGCATATTGATCATGACATATATTTTGCTGGTTTACTGATTTAGAACAAATACTACACTGTTGGTATTAAACTGATTTTGAACATGATACTACACTTTGGTATTAAACTGATTTTGAATATGATACTACACTTTGGCCAATGAAAAAGTTATCCGTCGATTTTTTGAGGCATCCACAATTGCAAAGACGGAAAATAAAATAAATGAAGCTTTCTGGGCAATGATGATTTCTTCCACTTACACCGGATAACCAACATGCGCTGGCAAGGCGAATTCTCGCAGCCGCACTTGTTTAGGCTGTCCTACTTTATATTTTTTACATATCTGAGCCCTCCGTGTTTAAAACTTTTACTGTTTTGGCGCGGATCTGAAAGTTTTATTTATCTTATTATTTTTAGCAACAATGGCCGATGAAGGAATCTCCGCCTGATTTCCAAGGCCTCCACTGTACAAAAGACGAATTTATTTTTGGCTTTATTTATTAATTATTGCTATTACTTTAAAATTGTTTATTTTATTACTAACATTTTTACTAAGTGTTTATGCAGGTACCCGGAGATCATCTTATGCAGAAGGCCTAAAAAGGGCTAAAGATGTCCCGGAGTTTTATCTTATGTCTCATTTAAATTTAAATTTTACTATTTTTGTATTGCATTTTATTTTAATTGTAAATTATGTAAAAATGCTTAGAATAAGTAGAATAAAAGCCAATATATAATTAACATAGATTTGAACGGATAATCGCAAGTTAGCGGATCTTAAAGGATGCCTAACCCCTTCCCTTTAGGATAATAAAGAACCCTTATCCAGAATCTCATTAATTTCACAGACCATTAAATGGAGATCATTTATAGCATTTTTATGCTATTTAATAAGTGTCCTAATTCACTATAATAATTAGGTGGCGACTCCTTAAATACATCTAGGAATATACCATACGTAGTACTCCCGTTTCGACTCCGGTTTAAAATGGGGTGTTACACACATCCGTCAGATTAGATTTCGTTGTAGTTGTAGTCTTCTTCTTCGTCGATCTCCGGTTGGCCTCACCTCCTACGCTCCGCACGAATCCAGTCTCTGAATAGAACTGTAATCTCTAATGAGTCTCTTGCCAATGAATGTCTGTGCTCCCCTATTTGAAATCTTCCCGCAGAAAATGCGCTTTCGGACGCTGTTTATGACGCTTGAATGTTCAACACATCTCGGACCATCTTTGCTAGTGTTGGAAAATTCTTCTCATTCTGCATCCAGTATTTTAGCAAGTCTTCACGCCCCTCTTTATTTTCAATTATTTCGTACGGTACAACACCCTGCAAAACAAAAACATCTAACTCGCTAACTTGGTTAGAAACGGTACCACTAAACATTCTCTGTCTGAGGCTTTGAATAATAGACGCAAAAACAACATATCATTTTTGGGGTTGTGTTGAAGAAGAAGAAGATAGCATGGAGGCCGGTTGGTTGCTAACACTTTCTTGTTGGTAATGCATATTTTTTTTACTTTCATCTTGAATGCTAGACAACACTTCTTCTCTACTTATTTCAACAGGTGGTGAGTCATTTGAATTTTTAGGAGTTGGAGGTGGAAGTGTAGCTATGCAATCGTAAATAGTTCAACAAGATTTTTACAACCGTCTATTTTAATAGACGGATTTAATACAACACTATAAAAAATATTGGGGGAATAGGAGTAATTTTTTTTCATTTTTTTAAATATTTTTTAATAAGTTCCTTATAAGCTTATTTTGCCATATATTCACTAAGTATTATAAATATTAGAGCTATATAAAATAACATTGATGAAATAGTAGGATAATAAATTTCGAAAAAATCTTTAGTAGCTAGATAAAATTTCTCTAAACATATATTAAGTTATAAAATTGTATTCCAATCGAAATCTATAAGCATATCACTAGGATTTCGATTACGGGCGTTAAAAATTGGGTTATAGGTTGTCTATACTCATAAGCAACACGTAGTTGGTTGTATAAAGAATTCCATCTAGTGCATACTTCTTCGGGAATTTTTCTGTAAGCTAGACCACTAATCGTGACAAGTTTTTTTATATCTTTTAGTCGTTGTATTCTATTATTTTTTAAAATATAGTTTATAGCAAATTGAATTTTTGCAAGAATTTCTTCAAAAAGTTTTATACCATCCTTTACAACTAAGTTATAAATATGACATGCACATTTTATATGAAAATGATCTGGAAAAGATGGAGTTAAAGACATTTTTTAATAATCTAACATCAGAAATATTAGAAGAAGCGTTATCTAATGTAATAGTCAGACTTTATCACTTATGCCATAATAAATGCAAACAGAAAAAATATTTTCTTGAATAAAAATACTAGTGTGCCTTTCATCAATATATCTATATGCTAAAATACATTTTTGCATAGATCATTTATAGTCTATCCAATGACATGTTACAGTTAAATAATCATGACCGTTAGTACTACGGCATATATCAGATGTGATAGATACCTTTTCAGGGTAATGATATAAATAATAACGTAAATATTGTTGATATTCGTGTGCAAATTTAAAAACATCTCTCCTAACAGTTGATCTAGGAAAACCGTTATAAACAGGATTGTACATTGATCTTATATAATGAATAAAACCAGGAGAATCATGTTGAAGATACCAGTAGTATACAAGTTTGATATCAGTAGTATACACTTAGTATACATTTTTTTGTGTTCCTGTGTTCCTATTCTGTTTCTGTTTGTAGTAGTACGTGGTTTGCATTTATAGCTCTAATTTGTCTTTAAGTCTTTGGCCATGTAATAAGGGTAGTTAGTGTAAATGATCCCTTAGTATAAAAAGGACACTTTGTATGCATTTTATAGCAATCAGAAATAAGAAAAGCTTCTGCACCTCTCTTCTTCCTTTTTTCTTCGTCGACTTGGTTCACTGCTCCATTGCAGTGCTGAGCCTACACATCCATGCAGATCGATTACTCTCGTTTCTCGGTTTATAACATGATATCAAAGCTAGCGGAATGTATCGATCATTGATTTGTTAAACTACAACAGAAATTGTAAGATTTCCATTTTCTGATTCACGAAGGTGCGATTTACATTTTTCTTCGACTAAAGGTGTTCGATCTGTATTTAGATTGACTTATACTGGATTTGCGAGTTTCTAAAGTAATCTGTGGTTAAAATGTTGATTCACTGGTTTACGATTTGAGCCTATTTTACAATCTGCGACTCGATCTAGTGTGTGCTTGCTATTAGTTGCTGTATTAATTGGAAAGTTATGGAAAATACAACAGCAGTTCCTTCTACGATTGTAGATGGGAGTTCAACTTCTAATTTCGAGATAATTGATCATAATCATCCTCTCTTCCTGAGTGCATCAGACACAACATGTGCACTACAGGTTGACATTCAGTTAGTTGGAATGGAAAATTACACATTGTGGAGTAGAACGATGCAATTGACGTTATTGACGAGGAATAAATTGGCTTCATAGATGGATCTGTGAAGCGTGATACGTATGGACCCATACACACAAGGCAATGGGATAAGTGTAATGCCTTGGTCATGTCATGAATTATGAGGAATGTCGATAAAAATCTTCTCAGTGGAATCTTATATCGATCTAGTGCAACTGATGTCTGGAAAGATTTAAAGGAGAGGTTCGACAAAATCAATCTCTCTCGAGTATATCAATTAAAGAAAGAGTTATCGATGTTGAATCAGGGAACATTACCAGTTGCACAATATTATTCCAGAATGAAGGATTTGTGGGACGAGATAGACTCGATTATACCAGCTCCTACCTGTGAGTGTTCAAATCTGAGAGAGTACATTGTCCATCTGAGTAACCAGAGATAGCTGGAGTTCCTCATGGGACTAAATGACGGATATAATCAAGTTAGGAGTCACATCTTGTTGATGTCTCCTACACCTAGTGTAAATCAGGCCTATGCTATGGTGGCACAAGATGAAAGTCAGAAGCACATTTCTTCCTTGGGAAGTTCTGTCGAGAGTATGGCATGACGAGTAAAGCTTCATTTAACAACAGTAGGAAGTATAATACATACGCATATTGTGATCACTGTCGTATGAAGGGACACAATAGAGAAGGTTGTCACAAATTATTGTATTACTGTGACTATTGTAAGAAGCAGGGACACACTATGGAGAAGTGTTATCGACTTGTAGGTTATCCCTCAGATTCCAAGGGAAAGAAGAAGGTTAATGCAGTTGTGGTTCCACAAGTGGAAGTAAATGGATCCATTCAGCAGCAGCATATGCAGGGAGGAGGATTTGCAGATAATGAATTCAGTAAAAAATACTATGAAGGTAGTAATCCTCAGCTGTCGACATACCAGCAGGAGCAACTTCAACATATGATAAGGACCTGCACACCAGACAAGTTACAACAACTGATGGCTGTTATGTCTCAGGAGAGAAGGACAGGTACAGATCATGTTGTTGCTGCAAAAATGTATATGGCATGTAAGTGTGATCATACTGAAGGCAATAATAGAAGTCACTGGATAGTAGACTCAGGTGCTACTAACCATATGGTTAAAGACAGAAACATGATAGAAACACCAGATTTCTCAGAAAATCTAGGGCATGTGCAGTTGCCTACTGGGGGAATTGCTTCAATTTCACAAACTGGGAAGTGTAGACTGACAGGAGGTGAACTAATAAACCATGTGCTTTGTGTGCCAAGTTTTCAATTCAATCTGCTTTCAGTATCCAAGTTAACTAGGGAATTGAATTATAGTGCAAGATTTTTCCCTGATTTCTTTGTCTTACAGGATCTCTTCACTGGGAAGGTGAAAGAGATTGATAGGGAAGTGGATGGTCTATATGTGCTGGATATTGAAGGGAGGCAGAACAGGTTGGTGACATCACAAGCATACATGACAAAGATTAGTTCAGAAGGATTAAAGGTAGCTCTATGGTATAAAAGACTAGGGCATGCTCCTATGAGTGTCCTTAGGAAAATAAATGCTTTCAGTAGTAATAAGTCTAGATTTACCATTCCACATTGTGATGTATGCCCTATGGCAAGACAAACCAGATTACCATTTCCAGCTAGTAACAGTAGGACTACATTTCCATTTGAGCTATTACATTTTGATGTTTGGGGACCATACAAGGTTCCCACATACACTGGAATGAGGTATTTCTTAACTGTAGTTGATGATTTTACTAGATGGACCTGGATATACCTTTTACATATTAAGTCAGATGTTCCTACTATGCTTAAAGACTTATGTGTGATGATTAAGACACAATATGGTGTACATGTCAAATCCATCAGATCTGATAATGAATCAGAATTCATTAACAGTACATGTAGAGATTTATTTGCTAAATTGGGAATTGTCCATCAAAGGTCTTGTACTTATAGTCCTCAGCAGAATGGACTAGTTGAAAGGAGGCATAGACATAATTTAGAGCTTGCAAGAGCTATCAAATTTCAGAGTTACTTACCAACTAGATACTGGGGGGATTGTGTAGAGGCTGCAGGGTATATCATGAATAGACTACCTCCAGTAGTGTTGGGAAACATCTCACCATATGAAATGTTATATAAGAAGGCTCCAGTACTGTCTCATATGAGGGTTATTGGGTGCCTTTTCTATGCAACAAACTTGTTACATGCAGACAAATTTGATATCAGGGCCATAAAGGCAATGCTGCTTGGATATTCTTCCAGGCAGAAAAGATACAAACTATTAAATTTATCTAACAATACTCTCTTTGTAAGCAGAGATGTCACATTCTATGAAGACATATTCCCTTTCCAGCAAAAGAAGATACCTGGAGCTGATAATAGATTGAGTTCAGAAGTTCAACAAGTTGAAGCTGATGGTGATGGAATTATCTTTCAGCACTCATCCAGGAATACTGAAGTTGCAGACCAAACAGAGAAAGCTGATGGTTGTGCAGTTGTTGAGGATGAACACCAGAACTCTCACTCCACCAATCATATAGAGGCAGAGAATACTAATATCACCAATCCTGAACCTGAGACTGAGCCACCATTGAGGAGATCAGATAGGAGCAGAAAACAACCTACATGGATGAAAGATTTTGTCCAGTATACAGATGGAGCAAGGAGCAGGCAATGTTTGTATCCTATGTCCAAAATCTTACATACACTGGATTGACTGCTAAATACCAAAGCTATATTGCTAAAATGGAGGTCGACCAGGAGCCAACATCATATTCTACAGCAATTCAGGATAACAGATGGTTGGATGCCATGAAGGCTGAGCTGAAGGCACTGGAGGACAACAATACTTGGGAAGTCACTAATCTTCCCAAGCACAAGAAGGCCATTGGATGCAAGTGGGTCTATAAGATCAAATACAAAGCTGATAGTGAAATAGAAAGATTCAAAACAAGATTAGTGGCTAAGGGGTACAATAAAAAGGAATGAGTGGATTACCAAGACACTTTCTCACCTGTAGCAAAAATGGTAACAGTAAGGGCAGTAATCTCAGTTGCTGCTTCCAGAGACTGGGAAATATATCAAATGGATGTCTACAATGTATTTCTACAAGGTGATCTCAATGAGGAAGTGTACATGAACATGCCACAAGGGTTTGATGATAAGCAAGGAAGAGTTTGCAGGTTGATTAAATCTTTGTATGGCTTAAAACAAGTATCTAGGCAATGAAATATTAAGCTGACCACTGCCTTGAAGAATTCAGGTTTTGTCCAAAGTCACTTAGACTATTCACTTCTAACCAAAAAGGTTGGGGATAGAATAATGATAGTACTCATCTATGTGGATGATCTTATCATTACTGGGAATGATGAAGATCTTATTCAGGAGACCAAGATAGCATTTCGGCAGAATTTCAAGGACTTGGGAACTTTGAGATATTTCCTAGGCTTTGAGTTTGCTCGAAATGCTAGTGGAATAGTGATGCATCAGAGAAAATACACAGTGGAGCTAATTTCTGATCTTGGCTTATCTGGAGGAAAAGCAGCAAGGTCTCATATGGAGCTTAATGCCAAGTTAATATCTGCTGTTTATGACCAACATGTTCCGGATCCTGATGGTGCATCCAAGACTAAAGATACATTGCTGGAATATCCAACAAGCTACCAGAGACTGATTGGGAGATTACTGTACCTGACAAATACTAGACCTGATATCTCTTTTACTGTCCAGTGCTTGAGTCAGTTTCTTCAGAGTCCAAAGGCATCTCATCTTATGGAAGCACATCGTGTGGTTAGGTACCTTAAAAAAGCCCCAGGTCTGGGTATTTTTATGCCAGCAGGAGAGACAACCAGTCTCACTGCCAATTGTGATGCTGACTGGGCATCATGTCTTAATACAAGGAGATCCATTACAGGTTATTTGGTGTTCTTTGGATCATCTCTCATTTCATGGAAGTCCAAGAAGCAGCCTACAGTGTCGAGGAGCTCAACTGAGGCTGAGTACAGAAGTTTAGCTTCAGTAGTTGCAGAGGTGGTGTGGCTTAAATGACTATTTACTGAGTTATCTGTCCCTCTTTAGCTCTCCATACTAGTGCATAGTGACAGCAAATCTGCTCTGCAGATTGCAACTAATCCAGTCTTCCACGAGATGACCAAACATATTGATATCGATTGTCATTTTGTCCGGAAAAAAATCCAGCAAGGGTTGATACATACAGTCCATATGCCAACAGAGGAGCAGCCAACATATGCACTTACAAAGGGACTCACTCAAGGTCGACATGATTATCTATTGTCCAAGTGAGGACTTAAAAACTTGTTTTTAGCTCCTAGATTGAGGGGGCGTGTTGAAGATACCAGTAGTATACACGTTTGATATCAGTAGTATACACTTAGTATACACTTTTCTGTGTTCATGTGTTCCTATTCTGTTTCTGTTTGTAGTAGTACGTGGTTTGCATTTATAACTCTAGTTTGTATTTAAGTCTTTGGCCATGTAATAAGGGTAGTTAGTGAAAATGATCTCTTAGTATAAAAAGGACACTTTGTACGCATTTTATAGCAATCAGAAATAAGAAAAGCTTCTGCACCTCTCTTCTTCCTTTCTTCTTCGTCGACTTGGTTCACTGCTCCATTGCAGTGCTGAGCTACACATCCATGCAGATCTATTACTCTCGTTTCTCGGTTTATAACAAATCAGGAAATGAAAAAGGCAAACCCTCCACTGCAACTAATTTTGATAATTCTTCCTTATCTTTCATTTTATCATATTTAGGGCCTACAACTGCCCCCGTCATAGGGTCAATTTGGCCCTGTACCTGGTGCAGGACAGTATGTGAAGCTTGTCCCGACTGAGAGGTCATTGCTGACTCACCATTCACTTGAGCCTTATATTCATCCCACCTAGTTTTGTGTTTGGTATTCAAATGCGTAGTTAAACCTCCCGCCCGCCATGAGCTCTTCCTATTTTGAATTTTTGAATTTATTTTTATAAATTGTGCATCTAGCAGCTTCATTTTGTACGTCTCTATAATAAAAAGCCCATACAAGTGATGTTAATTTTCGTTCTGGTGGACCTCGTCTCATACTAGGGGGAATATGAGGCGTTCCAGTTTGAGATGCATTAATTGTCGTGTCATCTAGATTAGTTGGTGTGTCATCTAGATGTTCTAAATTAAACTCTTGTTGATTTTCAGAAAATAGCTCATCGTCTAAATCTACTGGTACTTCAGGAAAATTTTGAGTATCAATAAAATCATCCTGTATATGAGGAATAAGATGACTAGAAGAAGGACCCTTTCCCTTGTCACCCCTACTAGAACCAGAAATTATCTTACCTAACATACCTCGGACACCTTTCATTTTAATTTATACTAATAAATAGTTAAAGATAATGAAATTAAGTGCGCTAATTAAAATAAAGAAACAATAATAATTTTGTTACACCCCGTATTTCCAGGACATGTTTATAAGAATGTACGTAAGAACTAAAAAATGTTAAGATTTGAGACTAGTAAAAATTTATCGGAATTATGGAAATGTCGGGAAACGAAATATTGCGACGAATGGGAGGGTGACACGTGTCACCCCCTTGGTTGGTCTTGGTCGAAATTGACCATGGGTAGAAAGGTCATTTGACCAAAGTAAAGATGACCAAGTCTTGCAAAGCTAGAGCTTGAGTTTATTGACTAAGTAAAAGAGCCACTTGGCTTGATATTTTAATCTCATTCATCCAAACCCAACATGTGTTGTAATCTTGACCCTCCATATTGTTATATAATCACACTAGTAGCAAGACAAGTCTTCCAACACTTGTTCGGCAGATACAGCGGACTATACATGTGCTTAGGGCCTCGGAGACAGAGTCAGTTGTGTTAGCTTCTTACCGGTTACGCGATATTGCGTTGAACTGGTTTGAGTCTTGGGAACTGTCGAGGGGTGTGGGTGCTCTTCCAGCAGTTTGGGAAGAGTTCATAGAGGCCTTTATTGATCACTTTTTACCTCCTGAGATGAGGAGAGCCCGTGTTGATAGGTTCTTGTCATTGAGGCAGAATGAGAGGACCATCAGGGAGTACAACCTGGAGTTTGACTCGTTGGCCAGGTATGCACACACTATTGTGGCTGACATGGCTGATAGAGTTCATCGCTATGTTATGGGGATAGACCGCTATATAATCACTGCTTGCCTGGGAGTGGTCCTTCAGCCAGGTATGAATATTGCTAGGATGCAGGCATATACACAGGGGATTGAGGATAGGGAGAGAGAGGACCAGCGGGCCAGGGCGGCCAAGAGGCCGGGGCGAGGTTTGAGGTAATTTCGAGGCAGGCTCAGTGAGCTAGGTCTACATTTCAGCCAGCACCGAGTGCTCCTCCACAGTGTTCCGGCGGGGGGTTTTACAACCCCGGGATTGCAGGGGCCAGTCAGATCTCTAGAGCTTCAGGGTCTCAGGGAGATGGGGGTTCCAGTCAGTCGAGGCCACTTTTGCCTCAATGCCCCCAGTGTAGTAGGTTCCATTCTGGGGTGTGTCGCGCCGGTAAGGGTGCTTATTTTTCTTGTGGTCGTCTAGGCCATATGTTAAGAGAGTGTCCTTATAGAGGTGGCCCTGGTGGGGCGGCCGATCTACTGGATCGATTCGGGTTCTTCGCCTTGATAGCTAGGCGGGATGTTTATACACGTGGCGTGGCGAGTCGTGGTGGAAGTTCCCAGTTATAGCGGTCCTTTGAACCTCCTATATGATTTCAGGTATATCTTTGACCCTTTAGAGACTTGTATGCATGATAAGGTTGTTGTATGTTTAAGTGTCATGAACGGATAATATTGAGATTATGTATGTGTGCTAGAGTAAGTTGGAAGTACGAAAATATAATCCTTTTAGGCCGTGAATGGGAGTAAATAGTGATGGTGCACACTTTGGATTTGTTTTCTCGTTTGGCTTTTGATGGATGGATATGCATGTGCAATGTATTAGGGTCATATGTGGCATAATTAGGTTTCATTAAGTGTAGTTTTATGAGACTATGCCGAGACATGTTAGGTTGAGCTCCGAAAGAACATTCGGGGACGAATGTTTCTAAGGGGAGAAGAATATTACACCCCGTATTTCCAGGACATGTTTATAAGAACGTACGTAAGAACTCAAAAATGTTAAGATTTGAGACTAGTAAAAATTTATCAGAATTATGGAAATGTCGGGAAACGAAATATTGCGACGAATGGGAGGGTGACATGTGTCACCCCCCTTGGTTGGTATTGGTCGAAATTGACCATGGGTAGAAAGGTCATTTGACCAAAGTAAAGATGACCAAGTCTTGCAAAACTAGAGCTTGAGTTTATTGACTAAGTCAAAGAGCCACTTGGCTTGATATTTTAATCTCATTCATCCAAACCCAACATGTGTTGTAATCTTGACCCTCCATATTGTTATATAATCACACTAGTAGCAAGACAAGTCTTCCAACACTTGGAAAAATTTAGAGAACTTGTGTGCTCTTAGTGATAGCTCTCGGGTTTGGCACTAAGAAAGAATAATTTTTTTTCGTTTGTGGTTCAATAATCCCAATACTTTAAACCAAGGTTCCTAGAGGTATTGTAAGGATATCTCAATAGAAAGATCCCAGAAAAATGACATTTTTACGTTAGTCGCAAGGCGAAATCCTAAGGTGTTCTTCAACTTTGAAGTTGGAAATAGAAGAGGAGTTTCTCACAAGCTTCTAAGGGTTGCAAATAGCGGATTGGAACGTCAAGAAAATGAGTTGAAGTAGCTAAGGATCGACTTTAGGTTTTGGATTGTTTTGGGCTCAAAGAGGTAATAATCTCCGTCTTGCTATTGTAATTCAAGATTTTATGTTGTAGTAGTTAGAGTTGATCATGTGAAATATATTATGAAGATTGATAAGTGTTATGGAATATTTGGATGGAATCTGAAAGTTGCATGATTTAGCCTTTAAGATTGTAATTCAATTTAGTTACTAGTTTAGTCGTCACATGTTATCTAAAGAGTTGATTAAAGTGGTTAATAATTGTTACAACTAGTTGTGACTATATAACATGTTAGACTAAACAACTTGGATTGAAAAAGAATTGGATAGGACTTTGTAGTATGATACATTATAACCGAGAAAGGCATGGAATTATTGGATTGTTTTGTATTAATTGTGGGGCAGAATTTTACACGTCCTGTTAAGGCGTGTAATCCCCTTTGTATTGCCGAATTGTTGGGCCTTAAATGTGGCGTTTGTTTATTGATTTTCGGGCCTTGAAAAAGGTGGAAAAGTACGTAGAAACAAAGGAAGTGCTGTCCGATTTTCCGTAGAATTTGGTGACTTTACACTTAGAATATTCTACGTTTGAAACTAGAGGTTAATAGACGTATTATGACCATTATAGGTTGAAGTACTACGTATAGCGTATTCTACTTAAAGGATGGAATAGCTATCAATGTTGAAGTACTTTGGAACATTTTGCTACTTGTCGATAATCGTCGCGAGGTATGTGAACTTCTTCCTTCTTTTGGCATGTTCTATCTGTGAATATACATGTGGTATTATTTCATGATTCCTTATACTCTTAGAAGTTAAGATGTACGTATGTTGATTTACTCTATGAAAAAGGTAGGTCTAAGTTATCCTAAGTTCTTACCAAGTCTTATGGGGGATGTTGGTAAGAGTCGTTAGAAAGTATTTGGAGTCGAGTTGACTTTGTTAATTTACTGCACGAATGAGAATAAGTATCGAACAAGCCATTGCAGCGTTAATAAAAGAAAATGTATCGACAATCAATTATATTAAAATGAGTAGAATTCTCCATCTGCATAGAAACTAAGATAAGACAAAATTGTATTACATTTTCTAGATCATGGCTGCTTTAACAAGATCGTTATAAACGAGTATAACCTATTCACAACTCATAAAAGTATAAGTTACTTAAATTAAAAGAGTTTATGTTACGAAGTTTTAATACTATGAACCTTGATTTCTAAAAAGGTTATGAGACTTTATTTTTCAAGTTATGAGACTTGATTATTAAGGAAAGAGTGACTTGATTTAAAAAGTTTGGTTGCCATGAATTATTTCAAAGGTTAAGCGGCTTGATTTCAAAAGCGAATGTAACTTGAGTTTTTAAAAGAAGAAGTTTATGGATTTAAAAAGAGAAAGAGTTTTATGATTCTTTTTAAGTATGTATGTACGTAGTACTTTTGGGTTTAATTTTTCCTAATGTAAAAAGAAATAAAAGTGCCTTAAGTTCTCTAAAGTGAAAGGTTGTTATAATAGCTTTATGGGAAGTTGTTATAACGACTTAAGAATAAAGGAAACGATGATTTAAAATGTTGTAAATATGACTTTATCGCGTTCCAGGAATGGGCCGGGCAGTATACCTTTATGGGCAGACTATATGACTTTATCGCGTCGAGAATGGTAGGCGAGATACCTTTATGAGCAGACTATATGACTTTATCGCGTCCCAGAAATGGGTCGGGCAGTATACCTTTATGGGCAGACTATATGACTTTATCGCGTCGAGAATGGGAGGCGTTATACCTTTATGGGCGACTATATGACTTTATCGCGTCGAGAATGGGGCGGTATACCTTTATGGGCAGACTTACATGACTTTATCGCGTCCCAGAATGGGCCGGGCAGTATACCTTCGTGGGAAGATTTTTATGAATTCGCCGTGTCCCGTAAATGGGTCGGGGTACATTATCACGTATGGATAATCAAATTGAACTCCAAAATGAGGCGTCCCTCCATAAAGGGCCGGATTATGTTATGCAAGATACGTAAGTTATATGTTTATGAACTCGATGATTTTTCCTAAGTATGTACGTAAGAATTTGACTATAACTCTTATTGAAAAATGGGAATAGATAATAAAGTGCGATTAAGTTCACGAGATTGTAATGACACAGTGGGATCTGATATTTATTTTTATATACTTGCCCTGTCATTCTTTTGTACAGTTATGATTTGTTTACTGTATCTTATTTCTGTTCCATAGTCGGTACATGTTATGCGGCTTCTTGCCGTTAAATGCCCGCAGGTATTAGGTACACATGTTGGTGATCCTTGCTCTTAGGATCTCGGTTCAGGTTTGGGAAAAAGCTCCATTTACTCCGGAGGCTTATCTTTTGGTACAGTTTCCCTGAGGTTGTAGATTCATGTATATTCAGGGGTATGACGGGGCCCTGTCCCGTCACAATTGTTATGTTAAAACTCTTAGAGGTCTGTAGTCATATCTTGTGGGTCGGTTTGTAAAGAAGAAGGATGTAACTGCGTTTGGTTATGTATATGTCTATGCGTCCAGGGAGGTAGCCTTATCGACTAACCTGTTGATTTATTTTATTAGTTTCATGTATGTTCCGCTGATTATCTCTGATGTATACCTGTAAGGGTGCCCAAGTAGGGCACCAGTCGCGGGCCCGGGGTCGGGTCGTGACAAATTTAATAAAGGAACGAATGTACCAAACGCTGACGTAACATCGACGTGTAATCGAGAGATGTTTAAAATTGAAACTTTGCTCAACGGATGATCCTCAAGCTAGTTGCCAATTTTCAAATGAATAAATTAAATTGAATATTTAGAAGACAATGTAAAAAGAATGAGAGATTATTAGAGAGATTGTAATTGTAGAAAGATTTGTGAGAAAGAATGAATAAAAATGAAGTATTTATAGTTGAAAAAATTGAGTTAAAGTGTAAATATAATAACTTAAGAGTTAAAAATAAATATTAGGGGATAGGGGGGTTGGGGGAGGGGTATTTGGCCGTTGCACAACGGCCAAATAGGTACAAAGCCGTTGTGCAACGGCTAGTTAGGGGTCGGATGGGGTGGGGAAGGGTCGGGGTCGGGGTGGGGTCGGAAATTTGGGCGGGTCGGTTATTTTCATCTACCCAGTCATCTGAAATCGATATCACCGATATACGGTACAATGCGAAGTCGGGCGGGGTTGGGATACCCCGCCCCGTTGGACAGCCTATTAAGACCAAAGTTTATTAAATAGTTGACGAAAATTAAAAGTACTCACTTTTAGCTAACTTAAAGGATGAAACTTGCTCAAAAGTATATTCAAAGGATTATTTTGAACCTACCCCAAATATATGGGACCATTTATGTCATTTTTTCCAAGATTCTACCACTGTACTTAATAAGAGACTGATACTGGCAACACAGGATCATTAAATTTACACCAGTTGCTGTTAGGAATTTTTTTTAAAATACCATGAGTGGTCCAAACATATATCCTAAAGTACAACTGTATCCTTAATTGGCTTGATGGGCATGTCTGATTTTTTATGTTCACAAGTCTACCAAGCACTACCTCCAAGCTCTTTAATTTATGTACTAATATATTTCATTGGTGTTCGTTTTCTTTTAAGACCTGACTAATTTGAATTCGTAAAATGATGCTTTACTTTAGAGTAAATCGTTCTCTATCAAATACGGCTCCATTTTCAAGACTCAAAATTTAAACACAAAGTGTTTGAACTTTTCCAAAAAAGTATTTAATTTAATATTAACTTTTTTCAAAATCGATTCAGTTTTTCATATCTTTCAAAACTCAGCAGTTTTTCAAAATTTTTAGTAGTAAGCTTCATAAGGATACAAGTCTTAGATAAGACTTTACCGCACACTAGAACGCCGTTGTTGACAATCCTTTACTTCAAAAACATCTAGGATTCCGTACATAATGTGATATCTCATATCGGGTAAAATTTTAAAGTAACTTTTTTCCGGTTACCATGAACAAGGATGACTCCGCCACAGACTCCCCAGTTCTCAAGTATTTTACTGTGCATACAGTTATAAGATTTTGAAGAAATTTAATTAATCTTCCCAGTGTACTAAAAGAATTACAGTCAAACTCTTTCAATATCTCTTGATATAGAAGAAGATTCCAACAATAAGTTGCAACAAGCAGGAGGCAGCCAAGGACTTGTTGTAATAAATCAAGATTCCAAACCCAAGTGGGGACCTTAAACACCATGGACAAAGACATTACTAATTCATAGGAAATTTTAGAAGACAAAGAGATAATGTCTTGGACAAAGATCAAAGACTATCTAGTTTTTTGTAGTACATATGATGTTTTTGGTTCACAAAACATGTCACAAGTTCACTTTACCACTGTCCCCATTTTGATATCAAATCCCTCATCCAAATATTCTCCTTTCTTTCACCTTCCACCTCCAGCACACACTCAGTTTTCCAGTCACCATCAAGCACTGCCAATTGAATTTTCCCTCAAAATAAGGTTCACTTGTATATAGTTTCATGAAAACCAACAATTAGGTCTCAACGAAAAACCTATTTCAATCTCAAAAGTTAGTTCATGAGGTGAACAATATATCTCAAAAGTTAGCTTATGAGGTGAACAATATGAGATACTAACACTGTTACATGCCCAAACTTAGACATTTGGAGTTTGGAGTGTGGACCAGAAGTGGAGCTAGAGGGACGCACGGGGTTCATCAAAATGTAGAATGATATTAATCTCTCTTAGGGAGTCTTCTCATTAATATCACAATATATATAGAGTACAATATTCATCCATTATACAATAAGAATCCTAAACCTATCCAAAAGAGGAATCATAGTCTTACCATAATTATATTTACACAATATATGAAAATATTCTAATTATGGGTAGGGAATATTGTTACTTTGAATATATACACTAGTCACACGTTTACACACCCCTCAGTCGGAGCGGGAGGAGGCCGAACGCTAAAACTGGATCTGAAGTCAAGAAATAACTGTCTGAGAAGTCTTTTGGTAAATATGTCTGCATACTATGATGATGGAACATGTAACACTCTGACATGGCCTAACGCAACTTTCTCACGAACAAAGTGTAGGTCTATCTCAATGTGCTTGGTTCGCTGATGTTGAACCGGATTATGAGACAGATAGATGACAGAGATGTTATCACAATACACAATAGATGTCTGACGCAAAGGACACTGAAGTTCCAACAATAAATTTCTGAGCCAACAAATCTCAGCTACCACATTTGCAACGCCTCTATACTCAGCCTTGGCACTGGAATGAGACAGGGTAGCCTGTCGCTTGGCAGATCAAGAAATCAGATTATCCCCTAAAAATACACAAAAGCCGGAGGTGGAGCGTCGCGTGTCCGGACACCCTTCCCAATCTGCATCCGTATAAGAGAGCAACCTGTTTGGTCCAGAGGGATATAGGTGCAAACCATAATCAAGTGTGCCCTTAATGTATCGAATGATACGCTTAAGAACAGTGAAATGAGACTCCCTGGGTGCATGCATGAAAAAGCATAACTGCTGAACCGCATAAGCAATGTCTGGCTTTGTGAATGTGAGGTACTGAAGTGCACCTGCAAGGCTCCTATACAGAGTAGGATCGGAGACTAGAGCACCATCCATAGCACTGAACTTAGATTTCGAATCAACTGGAGTAGGTGAAACTTTGCAATTCGCCATCTTAGCCCTTGTACACGATCTCCTCTGCATAGTTACGCTGACATAAGAACATGTGGTTGGAAGACCTGGTCACTGATATCCCCAAAAAGTAACTCAGCTTCCCCAAATCAGTCATTGCAAACTCAGACTTAAGAAAGGCAATGATCTTATTTTTTAATCCGTCGGAGGAGGCAGTAAGAACAATATCATCCACGTAAAGTAATAAGTAAACAGTGCTACTACCTCGATGAAAAATGAAGAGTGATGTATCACTCTTGATGCATACAAACCCAATCTGCAAGATATAGCATAGATAGGAATTTTCATTCCTTTTCAAGTGTCTTAATCCTATTTTTTCGTTTAAACAATTGTTTATCCTGACCCGCCTTTTGAGGATTGCCCAGGGCTTAGTTTGCGCAGTTGAGTGGCACTAGGCTTTCGGGAAAGGAAATATAAATATATATAGATGTCGAATTCAATCATAGTAGCTTCTTAATTATAGTAGCTTTCGGAACAGGGAGAGGGCGACTGAAAAGGAGGCTCGACCTACAGGGAGTGTAAAGATTGTCGCAACACATGTAGTAGGACAGGATAAAGTCCAATTGAAAGGTATGAGACGAGATTTAGGCAACAACATTGACCTACCGGACTCTAAAGAAAGGGTACCACTTATTTGGAAACTAGCCTTCATGAGTCTACGATAACAGCAAAACTCCACTTCTTCAAAAGGAAAATGAGAAATGGTCTGAAGAGGCCTATTGGGCCTTTCTCGAACTGGCAAAGCGATCATATCACGCATGGGGGCCCTGTTTTAGGCCATATAGTGACTTACAGAGACGTCACACATAGTGAGAAACTACTGGATGGGTGAACCCTGGTGGTTGATGCCTGTAGACTGTCTCTCTCAGATCCCCATGTAAGAATGCATTCTTCACATCAAGCTGATGGATCGTCTAGTGTTTGCCCATGTCAATGCTCAAAACTGTGCGGATGGTAGCCGGTTTGACAACCGTGCTGAAGGTCTCACAATCAATACCCTCCTGCTGATTTGTGGCATTAGCCACAAGTCGTGCCTTATACCTCTCAAGATCTCCAGTCTCTGAATTTGTGACGAAATAGTCAAAGACAACGAATCACAGTCACTCCCTCAAGTCTAGGTACTAGATCCCACATGTGTTGTTTAGTTAAAGCATTGAATTCCTCAGTCATAGCCGTATTCCAATTAGGGTCTTGGTTGGCCAATATAGGATTCTTGGGAATTGGTGAAATGATTTGGGCAGACAAGTTAAATTGGACTTTGGATTTGAAGATTTCATGCTTGACACGAGTTTCCATTGGGTGAGTGGGGACATTTGTGGGCTGCGGAGTCTGAGTCGTGGTATCCGAAACAGAAGGCATTGTCGGGTAAGGGGAAGGAGGGGGCGAAAGCGCGCCGTGGCTGGATGAGTGGCGCTAGATTGTGATTTTCTCTGGAAATTTGGTGCCGCGGCGCTGTCGACGGGACAGAGGTGAGTTGTTTAAGAATAATGGGAGAGATGGCAGACTCGTCAAGAAAAGAGTAATCCGATTTCTGAAACTTTTTTATATTTGAAAACGGGAATGTGGTCTCGTCGAATGTGACGTGACGAGAGATGTGGATCTGACGAGTAGACAAGTCATAGAATAGATAGCCCCTATGGTTTGACGGAAAGCCTAGGTAGACACATGGAGTTGACCGAGGAGCTATTTTGTGAGGGGCAGTAGAGGCAAGATTAGGATAGCATAGACAACCGAATATCCGAAGATGCTCATAAGATGAGACTCTATGATAGAGGATTTCGGTAGGGGTCATAATGTGAAGGGTGCTAGTTGGGAGAATATTGAGAACGTATTCTGACATTTTAGCAGCATAGACTAGAATGACGGAGGTAGAGAGACATGAATCAATAGAGTGCGAATCATAATTTTAATGGTGCAGATGATTCTTTCAGTTTTACCGTTTTGAGGGGAGGTGTGGGGGCAGGAGAAGCGAAAGACCATGCCATTATTAGAACAAAAACGGTGAAACATAAGAGTTGTTGAATTCACGACCATTATCACACTGAAAAGATTTTATACCTTTTTCAATTTGTGTTTGAATGAATGTTCGAAACTCAAAAAATTTGACAAACACTTCCGATTTAAATTTGAGAGGATACAACCAAACAAATTGAGAAAAATCATCTAGGAAGATAAGATAATATTATGACCGAGAGAACTAGCAACAAGTGATGTCCATAAATCGGCATGTATAATATCAAAATGTGCATAAGTAACACTAGTAGATGATTTAAACGAAAGACGAGTATGTTTGCCTAAAGAACAAGAAGCACAGTTTTGGGCAAGCTTTCCATTACAAGTAATAAAATTATTGCCTCTAAGAAAATTAAAAACTGGGGCTCCTGGATGACCTAACCTATTATGCCATGTTGAAGAAGAAATGGCCGCTAGAGAGATGTGAGAGCAAGATCTGGCAGGGGAGGTGGAAGTGAATGGATATAGATCTCCCGTGCTATTGCATCTCGTAAGAGGTGTCTCCGTATGAAGATCCTTCACAGTGAAACCAAAAGGGTCAAAATCAACAGAGACAGAGTTATTACGAGTAAATTTGCAGATGAAGATTAGATTCTTAATTACATGTGGGGCATATAGGGTATTTTTAAGAGGGAATGGATTCGGAGGTGGTGTGTAAGATGTACCATAACCCTTTATTGGAATGCGGTGACCACTACCAACTGTCACAAATTGAGGATGCTTTAAACCAAACAGTTTGAGAATATTACCTGCAGACCGGGTGAGGTGAGAAGTGACCATGTACCAGTTGTTGTCAGACTGTTGCATATTGAGACTGCTGAAGGTCTGACCCAACTCAGTGGGTGTCATACTGAACCTTTGCTAGAAAATCATATTGTACATTAAAAAGCTAAAGTTATTTTTTATGATGTATAATAGATGTAGAACCCTTTAACTTTTTCATATGTTTACTTCTTTATATTTTGCATCATTTTAGTGAAAATTCTAATTCTAATTCTTCTTTATACGAGACTCAATGTTACATAAACCAAGACTAAGAATTATCTAGTTTAATTTAATCCTCCCATGCTAAGAACAATAAATTCTTGATCTAACTCAACTTCAAAAGTTCGCTCATGAGATAATGATTGTCCGAACCATATATATAAAAAGACAACAATCCATTCCCTTAACCAATATATGACACTTTAATGGATGATAATAGGATTATAGATCTATGTACTGTGAATCTTGAAACAAGTAGCATTAAACAAATACATCCTCTTCTAAACAATCTACATTGCACAGCTAACAAGAACTACGTAGTTCAATGAATACAACACTAACCAGGAAAAAAGAAGAGTAATACTCAAATAAGAAGAAAAAACACAAGACAACAAAGTCCAATGAACTAAGATTCCACAAATTTTCAGCTTCCTATCTACTTGTGAATCTTGAATCAACAAGCATTATACAAATTACACACTCTTCTACCAATCTACATTGCACACCTACAAGAACTACACACAACCCACTACACAATACAACATAAACCAAGAAAAACTTAAGACATAACGTCATCACCATCAACCTAAGTCCACAAATTTTCAGCTTCACTCTACGCCATTTTGTGCTGGCTGTGGCTTAACCTTCCTAACTACAGTGAATCTTGAATAAAAAAGCATTAAACAAGTACAAGCTCTTCCAACATTCTACACGTAACTCACTACAAATACAACATCAACCAAGAAAAACTCAAAGACATAACACAAGGCATAAGTGTCCACGAATTTTCAGCTTCACTCTACACCAATTTGTGCTGGCTGTGGTTTAATCTTCCTAGGCCTACCTCTAGGCCTTCCGGTTTTTGAAACAGGAGCAGCTAAGTTACTAGGGGGAATTGTTGCTTTCACTTTCTTGGGAGTAGGTGGTGCATTAGGGTCTTTTTTCGGGTGACCTCTCGGCTTTGGAGCTGCAATTTCAGTTCCTTGTGGCAATGTAGTTTTCGGTTTTGGTGGCCGGCCCCGGCCACGCTTAGGTGGTATATCTGGACCAGGCTTAATGTAGTTGTTTTTGAGGAAAATAAGTTCACCAGTTTGTTTCATTCTATCCAAATGGTAAGTTAGTAACTTTGAATGTGCATCATTCAAGTTACCATACTTAGATTCAATGTACTTTGATATTGATGACTTGTTTGAGCTTCTTTTTGATGCAGTGCATCAAGTGCTTCATAAATCATCTGATAATAAAAGCCAACACACCAAAAAGTTGAAATTTTTGGTACTGAAATAAATAAAATAATTAAGAAAAAAAGACATGCAGATCAATGTTAAATACCCATCTGGTGTGATTATAATGGTTAGGTTGTTGTTGTCGTCGTCTTTGCTATCAAAGATTAAAGTGCATTTGGTAGAAACACGGAAAGGTGTTTCTTCCTAAGTAGTTACTGCTTACGGAGAATCGATTAGGGGTTTGACAAAAATTATAGAAGTCTTGAGAAAGCGAAATGATTTCGTTTGGCCAACATTTATGCAAATTTACTAGAATATTCTTTTTAATAGATTTAAAACTCGGTCGCAGGAGTGGAAAGCTACTCGCCTTCGAACAGCTACGCAAGAAATTGAATAGTAAAATTATTTGCGTAGCAGTTATTTAAAATATTCTTTTCTAGTTTCTAAAAATTAGTATATTTTACAATTTAATAATTTTTTTTAAATTATTAATTTACAACATTTAATCAAAAAATAATATTATATTGTACATAAAAAATGTAACGACAATATGATAGTCAATGACTCAAATATGTCCAAACCTACCCCCGCCCTACCCACACCTACCCCCACCCCATCCTCAAATTTCTATGTCATATTTTTTTACTTTTATAATAAATATGAATTTTTTCTCCCCCCGCCCTACCCCCAACCCCACCCCCATTGCCCTACCACATCCTCAAATTTCTATTTCATATTTTTTGTTACTTTTATAAAAAAACATTATTAAAAAATATGAATTTTTTTCTTACCCCCCGCCCTATCCCTACCTCACCTCAAATTTCTATTTCATATTTTTTGTTACTTTTATAAAAAAAATTATTAAAAATATGATTTTTTTTCTTACCCCGCCCCCTACCCCCACCCCATTGTCTTACCCATCCTCAAATTTTTATTTCATATTTTTTGTTACTTTTATAAAAAAAAAAAGTTTTTTTTCTTATCCACCGCCCTACCCCCACCCTATCCATATTCCCAATTTTTTATTTTAAATGGGGATATTATATGAGATTAAAAGGAATTTTGTGAAAAGAAAATGGTAATTGAGTCCAATTTTTTTTTTAATGAATGAACAAAAAGGGATTCTCTAGACGAACTTCTCCAGAAGCACCAAATTGGTGTTTTTGCTTCTTTTCCCATCCAGAAACACTTTTTGACTTCTGAAAAAAATATTTCTACGTCTGAAAAAAGGGTGTTTAGCCAAAGACATTTCTAGAAGCTTGACCAAACACCACCTAAATCTTTCTTCCAAAACTAAGAGAACCCTTAGGTGAAACACTTAAAAGAATCAATTTGAGCTAAATCAAGAAACTTTGTAACAACTAGAGTAAGAAAAAAATAGTTATTTTCTTAAGTTTCTGAAACATGCATAGCTCTAAGTGAACATCTTAAACTAAAACAAGAAAGAACATCTAAATTATGTAAATAAAGGATAAGAATTCATTAAAAAAACTCAAAAAAACTTATTTTCTCCAATTTCTCCAAAAAGTTCAAATCTTTCTTCTAAAACGAAGAGAAAAAAAACCCTTCTAAAATATGTGAAAAAAGGTCAAAATTTTGAAAAAAAATACAACAATAGAGCAAGATATGTAGCAGAATAAATAAATAAAATAAAGGGGTCAAAGTGAAAATATGGAAAAGTTGCTAGTTGTTACCTCAGGGTATTCAGGATGAATCTTGTTGACAAATTGAGTCTCCATTGAAACTTGAACAGAGAGAGAAAAAGATGACCCCACACAAAGAAATGAAGAGAGAGAAAGTACAGTGAATAATGTATACATTTTGCTATACTTGGGAAAAAGGTGAAATTCCTCGGCCACAGGGCTCCACCCCTCGAGACCTCAACAAATTCATCTAAAGTAGTGCTAGGCAAGTTTCATCTCTATTTGCAACTAAAACTAATACATTTTGCTATACTAAGTTGTGAATAGAAAGCTTATCCACAAAGAAATAAAAAACAATAAAATAAAGAAGATTTTTTTTTTTTTGAAGGAGATGAGAGTATAGGACCAAAATACAACGGTTATATATCTTTATTACAAGGTGTCACAAGGATAGATGACTTGGATTTTTGTTTTGCCTTTCTATTTGTTAGATGATATTAATCTTTCTTGATGTTTTTTTTATTAATATCAAGATATATATAGAGTATAATATTCATTTCTTATATAATAGAAATCCTAAGTCTATATAAAAGAGGAATCCTAGTCTTACCATAATTATATTTACATAATATATATAAATATTCTAATTATGAGTAGAGAATATATTATTTTCTATATTTACACGTTTACACACCCTCGGTCGGAATGGAGACTGACGCCGAGAGCGAGGCTGGATCGAAGTCAAAAACAACCATGCAGGAAGTCATTTGGTAAATATGTCTCAGATAGGATGATGGGCGTACGACATGCAACACTGATACGGCAGTAACAACTTTCTCACGAACAAAGTGTAGGTCTATCTCAATGTATTTGGTTCGCTGATGTTGAACCTGATACTTACGCTGACACAAGAACATGTGATTGGCAGACCTGATCACTGATATCTCCAAGAAATAACTCAGCTTTCTCAAATCAGTCATTGCAAATTCGGACTTAAGCAAGACAATAATCTCATTTTTCAATCTATCTGAGGAGGCAGTCAGAACAATATCATCCACGTACAGTAATAAGTAAGCAGTGTTACTACCTCGATGAAAAATGAAGAGTGATATATCACTCTTGCTGCATACAAACTCAATCTGCAAAATATACCTGGCAAAACGATCATACCACGCACGGGGAGCCTGTTTCAGGCCATATAGTGACTGTTGACACCCAATTTTGACCCTCCCATCCAGTCATTAACTATAAAATTACACCAATAATTTTAATAATTTTTAAATAATAAAATGCAGCAAATAAAACATTAATACATGCACAAATAAGCAATATAATAATGGCACCGCGTCGCACGTAGAAAATTAAGCACTTAGAGTCTCGCGCCCGCATTTATTAATTTTAAGCCCTGACATAATTCTTAAATGATAATAAATACGTAAATAAATAATTTGACAATGAAATAATTTGACAATGACGTCGTGTTAAATAAAATATTCACATTTATTAATAGCAAGACAATTTCATATTTCGTAATTAATCTAATACATGCGTTTTAATAATAGCGTCGCATTTATAAAAACATTAAGCAATCCTAAAATGTCATATCTGCATATAGCATTTAAATAATTCAATTTTAATTTAACATCGCAAAATATGCATAATAAATAAGTTTTAATAACGGCATCGCATTATAAATATTAAGCACTAATTAAATAGCACGTCCGTCTTTACTCTTTATAATAAATTTAAACTCAAGCTTAGACTAATAAAACACCGAAATAATTTAATCAAAATTTGTTAATTTAATTTATCACTAGTTAATTAAAACTATTAATACATCTACTAACACCTAAAACTAATACCCAATTAAATATCTAATACCTAAATAATACCACAGTCCACCCTTTAAACTCGCTTTCACACCAGCAGCACAACACCGCGCCCAAGATACCTACCCCTTTATTTTCCCCTTATCAGTCCAAAGCCCACGCCCCAGCAACCCTTATTTTATCCTCTCACCCATCACAATGTTCTGTGGCATTTAACCTAAAAACCTAAACCTAAAAAAGCTTCCCCGTTCCCGTCGCCGCCTTCCCTCCAATACCAAGATCCCTGCCGAGATTCTCGCATGAGAATCCGGCATAACCAAATCGTTCCCTTACCGAATCAATAACAAATCCTACCATAACAAGAACAGTACGAAAATCAACCCAAAATCGCCCACAAAATCTCAACAAATCAGTACTAAATCACCTACGAATCGCACCAAATCAGTCCAAAATCGTGTCAATAGCTTACCAAACTTGGAACCCACAATTAGGACTATATATGTGGATCGATTTCGCATCATAAGGCAGGGGGCATCGGAAAAATCGTAAAATAAAACAAGCAAAAACAGTAGCATACAGTGGCAAGAATAGCTGAACATCATGGCTATAAAGGGAGATTTTCGCACACGATAGGGAGGCAATCAACGAGAGGCGGGGGGGGATCGACTAATTTCCAGAATCAATCGAACACTAGCAGTGAGGGTTCTTACCAGCAAAATCATGAATTCAAAGCACAAATCCGAAACCTTTATTTTCATAGCCTAGAACCGACCACAAATCGCATCGCTTTCAATCGCATAGCATAAAAACCTCCGAGGGGATCGACGACTTGATACGCTGTCTCGGTTCGCTGTCCGGAGAAGGTAAATTCATCGCCCTTGATTTTCCATTCGATTTATATTTTGTGATCTGTTTGATTGATAATGTGATTGTCAGATGTGTTCAGTGTAATTTAACTATCATTTATACATGTGAAGTCGCTTTAAAGTATGTTTGACGAATTTGCTGTTAATATTCACAATCACGATGTGTTCACTGAAGTATACAATTCATATGTGTTTTTTTTGTAAATTGACTTTCCATGTCTGTTTTAATACCACTGAAGTCTATCCCAAATTGAATCTGAAAGTGACTAACAAATTGCAAACTGGTTGAATAATCTGGGAAATATCAATGAATGCCTAGAAGTCGTCAAGAGATCTATTCAGAATCTTATAGGTAGTTAAAACGATTCAGGACAGTGGTTGATTGATGATCATTGAGGATAGATGACTCGTTTAGGCTTGAATGTGCCCTCACTGTCTGAATCAGACATATGTGACATAGGACTATGACTCATACAAATCATCATTGTTAGGATGTACAAAGGACAGAGTAAATGTCAATCGTTCTGGTAGGGTTAACTGGTGTCTCGTATGTCCTGTTTATAGGCTGGAAATTGAATCTTTTAGCTCATATATTTGCATGATAGTTTGTCTAATGTCTGTCCCCTCATGCCTTTGCCTGATTACCTGTTTAAATAAGTGTATGTTGTGGATGTCAATGTATCTTCCCTCTCCCTGTCATGCCTTATACGCGAAACCAATCGATATTAGATAGTCCCTAAACCAATGGTCTTAGACAGAAGTCATGCTAGACTCAATATGATTGATCACATTTCTTGTTCTTTGGGTCGATTATCGAATTTGCGATCTAGGAGCATCCCCAGTCGAAACGAACCTGCTTTGTAATCTGTTCACCTGAATGTTGAGCATCGAGCCTAGAACCTGTCCTGCCCGTATGTTTGAAGGAATTCATTCTAAAAATGGTATATATTGTGTACATATACGCAAGAGTATATGAAATATACTCCATGTATATCACTCTCGTAGTTGTCTTTTCTTGGTGTTCATAATTAGTTTAAGTCCCTGATTATGCTGGGATTACTAGGCTATATATGGATATTAAATTCACACACTTGTGGAGAATCTGAAATCTCCTCGTTTAGGCCTGTTTCGTAAATCTGCTGCTGCCTGTCTACGGCCCAAGTGCACAATTTTCTTCTTCTAAACTAACATGCCGGGCCTGCTGGCCCTTCGAGCAGTGAACTGCATGCGTATTAATTTTATTTATTAATGTTTTGTTTGCGTTTTGATAAGTTTTTTTTTTGTGTTGAATAAATACTAATCCATATCACTGTTTTCTTATTTTCGCATGTAACGCAATGCCTTGGAGCAAAGGAAAGAGTCTCAATACGAGACTCGTCGCAACTCACGAAGACCCATATTTATGTGCTTCATCCTCTCCTTCATCAGAAATTCTAAACCATGGGTGAAATGACATTACCACTCCTCGAGTCGTCTTTATCGTTTTCCTATCCCGCCCCATTCATTTGTTGTAATTAACTATTCAACATTACATTAGTAGGATACTTAATCCCTTTAAGCTTTGACTCGCCCTTAAGAAGTATTCCCTTTAAGTTAATTATTTTAGGCTTGCCGTACTTAGTTATATTTAGTAATTTCATTTGCATAACAATTCATATAGCTAGAATATTATTTATTATTTAATACAAGGAATTCATTTCTCTTATAAAAAATCTACTACTTGCATTCATTATTTTAAGATCATACTTTTACGCTAGTCCTATTTTATAAATGCATCGCAACCGATTTTGGGGAGAATCCTACTCAATTACATGTATACTTTATTTAAAAAGAATAATTTCATAAGAATACCTTCCTTTCATCTAAGCATGACCTTATCTTTATAAATAAATTTTACAACTTTTCTTACAAAAACTTTTAATGCTTTTCAACATGCATTTCTTAGCAATAATAATTAACCCTAGGTTTGAACGGACAACCGCAAGTTAGCGGATCCTTTAGGGTGTCTGACCCCTTCCCTTTAGGATAATAAAGAACCCTTGCCCAGAATCTCATTAAGTTTAGCAGACCATAAAAATGGAGCTAATGTTTACTTTAAACTAGTTAACATTTAGGTGTCCTAATTCGCCCAAAATAATTAGGTGGCGACTCCGCGAACCCTTTTAGCACCCCTTAGTATTTAGCACCTTTTAGCACTTTTAATATTCTAGCACCTTTTTAGCATTTTTAACACTTTAGCATTTTTATTATTTATTTTCTAACCTTTTCTAAGCAGGAGTTGAGTTAGAAATGTTGCGACCGAAAAAGAGCGTAACAATGACTAACGGAGACGACACACATAGTGAGGGACTGCTGGATGGGTGAACTCAAGCGACTGATGCATGTACATTGTTTCTCTCAGGTCTCCATGTAAGAATGCATTCTTTACATCAAGTTGATAGATCGGTCAATGTTTGCACATGACAATGCTCAAAATTGTGCGAATAGTAGCCGGTTTGACAATCGGGCTGAAGGGCTCTCCACAATCAATGCCCTCCTGCTGATTTGTGCCATTAGCCACAAGACGGGCCTTATACCTCTCAAGATCCCTATTGTCTCTGAACTTGTGACGAAAAAACCACATACATCGAATTACATTCACCCCCTCAAGTCTAGGTACTAGATCCCATGTGTGCTGTTTAGTTAAAGCATTGAATTCCTCATACATAGCCGCATTCCAATTAGGGTCTTGTTTGGCCAATTTTGGGTTCTTTGGAAGTGGAGAGATGGTTTGGGCAGACAAGTTGAAATGGACTTTGGGTTTGAAGATTCCATGCTTTGAACGAGTTTCCATTGGATGAGTAGGGACAGTGGGTGGCGGAGTGGTGTCTGAGACGGTGGGTAAAGTTGGATAAGGAGAAGGTGGGGGCGATCAAGGAGCGCGACTCACGGATCGGCCATGGCGCTAGAAGGCTGACATACTTCTCTGAAGTTTGGGCGCCGCGGCGCCTCAGCGCCTCAGCACAGGGTCGCGGCGCTGTCGACGGTATTCCTGAAGATTGCTCACTGGAAATCAGGCGCCGCGACTCTGACGATGGAACAGAGAACGTGAGCTGTTCGAGGATGAGGGGAGAGATGACAGGCTCGTCAAGAAATGAGTAGTCCGGTTTTTGGAAGATTCGAAAACGGGAATGTGGTCTCGTCGAATGTGACGTGATGAGATATGTGGATTTGACAAGTCGACAAGTCATAGCATAGATAACCCCTATGGTTTGGCGGGAATCCTAGGAAGACACATGGAGTAGACCTATGAGCAAGCTTGTGAGGGACGGTAGAACTGAGGTTGGGATAGCACAGACAACCGAAAATCCGTAGATGATCATAGGAGGGGACTCTATGGTAGAGGATTTCGATAGGGGTCATATTGTGAAGAGTGCTAGTAGGGAGAATATTTAGAATGTATTCTGACATTTTAGCAGCATATACACAGAAGGAAGGAGGGAGGGAGGCATGAATCAATAGGGTGCGAATCATATTGTTAATGGTACGTATGATTCTTTCAGCTTTACCGTTTTGTGGTGAGGTGTGAGGGCAGGAGAAGCGAAAAACCGTGCCATTATTTGTACAAAATCGGTGAAACATAAAGTTATTGAATTCACGACTATTATCGCACTGAAATGATTTTATACTTTTTTCAAATTGTGTGTGGATAAACTTGCGAAACTCAAGAAATTTGACAAACACTTCCGATTTAAATTAAAGAGGATATAACCAAACATAGTGTGAAAAATCATCAAGCAACACAAGATATTATTTATGACTGAGAGAACTAGAGATAGGAGATGTCCATAAATCGACATGTATAATATCAAAAGGAGCAAGTGTAACACTAGTAGATGATTTAAACGGAAGACGAATATGTTTGCCTAAAGAGCAAGAAACACAATTTTGGGCAAGTTTTCCATTACAAGCAATGAAATTGGTTCCTTTAAGAAAATAAAAAACTGAGACTCCTGGATGATCAAGCCTATTATGCCAAGTTGAAGAAGAAACAGCCGCTAGAGTGACGGGAGAGCAAGATATGGCAGCGGAGGTGGAAGTGAATGGATAGAGATCCCCCGTGCTATTGCATCTCGTAAGAGGTGTCCCCGTATGAAGATCCTTCACAGTAAAACCAAAAGGGTCAAAATCCATAGAGACAGAATTATTACGAGTAAATTGGCAGACATATATGAGGTTCTTAATCATGTGTGGGGCATATAGGGTGTTTTTTAGGGAGAAGGGTGGACGAGGAGGTTGTGTGTATGAGGTACCATACCCTTTAAATGGAATGCATTGTCCACTACCAACTTTAACATATTGAGGATGCTTTAAACTAAACAGTTTAGGGATAGTACATGTAGATTGAGTGACGTGAGATGTGACTCCAGAGTCCATGTACCAAGTATTGTCAGGCTGTTGCATGGAGAGAGTGCTGAATGCATGTCCCAACTCAGTGGGTGTCATGTCGGATGAGGGCTGCAAAACCTGACCTTGCATAAAGTGGACCTGCTGTGAGGCTGGAGCGGGGCCCAACAAACCAGGGTAAGAACACGGATTGTAGGGCTGCTGGTACTGGAATGGACTCGTCGCGACTCACTGGCCCGCGGCGCGCGTGTGTGCGAGTGCTAAGGAGCGCGGCCCGGTTGTTCTGCGATCCACATTCTTTGCCTTTGGTTCTATTGACCGCGATCCTTGCCACAACTACGGCCTCCTCTGTCGCGGTTCCTGTCATCCTTTCCACCGCTTCTCTGCTGCGGTTGAGAGTTTTCTGGCGGCGTTGGATCTTGAGGGCGCGTTTCGACCGCTAATGCCTTCTGACTGTGCTCATCCTGCTTAGCACGTCGAGTCTCTTCGAGCAACAAATGCGAGCGAGCTTTGTTAAAGCTGGGCAACGGATCTGCCTGTTGAATCATGATGGCCAAAGAATCATATTCGCCTTTAGGAAGGCCATCAATCAATTGTAACACCAGTTTGGTGTCGATGCGAGCTCGTCGGCAAGAAGTTGATCGTCGAGAGCTTTAGCGTTTGCGATGCTCGATCACATTGGAAAAGTTTTCAAGACGTGTATTGTTAAATTGCTCCTCTAAACACAGCACGGGTGTGCTTATTGTCCTACAAAATTTCCTCCAAACGATTCCATAACTCAAGGGCTGTGGCGCCAGATTTCATGATAGTAAGAAGAAGGTCCTGAGAAATACTACCATAAATCCACTGTTTGACGCCGACGTCTATACGACGCCAAGTAGATTCATCAACCTTCGGAGGGCGCGGAATGGTGTCATTGATGTGATCAAGCACGTTATAGAGACATGCATGATTACGAAACAGTTCAACCGAGAGAGAATACTGACTGTTTTCTTGATCAAGAATAATGAGAATATGGTTCTTGATGTTGAAAACAGTAAGAGCGGGATGAAATGAGGGTGATGACTTTGTGGTGGGATTTGTGGAGGTAGAGGCGTCAGAAAGTGTGGAAGAATCAGGAATAGCCATTTAGAGAAGAGAAGAAAGGAAGAACAAAATTCGAAAAAACCAAAAAAAAATCCGGGAGGGCCGCGACGTAGGAGAGACAGCCGACAGCTGTGGAAGAGAAAGATTTTTAGGGTTTTGTTTATTTGGCTCTTGATATCATGTTAGATGATATTAATCTCTCTTTGGGAGTCTTTCATTAATATCAAGGTATATATAGAGTACAATATTCATCCCTTATACAATAGGAATCCTAAGTCTATACAAAAGAGGAATCCTAGTCTTACCATAATTATTCTAATTATGGATAGAGAATGTATTATTTCTTATATTTACACGTTTACAATATCATTGAATCTTGTTGGGTCTTGGGACTATGCTGACTTTTGTTGTCATAAGTGTAATGAATTTGTACCAATAGCTTATTTTCTAGTGCATGAGCTCAATTTTGTACTCTCATCGTCTCAATTTATATAATTTAATTTGACTGATCAAAAAGTTTTAAAAGTAAAAGATTTTTTGAATTTTGTGATTTCTTATCCCTTTTAGTTTAAGCCTTTCTTTCCTATGTAACCAAGTCAACAAGTTAAAAATATTTGTGGGGTTATAAATTATTTTGTTAAGCGTAAAAACTAATAATTAAAGTTAAATTATATACAAAATAAAAAAACATGTCATTTTTTTAGACAGACAAAAAAAGAAAGAAAGTATATCGTATAAATTGAGATAGAAGGAGTATTTACTTTCTGCAAAATTCATTGTTCCGATTAATTTAAATTGTACTGTAAAAAGTCAACTATGAGATGTTTTATCGCTTCATATCAAAGAAAACTCAATTTCAGATATTAAATCGGAATATTAATTAAAGATGAATGAGTTTTTATTACTTTACCGCACTCCTTGATGGTGCATTAAATCAATTTTCTACAAGTGAGATTCACTCCAGTGGTATAGCACCTCCTCCGCTACAAGGTTTATTTTTAGATAAGGCAAAACCTTTAGGTTGTTTAAAGGGAAAGTCACAGCTCAATATCTTTGAATAATCTAGTTTATAAAATAAGCAGTAAATATATAAGTTTTGTATATTGAGCTACTGTCGATAATTAAGTTTGGCTGACGGTAAGTAAGAATTAAGCCCTTGTTTAAATAGATTCGTCGTTATGCTCGTGCCACCTCTTGGTTAAGTAAGCTGATGAGCAAGCCTCCTCCTTTCGCAAACTCGCAATGACGTGGGGCGTCAAGGGTTGTTACCCCGCGGGCCAATTCGAAGGGGCTGAAATTCAACATAGATCTTTATGATTGTTAAATTATAATAGAACTGAGCAATATCCAGTAGCTTCAGTCCTTCTAGTTTGCACTACAATGACTTAAGTAATTCTGAATAAGTTGAAAGTTAAAATCACTCAGAGAGTTAGCTCGAACACTGTTGAAGCTCTTGTGTGGTGCAATAAGAAAATGAGCACAAGTTTTCTTTGTCACAGCCAAATTTAGTAAGGCATCTTGATATTTAAATTCCTCATAGAGAATTTAGTAAAATGCCAAATTTAGTAAGGCATTTTAACCATAAATCGGGAGAGGAAACAACTTCTATCTAGCTTCCAATATGAACTATTCAAATTAGGAAGACATTGCTCAAAAACAAATCTTAAGTATCACATTTTTTTAAGTTTTTTACCTGAACTATCATTGTGAAGATTTTCTATCTAAACTATCATCGACTAGTTGATCAGGTAGAAAAAGTGAACAATTGATAGTTAAAGTGTGTGTTGCTAACTAGTTGGTGATATTTTAGGTAATAAATTAAAAAAAAAGATACTTAAAGTGTGTTTTTGACCCTTAACTCAATTAATAATGAAGACAACTAATTAGTAATTAGCAGAAAGAACAATCTTTTGGACAAAAACTGACAAATCAATAAGAGTTATAACATCCTTTCGAGAAAAATAAAACTTCTGATCAAACATAAGAAAATACTAAGGGTCTGTTTGGCCAAGCTTCTGGAAAAGTGTTTCTGTTTCTTAGAAGTAGTTCTACAAAAACTGTTTCTAAAGAATCTGTTAGGATGTTTGGCCTATAATTATAGAAGTACTTCTCAGAAACAGAAACAATTTCCTGTTTGACCCACATTTATGCAAATTTACTAGAATATTCTTTTTAATAGATTTAAAACTATTTAAAATATTCGTTTCTATCGTATGTTTCTAAAAATTAGTATATCTTTACAATTTAATAATTTTTAAAAAATTATTTAATTGCAAAATTTAATCAAAAAATAATATTATATTGTACATAAAAATGTAACGACAATATGATAGTCAATGATTCAAATATGTCCAAACATATCCCCCGCCTATGTCATATTCTTTTTACTTTTATAAAAAATATGATTTTTTTACCCCCTTACCCCTACCCCCCAACTCCACCCCATTGTCATACTCCATCCTCAAATTTCTATTTCATATTTTTTGTTACTTTTATAAAATATGATTGAAAATATGATTTTTTCTTACCTCCCCTCCCCGATCCACCTACCACATTCTGAAATTTCTATTTTATATTTTTTTACTTTTATAAATAATTTATAAAAATATGATTTTTTTCTTACCCCCGGGCCTACCCCCACCACATTGCCCTACCCCATCCTCAAATTTCTATTTCATATTTTTTGTTACTTTTATAAAAAATGATTGGAAATATGAATTTTTTTCTTACCTCCCCTACCTCCGTTCACCTACCACATTCTCAAATTTCTATTTTATATATTTTTTTTACTTTTACAAAATATGATTTTTTTTCTTAATTCCCCCTACCCCCACCCTGTTGCCCTACCCCATCCTCAAATTTCTATTTCATATTTTGTTACTTTTATAAAAATGATTGAAAATATGAATTTTTCTTACCTCCCTACCCCTCCCCACCTACCAAATTCTCAAATTTATATTTTATATTTTTTTTACTTTTACAAAATATTTATAAAAAATATGATTTTTTTTCTTAACCACCCTACCCCTACCCCCACCCCATTACCCTACCCCATCATCAAATTTCTACGTCATATTTTTTGTTACTTTTATAAAAAATATGATTTTTTTTCTTACCCACCCGCCCTACCCCCGCCCCACCCAACTCCATTCTCAAATTTATATTTCATATTTTTTGTTACTTTTATAAAAAAAATTATTAAAAAATGTGAATTTCCCCTCCGCCCTACCCCCCACCCTACCTCATTCTCAAATTTTTATTTTATATGAGGATATTATATGAGATTAAAAAGAATTTTGTGAAAAAAAAGGGTAAATGAGTCCAAAAAAAAATCATTTAATGGGCAAAAAAGGCTTCTCGAGAAGCACTTCTTGAGAAACACCAAATTGGTGTTTCTGCTTCTCTTCTTATCTAGAAACACTTTTTGGCTTTTTGAAAAAATGTTTCTACTTCTGAAAAGTACATGTTTGGCTCCAGAAGCTTGGCCAAACATGTACTAAATAAGTAATTTTGGTCAAACTTTTCGTATAAACGAATCCTACTATCATAATAGAAGATAGAGGCCACTCCATATGGTCCCTTGGACGTCCAAAAACCACAACTTCTAAACTCTTCGACCAAGAGTAACACTTTACCATCCGCAAACCTATATCTCGGTATGGCATAATAAAAGTTGGGCTCTTGTATAGTAAACAATGCAGTCCAAGATTTTTTGACACCATAGTTTTTGATTATCCATAACTTAAAAGTGCCCATTTTCGCATCTCTACTGTTGGGTCTCGGGTTACGAATTAGTAAAAAGTGTAAGATTAAAATCGCAAAAGTTAGAATAACAAAAACAGTCACTGGATGTTGTCTTCAATGTTGTGTCAACATCTGAGACAACATTGTGATAAAACAGTATAAACCTTTGTAGAGTAAATGCAGCGGAAAAAGTAAAGAGACACAAGGTTTATATTTTCAAGGGTATATATAAATATATCCCTTGATGGTCAATGACCAAAAGAATTGTATAAATTATATACAATTACAAATGAATTTCTTTTTACAAATTGAGCAATACATACGAAAAAATTTTACAAAAATGAAGTCGCAGATGACTTCGCCTAAAGTTAAAAAAGTCTAAAAAGACAAATACAACATCTTCATTACAATCGCTTGAACAATAAACTTAATCTAGAATAAAGATAGCAATTGTAATGTGGGACTAGATGTTGTTATACTACTTTAGGCTAGGTGTGTTGATCCAGTTTTCTAAGGTAAAATCCGAGAGCTCTCTTGGAAGTTCTTCTCGTTCAAATCTGGATATCGATACTGTGAAGATCCCCTCTATTTATAGTGTAGAGCTTCCCTTGAAATCCTTATTGATTGATTGTGGAGGTTGAGCAAAAGAAGGCAGCTGCTTGGACCGATTATTTCTCTTGAAATATCTCAGCGTCTTGGACTTGGTCTTCACGCTGCTTCTTCTCTAAGTCTTTGACTGTTTCTTTTACCACCTTTTAAACACAACAACATTGTAAGCTTTCCTATGTCGTTTTTTACTCACAGTAACACATCATGTTTTGGCCGGAAGAATAGGCAAAATCGTTATCAGAGATGTTGTCAGGAATGTTGTCACAACATTGCAGGCAACATCCTGAAGATGTTGTCCTGAGCTTTCCCAGATGTTGTCACAACATCCTATCCAACATCAACAATCTCCCCCTTTTTGCCTTTCTTCACAAAACTCCATACGATGCGAAAATGACTAGAATACTGATTCCCAATGTAGCCCTTACATTCCAAAAATCAGTAGGATCAGTGCTATGCTCCCCCTTAACCTGCAGTAAAACATCTCAAGCAATATTATATCGATGTTATGATTAGTTAGGAGTTATGTCTGTCGTGACTTTCTTACAACAGTTGCGTAATTGTCTACAATGAACATTCATAACAATCCACGTCAGGCAAACATATACAAATTGTTTAGAAATTAATCACAAGTATATATGTGTCAGAACGAACCAAAATATCACATCGTTAAATATTACAAACCAAATAAAATCCAAAAGTCTGTATCTTCCACATTCAAACAAAAAATCAGATTAACAGATTATCAACATTCATCAATTCATCACTCCAATCCATCCATCGATCAACAACACCTATCAACATCTTTGTCACGACCCGACCCCGGGCCCGCGACTGGTGCCCTACCTGGACACCCTTACAGGTATACATCAGAGATAATCAGCAGAACATACATAACTTAACAAGAAATAAATAATAGGTTAGCCGATAAGACTACCTTCCTGGATACATATAACTATGTAAAACCGAAAGCAGTTACCTCCTTTTTTTTCTTTACACAACCCAATCCACAAGATATGACTACAGACTTCTAAGAGTTTTGACATAACAACTGTGATGGAACAGGACCCCGCCATACCCCTGAATGTGCATAAACCTACAATCTCAGGGAACCGTACCAAAAGACAAAGCCTCCGGAGAAATGGAGCTTTCCAAGAACTGAACAGTGATCCCAAGAGCGTGGATCAGCAAGCTATGTACCTCAACCTGCGACATGAACGCAGCCCCCCGAAGGAGGTCAGTACGAAATATGTACCAAGTATGTGAAACTGAAAATACTGTAATGAAATCATAACAGTCTATGATAAAGCTGGAGACATGTATGATAACCAAAATAACAGTACCCTATGACTTGCCGAAGTGAAAGTAATGAAAGTCAGTTTTACCTTGTACAGACTATTTCAACACATGAACAATAGTCACACCAGGGCTATGGACACAAGCCCTCAAATATCATCACACAATCCAGTAAGGATCTCAAGCCCACAAATATCAAAGCGTTCCCGTGAAATCCCCCATCACTGCCGACAGCTATAAGTGAAGAATATAACCATGTGACGCGCCCGTGGCATCCTACCTCACGGTCGGCGTACACACATACAATACATGTATATATATATATATCCCCTGCCCGTGGAATCCCCCATCACTGCCGACAACCGTAAGTGTAAAATATAACCATGTGACGCACCCGTGGCATCCTACCTCACTGTCGGCGTACACACATATACAATATATATATATATATATATATATATATATATATTTCATGCCCATGGAATCCCTCATCTCGGGTACATAACTTCATGGAGAGCTAATCCATGGGGTAATAATCGTATATAATATGCCCGTGGAATCCCTCATCTCGGGTACATGTCTTCATGGGGAGCTAGTCTATGGAGTAATAATCGTATATAACATGGTCGCATGCCCCGGAATCCCTCATCGTATAAGCATGGCCATGGGGTGATAAAACAAATCCGGGAATCTAACTCGCCTCCTGGTCGCATGCCCCGAAATCCCTCATCGTATAAGCATGTCCAAGGAGTAATAAAAACAATTAGGGAATCTAACCCGCCTCCTGGTCGCATGCCCCGGAATCCCTCATCGTATAAGCATGTCCAAGGAGTAATAAAAACAATTCGGGAATCTAACCCGCATCCTGGTCGCATGCCTCGAAATCCCACATCGTATAAGCATGTCCAAGGATCAATCACAATGGAAGCATACCCGTGGAAGCCTCCGTCACTGTCGGTACGTCCAAGTAAATTCACAACAAGACAACCGGCCCTCCAACTGAGAGTCACGACAGCGTAAACATATAATACTTGCACTCAAGGTTATCACAAGCAAGCATAGGCAAGTTCATAAAATCTTTAGACTTTCATTTTATATACTCAAGGCACTTTTCGTTTCACATAAAAACCCGGGAATTTAACCCAAAGTACTACGTACTTCTATTCTTTTCAAAAGACTCATTTTCTTATAAAACCCCAAGATACTAACACCTGTAGTATCAAGACATGTCTATTTTTCAAATTAAGTTACTAGACCTTTAGAAATTCATTTCAAGACTTTGAAACCAAGTAACTTCCAATTTTCCAACCTAGGCAACTCATGCCTATTAATCAAAATAGACAACTCTCTTAACCTTCCATAAAACCGTTATAACTAACTTCCCATAAAACCGTTATAACTCTTTATGGTTTAGACAAATTCATTCTTTTTTTATAACCAAGAGACTTATATTTTCAAATCAAGTTGCATAACTTTCAAAATACTTCAAGTCTTTTATCTTTTAGAAATCAAGTTTCTTACTTTAGAAATCAAGTCTTCTTATCTTTAGAATGTCAAGAAATCAATACTTTCCAAATCAAGTATTCTATACTTTTAAACCAAGTCATTTCTTCCTTTAAGAATCAAGTCCCATAACTTAAAAAATAAAGTCTCTTAACCTTTTAAGAATTTAAGGTTCATAGTCTTAAAACTTCATAACGTAAACTCTTTAAATTAAGTAACATATATGTTTGTGCGTTGTGAATAGGTTATACTTGTTTATAACGATCTTATTAAAGCAGCCATGATCTAGAAAATGTAATACAATTTTGTCTTATCTTAGTTTCTATGCAGATGGAGGATTCTACTCATTTTAATTTAATTGATTGTCGATACAGTTTCTTTTATTAACGCTGCGATGACTTGTTCGATACTTATTCTCATTCGTGCAGTAAATTAGCAAAGTCAACTCGACTCCAAATACTTCCTAACGACTCTTACCAACATCCCCCATAAGACTTGATAAGAACTTAGGATAACTTAGACATACCCTTTACATAGAGTAAATCAACATACATACCTCTTAACTTCTAAGAGTAGAAGGAAACATGAAATAATACCACATGTATATTCCATACATAGAATCATGCCAAAAGAAGGAAGAGATTCACATACCTCGCGACGATTATCGACAAGTAGCAAAATGCTCCAAAGTACTTCAACCTTGATAGCTATTCCATCCCTTAAGTAGAATACGCTATACGTAGTACTTCAACCCTATAATGGCCATAATATGTCTATTAACTTCTAGCTTCAAACGTAGAATATTCTAAGTGTAAAGCCACCAAATTCTACGGAAAATCAGACATCACTTCCTTTGTTTCTACGTACTTTTCCACCCTTTTCAAGGCCCGAATTCAATAACCAAACATGCCACATTTAAGGCTCAACAATGTAGCTAACAAAAGGGGATTACACGCCTAATAGGACGTGTAAAATTCTGCCCCATAATAATAAAAAACAATCCAATAATTCCATGCCATTCTCGGCTAATAGGTGCAACAACATATCATCTTCTCCAATTCCTTTTCAATCCAAGTTGTTTAGTATACCATGTTATAAAGTCGCAATCGATTATAACAACTACAAACTTTAAGTAGATAACATGCGACGATTCTAAGTAGCGACCAAATTGTATTTCAATTTCAAATGGCTAACAAGGTCATTTCGGATTTAGGCTTCCAATATCCATAACACTTATCAATCTTCAATACATATACTTCATGCTAGTTAAAATGTGAGGCTACAACAATATGTAATCTTATAACACGTAAGAGAACAAGATTGTTACCTTGACGAGCCTTAATCCAACTTCAAGATTCGAAGTCGCTCCCTAGAAACTTAGAGCCTCTCCTTGATACTCCAATCCACCACTTGAAGCCCTTAGAAGATCACAAACAACTTTCCTTTACTTTCCAATCCAAACCTATGAAAACGACTTAGGTTTTCACCTTTCGACTAATGCAAAAACGACACTTTTCCGGGATCTTTCTATTGAGATACCCTTACAATACCCTTAGGAACCTTGGTTTAAAGTGTGGAGATTATTGAACAACAAACAAAAATCTTTCTTGTTGGAACCCTAGTGAACCCGAGAGTAACATTAGTGAAGAACAAGTTTTCTTAAAATTTTTACTAAGTGTGGGAACTTGTCTTGCTAGTAGTATGCATATATAATACTATGGAGGGTCAAGATTAGAACACATGGGTGACTTGGATGTATTTCACTAAAAGATCTAGCCAAGTGGCCCTTTGACTTAGTCAATATTATCAAGCTTAGACTAGCAAGACTTTCTCATCTTTACCTTGGTCAAATGACCATAAATCCCATGGTCTATTCGACCATGACCATCTAAGGGGGGTGACACGTGTCACCCTCCCGTTCGTCGCAATACTTCGTTTCCCGATATTGCCATAATTTCAATAAATTTTTACTAGTCTCAAATCTTAACATTTTTGAGTTCTTACGTACGTTCTTATAAACATGTCCTGGAATTTCGGGGTGTAACAATCTTCATCTCCACGAAACTAGTAGTCAGTAGTCAGCATCATCATCATCTCAACTCATCTCCCCCTACATCATAGCTTGGCCCTGCACTCTCAGTAGCTACCCCTGACTGATTGCTTCTAGCAGCATCATCAGCATCAGTATCATCTCCATTTTTTTGCGAAGAAAGTAACCCCTCATAGTAGTTTATGGCTCGCACTAGATCTTGATTTTCCCTGTCAATTTCAGCAATGTGCTTTCGAAGCCAATCTGGGGACATTGGGACCTTTCCTTGATCAATGTTGCCAGAAATGTTGACAACATCCTTCGATGTATCACAATCCCATTCTTCTCTCTTCAAGGGAAGATCAATCATTTTGTCCTTGCTGTTTACAACTGCTCTCTATACTGAGTAAACTTCTAAAGCTGGACTCAGCTTTTCTCCTTTCGGAGTCTTAAAACCTTGGTTGAGCAGGATTTGGAAAATTAAGGAGGGGTATGGAAGGGCAGAGTTTCTTTGTCTTTCTTCCAAATTGGCAACATGACTGAAAATAAGGGTTCCTAAGTCAACCTGCTGGTTCCTTTCAAGTTTATAAAGCAGTGATGGTTGATCAAGGGTTACAACTGTCTCGGTGAGAGAGGGTAACCAGTTGTATATAGCCAGTTTGTGCATAGTGGCAAACAATGCAGTGAACTTAGAGACAAGACTGCGAGGGGCCCAAACAGTGATCAGATTCCCCGTAAGGTATTTGATCATTGTATTGAGTTCTTCGATAGTGGGGTGCGGTTGAGACTCTATTTCATTAATACTTATCCCAAGTGTGGAGTTGATAATATCGGGTGTAAAGTTGTATACTTTGTTGTAGAGATTCACTTTCCCGAATTTCTTCGAGTTGGTGTCCCTCATAGCAAGTGACAAATTAGTATAGAAAACCCTTACCTTCTCACAATAAGACTTCTTTCCAAAAACAGAGCTCAAGACTTTGCGACTACTCAAGAATTCGACTAAATTATTGGTGGAAAATGAAGTATGACACCTTTTCACCTCTAACCCCTCTATTCTTAAACCAACTCCAGTTACTAGAGCATGACTTTGTTAGAAACATAGAAGAGTAGGACATTACCTCATAATCTGTTTCAGATTTTGTGTGCTCCTGTCCTGATGAGGTGGGTGCTGGTGTTGCCTCGGATGTTGGGGCAACATAGTCAGGGTTCTTCTCCTCATCTTTTGCCTTTCATGTTAAGGCAACATTTTCAGCAAAGTTCCAGTAGGTTCTTCGGACCCTTTTAGGAATGAAGTTCCTTAAGGGTATGTCATCAGACATTTCAGCTTCTTCTTCTTCTTCCTTTTCAGTTGCATCTTGTGGAATGGAATCTGATGGAGTTCTGGAGGAACTAGGCATACTGAAATCAGAGTCAGTGCCACTGCTAATGGAAGTATTAACAGGGAAAGTCGACTCTTCCCTGGATCGTTTTGCAGGCTGGTTGTCTCCGAATTGGTTTTCGAAAACCCTTTTCGATCTTCTCGTCAACATTATCGATATTGACTATCGCGAAGCAAGGTTCAAAAAGTCTGATGTTGTTTCAACATCGATGGGGTTCCCAAAGTCACCAGGATAGCTCACTTGTAGGGGTTCTTCCGAACCAAGCAAGATCATAACTTGTGTGCAATCCTCCTCTATCGGCTTCAAATCATTGATGGTAGTGTAATGTTTGTATACTTTATTGTTGTTTGCTGGGCTTGTCGACATTGGAGAGTATTATTTGGTTTCAGTGGATTTTGGAGATATGGACATGGGAGGGGTTTTTGACGAGTTAGGCGTGTTTGAGAAGCTTTGGCTTTGAAAGTGTGATGGTGTTTGGGCTTCCATTTGATGGATTGATAGACGGCTGACTGATGTGACAAGTCCAAGACACAATTGGGGGTTTTCATCATGGCAACATTTAATTTACACTCAAACTCTTTTCCTTAAATTTAGGTAGTAGAGAATAATTGGAACTCTTCACATACCTAAAACAAAGGGTTTTACATAGGACAAAACATTATTAAAAATTTAAAAATAAACGATCCTTTGGATTTTCGTTATTTAGAGAGACGTGTTACATACCACAACCCAGAATAAAATAAGAAAAACAAGATTGATCAATGTACTGGAACACGATGTTGTGAATGATGTTGGCAACATTTCAAAGTTCAACAAGCCTTGTGAGACTCCAAAGATTTTCTGATTTGGCAAAAGATTATTCTATATATATTCCCTATGAGACTGATCGATGGACTAATGTGACATTTTACCATTGTCCTTAATCAACTTAGTTGAACACATACATAAAACAAAAAAAAAATATTAAGGAATTTTCAACCTTCTTGAAGCACATAGTACTCCTATAGAATAGAAACAGTACCAATTTTAGAGCTTTGCTCTTCTTGTATACAACCAAATCTTTAGTAGAGACTTTGCCTTCTTATGATACTCTCTTTTTATGATATACATAATTGATTTATATATATATCATCGCAGAGAACAGTATCACATTCAAACCTTGTCCTTGTGAAGTCATGCTTGATTCTTTTGAAAAATAGTGCAACATTACTACAACACATATCCTGTACATTGACTCAAATAGTAAATGTTACCCAGAACGATATGACAACATTTCAGACAACATCTACCTAGCCTGTCTTATTTTCAAAGAAAACAGAGACCAAGAGATTTTTTCAGGCTTGAAAATCTCTCAGGATCTAGGGGTTTGGTAAAAATGTCAGCTAGTTGAGAAAGAGTATCAACATGTTCGATTTGAACTAGCTGTTTTTCCATTAAGTCTCTTAAAAATGATGTCTTATGTCTATGTGTTTTGTACGTGAATGCTAAACAGGGTTCTTGGAAATATTAATAGCACTCAGATTATCACAGTACAAAATCATGGAGTTGTTAGAAATACCATAGTCATCAAGCATATGTCGTAACTAAATCAGTTGAGCACAACAACTTTCGGCTGCCACATATTTGGATTCGGCAGTCGAGAGTGACACACAATTTTGTTTACGACTGTACCATGAGACTATATTATTGCCAAGATAAAAACACCCACCACTAGTGCTTTTCCTATCTTCTACATCACCGGCTCAATCTGAGTCACTATATCCTATTAGATTAGGATTAGTGTCTTTGGCGTATAAAATTCCCAAGTCACTTGTACCGACAACATATCGAATGATACGCTTCACGACATTAAGATGAGATACCTTGGGACTGGCTTGGAACCTGGCGCAAACACATACGCTAAATATGATATCATGTCGACTGACAGTAAGGTATAAAAGGCTACCTATCATAGATCGGTACAATGTTGGGTCAACATCTTATCTAACATCGTCTTTACACACCTATTGCGTAGAGCCCATTGGAGTCTTCATGTGTTTAGCATTTTCCAAACAAATTTCCTAACAAGATTCTTGGCGTACTTGTTTTGAGATACAAAGATCCCTTCTTCATTCTGTTTAATCTGCAAGCCTAAGAAAATGTTAGTTCTCCAATCATGCTCATCTCAAATGTTGTCGACATCGCTTCAACAAATGACTTCGAGAAGGATTCTGTAGTCTATCCAAACACAATATCATCAACATATATTTGAGCTATTATTACATCTACTCCGTGTCTTTAAATAAATAAAGTTTTTTCAGCTTCTCCACGGGTAAAATCAAACTCAACAAGGATGTTAGTTAAACGACCATACCAAGCACGTGGTGCTTGATTTAGACCATACAAAACCTTCTTGAGCTTGTACACGTGATGTGGATGGTGAGGATATTCAAAGCCCTTTGGTTGTTCAACATATACTTCTTTGTCCAAGTATCCATTGAGAAAAACACCTTTAACATCCATTTGGTGCAAGGTAATTTTCAAGTAGCAAGCAATAGCAAGAAACAATCTTATTGATTCAAGTCTAGCCAGAGGTGCAAAGGTCTCGTCATAGTCGATACCTTCTACTTGTGTATATCCTTGAGCAACAAGTCGAGCTCTGTTCCTAATAATTTTCCCTAACTCATCTGATTTGTTTTTGAATATCCACTTGGTCCCAATAACATTTGTGTTGTTGGGTCATGGTACCAAATCCCAAACCTTATTTCGGGTAAACCGTTCAAGCTCCTCTTGCATGGCTTGTATCCAAAAATTATCTTTCAATGCTTCTCCAATATTTTTAGGTTCCAAAGTAGATGTAAGATAAGAAAGACCAACCTGTTGGTATATGGTGGACATACAAACATACCTAACCATTTCTCGGTAGTTCACTGGCTCTTTCTCTCTTGTTCGCCTCTGCTAAAAAACTCCCCCTATCACTTGGTCGGGTGGATGGTTCCTCCTAATCCTCGATGGAGGGTCTCTTCTCATTTGATCATTCAGCTCAGTAGCAGACTCCTCTTCGACTTCGTCCTCTGTGTTCTCTCTTTGAGGTTCAGATGTGTCTTCTGATGTTGGGACAACATCTGTTGCTTCAGTGAGTTGCTCCTATTCAACTGCAACCACAATGTTGTTTTCTGAAGATCTACCAGATATATCCAGTAGGTCATCAAAAAAAACATTAACAGACTCCTGGATGGTCTTTGTCCGAAGATTGTATATTCGGTAAGCATGGCTGTTCTGAGAGTAGCCGACGAATATCCCCTTGTCGCTCTTAGAGTCAAATTTAGCCAGTTTATTCCTGTCATTCAGAATATAGCACACACACCCAAAGACATGAAAGTACCTCACTGTAGGTTTCTTTCAATTTAAGAGCTCATAGGGTGTCATCTTGGTCCCTGACCTTAGATAAACTCTATTACTTATGTGACATGCTGTGTTCAAGGCTTCTGCCCAAAACCTCTTTGACAACTGCTTAGAACTCAACATCACTCTGGCCATTTCTTGTAAAGTTCTGTTCTTTCTCTCGGCAATCCCATTTTGTTGAGGTATTTTTGGTGCCGAAAATTCATGAAATATGTCTTTCTTTTCACAAAAATTTGCAAAGGTTTGATTTTCAAATTCCTTTCCATGATCAGATCTAATTCTGAAAATCGAAGAACAAAACAGATTCCTAATTCTAGAGTAAAGTGTTCTAAACATCTCAAAGGTTTGTGATTTTTCCTTTAAAAAATAGATCCAAGTAAATCTGGAAAAATCATCAACAATCACATAAGAGTATCTCATCCCTCCTAGACTATCTACCTCAATTAGACACATAAGATCCATATGTAACAATTGGAAATAATGAGATGTACATGAATTTTGTCCGTCATGTTGGACAATATTATGAGAGACTCGGGTCTGCTTTCCCTTCAACCAATCTTCACACAATGTTTTATCTTTTGGATCCAGTCTGGGAATGCCTTTGACAGCTTCAAATAAGATCAGCTTCTCCAAGGTGCCGTAGTTGACATGTCCCAACTTCTGGTGCCAAAGTGTCAAGTCACCTACCTTTGCGGAGTTACAAAACTCTTGTCTACCTACTAGATAGCAGTTATCTCCGGTTCGGGTTCCTGACATGACACACTTGTTTGCAGAATCTGTAAACTTGCATCCAAGCTTGTTGAATTTCACCTCTAGATCGCGTTACGATAATTCTAGATGCTTACACAAGTGTACGTATCGTTCAAGTAATAAAGATCTGTAAGACCGAGATTATCGTCCACAAAGACTGATTTATTAAGTACCGATTATCTATCCTATGGTATCTATTTGGTTGATGTTTTTTAGTTTGAGACTTATAACTAAGAATTATGACTAAGTGCAAAAAATAAACTAAAGATTATAATACTTTGGGTTTATAACAGTTATGAAGGAAATATGACTTCCAATCTCCTCAACTATCCACTCTTTCACGTGTTAATGCAATGCTAATAATTCTTCTTCTTATTAAGATAACATGTTACTAATCTGTCATTATATTCCGATTAGGACATACACGAGCTCAACCTAGTGCAGAAACCTTATATATTTCTATGATAAGTTTTACCACACCTGAGGATTAAGAACAATAACCTTTAAATACTACACAAGTATCGGGGTACTTTCGTCCACGATTTTAACCTATGTCTAGACAATTACAGCATATTCAAATCTCACCTTTCAGACTTTTGATTCGAAATCATATAAGTGATGATAATTAATAGCTAGTTAATTATCAAGCAATCATAACAATATTGAATAGATCTTAATACGCTGAAGAAGAAATCAATAACTAGTGCATTAACTATATGAAAGAGTTTCAAGAAGATTTGATGGAAAACCCTACTAAAGTAATTAGCTCCTAAACATTGTCATGCCAAGAACTAATACAAAATCTAACATAAACTGAAATAAAAACAAAGGAAAGAATATAACTTGAACAATAAGATGTCTCCGATTGTAGCTTGTAGCCGTCGTTCTCCCCTCCAAAGTATCTGCTTAATAATGACAGGGTTTAGGGTATTTATATATGAGAAAAACCTTGCTTCAGACCCTTTTACCCTTGTCAAAAATCGACTCGGATTCTGATTTTTATGCGTCAGCACCACGGTTCCGCTGTCCGGCACCGCGGTGCTAATTGGCTGAAATCACTGGCAACTTACTAGAAATATGGCACCGCGGTGCCTTCGACTGTGATTCAGTTTAGAACTTTCAGAAATTTTTACGCCTCGATGCTAATTTTCTTGACCGCGGTTCCATGGCACCGCGGTGCCACTGGGCCAGGCACCGCGGTGCCTCTGTACTTTTCTGGCCCGATTCCGCCTGATTTGTTCTATTCTTCGTGAAACTTCTTAGGCTTCATTCCTTGGGTTATGCTTGTGCAATTATCATCTCAATTAAGCTCATTTCATCATCAAAAGTGGTATTTCTCCTTTATGACCGCTGTGACACAAAATGAATGAAAAACACACCTAACACTATACTAAAATGCATAATAAAAGAGTAAAATACTAACTAAAAAGGAATCAAAAGTGTATATAAAATACACTTAACAAACACTCCCAAACTTACACTTTACTTGCCCTCGAGTAAATCACTAAACAAAAATAAAAGACCCAATGAACTGGATCAAGTAGCTATATCAATGCTTCTTCAAAATCATGGATGGAAGTTGGGATAATATGTTAGAACATATATATCATGAATTATTAGCAATCTAGAATTTCAAGTTAGATATTTCGTAAATTCACTTAGATCACAATCACTGGAAATACAAGCACCTAACCTAGGCATGTTAATTTCATTCCATCTTCCCCAAAATGTTATAGATCTGTTTACTTGTTATTCTCCAATAATCATAGACATACATATCAGAAATCATCAGGACTTTCAAGGGTTGTAATGTAGGCTTAGGCTTGAGTAGGTAAAAGTAGACATTTAGGCTCAATTACGTACAATAATCATTTTTCATTCAACTCTTTTTCCTTCTTTTTGACTATCTTTTTAATCTCACACCTATTTTTCTCCCATCTTTTATTTTGAGAGAATGAGATACTTTATAAATAACAAGCACCCCAAGCTTAGATTTTTGCATATTTTTCATTAGGGTGCATCAAGTTTTTCACTCTCTTTTCATACTTTTTCAACACTTTTCATCCCAATAACTTTCAATTATTACTTATGGAACCAACAAGAAATCATAGGGTGTCAAAGAAAGATCTTATTTTAGGCTCAAAGGGGCTGACTAGTGATACAATTTATGTCAGGATATTTAATGAATGGTAAGAAGGACTATCAAAGAAATGTCTGAATCATCTCCCTAAACATGTATATCTTAACTATTTCGCCACAAATAACAAACAAACAGATTTTTAGATATTTTTCAACCTTTCTTTTCACAATTGACACACATAGGCTAAGCACAAATATCCCAAATAATTAGATGTCATGAATTTTTGGCATATCTAACTTAAGCACACAGATTTTTACTTTCAATTTCATTACATTATCTCACTTTATCCACTCAATATTGTTAGTAACTACAACATGCATGATCCATAAAAAAAATTATGACTCAAAAACACATAAAACAACACAAAGACAAATAGAAAAGACTAAAAAACAATAAGACAAAATAAGACACCTCTCCAAACTTAATCGACACATTGTCCCCAATGTGTGAAGACTAGAAATAAAGGGACAACTTACTGACACAACACATCAGTCATACGGAGGTCTGGGAGGAAGGACAAATTACTGTGCACAAAGCCGAAGGAGGAACCGCGGTCCCTTGACCCTGCACCGCGGTGCTAATTCCTGCAGAATTCCAGTGTCTTTATTTTTATGCATTGCTAACCATTCGCCCTTCGGAGTGAGTCATGCCTTTCATCTGTCATCCAAAAATACTAACATACCAGATCGTGAGACTGTTCAAGATAAAATAAAATAAACTAAAACAAAACTTGAAATAACATAATTTAAAATATTGGGTTGCCTCCCAAGTAGCGCTATCTTTAACGTCTTTTAGCCGGACGTAGGTTACTTACTAAATCAAGGGGGTAGAGTATCCCCTCCGCATATCCATTTTAACACCATTCTCTTTCTCCTCATCCTCTTTTTTTTCACTGTTCTGATTTCAGAGGAGTTCAATTCTTTTTCATCAATAGCTAGTTCAGAAGTCTTGCCATCAGGTTCTTCATGTTGCTTTGGTGGTACCCCACGAACGTCAGTACTTGTGATGCTTTTCTCAGGCACAACCTTGTCAACTACCCCAATAGCAAAACATCTAGCATCGACTTGAGGTTCAGTGGGCTGCTTGAAGACTTTGAATATCATTTCCTCACCTTGGACTCTGAGTTTTAACTCCCCCTTTTCAACATCAATGAGGGCTCTCCCTGTTTCTAGGAATGGTCTCCCAAGGATCATGAGCATATTTTCATCTTCATCCATGTCGAAAATTAGAAAATCAACAGGAAGGATGAATTTACCTACTTGTACCAACACATCTTCAATAGTTCATTGGAGATGCACAATTGAGCGATCAACTAGCTGCAAGGTGACTGTGGTTGACCTTGCTTACCCCAAACCAAGTCTTTTGAACACAGAGAGGGGCATAAGATTGATACTTGCCCCCAAGTCATACAAAGCCCTTTTGCATATAGCACTCCCTATGGTGCAAGGTAAGGTGAAACTACCTGGGTCTCTCAACTTAGGGGAAAGTTTCTTCTGCAATATAGCACTGCACAATCTGTCAGCTTCTTCTTCTTAAACAGGATGTCTTTCATGAACTTCACATAAGCTGACATTTTCTCCAAGGCCTCAATGAATGGAAGATTTATATGCAGTTTTTAAATACCTCCAAAAATTTTGAAAACTGTTTATCCAAGGCCTTCTTCTGCAGTCTTTGAGGGTAAGAAATTTTGTCAGTGTACTCCCTCATAACTGCGGGTGGATAATTCTCTAAAATAGGACGGTCATCAGTAACCCCCTTTTTTTCTACCTCAGTTTTCTTCTCCACATCCTTCTGACTCTCCACCACTGGTTGGGATCCAACCTGCTCTAACTGCTTCCCACTTCTCAAACTGATTTCCTGGCATTACTCCCTTGGATTCGTTACTGTATCACTAGGGAGAGCCCCCTGAGGTCTGTCATTCAGCTTTCCTGCCAACTACCCCATCCGAGTCTCCAAGTTCCTAATAGAGGACCTAGTTTCCACTATGAATTGAGTCTGGGAGTTTGGATTCTGTCTGGGATTTAGCCATGGTTATCAGTGCTGCTCTTATTTTTCTTATTTCATATGACTTCTCTTGTGGGTCTGGTGGGCTGAATTGTTGTGATGACGATGCCTGGAATTGTGGTTACTGCCCTTGTTCATTCTTCCATGAAAAATTTGGGTGATTTCTCCACCCCAGATTATATGTGTTGGAGAATGCATTGTTGTAGGGCCTCTGAAAATTCCCCACTGTCTAAACCTGCTCCATAGGCACGTTATTTGGGTCCACTGATGTACACCTATCAAAAGTATGGGGACCCCCACAAATTTCGCATCTCACTGGTGTCTGAACTGCTTTAACTGTCATGGTACTCTACTACATCTGTTTTGTCAAAGTGGCTACCTGCACAGTCAATGCAGTGATAGCATCCAACTCATGAATTCCAGCCACTTTCCTACTGTTCATTGCTCTCTCATCGGCCCCCTGATGGTTGTTTGTAGTCATATCCTCTAGCAAGTCATGTGCCTCATTGGCACTCTTTTCTCATGAACGTACCTCCTGCTGCAGCATCAATAATGGTACGAGTTGTACCACACAGTCCATTGTAAAATATGTGGACTAGCATCCACGTCTCAATCCCATGATGTGGGCACTTTCTCTGCAAGTCTTTAAACCTCTCCCATGCATCATATAATGGTTCTCACTCCAGCTGATAGAAGTTATTAAGCTCACATCTAAGTCTTGCTGCTTTGGCTGAAGGAAAGAACTTGGCAAGAAACTTTTGAGCCAAGTCTTGCCATGTGGTAATAGAGTTTGCCTGCAATGAGTTCAACCAACTCTTAGCTTTATCCTGAGTGAGAATGGAAAGAGTATCAACCGAATGACGTCATCAGTAACACCATTATACTTGAAAGTTGCACACAACCCCAGGAAATTTGCTAGATGCAAATGAGGATCTTCAGACGGTAATCCCCCAAACTGAACTGAGCTTTGAGCCATGTGCAATATGGCTAGTTTAATTTCAAAGTTATTGGCTTCAACAGTTGGAAGCCTGATGCAAGTCGACATCACATAGTCCCTCAAGCTCCTTTCTGTAGGGACTTGTCTTAAGATAGACGATAACTCATCATCTATCAAATTGTTGTTTCGCTGATCTCCCATTGCTAAGGAATCATCTGCTCTTTTCTCTTTCCTGTTCTGTCTACACAATCTCTCAATCTCAGGGTTCAGAGGGATAGGAATGTCAGCTCCTCTCATACTTCGTATAAACTAAGTTCCTGCGACTAATAAAAAACAACACATATCATGACAAACAACACTAAAGCAAAATAAAAATAAAACAAAACTGAAAATAAAAACCAAATTAGAAATAAGAATAAATAAATCTATATTAACAGTACGCCAGTCCCCGACAACGGCGCTAAAAACTTGTTACGATAATTCTAGATGCTTATGCAAGTGTACGTATCATTCAAGTAATAAAGATATGTAAGACCGAGTTTATCGTCCACAGAGACTAGTTTATTAAGTACCGATTATCTATCCTATGATATCTATTTGGTTGTCGTTCTTTAGTTTGAGACTTATAACTAAGAATCATGACTAAGTGCAGAAAATAAACTAAAGATTATAATACTTTGGGTTTATAACAGTTATGAAGGAAATATGACTTCCAATCTCCTCAACTATCCACTCTTTCACGTGTTAATGCAATACTAATGATTCTTCTTCTTCTTAAGATAGCAGGTTAACTAATCTGTCATTATATTCCGATTAGGACATACAAGAGCTCAACCTAGTGCAGAAACCTTGTATATTTCTATGATAAGTTTTACCACACATGAAGATTAAGAACAATAATCTTTAAATACTACACAAGTATCGGGGTACATTCGTTCACGATTTTAACCTATGTCTTAGACAATTACAACATATTCAAATATCACCTTTCAGACTTTTGATTCGAAATCATATAAGTGATGATAATTAATAACTAGTTAATTATCAAGCAATCATAACAATATTGAATAGATCTTAATACGCTGAAGAAGAAATCAATAACTAATGCATTAACTATATGAAAGAGTTTCAAGAAGATTTGATGGAAAACCCTACTAAAGTAATTAGCTCCTAAACATTGTCATGCCAAGAACTAATACAAAATCCAACATAAACTGAAATAAAAACAAAGGAAAGAATATAACTTGAACAATAAGATGTCTCCGATTGTAGCTTGTAGCCGTCGTTCTCCCCTCCAAAGTATCTGCTTAATAATGACAGGGTTTAGGGTATTTATATCTGAGAAAAACCTTGCTTCGGACCCTTTTACCCTTGTCAAAAATCTACTCGGATTCTGATTTTTATGCGTCAGCACCACGGTTCCGCTGTCCGGCACCACAGTGCTAATTGGCTGAAATCACTGGCAACTTACTGAAAATATGGCACCGCGGTGCCTTCGATGGTGATTCAGTTTCGGACTTTCGGAAATTTTTACGTCTTGGTGCTAATTTTCGATCATGGTTCCATGGCACGCGGTACTAAACGAACGCCGGTGCCTACTTTTCTGGCCCGATTCCGCATGATTTGTTCTATTCTTCGTGGAACTTCTTAGGCTTCATTCCTTGGGTTGTGGTTGTGCAATTATCATCTCAATTAAGCCCATTTCATCCTCAAAAGTGGTATTTCTCCTTTATGACCGCTTTGACACAAAATGAAGGAAAACACACATAACACTATACTAAACGCAGAATAAAAGAGTAAAATACTAACTAAAAATGACTCAAAAGTGTATATAAAATACACTTAACAGATCGTCATCACATAGTTGGCTTATGCTAAGGAGATTAGCAACTAAACCTTCTACATGAAACACATTCTTCAAGGCTGGTACATTTGGAACATTAAGAGTTCCTCTACCAATAATCTTACTCTTACTTCCTTCTCCAAAAGTCACGTACCCTCCATTGAATGCTCCATACTCCTTCAAAAGACTTTTGGTACCTGTCATATGACGTGAGTAGCCACTTTCGAAGTACCAAGAATCTGTAATATTGGTACGCAAGACAGTTATGCACACATTACATCTACCAAGAACCTGTAATATTGGTACGCAAGACAGTTATGCATACATTACATCTCAGATTCAGTTTGGGTACCCACTCCTTTTCAAACCTTTTCTTCATTCTGCTCTCAGGCTTGTTGCTTTGAATGTTGTCAGTGATGTTGGGTAATATTGGTGACAACACTTTAGGTAATAGTCTAAGTGCAGAGTTTTAAAGTTTGTAGGGCATAAAATGTCCTGATCTTTTACAGAACCTACATACAAACTTCGATCCAATCATAGTGATCTGAGAGTTACTTGTATTTTCTTTGACAAAATTTATCTTCTCAGTTTGACTATGGATTCTGAAAGTATTGGTTTTTCTAGGAGATCTGTAACCAATCCCAATCCTTGTAGGATTACTGAAGTTCAATATTTCATTCAGTTTGGAGGTTCCCATGTTGAGTCTTTGAAACGTGGTCTCAGCTGTGTTCAATCGTGCACGAATCTTACCAAGCTCTACCAATGATTTTGCATTTGAGTCTAGTTGCCCAGATTTAGTGATTAAGGCTTTACAAAGATTTTGTATTTCCTTTATCATTTCGTCTTTGAAATCAACTAGATCCACAATTTACAGCCTCAGATGAAGAAATAAATCCACTAAAACAATTTACATTAGAATAATCAAAGTATGCATACCTCTCTGATGATGCAGACATTCCAGATGTGGAGTCCAATGTTTGATGTTTTCGCAACATTGTCAACAACATCTTCATCGTCGGACAATGAGTGTTCAAACATGGCTGTCAGCATTGCTTGTGGTTCTTCTTCTTCTTGATCTCCCTTTTCCTCTTCGTTCTCATCATCACTGAGGGTTACCCACATAACCTTACCAATTTTCCTAAGGATATTCGCACACTCATTAGTGTAGTGTCCCCAACCCGAGCATGCATGCCACTTCACTCCCTCGAGTTGTTTGGGATTGTAATTGGTATCGTCGGAGTTGGATTTCCTCAGTGGATTGTGATTTCTATGCTCAGAAGGTGACCTTTTTGGCTGCTTATTGAAGAGTGAGTTCTGATGCTGATTATATTTGGCTTTATTGCGATCAGTGTTGATCGTTCTCACCATTGAATTGAATCGACGAGTGAGTAAGACAAGTTGCATCACTTCCAAATTCCTCCAGGTTTTCTTCCTCATTTTCCAATTCAGATTCCGAGGTTTGTCCTTGGAGTGCCAAAGTCTTGTCTTTGTACAAATCTCTTTGGATCTTCATGTTCATCTCAAATGTTTGAAAGATGCTCATCAAGACATGAAGATCCATAATAGCAAGATTATGAGCCTCTTCAATATCACAAATCTTAGTATTGAATCTTTTAGGAAGAGATCTGAGAGCTTTATCCGCAAGTTGTGTGTTGGTTAAAGGAGACTCAAGTACTTGACACTGATTATCAATGTCAATAAACTTTTCAAAATAGGATTTTATGTCATCAGATTCTTCCATCCTTAAGAGTTCGTATTGACTCAAGATCATGCGAAGCTTTGTACATCGAACACTTGAGGTACCCTCACAATGAGTTTGTAAGATTTACTAAGCATCCTTGGCCGTTGTGCAATTCTGGATAAGCTTGAACATATAGAGATCTACCCATCCAAATATCGCATTTAGGGCCTTTTCATTAAAGCTTGCACTGTTGATCTCTTCCTGGGTCCATTCAGAGTCGGGTTTAGTGAGTACATCACCATATTCGTCTGCTGGGTACTTGGGGATTACATAGACTTCAGAAACTGATCTCCATGCTCGACATCAATGGATTTGATGTGCGAACGTAGTCAATTTTTTTTGTAGGCGTAGTTATATCCGTCAAGTATTGGAAGTCTATCAACGTTTGTATAGCTGAGTCCATAATCGTAATATTCAGAATCAAACACTTATTGTATCAAGTGCAGACTTTGATACCACTTGTTGGGTTCCGGGGCTACGGATTAGTAAAAAACGTAAGATTAAAATCGCAAAAGCTAGAACAACAAAAACAGTCACTGAATGTTGCCTTCAATGTTGTGTCAACATCTCAGACAACATTGTGATAAAACAGTATAAACCTTTGTAGAGTAAATGCAGCGGAAAAAGTTAAGAGACACAAGGTTTATATTTTCAAGGGTATATATAAATATATCCCTTGATGGTCAATAACCAAAAGAATTGTATAAATTATATACAATTACAAATGAATTTCTTTTTACAATTGAGCAATACATACGAAAAAGAAATTACAAAAATGAAGTCGCAAATGACTTCGCCTAAAGTTAAAAAAGTCTAAAAAGACAAATACAACATCTTCATTATAATCGCTTGAACAGTAAGCTTAATCTAGAATAAAGATAGCAATTGTAATATGGGACTAGATGTTATACTACTTTAGGCTAGGTGTGTTGATCCAGTTTTCTAAGGTAAAATCCGAGAGTTCTCTTGGAAGTTCTTCTCGTTCAAATCTGGATATCGATAAGCTCCCCTCTATTTATAGTGTAGAACTTCCCTTGAAATCCTCATTGATTGGTTGTGGAGGTTGAGTAAAAGAAGACAGCTGCTTGGACCGATTCTTTCTCCTGAAATATCTCAACGTCTTGAACTTGGTCTTTACGCTGCTTCTTCTCCAAGTCTTATTGTTTCTTTTACCACGTTTTAAACACATAAACATTGTAAGCTTGCCTAGGTCATTTTTTACTCACAGTAAGACGTCCTGTTTTGGCCGGAAGAATAGACAAAATCATTATCAGAGATGTTGTCAGGAATGTTGTCACAACATCGCAGGCAACATCCTGAAAATGTTGTCCTGAGTTTTCCCAAATGTTGTCACAACATCCTATCCAACATCAACACCTACTAGTACAATAAGCACAAAACTCTGGACTCAGTGATATTTATAGACTATGCACTATCACATTTTAAATTGTTACCTTGGTCATTGCTTATACAGTTGTTCGTTAGATTGGGACTAACAAAGAGACATGTTTAATTGTAACCACTTGACTCATGCTTTACGGTCTCGCAGAATATCTTTATCCTCAATTTTTCACAATTTTCATTTCTCTAATTGTTACAAAAAACTACTATAATGGAATTGGTCATAGATGAGGTTAGTCATAAGCAGTGGCGAATTCAGAATTTTCACAGTTTGAAAAAAAATAACAAAAGTTAAACATAAAAAGCAGAATTTTCACTCATGTTTGAAAAAAAATAACAAAAGCTAAACATAAAAATAATATTGTTCTGAGAATCAAACCTAGGATGTTGGAGACAATTTTGAACACCATAAACCACTTGAGTTAACTTTTTGCATTGATTCAATGTGTTTAAAGATTAATATATATACATAAATACAGAAAATATATTCTAAATATACAGTATAATTTTTTGCCGCGTTCGGGTGAACACCTCACCAACACCTAAATCCGCCCCTGGCCAGAAGCATTTCATCAACCGGAGAGAATGTTCCATGCAGGTGTGGTCTTTTTAGAATGATGTTGAACGGAAGTGCTGAAAGTTGAGGCAAAGGTCGGAGTAATAGTGTAAATTTCCTTAATTACTTATCATTTCTTCTTCATGTTATTTAGAAAATTAAAAATCAAAGTTCTATTATCTATCAAAATACTAAAATACAAATATGTAATACTGAGACATTCATGTACTAAAGCTATGTTCACATGCACATATCCTTTTATCTTTATGTAAATATGCAGATGAGAATGCATATCATCTAAGTTCTATTTACAATAAAGATATTTACATTTGTGATCTAATCAACAACATACCCAGTGAAATCCCAGACTCAAGGGTAGAGTGTGCGCAGACCTTACCTCTATCTTGGCAGGTAAAATGATTGTTTCCGAAAGACTCTCGGCTCAAGACAAATTATAAGCACAAGCAAAGCAAAGTAAGAGAAACGGTCAGACCCGGATACGAAATTTAAAGCAGTATGAAAATGATTGTAACAAAAGAGATTAAGCCATAATAACGCATTCCGAAAAAAAAGAAACAGTAACTAACGCAGGTAAATAATATAAACAAAGTACACTGCAGAACATATAGCAGCAGAAATCAAATGACATGGGCCTATAAAGCAGTACTACGCCTACTAGTATGATAGACTAAGCCAACCTACAATACTAACACAACCACTACTACTTGTTCGTAACAGTAAGTAGGACTACACTCAACTAACTACTACCATTCTACCCTAATATGTGTCATCCACAACCCCAGATATGTAAGTTGCATCTGCACCATATTCCGTCTAATCACCTCTCCTCAATACTTCTTCGGCCTACCTCTACCCCTCTTGAACCCGTCTATAGCCAACCTCTCACACCACCGCACTGGAGCATCGACATATATCATATGCATATATAAAAGAGAAGTAGTCTATTCTCTTTCCAATAAATGTACAACAATACCAATTAATACAAATTTACTAATGCTGTTTATGCCAGCGCACTAAGCGCGGGCTGTATCACTAGTAGAGTATAAATGTACAATACCTACCCTATTTTAAATTTCAACATATTCTTTTTGAGTTACTTCAAAACACTTACACATTTATATTTTTTTGTTTCACTTCATTGAATATGTAAATGCGTGGGAGCATTTATTTGAATTGGATCAGTTGCCGCTAATCAATAATGCTGATATTGGAAGCGAAGAACAATCAAGACCTCAACAAATTCATCTAAAGTAATGCTAGGCAAGTTTCATCTCTATTTGCAACTAAAACTAATACTATGTTTTTGTTAGGGAAATTTAATTATGAAATGTGCAAGCTTCGTATTTACATCGGTGATGCTACTGAAAAAAGGCATATTACATAAATAGGTCCTCAAACTTGGTCTCGTTTTTTAAGTATATCTTCCAAATTTGGGTTTGCTCAAGTAGGCACCTCAACTTGTCTTCACTTTGTCAACACTTTAACTTACAAAATGATCATTTAGAAACCTCCAAAATTTATGTATCACGTCAGTGTCATTTCAACATTTGTGTTTACATGTTCAACTTTTTACAAGTTGAGGTGTCTACTTGTGCCCAAAGTTGGAGGGCATACTTAAAAATTGAGGCCAAGTTTGAGGGCTTATTTATGTATTATGCCACTGAAAAATTGTTAAAACATTGAGTCTTTTCCTTAATTTTGCTGAAGAATGTTGTTTAATACAGTAGTTACATTTGCTGTAGGAAAGATTTGTGTGTGCTGATAATTTGTGAAATTGGTTGTGTTGATTTTGAATATGTGTTATGAAAGCTGATACCAGCAACTGAACAATCATTTACGTGTGTGATTAGTATGACCTACTCATTTTAAGAGCATTTGTATATATTCAAAGCAAAATACTATGAAGTTTTTGAATTCGGAGTGCAACAGTTGTGGGGTGAGCGGGGAGGGGGTGGGGTAAGCAGGGGTGGTGGGTAGGGGTGGGGTGTGATGGTAAGGGTGGGGATAGGGGTAGGGAGTCTGGGTTGGGGGTGGAAGTGGGGGTTGGGGGTAGGCAGGGTGTGGATAGATAGTTGGGGGTGAGTTTTTTTTTTTTGACTAGGGAACCCGCAGCCGCTACTCTTTCGAGTGCGCACAGGGCAAACCCCGGACTGACGCAATAGCCTGCAAACCACGTCAGCCGATTAACCACACTTGACAAGCCATGCGTGACAGGCTCAACCAAGAAGGTTTATGCAGGGGATCGAACTCGTGACTTTGCGGTCCCGCGCTCTACTGCTACACCAACTTGGCTACCCCGAAGGGTTAGTTGGGGGTGAGTTGGGGATGCGTTGATGTGTTTTTATTAATTCGGAAAATGTTTTCCGTCAAAATTTTAAGCAAAACATTTTTCAAGATATTTAATGCAACCAAACAAGGAAAAATTGGAAACACTTTCCGGAAAACATTTTCCGTCATACCAAACACACCCCTAGTATAAGAAACAAGAAGGTATAAGGAACAGAACTCAGGCGTATTATTTACTTAAAAGTGACCTTAATATTTAAGGTTTACATTTTGGAAGTAAAAAAGTAGTAACAAGAATACATGAAAGATTCAACATAATAAAACCAAACATTTCTCCAGTAGGGGTTTACCCAGAGGACTACAACCATTACGAGCACCACATTTGCATATGCCACAAGAAAGGAAATATAGAACGACTCTATATCTAGAAAACCAGTATCTTCTTCACAACAATCTGGTCCAGGAGGTAATATTGGTATCTCTTTAGTCTCCATGCAACTGATATGTAATGGAAGACCACAAAGAAAAGGATTTCCCTCATAACTGCTTTCATTAAAAGTTGCAAACTGCGCGGACCGCTGTGGAGTCCTGCCTGTTAAATTGTTATATGCCACAGTAAACACTGCTAGAGTTGTCAATTCTAGAAGTTGAGTGGGAATCCTTCCAGTCAGGTTGTTGTATGATAGATCCAAACTCTCAATATTCTGTAGATTTGAGAATTCTGATGGTATCGTTCCAGTAATGTGGTTATGTGACAAGTTAAGTGCATGAACCTCGGTAAGCTTACCGAGTTCCTTGGGTATTTCACCACTTAACTGGTTGTAAGAAAGATCAATTCCAGACATATAATCAACAATGCTACCTTTGTAGGAGTAGGTATTATATTTGGTCGTAAACTCTGCTCCCACCCATACATAACTATCCAGAAAGAATATAGGCGATGATGACTTGATTGAGAATTCTACATCTACCACAGCATCTTCTCCAAACGTCTGGAATCCTTGATATCCAAATGATGAACTGTAGGGGTATATTTCTGTCACCCCTGCTTGTTGCATTATGTTTCCCACACAATGAGGTATAGGTCCAGAGAGATTATTGTGAGAAAGATCCAGCATTCTTAAGTAACTTGCATGACATAACTGTGGAGGAATGGTGCCTTGAAGACGATTTCCTCTCAAGAGTAAGGTGGTTATCTCAGGAGTACTGCTCAACCATTTTGGAATTGAACCACTGAAGTTGTTATCTCTAAGATCCAATACTTTTAAATCCAAGGTTGAGAACATGTCGAATCCCCCTTGTAACTTGTTTTTGCTCAAATACACACGTTCTAAGTCTTGGAAAGCACTGAAACATGATGGAATCACACCAGCAAGGTTGTTTTCAGAGAGATCTAACACCTCAAGTCCTTCAAGTCTACAATAGTCTGGTGGAATTTGACCCTTTAGATGGTTTCTGGACAATGCAAGGGAGGTTAAGGAGGAGATATTACCAAGCCAGGCTGGTATGTTTCCTGACAATTTGTTGTAACTTAAGTCCAATGTACGTAAAGGAACAGTGGATAACTTCTGTGGAATTGGGCCTGAGAAGTTGTTCCCGTCCAAGTATAAATATTCTAAATTGTTGATGTTAGCTGAAATTGGATTTATTTCCCCCTTAAACATGTTATTCGACAATCTCAGAAAATATAACTTGGATCCTTTACGAGGCAATCCAATTGGTAAGTCTCCTGTTAACTTATTATATGACAAATCTAAGCATTGAAGGTCTTTCATGTCACCTAAACTTGAAGGTAACAAGCCTTCAAGTAGATTGTTGGACATTGTTAATACAACGAGATTCGGGAAAATGGACCCAATGTTAGGAGGAAGTTGTCCTTGAATCCTGTTGTTGGAGATATCAAGAGCTTTCAGATTAGGAAGGAATGACAACTGAAGATATCCAGTGAATGCATTTCCATCCAAGTAAACTTCTCCAAGTTTAGGATTGTTTTCTAACAACCAATTTGGAAAGTTTCCACGAATGTTGCATTTTGAGAGACGAAGAAGTCGTAAATGATGTTGATAATGAAGAAAACTTGGAATTTGATAGCAGTCGTCTAAAGACAAAGCTTTCAGTTGGAACTTTGGTATCCATTTTTTTGAAGAAGTTTGTACAATTACTGAATTGAAGTCAGCAAAGACAAACTTAAGTTTTGAATGGTTAGCAAATGACTCAAATGAACTTGGTATTTCAAAGTTATTGTTTGCTAAGAAGAGATATTCAAGGGACAAGAGACTTGAAAGTGGAGATGAGGCAATATTTCCACTAAATTGATTTTGAGTGACATCAAACAGCCGAAGAAATGTTAGGTTTCCAAGACATGTAGGGAGTTCCCCAATGAAATTGTTTCTGCTCACCATTAGCTCTTCAAGATATTTTAGATCACAAATGCCTACAAAATGAACAAGTAGATAATAAACCGTTGAATATTTTTTTGGGAGAATTTTAATAATAAAATGTCTTCCACTATTAAAAGTTGGAAATGATTTTTTCTTCCATTATTAAGTGGACATTAAAGTTTTTCCACTATTAAAAGTTGGAAATAAATTTTCTTCCACTAATAAGTGGAAATTAAAGTTTTTTCACTAACTATTTAAATTATTTCTCCACTTTATATTATTATTATTTAAGGATGAATTTCTCTCCTATAAATTGATTGTCATCCTTACATTGTGAACACGTGAAAAATATAGAGTGTATGAAAAAATTGAGATAAAAGAGAGTTTATTTAGTTGAAGTAAGATGTTATTTTGGTGGAGTTTTGGACTCAACATCTTGTCCAGAGTTCGTTGAGTAGTACGACGTTTTCGGGCTGTTGTATTCTGGAGGGGACAAATCAGAAAGATTACTGCTGGACCGGTAAAAATTTGCTGCAATAAACTTGAATCTCCTTAAAGAGAGCGAGATATCTGCGCCTCAGCATGAAGATATTATTTTATTCATTTATATTTTTCAATTTTAATTGTATTTCAGTTGTAATTGTTAAGAGTCGCACATCGAAAATAGAATGAGAACATGAACTCCTTATATGAACTTGGACAATCCTCACATTACAAGCTAGCTTTTGAGGTTAAGTTAGGCCCAAGATCCATTCTTTACATGGTATCAGAGCCAGACTCATTCCAATTATTTGTTCGTCGATGTTGGGCCCCCAAATTATATTGTCCACGCTCTAGTTAACGAGGTCTGAACGTGCGGGGGAGTTAAGAGTCTCACATTGGAAATGGAATGGGAACATGAACTCCTTATATGGACTTGGACAATCCTCACCCTACAAGCTTGCTTTTGAGGTTGAGTTAGACCCAATATCCATTTTTTATTCCCCAATAATTTTTAGGGAGATTCAATGGCTACAATTGAAAATTTTGCGGATGTCAAAGTGGGAAATTTAACAAGCCATTTCGGTTCAACGGTACCCATTTCAAGAGATGGAAGGGTAAAATACTTTTGTACTTAAGTCTTCTCAATGTTTCTTATGTATTAACTGAGAAGAATCCAAACAAAGTAGGCAACTCTTCCATGAGTGATGAATAACTTATTTCTTTTCAAGAGAAAGTGGAAAAATATGATGATGATTCATACAAGTGTCGGTATTATTTACTTAATTGTCTATCTGATAATTTTTGTGATTATTATGATTGAACTTACTCTAGTGAAAAGAAAATTTAGAAAATATTGCAGAGTAAATATGATACCAAAGAGGCTGGAGCGAAAAAATATGCTTCAAGTAGATTTTTTCGTTTTCAAATGGTGGACAACAAATCAGTGGTACCAAGCTCAATATTTTATAATAATCATTGGAGAATTCAAGTCCGAAAAAATCAAAATTGGAGATAACCTTATTGTTTGTGGCATAATAGATAAACTTCCACCTTCTTGGAAGGAATTTCAAAAAATATACGCCACAAACAAAAGAAAACATCTCTTGAGACGTTGATATGTGAATCCACATGGAAGAAGAAGTAAGTGGCCAAGATGCACTTATGTAACCGGAAGAGAGAAATTTACAACCCGTCACAAACAAGGTAAATTTAATTACTTAAGATAATGTTACTTCTAATTCTCACAAAATACTTCTATGAAGCCTAATAAAAAATATTCAAGAAAAATAATGATAGACCTCCCAAGAAAAATAATGGTGTCAATAACATGGCATAATATCAACATGTTCAAGATTCATGACAATGCTTTGTCTGTGGCAAGAGTGGGCATATTGTTCGATTTTGCAAATTTCGGAAACGTGGTCATGTACCTCAGGCGAACGTTACCGAAGAGCCACGGGTGGCGGTGATAACAAACATAAACATGATGAAAAATATTGATAGATGGTGGACTGATTCTGGTGCAAACCGTCATGATGTTATGACAAAGATTTATTCAAAGTGTATACTCCTTTTGAGGAGCCCAAAACCATCATGTTTGGTGTTTCTGATGGGATGTTCAAGTTGAATGTTGAGCTGAATAAAGTTGCTAATTCTGTTTACATGTTTTCTTCTACTAATTTTTGGCATGCTCGTTTGTGTCAAATTAATAATCATTATGTGGGAATCATAAGTAGTTTAGGATTAATCCCAATGATTAAAAAGGATTTTGAAAAATGTGAGGCTTGTAGTGAAGCCAAAACCACTAAAATGTCTCATTTTCAAGTTGAAAGAAAAACCGAATTGTTAAGAGTTAATTCATACTGATATTTGTGAACTTGAGGAATTTTAACTCATGGAGGAAATAAATATTTTATCACATTTATTGATGATTTTTCTAAGTATACATATATTTTTTTGATGAAAAATAAAAGTGATGCTTTAGAAAATTTTAAAGTTTTTCAATGAAGTTGAAAATCAATTTGGTAGAAAAATAAAAAGAATTAGAAGTGATAAAGATCGTGAATATGAATCTAATGAGTTTAATTCTTTTGTTAGAACATTGAGAATAATTCATGAAACTTCTCCACCTTATTCTCATGCATCTAATGGTGTAGCGGAATAGAACTTTGGTTGAGTTAACAAATGTCGTGCTTGTTAAGTCAAGTGCACCTCTAAATTTTTGGGGTGAAGCTATTTTGACTGCTTGTTATGTGTTGAATCATGTGCCTCATAAAAAGATTAAATTAACACCGTTTGAGTTGTGGAAAGGTCACAACCCAAATTGGAATATCTAAGAGTTTGAGATTATTTAGCCTATGTAAGGTTAATGGATCCCTAAATTTTTAAGTTGGGTTAAAAAGTTACTACCTGTGCTTTTCTTGGTTATGCTTCAAATAGTACAGCCTATAGATTTTTAGTCTTGAAGATAATATTAATAATAAAATCAGGTGATACTATTTTTCATGAAAATAAATTTTCATTTGATTCTAAAAATAGTGGGGGTCATAGGACTAAAGAAAATATTTTCTCACTACATAGTTCTTCTACTTCTGTTTTGAAAAACAAAAAATATGACGATTTTGAGTTAAGAAGAAGTAAAAGAGCTAGAGTAAAAAAAGACTTTGGTCCTAATTTTTTGTTTTTAATGTTGGAGATGACCCTCTCAACTTACAAGAAGTTTTATCTTCACATGATGCTATTTTTTTGGAAAGAGGTTGTAAATGATGAGATGTGTAAACGTGTATAGTTGTCATTATTGTATCTCTATCCATAATTAGAATATATTTCATATATTGTGTAAATATAATTATGGTAAGACTAGGATTCCTCTTGTGATTAGGTTTAGGATTCATATTGTATAAGGGATGAATATTGTACACTATATATATTTGATATTAATGAGAAGACTCCTCAAGAGAGATTAATATCATCTTACATAGTATCAAGAGCCTAAAACAAAAACCCTGGAATTTTTTTCTTGCAGCTGCCCTCCCTCGGGCATCTCAGTCGCGACGCCTCTCCTCCCTAAACTTCATGGTTTTTCTCTCCATTCCTCTCTTCTCTAAATGGATACTCAGGATTCTTCCAATACTTCTGACGCTTCTACCTACACAAATCCCACCACCACGTTGTCATCCTCTTTTCATCCAGCCCTAACTGTTACAAACATCAAGAACTCTATTCTCATTCTTCTTGATCAAGAAAACAGTCAGTATTCTCCATGGGTTGAACTGTTTCGTAATCATGCATGTCTCTATAACGTGTTTGATCATATCGATGACACTATTCCGCGCCCTCCGGAGTTTTATAATTCTACTTGGCGTCGTTTAGACGCCGACGTCAAACAATGGATTTATGGTAGTATCTCTCAGGATCTTTTTCTTACTATCATGAAATCTGGCGCCACAGCCCTTGATTTATGGAACCGCTTGGAGGAAATCTTTCAAGATAACAAGCACACTCGTGCAGTGTATTTGGAGGAACAATTTAACATTACATGCCTTGAATATTTTTCCAATATGACTGAGTACTGCAGACAGTTAAAACTATTGGCGGATCAACTCTCAAACGTCGACACTCCGGTCTCGGACACTAAAATGGTGTTGCAATTGAATGCATGTCTTCCCAAAGGCGACTATGATACGTTAGCCACCATGATTCATCAGGAAGATCTGTTACCTAGTTTTAACAAAGCTCGCTCGCAGTTGTTGCTCGAAGAGACTCGACGTGCTAAGCAGGATGAGCACAATCAGAAGACGCGTCAAACGCGTGCCCCAAGATCCAACGCCGAAAACTCTCAACCGCGGTAGGACGCGCGGTGGTAAGTGGCGGCGCGGCAGCGAGGAGGCTGTGGTCGTAGCAAGGGTCACGGATAACAGAATCAGCAGCAGCAACAACAGGGCCCGCAAAGGCCGGTTCAGCGCCGTGGCGCCTAACAAGACTTTACATACGGCGCAAGCGGCAGCGATGACTAGCGATTCTTCAATCGATTCTCACCACGGGTTGTTGGGCCCTTCTCCAGCCCCTAGACAAGTTCAGTACCCGCAGCAAGCCCACTTCATGCACGACCAGTTCCAACAACCCTCATCCAGCATGACACCCACTGAGTTGGGTCAGGCCTTCAGCAGCCTCAATATGCAATAGCCTGACAATGAATGGTACATGGACTCCGGAGCCACTTCTCACCTCACCCGATCTGCAGGTAATATTCCCAAACTGTTCAGTTTAAAGCATCCTCAATCTATTACAGTTGGTAGTGGCCACCACATTCCAGTAAAGGGTTATGGTACATCCTACACACCACCTCCTCATCCATTCCCCCTTAAAAATACCTTATATGCCCCACATATAATTAAGAACCTAATCTCTATCCACAAATTTACTCATAATAATTTTGTCTCTGTTGACTTTGACCCTTTTGGTTTCATTGTGAAGGATCTTCATACGGGGACACCTCTTACGAGTTGCAATAGCACGGGGGATATCTATCCATTCACTTCCACCTCCGCTGCCAGATCTTGTTCTTCCGTCTCTCTAGCGATCATTTCTTCTTCAACATGGCATAACAGGCTTGGTCATCCAAGAGCCCAGTTTTTAATTTTCTTAGAGGCAATAACTTCATTACTTGTAATGGGAAGCTTGCCCAAAACTGTGTTTCTTGTTCTTTAGGCAAACATACTCGTCTTCCGTTTAAATCATCTACTAGTGTTACCTTTGCACCATTTGATATTATACATGTCGATTTATGGACATCGTCTGTTGCTAGTTCTCTCGGTCATAAATACTATCTTATCTTACTAGATGATTTTTCTCACTTTGTTTGGTTGTATCCTCTCAAATTTAAATCGGAAGTGTTTGTTAAATTTCTTGAGTTTCGAACATTCATTCAAACACAGTTTGAAAAAGGTATAAAATCTTTTCAGTGCGATAATGGTCGTGAATTCAACAACTCTATGTTTCACCATTTTTGTATTAATAATGACATGGTCTTTCGTCTCTCCTGCCCCCACACCTCCCCACAAAACGGTAAAGCTGTTAGAATCATCCGCACCATTAACAATATGATTCACACTCTATTGATTCATGACTCTCTACCTCCGTCCTTCTGGGTCTATGCTGCTAAAATGTCAGAATACGTTCTCAATATTCTCCCAACTAGCACCCTTCACAATATGACCCCTACCGAAATCCTCTATCATAGAGTCTCATCTTATGCTCATATCCGAATATTCGGTTGTCTATGTTATCCTAACCTTGCCCTACTGCTCCTCACAAACTAGCTCTTCGGTCCACTCCATGTGTCTACCTAGACTTCCCGCCGAACCATAGGGGCTATCTATGCTATGACTTGTCCACTCGTCAGATCCACATCTCTCGTCACATCACATTCGATGAGATCACATTCCCATTTTCGAATCTTAAAAAGTTCCAAAAACCGGATTATTCTTTTATTGACGAGCCTGACATCTCTCCCATAATTCTCAGTAAACTAGATCATAACACTGTCACAGAATCACCCTCTCTGCACAGGGGTTCTTCTTCAGCGTCAGCGTCGCGGCGCCAAAACTCTTGCGAGCAGAGTCCTGATTTACCATCGACAGCGCCGCGGCCCAGTGATGAGGCACCACAGCGCCAAAACTTCAGAGAGGATTGTCAGTCCTCCAGCTCCGCGACCCTTGATCACAGCGCCGCGACACCTACGACGACGTTACCCCCTCATTCTCCTTATCCAACCAACCCCTCAGTCTGGGCTATTCCCACTCAGTCGACACAGCCTTCCACTGTCCTCACTCACCAAATGGAAACTCGTGCCAAACTTGAAATCTTCAAACCCAAAGTCCAATTTAACTTGTCTGCCCAAACAATTTCTCCCATTCCCAAGAACCCTAAATTGGCTAAACAAAACCCTAATTGGAATGCAGATATGTATGAGAAATTCAATGCTTTAACTAAACAACACACATGGGATCTAGTACCTAGACCTGAGGGGGTGAATGTGATCCGTTGCATGTTGCTATTTCATCACAAATTCAGAGACAGTGGAGATCTTGAGAGGTATAAGACACGACTTATGGCTAATGGCACAAATCAGCAGGAGGACATTGATTGTGGTGAGACCTTCAGCCCGGTTGTCAAACCAGCTACCATTCGCACAGTTTTGAGCATTGTCATGGGCAAACACTGGTCGATACACCAGCTTGATGTAAAGAATGCATTTTTACATAAGGATCTGAGAGAAATAGTCTACATGCATCAGCCGTCTGAATTCACCCATCCAGCAGTTCCTCACTATGTGTGACATCTCCGTAAGTCACTATATGGCCTAAAATAGACCCCCGTGCATGGTATGATCGTTTTGTCAAGTATATCTTGCAGATTGGGTTTGTATGCAGCAAGAATGATACATCACTCTTCATTTTTCATCGAGGTAGTAGCACTGCTTACTTATTACTTTACGTGGATGATATTGTCCTTACTACTTCCTCCGACGGGTTGAAAAATGAGATTATTGTCTTGCTTAAGTCCGAATTGGCAATGATTGATTTGGGAAAATTGAGTTATTTTTTGGGGATATCAGTGACCAGGTCTGCCGACCACATGTTCTTGTGTCAGCGTAAGTATGCAGAGGAAATTGTGTACAGGGCTAAGATGGCGAATTGCAAAGTTTCACCTACTTCAGTTGATTCAAAATCTAAGCTCAGTGCTATGGATGGTGCTCCAGTCTCCGATCCTACTCTGTATAAGAGCCTTTCAGGTGCACTTCAGTACCTCACATTTACAAGGCCAAACATTGCTTATGCTGTTCAGCAGGTATGCCTATTCATGCATGCCCTCAGGGAGTCTCATTTCACTGCTCTTAAGCGTATCATCCGATACATTAAGGGCACACTTGATTATGGTTTGCACCTATACCCCTCTGCACCAAACATGTTGCTCTCTTATACGGATGCAGATTGGGCAGGGTGTCCGGACACGCGACGCTCTACCTCCGACTTTTGTGTATTTTTAGGGGATAATCTGATTTCTTGGTCTGCCAAGCGACAGACTACCCTATCTCGTTCCAGTGCCGAGGCTGAGTATAGAGGCGTTGCAAATGTGGTAGCTGAGATTTGTTGGCTCAGAAATTTACTGTTGGAACTTCAGTGTCCTTTGCGTCAGACATCTATTGTGTATTGTGATAACATCTTTGTCATCTATCTGTCTCATAATCCGGTTCAACATCAGCGAACCAAGCACATTGAGATAGACCTACACTTTGTTCGTGAGAAAGTTGCGTTAGGTCATGCCAGAGTGTTACATGTTCCATCATCCTATCAGTATGCAGACATATTTACCAAAGGACTTCTCAGACAGTTATTTCTTGACTTCAGATCCAGTCTCAGCGTCCGGCCTTCTCCCGCTCCGACTGAAGGGGTATGTAAACATGTATAGTTGTCATTATTGTATCCATACCCATAATTAGAATATACTTCATATATTGTGTAAATATAATTATGGTAAGACTAGGATTCCTCGTGTGATTAAGTTTAAGATTTATATTATATAAGTGATGATTATTGTACACTATATATATTTGATATTAATGAGAAGACTCCTCAAGGAAGATTAATATCATCTTACAAGATTGAATCACTAGTTTCTAATAAAACTTGGAAGTTAGTTGATTTACCACCGGGTTGTAAAATAATTGGGTGCAAATGGGTCCTAAGAAAAAGTTGAAACCGGATGGATCAGTTGATAAATATAAGGCTAGACCAGTTGCTAAGGATTTTAAGCAATTAGAAGGCTTGGACTATTTTGATACTTTTTCTCCGGTAACTAGAATTACATCCATTAGACTTTTAATTGCTATTGCTGCAATTTTTTATTTACATATTCATCAAATGGATGTAAAAACTATTTTTAATGGAGACCTAAATGAGAATTTATATGAAAAAACCCGAAGGCTTTGTAAAAGCTTCCCAAGAAAGTAAAGTGTGTAAATTTACTAAATTCCTATATGGTTTGAAACATGAACCAAAGCAATGGCATGAGAAGTTTGATTCATGCATGATTGAAAATGATTTTAAAACAAACGTGTGTGATTAGCACATCTATCATAAGTCTTGGAATAATTCACATGCTATTATTTGTCTCTATGTTGATGATTTATTGATCTTTGGCTCTAAAATGAATGTTATTGGTGAAACTAAAAATATTCTTAGAAGCCATTTTGATATTAAAGATCTTGGTGAGATAAATTTTATCATTGGAATAAAAATTACTAAAACATATGATGGAATTTTCCTTGACCAGTCACATTATGTTGAGAAAATTTTGAAAAAATATAACTTTCTTGATTGCAAGCATGTTGTAACTCCTTTTGATTCAAGTGTTCACTTATTTTCTGTTCAAAGTGAAAATGAAGTGATAAATAAAAAGGAATATGCTAGCTTAATTGGAAGTTTGAGATATGTGATTGGTTGCACTAGGCCTGATATTGCATATGCAATTGAAGTACTTAACATGTTTACAAGCAAGGAAGGTAATGGACATTGTCATGCCATAACGAGAGTTATGAAATATTTAATTGTTGCAAAATATTATGTTTTTTTTTATAAAAAAAATATCCTACTGTACTTAAAGGCTTTTCTGATGCAGATTGAAACACTTTATCTTGTGATTTCTATTCTATCACTGGATATATATTTTTACTTTGGGAGGTGGTGCTATTTGTTGGAAGTCAAAAAAGCAAACTATTATTGTTAACTCTATCATGGAGGTTGAACTAATTGTGTTAGCTTCAGCTAGTGAAGAAGCGAATTGGTTGAGAGATTTATTATTTCAAATACCTTATTTAAAAAAATGAATTCCTCCTATTTTAATTGATTGTGATAGCACCGCTGTAATTGGTAGAGTTCAAAATCGTTATTACAATGGTAAATCCAGACATATAAGGAGAAAACACAGGTCTGGTTATGGTAAATTGGTAGATTTGACATTAACATTCATTATGTCAAATCTTGTGATAATATTGCAGATCCTCTAATCAAGACCTTGGCAAAAGAAAAGGTCTGAAGCACATCGAGGATGATGGGATTGAAGCCCATAAATTCATGAGTCGTATATAAGGAAATTCAACCTGGGGACTAGAGATCCTATAACTAGGTCCAATGAAAAACGAGTCATATGATGACTTGCGGTGAAATGTACTAATATTTTTTATTCCCTCCCTATGGTGTGAGTGTATTTTCTGTAACGATTTATGGAGCTTGAGTTTATAAACTCTTAATGAAATGTTGTAGCTTGTCTGAGTGGGGTGTTAAAGTTACAGAAGCACCCTTGACAAATTTCACCTATGTGAGTGTGAAAGTAGGCCGCTTCCTATGAGAATGAGCTTGTTCTAAAAAACACTCATGAAATCGGGAGGGCACAAGGTCGTAATGTGATGGTTGTTAAAGTTCATGTCAACACCTTGATTATTATGTGTAAGCAATGATGCTTTATTTCCCTTAAGCAGTCATAGTTCAAGTATATGACTTTAGAGGTAAGGGTTGCGTACATTATAACCTCCCCAAATCCCACGTTGTGGAATTTTACTGGGTATGTTATTGTTGTTGTAGTCATAGTTCAAATCTGAGACCACTACGACTCTGAAGTAAAGATTAATATTTTACTAAGCAGGGGTTCAATGCAGAGCACACCTTCAGTATGCATAAGAATCTACCTTCAGCTGATATACTCTCTAATTTTATTATTAAAATGAGTGGAGAATTGTTGGATATTTTCTTTTTTTCGGGGGAGCATTTTAATAATAAAATGCCTTCCACTATTAAAAGTTGAAAATATTTTTTTCTTCCACTAATAAGTGAACATTAATGTTTTTTCACTATTAAAAGTTGGAAATAATTTTTCTTCCACTAATAAGTGGAAATTAATTTTTTTCCACTAACTATTTAAATTATTTCCCCACTTTATTTTATTATTATTCAAGGATGAATTTCTCTCCTATAAATTGATTGTCATCCTTACATTGTGAACACGTGAAAATATAGAGTATGAAAAAATTGAGATAAAAGAGAGTTTTATTTAGTTGAAGAAAGGTGTTATTTTGGACTCAACATCTTGTCTAGAGTTCATTGAGTAGTACGACATTGTCGGGCTATTGTATTTGTTGAGTTGTGGAGCCTAATTCATTTACCTACACTATGAAGACCCTAAGCGCAATCGGCTGTCATAATCGATTGTTGTTATCGGTTGTTACAGAGGCGATTATAATCGGCTGATTATAATCGGCTGTCGATAAGGCGGTGAAAGAAAAAAAATCTTTCCCGAGGAAGTAGGGCGGCGAGTTTAAAACCCTAATGATATTTAGTGGAGGGTACCTTAGGAATATCAGACTTGTATTATGTTGCCCTAGTTTTGGATATAAAAACTAGGGCGTCGTACCTTCTAGGATATATAGACTACAGAGTGAATTGAGTGAGTTGTACATAGAAAAATATCTTCTTTCTTGAGAGTAAAATGATGAGTCGTGAGACGGTGTAGCCGAAGAGAGAAAGAGAGATTGTAAACTCAAAACTCCATTATAGTGAAAATCTACAGCGACAAGTGGACGTAGTTCTCGCATTGAGGGTGAACCACGATAAATATGTGTGTGTTATTTAGTTCTTTGTCGATTTACTGCTTTATGTCTAGGCGGGTTTGGGTCTTCAAATCCTAACAACTGATATCAAAGCAGCAGGTTCTGTTATGATCTAGAAAATAATGGGAGTCGAAGATGGTTCAACATACGACATCGATAAATTCAATGGGACAAATTATGCATTTTGGAGAATGCATATTGAAGACTATTTGTACGGCATAAAGCTTCATTAGCCGATGAGCCTGAAACTAGAGGAGATGAATGAAGCCGATTGGAACCTCCTTGATAGACAGGTTTTGGGAGTAATTCGACTGACGCTGTCGAAGAATGTTGCTCACAACGTGGTGAAGGAAAAGACCACAGCTGGTCTAATGAAGGTTCTGTCTAATATGTAATAGAAACCTCGGCTAATAATAAGATATTTCTCATGAAGAAACTATTTCACCCGAGGATAGAAGAATGTGTTCCTGTTGCAACACACGTGAATGAATTCAATATAATTGTCAACCAACTGTCATCAGTTGCGATTGATTTTGACGATGAAGTGCAAGCCCTAATTTTGTTGGCGTCTCTGCCGAATAGCTGGGAGCCGATGAGGGCATATGTTAGTAATTCGGTTGGTAGTGATAAACTGAAGTTTAACGATGTTAGGGATCGTATCCTAGCCAAGGATGTTCACATGATAGATTCTGGTGAAACATCGATTAGTTCTGCTCTAAATGTTGAGAATAGAGGCAGCAATTATGACATAATCAACAACCGAAATAGGGGCAGGTCGAAGTCAAGGAATGGCAGGGGCCAATCCAGATCCGGACGAATACTTGAGTGTTGAAATTGCAGGAAATTGGGTCACATCAAGAAGAACTGCAGAGCACCAAAGAAGGAAGACAACAAAGGGGGTGAAATTAATACGGCCACATAAGACATTGGTGGTGTGTTGTTATTATCGATTGACAGCCCGATCGACTCTTGGGTGCTCGACTCAGGAGCGTCTTTTCACACCACCCCACATAGTGATATAATGATGAACTACGTGGCTAGGAATTTCGGCAAAATGTATTTAGCCGATGGAGAGACGTTAGACATTATTGGTACAAGAGATATTAAGTTGAAGATGTCGAATGGACTCATGTAGAAGATCACAAAAGTTAGACATGTGTCGAAGCTGATGCGGAACCTGATTTCAGTGGGTCAACTTGACAATGTGGGACCTAATATTAACTTTGGTAATGAGTCCTAGAAGGTAACGAAGGGTGCCATGGTGGTTGGCCGAGACAAAAAGACTGGTACTCTGTACATGACGACTAGCTGTCGTGATACAGTCGTTGTTGTTGACAACACAAAGAAGACAGAGTTGTGGCACTATCGCCTGGGGCATATCAGCCAGAAAGGAATGAAGTTGTTGGTAACGAATGACATAATTCCAGAGTTGAAGTCGGTGGATTATCATATGTGTGAGAGATGTATTCTTGTAAAATAGAAGCAAGTGAGTTTGTCAAGTATCGACATAGAATTAAAGGTAGAGAAGCTGGAATTGGTACATGATCGGTGTATTTTAAATACACCTTTTGAGTCATTTTTAGTTAGTCTTTTGCCCATTTTTGTACAAATACATGTTGTCTTAGGATATATTTTCTTTCTTTTGAGTCATAATGGTTTAAAGTGGCTCATTGGCGAAAAGGAGCAAAAAGAGGGCAGAAACAGAGGTTCCAGAGCTCAAAAAGCTAGAAAGTTGGCGACAAGGCAAGAAAGCAGGGTGGCGCGCCTCGACCGTAAGCATCGAGCGCGGCGCCCAAAATCTGACTGCAGAGTTTGGCCGCGACGTCGATTCTGAGGCCGCGCCGAGGCGGAAATTCTGCCAAATTCGAATGGGAATGGGCCAAGGCCTAAAAGGAAAAGGTTAAGAACGATTTGGAGGCTATAAAAAAGAGCTTTCTAGATCAGATTAAGGGTTCCAAACCCTTGCCAATTCATCACAAACTTGGAGATCAAGATTGGAGACTACTTTTGTGTAATTTCTTGTTTCTTTGTTTTATTTCTTTGTAGTTTATGTTGGATATTAGTTTAGTTCTTGACATGTCTATGGCTAGGAACTAACTTAATTTAGGGCTTTCCATATCAAATCACTTGAAACTCATTCTTATGAATTAATGCATGTTTTGGTTTCTACTTATCATTGTTGAGATTTATTCAATATTTGTCTTGAATGTTTGGTAATTAATTGATCACTAATTATCATAGTCTATATGATTTCTAATCGAAAGCCGAAAGGGGATATTGTGAATATGCTATAGTTGAATAAACATAGGTTAAATCGTGGGCGAAAGTACCCCGATACTTGTGTAGTTTAATAGGTTATTGCTCTTAATCCTCATTTATAGTCAATCTTATCACCGAAAGGTAGAAGGGTTCTATATTGGGGTTGAGTGTTTATATTACCTTAACAGGAGTATAAAACGGCTTAGTTAACCTGCTATCTCAAAATAGAAGAAGAACCATAATTAATTACATTAACAAGTAAGATGAGCGGATAGTTGAGGAGATTTGGAAGCCCTATTTCCACCATATCTGAAGTAAAACAAAGTAATTTAGTTAGCATTCATAAGTATAGTTATAAACAATTCATCAATCATCGGTTACCAAATAGATATCATAGAATAGAGTTTGAGAATTGGACATTAATCCCAGAGGACGATAACTCGGTCTTCTAGACTATATTACTTGTCACGATACGTGCACTTGCGTTTAGTGTGTGCATAAATCGCACATCAAGTTTTTGGCGCCGTTGTCGGGGATTGGCGTAGTTCAATATCATTTTATCTATTCTTAATTTCTAATTTGGTTTTTATTTTTGTTTTTTTATATTTTTATTACTATATTGTTCTCTTTTATTCGTGAAACCCGTGCGCCGTGATCTGTTTGTTGGTTTTGATTCATCTTAGGGATCCTGAAAACATGGATTACCACAATCAATAGTGTAATCCCCAGGCCCCACAGGAAGAGCAGGATGGGCTACGAGCAGCCATACTCAGGATAACTAGGCACCAAACTCAGTTCATGGACGAAACGAGAGTGTCCTTGAAGAATTTGGAAACGCAAATAGGACAACTCGCGGGCATGCTAAGCAGCAGAATACAAGGGAGGCACCCTGAACACATTGGAGGGAATATAAAAGAGCAATGTCAGGCGATTGACCTGAAAAATGCCAAACCGGTGGAAGCAAACTCACCAACCAGTGTCCGAGAAAGAAGGACCCGGAAAATTCGCGGCGATTGCGGCAGCGCTGGCTTGGCAAGCGCCACGCCGATGATTCTGGGACAATGCAGAGCTTTAGGCGCCACGGCGCCGAATCTCAGGGCCGTGGCGCCCAGAGCTCAGAAGGTGAAATGAGGCTGGAAGTTGTGGTGAACACACCCCATGTGAAGATACCGTACCCCCAGAAGCTAAAAACAAGTGCTCTTGACAAACAGTTCTCTAAATTCTTGGAAATTCTCAAACAATTGCAACTCAACATCCCGTTTGCTGAGACATTAGAGCAGATGCCGAGTTATGTAAAGTTCATGAAGGATATTCTTAGCAAAAAGAGGAGGATAGATGACTACGAAACAGTGATGTTGACTGAAGAATGCAGTGCCATCCTATAGAGAAAACTACCTCAGAAATTAAAAGATCCTGGGAGCTTCACCATCCCATGCACTATTGGAAAGTTTGAGTGTCAGAAGGCGTTGTGCGATCTGGGGGCAGGCATAAATTTGATGCCCTACCTAGTGTTTTGCAAACTTGGAATGGGAGAAGTCAGACCTACAAACATCACTTTCTGATTGGTGACGCTCCATAGTCCATCCTAGAGAAGTCATCGAGGATGTGTTGGTAAAAGTGGATAAGTTCATCTTTCCCGCTGATTTCATCATCTTAGATATGAGAGATAACGACACGATCCCCATCATACTTGGCAGACCTTCCCAGCCACGTGACGGACACTCATTGATGTTCGAAAAGGGGAAACTTGGTGGAAGAAGAAGGGGTGATTTTCAATGTTTTTCGGCAAGACCTTCCCGGATAAGTGACAATCGCCGCCATTAGCGTAATCGAAGACGATTTCGAAAAAGGGTTGAAATCTTTGGTGCGCTTAAGAAATCGACCCGATGGGATGATAGTAGTGACAACGATCCAAGGCTTGTGGAGTATGCCAATTGGATGAATTCTTATGAGAAGTGTGATAAGAAGAGATATGAAGAGCTTGGGCAGATGCCAGAGAGATCAGTACCATCCACAGAAAAGGCTCCAGAGTTAGAGTTGAAAATTCTACGGATCATTTAAGATGCGATATCTAGGTGAAGATCAATCTTTACCAGTGATCATCTCATGTCATCTATCCACAGTAGAGATTGAGAAGCTGTTGAGAGTACTGCGGGATCACAAACGGGCCATTGGGTGGACATTTGCAGACATAAGGGGGATAAGTCCGTCAACAGTAATGCATAAGATCCGTCTGGATGAGGAAAATAGACCCTCCATTGAGGCACAGAGGAGACTGAACCCAAACATGAAGGAGGTAGTCAGAAAATAAATCATGAAATGGATTGATGCTGGAGTAATTTATCATATATCTGACAGTGCATGGGTGAGTCCGGTACAAATGGTGCCCAAAAAGGGTGGTATGACAGTAGTGACCAACTAAAGGAACGAGCTCATTCCATCTAGAACAGTTACCGGGTGGAGAATTTGCATTGACTATCGCAAGTTGAACAAGGAGACCAGAAAAGACCACTTCCCGTTGCCATTTCTAGATCAGATGTTGGATAGACTTGCGGGACACAACTACTACTGCTTTTTGGATGGTTACTCAGGGTATCATCAGATTGCGATAGCACCAGAAGATCAGGAAAAGACAACATTCACCTGCCCCTTTGGTACGTTTGCATTCAGAAGGATGCCATTTGGGCTTTACAATGCACGTGCGACCTTTCAGAGGTGTATGATGGCAATTTTCTCGGACATGGTGGAAAGGACTATAGAGATTTTCATGGATTATTTCTCAGTCTTTGGGGCCTCGTTCGACGAGTGTTTGAGGCACTTGGAAGTAGTGTTGAAGCGATGTGAAGAATCCAACCTTGTGCTGAATTGGAAGAAGTGTCACTTCATGGTAAAAGAGGGGATTGTCCTGGGACACAAAATATCCAACCAAGGTATTGAGGTGGATAAAGCAAAGATCTCAGTAATCAAAAATCTACCACCTCCAGTATCAACAAAAGGGGTCAGAAGTTTCTTTGGGCATGCCGATTTTTATAGAAGATTCATCAAGGACTTCTCAAAAGTTTCAAAGCCTCTTTCCACCTTGCTAATGACGGGGGTTGCTTTTGAATTCAATAAGGAATGCATGACCGCTTTTCAGACACTCAAGGAGAGGCTCATCTCATCACCCATAGTCATTGCACCAAACTGGGAGCTCCCATTTGAACTAATGTGTGATGCAAGTGATTATGCAGTGGGAGCGGTGCTTGGGCAGAGGATCGATAAGGTATTCGTTTCCATTTACTATGCTAGTAAAACTCTGAATGACACGCAGTTAAATTACGCGACTACAGAAAAAGAATTGCTAGCAATAGTATATGCATTCGAGAAATTCCGGCCATACTTGATTGGGAATAAGGTGATAGTATACACTGACCACTATGCCATAAAGTATTTGATGACAAAGAAGGATGCAAAACCTCGCCTCATCCGATGGGTCCTGCTATTACAAGAATTTGACATGGAGATTCGCGACAAGAAGGGGACAGAGAACTCAGTTGCAGACCATTTGTCGATACTGGAGAACATAGAGAGCCAGAACACCAAGGATGTGCAGATAAATGATCACTTCCCAGATGAGCAATTGTTTCAAGTAAGTGCGGTTTATAAGTTACCGTGGTACGCTGATTTTGTTAATTTTCTTGCAGCTAAGGTAGTACCCCCAGGATTGACAAGACAGCAAGTAAAAAGGTTTTACTCCGAAGTGAAACACTACTATTGGGAGGAGCCAATGTTATACAAACACTGCGCCGACCAAGTCATCGGCGTTAGATACGGAGGATGAGATGCACCAGATTCTCATTCATTGTCACACCTTACAATGTGGTGGACACTTTGGGGCATCAAGAACAACAGAAAAGGTATTGCAAAGAGGGTTCTATTGGCCAACCCTCTTCAAGGATGCCCACGCCTTTGTGAAGAAGTGTGATCGTTGTCAAAGAACAGGGAACATATCAAGACGAAATAAAATGCCTTCGCATGGAATCTTGGAGGTGGAACTATTTGATGTGTGGGGGATCGACTTCATGGGTCCATTTCTGTCATCCTTTGAAAATCAGTACATTCTTCTGGCAGTGGACTTATTTTGAGTTCTATACACATAACTCGATGTTACGAGCTCTGCTTACTTAGCCGCTCACTCGAACTTTAGTTCTCGTTTTCCTTCAGTAATCTTACAACGAACAGGAGTGGATTATGGGTCCAAATGGGTAGAAGCGGTAGCCACTAAAGAAAATGACAGTAAGACTGTTCAAATGTTCCTCCAAAAGAATATATTCACAAGGTTTGGTACACCTAGGGCCATCATCAGTGATGAAGGAAACCACTTTTGCAACAGGAAGTTTAATACATTGCTTTCCCGATATGGAGTCTACCACCGCACTTCCTATCACCTCGCTTAACGGCGCAAGCATAAGTTTCAAGCAGAAAGTGAAGAACATATTGGAAAAGACGGTGGATGACTCGAGGAAGAATTGGTCTATCAAGCAGGATGACCTTTGTGATTGCTGGCATACGAGCAGCATTCAAAACCCCGTTGGAATGTCACCATAAGTTAGTTTTGTAAAGCATATCATCCGCGAAGAGTTGGAACACAAAGCTTATTTGGCAATGGGAAGTTGGATATGGATGCCAAGAGCGGAAGAGGTTGCTACGGTGGCGAGTTGGATGAATTAAGACACAATGATGAATGCAAAGATCTACGCGAACGAACTAAAGTATGGCATGATAAGATGTTGATCGAAAGACTTCCAAGGGACAACAGTGATTTTATTCAACTCGAGGTTAAAGTCGTTCCCGTGCAAGCTCACATCGCGTTGGTCAACCTACAGAAAGAGCATTCCGTGCACTGGCAGCGAAGTAAAGGAGAGGAGCCCTTCAAGGTAAACGGAGGGAGGTGAAACCCCATGTGATCAATGAAACAATACATGAGCCTAGTGACCCTGACTCATCTCACCCAAATAAGTAAGGAACTTGGTCCGCTAAAAGCGTTAAAGACAACGCACGCACGAGGCAACCTTATTTTTTTTTGCAATTTAGTTTTAATTAGAACGTCTCACTGGAAGGTATCGTTTGCATGTTGTGATGACAGTAAGGACCAAAATTTGGAGAAAACTGGAAAATCAAAAGAAAAAAAAATTGGCTCTCAGGCCAACAAGGTCGCATAAGAGCTTGAGAAAGTTAGGCCGCGCGGCGCTAAATCGAGCGCCCAAGACCGAAGTTCTAAGATTGCAAAAGTTTTGGCGCCACGGCGCCGACTGCAGGGCCGCGGCGCCGCGATGAAAAATCTGAGTTTTTAAAAGGAGCCCTAATCCGATTTTTCCTTTCTCCAAATCAAAAATCCAAAACCCTTCCACTCTGACAGGACCTCTGACGCTATCTGCCATGCATTATCCACCACCACCACTTTAAACCAAGTTTGTAAGTTGTCCTGTTTTCTTATATTTCTTTTTTGAGTCTTGCACACATTGGGGACAATGTGTGATTTAAGTTTGGGGGTGTCTTATTGTTTTTGAGTCTTTTTGATCTGTTTTGTGTATTTTTGAGTATTTTTTTGAGTCAGATTTTTTTTTTTAAGATCATGCATGCTGTAGTTACTGGAAACGCCTAGTGAAGTAAGGTTGAATAATGTAATGGAATTAGAAACAACTATCTAAACACTTAGGTTAGATATGCCAATAATTCATGAAATCGAACTATTTGGAGTATTTTGCTTGATTTGTGCATTGTTTATGATTAAACCTATGTGTATGCTTGCTTGCTATTTGAGGCGAAATAGTTAGGATATGCATGTTAGAAAGATAACTCAGACATTTCTTTGTTAGCCCTTTCTTACCATTTTTGCATATCCCTGACATTCAAATTATATCCCTAGTCAGCCCCTTTGAGCCTAAAAATAAGACTTTTCTTTGACACCCTATAATTCCATACTTGTGTCATAAGTGAAAAATTGAGGCGATTGGAATATAAAGTGTTGAAAAAGAGACAAAGAGAGTGAATAATTTTGATGCACCCCAATGAAAAAGAAATAATAAATAGGCAAAAGCGTAAGTTTGGGGGTGCCGGCTATTCATAATACACTTCATTCTCTCAAAACAAAAGAGGGGAAAGATAGGTATGAAGTGAAAAAGAGAATCACAAGAAAAGGGAAGAATTCAAAGCAAAAGAGATTATGGTACGTAAATTGAGCCTAAATGCCTATTTTTACCTACTCATGCCTAAGCCTACATTACAACCCTGAAAAGCCCTGAAGATCTCTTACATGTGTACCCATGATTAGTGGAGAATAGCAAGTAAACATGCCATACAATTTTGAAATTGATATGCATAGTTATGTATTCTTACTTCCATTGAGCATGATTAAATTGAATTTGCGAAATATCTGACTTGAAGTGTTTAGAATGCTAAAATTTCATGCTATATGTTCCTGCATATTATTCTACTAACCTTCATGCTTTTCTAAGTAACAATGATGCAACAATTTGATCAATGTCTTTGAGTCATTTTATTTTCCTTTCTTTCGTGTCTTTGTTTATATTTTCGATCTTTGCTCGAGGGCGAGCAAAGGTTAAGTTTGGGGGTATTTGATCGGTGTATTTTATATACATCTTTTGAGTCATTTTTAGTTAGTCTTTTGCCCATTTTTATACAAATACGTGTCGTCTTAGGATATTTTTTTTTTCTTTTGAGTCATAATGGTTTAAAGTGGCTCATTGGCGAAAATGAGCAAAAAGAGGGCAGAAACAGAGGTTCCAGAGCTCAAAAAGCTAGAAAGTTGGCGAACCGGGCAAGAGGCAGCGTGCCATGGCCTCAACCAGCGACATCGAGGCGCGGCGCCAAAATCTGAGAGCTGCGGGAGTTTGTGGCAGCGGGAATTCTGCCAAATTCGAATGGGAATGGGCCAAAGCCTAAAAGGAAAAGGTTAAGAACGATTTGGAGGCTATAAAAATGAGCTTTCTAGGTCAGATTAAGGGTTCCAAACCCTTGCCAATTCATCACAAACTTGGAGATCAAGATTGGAGACTACTTTTGTGTAATTTCTTGTTTCTTTGTTTTATTTCTTTGTAGTTTATGTTGGATATTAGTTTAGTTCTTGGCATGTCTATGGCTAGGAACTAACTTAATTTATGGTTTTCCATATCAAATCACTTGAAACTCATTCTTATGAATTAATGCATGTTTTGGTTTCTTCTTATCATTGTTGAGATTTATTCAATATTTGTCTTGAATGTTTGATAATTAATTGATCACTAATTATCATAGTCTATATGATTTCTAATCGAAAGCCGAAAGGGGAGATTGTGAATATGCTATAGTTGAATAAACATAGGTTAAATCGTGGACGAAAGTACCCCGATACTTGTGTAGTTTAATAGGTTATTGCTCTTAATCCTCCTTTATAGTCAATCTTATCACCGAAAGGTAGAAGCGTTTTATATTGAGGTTGAGTGTTTATATTACCTTAACAGGAGTATAAAACGGCTTAGTTAACCTGCTATCTCAAAATAGAAGAAGAACCACAATTAATTGCATTAACAAGTAAGATGAGCGAATTGTTGAGGAGATTTGGAAGCCCTATTTCCACCATATCTGAAGTAAAACAAAGTAATTTAGTTAGCATTCATAAGTATAGTTATAAACAATTCATCAATCATCGGTTACCAAATAGATACCATAGAATAGAGTTTGAGAATTGGACACTAATCCCTGAGGACGATAACTCGGTCTTCTAGACTATATTACTTGTCACGATACGTGCACTTGCGTTTAGTGTGTGCATAAATCACACATCAGTACACACGAAGGTGTGGGGGCCTGCCACTATCCCCTCACTCGGAGGATCACATTACAATGTGACCTTCATTGATGATTCAACCAGGAAGCTATGGGTTTATTTCATGAAAAATAAATCGGACGTGTTTAATGTATTCAAAAGGTGGAAAGCCATGGTCGAGAATGAGACAAACCTCAAGTTGAAGTGTCTGTGGTCCGACAATGGCGGAGAATACATTGATGGTGACTTCAAACGATACTGTGCCGATAATGGGATTAAAATGGTGAAGATTATTCCTGGAACGTCTCAACAGAATGGAATAGCCGAAAGAATGAACGGAACGTTAAATGAGCGTGCTCGGAGTATGATAATACACTCTCAGGCGCCCCGAGACATTCAGGCGGATCGATCGATACCATGACCTTCTTAATTAGCAGGGGTATGCGCTCATCCGGGTTTGTAATTCCATAAGAGTCCTGGAGTGGTAAGAAGGTAAATCTTTTTTTTCTGAAAGTGTTTGTTGCTTATCGTACGTTCATATTGATGTTACGTCTAGAAGCAAGCTTGATCCGAAATCTAACAAGTGTTATTTTATTGGCTATGGTGACACCAAGCTTGGTTACCGATTTGGGATGAACCGAATCGGAAGGTCATCCGAAGCAGGGATGTCATCTTTAACAAACATGTGCTGTACAAGGATAAGTTACAGGAGAATTCAGAATATCAGAACAAGGAATCAGAGATAGTCGATTTGAGGGACTTCCCGACACCCGAGTCGCAGCCAGAGGCAGATGAACAAGCTAGTGATGGCGGGGTTGATGAAAATACTGATTCTGAAACAAATCAGCGGACGCCGATCATGGAACTGCACAGATCATCCAAGATCAGAAAGTTGATTCACAGATTCTCTCCATCCCTTAACTACATTCTGCTCACAGACAAATGGGAGCCGGAATATTACAAAGAAGCAATGCAAGTCCATGAATCAATCAAGTGGGACCTGGCGATGAAAGATGAGATGTACTCATTGTCGGCAAATCACACATGGAGTTAGACGAGTTGACAACAAAGAAGAAGGCATTGCAGAATAAATGGGTTTATTAGATAAAGAAAGAACCCGATGGAAGTAAGCGATATAAAGCAAGGCTGATTGTGAAGGGATTTCAAGAGAAATAAGGCATCGACTACACAGAGTTCTTCTCTCCCATAGTCAAGATGGTGACTATCAGAACTGTTCTTGGGCTGGTAGCAAAGGAAGATTTGCATCTTCAACAGATGGACGTGAAAACTGCCTTTCTTCACAGTGATTTAGATGCGGAAATCTACATGCGACAACTAGAGGGATTCGAGATAAAAGGAAAGGAGAATTTGGTGTGCAAACTTCAAAAAAGCTTGTATGGACTGAAACAGGCTCCAAGACAGTGGTACAAGAAGTTTGACAGCTTTATGAGGAAAGCCGATTTCGTAAGGTGCGAATCAGATCACTGTTGCTACTTCAAGAGATTTGAAGAGTCCTACATGATTTTGCTTCGCTATGTCGACGTCATGCTGATCGTAGGAGCAAACCTATAGGAGATTGATTGGCTGAAAAGGAAGTTGTCGGAAGAGTTTGCAATGAAGGATTTGGGAGCTGCAAAGCAAATCCTTGGGATGAGAATCAGCCGAAGCAAGGAGGGCATCAAACTCTCACAAAAAGAGTATGTGAAGAACATTCTTAAGAGGTTCAACATGCATGATGCCAAGCCAGTCAACACTCCATTGGCTGGACACTTTTGGCTGTCAAAGGATCAGTCGCCGACAACCGAGGATGAGAAGAAACATATGGACAAGCTACCTTATGCATCAGCTATCAGCAGTCTTATGTATGCAATGGTATATACAAGACCAGACATTGCACATGTAGTGGGAGTTGTCAGCCGATTTATGAGAAATCCGGAAAAACAACATTGGAGTGGATATTTAGATATCTAAAGGGCAGCTCGAGTTCAACTTTGTGTTTCTGAAAGTCAAAAATAGGATTACAGGGTTACGTTGATGCTGACAATGGTGGTGATGTTGATAGTAGAAAGAGCACACCCGGGTATGTTTACACCTATGGAGGTACCGCAATTTGCTGGGTTTCAAAGTTGCAGAAGATAGTAGCTCTCTCAAGTTGTGAGACTAAGTATGTAGCCGTGACGGAAGCCACGAAGGAGATGATGTGGCTACATTCCTTTCTGCGGGAAGTGGAACAGGACCACAATAAGAGTGTGTTGTACTATAACAGCCAGAGTGCCATTCATTTGGCAAAGAACCCAGTTTATCATGCTCGGACGAAGCACATACAACTTTGGTACCACTTCATCCGATCAGCGTTGGAAGATGGAGTGTTATCATTGGAGAAGATCCTAGGAAGTCAGAATCCAGCTGATATGTTGACAAAAGTTGTTCCAAATGATAAACTGAAGTTGTATACTACTTCTACTGGACTTCGCGGATGAGGATCGGAATCGCTGTTGCAGATGGAGACAGATGATTGAAGTTAGTCTCAAAGTGGGAGATTGTTGAGTTGTGGAGCCTAATTTATTTACCTAAAATATGAAGACCCTAAGCGCAATCGGTTGTCATGATCGGTTGTTGTTATCGGCTGTTACAAAGGCGATTATAATTGGTTGTCGATAAGGCGGTGAAAGAAAAAAAAATTCCCGAGGAAGTAGGGCGGTGGGTTTAAAACCCTAATGCTATTTACTGGAGGGTACCTTATGAATTTCAGGCTTGTATTATGTTGCCTTAGTTTTGGCTATAAAAACTAGGGCGTCATACCTTCTAGGGTATATAGACTACAGAGTGAATTGTACATAGAAAAATATCTTCTTTCTTGAGAGTAAAGCGGTGAGTCGTGAGATGGTGTAGCCGAAGAGAGATTGTAAACTCAAAACTCCATTATAGTGAAAATCTGCAGCGGCAAGTGGAAGTAGTTCTCGCATTGAGGGTGAACCACGATAAATCTGTGTGTGTTATTTTGTTCTTTACCGATTTACTGTTTTCTATTTAGACGGGTTTGGGTCTTCAAATCCTAACAGTATCCTGGAGGGGACAAGTCAGAAAGATTACTGCTGGACCGATAAAGATTTGTTGTAGTGGGCTTGAATCTCCTTAAAGAGAGCGAGATATCCGCGCCTCGGATATATTATTTTCTTCATCTGTATTTTTCAATTGTAACTGTATTTCAGTTGTAATTTTCCCAACATAAACATCTTCTCATAATCGAGTGCTTAGATTTTAAACTGCTAATGTTAATCCTTCATAATGTTTGTGGATCAGTCTTAGCAGAGCAGAGACTTGATCTAAACATATATCATTTGCTCGAATTGTTTTTAAAAAGTGCTTCTCAAAACATTTCACAAAATATAATAATCTCCCTGGAAACTCTTCGAAGAAAATAATCATCACTTTATGCATTAAATGAGAAAATGACAACATTCTTAGTTGTCTAAAGGATAATTTGGTGAATGTTATGTCTGAAATTACCTTGCAGAGGTAGGGTTCCATTGAGATTGCATTGAGCTACTGATAATACTTTAAGGGATGACATTACACCACTGCTCCTGAGAAAGTTCTCATCCAGTGTGTTTCCATCTAACAGTAAGTACTCTATATTCCTTAAAGCTCCCAACTCTTACATGCAAAAGAAACATAGAAGAATCATCAACATGTAGTTAGGTGTTAAAAAGGTGTGCTTGAAAGTGTAAATGCATGAGTAGAAATGGTAATGGCAACTTGAAAATGACCCCTAAAATGGTGGGACAACAAATTATAAGATGTTGATAACGAGAGTTACAACTAATTAACGTTAAAATAACATCTTTTCGTGTAAACCTATGGATTTCTATACATTTCATTAAATCCAAATGGAGACTTGTGGAGTTGTAAATGATTTTTGACGTTTCATTTCTTCAAAGCTTGTGACTTTGATCAAGCACCAATAAGATATATTTGCAGAGTGAGACATACATGGAGTAGAATAAAATCAACTGAAGGAAGAAACTTCAGGAATTATGTTTACCTTCATTTGGTAAAAAGCTTCGGAATGTGTTGTACCTTATATCGAGCTTCTTCAATGCCATTGTAGATGCATTTAGCTCTGTCTAGGAATATAAAATAATTGTGTTAGAAAGCTATCATAAGACCCTTATAAGACTGCGTACAATGGACTCTTGTGATCTGGCCCTTGCGCATAGCGGAAGCTTAGTGCACCGGGCTGTCCTACGTTAGAAAGCTATCCGGAAAAGGAAGCTTTTCATGAAAATTTCATAAGTTTACTTACCTAGAGCAGAGAGAACATTTTCATCATCTAGATTGTTAGAGCTCAAATCTAGGATTTCCAGCTTGTCTAACCCTGATAATCTCTCAGAAACTACAATGTTAAGGAAATTGATTAGTTAGAATATTCTTGTTTTCTGGGGAGACTAGTAGTTCAAAGAGGAAACAATATGCTGGAACCTGATCCAATTTTGTAATCTGTGAACCGTATGTCGGAGCCTGATCCAATGTTGTTGTGTGAGAGGTTCAATGACTTGAGAGATGAAAGTTGACTAAGAGACGCAAAGATGCTGCGATTGAATTGATTCCCTGATAAATCAAGTCTTTCTAGTTTTCTCAGTTTCTCGAAACCTGTAACCAAATTAACAAGAAACTTAAAATGGACATGCTAAATTGTGTGACAGAGTCAAGTTTTCGAGAGTCAAATAGATTATACTTTGAACTTAACATTCTTAAACCAGTATATACTTACACTTGAAGTTGTAATTCAAATTATTGTGATCATACTTCCTATATGGATTGGTAGAACCATTTTGTAATATGTCTGTTTCATTTTATATGACATTCGTTCTGTTTTAGTCCGTTTTAAAAGAATGACACATTTTTATAGTTTGAAATTCTTTAACATTAAATTCTTCATTTTACTTTTAATGACATGCTCTTATAACCACCGAGGGTCTATTGAAAACAACCTCTCCAACTCGCAAAAGTAAAGGTAAGGTCTACGTACATCCTACCCTCCTCAGACCCCACTTGTGAAATTATACTGAATATGTTGTTGTTGTTGACATGCTCTCATAACCATATAATTGTCATAGCATGTTTAAGATAGTACTTTTGGTATGTCAAAAGCCTTTCCTTTTTTTTTTTCCTTTAAAAAAACTTTGTACCTAGTCAAACAACAGCTACATATTACAGGAAAGAGGGAGTGGTATGTTATTTTTTCATTCTATATGAGGGGAGCGTATACAGAGAGAACGAACCTTCAGTCTTCACCCAGCCGGCCAATGAATGTCCAGGGAGGAGCAGAGCTTTGAGGCTTTTGAAGGGAGTAAATAAAGATGCATTAAAAAGCCAGTTCGTCAAAATATCATCAGTATTTGTACCATTAAGAGTACTAAGTTGTTCTTGATTTTTTTTCTTGACAGTAATGGACAACTCAGTGACTCTTCTGGTTTTATTGCTGCAAACAATTCCGTCCCATTGACAACAATCCGAGGTTTCATTAGCCAACCATGATGGCAAATAGTCACCGCCTGTACTGTAGTTTATGTTTGCCTTGAGTTGCAAGAGAGCAATCCTTTCTTCTTTCCAACAACAATAACAACACCACCATCCATTTGCTATGAACAAAATCAACCACCACCAGTATACTATCTTGCTAGTCATATTCTGCTTCTTTACCTACTTGTTCTCTCTCAAAGGTTCAAACAGTTCTCTAGTTACATAGCCCACTGAATATTGATAATACTATAAGATATATCCAGACTATATATAAGAAGAGGAAGCTGGCATGTTATCTGTGCTAGTGGGAGGTAGCTCCGTAAGAATTAGTTAAGGTGCCACAGTTATCAATAAATAACAAGAGGAAGCCCAAAAAGGAAAAAAAAAGAAGAAATAACAATTTTGCACAAACACTATCTTCTTAGGTCCACTATAGATTGAAAATAATACCTATGGTTAGATGCTTGTGGATTTTTTGTTTGTTTTAGTGCATGTTTGGTATTTTTGGGTTGTTACTTTCGTGAAAATGAGCAAGAATTGGGTGTTTGGATTCCGCTCCAAGATCAATTCTCCTCTTCAAAATTGATTCTGGAAGAAACTACAATTTCTAGCTTCTAAGGTGAGCAGAATCAATTCTACATTTATTTCAATTTGGGTTTTTTCCTTTTCCTTCATTTTCCTCTTTAATTTAGTATTGTAATAATATTTAATAATATTGTAAATAGAGTACTATATTTAATAAAAATAGAGTACATACAAAATTAATATTGTAATAATATTTAAGTACTATATTGCGCTTTAAATTAGTATTGTAATAATATTCTACTCATATTTAAGTACTATATTGCACTTTAAATTATATTATTTATTTGTAATTTTTATTTACATACTTCTTATTTCACTATTATTTTAGTATTTTTTATTTATATGTATTTGACTATGTTCATTTTGGTAATTCTACATTCAAAAGCAATTTTGATCAAAATTATCCAAACATCATCAGTTCATAACAATCACTTTTACATTGTTGCATCCAAACATAAATCAATTATTGTCAAACTTAATTCTGTCAAAATCAATTATGTCCACCGCAAAATCAAACACACACTTACTCTTTTAGAACAACGCGTTGATGCTCGATAAATTATAATATTATAGTTACTCTATGTGTAAAATAATATGCCAATTGATTATCAGCATTACAGAGAAACTATAATCTTTCTCATGAAGAAAAATTTAGTGCAATAATTGATGCAGACTGGAGTGGAAATTTCTGCAACTACCTTTTTTTTGTTATGTCCCTTTCAACTTCTTTATTTTATTCTTTTAACGTCTTCTTGTTCTTCTGTTTCTATATTGTGCTCGAATTTAATTGTTGAGAGTCTCGCATCGAAAATGGAATAAGAATTTGGATTTCTTTTGGGGTTGAGTTAGATACAAGATTCATTCTTTGTATGGTATCAGAGTCAGACTCATTCCAAGACTATGTTCACTGATGTTGGGTCCTCAAATTATATCATTCACACTCCAGTTAAAAGGATCTGGGCGTGCGGGAGAGTGTTAAGAGTCATACATCGGAAATTGAATGAAAATTTGGACTCCTTATATGAACTTGGACAATCTTCCCCTCATAAACTAGTTTTTATGGTTGAGTTAGGCCCAAGATTAATTTTTTAGTTCATTCATTTAATGTGCATCAAAACATTGCTTGCAATTTGATTGGTCTAAAGTGTTACAAAACAAGACGACCTTGACTATCATTATCATTGACTTGAGACCCTTTCTCATTGAGGAAAAAATTCCCTCTAGTATCACTTGTATGGAAGTTTCAATGCATCACTTTTTTGTGTTCATATTTTGATAATTATTGTGCTTAACTAGTTCTTCTTCCTTCTTTTTGTTTATTTATAATTTATGGCAGGCCAATGTCAAAATATTTCAGCTACTATAGGAGCTAGTAGTCTTTAGCACTCATTGCAGTGGACCATATACAGGAAATGGCTCATTGAGCAGTATACATTTCTTTCAAACCACTAATTGCACTGAATAATTTTGGCAATTTGTTATTATATCTTTATTAAGGCCATATCGACTCTTCGATTTTGTCTTCAATCCAACTATTCTACGTGACTACTTTTTCACAATAGATCAGTAATAAAATGAAGGGATCTGTTGCGTTCGAAGCACAGCCAAAGTTTTAAATTTTCTTACCCAACACATTCTTATCATGGCTTATACGATAATCAACTATGTTCAAAACATAATAAAAGAAAACTTACAGATTTTCAAACGCATGATTCAACACTAAGGTATCCACGCAATTTGATTACTCGGCTGCAAAATCTAACTCCAGTGTATCTCCTAAGCAAAAAAACTAGGAAATCTTGCTTTAGGAACTGAGAAATTATTTTCTGTAACCTTATAACTATGAGGTATGTGTTGTATATATAGGAGTTCAGGACAAACCTAAACAAATATAAAACAGAAAAAAACTTGGGCCCCATGTTGATGTTCAGTAACGTCCAAGTGGACGGCCAAGGCTACAACTTGGGCCAATAATTTCTGGTTCAATTTCTTCCCTGTATTTGTCCGAGTACCCATATAATATATCCAACACATTTAATTAAATTCGAAATTAAATTCGACTTAATTAAATAATTTCTATCCAATAGAAATATTCCATAATTATTATAAATTAAATATCTCGATTCGTAATCGAATATTTATTACTTTCTCAATACACTCTTAGATCGAAGAAACAATCGCATATAGTGTGACCCTATAGACCTTCACATATCAACATTAATCTAATTAAGGTTCATACGAAACTCCTAGACTGCGTTGTATGACGAACTCAATATGTGAAGTACGTTTACATGAATCCAACAAACTTAACCTTTATGCGGAACTATAAATTTCTTTCAGTCGCGACACACTCGATTAAGCTTAGGATTTGTCAAGTGTCTATCCAAATGTCTTAATCACTTTATCTCACATTTATTAGTTGACAACTAGACCATATTTTAAATATGTTTCTTGCACTGGCCAATTACTTTAGTCAACCTAATAACATTGAGAAGTTGAGTGCTCTTTCGGATTTCCAATCGAGGAATGAATCTTATTCTTGGCTCAACTACCACCTTGATTTACATCCTGATGCACCTAACACAAGTCGTATCATATCCAGAAGGTGTTTAAGTTTAGAACTTGGTCAAAGTACATCATTCTGTAAACAATGTGTGTATTGACCTTAAGTCAAAGGACCTTTATATTCCACAAGTCGATAACACTATAGATATGTATAACAAATAGTTTATCGGCAGGGTATACCAATACTTCTCCAAAGTATTAATGTGTCCATCATGAGTAACCATTACTCATAGCTGTGAGACATTCTACATTCTCCAAGAATGTAATGCAGACCACATGCCGACTTATAGAATATCATCGATATCTCATTCTCGATTATCATTAGTCGATGCTATTTTGAGAGTTACGTTCTATCATTAATATCTCACTCTATTAATGACAACGTAAGCGCAAAGGATGCACATATATGAATAATTGCAAACAATCAAACAATAATTCAATAATTATAAATGTCATAAATATTAATCTAATTAATAATATGAATGTGTTCAAGTACATTTTTGTCCCCAATAAAGATTGTCTCTAGGACATACATACTTTCAATCTCCCACTTGGCCTAGAGTCAATCTCCAATGTATCTAATACCCATATTTTCAAAATGACAATTATGCTTAGCTAAGCGTAATGGCTTAGTAAATGGGTCAACTAGATTATCATCTGTGGGAATATAGTCTAGATTTATTTCTTTAGATTCCACCATCTTCCAGAGTATGTGGTATTTCCTCTGTACATGTGTTGCGGTATTTCTAGATGTTACGCAAGTGTACGTATCGCAATTTGTAATAATTTCGGTAAAATCGAGTATCGTCCACAGAGACTGATTTATCAATTACCAACTAACTAATCTTTAGTTTCTATTTGATAAACGAATATAGGTTGTGATTTCTAAACTAAAGAATTAACAAACTAAAGTAATTGCAGAAATAAAATAATAATGAAAACACACGAAGTTTAATTCAATAATAAAGGAAATTAGGATTTCCAATCTCATCAACTTTCCACTTTATCATTCATTAATGCAAGACTAATGATTTTTCTTCTTATTAATATAACATATTAACTGAGATGTTCTATATTCCAGTTAGGACATATAAAAACTCAACCTAAGTGAGAATTTTCTATATTTCTATGATAAATTCAATCACATAGGAGGATTAAGATCAATAAGCTAAAAAGCTACATAGGCAATCGTGATACTCTCGTTCAAGATTAAACCTACGTCTAATCAACTATAACATATTCAAATTTTTCTTTTCAGATCTTGATTTGAAATCATATAGGTAATGAAAACTAATGACCAGTTAATTCTCATTCAATAAACGCAAATTGAATAGATCTTAATAGACGAAATAAACACTAGAAGTGCATTAAATCATAATAGAGTTTCAAGTGAATCGACGGAAAATTCTAATAAAAGTAATTAGCTCATAAACATACTAAGAAAACTAATTGTCTTAAAAACCAACATGAACTGAATTAAGAAAAGAAAAGATAAAGAACTTGAACAATAGTGGTCTCTAATTGCTCCTTAGCCTCTCGTTTCTTGCCTCCGGTATGAGATTTTCCCTAAAATCTGCCTCCCCTAGCTTATATCACAAAAAACCTTGGAATGGACCATTTTGCCCTCATAAAAATTAGGGTTTTCGCAGATTTTAAGTCGTCGGCACCACAGTTCTGTCAGGGTGGCACCGCAGTGCCACTTTAGCAGAATCTGGCTCAGCTTTCGGGTAGGGTGGCACCGCAGCTCTGATGGTTGGGCGCCTGATCGGTGTATTTTATATACACCTTTTGAGTCATTTTTAGTTAGTCTTTTGCCCATTTTTGTACAAATATGTGTCCTCTTAGGATAAATTTTCTTTCTTTTGAGTCATAATGGTTTAAAGTGGCACATTGGTGAAAATGAGCGAAAAGAGGCGAAACAGGTTCCAGAGCTCAAAAGCTAAAAAGTTGTAACCGGACGAGAAGCGAGCGCGCGCTACCACCAACAGCAATGAGCGCCACGGCGTCAAATAACGAAGCGCAGAAGTTTCAGCGCCGCTGATTCTGGCAAGGCGTCGATTCGTGAAATCAGCCAAATCCGAATAGGAATGGGCCAAGGCCAAGAAGAAAAAGTTGTTGGACGTTTTTGGTGATATAAAAAGGACCCTTAGGTCAGATTTTGGGGAATCCCACACTTGACAGTTCATCACAACTTGAAGATCAAGATTGGAGACTTACTTTTGTGTAATTTCTTGTTCTTTATTTTATTTCTTTTTAGTTTATGTTGGATATTAGTTTAGTTCTTGGCATGTCTATGGCTAAGAACTAACTTAATTTAGGACTTTCCATGTCGAATCACCTGAACCTCGTTCTTATGAATTAATGCATGTTTTGGTTTCTTCTTATTATTGTTGAGATTTATTCAATATTTGTTTTGATTGCTTGATAATTAATTGATCACTAATTATCATAACTTATATGATTTCTAATCGAAATCTGAAGGGGGAGATGGTGAATATGCTATAGTTGAATAAACATAGGTTAAATCGTGGACGAAAGTACCCCGATACTTGTGTAGTTTGATAGGTTATTGTTCTTAATCCTCCTTTGTAGTCAATCTTGTCATCGAAAGATAGAAGGGTTCTACATTGGGGTTGAGTGTTTATATTACCTTAACAATAGTATAAAACGACTTAGTTAACCTGCTATCTCAAATAGAAGAAGAACCATAATTATTTGCATTAACGAGTAAAACGAGCGGATAGTTGAAGAGATTTGGAAGCCCTATTTCCACCATATCTGAAGTAAAATAAAGTAATTTAGTTAGCACCTATAATCATAGCTACAAACAATTCATCAAATTATCGGTTACCAAATAGATACCACAGAATAGAGATTGATAATTGAACACTAATCCCTGAAGACGATAACTCGGTCTTCTAGACTATATTACTTGTCACGACACGTGCACTTGCGTTTAGTGTGTGCATAAATCGTGCATCAAGTTTTTGGCATCGTTTCCGGGGATTGGCGTAGTTCAATATCATTCTTTCTATTCTTAATTTCTAATTTGGTTTTTATTTTTCTTTTTATTATTTTTTTTATTTTTTTTGAAACCGTGCGTCGTGATCCGTTTGTTGATTTTGATCTGTTGCAGGCATCTAGTTTATACGAAGGAGAAGAGGAGCAGATACACTTGTTTCCTTCAACCCTGAGATTGAAAAGACTTGCAAGCAGAACCGGAGAAACAAACGAATCTTGGCCTTAATAGCAATGAGAGGCTTGCAGAATAACAATGAGATGAACGAAGGGTTAGGTGATCATCAACCTAACCAAAGGATGCCCCGGAGGTTACCAATGGATGTGGAAGAAGGGTCGAGTCAGTGAGAGAAGCTTGGGAGATTATGTGCTGCCAAGGGTGAATGGAGCACAAACTTGCATCAGGCTCCCAGCAATAGGAGCAAATAATTTCAAAATCAAGTCTGCGATCCTGAGTATGGTGCATAATACAGTTCAATTCGGAGGGTTGCCATCTTAAGACCCTCATATGCACATAGCAAATTTCTTAGAGTTGTGTGCAAGTTTCAAGTATAATTGCGTTACTGACGCCGCCATCCGATTGAGGCTCTTTCCATTCTCACTCAGGGATAGAGCAAAAGTGTGGTTGGATTCCCTGCCTACATATTCTATATTCACATGGCAGGAGTTGGCACAAAAGTTCTTGGCAAAGTTCTTTCCACCGTCCAAAGCCGCTAAACTGATAGGAGAATTGAACAATTTTTACCAGGTCGATGGAGAGTCACTCTATGAGGCTTGGGAGAGATTTAAAGATTTGCAGAGAAAGTGTCCACATCATAGCAGCTATAGAATTTGGTCCATATTTTCTACAATGGGCTAAGCGGGACCACAAGAACCATCATTGACGCAGCTGCAGGTGGAACCTTCATGAAAAAGATAGCACATGAGGCCCATGATTTGCTAGAAGACATGGCCACCAATAACCATGTATTGGCAGCGGAGGGTAAGTGGAAGGAGAGCGATAGGAGTTCGTGAGATTGATGCCATCACGTTAAATGCGCGGTGCTCTCTTGACCAAGCAACTGCAGCAGAACACAGTGTCAGTGAATGCAGTTCAGATGCCATTGAGTTGTGAGATGTGTGGGGGTCTTCATACCTTTGATAGGTGCCCATCAGCAGACCCCAACAACATCCCTATTGAGCAAGCAGAATGCCAGGCAGTGGGGAATTACTAAAGACCCCAGAACAACCCCTATTCAAATACCTACAATTCAGGGTGGAGAAATCACCCTAACTTTTCATGGAGGGGTGATCAAGGGCAGCAGAACCAGTTTTGAGGTCAATACCAGAGTCAACAACCATTCACTCAGGCCTCATCTTCACAACAATTCAGTGCACCTGCTCAACAAGAAAATCCAAATGAGTTGAGAGTAGCCCTGTTGACACTCACCAACTCACAGACCCAGTTCATGGCAGAGACAAGATCCTCTATCAGGAATTTGGAGACGCAGGTGGGACAACTAGCAAAGATGGCAAACAACAGGCCACAGGGCACTCTCTCTGCAATGTCTGAAATGAATCCCGAGGCGGTGCGAGCGGTGCAGCTAAGAAGTGAAGCGGCTAGAAACGACTATACGGCTGTGGTAGAACAGAGAGTTGAGCGAAAGTAGATGCGAGAGAAGGAGGAGGTTCACGAGGACCGCCTATGTTAGAAAGGTTCAACAGTTCCAGTGAGGGAATACACAGAGAAGATTCCTTACCCTCAGAGGTTGCAAAAGAAAGCAGTTGATAAGCAATTCTCCAAGTTCTTGGAGGTATTCAGAAAGCTGCACATTAACATTCCGTTCATTGAGGCATTGGAGCAAATGCCTACTTATTTTAAATTAATGAAGGAAATTCTTGGGAAGAAGAAGAAGCTAGCTGAGTATGAGATAGTGACATTAACAGAGGAATGCAGTGTCATATTGTAGAAGAAACTGCCCCCCAAGCTTAAGGATCCAGGAGCTTCACATTGCCTTGCACAATTGACAGGGTGACATGTAATAGGGCCCTGTATGATTTGGGGGCCAGCATAAATCTCATGCCCTTGTCCGTTTTCAAGAGGTTGGGTTTGGGTGAAGCCAAACCAACCACTGTGAGCTTGCAGTTGGCGGATAGGACAGTGGTAAATCCCAGAGGAATAATTGAAGAAGTATTGGTTAAGGTGGGAAATTTTTTCTTCCCTGCATACTTTCTCATCCTTGATATGAAGGAAGATGATGAAATCCCTATCATCTTGGGAAAACCATTCTTGGAAACTGGGAGAGACTTGATTGATGTGGACAAAGGCGAGCTGACACTCAGAGTTGAGAATGAAGAGATGGTGTTCAAGGTGTTTAAACACACATTAACCCCTAGTCATAAGTAGATGTTTTGCAGTCAGCACCGTTAACACTTCAGTTAAGCCAGCACATGCCAAATCAAGAGAAATCAGTCCGCCAGTACAGGTGAGAAACGCTAAACCTTCTCTTGAGAAAAATGAGAAAAAGAAAAACAGAAGGCGGAATCGAAAAATGATTATGAAATGGATAGGCTGTGGGGTTAATTTACCCCATGCCTCTTGATAAGGAACTTGCGTCCGGCTAAAAGACGTTAAAGACATCGCTACTTGGGAGGCAACCCAAGGTTATTTTATTTTATTTTATGCAATTTAGTTTTAGTTAGAACAGTCTCATGGGAGGTATTGTTTGCATGTTGTGATGACATGTACAGGGCCAAAAATTGGAGGACGAAAATGTGAAGAGAAGAGAAAATCGGCTCGGCGCCACGGCGTCCAGCAGAGGGCTATGGCGCCGAGAATGCAGAAAGGCGCAGGAGGTTGGGCGCCACAGCGCCGGATCTGAGGCATGCGCGAAAGTCGAAGGTCTCACGAAGTTTGGGCGTGGCTAAATCGAGTGCCAATGGCAAAGTTCAGAGGTGCATAAATGTTTGGGTCTTGCGCCGATAGCGAGGGCGTGGCTCATGAAGGAAAAACTGAAATTTAAAGGAGCCATAATCCGATTTCCCTTCTCCAAATTAAAAACCCAAAATCCTTCCTCTTTCCAAAACCACAAAATCAACCTCCTTTACTAAAATTCTTCCACAAACTAAACTCAATCACAACTAAAGTACTTCAATTCCTTGCACCCTTAGTCATCTCAAACAACAACCCTCATTCTATTGCCTCAATCCATCAATAGGAACAAGAAAATCTTGAAGAACACCGTCCAAGGTAACTTTCATCACTTTTCTTGAAATTATCAGGGGAGGTAATAAGTTTGGGGATGAGCTTTATCGGTGAATAGTGTGGGGTGTGTTGAAGTTTGGTGTGAAAATTTCGCGATAAGATTATACGTAGTGATCGTGGGGTGTTGTACCGGTGCTTTGAGTGAAGTTTGGGAGTTGAATGGTGTTGTAGTTGCTGATTACGCTGGCCACCTCTATAAGGACACTCTATTAACATATGGCCTAAACGACCACAAGAAAAACAAGCACCCGTACCGGCGCGACATACCCCAGAATGAAACCTACCACACTGGGTGCATTGAGGCAAAAGTGGCCTCGATGATTTGGAACCCCATCTCACTGAGACCACAAGACTAGAGATCGGCCGGCCCTGCATACAGGGGTTGTAAAACCCCACGGAAAAGCGAGGAGGAGCACTCGGTCTTTGGATGAAATGTAGACCTAACTTTCTTGAAATTTGTCGCCTCGAAAATTTCCACGAAACCACTGCACGGCCGCCCTTTGGTGGCTCGATCTGGCTGGTCGTCTCTCTCCCTGTCCTCAATCCCCTGTGCATATGTCTGCATCCTAGGAATATTCATTTCTGGCTGAAGGGCCACTCCGTGCAGCGGTGATCATATAACGGTCCAAGCCCATAACATAGCGATGAACTCTATCGGCCATGTCGGCCCATAATAGTATGCGTACAGCGGCGAGTCAAACTCGGGTTGTACTCGTGATGGTCCTCCCATTACGCCTCAATGACAAGAACTTATCAACGGGCTCTCCTCATCTCGGGAGGCAAAAGTGATCAAGAAAGACCTGCGTGAACTCATCCCAAACTCGGAAGAACACCCGCCCGCCGGCGGTTCCCAAGACTCAAACCAGTTCAATGCAATATCGCGTAACCGGTAAGAAGCTAGCACTACTGACTCGGTCTCCGAGGCCCTAAGTACCTGCATAGTCCGATGTATCTGCCGAATGAACTCCTGAGGATCATCCTCAGATCTCGAACAATAGAACTCAGGTGGACTCTGACCGAGAAAATCCGAATCCTTAAAGCATCGACTGCAGGGTTAGCTACTGCTCGCATCGGCGTTGCCCTACCACTATGCTAGTCAATAACACGATCGCTCTCAGTAATCTCTAAACTACGCTTTGGTGACTGGAGGATCGGGTATCAGAACCTCTGTGGCTGCGGCTGTTCTCAGCTCCTCTAATTCTGTCGGCGTAAATGAACTCGCGCGAGCCTGACCTCGTGGCATAGTGCGGGCACGAGTCTGGTAACCCTCGTGTACTACTAGCGACTCTGCTGCTTTGCTTTCACGGGCCTGAGTGGCCTAGTAGAGGCATAGCTGATTCATATACATAAGAATACGTCGAGACGGATCAACCTAATAACACTCTACATTGCGCGATCTCGAGTGAGAAGAATGGAAACCAATCCTAAATGTCTGCGACCTCACGATTATAGATGTGGTGCACAACACACCGATAATCAAGACTACACTAGACACGTGCGTAGACACTTTCCGAGGACTAAGCGCTCGATACCACTTTTGTCACGACCCAGCCGGGCATGGCGGTGCCTACACAGGCACCCTTACAAGTATACATCAGAGATAATCAGCTGAACATACATGAAACTTAAAAAAAAAAAATCAACAAAAATAAAAAAAAACTGGTTAGCCGATAAGGCTACCTCCCTGGACGTATATACATACATAATCAAACGCAGTTACATCCTTCTTATTTACAAACCGACCCACAAGATATGACTACAGACCTTTAAAAGTTTTAACATAACACTGTGACGGGACAGGACCCCGCCATACCCCTGAATATACATAAATCTACAACCTCAGGGAAACCATACAAAAAGATAAGCCCCCGGAGTAAATGGAGCTTTTTCCCAAAACTGAACCGAGATCCTAAGAGCCAGGATCACCAACCTGTGTACCTAATACCTACGGGCATGAACGCAGCCCCCCGAAGAAAATGATTTAACAGTGCAAGTATGAAAGTAAATAAAATCTGATAAACAAATCATAACTGTACAAAAGAATGACAGAGACAAGTATATAAAATAAATATCAGATCCTACCGTGTCATTACAATCTCGTGAACTTAATCGCACTTTATTATCTTTTTCCATTTTTCAATAAGAGTTATAGTCAAATTCTTACGTACATACTTAGGAAAAATCATCGAATTCATAAACATATAACTTACGTATCTTGCATAACATAATTCGGCCCTTTATGGAGGGACGCCTCATTTTGGAGTTCACTTTGATTATCCATACGTGATAATGTAACCCGACCCATTTGCGGGACACGACGAATTCATAAAAATCTTCCCACGAAGGTATACTGCCGACCCGTTACGGGGCGTGATAAAGTCATGTAAGTGCGCCCATAAGGTATCTTGCCGACCCATTCACGGGGCGCGATAAAGTCATATAGTCGCCCATAAAGGTATCTTGCCCGACCCGTTCTGGGGCGATAAAGTCATATAGTCTGCCCATAAAGGTATACTGCCCGACCAATTCCTGGGACGCGATAAAGTCATATAATCTGCCCATAAAGGTATACTGCCCGGCCCATTCCTGGGACGCGATAGAGTCATATAGTATGCTCATAAAGGTATACTGCCAGGCCCATTCCTGGGACGCGATAAAGTCATATAGTCTGCCCATAAAGGTATACTGCTCGGCCCATTCCTGGGAAGCGATAAAGTCTCTTTACATAACATTTTAAACCATCTTTTCACTTCTTCTTAAGTCGTTATAACAACTTCCCATAAAGCTATTATAACAACCTTTCACTTTTAGAGAACTTAAGGCACTTTTATTTCTTTTTACATTAGGGAAAATTAAACCCAAAAGTACTACCTACATACATACTTAAAAAGAATCATAGAACTCCTTCTCTTTTTAAATCCATAAACTTCTCCTTTTAAAAACTCAAGTTACATTCGCTTTTGAAATCAAGCCGCTTAACCTTTGAAATAATTCATGACAACCAAACTTTTTAAATCAAGTCACTCATTCCTTTAAGAATCAAGTCCCATAACTTGAAAAATAAAGTCTCATAACCTTTTTAGAAATCAAGGTTCATAGTCTTAAAACTTCATAACATAAACTCTTTTAATTTAAGTAACATATGCTTTTATGAGTTGTGAATAGGTTATACTCGTTTATAACGATCTTATTAAAGCATCCATGATCTAGAAAGTGTAATACAATTTTGTCGTATCTTAGTTTCTATGCAGATGGAGAATTCTACTCATTTTAATATAATTGATTGTCGATACATTTTATTTTATTAACGCTGCAATGGCTTGTTCGATACTTATTCTCATTCGTGCAGTAAATTAGCAAAGTCAACTCGACTCCAAATACTTCCTAACGACTCTTACTAACATCCCCCATAAGACTTGGTAAGAACTTAGGATAACATAGACCTACCTTTTACATAGAGTAAATCAACATACGTACCTCTTAACTTCTAAGAGTATAAGGAATCATGAAATAACACCACATGTATATTTCACACATAGAACATGCCAAAAGAAGGAAGTGATTCACATATCTCGCGACGATTATCGACAAGTAACAAAATGCTCCAAAGTACTTCAACCTTGATAGCTATTCCATTCTTTAAGTAGAATACGCTACTCGTAGTACTTCAACCTATAATGGCCATAATACGTCTATTAACCTCTAGCTTCAAACGTAGAATATTCTAAGTGTAAAGTCACCAAATTCTACGGAAAATCGGACAATACTTCCTTTGTTTCTACATACTTTTCCACCTTTTTCAGGGCCTGAATTTAACAACCAAACATGCCACATTTAAGGCCCAACAATTCAGCTATCCAAAGGGGATTACACGCCTTAACATGACGTGTAAAATTCTGCCCCACAATAATACAAAACAATCCAATAATTTCATGCCATTCTCGGCTATAATGCATCATACTACAAGGTCTTATCCACTTCCTTATTCAATCCAAGTTGTTACGTCTAACATGTCATATAGTCACAAATAGTTGTAACAATTATAACCACTTTAATCAACTCTTTAGATAACATGTGACGATTACACTAGTAACTAAATTGAATTACAATCTTAAAGGCTAAATCATGCACTTTCGGATTCCATCCAAATATTCCATAACACTTATCAATATTCATAATATATTTCACATGATCATTTCTAACTACTACAACATGAAATCTTGAATTACAATAGCAAGACGGAAATTATTACCTCTTTAAGCCCAAAACAATCCAAAACCTAAAGTCGATCCTTAGCAACTTCAACTCCTTTTCTTGACACTCCAATCCGCTATTTGCAACCCTTACAAGCTTGTGAAAACTCCTCTTCTAATTCCAACTTCAAAGTTGAAGGACACCTTAGGTTTTCGCCTTGCGACTAACGTAAAAACGTCGTTTTTCCGGAATCTTTCTATTGAGATATCCTTACAATACCCTTAGGAACCTTGGTTTAAAGTATCGGGATTATTGAACCACAAACGAAAAAAATTTCTTCTTGGAATGGAGCTTAGCCGAGAGCACCTTAAGGCTAGCACAATGTTCTTGAAAATTTTCTAAGTGTTAGAACTTGTCTTGCTACTAGTGTGGTTATATAACATCATGGAGGGTCTAGATTAGAACAAATGTGTGGCTTGGATGAATGGAATTTAAATATCAAGCCAAGTGGGCTCTTTGACTTAGTCAATAATATCAAGCTTGGGCTTTGCAAGACTTGATCATCTTTGTCTTGGTCAATTGACCATTCTAACCTTGGTCTATTTCATCCAAGACCATCCGGGGGGGGGTGACACGTGTCACCCTCCCATTCGTCGCAATATTTTATTTCCCGACATTTCCATAATTCCGATAAATTTTTACTAGTCTCAAATCTTAACATTTTTGAGTTCTAACGTACGTTCTTATAAACATATCTTGAAATTACGGGGTGTAACATTCTTCTCCCCTTAGAAACATTCGTCCCCGAATGTTCTTTCGGAGCTCGACCTAACATTTCTCGGTATAGTCTCATAAAACTACACTTAATGAAATCTAATTATACCACATATGGCCCAAATACATCGCACATGCATATCCATCCATCATAAGCCAAACGAGAAAACAAATTCAAAGTGTGCACCATCACTATTTACTCTCATACATGGCCTAAAAGGATTAGCTTTTCGTACTTCCAACTTACTTTACCATACATACATAATCTCAGTATTATCCGTTCATGACACTTAAACATACAACAACCTTATCATGCATACAAGTATCTAAAGGGTCAAAGATATACCTGAAATCATATAGGCGGTTCAAAGGAACGCTAAAATTGAGAACTTCCACCACGACCTCTGCCACGGCCTGTCGGTGCATGAACATCCTACCTAACTATTGAAAGCGAAGAACCCGCAACTGATCCAGTAGACTGTGCTGTCTCACCAGGGCCACCTCTATAAGGACACTCTCTTAACATATGGCCTAGACGACCACAAGAAAAACAAGCACCCGTACCGGCGCGTCATACCCCAGAATGGAACCTACCACACTGGGTGCATTGAGGCAAAAGTGGCCTCGACTGACTGGAACCTCCATCTCCCTGAGACCCTGAAGCTCTAGAGATCTGACCGGCCCCTGCATACCCGGGGTTGTAAAACCCCCCGCCGGGAAACTGAGGAGGAGCACTCGGTGCTGGCTGAAATCTAGACCTAGCCTGCTGTTGAGGCTGTCCGCGTCGAAAATTTCCCTGAAACCCTGCCGTCCTGGCCCTTTTGGGCTGGCCTCGGTCTGGCTGGTCCTCTCTCCCTGTCCTCAATCCCCTGTGCATATGTCTGCATCCTGGCAATATCTATACCTGGATGAAGGGCCACTCCCAGGCAAGAAGTGATCATATAACGGTCTAGCCCCATAACATAGCGATGAACTCTATCAGCCATGTCAGCCACAATAGTATGCGCATACCTGACCAACGAGTCAAACTCCAGGTTGTACTCCCTGATGGTTCTCCCATTCTGCCTCAATGACAAGAACTTATCAACCCGGGCACTCCTCATCTCAGGAGGCAAAAAGTGATCAAGAAAGGCCTCTGTGAACTCATCCCAAACTACTGGAAGAGCACCCACACCCCTCGACAGTTCCCAAGACTCAAACCAGTTCCAACGCAATATCGCGTAACCGGTAAGAAGCTAGCACTACTGACTCGGTCTCCAAGGCCCTAAGTACCTGCATAGTCCGCTGTATCTGCCGAATGAACTCCTGAGGACCATCCTCAGATCTCAAACCATAGAACTCGGGTGGACTACAACCCAGAAAATCCCGAATCCTTAAACTGTCGGCTCTAGGGTTAGCTACATGCTCCTGTCGGCGCTGCCCTACTACTATGCTAGTCAATAACCCGATCTTCTCTCTGTAATCTCTAAACTCTGCCTTTGCCGTGACTGAGGCTCGGGTATCGGAACCTCTGGGTGTACGTTCTCGGCTCTCTAATCGCTTGGCGTAAATGAACTCGCGCCGAGCCACACCTCGGGCATAGTCCGGGCACAGTCTTGGTAACCCTACGTGTACTACTAGCGACTCGCCGCTTGCTTTGCCTCTGGGCCACGGTCGCCTTACGTGGAGGCATAACTGATTCATATACATAAGAATACGTCAGAGACGGATCAACCTAATAACACAGCTCTACTGCACGATCTCAGACTGAGAAGAATGGAAACCAATCCTAAATGTCCTGCAGCCTCCTGATTATAGATGTGGTGCACAATACACTGATAATCAAGACTCTACTAGACACGGTCTGTAGACACTTTCCGAGGACTAACAGCTCTGATACCACTTTTGTCACGATCCGACCCCGGGCCCGCGACTGGTGCCCTACCTGGGCACCCTTACAGGTATACATCAGAGATAATCAGCGGAACATACATGAAACTTTAAAAAAAAATCAACAAAAATAAAAAAACTGGTTAGCCGATAAGGCTACCTCCCTGGACGTATATACATACATAATCAAACGCAGTTACATCCTTCTACTTTACAAACCGACCCAAAAGATATGACTACAGACCTTTAAGAGTTTTAACATAACACTCTGACGGGACAGGGCTCCGCCATACTCCTGAATATACATAAATCTACAACCTCAGGGAAACCGTACCAAAAGATAAGCCTCCGGAGTAAATGGAGCTTTTTCCCAAAACTGAACCGAGATCCTAAGAGCAAGGATCACCAACCTGTGTACCTAATACCTGCGGGCATGAACGGCCCAGAAGAAGTCGATCAACAGTGCAGAGTATGGAACAAATAAAGTCTGAGAAAGAAATCATTACTGTACAAAAGAATGACAGAGACAAGTATATAAAATAAATACCAGATCCTACCGTGTCATTACAATCTCGTGAACTTAATCGCACTATATTATCTTTTTCCATTTTTCAATAAGAGTTATAGTCAAATTCTTACGTACATACTTAGGAAAAACCATCGAATTCATAAACATATAACTGACGTATCTTGCATAACATAATTCGGCCCTTTATGGAGGGACGCCTCATTTTGGAGTTCACTTTGATAATCCATACGTGATAATGTAACCCGACCCATTTGCGGGACACGACGAATTCATAAAAATCTTCCCACGAAGGTATATTGCCCGGCCCATTCTGGGACGCGATAAAGTCATGTAAGTCTGCCCATAAAGGTATATTTCCCGACCCATTCCTGGGACGCGATAAAGTCATATAGTCTACCCATAAAATTATACTGCCCGGCCCATTCCTGGGACGCGATAAAGTCATATAGTCTGCTCATAAAGGTATACTGCCCGACCCATTCCTGGGACGCGATAAAGTCATATAGTCTGCCCATAAAGGTATACTGCCTGGCCCATTCCTGGGACGCGATAGAGTCATATAGTCTGCTCATAAAGGTATACTGCCCGGCCCATTCCTCGGACGCGATAAAGTCATATAGTCTGCCCATAAAGGTACACTGCTCGGCCCATTCCTGGGACGCGATAAAGTCTCTTTACATAGCATTTTAAACCATCTTTTCACTTCTTCTTAAGTCGTTATAACAACTTTCCATAAAACTATTATAACAACCTTTCACTTTTAGAGAACTTAAGGCACATTTCTTTTTACATTAGGGAAAATTAAACCCAAAAGTACTACCTACATACATACTTAAAAAGAATCATAGAACTCCTTCTCTTTTTAAATCCATAAACTTCTCCTTTTAAAAACTCAAGTTACATTCGCTTTTGAAATCAAGCCGCTTAACCATTGAAATAATTCATGACAACCAAACTTTTTAAATCAAGTCACTCCTTCCTTTAAGAATCAAGTCCCATAACTTGAAAAATAAAGTCTCATAACCTTTTTAGAAATCAAGGTTCATAGTCTTAAAACTTCATAACATAAACTCTTTTAATTTAAGTAACATATGCTTTTATGAGTTGTGAATAGGTTATACTCGTTTATAACGATCTTATTAAAGCATCCATGATCTAGAAAATGTAATACAATTTTGTCTTATCTTAGTTTCTATGTAGATGGAGAATTCTACTCATTTTAATATAATTGATTGTCGATACATTTTCTTTTATTAACACTGCAATGACTTGTTCGATACTTATTCTCATTCGTGCAGTAAATTAGCAAAGTCAACTCGACTCCAAATACTTCCTAACGACTCTTACCAACATCCCCCATAAGACTTGGTAAGAACTTAGGATAACTTAGACCTACCTTTTACATAGGGTAAATCAACATACGTACCTCTTAACTTCTAAGAGTATAAGGAATCATGAAATAACACCACATGTATATTTCACACATAGAACATGCCAAAATAAGGAAGAGGTTCACATACCTCGCGACGATTATCGACAAGTAGCAAAATGCTCCAAAGTACTTCAACCTTGATAGCTATTCCATTCTTTAAGTAGAATACGCTACTCGTAGTACTTCAACCTATAATGGCCATAATACGTCTATTAACCTCTAGCTTCAAACGTAGAATATTCTAAGTGTAAAGTCACCAAATTCTACGGAAAATCGGACAATACTTCCTTTGTTTCTACATACTTTTCCACCTTTTTCAAGGCCCGAATTTAACAACCAAACATGCCACATTTAAGGCCCAACAATTCAGCTATCCAAAGGGGATTACACGCCTTAACAGGACGTGTAAAATTCTGCCCCACAATAATACAAAACAATCCAATAATTCCATGCCATTCTCGGCTATAATGCATCATACTACAAGGTCTTATCCACTTCCTTATTCAATCCAAGTTGTTACGTCTAACATGTCATATAGTCACAACTAGTTGTAACAATTATAACCACTTTAATCAACTCTTTATATAACATGTGACGATTACACTAGTAACTAAATTGAATTACAATCTTAAAGGCTAAATCATGCACTTTCGGATTCCATCCAAATATTCCATAACACTTATCAATCTTCATAATATATTTCACATGATCATTTCTAACTACTACAACATGAAATCTTGAATTACAATAGCAAGACGGAAATTATTACCTTTTTAAGCCCAAAACAATCCAAAACCTAAAGTCGATCCTTAGCAACTTCAACTCATTTTCTTGACACTCCAATCCGCTATTTGCAACCCTTACAAGCTTGTGAAGACTCCTCTTCTAATTCCAACTTCAAAGTTGAAGGACACCTTAGGTTTTCGACTTGCGACTAACGTAAAAACGTCGTTTTTCCGGGATCTTTCTATTGAGATATCCTTACAATACCCTTAGGAACCTTGGTTTAAAATATCGGGATTATTGAACCACAAACGAAAAAAATTTCTTCTTGGAATGGAGCTTAGCCGAGAGCACCTTAAGGCTAGCACAATGTTCTTGAAAATTTTCTAAGTGTTAGAACTCGTCTTGCTACTAGTGTGGTTATATAACATCATGGAGGGTCTAGATTAGAACAAATGTGTGGCATGGATGAATGTGATTTAAATATCAAGCCAAGTGGGCTCTTTGACTTAGTCAAAAATATCAAGCTTGGGCTTTGCAAGACTTGATCATCTTTGTCTTGGTCAATTGACCATTCTAACCTTGGTCTATTTCGTCCAAGACCATCCGGGGGGTGACACGTGTCACCATCCCATTCGTCGCAATATTTCATTTCCCGACATTCCCATAATTCCGATAAATTTTTACTAGTCTCAAATCTTAACATTTTTTAGTTCTAACGTACGTTCTTATAAACATATCTTGGAATTACGGGGTGTAACATCTATGTCCTGTGTTTGCCCATCCATAGCCACATTTGTTGTCTTCCTGTTCCTGTTGTTGTTGTCATCTGGATAACCATTGAGTTTATAACACTTTTCTTTAACGTGACCATTCTTCTTGCAATAATCACAGTAGTATAGTAGCTTGTAACATATCTCTCGATGATGTTCCTTCATTTTACAGAAATCACAATAAGACTTCGATTTATAATTTTGTGAAGTGGAAGCCTTACTGAGCAGAGTATGTAGCTCACCTAGGACATCAGAGATTGCTGGAGTTTTTAATGGGACTAAATGACGAATATAATCAGGTTATGAGTCATATCCTTCTAATGGCACCTGTTCCAACTGTGAACCAGGCCTATGTGATGGTCGCATAAGATGAAAGTCAAATTTCACTCCCTGTATATTTCCCAGGCCTATGAGATACATGACCCTCATGTTGAGAAGTTGTAGACTTGTTACAGTTCATTAACCCAAAAAATCTGAACTATAACGTAATGTTTATTTTGGAGAAAGATTACAGACGAGATTAAGAAACGAATATAATACCAACACCAACATTATGAATGTGTTATCTTCCTTAGCTAGAAAGAAGAAAATATTGCAAATAAGTATATGAAAATCATTTATCTTCCCTAAGAAATTCAAATAAAAGTATATTAGCTAGGGATTTAAAACCTTCACTCCATTAACTTTGACATAGAAGGGCCAAAACCAAATCATGGTAAACAAAGAAAGTTTCTGAAAGACAAGCCCTCCAATGTTTTAATATAAAGTCCATCTCAACCACAAGTCCTCTTGAATATATATTATATTTCACCAAGAAGTTTCATAACTATCCAAAAATAACTCCTCCTTTGACATGGGGATATAAAGGGGATGTTTTTTCCCTTTTAATAATAAGTTTAATACATATTAATCATATATTCACATTCATTATCTATGGTAGAAGGGGGAAAGAAAAAACTATGACTCTTTGTTATCCTTATTTACACCTCATTTATAAATAGGAGTGTAAAGAATAGAGGAATACTAATTTTCATATATTTTTTTGTACAATAATATGAAAATAAAAAATTGTCAAAAAAATAAGAAAAAAATAAATACAATCTTTGACCAAAGAGGTGTCATAACTTGTACATTAAATTAAAAATTATGAAATTAATTACTAATATTAATAAAGAGTAGAAGTTATGAAGATGAAGGAGTGAGTTGTGGAGAAGACTTTTAAAATTAAATTAATTAAAAATGATATAAAAATCAAAAAAAAAAAAGAGAAAAAAGATAAATAAGATCTTTGTCCATAGAGAGGTGCCACGTAGAATTGTCAAATTCGAGTTTTATATTATATATTGATTTTAATTTTTTAAACATAGCACAATTACTCATAATTAAGAGAGTTAAGAAGTGACTTTTGAGTTTCTTTAACATAGCACATATATAAATTGGGGGAAATAGAAAAAATGCCAAAAATTGAAGGAAAAAAAGAATATTCTTGTCAAGAGAGGGAAAAAGATCTATTACTGTAGCTATTTTTCGCAAGTATTGAAAAAAGAAAGTTCATAAATCAGTAATATTCTAGAAATTTCTAAATAAACTAAAGAGTATTATAAAGAGCATGAAGGAGAACAAAATAACAACATACCTTGTATCGAATGTCATTTTCGATGAAGAAGCGCAAGCTTGGCGCAAGAGACAAATGTGTTTTGTTTTGTGGAGCATCTAAATTGAGAATTATAAAGGCAAAAGTGTAAAATCTAAGAATAATAAAAAAATTAAAATCCTGATCAATAAATGGTGCTATGATCTTCCCAAAAACATCACTCATTCTTATAAAAATAATTAGGACGTTCATGCCAACAATAAGATAAACATAAAATATGGGGATTTAAAAAAAAAGATAATTATATTTTTTGGCCAAAGAAAAATGTCATGTCACTCTCCTTTGCCTAGCTTTATAATATATATGGATATACATGATTGTAGATTTTTCTAGAATTATTTAGCTTGCCAATTAAAACTATCTAAGCAACAAAGTCTGTATATTTTAATTTTCATATATTAAGGAGTATAAATATAAAAATTCTAGACTAAACTAAAAGATATGATGATCATTCTCAACAATTGTGTCACGAACAAAGTGAAAAAGAAGTTCAACAATATAATTTCTATAACATAATAATTTAAATGATGAAAAAAATCTAACATTCTAAAAGATATTCATATAATAAAGCTTACTCAAGACACTCACTCACTTGCTAAAATAAATATTTGAGTACCTCACATGGGAACAGTTCCTTCTCCGTCAATATTTTTTTTATTTTGTGCTTTTGATTTCCTCCTCAGTTCTATAATTTTGTGCTTTCGATCTCCTCATACATTCTACAACGAACAAACTGAAAAAGAATATCAACAGTAGAAGTTCTATAACATAATAATTTAAAGGGTGAAAAAAGTAAACATTCTAAAAGATATTCATATAATAAAAGTACCAAGACACTCACTCAATTGCTAAAATAAATATTTGAGTACCTGACATGGAAATAGTTCCTTCTCCATCAACTTTTTTTCATTTTGTGCTTTTGATCTCCTCCTTCTACAATTTTGTGTTTTTTATCTCATTTTTTTACAATACTCTTCATTTATTGGAATGAAAATACCATATTGGTGTGATTTTAATTAGGTGTCATAACTTATACATTAAATTAGAAATTATGAAATTAATTTCTAATACTAATTAAGAGTATAAGATATGAAGATGAAGGGGTGTGAGTTATGGAGATGAATTTTTAAATTAAAATAATATAATTAAAATGATATAAAAAACTAAAAAATGAGAAAAAAGATAAATAGATCCTTGGTCATAGAGATGTGCCACATAGAATTATCTATTTTTAACTTTATATTATATATGTGAGTATTATAATGGATTTACGGGAATAGTATACTACTATCACTAGTGTTTTGAAAGGATAAACTATACAAATTACAATAGTTAACAATCTTGTAGCCAACAAGAGTTGTGGCTACTGAACATTGTGAGTTCTTGTGTCACGTCTTAGATTTGTGTCCTTGAGTCCGTCTGGAGTCTTTCGTCTAGGATCTTCAATTCAATTGCTACAAATTCCTTGATCTTGATAACCTGAAACCAATAACCACTAAATCTGGAAATCAAGAACAAATTAATGGTTTGTTGAGTCGATTGATGTTCAATCTGTCCTTAAGACAATATTGCCCTGTATAAATTTCTTAACGGCTATTGGCAATTTGTCTCCCAAGATAAAACAACAACAAATAATTGAGCAAATGATAACTCAATTGTTTACTATAAAAGAAGAACCTCCGAGTGTGTGAAAGTATGCTAGAGAGGGAGAGTTTCAGAAAATTCTAAATTATACAAATGTTCTTACAATTGAGCCAATGGCATCAATTTATAGGGTGATGAATGTGTCTTCCCAGTTAACCAAATAATGGCCATCAATGCCAAGTAATGACCATTGATTTTGGGGTTACAATTCAGCCAAGTTATGCTGAATTCATGAGCCAAATAATGAAGAGTTATTGCTCCAAAGTCAGCTCAAGAATCAGTTTTATTTCTTCTCCAACGGTCTGAAAACCGTCAAAGCACCGCGACCTGCGAGGCGCGCGGCTAAAACTTCAGAGTTCCTGCGAGTCGTGGCGGCGTTAGTGGATCGCGCGTCGCGGCGCTCCGAGGCTTCGCAGGGTTTTCTAACTCATTTCATCTTTTTACACATCGTACACTTCTTCCTTCTTTTACCAACATGAACCATCGTCATTTGGCCAATAACCGTCTATCATTTCATGTCCCGAACATATCGTATATGTACCAATATCTCTTTCACTAGGAAATTTGCGATCCTTGGCACAACGTGTGCATGTGTGTGGAAACGAGGTTTCCGACGTGCGGAGCCCCAATTGTTAGAGTCATAAATAATAGGATTAACTATATTCACGTTAATAAATTTCTAATAATCCCCTCTTGAAAGAGATTTTGGAGCACACACATGGTGTCTTTCTAACAATCTTTCAGCAGATCAATGTTGCATCTGGATAGTTAGCCGTGGATTTGAACCTTCCATAATAGAATACTATCGGACTTACTTACTGCACGGTGAATGTGATGTCTTGAACTGTCAGTGTTTAGTGGAATCCAAGACAATGATATCAACACAACACATTTCCTTACTCTATTCTTCTTTAAGGTTTTGTTCGTTGTGGCCATAGACACATCTTGGATTCTTAAGTGCTTCAAATTGAGGTCGGCCAGTCCTCGCGCTTAAATAGGTGGTCTCCTACGAGGTATTCTTCTATACCCAACTTTTACAAGTATTAGGAACCATTATAAGTTTCCCCAAACCTAACCTCAACTGTTGAGGATTATCAAAGGTTTTGAAAACTTAACCTTTTACCCCTTTGCAGGTAGCACTTGATGTCTATCACGGGAACGACCTTGGATTCATGTTTCTATGTAGAAACATTATCTGAAGTGCTCTTGCTTCCACCGAAGCGCTCCACTGAACTTTTACGACTTAGTTTTCCCATTGAACCTAATTCATGGGATCTCCAGTCTTTTAGGTTGGGTGTCCGCGCTATCAGTTCTTAATGATTGTGTTTTAGGCCCATTCCCCCAGACAAGCATAACTCTTGATCTTCGCGTAGTCCCTTAATTTAAAGGATCAGTTATATCCTCTGATTTAGTAATCAAGGATGTGTCACCCGATCAACTGCCACACGGTATTATGTATGTGACATATATGTCCAGACGTCGTCATTCGTGCTCTCACAGTGTATAACTGTAGCAGGAACGAGTTACTCCCAATAAGGGACATCCTCTAAGAGATCGTGAAGTTACTCAACTTCTCATCATGTTTTGTACACAGCGTAAACTCCGATTCCATCACGAATCGGCCGATGCAAGTTTGCTTAGAGGATTTTCCGAAGACACACAATACACATACACTTATGGCTTTGGTGTTCTTCTATTCTGATGTCCAGTTTGTATCACTATGTTCTTCCAGACCCGCTGGACATCCAGAATATAGATAGGCGGATATTTCAGATGTCGTCACATCCAATTTAAAGCCTTCTATTGATCATTACCAGTGAACCTTAGTTCAACCGATCCTCTTTATGAGCCGATACCAGGTCAATTGTAGTGTGTGAAATACATTGAACTACATATGACCCGCGTCTATCACTCTTGATATATGGTTACACGATGAATCCAATCAATTCTATGACTCATATCCTTTGGTGACTTCAACGAGACTATAAAAAATGACTCAAAGATGAGTTTGGTTTAGACCAGTCCGTTAGATGTCTTGGAATTCTCAATTCCTAAAATGTCATATGTAATACCCATATCATCGAAATATAATTTCAACATACTTCTAAGATCAAATTAGGATTACTCTTTGTGATCAACACATCGTCTACGTAAAGGCATATCATAAATGAGTTAGAATTACCTTTTTCATGTAGACACATTGGCCACACTCTTTAATGGAGAAACCCTTCGATAGTAGAGTACTATCACAGTTTTCGTGCCATTGCTCTGGGCCTGTTTCAGCCGGTACAGATATTTGACAAGTTGACAGACTTTCTTCTCTTCCGTGGAACCACATAACCATCGGGTTATTCCGTATTATTTTCTTCTTTCACTTTCGGACCTTTGGTTTTCCAATTGTTTGGCTTTCTAGCTTCAGAGTCAATGTTTTTGTAGTCAGATTCATTATTTATGTTTTGTCTGAACCTTCCAGGACCAAAATTGTTACACCCCGTAATTTCAGGACATGTTTTAAGAACGTAAGTAAGAACTCACAATGTTAAGATTTGAGACTTGTAAAATTTTGTCGGAATTATGAAATTGTCGGAAAGCGTAGTGTTATGACGAATGGGAGGGCGACACGTGTCACCCCCCTTACTATGCCTTGGACGATTTTTTTTAGCAAGGGCATAAGGGTCATTTGACCTTTGTTGCAAGACAAGTCTTGCAACTTGAGGCTTGATATTATTGACTAAGGTCAAAGGTCCCACTTGGTCTTGATTTTAATGTAAGACTACTACATCTTATCCATCCATGTGTTCTTATCATAACCCTCCTTTGCACTATATAATACTAGTAGTGCTAGTGTGAGCTTAACACTTAGAAAAATTCTTGAAAACTTTGAAGAGCTATAGAGGGGTCTCGGGTTTGCCACAAGGAAGAAGAGAAATTTTTTTGTTTCTTGTTCATTCCACTCCCCACTTTAAACCAAGGGTCTTAGGTGTATTGTAAGCCTTTCTTAATAGAAAAATCTTGGAAAAAGATTGTTTTCGGGTTAGTCGCAAATGAAAACCTAAAGGGTCTTTCTAGGTTTTGCTTGGAGTTTTGAAGGATAATTGTTGGTATTGTTCTAAGGGTCTCAACAAGCGGTTGGAGGTGTCTTGAAGAGGTTCTAATCTTCTAAGGAGCGACTTCGATTTGGAGTTGGATTAAAAATCGTTAAGGTATAATCTTGTCTTTTAAAGGTGTACAAGATTGCATATTTATATTGTTGTTGATAGCTTTGTATGTTGCGAGCATGAAGTGTTATATAGAGGTTATAAGAATTATGGATTGGTTATAGCCTTGGAAATCCAAAATGTAATGTAAGCCATGACTAGTTGAATTACAATTTAATCGTTGTTAGAACCGTCGCATGTCATTGACTTAAGGATTATGGTTATTATAATCAAATGCGACTTGATATCTTGTTATGCTACTAAATTGGATTGAAATGGAAATTGGATAAGAATTAGATTTGTTGAATCAAGGTGGCCGAATTTGGAATGTAGTTTGTATTGGTTGGTTATTCAATTGTATTGAACTACTTTCTATATAATTGTGAGCCAATTGAAATGTGTAGTTATTCAATTGTATTGAACTACTTTCTATATAATTGTGAGCCAATTGGGGCTGTGTAGTTATTCAATTGTATTGAACTACTTTCTATATAATTGTGAGCCAATTGGGGCTGTTTGGTTATTGTATTTTCGGCCTTGAAAAAGGTGGCGAAGTGAGTAAATACAAAGGAGGTGCTGCCCGATTTTCCGTAGAATTTAGAGACTTAACACTTATGATATTCTACGATTGTAGTAAGGCTTTAATAGACGTATTGTGAATATTATAGGTTGACATACTACGGGCGGGACTTTGTACTTGGCAAGTGGTTTGACAGACGAGGTATGTAGAACTTTTCCTATCTTTGAGCATGACTAGTTTCACGTATATAGTGCGGTAGGCGTCTGAGACTTCGACATTCTTTACTTGTTTTATGAAATGCCAAGTCGGGTGAGTTAGGAGATTAACTCACTTCTTTGAGAATATTAAAGATGTCTTAAGTCTTGTTAAAGATAAGGGACTTGAAGAATTTTAAAGTATGTAATACTTGTGTCGTTTTAATCGTATAAGTCCCTTGGATAGGAAAATGTACTTGACTAAGGTATAAAGTGAATATAACGACTTTATGGGGAGTTGGTTGTATTGACTTTATGCAAAGGTAAATGGCTTGTGTTAATGAAAGGCAAATTGATTTTAAGGTATCAATTGCCCAAGGTTTAATAAGAAAATGAGTCACTTGATTTAGAAACCTGCTTTAAATTCTAAAGGTATTGTATCGGTCTTGAAATGTAATTTGGACTTGATACTATGGTTACTAGTGTCTTGGAAGCTTTCTACTAAAATGAGTCTTTTGTTTAAGGAGTAGTAGTTCGTGGTACTTGTGGTTAAATTCACTGATTCTTATAAAAGACATGATAGTGCCTTAAGTAAACTAAAATGAGAGTGTAGATGAATAAGACTAATAAGAAGTTAGGGGATTGCTAACTTGCTTAATTATTGTATGACGGCCGGTTGTGAGATAGGGTAAGAGTATCAGTGAGGGGCAAACCCCCAAGACGCTATACCACCTTCTCCAGGATAAGAGTATAAATGAGGGTAAGCCCCAAGACGTTATACCACTGCGTTACTATCTTCAGGTAAGAGTATAAATGAGGGCAAACCCCAAGACGTTATACCACCGTCAGTGGTAAGAGTGTAAATGAGGGTAAGAACTCCAAGGCGTTATACCACTGCTTTTATGGGTTCGCTACCCATGATTTGATTGCGAGATCGCTATTATGATGTTGTAAGTATTCTCGATTTACTCTCATTGTTAGTAAGGCCTTGTATCGTAATTTTGTTATCATACATGTCTCCCTTTCTATAAACTTATGTTGTAATTACAGTACTTTCGATTTTACATACTTAGTACATATTGTGTCGACCCCCTTCTCGAAATGCGTTCATGCCGCAGAAAGGGTGGCAGTGTGCATCCACATTCTTAGGATCACCTATCGGGCGCCTAAGCTCCATTCTCGGAGGCTTGTCTTTCTTTTAGTCTGATCTTTCCACGATGTTGTAGATATATGTACATTCAGGGTATGGCGGCCCCGTCCCGCCGATTGTTATTCCTAGAGGTCCGTATTCACGTATGTGGTTGGTCGTAAGAACTAAGTTGTAAGTTGTACTTTTGACTTTGTTTATATTATGGAGCGACCTTATCGGTTAGCTTGTGTTGTATATTGTTTACATATGTGTTTATGTTGTGTATGTTCATTGCTATTCTCGATGTATACACAACAGGGTGCCAGGGTAGGGCACGATCGCGGCCGGTGGGTCGTGACAAAAGTGGTATCGAGCGATTAGTCCTCAGAAAGTGTCTACAGACCGTGTCTAGTAGAGTCTTGATTATCGGTGTGTTGTGCACCACATCTATAATCAGGAGGCTGCAGGACATTTAGGATTGGTTTCCATTCTTCTCTCTTTGAGATCGTGCATTAGAGCTGTCTTATTAAGTTGAATCCTCTCTGACCTCTTCTTATGAAACAGCTATGCCTCAACGAAAGGCTACCAGGGCCCAGAAGGGCAAGGCAGCAGGAGGCGCTAGTGGTACTCGAGGTTACGGGCTCGTGCACGGACTATGCCCGAGGTAGTAGGTCGGGCGAGTTCAGCCACGCTGCGATTTTAGAAGGCGAGAGCGGTAGAGCCAGAGGTTCCGATGCGGACCCTCCGTTCCACAACCAGTGCGAGTATAGAGACTACGGGGCAGATTCGATTGTTGACCATATAGTAGTCGGCGGCACGAGCGAGCAGCGCCACCCTAGAGCCGGCGGTTTGCGGATTAGGGATTTTCGGATGTCATCCACGAGTTTTATGGTTCGAGGTGCGATGAGGATCCGCAGGAGTTCGCTCGACAACTACGGACCATGCGAGTTCTTAGGGCTTGAGACAGTGCATTACACTAGCCTCTTCTGGGTTGCGCGATATTGCGTTGAACCGGTTTGAGTCATGGTTGCTTTCGAGAGGTGATCTTTGCTCTTCCACTGTTTGGGAGGAGTTTACAGAGGCTTTCATGGATCACTTTTGCCTCCCGAGATGAGAAGAGCGAGTAGACAGATTTTTGACCTTGCGGCAGAACGGGAGGACTGTTAGGGAGTACAACCTGGAGTTTGACTCTTTGGCCAGGCATGCTCACACTATTGTAGCTAGCATGGCGGATAGAGTTCATCGTTATGTGATGGGGCTAGACCGTCATATGATTCTGACATGCTTGGGGTGGCTCTTCACCAGATGGACATCGCCGGATGCAGCCTATGCGAGGATAAAGGATAGAGAGAGGAGGACCAGATTGACGCGGCCACCAAGAGGCGGACATCGGGGTCTCGGGCGATTTGAGCGGGCGACCTCGGCAGAGTAGGTCCACATTCCGGCCAGACGCAGAGCGCTCCGTCACGGTTTGGCAAGAGGTCGACCCGGCCCAGTCGATCGGGAAGCAGTCGTGGCTCGGGGACTACAGATTTCGAGGCGAGGAAGTCACCGTCGGGACCACCCACACCTCGGTGTGCTCGATGCGGTAGGTTCCACTGGCGAGTGTCGCAGAGCCGAGCTTGTTACTCGTGTGGCAAGGGCCATTTGAAGAGGATTGTCCGCTCAGAGCGGCATGGGTGGTACAAAGACACGACGGGATCGATTCTTTGGGTCTTCTTCTCCTTCGTGGTTATGCGCCCGAGGCGGTACTCACCGACAGCAGCCGCGGTAGAGTCGAGTGGTGGTTCTAGTTCTAGCGGTCCTCAGAACCGCATATACTCTCTAGCCAGCCGCCAGGATCAGGAGGCTTCCCCTGACGTCGTCACAGGTACATTACTGATTTCAGGCTGTGATGTTTATGCATTGATAGATCCAGGTTCTACCTTGTCCTATGTGTCCCCTCTTATTGCGGGTAGAATCGGGATAGAGCCGGTGTCGATAGAGCCGTTTGAGGTAGCTACACCTGTGGGTGATTCGGTGTTAGCTGAGCGGGTGTATAGAGGTTGTCCGGTATTTATTTACAGTCGTCAGACCCTTGCAGACTTGATAGAGCTGGAGATGTGATTTTGATGTCATTATGGGTTTGACTGGTTGACTTCTTGTTACGCCAACATGGTGTAGGGACAGGTTGGTTGATTCGATTTCTGGCGAGCCGCTTATCGAGTGGAGGGCAACACAAAGACGCCGGGTAGGTTTATTTCTTACCTCAAGGCTAGGAAGATGGCGCGAAGCGGTTACATCTATCATCCGTTCGGGTATTTGATACAGGTGAGTGCAGTTCTTGATCGGTGCGGTGGTTAGGGAGTTTCGGATGTGTTCCCGGATGATCTTGGGTATCCTCCCGAGAGGAGATCGAGTTTTGTATTGACACGTTGCGGACACTCGACCTATTTCCATTCCGCCATCTGAGGATGGCTTTCTTTGAGTTAAGGGTGAAAGACCAGTGAAAGATTTCTTTGGAGAAAGGCTTTATCAGGCCTAGTGTATCTCCCGGGAGGCCTTAGGTGTTGTTTGTAAAGAAGAAGGATGGGGCAGCTGCGTATGTGTGTTGACTACAGGCGGTGAATAAGGTAATCATTAAGAATAGGTACCCTCCCGTGATTGATGATTTGTTTGACCGATTGCGAGTGCGAGTTTTTTCAAAGATAGACTGCTGTGCAGTTATCATCGAGTTCGAGTTCGAGAGCGAGATATCCCAAAGATCGCATTCAGGACCGGTATGGGCACTATGAGTTGAGTTATGTCTTTCGGTTTGACAACGCCCAGCGGTATTTATGGATTTAATGAACGGGTGTTCAAGCAATTTTGGATACGTTTGTGATTGTATTCATCGATGACATCTGGTTTATTCACTGACAGAGCGAGAGCATCGACCACGAGGCGGTACTCGGGGTTCTCGGAATCGCGATTATTCGCCAAGTTCTCCAAGTGTGAGTTTTGGTTGGCCTCGATGGCATTTCGGGCATATTATTGGGTGATGGTGTTGGGTAGATACGACAAAGATTGAGGCGATAAGTCTTGGCGAGACCTACTACTCCGGCCAAGTGCAGCGATTTCTTAGGATCGCGAGTTATTATCGCGAGTTTGTGGAAGCGATTCGCCGATTTCAGCAGACCGCTGACTAGGTGACTCGTAAGCGGCCAAGTTCCGATGGATAGAGGCTTGCGAGAAGGGTTTCGATTGTTGAAGGAAAGGTTGACTACAACTCAGTTCTTACTCTTCGGAGGGTTAGATGGATGCGTGATCTATTGTGATGCCTCGGGTATCGGGTTAGGGTGTGTTTTGATGCGACGGCAGGTTATAGCCTATGCTTCCGGCGATTCTGGAAGCATGAGAGGAATTACCCTACCATGACTTAGAGTTGGCGCGGTTATTCATGCCTTGAAGATTTGGAGACATTATTTATGCGGGGTTCATGTGGATATTTATACAGACCACAAGAGCCTCAGGTATATCTTCAGCAGAGGAGTTGAACTCGAGGCAGACGGTGGTTAGAGTTGTTGAAAGATTATGATGTTGATATTCTCTACCATCCGGGAAAGCCAACGTAGTTCTTGATGCCTCGAGTCGTAGGTCGATGGGAGCCTATCGAGAATGCGACAGAGAGCGGGACATGGTCCGTCGAGATCCACCGATTAGCGAGCCTTGGGGTTCGATTGATCGATACCGACGATAGTGGGAGTGCGGGTTCGTGAGGTTGCCGAGTCTTCCATCATTGATGAGGTGAAGATGCGGCGATTTGAGGACCCAGTGTTGATCTGATATCGGGACGCAGCTCTTGGGAGGAGAAGAGTCTATTCGAGGTAGCGCTGATGGGTCGAGATTTGAGGGCGGTTGTGTGTTCCGATGTGGCAGGACTCGGCAATGGTCTCGGGAGGCACAGCGGTGCTCGATATTCTATTCATCCGGTCGACCAAGATGTACCATGACCTCGGATGTTTGTATTGGTGGGACGGCACGAAGAGGGGCGTGGCAGGTTTTGTCGCCTGATGTCCTAATTGCGGCGAGTTAAGATCGAGCACGAGGCCCAATGGTTTATTGCGATCTATCGAGATTCCGACTTGGAAGTGGGAGATAATCAACATGGACTTTGTTCTGAGGTTACCTCGTACTCAGAGGAAGTATGACTCTATTTGGGTTATTGTTGTGGTGTTAAATCAGCCCATTTCCTTCCATCAGACGGCGTTTTGGTGAGACTATGCAGTTGTACATCGTGAGATTGTGAGGCCGCGGTGTCCCAATGTCGATTATTTCGATAGGGAGCCCGGTTCTGGCTAACAGAGGTCTTTCCAGAAGGGTATGGGGACACACGTGAGTCTCGTCGACAAAGATTTCATCCTCGATCGAGGCGGGCAGAGCGCACTATCCGCACACCGAGGATATCCGCGAGCTGCGTGATTGATTTCGATGGTAGTGGGAGGATCATTTGCCTCTTGTGGAGTTTGCTTACAACAGGCTACCATTCCAAAGATACGGATGGCGCCATACGAGGCTTTATATGGCGGAAATGTAGATCGCCGATTGGTTGGTTCGACGTGGGCGAGGTACAGTTGGTTGGACCAGACTTGGTACAGCAGGCTGTGGATAAGGTGAAGCTTATCCAGGAGAGATCATAGCGGCTCGAGTCGGCGAAGTCATACGCGGATAATCGGCGTCGGCATTTGGAGTTTCGTGAGCGATTGGGTCTTGAAGGTGCCACCCACGGCGGTGTGATGAGATTCGGTAGAAGGGAAACTCGGCCCAAGGTACATTGGGCCCTACCAGATCGTCCGTAGAGTGGGACAGGTTGCTTATGAGTTGGATCTGCCATCAGAGTTAGAGGCGGTACATCCGGTCTTCCATGTTTCTATGTTGCGGAAGTGTATCGGTGATCCAATGAGTTTTCCTACTAGTGAGGTCCAGTGTGAGAGGGTTATCGTATGAGGAGAGTCCCATAGCGATACTCGATCGCCAGTCAAAGGCTGCGATCAAGGATGTAGCTTCCGTCAAAGTCTGTGGAGAAATGATAACAGGAGGAGATGACTTGGGAAGCGGAGGAGATACGTTGAGGAGGTATCCTCACTTATTTCCTATACCTTCGGTATTTCATTTTCCTTACTTGTCAGGTTTTAGTTGAAGCGTTTCTTTTGCTTAAATGCTTTTAAGTGGCCATTAGTGGCATTTTTGGTATGTCGGGGCTGTGAAAGGAAACTATGTCGTTAATTTAGTTTGACTCCGAAAGAACATTCGGGGACGAATGTTTCTAAGGGGGGAAGAATGTTACACCCCGTAATTTCAGGACATGTTTTAAGAACGTAAGTAAGAACTCACAATGTTAAGATTTAAGACTTGTAAAATTTTGTCGGAATTATGAAATTGTCGGAAAGCGTAGTGTTATGACGAATGGGAGGGCGACACGTGTCACCCCTTACTATGCCTTGGACGATTTTTTTTAGCAAGGGCATAAGGGTCATTTGACCTTTGTTGCAAGACAAGTCTTGCAACTTGAGGCTTGATATTATTGACTAAGGTCAAAGGTCCCACTTGGTCTTGATTTTAATGTAAGACTACATCTTAGCCATCCATGTGTTCTTATCATAACCCTCCTTTGCACTATATAATACTAGTAGTGCTAGTGTGAGCTTAACACTTAGAAAAATTCTTGAAAACTTTGAAGAGCTATAGAGGGGTCTCGGGTTTGCCACAAGGAAGAAGAGAATTTTTTTTGTTTCTTGTTCATTCCACTCCCCACTTTAAACCAAGGGTCTTAGGTGTATTGTAAGCCTTTCTCAATAGAAAAATCTTGGAAAAAGATTGTTTTCGGGTTAGTCGCAAATGAAAACCTAAAGGGTCTTTCTAGGTTTTGCTTGGAGTTTTGAAGGATAATTGTTGGTATTGTTCTAAGGGTCTCAACAAGCGGTTGGAGGTGTCTTGAAGAGGTTCTAATCTTCTAAGGAGCGACTTCGATTTGGAGTTGGATTAAAAATCGTTAAGGTATAATCTTGTCTTTTAAAGGTGTACAAGATTGCATATTTATATTGTTGTTGATAGCTTTGTATGTTGCGAGCATGAAGTGTTATATAGAGGTTATAAGAATTATGGATTGGTTATAGCCTTGGAAATCCAAAATGTAATGTAAGCCATGACTAGTTGAATTACAATTTAATCGTTGTTAGAACCGTCGCATGTCATTGACTTAAGGATTATGGTTATTATAATCAAATGCGACTTGATATCTTGTTATGCTACTAAATTGGATTGAAATGGAAATTGGATAAGAATTAGATTTGTTGAATCAAGGTGGCCGAATTTGGAATGTAGTTTGTATTGGTTGGTTATTCAATTGTATTGAACTACTTTCTATATAATTGTGAGCCATTGGTGTGTAGTTATTCAATTGTATTGAACTACTTTCTATATAATTGTGAGCCAATTGGGTGTGTAGTTATTCAATTGTATTGAACTACTTTCTATATAATTGTGAGCCAATTGGGGCTGTTTGGTTATTGTATTTTGGCCTTGAAAAGGTGGCGAAGTGAGTAAATACAAAGGAGGTCTCGCCCGATTTTCCATAGAATTTAGAGACTTAACACTTATGATATTCTACGATTGTAGTAAGGCTTTAATAGACGATTGTGAATATTATAGGTTGACATACTACGCGGGACTTTGTACTTGGCAAGTGGTTTGACCCGACGAGGTATGTAGAACTTTTCCTATCTTCGAGCATGACTAGTTTCACGATATAGTATGCGGTGACGACAAGACTTGACATTCTTTACTTGTTTTATGAAATGCCAAGTCGGGTGAGTTAGAGATTAACTCACTTCTTTGAGAATATTAAAGATGTCTTAAGTCTTGTTAAAGATAAGGGACTTGAAGAATTTTAAAGATGTAATACTTGTGTCGTTTTAATCGTATAAGTCCCTTGGATAGGAAAATGTACTTGACTAAGGTATAAAGTGAATATAACGACTTTATGAGGAGTTGGTTGTATTGACTTTATGCAAAGGTAAATGGCTTGTGTTAATGAAAGGCAAATTGATTTTAAGGTATCAATTGCCCAAGGTTTAATAAGAAAATGAGTCACTTGATTTAGAAACCTGCTTTAAATTCTAAAGGTATTGTGACTGGTCTTGAAATGTAATTTGGACTTGATACTATGGTTACTAGTGTCTTGGAAGCTTTCTACTAAAATGAGTCTTTTGTTTAAGGAGTAGAAGTACGTGGTACTTGGGGTTAAATTCCCGGATTCTTATAAAAGACATGATAGTGCCTTAAGTAAACTAAAATGAGAGTGTAGATGAATAAGACTAATAAGAAGTTGTGGATTGCTAACTTGCTTAATTATTGTATGGCCGGTTGTGAGATAGGGTAAGAGTATCAGTGAGGGGCAAACCCCCAAGACGCTATACCACCTTCTCCAGGATAAGAGTATAAATGAGGGGTAAGCCCCCAAGACGTTATACCACCTGCGTTACTATCTTCTTCAGGGTAAGAGTATAAATGAGGGGCAAACCCCCAAGACGTTATACCACCGCTGGGGTAAGAGTGTAAATGAGGTAAGAACTCCAAGACGTTATACCACCGCTTTTATGGGTTCGCTACCCATGATTTGATCATGATCGCTATTATGATGTTGTAAGTATTCTCTTGATTTACTCTCATTGTTAGTAAGGCCTTTGTATCGTAATTTTGTTATCATACATGTCTCCCGCTTATAAACTTATGTTGTAATTACAGTACTTTCGATTTTACATACTTAGTACATATCAGTGACCCCTTCCTCTGGGCTGCGTTCACGCCGCAGAAAGTGGTAAGCGGCAGATCCACATTCTTAGGATCACCTATCGACGTCGGAAGCTCCATTCTCGGAGGCTTGTCTTTCTTTTAGTCTGATCTTTCCACGATGTTGTAGATATATGTACATTCAGGTATGGCGGCCGTCCGCCAGATTGTTATTCCTGAGGTCCGTATTCACGTATGTGGTCACCGTAAGAACTAAGTTGTAAGTTGTACTTTGACTTTGTTTATATTATGGAAGCGACACTTATCGGTTAGCTTGTGTTGTATATTGTTTACATACGTGTTTATGTTGTGTATGTTCCGCTATTCTCTCGACGATGTATACAACAGGTGCCCAGTAGGGCACTGGCGCCCGGTCGGTCGTGACAAAAATGTAAACATTTTAGGGATCAACAAAGAAGTTCAGGAAGAAGCCCAACAGTCCATAAAAACCAACTCTCCGATTAGGAAGGTTTGTCTCAATATCCATGTCACGCAAGACTGCGGTAACCCTGGAGGTTAAGCTATTCATATAGGAGCATATATCCAAGTAGACGAGGCTTAATACTCATCAGTATATCCATCTACTTTATACTCAATTTGAGTATCCACTTTTACAACCCAGAGATTCTTTTCCCGGAAGAAGATCAACTATCACACAAGTGTGGTTCTACCCGATGGAGTCTATTTTTCTCTTTTTAGCTACTTTCCAAAGCAGCGCTTCTGGAGATGATAATTCTCAATTGTCCATGGTTCATTCTCAACCATATAAGCTAGAAGGCCTGGAACAAGTTTTCGTCCCCTCTTTTTGCTCTGTCTCGGTTCAATATCTAGAATCCCTGAGTTCTGTAGATCTAGAGCATTAAGCTCCGGATAGTCAGCAACTTCCGAGTCCTATAGATATGGAACGTTTAGTTCTGTACAATCATGCAGTCATGGGTTCTTGTTAACCTTGAGCAATTATTTCTTTTCCCTTCTTAAGGAAAATTATCTTCAAAGAACCCAGTCTTCTTTGATACCGAGATGCGATATGCACTTACTGTTATTTGCAGATCCAGTAGATATACAATCTACAGTCTTAGGTCTAACTTGACCTGTTTTAGCTTAGGTACTTCAACCCTTGCCACACCACTCCATATCACAGCATCTATATATGAGATTCTTTCCATGTTGAGCATGAAGGATTATCCTTATCCTTATGCGGAGTTCTGTTGAGAATTACATTAGTGGTAACGATCGCCTTGCCCCAAATATCTTAGGCATACGTATCTACGCTTGGAAACCACTGTCGGTCTGAGGTGAGTAAGGAGCAGTCATTTGATAAACGATGCTTTACATTCTCCCCCTCTATCCCTACAAATTCCTCAATTCGTAGGCTTTTAACTTCTACTTCCGAAGCGTCGTGGCCCTGCCTGAGAGGCGCCGCGCCACCTCACTTCCAGTAGCCAACCAAGCTTCAACGATTTCATCTTTGCTTTTCAACAAACAAAGGAATTAATATGCTGTACCATCGTCGATGAAGATCAAAACGTTCTTGTCTCCCCCATCTATTTGTACAAGCGTCAAATCACCCACGTAGGCGTGACTATGTTATAGAGGAGAGGTACTTCTTTCGCTATTCATTTGATGAAATGGAAAGGTTTTGCCTCTTCTCCTACCTCACATTCATTTGAGGTTTTATGTTGATAGACGACAACAATCTCAATTTAGTTAGATTTGAATGACTTTCTATTTAACGTGTCTTAATATATGAAGGCATAGATGCATGGATTACAAATATATCATTCACTTGGCTACAATATTACTGTACCAATCTTAGTTATTATAGACATATTGGACTAGACTCAAACCATCTTGACCAACAACGTCCTAGAAACCATGTATGGGACATGTATCCCCTCTTGTTAGAGTGATACCATTCCCTTAATTCCTTTAAGGACACCTCTTTAACTCCTTTTACTTTGGAGGTGGTGTTGCTTCATATGAACAACCTCTTGCCCGTGGTTAGGGCGTAACCGGATCGCATGAGATCTAGATATTCTGGCCCACTCCAGTTGCCTTGGCAGACTGAGTGTCCAATTTCTTTTCTTCTTTTCTTTTGGACTTCAAATCATTTAAGATCTGGAAATTCTGGCCCACTCCAGCCGCCCGTAGGCTTCGTATGACTGAGTGTCCAATATCGTCCTGTCATGAGACGGATCTGTCCGACTCCAGTCGCTCGTAGGCTTTGTATGACTTAGTGTCCAATACTATCCTGTCAAAAGATGAATCTTCTGTCGGAAACGGTGACATGTTTGTCTCTAGTCCTCTAGTCCTTGTCCTTAGTCCTATTTCCTTGCTTAGGATTTCCCGTAAATACGGTTTATTACAATCTAAGTCCATTATTTTTAGGTCGTTGTTTATAACATTCCAATCATAAACGGGAAGGTAAGTGGGATTAAACTTCTGATTTTAAAGTGTAGAGAATATAAATCTTAACAAAAACACTTCATATTCCTAGCCTTGCTTTATTCACTTTTATTAAAAAATTATATTTTAATCCCAATTTTGACAAGGAATAAAAGGTTAACTCATACCTTTGGAATTTGGCCCACGTCAGTCATGTGTCCAAATCCTCCTTACCATAAGATGGAGGCTTTCTGCTATAAGATGGAACATCATCTTCAGCATTCTCCTCATGTCCCAGTTGACATCCTCAATCTCTCGTGGACGTTTGTTTCTGTTACACCCCGTAATTATAGGACATGTATATAAGAACGTACGTAAGAAATCAGGACGTTAAGATTTGAGACTTGTAGAATTTATCGGAATTATGAAAATGTCGGGAAACGAAATATTATGGACGAATGGGAGGGTGACACGTGTCACCCCCCCACACTTGGACTTGGACGAATTGACAAGGTCAATTGGTCAAGTCTTGAAAGCCAAGGCTTGACATTGTTGACCAAGTCAATAAGCTCACTTGATGCTTGATATTTAAATCTTCTTCATCTTCTCCCCACAAGTGTTTTAATCTTGACCCTCCATTTAATTATATATACACCCATATAGCAAGACAAGTCTCAACACTTAGAAAAAAATTCAAGAAACTTATGTGCTACATTGAGAGCTCTCGGCTAAGCTCAAATAGAAGAAGATTTTTTTTTCGTTTGTTGTTCATAATTCACAATACTTAAACCCAAGGTTCCTAGGGGTATTATAAGGATATCTCAATACAAAGATCCCGGAAAAGCTACGTTTTTACATTAGTCGCAAGATGAAAACCTAAGTTGTTTTCATAGGTTTTGATTGGAAATTAAAGGGAAGTTGTTTATGAACTTCTAAGGGCTTCAAATAGCGGATTGGATCGTGAAGGAAAGGAGCTAAGTGGCTAAGCAGCGACTTTGAATCTTGGAGTTATATAAGGGCTTATCAAGGTAACAATCTTGTCGTCTTAGTGATTAAAGATTACTTATTGTTGTAGTTATGGATATAAACAAGCATGAGATATATATTATGAAGATTGATAAGTGTTATGGATATTGGAACCACTAATCCGAAACTAGCATGTTTGGCCTTTGAGATTGAAATTCAATTTGGTTATTAGTTTAGTCGTCGCATGTTATATAAAAAAGGAATTATAGTTGTTAAAGTTGTTTACGACTATATAACATGTTAGACTTAACAACTTGGATTGAAAAAGAATTGGAAAAGACTTTACATTGTTGTTGCATGTTAGCCGAGAATGGCATTGACTATTGAACTATTTGGTATTAATTGTGGGGCAGAATTTTACACGTCCTGTAAGGCGTGTAATCCCCTTTGATTGGTTGATGTGTTAAGCCTTAAATGTGGCATATTGGTTATTGAATTCGGGCCTTGAAAATGGTGGAAAGGTACGTAGAAACAAAGGAAGTGATGTCCAATTTTCATAGAATAAGTGACTTTACACTTAGAATATTCTACGTTAGAAAGATAGAAGTTGATAGACGTATTATTGTCATTATAGGTTGACATACTACGCGTGGCATATTGGACTTAGCAAGTGGATTGAACCGAAGAGGTATGTGTAACTTTCTTATCTCTTGAGCGTGAGTAGTTATAAATGTATAGTACGGTAGACGTACGAGATTTACATGAATTCAGTTTCATTTGATATCCTTGACTTGTTTTAAGAATGTCCAAGTTGGTTGAGTTAGAGAATTAAGTCACTTGTTTTAAAGGTTAAAGATGTCTTAGTTTCTAAAGCATAAAGTTAGTATAACAGCTTTATGGAAAGTTGGTTATAACAACTTTATGGAAAGTTAAAGGAATGGTTTTCTCTAGTAATGTAAACAAAGATAAATGACTTGAAATAAAAAAGGGCAATTTGATTTAAAGGCATCAATTGCTTAAAGTTTTAAAGTAAGGTTCACTTGATTTAGAAGCCTAAAAATGTATTTCTAAAAGTGTAGTGACTTGTTTGAAATGTAGACAAGCCTTGATACTACAGGTGTTAGTATCTTGGGGATTTTATACGAGAAAGAGTCATTTTAAAAAAAGGATAAAGGTACGTAGTACTTTGGGTTAAATTCCCGGATTTTTCATGACATGTTAGTGCCTTAAGTTAAATAAAAATGAGAGTGCATGCTAATTAAAGTCTAATGAGAAGTTAAGGGATTTCTTAACTTGCTTATGATATTTACGATAGCCGGTTGTGCTTATGTTATGATACTTATGGTAGCCTGAAGTGCTAGTGTTATGTAAATTTTGCGGGGTAAACCCCCGGGTTACTTCTTATTCCGTGGATTTGCTACCCACGATGCGAGTGCGGCGTTTGTACTCATTGCGGGTCCACTGGGCCCATGCGGGTGAAATATCCCATGCAGAGCAAATTGCTCCATTGCGGGTCCACATGACCTATGCGTGTGAAATAGTCCCAGGAGTAGGATTGCTTAATGATATTACGGGCGGGTGACCCTACTTTGATCATGAGCTTCCTATTTTTACGCAGTAAAGTATACTCTTGTTTACTCTCATTATTAGTAAGGCACATTGTACTGTTATTTGGATTATCATACATGTCTCCAGCTTTATTTTAGACTATATGATTTCATTTCAGTACTTTCAATTTTACATACTTGGTACATCTGTTGTACCGACCCCCTTCCTCGGGGGCTGCGTTCATTCCGCAGGTAGAGGTAAGCAGGTTGTGGATCCTCACTCTTAAGATCACTGATCAGTTGTCAGAAAGCTCCATTTCTCCGGAGGCTTGTCTTTTGGTACGGTTTCCCTGATGTTGTAGATTTATGTACATTCAGGGGTATGGCGGGGCCCTGTCCCGTCAAAGTGATTATGTCAAAAATTCTTAGAGGTCTGTAGTCATATCTTGTGGGTCAGTTTGTATAAAGATGGATGTAACTGCTGTTGGATATGTACTTGTATATATATGTCCAGGGAGGTGGCCTTATCGGCTAGCCTGTTATTTGTTTTTTGTTGATGTACGTTAGGAGTTTTATGTATGTTCCGCTGATTTTCTCTGATGTATACCTGTAAGGGTGCCCAGGTAGGACACCAGTCGCGGGCCCGGGGTCGGGTCGTGACAGTTTCCACCACTCTCGGGAGCGGTGACAACAACTCTTCCTTGATCCTTAGCCTTGCCATCATGACTATCCGCAGTATCTTCAAATTCAAGATCAGCAACAGAGATCTCCTCTTTGACGAAAACAGATCTGTAACTATCGTCAAAGAGAGACCCAAAATTAGGACCAGATTTGTTGACAGAGACAGTGTTTGAATTGTTTATAGAACTGTCAACATAACTGGTTTCAATAAGAAAGCTACAGCTAGATCTGATATCATATCTGCTAGAAAACATCTCTCTAGCACTAGTACAAATATTGTCTTAAGATTGTGAGTTACACAATGGATTCACGGGAATAGTATACAACTACTACTAGTGCTTTGAAAGGGTAAACAATATGATTACAATACAATAGGATTGAAGCCTAACAAGTGTTGTGACAACCACAACAAGTTTGATGATTTTGGTCTTCGTTCTTGAATGCGTCTTTGAGTCTTGGATCTTGAGTTCTTCGTTGGAACTACAACAAACCCCTTGATCTTTATAACCTAAAACCAAAAGACACTGAATCTGGTAGTGTTACAAAGGCACTGCTGAGTCGAGTGATGTTCACTCTGTCCTTAAGACAATATTGCCCCGTATGAATCCTTAAACAGATATTGACAACTTGTCTCCCAAGATAAAACAACAACTAAACAAATGAGCAAAGAAAATTCAAGTGTTTCTAAAGAAGAACCTTTGAGTGTGTAAAAGATGTTAGAGTGGAAGAAGTTCAGAAAAATCTGAACCATACAAGTATGAAGTGTGTTCTTGAATTGAGTCAAATGCCTCAATTTATAGTGTGTGTAAAATGACTTCTCATCTAGACAACTAATGGACATCAAGACCATGTAATGACACTAAATGATAGGTTATCATTCAACCAAATAATAGCTAAATTCAAGTGCCAAGTAATAGAGGATTAATGCTCCAAAACCAGCCCAAAATTAAGAAATTCCCGTATTTCGTCGATCACACTGCATCCGAAGCGTCGCGGCCCTACCATTGGGCGCCGCTGAGCCGCGGCCCTTAGGGTGGTGGCGTCGCGGTGCCCAGGCTCTACGGAGGCGTCGCGACCCTTATCCGATAGGTTTTGATCTTACACATCGTACATTTCTTCCTTCATTTACCAACGTGGAACACACATCATTTGGCCAATAACCGTCCATCATTCTATGTCTCAAACGGTTCACTTACGTACCAATATCTCTTTCACCAATGAAATTTACGATACTTGACACTATGTGTGCACGTGTGTGGAAACGACGTTTCCAACGTGCGAAGCCTCAATTGTTCGAGTCATAAATAATGGGTTAAACTTAATTCACATTAGTAAATTTCCAACAAAAAAATTATACATTCTAAAAGATATTCATATAATAAAAGTACCAAGACACTCACTCAATTGCTAAAATAAATATTTGAGTACCTGGTATGGGAACAGTTCCTTCTCCATCAACATTTTCTTCATTTTGTGCTTTTGATCTCCTCATTAGTTCTACAATTTTGTGTTTTTGATCTCCTCATCTTTTCTACAATACTCTCCATTTATTAGAATGAATATCATATTGGTGTGATTTTAATTAGGTGTCATAACTTATACATTAAATTAAAAAATATGAAATTAATTGCTAATACTAATTAAGAGTAGAAGTTATGAAGATGAAGGGTGTGAGTTATGAAGATGACTTTTTAAATTAAAATAATATAATTAAAATGATATAAAGTTGATCATAGAGAGATGCCACATAGAGTTGTCTACTCCTAACTTTATATTATATATAAATATAGATTGTAAATGGCCTTATATACAACAAGTTACAACGACTAACGATTGCCTCCAAGCAAAAGGAAGATTCTTGAAAAGGAGAAGTTTTGGTTTATTGAGGATGATAAAAAAAAGAGGAGAAATTTTGGGTTGAACACTAAAATTTGGCGGAAAATGGTCTATTGGAAAGTGGGTTAAATTTGGTGGTCTTATATTCAAATTCCTTATGTTTTTGCTTGACGAACTAATGAATTGCTTGACATCTAGGGGTGCACAAAAGGTTAAAACCGAACCGGACCGAAAACCGAAATTTCAAATTTCTAGGACTGAAGATCGGATCGAATTTCTCGGTCCGGTCCGAATAGGTTGGTCCGGTCCAATTTTTCGGTCCGGACCGATTTTTGTGCAGCCCTATTAACATCCATTCAAATAGAAAAGGGAATGGGCAGGATTGTAGTTTTTTTTTAGAAAAAGGGTAAAAAAATATCCCTCTTATGAGAAAATGACTAAAAATAAGATCCTTCCTTATGAATTTGGGTCAAAAGTATCCATCTACTTTGAGAAATGATTAAAAATACTCCTCTACTTTGGAAAAGGGTTAAAAACCATTCTCTTAACTAAAAATCATAAATCATTCAAAATAGCCCGATTTCATTTTTTAAACCTGCTCGAAAATATAGAAAAATGATTTTTAAATCTATTTTAAAAATTAAATCCGAAAAAGTGTTTTTTATTAAAAATCTGGGAACTTTTTATTTTGTCCACATTTTCTAAAAAACATTTTCCCCTGATTTAACATTTTTTTCCAGTTTTTTGAATGAAAATATTTATTCAGATTTAATTTTTTAAAAAAGTTTTAGAACAATTATTTTTCCATACTTTGGAGCGTGTTTAAAAAATGAAATCAATTTATTTTGGGTGTTCGGTTAGATTGAGAGATATTTCTAACAATTTTTTTAACAGTTGGGTATATTTGGCTGAGTACAACGGGAGATAAGTATGGCTAATATTCGATAGTAGAGAAGTATATTTGACCCCTTTCCTCGTAAATTTCATATCCAATCAAATTAAAATATTTAAATTGGAGCAGAAGGAGTACATTTTATGCTTTTTCCACATTGAGTAGAAGTTTCCGTTCCTAATTAGGATTGGTGTGTAAACAAAAATCCAATTTGTTAAAGAAAGTACTATGATTGGTGTGTTATCCAAATGTCAATATTTTGGGATAACAATACTTTTGGTCCCTAAATTATGAGTAAATTATGCTTTATAATACTATATATTTTTGTCTCTTCAAATAGAAAATAAGTTATATTTAGCTATTTATAGAATTGTATTTCCGTCAAATATAAAGTAACATTACAAATTTGACATAATATATACATAATTAATTGGTGCAACGATAACTACTTAAGGTAAATATCTGAAATATTCACACAAAAAAAAGATCAAAAATTTAAAATTCAATTAATTAAAAATTTAATATACTTGATGAGATATTATAGAAGTTAAAATGAGAATTTTCAATAAAGAAATTGTTCTCGCCCCGAATTCTGCCTTCTACCATTGTATCGGCTGATCGAATCAGGAGATAAATTGATTCCTTAACTCAAGTGATTCGGGCTGGAAACTGAACTCTAATTTTCAGCAATGGGTTCCCCAACTACTCCAGAAAGAGTTAGGACGGTGTTACTAGTGAACTAAGAGGTAAGAAATCATGAATACAACTAAGTACAATAAAGATAAAGGGATAAAGTAAGGATAAAAGATAAAGATAGATACATTTTGATTTGTTTTATTGATTGTGTGTCTATTATGTACAAAGAATGAGTATTTATAGTACAAAAAAGAAGAAATTGTACAAAACATGCCCCCCATGTTAGCCATAATTAACCCACTAAGTCCATTGGCCGACCATGGGGGAGGTGGTACCGATTTTCTCGCCCTCTACTCATCTTGCTCGGATAATGGCCCTTCTATTTAGTTGTTGTTGGCGGTTACCGCTTTTGGGGGTCTGGAGACCCTTTTGACTTGGTCGTTGAGTGGGTCCCGGTCGTACGTCTAACCAACGACTTTGGCTAAGATGCCTTAGTATCCGATGAAGTTCTTTGTTGTCATCGAGGGCTAGGAGTAAATTTGGCTCCTGAATAGTTCGAGCTGTCACTGAATTTTGGCTAAACACTTAAATTATTTTTGAGTGTTAACAATTTCTCCCTTACATTAACTCGAGTGTGACTGTTGAGTTAATGTATTAGAAAATAACCGTCGTTTCAGTCTGACAGTCGCGCATGTCACTTCAATCTTCTTGTCTCTAGTGCATGCAATGATGACTACTTTTTTGGAGGGTGTTTCCTCTTTAACTGAGGCGTCTTTATTGCCATGAATTGGCTCTGATGATTTTTGGCCATGTTTTGAAAATACTAAATTAATCTCAGTCGCGCCTCTGCAGGTTATTTAAGGAAAGGTATCCTTATCTTCTCATAAATTTATCACCTAACCTTTGGCCCTTTTCTTAGTCAGAAACCATGGTTTTATCCTTTTTATCTCGAATATTAGAAACAATTATTCCAGTCGATAGTGACATGGCCCTTGCTTTGATTTTTATTGATGAACCGCTGGTCCTGACTCTGTATATTGGACCGGAACAAGGTGATTCTATCTTGTTTCAGTAGCTCAGCCCGATAAACTATGACTTTCTTTTTTACTTGTGACTGGTTTACCAGCGGCCGTTGTCCGACTAACCTTCATACCTGGCCGACTCTGGTTGTTTACTATTCAGGTTGGTCAGCCCGAGTGAAGTTAGTCGCAGAGGCCAACTGGAGGCGCATGAGTCCTTTTGATGTCGTCGTACTCTCATAGTTTGATTTCTACTGTAATGTCAGGATCGGGTTTGTGCGGCGCCTCTATTTTTGTGCTTGGTTTGCTTGGATAAGGAAATTCATATCCCACCCTTTAACTTCAGCACTACTCTCGACATCCTTGATCAAATTAGAAATAAACCTCGTAGGTTTGATGTGCCATTATCTTTGACCACTTGGGATGACGTTTCTTCGCCTGAGCCGTGCGACCAACCTTACGACACAGGCGTGTGAGAGAAACGGTTTCCCCTGTATTTTGTGACCAGGCAGCCGATATGTGGCTGTCATTTAGCCATACATCTCCCGTCGGATGGAATTAACTTATTTTGTGTGACCAGGCAGCCGGTCTGTGGCTGTCATTTATTCATACATGTCCCAAATCGAAGGGTAGTACTTTTTTAAATATTTGCCATTTACATTTTTGTCCATTTCCTCGTCATGCGTGTTTATCAGCCGATACACGTTGCCGGCAATCCGTTGGCTTACTACGAAATATCCTTCCTTGTTTGGTGACCATTTGCCGAATTTACGATCTTTCATCCCAATCGGCAAAACGGTTTTCCAAATTAAGTCTCCTTCAGCAAACCTCTTAGGCTTAACAACGTTTATTGTATGCTTTAGCCATTTTTCATTTACTGGCTTCGATTTCTCTAGGGCCATCAGTCGATCCTCATCTAGCTCCAATTCCATTAGCATGACCTGTTGATACTCTTCAAAATGTAGAGAGTTCTGCTTAGCCACCCGTAAGGACTTGACATTAATTTCCAGTGGCAACACTGCATCTTGGCCATAGGTTAGCTGATAGGGTGTTACCCTAGTAGTTGTAGATTTAGAATTCCTGATCGCCCAACGACTTTATCCAGAGTGAGATGCCATATTCCTAGTTTATCCTCCACATTTTTACTGATTATGTCCACAATAAGCTTGTTGGTTGCCTCGACTTGCCCATTCGCTTGTGAATAATATGGTGAGGATGTGATTATTTTGACCCCAAATTTCTCAGCAAAGGCTGCCACTTTAGAACCAGTGAACACCGTCCCTTGATCAGTTGTAATCGTCTCAGGGATACCATATCTATATATGATCTGGTGTTAGATAAACTGAATGACATCTGTCTGATGAACCCTTTTCATCGGCTGAGCCTCCACCCATTTAGTGAAATAATCGGTAGCCACGATAATGAAATTTTGGCCTTTAGCCGATTGCGGGTGAATCTTGCCGATGAGGTCCATAGTCCATCCTCTGAAGGGCCAAGGTTTTATGACTGGGTGCATCACCTCGGCTTGTACCAATTGGATTGGTCCATGTTTCTGACATTCTCCACATCATTTTTCATATTGGAAACAGTCAGCTCTGATAGTAGGCCAATAATAGTCGTGGCGATAAATCAGCCACTTCATCGTTGGCCTCGCTCTATGTGATCCACATATCCCTTCATGGACCTTTCCTATGACTCTCAAGACCTCTACTTGGTCAATGCACTTGAGTAGTACTTCATTCACACTCCTTTTATAAAGGTCATCATCAATGAACATGTATTTCAAGGTTCCTTTTTTAGCCTTGGGATCCTTGCAACTGGAGGGATCTTTTAAATAGTCAATCAGTAACTGCCTTCATGAGTCGATTCGATCAACGACTAATACTTCGGCTGGAATTTCGTCATACTCTAAAGTGAGTAGAGATTTCCTAAAGCAAGAAGCTTCTTGTGCTATGTCGTTAGCCTCAATATTTATGCCTCTAGGAACATGATTTAATGTGATTGATGTGAACTCTCTAAATAACCTGCTAGTCGTTACGTAACGACCAACAAATTGGGGTCCTTGGAATCATATTCCCAAACAACTATTTGATCACCAGCTGAGAGTCTCTTCGGATCTCGATGCACCTTGCCTTCATGAAAACTAGGAGTTTGAGTACCATGATGAGGGCATCGTATTCATCTTGGTTGTTTGTCAATTCAGGATCTAGCCGATAGGAGAACCTCTACATTTTTTCTCTCGGATTAGTTATCGTGACTCCGGCTCCAACCCCTTTCTGGGTTCTAGATCCATCAAAGGTTAATACCCATGATACAATATCCATACATACAGAAGGAGGGCGTATAGATACTCTACGTCCACTAGGTTGTTCAGCCAAAAAATTGGCTCTTGCTTGCCCTTTGACGACCCTGAGTGGATTATACTCGAGAGAGAATGCAGTGAGCTTGATGGCCCATTTCATTAATCATCCTTGCAAGACAGGTCTATTTAATAAGTACTGGACGATATCAATTTTGCACAGAACGTATACAACGTGAGGCATCAGGTAGTATTTGAGTTTTGTGCAAGCATAGAACAAAGGCAGGCAAAGCTTCTCCAAAGGAGTATATCTGGTTTTCGCATCGTTGAGAAGTCGGCTAAGATAATAAACCGCTCTTTCAGTTTCATCATCACCTCTTATGCTAGCAAGCAACCGATAGATAATTCTGTAGCCGAAACATACAATTTCAATGGCTTTCCCGGCACGGGAGGCACTAGTACGAGGGCAGTAGCTAAGGCCTTTTTAATTTTATCAAAGGACTCTTACTATTCTGAACTCCATACTTGCTCTTCTGACTCTTTAAGTCTAAGTAAAGGCGAGAAGGCCTTCATCTTGCTAGCCAAGTTAGATATGAATCTCCTTAAGAAATTGATCTTTCCCAATAAACTTTGTAATTCCTTCTTTGTCTTGGGTGGTGTGGATCCCATTACTGCCCTGGCTTTGTTATGATCTATATCGATACCTTTCTTGTGTACCAAAAAGTCAAGGAAGTTGTCGGCCGATACTCCGAACATGCATTTGGCTGAATTCATTTTGAGATTATGAATCCTCATTCTTTTTAATGCTTGTTCAAGATCGGCTAAATAATCCTTGAAGTCCTTAGACTTTAATACTACATCATCGATGTAAACCTCTATAGTCTTGCTGATCATATCATGAAATATGGTGTTCATTACTCTCTGATAAGTGGCGCCAGCATTCTTTAGACCAAATGGCATAACTACCCACTCGTAAATGCCCAATTTTACTGGATATCTGAAGGCGGTTTTGTGAATATCGTCCTCAGCTACCGATATTTGATTATAGCAAGAGTATCCATCCATGAAGGTCAACACACCATTAACGACTGTTGAGTCGACTAGCATATCGGTTATCGGCACGATGTATTCATATTTAGGAGTGGCTAAGTTTAGGTTTCTGTAATCAATACATACATGCACCTTGCCATTCTTCTTTTTGACTGATACGATGTATGCCAACCATTCCATATATTTAGCCGTTCTAATAAATTCGGCTTTCAATAGTCGCTCGATATCAGTTTTGATTTGAGGCATCAAATGAAGGTGATACCTTCTGGCGACTATTTGTGTGGTTTGAAACTCTTCTTAATCGGTAGTCTATGCTCTACCAAAGTACATGTCAGTCTGTACATCTCATGATAGTCCCATGCGAATCAATCTTTATAATGTAGTATAAGGGTAATCATGCCTTGTTTGTCTTCTTCCTTCAGCAAGCCACTAATATGTGTTAGCCGATGGACTTCTTCAATTCCCAGGTTGATATCCTCCAAAGGATCATGAGACTCAAAACTAGGCATAAGTCTTCTTGCTGCGGATAAATATTTCGTAGGATCGGTCGTAACGAGTGCACATGAATGTGAAACCGATCCTGCATACCAAACATTCGCCGCTAGACGAAGTAACACGAATATCTCTGGTAGTCAGTCTATTTCCATCAACCGACCGGTGGGAGCGAGAAGTTTGGGATATGTTTGGTGTTTCTTTCTGGTGGGCGATTCTAATTCTATCGGCGACTCGACTTCATGGCTGCCAGAGTTGGTTCATCGTTGTGATTTACCATCTGTGATGCCTCGGCTATCCTTGCCTCAGAACATAAGGCGGTCAGCTGATGTCATAGGTCACGTATGATTTAGGTTTCCTCAACTATTTAAATGCTGCAAGGTAAGCCATGGTTCGACTAATTGTTTTATTTCAAACCCCCGAGAGGTAAGATTACAGGATTCTCAAGACCCTTTTTCATACTACTCTGTGACAACTATGGAAGTCACGTAGGGTGAATAGAGGTTGGCCTCTACATTTTAAACCCCTGTACGGAATGAGTTATGATCCACTAGGACGATTTCAATCTTGTCCCCTTCCCAAAAGATGAACTTTGATGCATTGTGGAAGGAAGGTCTCGGCTTGTGTGAATCCAATCCCTGCCCAACAAAATGGTGTAGGACGTCTTGCTATCTATTGCAAAGAAGGAAGACCTGGCCAGTTTGGGACCCACATTGATTTCTGCTAGTAGAATCCTGATCGGTGTATTTTATATATACTTTTTGAGTCATTTTTAGTTAGTATTTTACTCATTTCATTTATGTTTAGTATAGTATTAGGGTCGTTTTCCTTTCTTTTGTGTCACAGCGGTCAGAAATGGAGAAATGACGAAAAGGAGATGAAATAAGCATAAATGAGATAGAATTGCACACTAAAAGGGCCAAGAAATGAAGTCTAAGAAGTTCCGGAAATTATAGAGAAGATCAGACGAAGTCCGGACGAAAAAAGGGCGACGAGACGGAATCCGCCAGAAAAACGTCACCGGAGCCGGGCGCTGGCGCAGCAGCTGACGCCAATGTCTTGAAAGTCCCGAAGTTGCTGATTTTCAGCGCCAGTGCCATCTGCAGAACACGCCGATGCGAGATTTATGAATTCTGGGTCGAATTTGACATGTTTTCAGAATCCTAAAGGGATAACTTTTCCTACCTAAAGGGATAACTTTTCCTACCTTAAAACCCTTACCTAAAAGGATTCTAATAACTTTTCCTACCTACATAAATCCTTAACCCTTCACCTAAATGATTCTTGGTCTATAAATAGTCTCTACATCATTAGAAGAATTCATTCTCCATTCCACCATTCACCACTCTACATCCATCCTTCCACCAATCCATCTTGTAAATATTTCACAACACAACCCTCGATGCTGTAAGGCTTGAGACTCATTCTTAAGTATTTTCTTTTCTTTTCTTTCCTTTATTTCAGCTTTTTATGATGAACCTTGAATTAGTTCTCACATGTCAATGGCTAGGAACTAATTCTTTTATAGGGCTTTCCATGTTAAATCACTAGAAACTTATGTTATGAATTGATGCATGTTTATGGTAATTCTTCTTCTTGTTGAGATTTATCCAATAATTGCTTTGAATGTTTGGTAATTAATTGATCACTAATTATCATTACTTATATGATTTCTAATCAAACTTCGAAAGGAGGAGGTTGTGAATATGCTGTAAGTTGGGTAGACATATTTTGGATTGGGGATGAAAATACCTCAATTACTTATGTAGCGTTAATGAGAGGCTTAACAACCCTAATTTTACGCATGGTGCGTGACGGTTATCTAGGTTTTTGGTCTTAATCCTCCTATAGAGTCATCCTTATCACCGAAAGGTAGAAAGGAGCAATACTGGGGTTGAGTGTTTATATAGCCTTAACGGGAGTATAAAACGATTTCGTAAAACTGCTAGCTCCGAGAGAAGAAGAACCATAATTCATTGCATTAATAAGTAACATAAGCGGATAGTTGAGGAGATGTGGAAGCCCTATTCTCATCAGAATTGAAGTAAACCTATAGTTAATTAGCCTTTATAATTGTTAGTCATAAACAACAAAATAAATATCGGTTACCAAATAGATACCAAAAGATAGATAGTTGGTACTTGAACACAAATCCTTGTGGACGATATTCAGTCTTACTAAGACTATATTACTTGTCACGATAACGTGCACTTGCGTTAAAGTGTGTGCATCTTTTCGCGCATCAAGTTTTTGGCGCCGTTGCCGGGGATTAGACATAGTTCAATATCAATTTCATCTATTTTTAATTTCTAATTTGGTTTTATTTCTGTTTTTTTTTTTTGCTCCAAGAACAAGTTTCTAACTTGTTCTGCGAGCATTTTTTTATCACCTTTTGTTGTTGTTTTTTATTTTGCAGGTTAAAAAAACGAAAATAAAAAAATAAAAAATATATATATAACAAAATCAGGACACATGGACTACTACTATCAGAGACAGTGGAGTCATCAACAACAGCTTAACCTACAGATGTCAGAGGAAGATCGAAATGAGTTGCAGGCAGACATACTTATGTTCGCCAAGTGCCAGGCTCAGTTTATGGCTGAGACAAGTGAGTCCCTCAGAAAGTTGGAGACACAAATAGGGCAATTGATGGATGAGATGAGCAATACAACTCAAGCAAATCTGCCTAGCGACATCATTATGGGAGGTGGTAAGCAAATAGAAGAGCCTGAACCACACTCAGCTGTTGAGGAATCTGGCGAGATAATTGGTGTAGAGAAGGAAAATGGTACTGAGATCCAATCATTCATCTTTTTGGATTCCTTGGAAAACCTTTTTCGTGTACCTATTGCAGAAGAAACACCACCAGCTGTCAATGTTGACCCCCAAACAGAAGGTCCATACCATCAAGGGCACCCCCTAGAGTTGAGAGATGTTGGGAATCTCACTGATCCCTACATTAGAGAGAGCCTAAAAGACAAGCAAGTCTTATGTACTTGGGGGATAATCGTATATTTGAGGCCCTTGTTTGAAGCAATTGTTGTAGTTGAAGTGAGACCTGCAACAATAACTCTGCGGATTGCAAGCAGTTCGCAGAAGGATCCAATGGGCACTCGTAAAGGTTAATTGCGTCCGGCTAAAAGACGTTAAAGACAGCGCTTGTTGGGAGGCAACCCAATGTTTTTAATTATGTTATTTTAATTTCTGTCTTTAGTTTATTTTATTTTGTCTTGAACAGTCTCACGGTCTTGGGTTCTTGTTTTGTGTTGTTGGATGACAGGTGGACTGAAAGCTAAAACCGAGGAAAAAGGAGCAAAAACGCTAAAAAAAAAGAGGAAAAGCCGCTGCCGCCGCGGTGCCTGAAGCGGCGCTTGAACTCAGAGAGCCACAAGATTAGCAGGCCGGGCGCTGAATCTCGTGCCGCGCGCGAACTCGAAACCAGCATTCCGTGCAAATTCCAGAATATTTCCTCCTAGACCTCCGCATGACCACGTGTTGTGTCAGTAAGTTGTCCATATTTTTTTGAGTCATGCACACATTGGGGACAATGTGTGATTTAAGTTTGGGGGGATGTTTTATTGTTTTTGAGTTTTTTTTTTTTTTGAAATTGTTTTGTGTATTTTTGAGTCATTTTTGAGTCATAATTTTTTTTATGATCATGCATGCTGAAGTTACTTGAAACGCCTAATGAAGTAAAGTGGAATAATGTAATGGAATTAGAAGCAACCATCTGAACACTTAGGATATATATGCCAAAAATTCATGAAATCGAACTATTTGGGGTATCTTGCTTGATTTATGCATTGTTAGTGATTAAACCTATGTGTCTGCTTGCTTGCTATTTGAAGCGAAATAGTTAGGATATGCATGTTAGAGAGATGACTCAGGCATTTCTTTGTTCGCCCTTTCTTACCATTCTTTGCCTATCCCTGACAGTCAAAATTATATCCCTAGTCAGCCCCTTTGAGCCTAAAAATAAGACCTTTCTTTGACACCCTATAATTCCATACTTGTGCCATAAGTGAAAAAATGAGATGTTTGGAATATAAAGTGTTGAAAAAGAGACAAAAAGAGAGTAAACAATTTTTATGCACCCTAATGAAAAAGTAATAATAAATAGGCAAAAGCCTAAGTTTGGGGGTGTCTGCTATTCATCATACACCTCATTCTCTCAAAACAAAAGAGGGGAAATATAGGTATGAAGTGAAAAAGAAAATCAAAAGAAAAGGGAAGAGTTGAAAGAAAAAGAGCTTATGGTACGTAAATTGAGCCTAAATGCCTATTTTTACCTACCCCTGCCTAAGCCTACATTACAACCCTGAAAAGCCCTGAAGATCTCTAATATGTGTATCCATGATTAGGGGAGAATAGCAAGTAAACATGCCATAGGATTTTGAAATTAACATGCATAGTTAGGTATTCTTACTTCCATTGAGTATGATTAAATTGAATTTGCGAAATATCTGACTTGAGTGTTTAGAATGCTAAAAATACATGCTATATGTTCCTACATATTATCCTACTAACCTTCATGCGTTTTCTAAGTGACAATTGTGCAGCAAAATGATCAGTGTCTTTGAGTCATTTTCTTTTCTTTCACGTCTTTGTTTATATTTTTTTATCTTTGCTCGAGGGCGAGCAAAGGTTAAGTTTGGGGGTATTTGATCGGTGTATTTTATATACACTTTTTGAGTCATTTTTAGTTAGTATTTTACTCATTTCATTTATGTTTAGTATAGTATTAGGGTCGTTTTCCTTTCTTTTGTGTCACAGCGGTCAGAAATGGAGAAATGACGAAAAGGAGATGAAATAAACATAAATGAGATGGAATTGCACACTAAAAGGGCCAAGAAATGAAGTCTAAGTTAAAATTATAGAGATCGCATCAAGTCCGACGAAAAAAGGGCGACAAGCGAATCCGCCTAAAAACGTCATCTGAGCCGCGCGCTGGCAGGCGCCGGCGCCAATGTCCGAAAGTCCCAAAGTTGCTGATTTTCAGCCGCTGGGTCATCATGGCGCCGACGCGAGATTTATGAATTCTGGGCCGAATTTGACATGTTTTCAGAATCCTAAAGGGATAACTTTTCCTACCTAAAGGGATAACTTTTCCTACCTTAAAACCCTTACCTAAAAGGATTCTAATAACTTTTCCTACCTACATAAATCCTTAACCCTTCACCTAAAGGATTCTTGGTCTATAAATAGTCTCTACATCATTAGAAGAATTCATTCTCCATTCCACCATTCACCACTCTACATCTATCCTTCCACCAATCCATCTTGTAAATATTCCACAACACAACCCTTGGATGCTAGAAGGCTTGGAGACTCATTCTTAAGTATTTTCTTTTCTTTTCTTTCCTTTATTTCAGTTTTTATGATGAACCTTGAATTAGTTTTTGTCATGTCAATGGCTAGGAACTAATTCTTTTATAGGGCTTTCCATGTTAAATCACTAGAAACTTATGTTATGAATTGATGCATGTTTATGGTAATTCTTCTTCTTGTTGAGATTTATCCAATAATTGCTTTGAATGCTTGGTAATTAATTGATCACTAATTATCATTACTTATATGATTTCTAATCAAACTTCGAAAGGAGGAGGTTGTGAATATGCTGTAAGTTGGGTAGACATATTTTGGATTGGGGATGAAAATACCTCAATTACTTATGTAGCGTTAATGAGAGGCTTAACAACCCTAATTTTACGCATGGTGCGTGACAGTTAACTAGGTTTTTGGTCTTAATCCTCCTATAGAGTCATCCTTATCACCGAAAGGTAGAAAGGAGCAATACTGGGGTTGAGTGTTTATATAGCCTTAACGGGAGTATAAAACGATTTCGTAAACCTGCTAGCTCCGAGAGAAGAAGAACCATAATTCATTGCATTAATAAGTAACATAAGCGGATAGTTGAGGAGATGTGGAAGCCCTATTCTCATCAGAACTGAAGTAAACCTATAGTTAATTAGCCTTTATAATTGTTAGTCATAAACAACAAAATCAATATCGGTTACCAAATAGATACCAAAAGATAGATAGTTGGTACTTGAACACTAATCCTTGTGGACGATATTCGGTCTTACCAAGACTATATTACTTGTCACGATAACGTGCACTTGCGTTAAAGTGTGTGCATCTTTTCGCGCATCAAATCCCTAATGCTTCAGAAGCCTCTCTCATAAAGCTAGCCATTTTCATGTTATTTGGGATGAGATCCTCCTTTGTTTTGTTGAGATTCTTCAAAGTGGGCAGCGACATCACATTCAGCACAACCCCATTGTCGATGAACACTAGGCTAATGGTTTTGTCGTTGATGTAAGCCTTCACATAGAAGGGTTTGATGTGTTTAACCATATCTTCTGTAGGCGTGCCAAATACGGCGCTTAAAGTTTCCCTAGCCGGAGTATCGACCAATGTTGCCCATTCTGCGTCTTCCATGCAAACATCACATTTCAGGCTATCCAACGTAGAGCGGCTGGCCCAGAACTCATTTGAGATTAGGCTGACCATTTCAATGTCGGTCCACATCTCTTCAACCAGGTCTTGGCTAAATAAATCAAGGATGGAGTTTCCACCTTATTGAATTTGGTTGAATAGAAGTCGATACCTTTTATATCCTGGAGACACATGGAGATCGGCTGGGGATCCTCTGACTGAATCCTCTACACGATTTTTGGGATTACCTCGGTTAGAAGTCCACCGAGGCATCGTTCTCTTGTCGGGGTTCCTCCGTCGGGTTGTCAGAAGGTTATTTATCCAATTTTGGTTGACCCGGCGTCTCTTCTTAAGGTGTAATTTCCACTGAAGCAACTGAGCCGAATGTCCGCTCGATAGCCTCGACTACGACAGATTCAAGAATCTCTTGATTTTCGGTTGTCTTGGTGTTAGAAATTAGATACAATGTTTGTTGCATCTTATGCAAGGCCTTGGCACGTTATATCATTCTTTTTTAAGTTCTGAATGCAACTTTCGGTGGTGCCTTTTTTTTCTGGGAGTCTGATGGATGGACCACTTCCCTTCCTCAGTATTGTCGGCTAGTTTAACCATTCTTCGTGGCCTTGTCTGATCCTTATTTCTTGCTATGATACGTAAGGATGAGACACCCCTTGTTTACATTAAACTCGACCACCCTCTATTTGGTTTTAGGGAGTGGTTCTTCATCTATTCGAGGTATGCTCGGCTGCTAGTTGGTTGACATCCGTACTTGCCCCTAGTCCTATGTCTGGTGTCAATAGGGACCCTTCTGAACCTCATGGTTTGCTCCTGAAGTTATAGCTCAAAGTTCCTCGCGTTTCTATAGCGGTCATGAAAACTGATCCTAGTCGGCTGCCTGTTCTCGCAAATATCATGTAGGATGCCTAATCGGTTGAATACGGAAGTCCTTGTGACCTTCTCCTCTTCGGCAGGTTTCTTAGGGACACATACCCTTTTCATCGGCTCTTTCCCTTTGGTGTCTGCAGATTCATCAGGTTTAGCAAAAAACACCATAGATATTGGTACTGTGGGAAATTGGTCAGTATCAATAGACATTTCATGTCACGACCCGAACCTCGGGCCCGCGACAGGTGCCCTACCTGGGCACCCTTCTATTCATACAACACAAGTAACCTGCGGAAGCTAAATAACACTCTTTTTTCCCGAACAAAGGCAAAGCCAGCAAGGCTGCCATCACATATATAACAACCAAAAAGAAACCACATTTGTACATAAGTCCAGCCCACATATAAATACAGACCTCTAAGAGTTTGAACACATAACTGTGACGGGACAAGGCCCCGCCGTACCCATGAATGTACATAAAACCATAATACAACTCCGTACCAACATGACAAACTCCAAAATAATGGAGCTACCTCCCTGAAAGCTGAGTGGAGATCCAAGCTCACGGATCACCCAACTGAGTACCTAATACCTGCGGGCATGAACGCAGCCCCCCGAAGGGGGTCAGTACAACAAGGTACCAAGTATGTAAACATGAAGTACAGTAGACATGATCATAACTGTACAAAGAATGACAGGGACAAGTATGAAAATCAAATACCAGATCCAACCGTGCCATAATAAATAAGAGCCAACTGTACCTTTTAAAATATGTCTTTTTAAAAGTGAGACCAACCGTGTCATTTCAAATTATGAAATCATTATCCTTTCAAAATATGAAATCAATCGTGCCTTTACAATTCGAGTCATATCAACATCATGAATGCTTACTCAGAGAATCATCAAGTTCATATACATATATATAACGTATCTCATATAACATAAATCGGCCCTTTATTGAGGGACTCGATAGAATCATCAATATAATGTAACCCGACCCATTTTGGGGCTCGATGTAATTATCAATATGTGTGACGTAACCCGGCCCATTTGCGGGACTCGGTGTGTGCTTCAACATGTGACGTAACCCGACTCATTTGTGGGACTCAGTGTAATGATGCAATATGTGACATAACCCGACCCATCTGTGGGACTCGGTGATGATGCAATATGACGTAACCCGACCCATTTGTGGGACTCGGTGTGGTGATGCAATATGACGTAACCTGGCCCATTTGTGTTACTCGGTGTATGCAGCAATATAATGTAACCCGACCCATGATGGGACTCGGTGTATGCATCTACATGACATAACTCAGCCCATTGTGGGGCTCGGTGTAATCTTTGGTATAACGTAACCCGATCCCTTTGCGGGACTCAGTGTATTGATCTATAACATAACCCGGCCCGTTGTGGGACTCATCGTATCAATGCAATCGAATGAAATTTAAAAACATCTTTTGACTCTCCATATAATAAAATGAATGAACTATCATTTTAGAAAACTCAAGGCATTATCATGTCATGTAAAATTAGGGAAATTGAACCCCAAGTACTATGTACATCCATTCTTATAGAGAGAATCATATCATGCAATATAAGGGAGTTGAACTCAAAAGCACTACGTACGTTCACCATACCGTCTTTCCTTTATAAAACCCCGAGATACTAGCATTTGTAGCATCAAGGCACTTTCACTTTTAAAATCAAGTTACTTACACTTTTAAACTCAAGTAACTCATACCTATAAATCAAGTTACATCTTCTCTTTAAATCAATAAAGTCATTTCCACTTATAAAATCAAGCAACTTATACTTTCAAAACCAAGTAACTCATACTCTTAAAATCAAGTAACATCTTTCATATACTACAAGGAATCCGATTTCATTTAAAACAAGTACGTCCACGGAAAACACATTTTATAAGGTTCATGCTCAAAGAAAGATAGGAAGAGTTACACATATTAACACTTGTCGTCTGTACCAACTCGACACCAAAGCTTACTAAAAACTCTTACCAACATCTCTCATAAGACTTGGTAAGGACTTAAGAATAATTCAGACATGCCTTTAGCATAGAATCAACAACATGAATACTCCTTAACTTCTAAGGGTAGAATAACTTTTGAAACAATACCACAGTTATGGTTCACACGTAGAACATGCCAAATGAGAGAAGGAAGAGGTTCACATACCTTATCGCTCTTCTACCAATCCGTTAAGTGGAATACGCCTCCCGTAGCACTTTAACCTATAATGATAATAACATGTCTATCAACTACATGCCTTTAAGGGTAGGTTATGGACTAAGTAAAGTTCCCATTTCTACGAAATATTGGGCAGCACTTCCTTTGTTTCTACGTACTTTTTCACCTTTTCCAAGGCTCAATTTCAACAACCAACAAGCCCCGACTAAGGGCACAATCGGTACAACAACTAAAGGGGATTACATGCCTACTAGACGTGTAAAATTCTGTCCCACAATCATATATAAACAGTCCATAAAAATAGTCCGCAATTAATCAACATTAAGGGTACAATGTGAAGCCTTTTAACACCCTTTTATACCCTTAATCTCTTAGGACTTTCATTTGAAATTTCCATACTTAAACATACATAATGAGGGCTGAATTTCCAGAATTCCAACGCCCTAAAACAGTCCCCAAAAACTGTATAATAACGTCCAACAGTTTTATAGAATATGCAATTAACAACTACAATCCGATAACTCTTTCCTTAATCCATTTTATTCCAATTCAAGTTCCAACACTTCTATATATGATATATCAACTTATCAACAACCATATTACTTTATTTTAACATGCGACAAGTGTAATTAACAACAATAATAACCAACGAATCCAACGACGCCAAAATGGCCTAGTCTCGGCCTCACTTCCAAATATTGTCCAAACGTTTTTTTAATATTCATTCTTTTTAGTACAAGTTCATCCATACATATCAACAATAAGTAATATCCAATTACTTTAAAAGAAGAAGAGCCATTACCTTATTTTTGGCTCCAAAATCGGTAAAAAAAAGTCCGGGTATGATTGGCCCGCAATTTTCGTTTCACTCCACTTCCTCAAGTTTCAATCACATATATGTATCCCATACAACCTTGTAACCAACTTCCCTTCACATTTTACCTCCAAAAAGTCGACGAATCAAGCTAGGGTTTCACCCTCATTTTCGGCCAACACAAGATTTGGAGGGTTTGGAGAGTTAACTTGTTTTAGCATTTGGTTTAGGAGCTAATCTTGGAGAAATAAACTTGTCAAAACTTGTTGATCTTTGGCTATGGAGATTTTCGAAAATGGAGCTCAAAGGGAGAAGATGAGAGCTAAATTGATAAGTGTATAATGTCCAAGTCTTGCAAGACTTGGATATTTATCCAAGTGTAATGTCAAGTGGAGTGGGACCCATGTCCACTTATCTCAAGTCTCAAAATATCTAATGTGAGTCAAAGTCTTGCAATACAAGTGGGGGTGATGATATGTGATTTATCCACACGCTTAACGCAAGTGCACGTATCGTACAAGTAATATAGTTTGGGTGAATATCGTCCTCAGGGACTGATTTTCAAGTATCGATTATCTATGCTTTAGTTTATATTTGGTTAAAGTTAATTGGTTTGGAATTCTAGACTAATAATGCAGGAAATAAACTAATTATGAAAATACTTTGATTTAAATCAGTTATGACGGAGAATTAGGGCTTCCAAGATCATCAACTATCCACTTTATTCAATCCTTAATACAATTAGACTGACTTCTTCTTCTACGTTAAGATATCAGGTTAACTAGACCGTTTTATATTCTAGTTAGGATACATAAACACTCAACCCCGATGCAGAACCCTTCTATCTTTCGATGATAGAATTTACCACAAAGGAGAATTAAGAACAATAAGCTATAAAACTATACAAGTATCGGGGTACTTTCGTCCACGATTTGAACCTATGCTTATTCAACTATAGCATATTCAAAATCTCCCCTTTCGAAATTCGATTCGAAATCATATAAGTGATGATAATTAGTAGCTAATTAACTATCAAGCAATCAAAACAACTATTGAATAAATCTTAATCAAGTGAAAAAGAAAACAAACTAATGCATTAATTCATAAATAAGAGTTTCAAGAGAATCACAAGGAAATCCCTAATAAAGTAATTAGCTTCTAGCCATAATCACGCTAAGAACTAATACAATCTCCATACATGAACTGAAATAAACAAAGAAAAGAGAAAGAAGAAATAATTGAACTAGGTCTCAAATCTTCGCCTCATAGAGTTGTGTTGTATGTACAATGGATGGAATGAATAGTGAGCAGGGTTTTAGGGATTATATAGGTTTTGTAGGTAGGAAAAGTTATCCCTTTTGGACTCTGAAAACATGTCAAATTCGGCCCAAAACGTCAAAAATCCCGTGTTGGCGCCGTGGCCCTGAGATTGGGCGCCACGGCGCTGAAAAATCTGCAAATTTCGGACTCCGCAGAACATTGGGCGCCGCGGCGCTGCTGCTAGGCGTCGCGGCGCTGGAGGCGTGAATTTGGCATTTTTTTGTTTCTTCGTCTTTTTTTCGTCCGGACTTCGTCTGATCTCCTCTATACTTCCCGGAACTTCTTGGACTTCATTTTTTGGCCCTTTTGTATGCAATTCCATATCATTTATGCTCATTTCATCTTCTTTTTGCCATTTCTCCATTTTTTACCACTGTGACACAAAAGAAAGAAAAACGACCCTAATACTATACTAAATATCAACAAAATGAGTAAAATACTAATTAAAAATGACTCAAAAAGTGTATATAAAATACACCGATCAGGTGACACGTGTCACCCTCCTATTGGTCCAAAAGAATTCTTTCACAAAATAATTCTATACTTGGCCAAAATATCACAAAATCTTGTGGGCCCCACAAAATCGTAAAATTTCCCATGGGCTCCACATGACCAAATCCAAGACTTCAAAATTCAAAACTAATTGCGTGACTCCAATTAGGAGAATTGAACTCCGAGTAATCAAATTGTCGTATTCACATTTTTGAATTAATTCCTTAAGAAAATGTAGCTATACTATCTTCCGACGTTCAAGTCTTACTTCCTTACTTACGTTCTCAAATACATGTCTTGGAACTACGAGGATGTAACTAACCTTTCATTTATATTTGGAAAACGTTTATAAGTTTTGATTTCTGAACTAAGAACTAACAACTAAAGTTAAACTAAGAATGAAAACACTTGGGGTTTAATTCAATAATGAAGGTAATTAGGATTTCCAATCTTATCAACTATCCCCTCTATTATTCGTTAATGCAATACTAGTTATTCTTTATCAAGATAACAAGTTAACTGAGGTGTTCTATATTTCGGTTAGGACATATAAAAACTCAACCTAAGTTGGAATTTTCTATATTTCTATGATAAATTCTACCACATAAGAGGATTTAGATCAATAACCTAAGACGCTACACAGACAATCGTGATACTCTCATTCAAGATTAAACCTATGTCTAATCAACTATAGCATATTCAAATCTTCCTTTTCAGATTGTGATATGAAATCATATAAGTAATGAAAACTAATGGCCAATCAATTCTCATTCAATAAACACAAGTTGATTAGATAATGATAGACGAAGAAGAAATACTAACAATACATTAATTCATAATAGAGATTCAAGCGAATCGACAGAAAATCCTAATAAAAGTAATTAGCTCATAGACATGCTAAGAACGCTAATTAACTCAATATCCAATAGGAACTGAATTAAAGAAAAGAAAAGGAAAAGAACTTGAACAAAGATGGTCTCCAATTGCTTCCTATCCTCCTATTCCTTTTGCTCCAAAGTGTCATTCTCTCTAAAATCAGCCTCCCACAGCTTATATAACGAAAAACCCTTCTTGGACCTTTTTACCCTCATTAAAAATAGGTTTTTCTTGCTGATTTCCTCTGTCGGCTCCGCGACTCTAATTCCCTGTGAACTTTCTGTCGGTCATGAGCCGCGACGCTTCTTTTGGGTGCCACGGCCGTTTATGCATGTAGACCCTGTGCGGTTGACATTGTAATTTTGGAGCGCCGCAACGCTAATTTCCTCTGAATTTTCTGCCAATGAGGAGCCGCAGCGCTTGTAATGGGAGTCGCAGTGCTAATTCTGAGCAATTTTTGGCAAATTAGGCTTGTAGACCCCGAGAGGTCTACGGTGTAATTTTTTGAGCTTTTTCACTTAAACCATTAACCATGCGCGGTTTAAGAACCGAGCTTCTCAGGACTTCTTTGACTTATCTCTTGTGACCAGATATCCATTTTTGTCCTCAATAACCGTCTATTCTCTTTGAATTCGCCTCATTCCTTTTTGAATCGCTTAAGACCTGAAAACACAAAACAACACGCATAATACTGTACAAAATAATTAAAAGACGATAAAAGACTCCCTAAAACATACTCTAAAACTGTATTGAAAATAGACTCAACAAGTACTTCTTATCCTTGAGTTCCTCGGTAGGCGGGATCCTGTGGCCATCGAGCAGTCGCATTTGCTTATCTCTGAGCAGATGATCAAATATCTGATCTACCTTTCTGATATAAAACAAGTAACCAACCCTGTCATCGGCTGAACTTATTTCCTTACCTTTGACAGTTTTCAAGGCTGGGCAAGAGTAGACCTTACTCCTAACAATCTCGGATACCATTGCATCTGCGTGGAATCGACTGACTCTGATTCGGACTCATCTGCTTCAATGATGGATACCAAGTGGGAGCCTCCATTTTGGTTGGCTCTTCTACGCTCCTTCTCCTAGATGTACTACTCTATTTGGCTAGCCTTTTCATCTAACTGGCTCAGGTCAGTGTAAGATTGTCCCACCAACTTCTCCTTTAACAGAGGGTGCATGTTGTTGGTTATCATGTGGGCACACTCAGATTTGGGGAAGTATACGATATATTTCTCAACCTTCTTTCTGAACCTCTTGAAAATTGACAGCCGATTCATTGATCTGTTGCTTAAGACTCATTAGATCAGTGAGGTTGGGGCCAATAGAACCTATCCTGGAAGCAACCCTCTATGTCGGCCCAACTTTGCACACAATCAGGAGCCAAAGAGGAGTACCATATTCCCGTTAGAGAGAGAGAATAACTATAACTTGTGGTACTCATTCTAGATAGATTCACAGCATTGGGAAGTAAATCTACCAATGTGGTCGAAAGTAGATTTGTCGTCATCGCCAGAAAAGATGGCAAATTCTAGTATTTTGAAGCCTCTCGGCAAATGTGCTATCCGATCTACCCAATCGGGGTAGGGCTTCTTATAGACAGGCATGTTCAATGGTTTCAGTTGGATGCCGAAGTACCTCCTCATGGTATTAGCAATAATCTTTAGGTTAATCAGTTGCGACATCCTCTGCCAATTCTCAACTAGATTTGGCTGGTAGGCGTTTTGCACTGGCGGCCTTCATTCTGTATATTGTTGGACAGGGATTTGAAGGTTCTAGGTGATTTGATTTCAATTACCAATAGGTAGGGTGATGCCCCCATTACTTCTATCTGTAATGGCCACCAAAGCCCACAACCTGAGCTCCTGGAACGGCTGACGGAGCCTGAGGATAAGGTGGAAAAGTGTTCCATGGCTGCTCTCCTCGGGCGTCGACCGTTCTTAGAAAGTTTACGCCTCTGGGAAGGTATGGATTAGGTACCGATAATAACTGCTGGAATGGTAACCCACTGTAAATAGCGTCACCAGATAGCCTAGCTAAGTCATAGCCAGGGGCCATCGACTACCAATTCGGCTGGCCAACATTGTTCGCCTACATTGTATGGTCATTCATGGAAACGTACGACATAACATGAAGCAATCCAAAGTGAGCCTGAACTAGTCTCCCGGCCGTATTGATCTTCCTATACTGCAGACTTGCTTGGTCAGGCGGCAAACTCTGCCCCCCAAAATTCGGCGACGGCCATACAGTGTGTTGGTTGCCAGACGATTGGACTTGTGTTCCTAGGTGTGCTATCTGTTGCACTTGAGTAGGCACTGGATGATGCACATTTGGCTGAGGAACAACATCAGAGTCACGGTCTCATGCTGAACAACATCGCTCGTCAGAGGGACGCCAGAACTAGCCGAACATTCTCCTGGGTGTATTCAATTGGTTTACATCTCCTTCGCTTGCTGAACTTCATTATGTACCATTGGCTTTATAATGTCAGCCAATTATTTAGAAACTTGGTACATAATATCATGGATCCCCAAGTCAATCAATTGTCTAATGAAAGATGTGGTCATTATGGTTGGACCTTCAGATTGACCAGAGTCTTCCACCGCTTGGGTTGATGGAGGAAGTGGAGGGATATCAAACGATGTTGGCATACCCGATGAGGATGTTGGTTCGTTGTTCCTTCTTGGAGGATTTTGTTTAGGATGTGGACTGGGCTCGAGGTTCATTTTCTTACATGACCTTAGGCGCATACGCCAAGAATGATCCTAACTTGGAGAATAAAACTTCACTATTAATTCACCTATGGTCCCACTGGGCGTGCCAAATTTGTTATCGCCCCGAATTATGCCTTCTGTTGTTGTATCGGCTGATCGAATCGGTAGAAAAATTGGTTCCTTAACTCAAGAGATTCAGGATGAAAACGAAACTCTGATTTCCAGTAATAGGTTCCACAACTATTCCATAAAGGGTTAGGACGGTGTTACTAGTGAACTAAGAGGTAAGAAAACATGAATATATCTGAGTACAATAAAGATAAAGGGATAAAGTAAGGATAAAAGATAAAAATAGATAAATTTTGATTTGTTTGATTGATTGTGTGTCTATTATGTACAAAGAATGAGTATTTTTAGTACAAAAAAAAAAGAAACTATACAAAACGTGCCCCCCATGTCAGCCATAATTATGTCACGACCCGAATCCCGAGCCCGTGACTGGTGCCTTACCTGGGCATTCTTCTACCTAAATGACACAAGTAAACCGCGGAACTAAATAATACCTCGTCCTTTTTTTTTAAAAAAAACCAACGAACATGCAAAGGCAAAGCCGACAAGGCTGCCATATATATATATAATCAAAAAGCACTACACTGTATACGAGTCCAATCCCACATATGAATACAGCCTCTAAGAGTTTTACTGAACTATGTCGGGACAAGGCCCCGCCGTACCCATAACTGTACAAAAGCCTGTACTGAAGGATCTATACCAAAATGATAAGCTCCCGAACAAGTGGAGCTATCCAAAACTCTGAGCAAGGGTCCTACACTTGAAGATCACCGAACTGTGTACCTAAACATGCGGCATGAACGCAGCCCCCCGGAGAAAGGGGGTCAGTACGAAGAATGTACCAAGTATATGAAACAATAAGTACTGTAAAGGAGATCACACATTCCACATATAACAGGAAGCAAGTATGATAACTCAAAACAACAGCACACTGAACCTTGCAAACATGAGAGTAATGCAATCATCTTTACCTTTTAAGTTATGCTTTTAACAATGAGATTAACTGTTCCACTTTAAGTCATGAACACACTGCACCCTTTCATTAATGAAATCACTATCGTTTCAAAACATGAAGGTTGTGCCAGTGCCAGGGTCATCCACCCTCTGAATTATTATGCAACCTATCATAGGACTATTTCACCCGCATAGGTCATGTGGACCCGCAATGAGTCATCGGTACACGATACTCGCATTACGGATAGCTAATTGTCACGCCCCGAACCCCGGGCCCGTGATTGGTGCCCTACCTGAGCACCCTTCTACCTAACTGACACAAATAAATCGCGGAACTAAATAACACCTCATTTTTTTTCCTTTAAAACCAACGAACATGCAAGGGCAAAGCCGAAAAGGCTGTCATATAATATACATAATAAAAAGGCACTACACTGTACATGAGTCCAATCCCACATATGAATACATACCTCTAAGAGTTTTACTGACCTATGACGGGACAAGGCCCCGCTGCATCCATAATCTGCATAAAAGCATGTATCGAAGGATCTATACCAAAATGATAAACTCACGAGCAGATGGAGCTATCCAAAACTCGAAAGGTGGTCCTACACCTGCAGATCACCAAACTGCATACCTAAACCTGCGGCATGAACGCAGCCCCCCGAAAGAGGTCAGTACGAAGAATGTACCAAGTATGTGAAACTGAAAATACTATAATGAAATCATAACAGTCTATACAAAATAGGAGACATGTATGATAGCCAATCTACAGTACACAATACATAAGCAGTCATATCAAGTCAGGGACGCATGCCCTCAAAGTCACTACTCAAATATAACTATGGGTCTCACGCCTATAATATCAACCATGCCCGTGGAATCCTTTCTCACTGCCGGCAGTCCATGATATAATATAACACCAATAAGCATACTTGAACACCAAGTCCCACCTGTGTCCTAAAAATTGTACGGGCCAAGTAGGAAAGCGGACCACCAGATCCAGCCTGCATCATAAAACTGACCGGGGCAAGTACGAAAACCAACTACCAGATCCAGCCTGCGTCAACAATCGATCGGGCAAGTAAAGCTTACTATCGATCCAAATGTCCGTCACGAGATATGACCGGGGCAAGTGCGAAAGCTATCTACCGGAGACTACCGTACCAAATTGTGTAATAGAACTGACGGGGGCAAGTACGAAAGCTATCTACCAGTCCATCCTACGACACCATCGATCGGGCAAGTACGAAAGTTTCTCTACTGCACCATCTCGCGCCACTAAATCTCATGGAGGGCTAATCCATGGAATAACAATATCCCACGCGTCGCACGCCTAATCCCACATCGTATAAGCATGACCATGGGGTAATACAAACAAATCCGGGAATCTAACCCACCTCCTGGTCACATGCCCCGGAATCCCACATCGTGTAAGCATGTCCAATGAGTAATACAAATAATCCGGGAATCTAACCCGCATCCTGGTCGCATGCCACGGAATACCACATCGTATAAGCATGTCCAAGGATCAATCATAATGGAAGCATACCCGTGGAATCCCACATCACCGTCGGTACGTCCAAGTAAACTTATAACAAGACACCCGGCCCTCCAACCGAGAGTCGCGACAACGTAAAAATATAATACTTGCACTCAAAGGCTATCATCAGCACACATAGGCAAGTTCATAAAATCTTTAGACTATCATTTTATAAACTCAAGGCACTTACGTTTTATATAGAAATCCGGGATTTTAACCCTAAGTACTACGTACTTCCATTCTTTTCAAAAGACTCATTTATATAAAACCCCAAGATACTAACACACGTAGTATCAAGGCATGTCTATTTTTCAAATTAAGTTACTACACCTTTAGAAGTTCATTTCAAGACTTTGAAACCAAGTAACTTCTAATTTCACAACCTAGGCAACTTTCTTAACCTTCCATAAAGCCGTTATAACCAACTTCCCATAAAGCCGTTATAACCCTTTATGGTTTTAGACAAATTCATTATTTTTATAACCAAGAGACTTATACTTTTAAAACCAAGTATCACATACTTACAAATCAAGTTTCTTAACTTTCAAAATACTTCAAGTCTCTTAACTTTAGAAATCAAGTTTCTTAACTTTAGAAATCAAGTAGCTTCTACTTTTAAATCTCAAGTAACTCACACCTTTAGAACAAGCTACTTCTCTTTAAATCATGTCATTTCTCCTCTTTTAAATCAATTAAGTAAATCACTCCTTTGACTCCCCTAAAGTCATTATAACAACCTTTAGGTCTTGGAACTAAGGCACTAGCCAAAAGATTTGGAAACCACTTCCCTTTCAAGACTCTATGTACTTTAAGTAAAATACTTTCACTTTTGAAAATCCAAACTTCATTAAGGTAATGGACTATAACAACTTACAATTTAATCATCCAAAGTACAATCAAGGAAGTATATAGAACAACTTCTATATTAGGCAATCCAAGTACAATCAAGGAATGAATCATTTAAGGAGTACGACTTACTTACTTTACCATAAGGAATCATGCTAGAAGAAGAGGAGATGGTTCACATACCTTTTCGGCTTAATCCACAAGCTAAGTCGAATACGCCGCACGTAGAAGTGTCAACCTATAATGGCCACAACATGACTATCAACTTCTAGTTTCTAACGTAGAATAATACTAAGTATTTGGTCTCTTATTCTACGGAAAATCGGGCAGCACAACACAAAGTTCTTTCCAATTATTTTTCAATCCAAATCCTTAGGTCTAACATGTTATATAGTCATAAACAACTTTAACAACTACAATTCCTTCTTTATATAACATGTGACGACTTAAACTAATAATCAAATCGAATTGTAATCTTAAGGGCTAAACATGTTAGTTTTCGGATTAGGGTTCCAATAGCCAATACACTTATCAAACATCATACTATATACTTCATGCTTGCTAATATCCGTAGCTACAACAATAAGTAATCTTAATTACTAAAACGACAAGAATTGTTACCTTTATAAGCCCTTATAAATTCTAAGATTCAAAGTCTCTCCTTAGCAATTCTTAGCTCCTTTCCTTTCCGCTCCAATCCACTATTTGAAGCCTTTAGAAGTTCATAACCAACTTCTCTTCAATTTCCAATCCAAACTTGTGAAAACGACTTAGGTTTTCGCCTTGCGGCTAACGTGAAAACGTCGTTTTTCCGAAATCTTTCTATTGAGATATCCTTATAATACCCTTAGGGACCTTGGGTTAAAGTCTTGTGAATAATGAACCAAAACTACAAAAATTTTGTGTGGGAAAGATGGTGAACCCGAGAGCAACTTTCAAGAACAAGATAACTCTAATTTTTTCTAAGTGTTGGAGACAAGTCTTGCACTAGTGTAGTATATATAAAACAATGGAGGGCTTAGATCACAACACTTGTGTGGCTTGGATGGAGGAGATTAAATGTTAAGCCAAGTGGACAAGTTGACTTGGTCAATTATCTCAAGCTTTGAAGACTTGTTCATCTACATAGGTCAATGACCATAATACCCTTGGTAATTTCGTCCAAGACCATGTGGGGGTGCCACGTGTCGCCCTTCCATTCGTCCATAAAATTTCGTAACCCTCGTGGGCCCCACAAAACATAAAATTCCTCGAGTGGGCCCCACGTGACCAAATCCGTAAAAATAAATTTCCATAATGATAATACATTCTATACTCTTCAAATAATACATTTTGAGAATCTAATTCTCCTCAACGAACATTTTTCCTTTCCGACGTTCGGAAGATTTTTCCGTCGGAAAAACAATTCTTTCTTTCGTACCACTTTCTCAAGTATTGTGTTCTCGTGTCTATTCTCTTATACATGTCCTGGACTTACGGGGTGTAACACTAATCCAGGGAATTTAACCTGCCCGAGTCTATCCGACCTGCCGTGAGTGTGTACCACTCACACCATGGGAGCTACTCCATGATATCTCTTGAACTATGTTGCCGGCCCTTTATGGAGGGACACAGAGATGTGGAAATACGACACTTGCACGAATGTCTATATGAGCAACCCATATGCAATCAAAACATTTTTGACCTTTATTTATAAAATGAATAAACCATCATTTTTAACAAACCAAGACAATACCATGCCTTTCCTTTTTACACAAACCAAGACAATACCATGCCTTTCCTTTTTTACACAAACCAAGACAATACCATGTCTTTCCTTCTTACACAAACCAAGACAATTACCATGCCTTTCCTTTTTAACAAACTAAGAGTAATTCTCATTTAAGCAAGCCAAAGTACTATCAAGGCACAAATAGAATAATTCTCATTTAAGCAAGCCAAAGTACTATCAAGGCACAAATAGAATAATTCTCATTTAAGCAAGCCAAAGTAATACGTACGTCCGCCGCACATGCTTTACCTTTTTCATAAAATTCCAAGGCCCTAGCCTTGCAACATCAAGTTACATATTCTTCAAATTAAGTGGCTTACACTCTTTATACTCTAGTCACTTCTTTTATGTAGTTCAATGAAGCCAAATTCATTTATGACCCCTAATACACTAACACTCGTAGTATCAAAGCCACTTCTATTTTTTTCAAATCAAACTACACTTTTAAAACTTCAATTCAAGGTTTTGAAATAAAGTAGCTTCTACTTTTAAATCTCAAGTAACTCACACCTTTAAAACAAGTTACTTCTCTTTAAATCATGTCATTTCTCTTCTTTTAAATCAATTAAGTAAATCACTCCTTTGACTCCCCTAAAACCGTTATAACTAACTTCCCATAAAACCATTATAACAACCTTTAGGTTTTGGAACTAAGGCACTATCTAAGAGATTAGGAACCACTTCCTTTTTAAGACTCTAAGTACTTCAAGTAAAACAACTTTCACTTTTGAAAATCCAAATATTATCAAGGGAATGGATTATAACAACTTCTAATTTGAACATCCAAAGTAAAATCAAGGAAGTATATAGAACAACTTCTATATTAGACAATCCAAATACAATCAAGGAAGTATATAGAACAACTTCTATGTTAGGAAATCCAAGTACAATCAAGGAGTAGATCATGTAAGGAGTAGGATTTACTTACTTTACCATAAGGAATCATGCTAGAAGAAGAGGAGATGGTTCACATACCTTTTCGGCTTAATCCACAAGCTAAGTCGAATACGCCGCACGTAGAATTATCAACCTATAATGACCACAACATGACTATCAACTTCTAGTTTCTAACGTAGAATGATACTAAGTATAAAGTCTCTTATTCTACGGAAAATTGGGCAGCACTTCCTTTGTTTCTACGTACTTGTCACGACCCGATCCCGGTCGCGATCGTGCCTCACCGGGCACCCCGTCGTATACATCGAGAATAGCAATGAACATACATAACACATAATCAGAAGGTAAACATCACCGCCACCACGAGGTCGCTTCCATAAAAATATACTTAATCAAAAGTACAACTTGTTCTTATGGCCCAAAACACAAATGTGACCACAGACCTCTAAGAACAACAACTGTGGCGGGACAGGGCCCCGCCTTACCCCTGAATGTACGAAATACCTACAGCATCAGGGAAAAATTGTACCAACAAAACAAGCCTCCGGAGGAATGAAGCTTCTGACACCAGAACAGTGATCCTAAGAATGAGGATCCACCACCTGCTTACCCCTACCGCAGATGAACGCACTTCGAAGGGGTCGACACAATATGTACTAAGTATGCGAAACTGGAAAGTACTGAAAATACCTCATAAGTATAAAATAACTGGAGACATGTATAGAAATCAGTTTACAGAACATTGTGCCTTACTAATAATGAGAATATCGAACATATACAATACTGCATGAAAATAGGAAGCTCATGGTCAAAGCAAGGTCATCCGCCCCGCAGTATCATTAAGCACTCCTACTCCTGGACTATTTCACCCGTATGGGTCATGTGGACCCGCATGAGGTATTCCTCGCATAGGCTGTACTCACCCGCATGGGACTATTTCACCCGCATGAGCCCTACGAACTCGCATGAGGTATTCATCGCATCATGGGTAGCAAATCCACGGAATAGGTGGTATAACGTCTTGGGGATTTACCCCTCATTTATACTCTTACCCTGAAGCAGGTGGTATAACGTCTTAGGGATTTACCCCTCATTTATACTATTACCCTGGAGAAGGTGGTATAACGTCTTGGGGATTTACCCCTCATTTATACTCTTACCCTGAAGAAGGTGGTATAACGTCTTGGGGATTTACCCCTCATTTATACTCTTACCCTAGCTCAACCGGCCATCACACATAACGTAAATAAGTTAAGAAAGCCCTCTCATTTTAGTTTACTTAAGGCACTAACATATCTTAATAAAAGACATCCGGGAATTTAACCCAAAGTACTACATACTTCTACTCTTTTAAAAATAGACTTTTTTCACATAAAACTTTTGGGCAATTGATGCCTTAAAACCAATTTGCCTTTCACAACCTCAAATCATTTATCCGTACTCATTTTACTTAGAGTAAATCTTCTTTTATTAACTTCCCATAAAGCTAATATAATCAACTTCCCATAAAGTCATTATATTACCGTTATGCCTTAGTCAAATACACTTTCTAAAACCCAAGGGACTTACACTTTTTAAAAGAAACAAGAATCATATACTTGAACACATCAAGTCCCTTAACTTTGAAAACTCAAGACATCCTTAGTACTTTTTAAAGAAATGAGTTAATCCCCCCTTACTCACAAAACTTGACCATCCTTAAAACAAGTAAGGGATATCAACCCTTGTACGTCTATCGTACTACATAGGTAAAACCATTCATGCTCAAGAGATAGGAAAGTTCCACATACCTCTTCGGTCAATCAACTTGCTAAGTCCAAAATACCGCACGTAGTATGTCAACCTATAATGACCGTAATACGTTCATTAACCTCTAGCTTCAATGTAGAATATTCCAAGTTCAAAGTCACTAAATTCTATGGAAAATTGGGCAGCATTTCCTTTGTTTCTACATACTTTGCCACCTTTTCCAAGACCGAATTTAACATCCAAATGCCACATTTAAGGCCCAACAATCCAAACATTTCAAAGGGGATTACACACCTAAACTTGGATGTGTAAAATTCTGCCCCACAAAGCACAACAACTAACTTAACAAGTTTAAGGTAGTATTTAGGCTATAACATGCTTACATAACCTTCTTATCCAATTCTTTCATATCCCAACCATATTTCTTACATGCAATTCATCTAAGAGCAATATTTCCAACTACAAGTTCTTTCTTCTTTACATGCAACACCAAAAACTAACTACAAGAGAAGAATTGTTACCTTAGAGCTTTAGCCAAATTAATCCAACAAATTTGCTATCCTCCTTTCCAACAACACCACCACAATACTTCTACAAGCTAGCCAACAAGCTTCCTTCTTGCCACACTTTCAGATTTCTTCTCAAGCTTTGATTTCCTCTTGAAATTCTAGAGAGAAGGGAGAGCTTTAGCTTTAGAGAGAGAGAAGAGCTTTGAAAGATGACCAAGTCTTCAAGACTTGGTCAATATATAAGACATGCAAAAATCAGATGGGGGGGACACTTGTCACCCTCCCATGGCCTTTTAAAAAGAAGAAATATGATTTTCCTCAGTTTTTCCGCCAGAAACTCCGCCTCGGCGCCGCGGCGCTGATTCTTCTGTGAACTTTCGGGATTTCCGCCATGCCCCGCTCTCCGGCCGCGCGCTGCAACTTCAGCGACCCTCAGAATATCCGGCCGCGCTGCCTCAGATCCGCGGCGCCATGGCCCCGACCGAATACACCTTTCGCCGATCACAAGACCGAACTTGTAACTTCCATAACTTTCTACTCCGATGTTCTATCGACGAATGGTTGGTTGCGTTGGAAACTAGACTCAACGAACTACGCACTAGGCTTTATAACACCTAGGAACTCTCAATGTAGTGGGTTATAACCCGCCTCAAACTTGACTAAAACCCGTCCGAAACAATCTGTCAACCTAGCCTTCTAATATTTAAGTCTTAATCCCTTTCGTACGCTCCCATACGTATGGCCAGAACTACGGGGTATAACAGTACTTTTCCACCTTTTTAAAGGCCCGAAATCAATAACCAATATGCCACATTTAAGGCTCAACACATCAACCAATCAAAGTGGATTACACGCCTTACAAGACGTGTAAAATTCTGTCCCACAATTAATACCAAGTAGTTTAATAGTCAATGCCCTTCTCGGCTAACATGCACCACAATGTAAGGTCTTTTCCAATTCTTTTCAATCCAAGTTGTTAAGTCTAACATGTTATATAGTCGTAAACAACTTTAACAACTACAATTCCTTCTTTATATAACATGCGACGACTAAACTAATAACTAAATTGAATTTCAATCTCAAAGGCTAAACATGCTAGTTTTGGATTAGTGGTTCTAATATCCATAACACTTATCAATCTTCATAATATATATCTCATGCTTGTTTATCTCCATAACTACAACAACATGTAATCTTCAATCACTAAAACGACAAGATTGTTACCTTGATAAACCCTTATATAACTCCAAGATTCAAAGTCGCTCCTTAGCAATCTTAGCTCATTTCCTTCACGCTCCAATCCGCTATTTGAAGCCCTTAGAAGTTCACATACAACTTCCCTTCAATTTCCAATCAATACTTATGAAAACAACTTAGGTTTTCATCTTGCGACTCATGTAAAAACGTAGCTTTTTCGGGATCTTTGTATTGAGATATCCTTATAATACCCATAGGAACCTTGGGTTTAAGTATTGTGAATTATGATACACAATTGCAAAAAATTTGTGAGAAAAGGGAGGCTTAGCCGAGAGCCCTCAAACAAGAACAAGAACATGAAATTTTCTCTAAGTGTGGAAAGCTTGTCTTGCTACTAATGTGTATATATAATACAATGGAGGGTCAAGATTAAAACACTTGTGAGGTTTGGATGAAGAAGATTAAATATCTAGTCAAGTGGGCTCATTGACTTAGTCAATTATATCAAGCTTTGGCTTTGTCAAGACTTGATCATCTTTCCTTGGTCATTTGACCATTTTACAATTGGCTAAAATCGATCAAGCCCATGTGGGGGGGGGGGGGTGACACGTGTCTCCCTTCCATTCGTCTATAAAATTTTGTTTCCCGAAATTTCCATAATTGGTCAAAATATCGGAAACCTTGTGGGCCCCACAAAATGTAAGATTCCTTGGGTGGGCCCTACGTGTCCAAATCCGAAAATAAAATTTCATCAGTCTCAAATAACAATTCTGAGAACCCAATTCTTATTGACAAACAATTTTCCTTCCCGAGGTTCGGAAGATTTTTCCCTTAGAATTAACAACTCTTTCTTTCGTTCAAATTTTTTAAGTCCTGATTCCTTACGTACATTCTCTTAAACATGTTCTGGAATTAGGGGTGTAACATTCTTCCCCCCTTAGAAACATTCGTCCCCGAATGTTCTTAGTCGGTCTTCAAGCTATACAAACTCCGGCATAGTCTCCTTACTATGCCTATCACTCAATACTCCACAAGACCAACGATGTCATAGACGGCCACCATATATCATATGTATACATATCAATGAACCTTCCATCCGCGGTCCCTTCTCACAAAACTCGAAGGTTACAGTCTTTTCAAAACAGGATCTTTAGAGGTTCCTTTCTTTTTCCCATAGGGATGGCCCTGTCGTATTCTAAGTCACGGGACTATCACTATATGAACCCTTCAGTCGGACTCCCACTCAGCTAACTGATGTTTTCCCTCGTACTACTTCCCTTCTCTGTCTCACTTAGTCAAATTACTATTTGGGGCATGATCCTATAATCTGCCTAGCTTAGTTTACCAACCGGTGTAAACTCTAATACTAGTAGCATCTCAATCACGAGCACCTATGGACAGTGTTACTGAACCTAATGCGTGTGTATCATCACCATTAACCTCCACTCATGGCCTAAAAAGGATTCTCTCTACGCACCTTCATTACTCATAACTATAACTACTTTAGTTCTTTTAACCCTTGTCCCTTCCTATTCTTACTTGTCATACTTTTCTCGTACCTCCAAACTTATTTTAGCACCCGTACAAAATTTCAAATATTGTTTTTGTCCTCCAATTCTTGGAGTTACTATCCAAACTTGGCCATCGTGCTATTTGAATTTCCGTTAAGGCTCTTCTTGGCCCTCACGACCTGGTTCCGGTGGAACGCATCCACGAACTCGTACAACGATTAACTAGACTTGGGCCTCGCGTCCCCGTGACCCTATCACATAGTGGGACCATTTCTAACTGGCACCACCTCATTTCATACTACCGGTTGACCCGAATTTGGTCCACAACTCGACCCATCGTCACACTTAACTTCTCATTCTTAGTCTGAAATGAATCTCTCTCATATCTCAAGGTACTTCTCACCCTATCCTCCCATTCACTAGAGATTCGTCACCTAGGCCAAAGTATTTCTACTGTACATCCTCCACTATCGGTCTTACACTATTATGGGGTAATTACAACTTGTGAACCCTACATAACTATAGTCTCAATTCACTTTATCATTCTTGTCAACATTCTTCACTCTTCACCTTACTAATCAAAGTATATCTACCTCTGGTGGTGCTATAAATTTACAACTACTAGCAACAAAGGGAAATATAAACGCTAGGGCGAAATATGAATCTATCAATGCACGTATGATTCAAAAGAATCGAAATATACCTGTAACCCCATGCGATGTTGCCTCTTGATCCTGCCCAGTAGCCACGACATCTATGCGGTTAGAAGGACCGCCAGAACTATAAACTCCACTCGACTCTACCACTACCGATCGACATTCGAATACCCCGCTCGGGGCGCACACCAGAAGAAAAGGAACCAACCACCGACCATAGTCGAGCCACCTCACCATGGTTTCTTTCTAAAAGGACATTCCCTCAGCATATGGCCCGGACGACCACAATAAAAACAAACACCTGTGCCAAAATGACATTTCCCCAAATGACGCTTACTACATCGAAAACACTGAGGAGTAAGTGGCCTTGACTGAGAAAATCCTCTACTTCTTTGAAAACCTCGAACCCTGAAGCTCGGACCGACTCCTAAATACCTTGTGGGTTCTAATCTCCCACCTGTGAGTTGTGGGGGTATGTCCTGGGTAGGTTGGGATGAATATCTCACTCGCTGCTGAGGCTGCTCATCTAAAAACTCACCGGGATAACCAACCGGTCTAGCCCTCTTATGCTGATTTCCGCGTTGGCCCTCTACCCTCTGTACACCTGTCTGTACTAGCTAAATAACCTCCTGTTGATGAAATTGCATCACCGCTATCTTGGTCAATAACATAACTGCTTCCCTTATGACCCTATAGTCTTCCCCTAACTGAGAAACTGGAGGCTCTGGTGCTGGGGCCTCAAAACCTGGCGCAGAAGAACTCGCCGACTGCGGCACAATATCCGGTATATCATGGGAATGAGCACTATCAACTCTATGAGTTTGACCGTAGCTCTCGCATCGTTTTGCCCTTCTCGCAATCGTCTTCTTCGAGGCATACCAGAACACAATAATACATCAGAGAGGGATTATCTTAATAACGCAACTCTATGGCACGATCTCAGAGTGAGAAGAATAGAAACCAAATCCTAAATGTCTTGTAGCCTCCTATTTATGGGTGTGGAGCGCAACACACCGATAATCAAGAATCTACTAGACACGGTCAGAGACATTCGAGGATCGATCGCTTCGATACCACTCTGTCACGACCGAACCGGGCAGTGGCGGTGCCCTACCTGGGCACCCTTCTACATAAATGACACAAGTAAACTGCGGAACTAAATAATACCTCGTCCTTTTTTTAAAAAAAAACCAACGAACATGCAAAGGCAAAGGCGACAAGGCTGCCATATATATATATAATCAAAAAGCACTACAATGTACACGAGTCCAATCCCACATATGAATACATACCTCTAAGAGTTTTACTGAACTATGACGGGACAAGGCCCCGCCGTACTCATAACTGTACAAAAGCCTGTACTGAAGGATCTATACCAAAATGATAAGCTCCCGAACAAGTGGAGCTATCCAAAACTCTGAGCAAGGGTCCTACACTTGCAGATCACCGAACTGTGAACCTAAACCTGTGGCATGAACGCACTTCCGAGAAAGGGGTCGATCTGAAGAATGTACCAAGTATATGAAACAATAAGTACTGTAAATGAGATCACACAGTCCACATATAACAGGAAGCAAGTATGATAATTCAAAACAACATCACACTGAACCTTGCAAACATGAGAGTAATGCAATCATCTTTACCTTTTAAGTTATGCTTTTAACAATGAGATTAACTGTTTCACTTTAAGTCATGAACACACTGCACCCTTTCATTAATGAAATCACTACCGTTTCATAACATGAAGGTCGTGCCAGTGCCAGGGTCATCCACCCTCTGAATTATTATGCAACCTATCATAGGACTATTTCACCCGCAAGGGACTATTTCACCCGCATAGGTCATGTGGACCCGCAATGAGTCATCGGTAGACGATACTCGCATCACGGATAGCTAATCCATGGATTATATCCCGGGAATTTAACCCGCCCGAGTCTATCCGACCCGCCATGAGTGTGTACCACTCACACCATGGGAGCTACTTCATGATATCTCTTGAACCATGTTGCCGACCCTTTATGGAGGGACGCGGAGATGTGGAAATATGACACTTGCACGAATGTCTATATGAGGAACCCATATGCAAGCAAACAATTTTTGACCTTTATTTATAAAATGAATAAACCATCATTTTTAGCAAACCAATACAATACCATGCCTTTCCTTTTTACACAAACCAAGACAATACCATGTCTTTCCTTTTTACACAAACCAAGACAATACCATGCCTTTCCTTCTTAAACAAACCAAGACAATTACCATGCCTTTCCTTTTTAACAAACTAAGAGTAATTCTCATTTAAGCAAGCCAAAGTACTATCAAGGCACAAATAGAATAATTCTCATTTAAGCAAGCCAAAGTACTATCAAGGCATAAATAGAATAATTCTCATTTAAGCAAGCCAAAGTACTACGTACGTCCGCCACACGTTCTTTACCTTTTTCATAAAATCCCAAGGCCCTAGCCTTGCAACATCAAGTTATATATTCTTCAAATTAAGTGGCTTACACTCTTTATACTATAGTCACTTCTTTTATGTACTTCAATTAAGCCAAATTCATTTATGACCCCTAATACACTAACACTCGTAGTATCAAACCAATTCTATTTTTTTAAATCAAACTACACTTTTAAAACTTCAATTCAAGGTTTTGAAATCAAGTAGCTTCTACATTTAAATCTCAAGTAACTCACACCTTTAAAACAAGTTACTTCTCTTTAAATCATGTCATTTCTCCTCTTTTAAATCAATTAAGTAAATCACTCCTTTGACTCCCCTAAAGCCGTTATAACTAACTTTCCATAAAGCCATTATAACAACCTTTAGGTTTTGGAACTAAGGCACTATCTAAGAGATTAGGAACCACTTCCTTTTTAAGACTCTAAGTACTTCAAGTAAAACAACTTTCACTTTTGAAAATCCAAATATTATCAAGGGAATGGATTATAACAACTTCTAATTTGAACATCCAAAGTAAAATCAAGGAAGTATATAGAACAACTTCTATATTAGGCAATCCAAGTACAATCAAGGAAGTATATAGAACAACTTCTATATTAGGCAATCCAAGTACAAACAAGGAGTAGATCATTTAAGAAGTAGGATTTACTTACTTTACCATAAGGAATCATGCTAGAAGAAGAGGAGATTGTTCACATACCTTTTCGGCTTAATCCACAAGCTAAGTCGAATACGCCGCACGTAGAATTGTCAACCTATAATGACCACAACACGACTATCAACTTCTAGTTTCTAACGTAGAATGATATTAAGTATAAGGTCTCTTATTCTTCGGAAAATTAGGCAGCACTTCCTTTGTTTCTACGTACTTTTCCACCTTTTTCAAGGCCCGAAATCAATAACCAATATGCCATATTTAAGGCTCAACACATCAACTAATCAAAGGGGATTACACACCTTACAGGACGTGTAAAATTCTGCCCACAATTAATACTAAGTAGTTTAATAGTCAATGCCATTCTCGGCTAACATGCCCCACAATGTAAGGTCTTTTCCAATTCTTTTTCAATCCATGTTGTTAAGTCTAACATGTTATATAGTCGTAAACAACTTTAACAACTACAATTCATTCTTTATATAACATGCGACGACTAAACTAATAACCAAATTGAATTTCAATCTCAAGGGCTAAACATGCTAGTTTCGGATTAGTGGTTCTAATATCCATAACACTTATCAATCTTCATAATATATATCTCATGCTTGTTTATATCCATAACTACAACAACATGTAATCTTCAATCACTAAAACGACAAGATTGTTACCTTGATAAACCCTTATATAACTCCAAGATTCAAAGTCGCTCCTTAGCAATCTTAGCTCCTTTCCTTCACGTTTCAATCCGCTATTTGAAGCCCTTAGAAGTTCACATACAACTTCCCTTCAATTTCCAATCAAAACTTATGAAAACAACTTAAGTTTTCATCTTGCGACTCATGTAAAAACGTAGCTTTTTCGGAATCTTTGTATTGAGATATCCTTATAATACCCCTAGGAACCTTGGGTTTAAGTATTGTGAATTATGATCCACAATTGCAAAAAATTTGTGAGAAAAGGAAGGCTTAGCCGAGAGCCCTCAAACAAGAACAAGAACATGAAATTTTCTCTAAGTGTGGTGAGCTTGTCTTGGTACTAATGTGTATATATAATACAATAGAGGGTCAAGATTAAAACACTTGTGAGGTTTGGATGAAGAAGATTAAATATCTAGTCAAGTGAGCTCATTGACTTAGTCAATTATATCAAGTTTTGGCTTTGTCAAGACTTGATCATCTTTCCTTGGTCATTTGACCATTTTACCCTTGGCTAAAATCGATCAAGCCCATGTGGGGAGGGGGGTGACACGTGTCGCCCTCCCATTCGTCTATAAAATTTTGTTTCCCGAAATTTCCATAATTGGTCAAAATATCAGAAACCTTGTGGGCCCCACAAAACGTAAGATTCCTCGGGTGGGCCCTACGTGTCCAAATCTGAAAATAAAATTCCATCAGTCTCAAATAACAATTCTGAGAACCCAATTCTTACTGACAAACAATTTTCCTTCCCGAGGTTCGGAAGATTTTTCCCTTAGAATTAACAACTCTTTCTTTCGTTCAAATTTTTTAAGTCCTGATTCCTTACGTACATTCTCTTAAACATGTCCTGGAATTATGGGGTGTAACAAATTAACCCACTAAGTTCAATGACCAACCATGGGGGATGAGGTGCCGATTTACCTGCCATCTACTCATCTTTCTTGGATAATGGCCCTTCCATTTAGCTGTTGTTGGCCGTTACCGCTTTTGGGGGTCTGAAAACCATTTTGACTTGGTCATTGTTGCATCTGCATCTGAGTGGGTCTCGGTCGTACCTCTATCCAACGACTTCGGCTAAGATGCCTTAATAGCCGATGAAGTTCTTTGTCATCGAAGGCTAGGAGTAAATTCGTCTCCTGAATAATTCGGCTGTCACTGAAATTCGGCTAAACACTTAAATTATTTTTGAGTGTTAACAGAAATCAAAAGTGCCAGTGACCCCAATATTTTATGTTGTCATATCTCATATCTCTGTATTTGAATCTACACTTATTAATTAAAGATTTTTATTTGCAATGGATGTTTGACTCATTTAAGCATAACTATGATTGACTCAACATGTTGAGCTAACCTTAACATTAATAGGATTGAAGTGTACATTTTTACTATTGGTTGAATCCATCGGGAGACTCCTATAGTTGGCAGCATCTTTCATTTAGATATCTTAACTAAACTTTGTACCATTTAACATCTGAAGTAAGACTCGAATGTGTCATTTAATCACTTTTTGTTGACATGACAACTTGCATGGTTTTCACAAACATGTGCATAAAAAGCCCAAAAAATATATTCTTCTTCATTTTTTTCTTTATTTTTCTCTCTCTTTATTCTCCACTTAATATTCTATTGTTAACAAACCTTCCACCATTGTTATCTTTTTTCCATAGCTTGAATTTTGGTGTTGGGTCAAGTTGATTTGGATTTTCTTTGGTTCGTTTGAGGAAAAATCATAAGTTGATTGATTCATGACTCTCTAAATCCAAATTTCTTTACTTGGGTTTTCTTGATTTATGAAGACTTGATTAGCTGTTATTGAGTTTACTCATTTTTAGTTAGGAGTAGTAATAATCTAAGAAATAGGTTTAGAATGAAAAATGAAAGTTCTCAAAATTCCATTTGAATTAGATTGGAACCTCAAAGTTTATTTTAAATATGTAAAAAAGGTCTCAATGGTGGTGGCCATGGTGGGAATGAGATTGGGGCGGAGAAGATGATTGGAGTTCTGCTGGAGGCAGGGGCGTATTTAGTTAGGGTCTGTGTATTTATATCATTTTTACTTCATTAAATTATTTAATTATTAATATTAAATTAATTTGATGTAAAAATTGGACGTAGGTAAATATTTATCTAAAGTTTATTAATCGTGTAATACATCCATTACTCTACAAGCAAAAAAAAATACTTTTTCCTGTTCCAATTTATATGATTCACTTTTTTTAGTCAGTCTAAAAGAATGGCATAATTTTTTATTTTATAATAATTTAACTTTAAATTTTACCTATTATGTTTAATGAGATAATTATAACTACACAAATATCTTTGACTTATTTTAGATCACAAAATTAAAAAAAAATCATTTATTTTTTAATTTTCGTTTTCAATCAAAATACATCATATAAATTGAGACCGATGGGTAATTTTCAACTCTAAAAAATCTTCCATCCGAGCGTATCTTATTGTATGTCGTTTCATCCACAACTGATACATCACCATATAAAAAGCATCATACACCTGAGGTTTCACGTTCCACACCATATGGTGAGCCGCCGCCCTACACAACTCTTCATCTCATATCGATCCACGTGTACCCCTTTCAGCACATCCTTCAATCTTTTCACTCCATGTTAGTTTCCGATCAATATCGTCATTTTCGACCATTTCAATACGCCTGTTAACAGAAAATCCTAAATTGGATGGTCGACTATCACTACCGGCACACATCTCGATGCCATCGCTTCTGTCATATACGTTGCCACGTCAGCATCGTTTTTGTAGAAGAACAAGCAGAACTTGCTGATATGATCCGATGGCTCAGATTCGACGATGAACTCCAGATCTAACTTCTTCTTTCCATCTCATTTAAAATAACCTAGAATCATCGGATCCATTTCCACCCGCGCATGAGAGAGTTCGAGTGAGAATTTTGCATTCACCTGCGCATGCGATAGTGTGAGTGATGATTTTTCATTCACCGATGTTAAACTAATGTTTTTGTGAGGTATAAAGTTACTGGAAGTAGTCGGAGAACGGTTCACCGGCGCGTGTGATAGTGCGAGTGAGGGTTTTTTGTTCACCAGAGTTAAACTAATGTCCTTGTAAGGTATAAAATTGCCGAAAGTAGTTGAAGCATGGTTCACTGGCGCGTGTGATAGTACTAGTGATGATTTTTCGTTCGCCAGAGATAAACTAATGTCCTTGTGAGGTATAAAGTTACCAGAAGTAGTCGGAGGACGGTTCACCGGCGCGTGTGATAGTGCTAGTGAGGATGAAGTCACCGAGCGTGTGAGTGTGAGTGAGAATGACGTCAGCGGAGGAAAATTGATGTCCCTATGAGGTATAAAGTTACCAGAGATAGTCGGAAAAATGGAAATCTAAACTGAATTTTTCTTCAGTTCGAGGGCATTTCTGTCAGAAGAAAATTTAATTCCTTTAGGAGAGATGAAGAAGTGATCAGCTCCGAGCATGCAATTCAAGTAAGGATACTTAGTTCTTAGCACACGAACAAGACGCGATATAGAGCATGTGGAGGTTTCATGAGCAAAAGGTACGAAAAACAGATGAGTTTGGTCTGGTTCGCACGTGAGAAATTGGATGTTAAGGAGGAAATTGTCGAAGATTGAAGCTGATGGAGTAGAAAAATTGATGGTTGTGGAGGGGTGTAAATGAATATTTTGAAACTTGTAAGCATCTTATCGTAATTTTTGGAAAATGTTGAGGCAGAGAGAAGATAAGGCGAAGAAGAAGAATAAGAATGAACGGAGACAAAACGGAAGTTGAGGCAGAGAAAATAGAGAGAGAGTGAAAATTGTCATTTCAAGATGAACAATTTGAACCAATGTGTTAATCCCCGAAGTACTTTTGATCCGTTGGGCGGGAGCCCTTACAATATAACTAACTTTCGGCTCTGTTTGAATAGTCGTGTAGCTTATAGAAATGACATTCTAGATTAGGACATCCGAGAGACTTTATTTTATGCTCCCTTAGAAAAAATAATTTATTAATTGCAACCATATTTCTAGGACACCTATATATGAATCTTACGTTTTTGGGAAATATGTCAAATTATTATTTTCCTTATCCACAAATTGTACTTTAATGCCTTTCGATATCATACATAGTGATTTATGGACATCCCTTATTTTGAGTACGGCTGACCATCGATATTATGTGTTATTTTTGGACGATTATTCCAACTTTCTATGGACTTTTCCAATTAGGAATAAATTCCAGGTCTACCCAATTTTTTCTTCATTTAGTGCTTTCGTAAAAATACAATTTGAAAAGAGCATTTAATATTTTCAATGTGATAATGGCTGGGAATTCCATAATAACCAATTCAAACAGTTTTGCTCAAAAAATGGTCTTACCTTCTGTTTTTCCTACCCTCACGCATCCTCCCAAAATGGTAAAGTCGAACGAAAAATCCAAACCATAAACAAGCTCATTCGTCCCCTACTTTGTCACGCCTCAATTCACCCTCAATTCTGACATTACACACTCTCCATGACCACATATCTCCTACACATAATCCCAAACAAGTCTCTAGCTCAACGGTCGCCCACCCAAGCTTTGTTTCGTAGGAACCTCTCCTACCAATATTTGCGTATTTTTGGATGTCTTTGTTACCCTTTCTATCCGATCACTCACTAACTCCAACCCCAGTTTTCCCCATATGTGTTTCTGAGTTACTCTGTCAATCATCGTGGTTACTCGTGTTATGACTTGTCGAGCTGTAAAATTATCATTTCACGTCATGTCCTATTTGATGAGTCTCAATTCTCATTTGCCTCTCTACACTCGCCACCTCGACATTCCTCCGACTTCCTAGATGATGGCCTAGACCCTCTTCTAATTCACCATTTACATATTTCATCGTCCCAGACCACGACACTCTCCACCACCTCGGCCAGTCCACCTCAAGATGATTCCACAGCCATCACTCGGAAAATTGAGGTTCGGTCAGCTAGTACCGTCACCACTGCCCTTCCTCATTTTCCCGTCAGTCCTGCAGAAACCTCCCTCTCGTCCTGCATCTTGAGACAAACTCTCGGAGCATAGAAACTCGTGTCATTAACAGAATCATAAATCTAAACGGTTGTTTAACCTTTCTGTTTCAGTTGTCCATTCCGCTGTCCCTCGTAACCTAAAGGATGACTTATCCGATCCTAATTGGAAAGTCACAATGATTGACGAATATAATACTCTTGTTGATAATACGACGTGAGACCTAGTACCCCGTCCACCTGATGCTAACATTATTCGTTCTATGTGAATTTTTAAACATCAAAAGAAATTTGATCGTTCTTTTGAGAGGTACAAGGTTCGTCTTGTAGGTAATGTCAGGTCTCAACAGGTGGGAGTGGACTGTGATGAAACGTTTAGCCTGGTCGTAAAGCCCGCAACCATTCAGACCATCCTCAACATTGCTCTATCCAAGTCTTGGCCCATTCATCAGCTTGATGTCAAGAATGTCTTCTTACATGGGGATCTTCATGAAACAGTATATATGCATCAACCTATGGGTTTCAGGGATCCTATTAATCCAGATTATGTGTGTTTGTTGCGGAAATCACTCTATGGACTGAAACAGGCTCCTCGAGCATGGTACTGGTGGTTCACTGATTATGTCTCCTCTATCGGTTTTTCATATAGTAGATCCGATCAATCCTTGTTCATCTACAACAAGGGTACATACATAGCTTACCTATTATTATGTGTTGACGACATCGTCCTTACCACATCATCTGATTCTCTGCCGGTACATTATGTCTCTTTTTTCCTCTAAGTTTGCTATGAAAGATCTCCCCCTCTGAGTTATTTCTTGGGCATCTCTGCCACTCGACATTCTGGCGGCCTATTTATATGTCAGAATAAGTAAGCCGAATAGATCATTGACTGTGTAGGGATGCCATCTTGCAAACCATCCCACACGTCTATAGACACCAATTCCAAGCTCAGCGCTAATTTCAGCCCTTCATATTCAGACCTGACTCCCTATCGTAGCCTGCTTGGGCCCCTATAGTACCTCACATTTACGAGACCAGACATATCTTATGTCGTGTAAAAAATTTGTTGGCACAGTTCGACGGAAGCACACATGCATTCCCTTAAATGTATTTTATGATACGTCTAAGGTACACTTCACTTCGAATTTCATCTATACAGATCTTCGTTCACTAGTCTCACTGCTTATTCTGATGCTGACTGGGGTGGATGTCCTGACACCCGACGCTCCATGTCTGGTTACTATGTTTTCCTCAGAGATAACCTATTGTCTTGGTCTTCCAAAAAGCAACCTACACTATCTCGATCCAGTGTCGAAACAGAGTACAGAGGTGTCGCCAACGACGTCTCTTAGTCTTGTTGGATATGTAGCCTTCTACTTGAGCTTCACTACCTAATTCGAAAGGAAAACACTGGTCTACTGCGATAATATTAGTGCAATATCTCTTTACGACAATCCCGTCCAACATCAGCGTACTAAACACATTGAGATGTACATTCATTTCGTTAGCAAAAAGAGTGGCTCGTGGTCAAGTTCGTGTCCTTCATGTTCTTTTCAGTTATCAAATTGTCGATATCTTTACCAAAGGATTTCCGCGCATACTATTTGATGAGTTTCGAGCCAGTCTCAGTGTTCGAGAACCTCTCGTTTGACTGCGGGGGTAATAGAATATTTTCTAATATTCTTTCATTAATTGTATAACTCCTATTTTAGGTAGAATTATAATCCTATTATAATTAGATTAATTAGTTATCTTATTTGTATCAAAGTAAATATTATTGTAACCTTATATATATTGTAAATCATTCATCAATAAAATTAAGTAACATATTCCTTTAATGAATATGTTCTTAAAGGCTCACAGCTTTTCGACGAATTGATGTAACTATTATACCTTCTATATAGAAATGTATGATTTGAACCACATGATTATTAGTGTAATTTTTGCAAGTGTTACTACAAGAAATAAGAATAATGGATGAGTTCGGCTGCATTAACTCTTTACTGGACGCCTTTTGCAAAATAGTTATTTCTCTTTTTGTTTCTCTACATATATGGTCATAAACTAATATTTTGTTATTAAGCCATTCATTCGATTTGGTGAAACAGACCCACAAGCAACAATTGACGCCAGTCAGAGTCGTGCTAAGAAAATAATCATTTCTATTCCTGCGAAGGATGCTCCTACATTTGTTATTGGTGTCAATGAGAAGGAATACAAGCCACTCCCTAGCTGTACTATTAACTGCCTTACTCCTCCGCCGAAGGTTCTAATACAACTCCCATAGCTTGTGCACCAAAGTTGTTGCTATTTTCATAACACAGGCACCCACCACAAAGTTGTTGATGGACATTGTTGAATGGAAAGTTACGTACAACAGAAATAAGAGACCACAATATTTTAAGAAAATTCACTTAAGGAGGCATGTGAAAGTATATAGTGATATACACGGCATAAACAATGCCTTGTGTATACCGTGTATATCACGGAAACACAAGACAGTTTTACCATATTTACACCGTGATATACACGATATAAACAGCCGTGTATATCACGGTTTGGGACTCTATATTTGGTGTTGTATTTAATTAGCATTGTACACTTACCAAATTTTCTTCCTAATCCCTAATTATCCTATTGTTCTTTCGTTATGTCTACATCAAATAACATGTTTCATCCAATACGCGACATGGGCAGAATTATTCAAAATTCACGCACGCTCGTTTCAAGTCCTCCATCACATAATTCCCTCGACAGCTGGCGCAGAGGAGGTGTCTAACCCCGAGGAAAGTCTTATGTTATGGACGACACTTGATGCTATCGTTTACCAGTGGATTTATTCCACTATTTATACCGACCTCCTCCAAACGATCATTGAGCCCGACACTACCACAATGGAAACTTGGGATAGGTTGCGTGATATATTCCAAGATAACAAAAATTTCTATGTTGTCATCCTGGAGCAGGAATTTTCACACGTCAACATGGGAGATTTTCCTAACGTTTTGGCCTATTGTAAAAGGCTGAAGGAATTGGCAGACCAACTCCGTAACATTGGTGCGCCAGTTACCAATGATCGTCTTGTTCTCTAAATGGTTGCAGGCCTGTCTAAGGCCTATAACGGCGTTGACACACTACTTCGTCAAAGTAACCCATTACCACCCTTTTATCAGGCTCGTTCCATGCTCACATTAGAAGAAGCCGACTTAGCTAAAAAGGTGGCTACAGGTGTAAATTTCATCAGAATGACAACCACGTCAGAAGACCCTCATTCATTCTCTAAGAATTCTGGCCAAAACCGCACAACAATGGCGGCAAAAAAGGTCAAAATCATAAAAAATAATGACAAGAATCGCGAGGGCAATCGTGGTGGTAACAGAGGTGGCTGAAATAGTGGTTACAGCGACAGTGGGCCTCAGATCAATGGGTCGTAGACCAACCGGTCCCAACCGTGGCCCCCTGGCCAATGGCCCACCATTCCCTATTTTCCTCCCAGCCCTTACCCGGGTAACTGGACCTAGTTCAAGCAACATGTCAGGCCCAATATCTCGGGTCCGAATTCTAGAAGCAGATTCCCTTCTAAGTCGATGCCGCAGACAGGTTTGCTTGGGCCTCGGTCCCTTCAGCCATTCCAATCAGTGGGCCCCACGCCGACACTGACAGATATTAAGGCTGCAATACATACGCTTGGATTAGATCCTCCAGACCCAAATTGGTACATGGACACTAGCACCATTTTTTATATGATGTCCTATTAAGGTACTCTCACGTCTTATTTTAATTTGAGTAAAAATTATGGTATTATCGTTGGTAGGGGTGCACAAAGGGTCAAAACCGGACCGGACCGGACCGAGGACCGAAAATTTAGATTCTTCGGACCGAATTTCTCGGTCCGGTCCGGTCCGGTCCGGGTCATTTTCGGTCCGGTCCGGTCCGGGTCATTTTCGGTCGGTCGGTCGGTCTCTCAGATCGAATGGACCGAATCCCCACTCCCAGTCCCGGCCGGCCAGTCCGGCCAACCCAGCCCGGCCCAGCCGGCCCGGCAAATTTCACCCAACGGTTTCACAATTCTCACCACCCAAGCCCCCATCCACCCCCCGCACCCCGGCCGTGCAGACATATGACATATCAAATATAAGTTGTAAATTAGTGAAACTTTAAATGGTCATAACTTTGCGCTCGGACGTCCGTTTGATCTAAATTTTTTTTTGATTTCGCGTATTTTTTCGAGACGAATAATCCCATCCGTTTGCTTCACCGGATATCTCCAAAAATGTCCATCTTGCCCCTCAATTTCTCTTTTCCCCCAAATCGTTACGTTTTTCCCATTTACAAATCTAAATATCTCGCGATGTAAAATAGATTTCAACGTAAAAATTTCGTGGCACCGCGTCCGAGAATGTCAATTTCAGTATTGGTAATTCAATTTTTTTTAAAAACGAGCCCCGGAACCCGACCCGGAATTATATAATATTATATATTAGAAAATTAGGAATTATATATATTAGGAATTTAGAAAATTATAAATTATATATATTATATATATTAGGAAATATATATTATATATATTATAAAAAAAATAAAAAAATTAGATTCGGATCGATCGACTGATCGGACCGACCAGGACCGACTCTGATCGGACCGGACCGGACCGAAAACCGAATTATGAAAAAACAGGGACCGAAGACCGGACCGAATTTCTCAGTCCGATTCGGTCCGGTCCGAATGTGTTCGATCGGTCCGATTTCTGCAAATTTCTAATCGTTGGCAATAGTAACTCAATTCCAATTTGCGGTTATGGACATAAAGATTTGTATCCCCCACATCCACCTCTGGTTTTAAAAAATACTCTTCATGCCCCTAACCTAATTAAAAATTTGGTGTCTGTCCGAAAATTCACCACCGATAATTGGGTTTTTCTTAATTTTGATCATTTAGGGTTTTTCTGTGAAGGATTTCAAGACGGGGATACCACTAATAAGATGCAATATTAGGGGAAAACTTTATCCAATCACCACCACTACCAGTTCCACGAGTCAATCCATGCCATTTATCTTTTCGGCTCTTGCTCATTCCTTGTGGCATGCACGTCTGGGTCATCTATTATTTCGTCTTTACATAAAAATAATTTGATTTCTTATAAGGGTGCACATAGTGTCGCGCCCGTTTTCGACCTCGGGGGTCTGAACGGTTATCCGCAACGTTGCTCTTTGGCGCGGTTCCCTGGGTGAGCAATGAATGTGCTGTTTTTAAGGAGTCGCCACCTAATTATTATAGTGAATTAGGACACTTAGTTTATTGCAATAAAAATACTGCAATTGACTTCCATTTAATGGTCTGCGAAATTAGTGAGATTCTGGATCAGGGTTCTTTATTATCCTAAAGGGAAGGGGTTAGGCATCCTTTAAGATCCGCTAACTTGCGGTTGTTCGTTCAAACCTAGGTTAATTATTTATTGCTCTTTTTATTCTACCTATTCTAAGCATTTATAATTAAAATAAAGTGCACTACACAATAATAAAACTAAATTAAATGCGATATAAAATAACATTCCGGGACATCTTTTAGCCCTTTTTAGGCTTTCTGCACAAGATGATCTCCGGCTACCTGCATAAACACTTAGTAAAAGTGTTAGTATCAGAATAAATAATTTTAAAGTAATGACAGGAATTTAATAAGTAAAGCAAAAAATAAATAAATCCGTCTTTTGCACAGAGGAGGCCTTGGAAATCAGACGGGGATTCCTTCATCGGCCAATATTATTAAAAGCAATAAAATAAATAAAACCTTCATATCCGCGCCAAAAACAATAATAGTTTTAAACACGGAGGGCTCAGATATGAAAAATATATAAAGTGGGACAGCCTAAACAATTGCGGCTGCGAGAATTCGCCCTGCCAGCGCATGTTGGTTATCCAGTGTAAGTGGAAGAAATCATCCTTGCCCAGAAAGTTTCATTTATTTTATTTTCCGTCTTTGCAACTGTGGAGGCCTCAAAAATCGACGGATAACTTTTTCATCGGCCAAACAAGTGTAGCATCTTGTTCAAATCAGTAAAATAACAGTATAGTATTTGTTCTAAATCAGTAAACCAGCAAAAAATGTCCAAAATAGCAATATGGCCAAAACCAGTATCATAGCAAAAATCAGTAGCAAAAATAGCCTAAAACCAGTCCGCCAAAATGGCTAAAACAGTGACAACAAAGGGCCGCGAAACAGTGGAATAAACAACAACAAAGCAACGAAAATGGTCCAGCATCAGCCCGGAAAACAACAAAGCTTCGCCGGAGTAAAACTCCGGCGTATCACCCAAACAATAAATCAAACCATCGCAACAACGAGATAACGATGCAATCAACCCAACGAACAACAGTAAACCAGCGAACCCAAAACGATGCAAACCCAAGGTCGCCGATTTTTTTTTATTCCGGCCAGACACAATAAAAATCAGAAAATCAGAAAACAGTTAAACAAATCAGTCCAACAACACAACAACATAATAATAACGAAAATGGAAACAAACAGCGGCGGCGGCTGGCGTCACTTCCACGACGAGGTCGCCGGAGCAACGCCGCCAACGGTTTGAGCACGAGACAGTGGTGTTGGTCGACAGTGGCTTCACCGGAGCTGGTGGTCGACGGGAGATAGGGAAGAGGGCGACGGGAATGAGGGTGTGGGCGACGGGACAGTGGGGGTGGTGGTGAGGTTCGCCGGCGATGGGAGTTTCAGTGGTGGTCGACGGGAGGTGTGGAGACGGGAGACGGTAGATGTATGGCGTGGGGGGTTCGACGAGTGAGGTGTGAAGAGGCTGATGGGTGTAGACGACTAGGGGGTTCACCGGAACAGTGGGTTCGCCGGCGGGTTGGGCGACGAGAGACGGCGACGGGAAAGGTTTTTAGTGAGGGTGAGGGCTGCTGTTGGGGTTCTGAAAAATAAAAGGGGTGTGGGAGTTCGCCGGAGTTTTTTAGAACTCCGGCGAAGGGCGGCGAATGGCGGCGGCAAGGGCGGCGGCGAGAGAGGGGAAGGGATGAGGGAGAGTGGGAAAGTGGGCTGATGATGTGTGCGGCTAGGGTCCAAAAAAGGGGGGGGAAATGTTTTGTTTTATAGGGTAGGATTAGGGTTAGGTATTGGGGGGAAAATGAAAAGTGGGGTATTGTTTTGGGGGGGGAAATGAAAAGTGGGGTTTAAAATTTAGGGGGGAAAATAAAAGAGTGTGTTTGGGTGATATTAAAAAATAGTGTTGGCTTGGACTGATTCAATTGTGTCTTGAACTGGACTGGTTTAACAAAAATGCAAGACTGGTCAATTATTTAAAGAAAAAATTATTTAAAAGATGCAAAATTATTAAAATGCAAATGCCGACGCAATAATACTAAAATGCAATATTTAAGACATGTTTAATGCCTGATTAAAAGTAAAAGTGCGGATACCAATTAATTATTTAAAAGATGCAAATATTATTAAAATAAAACGACGGTGTAACAATAATAAAAACATAATATTAACGAAGACCTGATGCTTATTTTAACATAATAAGATAAAAAATGCAAAAATGCTGATTAAAATGCGATGTGCTAAAATACTTAGAATTGCAACAAATATACAAAAAACGGGTCAAAATTGACTGTCAACAGCATGTCCCTCTTTGTACGGAGATGATGGAAGAGTCTTCGGACAAAGATGTTGACTTGTAGTCAATTTTGTCCTGTTTTATAAACTGGAACTCAAAAATAAGGATGATGCAGATCCAAAAAATGTCGATGTCAAATCATGATGACACCGGGTCGCTCGATGCAAAAATTAAAAGCAAAGTCGATAAAAAATGTCCCAGTGTTGAAGTATGATTGACACTGGGTTGCAGGTGATGTGGTGCTGAAAAAGACAAGGTTATTGTAGATGTTGATGGCGTCATTGCATAGACGCGATGCAGATGCTCGTCGTTGCATGGACGAAACATAGATGCGATGCAGATGTTCGTCGTTGCATAGACGAAACATGAATGAAGCCGTTGCATAGGCTTTTATGAAATGACGTCGTTTTCGGACGCAATGCAGATGCTCGTCGTTGCATAGATGAAACATGAATGAAGCCGTTGCATAGGCTTAAAAGAAATGGCGTCGTTGCATAGACGCTATGCAGATGCTCGTCGTTGCATAGACGAAACATGAATGAAGTCGTTGCATAGGCTTAAAATGAAAAGGCGTCGTTGCATGGACGCGATGCAGATGCTCGTCGTTGCATAGACGAAACATGAATGAAGCCGTTGCATAGGCTTAAAATGAAAAGGCGTCGTTGCATGGACGCGATGCAGATGCTCGTCGTTGCATAGACGAAACATGGATGAAGTCGTTGCATAGGCTTATATGAAATGACGTCGTTTTCGGACGCAATGCAGATGCTCGTCGTTGCATAGACGAAACATGAATGAAGCCGTTGCATAGGCTTAAAATGAAATGGCGTCGTTGCATGGACGCGATGCAGATGCTCGTCGTTGCATAGACGAAACATGGATGAAGCCGTTGCATAGGCTTATATGAAATGACGTCGTTTTCGGACGCAATGCAGATGTTCGTCGTTGCATAGACGAAACATGAATGAAGCCGTTGCATAGGCTTAAAAGAAATGGCGCCACGTTAGACGCGATGCAGATGCTCGTCGTTGCATAGACGAAACATGAATGAAGTCGTTGCATAGGCTTAAAATGAAAAGGCGTCGTTGCATGGACGCGATGCTCGTCGTTGCATAGACGAAACATGAATGAAGCCGTTGCATAGGCTTAAAATGAAAAGGCGTCGTTGCATGGACGCGATGCAGATGCTCGTCGTTGCATAGACGAAACATGGATGAAGCCGTTGCATAGGCTTATATGAAATGACGTCGTTTTCGGACGCAATGCAGATGCTCGTCGTTGCATAGACGAAACATGAATGAAGCCGTTGCATAGGCTTAAAATGAAATGGCGTCGTTGCATGGACGCGATGCAGATGCTCGTCGTTGCATAGACGAAACATGGATGAAGCCGTTGCATAGGCTTATATGAAATGACGACTCGTTTGGACGCTTGTCACGGATGCTCGTCGTTGCATAGACGAAATATGAATGAAGCCGTTGCATAGGCTTAAAAGAAATGGCGTCGTTGCATAGACGCGATGCAGATGCTCGTCGTTGCATAGACGAAACATGAATGAAGCCGTTGCATAGGCTTAAAATGAAAAGGCGTCGTTGCATGGACGCGATGCAGATGCTCGTCGTTGCATAGACGAAACATGAATGAAGTCGTTGCATAGGCTTTTATGAAATGACGTCGTTTTCGGACGCAATGTAGATGCTCGTCGTTGCATAGACGAAGCATGAATGAAGCCGTTGCATAGGCTTAAATGAAATGCGTTGGTTTATGGGCGTACCTACTTTGTGACTCGCCTGGGTTGAGATAACGTCATTGCATAGACGTTGTGCGTTTGTAACCCGCATGGGCCTATTGTTGTGTTCCTGCCTTTGCTGATATGAAGATCCTGCACTCAAAGAAAACTTAGTGAATTTTAGGAAAGGAATGGTTGATTAACGTCGACTCTGTAGCTTTGGCCTTGACGTTTGCATTCTTGGTGAAGACCTAGTTGGCATGCTTTTCTCTGTCTCTTGCCATTTTCTTGCGGTGAATTCCTTAAAATGTCTCAGTTTCTGGTAATGAAGATGTTGAACTGGGTAAGGTTGCATCTTGACGCTATCAATGCGATCAGGTAACCATTTTTTTTTTTTATAATGAATGAAAAGCTAATGCGAGAATATGGACAAAATCGAGTCCTCTGCATATCCCGCCGAGGGAGTCAGGTCAAGACGTAGTTCATGCTGCAAAATAAGAAATTTTTTATGATTTTAAAATGATGCGGGACCGAAGCCGATGTGGCCGCCTACGTATCCCGCCGAGGGAATCAGGTCAAGACGTAGTTCGTAATGCAAAATAAGAAAATTTTATGATTTTAAAAATGATGTGGGACCGAAGCCGATATGGCCGCCTACGTATCTCGCCGAGGGAGACAGGTCAAGACATAGTTCATGCTGCAAAAAATAAGATTTTTTATGATTTTAAAATGATGCGGGACCGAAGCCGATGTGGCCGCCTACGTATCCCGCCGAGGGAATCAGGTCAAGACGTAGTTCGTGATGCAAAATGATTTTTATGTAATATGCATTTTGTTGTTTTTTTCTGAAAAAATGGAAGACGACATTACGTTCTGACTCCAGTTGATACCAACAATTAGTATTGTGCATAAGGATGTTCTTTTATTGTTTTCAGTCTAACCGAGATTGACTCTGGTGTAATTCACACAGTTTCAGATAGTACCTCAAACATACCTGAGTGTCGACACACTTGCTTGCATCCAAGGTTTCGAACTAAACGTAATCTCACGTTTCAAATGCCTCACTGAAAGAAGGTCCCATCTCACACATATATTCCAGTATTTTGAATTTTGGGACGTTGAGAAGTACGCTCACACTCAAAAAGATGTTCAATGCATGCAATTGTGATACCATAGGCTTGAACGTCATGTAAGTATCCACTAATGTGAGAACCCTCAGTATAAGATCATGTAGGACTTGTCACAGGCTTGTAATGTAGGTTTGGGGCAAGGGATGGATATCATTTGGGTAAAAAGTGATTAATCCTTCCTCGAGAGTTGGACTACGTCCGTGCATGATATTTGTGCGTTTTGATTCTGACTTGCTTTCTTTTTGTCCCAATTTTCTGTACTGACTTCTTTTGAATCTTTCATTTGGAGCCCCCTTTTTTTTTCGGGGTTATATATATTTTTTTTATATCGGGGCTTTTGATTTCCTCTTTATGTGAAGTCGTCTCTGTTTTTTTTTTTTTTTTTTTTTGAGACTTTGACAATTTTGTCTTTGCAAACTTCAACGCAGGATTTTGCCAGCCATTTGCACATTTCTAAAGCACTCAAGGAGGTCGGCCCAAGAGAGGGATAGTGCGTACGCACTCAGAAAGGTTATAGGTGTAATATGCGGTTGTCAAAAAATAGGTTTTAGGCTCAAAGGGGTGTACTAGGGATAATGTTATTTGGTAGGCTGAAAAGGCTCAAACGGGTCAAAGAAAGCCTACGATCATTTCCTACACCGAGTGTTACTCAGGATTCCGCCTCAACAAACATTCAGGCCAAGTTCTAGATCACAATGCAATGCAATTGAACTTATTCAAACACTCACCACACAATGCATATGAAACGATGAGGTTGGTTTCGTCCTTATCTTGGAAACACGCAAGACAATGTCATTTACGGGTGTGAATAAGAGGTACCAAAAGAATTTATGGTTTACCACAAAGTCAACCCATACTGTTTTTTTTTTGTTTTTTTTTTTGTATGCACACTTGTAACTGTGTTGGTATCAACCAAGTCAAACAATAATACTAAAAAAAAATGTTTTTTGTATTTTTGAATAACATTTTTTTTGTTTATGAACAAAATATATATATTTTTTCATTTTTGAATAAAGGATACCGAACCCGACTAGGGCTGCCTACGTATCCCGCCGAGGGAATCAGGTGCGCGTAGTTCATTCAAATATGTTATAAAATGTATGCTTGAAAACATATATAAAAAAAAAAAAATAGCAATGTAAAGTTGTGCAAAAGAAATGATTGTCCACTGTGGACGAATGCAAAGTAAAATGAATGCCCGAAAACATGATGAATGGGATGCATGAGTGAGACATGCGCTCTTTATTATTTATTTTTTTTGTGGTTTTTATTTTTGTGGTGTCGAACTCAAAATGAGTTGCCTACGTATCACACCGTGTGGTGAGAATCAGACACGCGTAGTTCGGAATAATTATGATGTAATGCATGATATGTAAGAACTATGCAATCAACGCTAAACATATTAATTGAATTTGCAAATATGAATAAAAATACAAAGTAAAGAAGAATTGAGAGCGATGTATCGTTGAATCTGGTATAGACTAACTTCTTTTAATCAACATAACTAACACTAATTTTTTTTTTTCCGACCGCCCTCGGTTGTTTGCGAGGACGACCTTCCTGCAAAAAATATAAAAAATAAGTGAGTAGGAAAATGACCAAAATAATAAAAATGCAAAAGTGTGACAATATAGTCAAAGACTCCCCTGATTGATTCGACCGGAGTGGTGGTTGATGTTTCACAAAGTCCAAGTCCCGCTATTCAAGAGTGATTTACGCAGTAGAAGTCCTGATTGCAATGTGACAGTAAAAAGTGCAAAAATGCAAATGTTCGAGCCCGAAATCACAAAAGGGTAATTATTGCATTAAATAATATGTACAGAGTTGCTAGCGACAAACAACAGTAAACAAAAAGCATGCAAATCAAGCGTGTGCCCTAATATGCTTGGGACCTCCCTTATGCCAGGGGTGAGCCTAAACGCCAAATATGCGAGATTATGATAAATAAGTCCAAGCCGTTAAACTGCAATGTTTTGTTGGAAATGGCGACCAAATGACGGTGCACTTTTTCCAATTTCGGCGTGTCATGACCAGGCTTGGATCCGTCCATCATTATCACGCTACACATATATGCTTATGGGTCGTTGGGTTGTGAAACCCAACGACAATTTGGTGGATTTCCTAATCGTGGAGACGATACCAAGGATCGACCCACCTAGAGTGTATGCATGCATGACTTAAAAAAAATGTGGTATAGCTCTATCCTAATTTTACAAAGATTTGGCTTACTAGACAAAATGGTTCCCGAGCGGACTACTCGAGTGAGAAGGCTACGCGGCCACCGGATGGTCCGGCTGCTCCGCGCCTTTGCCAACTCTCCTAAAATTGGGTAATTGAAAGAAATTTTGCGGGTGCGTACAACACACCTCGCGTGTAGTGTGTGATAGTGTTAATTTTCCAGAATGGAGGAAATATGAGCGGAATGTCAATTTAAGGAAAGCAATAAAATAATGTAGCAATTAAAGTAGTTAATTACAAAATAAAAGCAAACAATATAAAATATTTACAACAAACATAAAAGCAAAATAAAGTGCAATATTTAATTAACCTGGGTTTGCTATGATCAAGAACCTGATATCCCCAGTGGAGTCGCCATGTTGTCGCGCCCGTTTTCGACCTCGGGGGTCTGAACGGTTATCCGCAACGTTGCTCTTTGGCGTGGTTCCCTGGGTGAGCAATGAATGTGCTGTTTTTAAGGAGTCGCCACCTAATTATTATAGTGAATTAGGACACTTAGTTTATTGCAATAAAAATACTGCAATTGACTTCCATTTAATGGTCTGCGAAATTAGTGAGATTCTGGATCAGGGTTCTTTATTATCCTAAAGGGAAGGGGTTAGGCATCCTTTAAGATCCGCTAACTTGCGGTTGTTCGTTCAAACCTAGGTTAATTATTTATTGCTCTTTTTATTCTACCTATTCTAAGCATTTATAATTAAAATAAAGTGCACTACACAATAATAAAACTAAATTAAATGCGATATAAAATAACATTCCGGGACATCTTTTAGCCCTTTTAGGCTTTCTGCACAAGATGATCTCCGGCTACCTGCATAAACACTTAGTAAAAGTGTTAGTATCAGAATAAATAATTTTAAAGTAATGACAGGAATTTAATAAGTAAAGCAAAAAATAAATAAATCCGTCTTTTGCACAGAGGAGGCCTTGGAAATCAGACGGAGATTCCTTCATCGGCCAATATTATTAAAAGCAATAAAATAAATAAAACCTTCATATCCGCGCCAAAAACAATAATAGTTTTAAACACGGAGGGCTCAGATATGAAAAATATATAAAGTGGGACAGCCTAAACAATTGCATTTGCGAGAATTACTGCCGGTAGCATGTTGGTTATCCAGTGTAAGTGGAAGAAATCATCCTTGCCCAGAAAGTTTCATTTTTTTTTCCGTCTTTGCAACTGTGGAGGCCTCAAAAATCGACGGATAACTTTTTCATCGGCCAAACAAGTGTAGCATCTTGTTCAAATCAGTAAAATAACAGTATAGTATTTGTTCTAAATCAGTAAACCAGCAAAAAATGTCCAAAATAGCAATATGGCCAAAACCAGTATCATAGCAAAAATCAGTAGCAAAAATAGCCTAAAACCAGTCCGCCAAAATGGCTAAAACAGTGACAACAAAGGGCCGTGAAACAGTGGAATAAACAACAACAAAGCAACGAAAATGGTCCAGCATCAGCCCGGAAAACAACAAAGCTTCGCCGGAGTAAAACTCCGGCGTATCACCCAAACAATAAATCAAACCAGTCCGCCAACAACAGATAACAGTGCGCAATCAACCCAACGAACAACAGTAAACCAGCGAACCCAAAACGATGCAAACCCAAGGTCGCCGATTTTTATTAGGCGGACACAATAAAAATCGAAAATCGAAAGCGATTAAACAAATCAGTCAACAACACAACAACATAATAATAACGAAAATGGAAACAAGCGGTAGCGTGGCGGCGTCACTTCACGGCGAGTCGCCGAGCAACGCCAACGGTTTGAGCACGAGGCGATGGTGTTGGTCGGCGATGGCTTCACCGAGCGGTGGTCGACGGAGATAGGGAAGAGGCGGCGGGAATGAGGGTGTAGGCGGCGGGGCGATGGGGTGGTGGTGAGGTTCGCGGCGATGGGAGTTTGGTGGTGGTCGACGGGAGGTGTGGAGACGGGAGACGGTAGATGTATGGCGTGGGGGGTTCGACGAGTGAGGTGTGAAGAGGCTGATGGGTGTAGACGACTAGGGGGTTCACCGGAACAGTGGGTTCGCCGTGGGTTGAAGCGGCGAGAGAGGCGACGGAAAGGTTTTTAGTGAGGTGAGATTTGCTGTTGGGGTTACGAAAAATAAAAGGGTGTGGGAGTTCACGGAGTTTTTAGAACTCCGGCGAAGGGCGGCGAATGGCGGCGGCAAGGGCGGCGGCGAGAGAGGGGAAGGGATGAGGGAGAGTGGGAAAGTGGGCTGATGATGTGTGCGGCTAGGGTCCAAAAAAGGGGGGGGGGAAATGTTTTGTTTTATAGGGTAGGATTAGGGTTAGGTATTGGGGGGAAAATGAAAAGTGGGGTATTGTTTTGGGGGGGAAAATGAAAAGTGGGGTTTAAAATTTAGGGGGGAAAATAAAAGAGTGTGTTTGGGTGATATTAAAAAATAGTGTTGGCTTGGACTGATTCAATTGTGTCTTGAACTGGACTGGTTTAACAAAAATGCAAGACTGGTCAATTATTTAAAGAAAAAATTATTTAAAAGATGCAAAATTATTAAAATGCAAATGCCGACGCAATAATACTAAAATGCAATATTTAAGACATGTTTAATGTCTGATTAAAAGTAAAAGTGCGGATACCAATTAATTATTTAAAAGATGCAAATATTATTAAAATAAAACGACGGTGTAACAATAATAAAAACATAATATTAACGAAGACCTGATGCTTATTTTAACATAATAAGATAAAAAATGCAAAAATGCTGATTAAAATGCGATGTGCTAAAATACTTAGAATTGCAACAAATATACAAAAAAAACGGGTCAAAATTGACTGTCAACACATAGTACTCCACCTTGTCCCTATTTTCCATTTGTAGCTTCTACTTCTCGTACTTTGGTGCATTTTAATATTATTCATAGTGATTTATGAAAATCTCCCATTTTGAGTTATGTGGGTCATCGTTATTATGTCTTATTTTTGGATGATTATTCTATTTTTTTTGGACCTTTCCCTTATCCAAAAGTCTAAAGTGTTTACCATCTTCTTAAAATTTTGAGCATTCATCTGTACACAGTTTGAATGAAAAATTAAAAATATTCAATGTGATAATGACAAGAAATATGATAATGGGTTATTTCGGGAATTTTGTGATACTAATGGCATAGTTTTTTGTTTTTCTTGTCCTCATACGTCCTCACAAAATGGGAGAGCCGAACAAAAAATTCGTACCATTAATAATATTGTCCAAACTTTATTGGCCCATACTTTCGTACCTCCTTCTCTTTGGCATCATGCTCTACAAATGACTACTTACCTCCTTAACGTACTTCCTACCAAAGGGTTAGCATATGAATCTCCCCTTAAAATTCTCTATAATAAGAATCTTTCGTATTCACATCTTACGGTCTTTGGGTGTTTATGCTATCCACTTTCTCCGTCAACTACAATTAACAAACTTCAAGTCCGTTCTACTGCTTGTGTGTTTTTGGGTTGTCCATCTAATAATCATGGTTACAAATGTTTTGATTTGTCATCTAATAAAATCATAATAGTCACCATGTTCTTTTTTATGACACCGAATTTCCGTTTACTAGAGTGAGTAGTCCGTGCATAGTTCATATAATTTTTAGATGACAAGGTCTCACCATATATTATCCACCATTTATCGGACTTATTCCGTGACCGAAATACACCGGTGCGATTCCTCGAGTCGACTTAGTGGGCGGGGACACGCGAAGATGCCAATCTTGATCTTGTTCGGTGCTCTAGCCCACTCCAGTAGTTCCCGCCACTGTTTACAGTATTAGGCCAACATGTCAATTGTTTGGTGGCCAATCCATCACCAGCCCACCCGCTGCCCAAAATCCACCCAATTCTACTTTGAGTCAAGTGCATGTTACTCGTAGTTAAAGGGATATTTTTAAACCCAAACGACATTTCAATCTTAATTCTAATGTCTCTAAATCCCTACTACCATATAACCTTGTGTCTGTAATATGACCCAAATTGGAAATTGACTATGACTAACAAATATAATGCTCTTATTAAAAATAGGAGTTAGTACCCTGTCCATCTGGTGTTAATATTATTCGGTCTATGAGGATTTTACACATAAAGAAAATTCTGATGGTTCTTTTGAGAGGCTTAAGGCTCGTATTGTATGTGATGGTAAAACTCAACAGGTTGGCGTGGATTGTGGTGAGACATTTAGTCCGGTGGTCAAATCGGCTACCATTCACACTGTTCTTACTTTAGCTCTCTCAAAAGCATGGCCTATTTATCAGTTGAATGTAAAGAATGCTTTCTTACACGGTGATCTCAAGGAGATCGTCTACATGCATCAGCCCTTGAGTTTTTGAGATCCCAATCATCCTCATCATGTATATTTTCTGAAGAAGTCCTTGTATGTGCTTAAGCAGGCCCCGCGTGCTTGGTATAAGAGGTTTGCAGATTATGTATCCACTATTGAGTTTTCTCACAGCCGGTCTGATCACTCTCTATTTATATATTGTCGTGGTACTTCTTTGGCATATATATTATTGTACGTAGATGATATTATATTAACTGCTTCATCTGATAATCTGCGCAAGTCTATCATGTCACTTCTCAATTCGAATTTGCAATGAAAGACTTGGGACCCTCAAGTTATTTCTTGGGCATTGTTGGCATGCGTCATTCAGGTGGTCTACTTTTATTTCAACGGAAGTATGTTGCAGAGATTATTGAGAGAGCTGGTATGTCTTTTTGTAAGTCTACTTCTACTCCGGTTGATACCGAATCAAAGCTGAGTGTTGTGGCTGGATCACCTTACGAGGATTCCAGCCACTATCACAGTCTTGCAGAGGCACTTCAGTATCTTACTTTCACAAGACCTGACATTACTTATGTCATTCAGAAGGTATGTTTGTTTACGCATGATCCTCGAATTAAGCATATGAATGCACTAAAATGCATTATACGATACATCAAGGGAACACTTGACTATGACTTGCATTTGTATCCATTGTCGATCTTTACACTTGTCTCATATACAGATGCTTATTGGGGTGGCTATCCGGATACCAGACGATCCACGTCTGGTTATTGTATATTTCTTGGTGATAACTTGGTCTCATGGTCTGCAAAACGACAGTCTACATTATCACGCTCTAGTGCAAAGGCCGAGTATCGAGGAGTAGCCAATGTGGTCTGAATCATGTTGTTTACACAATCTTCTCTTAGAACTTCATTGTCCTATTCAGAAAGCTACCTTAGTATATTGTGATAATATTAGTGCAGTCTATCTTTCTGGTAATCCGATTCAACATCAACGCACTAAACATATAGTGATGGATATCCACTTTGTTCGCGAAAAGGTAGCTCGTGTACAAGTACGTGTCTTACATGTCCCTTCTAGATACCAAATTGCAGAAATCTTTACTAGGGTCTTCCCTCGGTTCTATTTGAAGATTTTAGGGACAGTCTCAGCGTACGGTGACCACCCGCTATGACTGCAGGGTGTGAAAGTATACCGTGATATACACGGTATACACGACATATACAATATCTCGTGTATACTGTGTATATCACGGAAACACAAGACAGTTTTACCATATTTAGACTGTAATATACACGGTATACACAACTGCGTATATCACGGGTTGACGCTCTATATTTGGTGTTGTATTTAATTAGCATTGTACACTTATCATAATTGTAGAATTCTTGTACAAATAGAATAGAGTTTTGGGAGTAGAGTAGGAATAAGATTTTTCATATTATGAATATTATAAGTTATATATATACTCATTGATTAATAAAAATAATCAAAAGATTATTTCTTTCGACATGTACGGTATAATGGAAAGCCATTATTTCACATTGTCACTGCAGAAGTCAATGTAATTATGATTCTAAAATACAAAACAACATAATTCTGGTTTCTCTAGTAGAGTTAGTTTAGTATTTCCTCTTGTGAATGAGTGTTGTTGGGCCTGTGCTGCCACGAGCTCTCCTATCTAGTATATATATAAAAGAGCAACAACAACGTAGGTGTATGCCCAATGCGGCAAAGTTTCTTTATTTGAAAAATAGCATATTTGGTCCATTCGTTAGTGATAAATTATTAGTTTGGTCTTTGTAGTATATAACTAGAAATATTTAACTTTCAATCAATTATAATTTGTGTGTTCAGTCTTTTTGTGATGGAAATATTTTATATTTGAACTTTTTTTAGAAGTACATCACCCTCAAATATGGAGATCTATAGAAGTTTAACATAATACATGATTAATTAAATAGTTAAACAATTAATAATTTTGAAAAATTGTGAACCCATAAACTTCAAATTCAGGGTCCGCCTATGTGATAATATACTCACGTAGTACAAACATGTCAGAAGTAGGGGCTGATCCAAAAATTTAAATTTATAAGTTATGTATTCTAAAATAAAATAGCTTATTAGATTCTTGATAAATTGTTATACATATTAGGTTGATTTGTTAACACAAATACAAAATTTGATCAAAACTATTAAATTTTGTCGAACTCGTAACAAAAACTTGTGAGTAAAGTTGTAGTACAACGGTTACAACAATTGGATGATTACAAGGAAAAGAGAATGTAAGTAACTATTACAAGATTACAATCTGGAAACAAGAACAAACAAGGAATTTGCTGAGTCGAGTGATATTTACTATGTCATTAAAATAATATTGTCCCGTATATCCTTTAACGATAATTGACAACTTGTCTCTCAAGATAAAACAACAACAAACAAGTGAGCAAAGGAAACTCAAATGTTTACTAAAAAGAAGAACCTTTGAGTGTGTGAGAGATTTCTTAGAGAGGAAGAAGAACTCAGAAATTTCTGATTGCAAAGTGTGTTCTTCCAATTGAGCCTAAGACCTCAATTTATAGTGTGTGAAAGATGACATCTCATCTGGCCAACTAATGACAATCAATAGCCATGTAATGACACTTATTGAGAGGTTTTATTCAGCCAAATAATGGTTGAATTCATGTGTTAAGTAATGGAGAATCAATGCCCCAAACCAATCCAAAAGTCAGAAACTTTTCAACTTCCCGTCGACCATCTGCCTCCGAAGCACTGTGGATCTGCCTGGGAGGCGCCGCGACGCCTAAATTCCAGTAGCCAAACAACACTTAAGCGTCGCGGCTCTTGGTGGAGGCGTCGCGACTCCGACGGTGCTGCACCTCAGCCATTCGCGACGATTTCCGACTCGTTTCATCTTTTACACGTCGTACACTTTTTCCTTCATTTTACCAACGTGAAACACTCGTCATTTGGCCAACAACCGTCTATTATTTCATGTCTCAAACATTTTGTTTACGTACCAATATCTCTTTCACTACAGAAATTTACAATCTTTGGTACAACGTGTGTGAAAATGACGTTTTCGACGTGCGGGCTCCAATTGTTCGAGTCATAAATAATAGGTTAAATTTTATTTTACGTTAATAAATTTTCAAAAAAATTGTAACTTAACCCTCGATCAGAAGTAAACTTAGTGCAAAGCTGAACTCATAACAAAAACTCTAACTCAACCCCTGATAAGAAGTAAACTTATTGCAAAGCCGAACTCGTAACAAAACTCTAACTCAACCCCTTATCAGAAGTAAACTTGGTGCAACTCTAAACTCGTAACAAAACTCTAGATCAGAAGCAAACTTGGTGCAAAGCATAATATTTACAAATATGAAAGAACAGAGTTGGTAAATTCCTTGGAGATATGATAGGTACATATAGTTTGTGGACAACAGAGGAGAATGAGCAGTATAAATATAGGAAAAGGGTCAAATATACCCCTTTATTTTGTTTTAGTAGCTAACTTTACCCTCTGTTAGCAATTATGAATAAAAATACTTCTGTCGTCTTTCAAACTTCACACTTGTACCCCTATTTTGGATGAAAACCCCCAAATCCTCTTAAATTCTTCAATTTAAAAAAAGACATTAACCACTCCCTTTGTTAACCCGATCCGCCTATCTTCATCATCGCCATCATCATCATCATCATCATCATCATCATCATCATCATCAAGTTTCAATGTTTTGGTTGAAACCTTTGATATGAATACGACTATATATCATTAGTGTTGACATCCAATTTTGACTTATCTTTTCTGAATATTTGCTATTATTTTGAATATTTTTGACACGTCATTTTTATTATCATTTTTTGCATTTTTATATTATAATCATAAATATTTTATGTTATCCTATTTTTCGCAAAATGGCATCGCATTTTTTATTTTTAATTAGACATTAAACATTTCTTAAATATTATATTTTTATCATATCGTCGTTTTATTTTAATAATTTTGCATCTCTTTAAATATTTTTTCTTTTAATTAATAAACCCTCTTTCCATTTTAAATCACGAACCCAAAACATTCTACCCAACACAATAAAATAAAAACCCAAACAAAAATTCCCCCAAATCCATAAAGCCCAAATCGGTCAGGCCCAACCCAAGGCCCATCGGACCAAGCCCATTTCCCTTCGCCTCTTTTTTATTTTCCCCCTCGAAAAAATCAAAACCCTAATCTAAATATCCTTATAAATTAAACACTACCCCTCGTTTATTTGAGACCCTTGAGCAGTCGCAGCCCACCCAATTCATATACTCCTAATTTTTTTTGGAGCATTCCCCTAACTCTCCCCTACACTCTCAACCGCATACACCATTCCCCATATATTTTGGGACTCTCCCAGTCCCTTTCTAAAAATAGTCGCGGATCCAATCCCGTCGTCGCCGGACCTCGGAGCTCCGGCGAACCCCACCAACACCACCACTAAATCCACCTATAAATCCCCCCTTTGTTCCATGTTGAAAGGACACGAAAAAAGAGAAAAGAAAAAAGAGAAAAGAAAAAAGAAAAACGAACTAAAAGTCAAGTTTTTAATTTGTTGTGCACATTCATGTTCCAATCTTCATTTACTTGGAAAAATCGAAAAAAAAAGTATATCAAGAAAACAAAAAGGTTCTTCTTATCTCTTTGGTTTGGTTTAATATTTTTTTTTATTGTTGTTAGTTATCTGAAAAAATAATAATAATACAACGATGTTCATTCTTGGCTACTGTTTTGGGAGGTTTCAATACGGGTCGGGTCAAACCCGGATTTGGTTTTAAAAATGTTGTTGTTGTCTATTTTGATATTTTGGACTGAAAAATATTATTGTGGGTCTGTTTTGGCTACTGTTTGGGGGGGTCTCGGATCCGGGTCGGGTCAAACCCGGACCAAAAATATCTATTTTCGTTCTTGTTGCACACTGTTTGTTTGGTTTATTTCGGGTAAAAGTTATGGATCATGGTATTTTGGAGATTTATACTAAGAATGTTATTACACTATTTTGGCTACTGTTTCGGATCTCGGATCCGGGTCGGGTCAAACCCCGGCAAAGTTCATTATTGTTGTTGTTTATTTTAATATTTAGACTGGAGATATTATTTTTGGGGCACTGTTTCTTCGGGTCGACCCTTTTCTAACGTAAAAAATCAGAGACTGTTTTGGCCTATTTGTTATTTATTTACTGATTTGAACAAGATACTACACTTGGTCGATGAAAAATATCTGTCGATTTTGGAGGCCTCCACAGTTGAAAAGACGGAAAATAAAAGCTTGGTTCCGAAGTATCTTATATATATTTTATTATTTCTAATCGTTTGTTTTTGACAGCTTGTGAAAAATGTCTATAAAGTCTAGAGAAGACAAGATACCCTTCGAAGTTTTATTTTTTGTTGTTGTATTTAATTTCAGTCTTATTTTATTCTGCATTGTATTTTATTGTAATTGTAATTATTGAAAATGTTTAGAATAGGCCGATAAATAATTAACCTAGGTTTGACCGGATAACTGCAAGTTAGCGAATCTTAAAGGATGCCTAACTCATTCCCTTTAGAATAATAAAAAACCCTGATTCAGAATCACATTAGTTTCGCAGACAACCATATGGAGATCAATTAATTCAAGTGTCCCAATTCACTCAATAATTAGGTGGCGACTCCTCAATACAAGTATTTTGTTCAATCCAGGGAACCGCGCCAAAGCAGTACGTTGCAGCATCGTTCCGACCCTCTGGTAAAAAACGGGCGCGACAACTAGCTTCCCACCACCAAGTATCACTATTTTCCCATTATGTCAAAGGTTTCCTTGGACGATCGTGGTATTTATCTCTGTTGACTAAAATTTACTGATTCTTCCCCCCTTTTTGATGATACTGCATTTCTTTTAGCAGCGAGAACATTGGAAGGGTCAATTGTTGTAAACCTCTAATGCTAAGAGAAGTCAATCGATTTATATAACTGTAGGGTTTTGTTTGATTCAATACATATAAGTATGGCAGAGCTGAAATTAAAAATTTATTTACTTACCCAACAATTTCTTCTGGTATGGTTATATGACAAACGAAACCTATAAAGTAAAACTTAAATAAAAACACTTACAGGCTGTTTAATCTGAAATCTTTTACTAAGGGCAAACACGCGGTTGTACCCTTCGATTGCAAGAACCTTGCTATAGTGTATTCCTCTGTCAAGAAAGCTAGGAAATATTGGCAGAGGTTTGAGAAAGTTTTATTCTAAACTCTAAGTCTAGAATTATTTTATAAAATCATTACTCTAATATCAAAGAGGTTAGCGTGTATATAGTTAATTATAAGTCAAAACTAGATTAGGGTTGGGCTCTAAGCTTGACCCAAAAATTGAGGTGTAGCGGGCCAGTCCGATTGGGCCCACTGTCGGGTCGGCGACGCGACTCAGCTTAGTTGGCGCCTGATGTTCCTCGTTTATATATTCTAACACATTTAATTAAATTCAAAATTTAATTTTGATTTAATTAAATAATTTCTATCAAATAGAAATTATCTCATAGTTATTATCAATTTAAATATCTCGATTCCAAATCGAATATTTATTACTTTCTCAATACACCCTTAGATCGAAGAGACAATCGACATAGTGTGACACTATAAGACTTCATCTATTGACACTAATCTAATTAAGGTCCATATGAAACTCTTAGACTGCGTCGTACGACGAACTCAATATGTGAAGTACGTTTACATGAATCCAACAAACATAATATTTATGTGAGATGATAAATTTCTTTCATTCGCGACACACTCAATCAATCTTAGGATTTGCCATGAGTCTATCCAAATGACTTGATCACTTTATCTCATCTATATTAGTCGACAACTAGACCATATTCTAAGTATGTCTCTTGCATTGGCCAATGACTTGGTCGACCTAATATCACTGAGAAGTTGAGTGCTCTCTCGAATATCCAATCGAGGAATGAATCTTATTCTTGGCTCAACTACCACCTTAATTTACATCATAATGCACCCAACACAAGTCGTATCTTATCCTATAAGGAAATTTAAGCTTAGGACAGGGTCAAAGTACATTACTCTGTAAACAAGGTATGTATTGACTTCAAGTTAAAGGACTTTTATATCCCACACACAGATAACACTCTAGACATGCATAACAAATAGTTTATCAGCAGGGTATATCAATACTTTCCAAAAGTATTCATATGTCTATCACTAGTAACCATTACAAGCAGCAGGTCAGCCATATTATATTCTCCAAAATGTGATGCACACTATATGTTGACTTATAACATATTATCGATATTCCATTCTCGATGATCATTAGTCGAGATTATTTTGAGAGTTACGCTCTATCATCAATATCTCACTCTATTAATGACAATGTAAGCTCAATGGATGCACATTAATGAATAATTATAAACAATCAAATAATAATTCAATAATTGTAAATGTCATAAATATATTAATATTATTAATAATACGAATATGTTATAATGCATTTGTCCCTAATAATGATTTTCTCTAGGACATACATACTTTCAATAACATCCATTTAAGTTGATTTGTCTATTTATGAGTGAAAACTAATGAAATTCATGGTTCTCCCCCCCCCTTTGTGAAATTTCATTTGTTTTAGCTGTGAGAACATTACAAGGGTCAATTATTCTAAACCTCTAAGACCTAGAGAAGTTAATCGATCTGGGCACAAAATCGATCTAAAACATCAATTTCCCTTTCAATGCAACTTCAGACCAAAAAACAACTTCAAATTTCAGTCATTTACAAGACGTCCAAAATATTTGAAGTCCTAACTCCCAAACCCCCTATTCGTTACACCTTCATATATATCTAGAAAATACATGTTGTCACTAGGATGTTTAAATTATTTACATTTCATTAAATTTGATTTGAGGGTCCAAGTTTGCCAAACCTTTGTTGAAACTTGATTTGAGGGTCCAATTTTGCCAAACCTTTGTTCAAACTTGATTTGAGGGTCCAATCCAACTTCTTTCGTGGAGATGGGTTGAAACCTTTGTTGAAACTTGATGATGAATATATGCGGGTCGGGTCAACAAAGGAGTAGATTTTTTTTTAAATTGGGTAATTTAAGAGGATTTGTGGGGTTTTATTCAAAATAGAGGTATATGTGTGAAGTTTGAAAACAGCATGGTATTTTTGTTCATAACCCGACGGAGGTTAAAGTTAGTGTAAGATGATATCAATGAGGTTAGCGTTGTATATATAGCTAATTATAAGTCAAAACTATATTAGAGTTGGGCTCTAAGCTTGACCCAAAAACTGAGGTGTAGTGGGTCAGTCCGATTGGGCCCACTGCCGGGTCGACGACGCGACTCAGCTTAGTTGACGCCTGACGTTCCTCGTTTATATATTCTAACACATTTAATTAAATTCAAAATTTAATTTTGATTTAATTAAATAATTTCTATCAAATAGAAATTATCTCATAGTTATTATCAATTTAAATATCTCGATTTCAAATCGGATATTTATTACTTTCTCAATACACCCTTAGACCCTTAGATCGAAGAGACAATCGACATAGTGACACTATAAGACTTCATCTATTGACACTAATCTAATTAAGGTTCATACAGAACTCTTAGACTGCGCCGTACGACGAACTCAATATGTGAAGTACGTTTATATTAATCCTGGATTGATCACTTTATCTCATCTATATTAGTCGATAACTAGACCATATTCTAAATATGTCTCTTGCATTGGCCAATGACTTGGTCGACCTAATATCACTTAGAAGTTGAGTGCTCTATCGAATATCCAATCGAAGAATGAATCTTATTCTTGGCTCAACTACCACCTTAATTTACATCATAATGCACCCAACACAAGCCGTATCTTATCCTATAAGGAATTTAGGCTTAGGACAGGGTCAAAGTACATTACTCTGTAAACAAGGTGCGTATTGACTTCAAGTTAAAGGGCTTTTATATCCCACACACAGATAACACTCTAGACATGTATAACAAATAGTTTATCAGCAGGGTATACCAATACTTTCCAAAAGTATTCATGTGTCTATCACTAGTAACCATTACTAGCAGCAGGTGAGACATACTACATTCTCCAAGAATGTAATGCAGACCACATGTTGACTTATAACATATCATCGATATCTCATTCTCGATGATCATTAGTCGAGGTTATTTTGAGAGTTACGCTCTATCAGCAATATCTCACTCTATTAATGACAACGTAAGCTCAAGGGATGCACATTAATGAATAATTATAAACAATCAAATAATAATTCAATAATTATAAATGCCATAAATATATTATTCTTATTAATAATACGAATGTGTTCTAGTACATTTGTCTCTAATGATGATTGTCTCTAGGACACCTACTTTCAATAACGTCCATTTAAGTTGCTTTGTCTATTTCTGAGTGAAAACTAATGAAATTCACTGGTTCTCCTTCCCCCCCTTTGTGAAATTTCATTTGTTTTAGCTGTGAGAACATTGCAAGGGTCAATTACTCTAAACCTCTAAGACCTAGAGAAGTTAATCGATTTGGGCATGATGCACGATTTAATGCACACACTTACGCAAGTGCACGTATCGTGACAAGTAATATAGTCTAGGTAAGACTGAATATCGTCCTCAAGGATTGGTTTTCAAGTACCGATTATCTATCCTATGGTATCTATTTGGTTAACGTAAATTGGATTGGAATTCTAACTAATAATGCAGGAAATAAACTAATTATAAAAATACTTTGATTTAAATCAGTTATGATGGATAATTAGGGCTTCCAAGATCATCAACTATCCACTCTATTCAATTCTTAATACAATTAGACTGACTTCTTCTTCTACGTTAAGATAGCAGGTTTACTAATCCGTTTTATACTCCCGTTAAGGCTATATAAACACTCAACCCCAGTACAACTCCTTTCTACCTTTCGGTGATAAGGATGACTCTAGAGTAGGATTAAGAACAAAAACCCTTGTTAACGCTACACAAGTAATTGATGTATTTTCATCCCCAATTCGACCTATGTCTACCCAACTACAGCATAGTCACAACCTCCTCCTTTCGGAGTGAGATTAGAAATCATATAAATAATGATAATTAATGATCAAGTAATTACCAAGCAATCAAATCATCTATTGGATAAATCTTAAATAAGTGAAGAAGAAATCAACTAATATATTAATTCATGAATAAAGTTTCAAGTGAATCACAAGGAAATCCCTAATAAAGTAATTAGCTCCTAGCCATTGTCACGCTAAGAACTAATACAATCTCCATACATGAACTGAAATAAATAAAGCAAAAAGAAAGAAAAGAAAATACTCAAGAACGAGTCTCCAAGCCTTCTAGCATCCAAGGGTTGTGTTGTGGAATATTTACAAGATGGATTGGTGGATGGATGGATGTAGAATGGTGAATGGTAGAATGGAGAATGAATTCTTCTAATGATGTAGAGACTATTTATAGACCAAGAATCCTATAGGTGAAGGGTTAAGAATTTGTAGGTAGGAAAAGTTATTAGAATCCTTTTAGGTAAGGGTTTTAAGGTAGGAAAAGTTATCCCTTTAGGTAGGAAAAATTATCCCTTTAGGACTCTGAAAACATGTCAAATTCGGCCCAGAACTTCATAAATCACGCGTCGGCACCGCGGCCCTGCAAACTGGCGCCGCGGCTCCGCAAAACCTGCAACTTTCTGAACTTCCAGCACATTGGGCGCCGGTGACGTTTTTCTGACGGATTCCGTCTCGTCGCCCTTTTTTCGTCCGGACTTCGTCTGATCTCCTCTATAATTTCCGGAACATCTTAGACTTCATTTCTTGGCCCTTTTAGTGTGCAATTTCATCTCATTTATGCTCATTTCATCTCCTTTTCGCCATTTCTCCATTTTTGACCGCTGTGACACAAAAGAAAGGAAAACGACCCTAATATTGTACTAAACATAAATGAAATGAGTAAAATACTAACTAAAAATGACTCAAAAGGTGTATATAAAATGCACCGATCAGGGCACAACCAAACTTAACCTTTGCTCGCCCTCGAGCAAAGATCAAAAATATAAACAAAGACGTGAAAGAAAAGAAAATAAAATGACTCAAAGACATTGATCAAATTGCTGTATAATTGTCACTTAGAAAAGCATGAAGGTTAGTAGGATAATATGTAGGAACATATAGCATGGATTTTTAGCATTCTAAACACTCAAGTCAGATATTTCGCAAATTCAATTTAATCATACTCAATGGAAGTAAGAATACCTAACTATGCATGTTAATTTCAAAATCCTATGACATGTTTACTTGCTATTCTCCACTAATCATGGATACACATATTAGAGATCTTCAGGGCTTTTCAGGGTTGTAATGTAGGCTTAGGCAGGGGTAGGTAAAAATAGGCATTTAGGCTCAATTTACGTACCATAAGCTCTTTTTCTTTCAACTCTTCCCTTTTCTTTTGATTCTCTTTTTCACTTCATACCTATCTTTCCCCTCTTTTGTTTTGAGAGAATGAGGTGTATGGTGAATAGCAGGCACCCCCAAACTTAGGCTTTTGCCTATTTATTATTACTTTTTCATTGGGGTGCATAAAAATTGTTTACTCTCTTTTTGTCTCTTTTTCAACACTTTATATTCCAAACATCTCAATTTTTCACTTATGGCATAAGTATGGAATTATAGGGTGTCAAAGAAAGATTTTATTTTTAGGCTCAAAGGGGTTGACTAGGGATATAATTTGACTGTCAGGGATAGGCAAAGAATGGTAAGAAAGGGCTAACAAAGAAATGCATGAGTCATCTCCCTAACATGTATATCCTAACTATTTCGCCTCAAATAGCAAGCAAGCAGACACATAGGTTTAATCATTAACAATGCATAAATCAAGCACGATACCCCAAATAGTCCGATTTCATGAATTTTTGGCATATCTAACCTAAGTGTTCAGATGGTTACTTCTAATTCCATTACATTATGCTACTTTACTTCACTAAGCGTTTCAAGTAACTACAGCATGCATGATCTTAAAAAAATTATGACTCAAACAAAATACTCAAAAAAATACCAAAACAAATAAAAAAGACTCAAAAACAATAAAACATCCCCCCAAACTTAAATCACACATTGTCCCCAATATGTGCAAGACTCAAAAAAAAAAAATAGGGACAACTTACTGACACAACACAGCGGTCATAACGGAGGTCTAGGAGGAAAAATTCTGGAATCTGCACGGAGTATGACTTTCTGAAGTTCCGGCGCCGCGGCGCTGCTAGTACTGTGGCTCTCTGAAGTTCCGGCGCCCATGCTATACAGCCATGCGCAGTACGGCTTTTCCTTTTTTTCAGCGTTTTTGCTCTATTTTACTCGGTTTTAGCTTTCAGTCCACCTGTCATCCAACAACACAAAACAAGAACCCAAGACCGTGAGACTGTTCAAGACAAAATAAAATAAACTAAAGACAGAAATTAAAATAACATAATTAAAAACATTGGGTTGCCTCCCAACAAGCGCTGTCTTTAACGTCTTTTAGCCGGACACAATTAACCTTTACGAGTGCCCATTGGATCCTTCTACGAACTGTTTGCAATCCGCAGAGTTATTGTTGCAGGTCTCACTTCAACTACAACAATTTCTTCAAACAAGGGCCTCAAATATACGATTATCCCCCAAGTACACAAGACATGCTTGTCTTTTAGGCTCTCTCTAATGTAGGGATCAGTGAGATTCCCAACATCTCTCAACTCTAGGGGGTGCCCTTGATGGTATGGACTTTCTGTTTGGGGGTCAACATTGACAGCTGGTGGTGTTTCTTCTACAATAGGTACAAGAAAAAGATTTTCCAAGGAATCCAAAAAGATGAATGATTGGATCTCAGTACCCTTTTCCTTCTCCACAATTATCCCTTGATTCCTCAACAGTTGGGTGTGGTTCAGGCTCTTCTATTTGCTTACCACCTCCCATAATGATGTCGCTAGGCAGATTTGCTTGAGTTGTATTGCTCATCTCATCCATCAATTGCCCTATTTGTGTCTCCAACTTTCTGAGGGACACTCTTGTCTCAACCATAAACTGAGCCTGACACTTGGTGAGCATAAGTATGCACACTGCAACTCATTTCGATCTTCCTACGAAATCGTGGGTTAAGCTGTTGATGACTCCATCTCGATAGTAGTAGTCCATGTGTCTGATTTTTTTTCGAATTTAACTGCAAAATACAAAAACAACAAAAGGTGATAAAAGATGCTCATGAGAACAAGTTAGAAACTTGTTCTTGGAGCAACCAAATTAGAAATAAGAATAGATAAATCGATATTGAAAGTAAGCCAATCCCCGGCAACAGCGCCAAAAACTTGATGCGCGATTTAATGCACACACTTAGGCAAGTGCACGTATCGTGACAAGTAATATAGTCTAGGTAAGACCGAATATCGTCCTCAAGGATTGGTTTTCAAGTACCGATTATCTATCCTATGGTATCTATTTGATTAACGTAAATTGGATTGGAATTCTAACTAATAATGCAGGAAATAAACTAATTATAAAAATACTTTGATTTAAATCAGTTATGATGGATAATTAGGGCTTCCAAGATCATCAACAATCCACTCTATTCAATTCTTAATACAATTAGACTGACTTCTTCTTCTACGTTAAGATAGCAGGTTTACTAATCCGTTTTATACTCCCGTTAAGGCTATATAAACACTCAACCCAGTACAACTCCTTTCTACCTTTCGGTGATAAGGATGACTCTAGAGGAGGATTAAGAACAAAAACCCTTGTTAACGCTACACAAGTAAATGAGTATTTTCATCCCCAATTCGACCTATGTCTACCCAACTACATCATAGTCACAACCTCCTCCTTTCGGAGTTTGATTAGAAATCATATAAATAATTATAATTAATGATCAAGTAATTACCAAGCAATCAAATCATCTATTGGATAAATCTTAAATAAGTGAAGAAGAAATCAACTAATATATTAATTCATGAATAAAGTTTCAAGTGAATCACAAGGAAAACCCTAATAAAGTAATTAGCTCCTAGCCATTGTCACGCTAAGAACTAATACAATCTCCATACATGAACTGAAATAAATAAAGCAAAAAGAAAGAAAAGAAAATACTCAAGAACGAGTCTCCAAGCCTTCTAGCATCCAAGGGTTGTGTTGTGGAATATTTACAAGATGGATTGGTGGATGGATGGATGTAGAATGGTGAATGGTAGAATGGAGAATGAATTCTTCTAATGATGTAGAGACTATTTATAGACCAAGAATCATTTAGGTGAAGGGTTAAGAATTTGTAGGTAGGAAAAGTTATTAGAATCCTTTTAGGTAAGGGTTTTAAGGTAGGAAAAGTTATCCCTTTAGGTAGGAAAAGTTATCCCTTTAGGTAGGAAAAATTATCCCTTTAGGACTCTGAAAACATGTCAAATTCGGCCCAGAACTTCATAAATCCCGCGTCGGCCATGACCATAGGCCCAGCGCGCCCATAAACTCGCAACTTTCTGAACTTCCAGACATTGGCGCCATTCTGCTGCTGCCCGGGCCATGGCCGGTGATGTTTTTGGCGGATTAGTCTCGTCGCCCTTTTTTCTTAGGACTTGTCGATCTCTATAATTTTCGGAACTTCTTAGACTTCATTTCTTGGCCCTTTTAGTGTGCAATTCCATCTCATTTATGCTCATTTCATCTCCTTTTCGCCATTTCTCCATTTTTGACCGCTGTGACACAAAAGAAAGGAAAACGACCCTAATACTGTACTAAACATAAATGTAATGAGTAAAATACTAACTAAAAATGACTCAAAAGGTGTATATAAAATACACCGATCAGGGCACAAAATGGAACGATCTAAAACATCAATTTCCCTTTCAATGCAACTTCAGATAAAAAAACAACTTCAAATTTCAGTCATTTACAAGACGTCCAAAATATTTGAAGTCCTAACTCCCAAACCCCCTATTCGTTACACCTTCATATATCTCTAGAAAATGCATGTAGTCACTAGGATGTTTAAATTATTTACATTTTATTAAATTTGATTTGAGGATCCAATTTTGCCAAACCTTTGTTGAAACTTGATTTGAGGGTCTAATTTTGCCAAACCTTTGTTCAAACTTGATTTAAGGGTCCAATCCAGCTTCTTTCATGGAGATGGGTTGAAACCTTTATTGAAACTTGATGATGAATATATGTGGGTCGGGTTGGGTCAGCAAAGGAAGTGGATAATTTTTTTTTAAAATTAGATAATTTAAGAGGATTTATGGGTTTTCATCCAAAATAGAGGTATAAATGTGAAGTTTGAAGACGACATGATATTTTTGTTCATAACCCGATGGAGGTTAAAGTTAGCTATTAAAACAAAGTAAAGATGTACATTTAACCCTTTTTTATATAAATATTTTATTTATAATAACATGTATCAGTTGTATTTGATAGAATATATGTAATTATTCTTGTAAATCCTTTATATTAAGTGTAAATCATCTATATTAGGTTAGGTAGTATTTCGTTATAATTAGTCAAAGATCTTCCTAGTTTCTAGCCTTGAATTACTCATGTATCTAATGTATATTAAGCAACTCAATCAATGTGAATACTCACGAAATTAATTTTCTTTATGATATCAGACTAGGTTTCATCTCCTCTCAGCCTCCTAGACGACATCCCTTCTACCTCTTGCATTCTTCTGCTCCATTCCTATCTGCTCGCCACCTTCAATTGTTGTCCAATCAAAATTTCATCCAGCTTTAGCAATCACCAACGTGAAATTCCTTCTTCCAATCACGTTTGCTAATGACTCAAGAAATACCACTCTTGGACAGACCTATTCAAAGTTCAAGCACGAGTCCATAATGTTCTTGATCACATCATCCCTCCAACGGATGAGAAGGCTAAAAAGGCGGTAAATGAATCAAAAGAAGCAGACCTCGATCTTTGGCATCGCCTTGATGCAGTCGTGTTACAATGGAATTATGCCACCGTATCACAAGACATCCTCAATTCTATAATTGTGATAGATTAATCGGCTGTAAATTATTGGAAAAGAATTGTGGCTATTTTCCAAGACAACAAACACTCAGGGTTGTCCACCTCGAAAAAAAAATTCACAAACACTAATTTGGAGGATTTTCCTACAACAAATACCTATTCCAGTCATCTTAATATTCTAGCCGATCAATTAGCGAATGTTGATGATCCGGTCTCTAATACTCGTTTGGACTTGAAAATGATTGCAGGACTTATCGGTGTTTATGCTGGACTTTTGTGACACATATTCAACAGCATGATCCTTTCCCGAGTTTCGAAAGTGCCAAGTCCAAATTGGTATTAGAAGAGTCGATTCCTCCAATGAGTCGCTCGTGAATCTGGTTCATTTCATTTGGATGCTCTCATTGTAAACTCCCAAAATTTTGATGATGATTACCAAAATCCCTCTCAAGGTAATCACAATAATAATCGGAATAATAATAATAATTCCAACCGTAGCAACAAGGGAAACAGCAAGAGTAGTAACAAAAATTCCAGTGAGGGAGGCTGGAACTCTGGCAAAGGTGGTCGCGGTAGAAGTGGTGGCTTCGGCTGCCGGCGGTAGTGGGAGCCGTAAACAACAATTAACGCAATGGTTGCCTCTCAGCCCGTGGATGTATCAGCAACAGTGAGATCCGTGGATGGTGCCTCCCTACCCTTACTCAATTTATAATTGGGCCAGGCCTAATACCTGCACCACAACAAGCCGGGCTTCGGACGAGCCTCGCAGTCGCTTTCACTTAATCCGCACTTTTCAACATATATTGAAAAGGACCTTCGCATACTCAACCTTTCTTAACCCGAACCGTCGTGGTATATGGACACCGGGGTGACATCCCACATGACGTCTGCACAAGGTAATCTCTCGTCTTATATTAATTTGAGCAAAAATCATGGTATAATTATTGGAAATGTCCATTTCATTCTGATTTGTGGTTTTAGTAGTGTTAATTTATCACCCCCACATCCTCCATTAGTATTAAAAATGTCCTTCGTGCCCCCTACTTAATTAAAAAATTAGTTTCAGTTAGAAAATTTACTATTGATAACCATGTTTCTGTAACTTTGATCTATTTGGGTTTTTTGTGAAGAATTTTCAGACGGGGAGGCTACTAATGAGATGTGATTGTCAGGGCAAGCTATATCTCATCATCACCACCACCACAAATCAAGTCGTTTCTCCATCCACTTTTGCATCTTTATCCTATTCTCTTTGGCATGACCGTTTAGGTCACCTGGGAGCACCTGTCTTAGACACCCTTAGGCGAAATAATTTAATTAAATGTACTAAAACAAGAAACTCTAGTTTTTGTCATTCATGTACTCTTGGTAAACATGTTAAATTACCATTTGTTGATTCTCATAACTCTACTTATATGTTGTTTGATATTTTGGATAGTGATTTGTGGACATATCCTGTTTTGAGTTCTTCGGGTCACAAATATTATGTGCTCTATTAGGATGACTATACGAAAATTTTATGTACCTTTCCCATCTCCAAAAAATCTCAAGTCTATTATACTTTTCTTGCTTTTAGAGTCTACATCAAAACTCAATAAACGGAAATTAAAAACATACAATGTGATAATGGTAGAGAATATGATAATGGTCCATTTCTGAGTCTTTGTGAAGCTTATGGAATTTATTTTCATTTTTCTTGTCCCCATATTTCATAAAAGTCGAAAGAAAAATTCGTTCTATAAATAATATCGTTCGAACTTTATTAGCTCATGTTTCACTACCTCCGTCATTTTGGCACCATGCATTGCAAATGACAACATATCTTCTTAACATATTACCAAGAAAAACTCTCGCATATCAATCGCCAATGAAACTCCTTTACCAAAAAGACCAATCATACTCTCATTTACGAGTTTTTAGTTGCTTATGTTATCCTCTATTTTCTTCCACTACGATAAATAAGCTTCAACCTCGTCCCACAACTTGTGTCTTTTTGGGATACCCTTCAAATCATCGTGGTTACAAATGCTATGATTCATCATCAAATAAAATTATCATTAGTCACCACGTATTATTTGATGAAACCCAATTCCCTTTCTCAAAGCTGCATAATCCTACTTCCACCACTTATGATTTTCTTGATAATGGCTTATCACCTTATGTGATTAATCATTTTCAAAATCAATCCACATCCCCAGAAAATAAATCGGCCCAACTTCCTACTTCTCCGACCCAAACAATATACAACAACAACTCCCAACACACTATCTCCCATCCCAGCTTGCTAGGCTCTCACATCTCTCAACCCACAATCACAGACCCAAGCCTAGAACTCACTGCCCAGTCCAGCACTGTCAACCTACCGTCAGATTTCCCCTTTTTAAGTTCTCCAACTGTGGGCTTCTATTTCCTTGGCCCAACCACAGACCAAACACAACATCTTCCCCTTCCTCCCATTTTTCATCCCACTACGAGTTCAGACCTAAAGCTCGTTACAAGGAGCCAACATCGTATTTTTAAACCCACTACAAAATATCATCATGGCCTGCTCACTAAAGTCACAAAATCATCATTACCTCGTAACCTAGTGTCTACACTCAAAACCCCAAATTGGAAAATGGCTATGGACGATGAATATAATTCTCTCATTAAAAATAAGACGTGAGATTTAGTGTCCCGTCCAACTGACGTTAATGTTATTCGGTCTATGTGAATTTTCATACATAAATAAAAATTTGACGGTTCTTTTGAGAGGTAGAAAGTCCGTCTTGTAGGTGATGGTGCAGGTTAACAAGTTGGCGTGAATTGTGGAGAAACTTTTAGCCCAATAGTCAAATCGGTGACCATTAGCACAGTGCTCAGTCTTGCTCTCTCTAAAACTTGGCCCATTAATTTGTTGGTTGTTAAAAATATATTTTTAGATGGTGAACTAAAAAAACAGTGTACATACATCAACCCTTGAGTTTTAAAGACCTTAGTCATCCTAATTATGTATGTCTTCTGATGAAATTGTTATATGGGCTCAAGCAAGCTCCTAGAGACTGGTACAAACGGTTTGCCAATTATGTTTATTCTATTGGGTTCTCTCAAAGCAAGTCTGATAACTCTCTCTTCATCTATCGGAAAGGTACTGATATGGCTTATATTATTCTATATGTGGATGATATCATTCTCACTACTTCTTCTGATACTCATGATACTTCTCAACTCAGAATTTGTTATGAAAGACTTGAGTCCACTAAGTTACTTTTTGGGTATCACAGTCACTCGTCATGCAAGTGGTCTATTTTTATCTCAGAAAAAGTATGCAGAAAAAATTATTGAACGTGTTGGCATGTCCTCGTGTAAGTATTTTCCTATCGAAGATGATACTAAAACGACACTTAGTGCTAAATCTAGCACTCCGTATGAGGATCCCTCTCACTACCGCAGGCTTATCAGAGCTCTACAGTATCTCACATTCATGAGACCTGACACTTCATCATGGCTTGCATCTTTATCTTTCTTCGATAACCTCTCTGATTTCATATATAAATGCATATTGGAGTGGGTGCCCGGATACCAGAAGGTCCACTTCTGGCTATTGTGTGTTTCTTGGTGATAACTTGATCTTCTGGTCTTCTAAACGGCAAGTCACACTATCTCGCTCCAGCGCTGAAGCTGAATACCGAGGTGTTGCCAATGTGGTTTCTGAGTCACGTTGGTTACGCAATCCCCTTCTGGATCTACATTGTCCTATCCATAAGGCTACATTGGTTTACTGCGATAATGTTAGTGTGATGTACCTTTTTGAAAATCCAGTCCAGCATCAACACACTAAACATATCGAGATGGATATTCATTTTGTTTGCGAGAAAATTGCTCATGGACAAGTATGTGTCCTACATGTCCCTTCGCACTATCAGATTGTCAATATCTTCATAAAAGTCCTTTGGTGTTATTTCTGAATTTTAGAGACAATCTCAGCATACAAGAACTCTCGTTTCGACTGTGGGGGTGTGATAGAATATATGTAATTATTCTTGTAAATCATTTATATTATGTGTAAATCATCTATATTAGGTTAGTGTTATAATTAGTCAAAGATCTTCCTAGTTTCTAGTCTTGAATTACTCATGTATCTAATGTATATTAAGCAACTCAGTCAATGAGAATACTCACGGAATTGATTTCTTTCAGTATTACAAACTTAAATTCCTGATTTGTTCTGCTCACATTATTGTCGTTCCAAATTATCAACGTGAATTTTGTCAATTTGTAATGAATAAACTTAAACGAAGTGACAATTGATATAGCGGATCCATTTTGCTTGAAATTGGGGCATAAGTATTGTCATTGTGATGATTATGCCATCGCGTCATACTAATTAAGTTTGAGGTGTATATTCGATTCAATGGTGCGTGTAGATACCTTCAATGCCTCAACTGATTTTTTTGGCGTAAATTGCAGTAAATTAAAATTTTGATTTGTTGTAACTACCATATACTAATGATATATATTTATCCATGATAACCCTCAACACCAATAATAATAATAATATACCCGATGTAATTTCATAAATGGGTCTAAGGAGGGTAGATTGCATGTACATCTCATCCCTACCTTGAGAGACAGATAGATTGTTTTCGATAGATCCTCGGCTCAAGAAAAGCAACTCAAAACAGGTTAGAAAAAAAATAACGAAAGTGAAGAAGTCATGTCAAAGCATATTGAAAAGAAAAAAAAAACAGTAACTACAATAAAATAATACGACATTCGAAGTACAAGAAACTACTGGAGTAATTCTACGGTGACTAGTATGGGAGAATAAATGAGATACCAATCTAGTACCTACTAGTCTTCCACCTTAATATGTGTCTTGCACAACCTCTTATCTAAGGTCATTGATAAACTGGACTGCGCCACCAAATATCACCAGTGACCTCAGTATAATTGAATTATTTTACTAATATTTTTATTTGACCCTATTTTAAGTAAGACTAATTAAGACCATAGTTATCTACAGACTACCAGATGGACCATATATCGGAAAAAGCGTAATATAAGAAAAAGTAACTTGGTTCTCTTGTGTTCTCTCTTTCACACAAGATGTTTTTACTTTTTAGTGAAACTTACCCACATGACCATAATTTAGGGATTTTTAATTTGTTATAGATATAGTTTCAATATTTACGGTGTGTAATTACTTTTTAGTTGCTACACCTCATTGTAATAAAACGATCTCGTGTATTCATAAAATAATCCCAATGTATTCATAAATACAAGTAAAATATGTTTTGTATTCAACTCAGTTGTATTCAAGTCAGATGTATTCAACTCAGTTGTATTCAAGTCAGATGTATTCAACTCATCTGTATTCATTTGTATTTTTTACACTGTATTCAATTTATTATATTTAAAAGTTGTATTCAAATTTACTTTATTTATTTGTGATTTTACACTAAATATTTACGAATACACTCAAAATCTGAATACAAGAAATAAAATACATAACGAAAAATTGAATTTTACACTAGAAAAAAACGAATACACTCTAAACACTTCAAAATCATTGTATTCATTTATGTACAAAAGGATCTCCTTCGAAATACAGACGAATAAAGTGTATGAATACACTCAAAAAAATGAAATACAAGAAATAGAATACATTCACAAACACTTGATTTCACACCAAAAAGTTAATGATGAATACAGTAGCAAACCCATCTTTTAAATTTAAAGATGAATACATTCGGCCAGATCTAAAAGATGAATACATCAGACGACCAGATATCTGATGAATACATCCAAATTTATTTTGTTCATTTTTCAATTTAAACGATGACTACATCCGGCCAGATCTAAAAGATGAATACATTAGCGGCCAGATTTAATGGCATCCGCTTTTACGATTTGGGACCAGTTTTCCAGCGACGGCGGAGAGAGGGACGATAGAGAGAGGGATGTCGGAGAGAGGAACGATGGCGGACAGTAGCAAAACCATATCAATTGGCTTCAGATCTGCAACATCAGATGAGTTCTAATCTGATGACGGTGTCGGTCGGTGTGTGACGACTGCGACTGCTTTTTTGATTTGGGATCTGTTTTTCCGGTGACGGCGGAGAGAGGGATGCCGATGGATTGTAGCAAAATCATATCAATCAGCGAAGATTAGAAAGAGTGACTAAACATTTTAGAGAGACGTTTTAGAGAGAGGAGGAGAGAGTCAAGAATAAAAAAAATAAAAAAGGATATTCTACTTTAAATATATAATATAGCTATGATAGGTAATTCAAATACACATTATAGTTATGCTTTGTAATTTATTTAACAGTAGTTACTAAATGTAACTATATCCTAGAGTTAGCTATGGATGTAAATATATATATATATATATATATATAATCTCTTTTATTTTTCTCCAATTCAAACGAGGTTTTGTACAACTAAATTAGAATTTAATGAAAAGTGTGAGATGAAAAAAAAACCCCAACTCAAGTCTCAAAGGAGAAAAAAGTATTAAAACAGTAAAATTAATACCATGAAATAGGCTCGATTCGATAAATAAGTTATTAAATTCTTATGATAAAAACAGATTATAAGGATATCTCAATTTAGCAAGCTGAAATTGGCTATACGACTTTGCACTAATCATATCACTCCAGTATTACTACTCATCTTAAACTCCGATAACAACAGAGAAGAGAAATACAAAATGTGTAACAAGTCCCAACTCAAGGCTCAAAGGAGAAAAATAATATCAGAACAGTAAAATTACTAGCACGAGATACACTCGATTCAATAAATAAATTATTATTATTATATTTTTCATCTTAAAAAACAGATTACAACAATATCTTAATTCCAAATAAGTTGAAATCGGCTATATGAATATGATCATACCGCTCCGGTACTACAACTCATCTTAGACTCCGGTAACAACAGAGTAGAGAAATACAAAATGCTTAAAACATACATCAAAACTCCATAAAAGAGAAATTAAGTTAATGCAATACAAAACACAATATGACCATAATCTTAATTTTCCCCCCATAAATTATTGGAAAAAGATAATTTCCCTAACTTAATACTTAAGGGCATTTTGGTTTTCCTTCTTGAGTCTTCCAGTTGTTGTAGCAAGGGCATGTTTGTTTGTTTCCATAAACCCCAGCAGGAACACACAAGCATGTAGCACAGCATTTCTGACAAAAGAACATACATGGCTTCTTGTGTGATGTTGCTGAGCATCGATAGGTACATCTTGGCTTGCAATCTATTACAATAAAATAAATACAAAGGTTAGCACATTAAAAAATATTAAGAAACTTAATTATTATTCCATAAGTTAATTACACATCGCCAAAGACGGTAGTACACAATGGCGGACCCACATTTGACATTTCAGCTGGCTCAAGAACCTATTAAGTGAGTTAGCCCTCAACTTCGATGTACGGGGTTTTACATATGATGCAAGTTCTTTCTACTTTGGTTGATACCGTAAAGAATGAATCTTATTAGCCACAATTTTACAGATCTTGGGTCTAACAAAACTTTAAAAACTAGCTTGTAGGATGAGGATTGTCCAAGTCCATATAAGGAGTTCATTTTCTCATTTTATATCCGATGTGAGACTTTTACCACCCCGCACGCTTAAACCTTATTAATCGAAACGTAGATAATATAATTAAAGGGCCCAACATTTGATTCTTTATTTTTATTCTTTGCACTCATTATTAAAGAAAGTGGAGCATGTACAACTTTAAAATTCTAGATCTGTCACTATACTCCATCACAAGTAACAACATTTTCCTATACATTAAAGATCAAGAAAAGAAAAAGGAAATTAGTGAAAGTGTATACATACCACTAGGGCGGATCCTGTTGTAACCCTGCCAAAACAAAGACAAACGGATACAACATTAAAATGGTATGTCAAACAAAATCTACATTGTTTTTTTCTAATGACTTATAATGATATAAAAAACATATACCTCAACCACATTGGAGGAAATGAGCAATATCAAGAACATTGAAAGAAGCAACAAGATGCTAGCATTGTATCCACTCTTAGTCATTTTCTTCTCTTAAAAAGGAAAACTAGTTTGCTTTTAGCAGTGAAGAGAAAAGGAAGATCTAGTAAGTAAGATGAAGAGAAGAATTGAAAATGGTGCAAGTAGAAGAGTGAAGTGGGAATATTTATAGAGTGATTTTAATTTGTAAAATTAGCACTTTTAGTTCATAAAATAAAGATATTTCAATTTTGGTCCTTATGATTTCTAATTAATCACATTGAACCTTCAATTAACTGATACTTGTATTTTTGATCCATTTGAATGTGAATCTTCATACTTTTAATAAATTATTAAGTGATAAGTCATTCGATTATTAATGTATTATGTTAAATATATAATGTTAATCTATATGCAACGATTATACAGATCTAAAATTATGTTGGTATCATGTATTTTCAGTATTAAGTGACAAAAAAAATATATATTTTAGTTAATTGAAGATTACAAGTATAATTTTTCAGAAGGATCAAAAGTGCAATTATCTCTTCTTATTTCGAGGTAGCAAAGAAAAAGAAAACAAAAGTGGCGAATATTATGGCGTGAAAATGGGACCAATCTACAAAGAGAAGTCGATGTTAATTGATTGATAATTATGAAAAGGGATGAGGGTGAAAGCGCCGTGTTATAATTTTTGTTTTTTTGTTTGGATTATTTTTTTTTGTCAAACTTTCTTTTTTTGTGTTTTCACATGGTGACCGATATTTACATTAAGGTCTGATGAAATTTGAATTTTCGTTCAAAAATTCCATATAAGTGTAAAATGCTCCCTAATAAAAGTGATTATCTACTTTGCAAAAACCAAACACGAAACTACTGATTAAAGATTAAAAACAATATTATTATAAGACTTTCTTTTGTCCTTACTCTATGTTGAAGGAAATTTTTCCAGATCTTCACTCTTCGCTCCTAACTCATTTACGTTTTTGGTATTGACTAAAAATGTCATCCGGCTCCTCATTGATTGTAAGGAAGGAGAGGAGCGAAGCCACTTGACCGCAGGGAAAGGAGCTGAAAGCAACTCGAACGAATGTGAGAGGCGCGGAGCCACTTTTCTTGTGTAGCAGGGAAAGAAGCTGAAAGTCACTCTCCTGTTAAGGAGAGGCGTGAAATCCACTTGCTTGACTATAAGCACGCCTGTTAGCCACACCAGACCAAGAAAAGGCAAACTAATCAACCAAGACTCAGTCACAACATTGTTCAAATCTTTGACAATACGAAAAAAACCATTGTTCAACTCTTTTCTTTGACAACATGAAAAAATTGCATTATCCCTTTACGTCATCGTCCCTCGCTTACCACCCTCGTTCGTGTTGTCCAACTTGTTCTACTAGCATGTTAGTTGAGTCGTTTTCTTGGATCTTGCAATGTCAAGACAAATCTAATGCCCATTTCTTCTGTTGCTTTCTCTCTCATTAATTTTTCAATACTGCCAAAATTGATGATATTTGTCCAAATTAATTGCCATTTTTTAGTTTATATGTTTCGGGACCTTCCCGGCCTGCTAATGCGGGATGCTTTATGCACTAAATTTTTCTTTTTTTAGTTTATATGTTCCAGTATTTGAAGTCCACTAGATCGATCAAGTCGGGTAAGTCTAATAAAAAAAATAAAACACTCGTTTTCATAGCTCGAACCTAAAATCTCGGATTAAGGATGAAAAAAATTGTAACTACTTCACTACAACCTTCGATGGTAACATAATTAATTGATATAGATTAATTTGTCTTTCAAAACTAAAAATTTCCAACTAAGGAATTATATTAATTTTTTAAAGGTGGCATAATTGCTAGTATTTGCATAAGTGGCTACCCTTCTTTTCTCTTTCTAGAGAGATGGAAAGGAGAAAATAAAAATCTAACACTATATATTACACCCTTAGATGTAAAGGAGTAGATTTACCACTCATAGTTAAAGTAAGGTTTTACTCACATTTTTTATTTTTGGTCTAACAATATTACGAGTTGTTTGTGTAAAGCTGCACATGCATGAAATATAACTGTAAAAAATGGAATTATCGTGTAAAAAGAAGTTAATTTTATATTGGAAGAAAGATAGATTAGTGTTATATTTTTTTACTTCAAATATTCATCACATGCCGGGATTATATGGACAATGAAAGAAAACACATCCAAATGGTCACATGAGGTAACATGGCCCTTAGTCATAGATATTTTTTTTTCTCTTTTAATATAATAATTAATTATTACCGATCACCGATCACCGAAAATTATGATGGGATGGATAAAATCTCTTTATATTTAATTAGATATCTCGTATTTAAGCTATGAAAATGAAAAAAGTCCTCACACAAAACGTTTTCTTCTTTAATGAAGTTTATACGTGTCAAATATGAATTAATCGGAATCCAATCAAATACTTAAATAGAAAAAAAACTATCACCGACTAATAATACAACTAGAAGTGGATAACGTGCAATGGAACCTTATAACTACATGCACTGTATGGACGTCATACCTTGTGACAATTTGGTACATATAATATCATGCACAACAGGAAACCCCATGTTGATGCCTTTATTGCAATTTGCAAGATCATAGATCATTTAAACACTCCATACTTATTATTTTTTATTTACAAAGTGGAGTATAATAGCAGATCTATATTTTACAGGTTTGTTTGTGTTAAGCAGTGGGCCTCTATCGTGAGGCCCAGTCCCAGTTCGTGTATAATGTCTTGTATATTAATTTATGGTAGTTTGTATATTAATTTTATACCTTAATTAGGATTGTAATATTATCATAATTGTATAGTTAGTCTCCTTATAGAATAGAGATTTAGACGTAGAATAGGAAAAATATTTTCCTATTGTAACTTGTATATATATGTCTTTCATCAATAAGAATAATCAAGAGGATTAATTCTTTCATGGTATCAAGAGTCTAAGTTATTTTTCTTGCTTCCGCTTCTCACTACGGAGACTGCAACGGAGGGTACTACAGAGGCGGTGCCCACCAAAGCAAACGATCCAAAATCATGGGTCACGCTTGATGCAAAAGTTCTTCAGTGGATTTATGTCACTATCTCCCTTGACCTCTTACAGACGATTATGGAACCCAACTCCACAGCTATGAGGCTTGGAATTCGATTGTGTGACATATTCCAAGATAACAGTCATTCTCGGATTGTTACCCTTGAACAGGAATTTTCTCAAGTCAAGATGGAGAATTTTCCAAACGTTTCGTCTTATTGCAAACGTCTCAAGGACATGGCGGATCAACTTCGCAATGTGGGTGCTCCTGTGAGCAATAGTCGTCTCGTCCTACAAATGGTTGCAGACCTGTCTGAGGCCTATAATGACGTTGCTTCAATTCTTCGTCAAAGTAACCCTCTGCCGGTGTTCTACCAAGCACGCTCCATGTTTACATTGAAAGAAGCCGGATTGGCTAAGAAGGAGGCTATTGGGGCTAGTCTTGTCGTCATGATGACTGAGTCTAATTTTTCTCCTTCCGATTCTATCAACTCGAGCCAAAATCGCAACAACGATGGTGGTAAAAAGGGGCAAAATAGGAAAAATAATGGCAAGAATCGTGGCGGCAACACCCACCAGAACAGTGGCAGTGGCGGCAGTCAGCAGCATCCGCAGACGTGGGGCCAGCAGTGGGTCCAAGTCCCTGTCCACTACAACGTCGCGGCCGCCCGACCGCTGGGCCCGATTCGGCCGGCGATCTAGGCCCGATTACTCTATCGAGCCGGGTTTTGAGCCGGTTTATGGGCCGACTCGTGATCGACATCGCGGCCTCGCCCGCCGTGCCCATCACGCATAGGACCCACGCGGCGATATTGGCGGCAAGAATGCGTGCTTGGGATCTGTCGAGATCCAATTGGACACCGGCGCCACTACCCACATGACATTCGACCAAGGTACTCTATCGTCTTATTCTAATTTGAGCAGTAATCGTGGTATAATTGTTTGTAATGGTAATTCGATTCCAATTAAAGGTTATGGTCATAAAACTCTGTCTCCTTTCCATCCACCACTTGTCCTGAAAAATATCGTTCATGCCTCAAAACTAATTAAAAATTTGGTGTTTGTTCGTTAATTCACCACTGATAATTGAGTTTCTATTGATTTTGATCCATTTGAGTTTTCTGTGAAGGATTTCAAGACGGGGAGTCCTCTCATGAGGTGTGACAGTAGGGGGGATCTTTATACAATCACACCAAGTATCAGTTTCTGGCGTCAAGTCATGCCCTCCGCTTTTTCAGCCCTTGCTCCTTCCTTGTGGCATGCTCATCTAGGTCATCCGGGGTCGTCTATTTTATCTACTTTAGATAAGAATAAGTTTATTTCCTGTAAGGGTACGCGTAGTACTCCAAATTATAAATCTTGTTCTTTGGGAAAAATTATTAAGTTTCCATTTGTAGCCTCGAATTCTCATACTTCAATGTCATTTGATATTATTCATAGCGATTTATGGATATCTCCCGTTCTCAGTTCTATGGGTCATCGTTATTATATTTTATTCTTGGATGATTATTCTAAATTTTTATGGACGTTTCCAATAGCGAAAAAATCCCAAGTTTTTTCCATCTTCGTAAAATTTAGGGCTTTCATTAGAACTCAATTCGAACGGAAAATAAAGAATATTCAATGTGATAATGGCAAAGAGTATGACAATGAGGAGTTTCGGGAGTTTTGTGCTCAAAATAGGATAAATTTTTATTTTTCTTGTCCTCATACGTCTTCACAAAATGGGAAAGCTGAACGTAAAATTCGTACCATTAATAACATTATCCGCACATTATTGGTTCATTCTTCTGTCCCTCCGTTGTTTTGACATCATGCTCTACAAATAACCACATATCTACTTAATATCTTCCTTCTAAAGATTTGAAATATTCGTCCCCTCTTCAAATCTTATATAATAAGACTCATTCGTATTCTCATCTTAGGGTCTTTGGGTGTTTGTGTTATCCCCTCTTCCTATCCACCACAATTAACAAACTTCAGACACGTTCTACCCCTTGTGTGTTTGGATTTTTCGTCAAATCACCATGGTTATAAATGCTTTGATTTGTCCTCTAAACAAATCATTATTTGTCATCATGTTATCTTTGATGAGTCCCAATTTTTGTTGTCTAAAGTAGAAAATCTCATGCCTAGTTCGTATGATTTTTTGGATGATGATATATCACCCTATCTTATCCATCATTTTTCGGATACTGGTCTCAACCCGTCATCAGCACCGCGGCCCTTAGGGGAGGCGTCGTGGCTCTAACCATCCAGTAGCCAAAAAAATTTACCTTCGTCGTCAGCGCCGCGGACCTTCGGGGAGGCGCCATGGCACCTAACTTCCAGTAGCTACTGGAACGTCGGCGCCGCGGCCCTGGATAGCGACGTCGCGGCGCCTCCGACGGTCCAGCCACCAATGCCTGCTGAAAATTCTCAAAATTCACCAAATCCAGCCCCGAGTCATGGTCCAATCACTCGCAGTCAACGTGGTATTTTTAAACCAAAAAGATATTTTAATTTGAATTTTAATATTCTTAAATCACCCTTACCCCGTAATCCCGTGTCTGCCTTAAATGACCTTAATTGGGAAATTGTCATGATCAATGAATTTAATGTTGTTATTGATAATAAGACGTAGGAGTTGGTACCCCGTCCATCTGGTGTTAATATTATTCGGTCTATGTGGATTTTTTTTCATAAGGATAATTCTGACGGTTCTTTTGCAAGACATAAGGCTCAACTTGGGTGATGGTAAGACTCAGCAGGTTGGTGTAGATTGTGGGGAGACGTTCAGCCCTGTGGTCAAGCCAGCTACCATTCGCATTGTGCTCAGCTTGGCTCTGTCGAAATCATGGCTCATTCATCAGCTATACGTGAAGAATGCATTCCTACATTGTGATCTCAAGGAGACATTCTATATGCATCAGCCCTTGGGGTTTAGAGATACTAGATATCCACATCATGCTTGTTTATTAAAGAAGTCCTTGTATAAGCTTAAGCATTCTCCACGGGCTTAATATAAGATGTTTGTTGACTATGTTTCGACCATTGGTTTCTCTCACAGCAGGTCTGATAATTCATTATTCATATATCATCGGGGTTCTTCCATGGCTTATATACTATTATAGCTGGATGATATTATCTTGACTTCCTCTTCCGATGCTTTGCGAAAGTCTATTATGACAATGCTCAGTTCTGAGTTTGCCATGAAAGACTTAGGCCCATTGAGTTATTTTTCGGGGATTGTTGTCACTCGTCATGCAGGTGGATTGTTCTTATCACAGAGGAAGTATGGAGCAGAGATTATTGAGAGAGCTGGGATGTCATTTTGTAAGTCCATTTCTACTCCAGTTGATACTAAACCCAAGTTGGGTGCTGCAGTTGGCTCTCCCTATGAGGATCCGACCCGTTATCGTAGTCTTGCAGGCGCCCTTCAGTATCTTACGTTCACGCGACCTGATATTACATATTTCGTACATCAGGTGTGTTTGTTTATGCATGATCCCAGGATTTAACATATGAATGCGCTCAAACGCATTCTTAGGTACATTCAGGGAACACTTGATTATGGCTTGCATTTGTATCCTTCATCGACATCTACACTTGTCTCCTATACGGATGATGATTGGGGTGGTTGTCCTAACACCAGGCGTTCTACGTCTGGCTATTTCATATTTTTAGGTAATAACTTGGTCTCATGGTACGCGGCGTCAATCCACGCCACGCTCAGTGCGGCCAGTATCGAGGGGTAACCAATGTGGTTTCTGAGTCATGTTGGTTATGTAATCTACTTTTAGAGCTCCATTATCCTATTGAGAAGGCTACCTTGGTGTATTGTGATAATATAAGTGTCATCTACCTTTCTGGTAATCCAGTTCAGCACCAGCGCACTAAACACATAGATATGGATATTCACTTTGTTCTAGATAAGGTAGCTAGAGGACAAATACGCTTCTGCCATGTCCCTTCCAGATATCAAATTGCAGACATCTTTACAAAGGGTCTTCCCTCAGTCTTTTTTGAAGATTTTAGAGATAGTTTCGGCGTACGAAGACCGCCCGCTATGACTGCGGGGGTGTGTTAAGAAGTGGGCCTCTATCCTGAGGCCTAGTCCCAGTCCGTGTATAATTCCTTATATATTAATTTATGATAGTTTGTATATTAGTCTTATATCTTAATTAGGATTGTAATATTACCATAATTGTATAGTTAGTCTCCTTATAGTATAGAGATTTAGATGTAGAATAGGAAAAGAATTTTCCTATTGTAACTTGTATATATATGTCTTTCATCAATAAGAATAATCAAGGAGATTAATTCTTTCAGTTTGATTCAGAGGGATAAACATAATTAAGCTTTCAATTGAATTGGTTCTTCTTTTGCTTTGCTTTGGTAGGCCGTTGTAGTAGCTTGCACATGGATGATAATTCAGTAGAGGTCAACCTGCAGCGGAGTAACCCTCTAACCTGCCTTCCAGCATGGACAATCATCTTCGGAAGCTACTCTGAGGAAATTTGGTAGGCTCTTTCGAAGAAAGTGTAATACCAACCGCTTCTGATCTCTGAGCTCCACCCTCTGCTTCTCGATGACGACACTCGTCGAGTGGAGTTCACTAGTCGATTAAGGACGATATATATTTTTGTCGTAGCTTATACAAAACGATAAATAAAAGATTGAACCATCATATTATAATCCTCGAAATGCCATAACTTTTACTTTCTGATGAATGTCTCCACTTTAAAAAAATGATATTATTCCACTTTCAAAACGTATTGTGGTACATTTAATCGAGATATGTGTGTATGTATATATATATGCAACAAAATGTTTAGAAATATATAAATATAATAAAATCGTACTGATCATTCTGCATTCATTGACTATAAATTTCAGATATAACTCTTGTAAGTGTGGTATGTATGTAAAGAAAAATTAGTAGAAGCAAACTAAAGTTAGGGAGACCTCCTACTAACCTAAGATCGGTAACTAAGATCAAAAGGTTCAACTAAAGAAGAGGAAGCTATGGAAAGAAAGTGTTTACTTGAATTGGCTTGTATTAGTTGTATTAGCTTACAATTGTGATTGGTTTTGCTTGGTTACAAATGTTCAAGGTTGTTGGGTCCCAGGGGTAAACTATGGAATAGTAAGAGACAAACTGAAAGTAAAATAAAATCGAATGTTAATACAGTTTGTAAATGTCAGCGATAATGTCGTCTGACACAAGTGGCAACACTTCGATAAAACAGAAAACTTTAAGAGTAAATACAACAGAAATATAAAGAACACAAAAGATTAATAATTACATAGATTATATTGAAAATATAACCTATGACTGTCAGTGACCGAAAGTATTGTATATATTTATAAACAGTTGAATAAATTCATTCTTTTACAAAATTATAGGATAATACAAAAGGAAATAAAAATGGTGAAGTCGTAGATAAATTCATTATTTTTGTCTTTCTTCACAAAACCTAATTTATTCTGTGCAAGTGACTTTTGGCAATGTCATAGGTGTTGTCCTAACATCTATGATTACACTAATGTTTCCCCTTAACCTGTGATGACATATAAATACAACATATACAAGCAAGACATATATATTCCATTCATATAGGATTAGAAATACTAAAACATAGTCATTTAATTACATCATCCAAAACAAAATGATTGTCAGATCCCAATTTAAAAAAAAACAAACATTAACCAGCATTCCACATTTTGACAACAGCATCAACAACATATCTCTCTTGCATGTTAAGCATCAGTAGTAGTTTCTAGTCGCTTTCTACTTTTGCATGACTTCAACTTGCTCCTCTCTCTGTCTGGTAGCTTCGACTTCAGCTTCAGCCTTGCAGCTTCAGTTTCTGCTTTAAGCCTTAACCTTGTCAGTAAGAATTTCCTTCAAACAACCTCTTCTCTTTGTATAGCAGCATCCGCAGCAGTAGAACTCTCAGCTCTTTCCTTCCCCTGCACAGTAGAGTCATCTCTCCCTTTTTTTGGGAAGAAATCAACAATAAGAACTGGTCTCTGGCTTTTACTAAAGCATCCCTAGCAGTGTCAATCTCAGCAATTTGTGAGTTGATTTTTGTAATTTTCTCCATAAGCCAGTTGGTAGACAATACCGACTATCTTGAACCAGTGTTGCCTTGAATGTTGGAAACATTATTGGCAACATTCTCAATGTTAGCTCCTTTTTTCCAAGGAAGATCAATAACTCTTTCTTTGCTTTTTAAGATTGTTTTATTCACTGCATACACCTCTGGTTCTTTCCCTAAAATATCATCACCTTGAGGCTCAAAGCCTTGAGTGACTAGAATTTGATAGATCAGTGATGGATAGGGTAGGGTCAGAGTTGACTCTTTTTCAACCAGGTTAGCTACTTGATAGAATATCATTTTCCCTAAGTCAACTCTTAATCCTTTTCCTATTTTGTATAGCAGTAAGGCTTGATCCATTGTTACTATTGACTCATTTAGTGATAGAAGTCAGTTGTGAATAGTAATCTTATGAAGGATGGAAAATAATGCAGTGAGTTTTGAGGCAGAGCATCGAAAAATTCATTTCTTCAATATTCCTCTTGTGAGGTATTCTATTATCTCGTCCCTATTTTCAGTCATTCTCTCAGTAGTACTGCTTTCAGCTTCAATCTCAGTCCCCAAACGTTAATTGATAATTAGAGGAGTAAACTTATAAATTTTGTTATAGATGTATACCTTCCCAAACTTTTTCGAGGAGGCATTGTCTATCCCAGAATTTAAGTTTGCGTAAAATAGTCTGATTACTTCATCAATGTAAGGTTCTTTAACATTTACTGATTTCAGAAGCTTACGATCTTGTAGAAACTCAATCAACCCATATTCAGCACAAGAGGCTAAGTCTACTACCTTTTTACCCTAATAATTCTATTTCTATACCAATTCCATCTATCAAAGCTTGCTTGGGAATAGAACTTGTCAGAAAACGCATTTACCGATTTTTAGATTATGATTCAGTGTCGCTGGAGGAGGATTATGTTGAAGTCTCTTCTGAGGTCTGTTGGAATGTTGCTTGAGATGTCGTGGCATTTTCGACAACATTCTGGGCAGTATCTGGTCTGATATGGTGGGAAATTCCTTTGGGACAGAACCTTTTCAAGGGGGTATTGTCTGGAATCTCCTCATCCTCATATGTACATTGAGGAACATAGACTGAGGGCTCGGGTTGAGGATCAGAGATTTGTGTTTCACCTTGATGATCTGCAACTGGGGTTTCTTCTTCAGTATCCTCAGAAGATAGTTCGAAGTCCATATCATCAGTATCACTTCTTGAACAAGCAGGAACTTTAAACTCGAACCTATACTTCTTGACAACAGGTTCTGGATGGAATGTTCTTTCAAACAAGTTTCTTGATCTTCTGGAGGGAAAAGATGAGGAGCTGGTCCTTTTTGCCTAGGACAGAAACATCAGGAGTTGCGTCCACATCAATGGGGTTATTGTCATCCCATGGTAACTGATCTCCAAGGGTTCTTGAATATAATTAAGAACAATTGATGATCAATATGGAGGACTAGTGCTCATTGGTGTTGGTGGACATAGGTGTTGACATTGGTGATGTATCCATTGGTGAGATTGGAGAAGAAGGTATTGAAGATTTAGGGTTTTTGGATGAAGAATGATGTGATGAATCCATCGGTTTTGGTTGATTTAACCGAGGGTGATGTGATCTTTTTTAGGTGTTTGAATTGTATTCAAATGCTTGCACCTAAAATTATGGAAAAAGATAGACATCAAATTTTGGAATTACAAAGACCAAGAGATTTCTTCAAACTAGAAAATTCCTCGTGGTCCAAAGCTTTTGTAAAAATATCAGCTAGTTGATGAAGAGTGTCAACATGTTCAATTTGAACTAGCTATTTTTCAACCAAATCTCTTAAACAATGATGTCTGATATCAATATGTTTTGTACGAGAGTGATGAACTAGATTTTTGGAAATATTTATAGCACTAAAATTATCACAATACAAAACTAAGATATTACTTGAAAAACCATAGTCGTCTAACATGTGTCTTAGCCATATCAATTGAGAGCAACAACTTTCAGCTGCTATATATTCAGATTCAGCAGTTGAAAGTGAGACACAATTTTGTTTACGACTATACCAAGAAACAAGATTATTGCCAAGATAAAAACAACCTCCACTTGTACTCTTCCTATCATCCACATCACCAGCCCAATCTGAGTCACTATATCCTATTAGATTAAGATTAGTGTCTCTGGAATACCAAATTCTCAACTCACATGTGCCGGCAACATATTTAATGACACGTTTTACGGCATTTAAGTGGGATATTTTGGGACATACTTGGAATCGAGCACATACAAACACACTAAACATTATATCATGACAACTAGCAGTGAGATATAGAAGACTACCTATCATAGATTATACAGTGTTGGGTCGACATTTTTGATAACGTCATTTTTGCATATCTTCTGCGATGATCCCATTGGAGTCCTCATTTGTTTAGCATTTTCCAATCCAAATTTCTTAACTAGATTATTGGCATACTTGCTTTGGGAAATGAAGATTTCATCTTCACTTTGCTTTATCTGCAAGCCTAAGAAAAAAGTTAGTTTCCCAATCATGTTCATCTCAAATGTTAATGACATAGCTTCAACAAATGTTTTAAGGTAGGACTGTGAGGTCGAACCAAAAATTATGTCATCTACATAGATTTGAGCAATAACAATATCTACATGATGTTTTATGAATAAAGTACAATCAACTTCACCATGTTTAAAACCAGATTCAAGAAGGAAGTGAGTTAGATGATCATACTATACACGAGGAGCTTGTTTCAATCCATACAAGGCCTTTTTGAGCATGTATACAAACTGTGGATGGTGAGGATCTTCAAATACTTTAGGTTGTTCAACATAGACTTTCTTATCAAGATATCCATTCAAGAAAGCACCTTTAACCTCCATTTGATGAAGAGTAATCTTTAGACAGCAAGCAATGGCAAGTAGTAGTCTAATTGACTCAATTCTAGCCACAGGAGCAAATATTTCGTCATAGTCAATCCATTCGACCTAAGTATATCCTAGAGCAACTAGGCGAGCTTTGTTTCTCACAACAGTTCCTGATTCCTCTGACTTGTTTTTAAAAATTCATTTAGTTCCAATTACATTGATATCCTTTGGGCGTGGAACTAAATCCCAGACTTCATTTCGAGAGAACTGTTCAAGTTCTTCTTGCATTGCTTAAATTCAACAATTATCCTTGAGTGTTTCTGAAATATTATTAGGTTCTAAAGTAGATACAGAACAAGAAAGACTAACCTTTTGGTACATGGTAGACATACATACATACCTTACCATATCTTTGTAATTGAGTGGTTCCTTCCCTCTTGTTCTTACTCCTTCAAACACTCCCCATATCACCTGACATGTAGGATGATTCTTCCTAAATCCTTGATGAGGGGTCCCTGCATACTTAATCTAGTAATTTAGCATTTGACTCCTCATCCGCACCTTCTGTGATCTTTGGTTCAAGTTCAGATGTGGTGATATTTGGGGCAACATCTGATTCTTCAGCAGTCTGCACATTTTCCACTGAGATTATAGTGTTATTTTCAGATGTATTCCCTGTAAAATCAGAAAAAATCATCAAAAACAACATTTACAGACTCTTGTACAGTTTTGGTCCTAAGGTTGTACACTCGATAATGTCACGACCCAAACCCCGGCCCGTGACTGGTGCCCTACCTGGGCATCCTTCTACCTGAATGACACAAGTAAACCGCGGAACTAAATAACACATCGTCTCCCTTTTTTTTAAAACCAACGAACATGCAAAGGCAAAGCCGACAAGGCTGCCATATATATATATATAATCAAAAAGCACTACACTGTACACGAGTCCAATCCCACATATGAATACAGACCTCTAAGAATTTTACTGAACTATGACGGGACAAGGCCCCGCCGTACCCATAACTGTACAAAAGCCTGTAATGAAGGATCTATACCAAAATAATAAGCTCCCGAACAAATAGAGCTGTCCAAAAACTCTGAGCAAGGGTCCTACACTTGCAGATCACCAAACTGCGTACCTAAACCTGCGACATGAACGCAGCCCCCCGGAGAAAGGGGGTCAGTACGAAGAATGTACCAAGTATATGAAACAATAAGTAATGTAAAGGAGATCACACAGTCCAAATATAACAGGAAACAAGTATGATAACTCAAAACAACAACACACTGAACCTTGCAAACATGAGAGTAATGCAATCATCTTTACCTTATAAGTTATGTTTTTAACAATGAGACTAACTGTTCCACTTTAAGTCATGAACACACTGCACCCTTTCATTAATGAAATCACTACCGTTTCAAAACATGAAGGTCGTGCCAGTGCCAGGGTCATCCACCCTCTGAATTATTATGCAACCTATCATAGGACTATTTCACCCGCAAGGGACTATTTCACCCGCATAGGTCATGTGAACCCGCAATGAGCATCGGTACACGATACTCGCATCACGGATAGCTAGTCCATGGATTATATCCCGGGATTTGAACCCGCCCGAATCTTTCCGACCTGCCGTGAGTGTGTACCACTCAAACCATGGGAGCTACTCCATGATATCTCTTGAACCATGTTGCCGACCCTTTATGGAGGGACGCGGAGATGTGGAAATACGATACTTACACGGATGTCTATATGAGCAACCCATATGCAAGCAAACCATCCTTGACCCTTCTTTATAAAATGAATAAACCATCATTTTAGCAAACCAAGACAATACCATGCCTTTCATTTTTACACAAACCAAGACAATACCATGCCTTCCTTTTTAACAAACCAAGACGATTACCATTTAAGCAAGCCAAAGTACTATCAAGGCATAATTAGAGTAATTCTCATTTAAGCAAGACAAAGTACTATCAAGGCAAAATTAGAGTAATTCTCATTTAAGCAAGCCAAAGTACTATCAAGGCACAAATAGAATAATTCTCATTTAAGCAAGTCAAAGTACTATCAAGGCACAAATAGAATAATTCTCATTTAAGCAAGCCAAAGTACTACGTACGTCCGCCGCACGTTCTTTACCTTTTTCATAAAATCCCAAGGCCCTAGCCTTGCAATATCAAGTTACATATTCTTCAAATTAAGCGGCTTACACTCTTTATACTCTAGTCACTTCTTTTATGTACTACAATGAAGCCAAATTCATTTATGACCCCTAATACACTAACACTCGTAGTATCAAGCCACTTCTATTTTTCAAATCAAACTACACTTTTAAAACTTCAATTCAAGGTTTTGAAATCAAGTAGCTTCTACTTTTAAATCCCAAGTAACTCACACCTTTAAAACAAGTTACTTCTCTTTAAATCATGTCATTTCTCCTCTTTTAAATCAATTAAATAAATCACTCATTTGACTCCCCTAAAGCCGTTATAACTAACTTCCCATAAAGCCATTATAACAACCTTTAGGTTTTGGAACTAAGATACTATCTAAGAGATTAGGAACCACTTCCTTTTTAAGACTTCAAGTAAAACAACTTTCACTTTTGAAAATCCAAATATTATCAAGGGAATGAATTATAACAACTTCTAATTTAAACATCCAAAGTACAATCAAGGAAGTATATAGAACAACTTCTATATTAGGAAATCCAAGTACAATCAAGAAAGTATATAGAACAACTTCTATATTAGGCAATCCAAGTACAATCACGGGATAGATCATTTAAGGAGTAAGATTTACTTACTTTACAATAAGGAATCATGTTAGAAGAAAAGGAGATAGTTCACATACGTTTTCGGCTTAATCCACACGCTAAGTCGAATACGCCGCACGTAGAATTGTCAAGCTATAATGATCACAACACGACTATCAACTTCTAGTTTCTAACGTAGAATGATACTAAGTATAAGGTCTCTTATTCTACGGAAAATTGGGCAGCACTTCCTTTGTTTCTACGTACCTTTCCACCTTTTTCCAAGGCCCGAAATCAACAACCAAATTGCCACATTTGAGGCACAACCAACAGCTAACCAAAGGGGATTACACACCTAACAGGATATGTAAAATTCTGCCCCACAATTCTTATAAAACAGTCCAATATTTTTAAGGGCCTTCGGCCACAACAACAACAAATCCTAAGTCCTTCTCCTTAATTCCTTTTCAATCCAAGTTGTTAAGTCTAACATGTCATATAGTCACAACTAGTTGTAACAATTATAATCTCTTATTTAGCTAGCATGCGACGATTGTAACTAACGACCAATTTGAATTACAATTTCAAGGGCTAAACATGCTAGTTTCGTATTTGCTTCCAAATATTCCATAACACTTATCAATCTCCATTATATATCTCATGCTTGCTAATATATATAACTACAACAACATGTAATCTTTAATCACTAAGACGACAAGATTGTTACCTTGATAAGCCCAAAAATAACTCCAAGATTCAAAGTCGCTCCTTAGCAACTTATCTCCTTTCCTTCACGCTCCAATCCGCTATTTGAAGCCCTTAGAAGTTCATAAACAACTTCTCTTCAATTTCCAATCAAAACTCATGAAAACAACTTAGGTTTTTATCTTGCGACTCATGTAAAAACATAGCTTTTCCGGGATCTTTGCATTGAGATATCCTTATAATACCCCTAGGAACCTTGGGTTTAAGTATTGTGAACTATGATCAACAAATGAAAATCTTTTGTGTGGAAAGTGGCTCATTGCCGAGAGCTCCTCTTCTCTTGCTCAAGTTTCTCAAATTTTTTCTAAGTGTGGAGACTTGTCTTGCTACTAGGATGAATATATAATACAATGTAGGGTCAAGATTAAAACACTTGTGGGGTTTGGATGAAGAAGGTTAAAATATCTAGTCAAGTGGGCTCATTGACTTAGTCAATTATGTCAAGCTTTGGCTTTGTCAAGACTTGATCATCTTGTCTTGGTCATTTGACCTTTATACCCTTGGCTAAAATTGATCAAGCACATGTGGGGGGGGGGTGACACGTGTCGCCCTCCCATTCGTTATAACATTTCGTTTCCCGACATTTCCATAATTCCGATAAATTCTACAAGTCTTAAATCTTAAAGTCCTATTTTCTTACGTACATTCTTATATACATGTCCTGGAATTTCGGGGTGTAACATTCTTCCCCCCTTAGAAACATTCGTTCCGAATGTTCATAGTCGGTCTTCAGGCTATACAAACTCCGGCATAGTCTCCTTACTATGCCTATCACTCAATACTCCACAAGACCAACGATGCCACACACGGCCACCATATATCATATGTATACATATCAATGGACCTTCTATCCGCGGTCCCTTCTCACAAAACTCGAAGGTTACAGTCTTTTCAAAAACGGGATCTTTAGAGGTTCCTTTCTTCTTCCCGTATTTGGGATGACCCTGTCGTATTCTAAGTGATGGGACTAACACTATCTGAACCCTTCAGTCGGACTCCCACTCAGCTAACTGATGTGTTCCCTCGTGTTACTTCCCTTCTCTGTCTCACTTAGTCAAATTACTAGTTGGGGCATGATCTTATAATCTTCCTAGCTTAGTTTACTAACCGGTGTAAACTCTAATACTAGTAGCATCTCAATCACGAGCACCTATGGACAGTGTTACTGAACCTAAGGCGTGTGTATCATCATTACTCATAACTATAAAGGATTCTATTTACGCACCTTCATTACTCATAACTATAACCATTTTAGTTCTTTTAACCCTTGTTCCTTCCTTTTCTTACTTGTCGTACTTTTCTCGTACTCCCAAACTTATTTTAGTATACGCACAAAATTTCAAATATTGCTTCTGTTCTCCAATCCTTGGAGTTACTATCCAAACTTAGCCATTATGCTGCTTGAATTTCTGTTAAGGCTCTTCTCGGTCCTCACGACCTGGTTCTGGTGGAACGCGTCCACGAACTCGTACAACGATTAACTAGACTTGGGCCTCGCATCTTCGTGATCCTATCACATAGCGGGACCAGTTCCAACTGGCACCACCTCATTCCATACTACCGGTTGACCCGAATTTGATCCATAACCTGACCCATCGTCACACTTAACTCTCACTCTTAGTCTGAAATAAATCTCTCTCTTATCTCAAGGTACTTCTTACCCTATCCTCCCATTCACTAGAGGTTCATCACCTAGGCCGAAGTATTTCTACTGTACATCATCCACTATCGGTCTTTACACTATTATGGGGTAATTACAACTTGTGAACCCTACACAACTATAGTCTCAGTTCACTTTATCATTCTTGTCAGCATCCTTCACTCTTCACCTTACTAATCAAAATATACCTGTAACTCCATGCGATGTTTCCTCTTGATCCTGCCTAGTAGCCACGACATCTATGCGGTTCGAAGGACCGCCAGAACTATAAACTCCACCCTGATCTCTACCACGGCTGGCTGACATCTGAATACCCCGCCCTGGGGGGCGTACAACTGTAGAGGAAAAGGAACCAACCACCGAACCCCGGGCCCGTGACTGGTGCCCTACCTGGGCACCCTTCCACCTAAATGACACAAGTAAACCGCGGAACTAAATAACACCTTATCTCCCTTTTTTTTAAAACCAACGAACATGCAAAGGCAAAGCCGACAAGGCTGCCATATATATATATATAATCAAAAAGCACTACACTGTACACGAGTCCAATCCAACATATGAATACAGACCTCTAAGAGTTTTACTGAACTATGACGGGACAAGGCCCCGCCGTACCCATAACTGTACAAAAGCCTGTAATGAAGGATCTATACCAAAATGATAAGCTCCTGAACAAATGGAGCTGTCCAAAAACTCTGAGCAAGGGTCCTACACTTGCAGATCACCAAACTGTGTACCTAAACCTGCGGCATGAACGCAGCCCCCCGGAGAAAGGGGTCAGTACGAAGAATGTAGCAAGTATATGAAACAATAAGTAATGTAAAGGAGATCACACAGTCCAAATATAACAGGAAGCAAGTATGATAACTCAAAACAACAACACACTGAACCTTGCAAACATGAGAGTAATGCAATCATCTGTACCTTTTAAGTTATGTTTTTAACAATGAGACTAACTGTTCCACTTTAAGTCATGAACACACTGCACCCTTTCATTAATGAAATCACTACCGTTTCAAAACATGAAGGCGTGCCAGTGCCAGGGTCATCCACCCTCTGAATTATTATGCAACCTATCATAGGACTATTTCATCCGCAAGGGACTATTTCACCCGCATAGGTCATGTGGACCCGCAATGAGCATCGGTACACGATACTCGCATCACGGATAGATAGTCCATGGATTATATCCCGGGATTTGAACCCGCCCGAGTCTTTCCGACCCGCCGTGAGTGTGTACCACTCACACCATGGGAGCTACTCCATGATATCTCTTGAACCATGTTGTTGGCCCTTTATGGAGGGACGCGGAGATGTGGAAATACGACACTTGCACGAATGTCTATATGAGCAACCCATATGCAAGCAAACCATAATTGACCCTTCTTTATAAAATGAATAAACCATCATTTTAGCAAACCAAGACAATACCATGCATTTCCTTTTTACACAAACCAAGACAATACAATGCCTTCCTTTTTAACAAACCAAGACGATTACCATTTAAGCAATCCAAAGTACTATCAAGGCATAATTAGAGTAATTCTCATTTAAGCAAGCCAAAGTACTAGCAAGGCACAATTAGAGTAATTCTCATTTAAGCAAGCCAAAGTACTATCAAGGCACAAATAGAATAATTCTCATTTAAGCAAGCCAAAGTACTATTAAGACACAAATAGAATAATTCTCATTTAAGCAAGTCAAAGTACTACGTACGTCCGCCGCACGTTCTTTACCTTTTCCATAAAATCCCAAGGCCCTAGCCTTGCAACATCAAGTTACATATTCTTCAAATTAAGTGGCTTACACTCTTTATACTCTAGTAACTTCTTTTATGTACTACAATGAAGCCAAATTCATTTATGACCCCTAATACACTAACACTCGTAGTATAAAGCCACTTCTATTTTTCAAATCAAACTACACTTTTAAAACTACAATTCAAGGTTTTGAAATCAAGTAGCTTCTACTTTTTAATCCCAAGTAACTCACACCTTTAAAAAAAGTTACTTCTCTTTAAATCATTTCATTTCTCCTCTTTTAAATTAATTAAGTAAATCACTCCTTTGACTCCCCTAAAGTCGTTATAACTAACTTCCCATAAAGCCATTATAACAACCTTTAGGTTTTGGAACTAAGATACTATTGATCGGTGTATTTTATATACACCTCTTGAGTCATTTTTAATTAGTATTTTACTCATTTCATTTATGTTTAGTATAGTATTAGGGTCGTTTTCCTTTCTTTTGTATCACAGCGGTCAGAAATGGAGAAATGGCGAAAAGGAGATGAAAATGAGAATAAATGAGATGGAATTGCACACTAAAAGGGGCCAAGAAATGAAGCCTAAGAAGTTTCGGGAAATATAGAAGAAATCAGACGAAGACCGGACGAACAAAGAACGACGAAACGAAAATCCGCCAGAAAAACGCCTCAGGCGCTGCGGCGCCTGGCAGCAGCGCCGCGGCGCCCAATGTTCTGAATGTTTCGAAAGTTCTCTGATTTTCAGGCGCCGCGGCGCCAGTCTGCAGGGCCGCGGCGCCGACGCGGGATTTCTGAGTTTTTGGGCCGAATTTGACACATTTTCAGAGTCCAAAAGGGATAACTTTTCCTACCTACATATTCCTTAACCATTTTCCATAACTTTTCCTAAAACCTTTACCTAAAAGGATTCCATAACCTTTCCTACTTACATAATCCCTAACCCTTTACCTAAATGATTCTTGATCTATAAATAGTCTCTACATCATTAGAAGAATTCATTCTACATCCTACATCCCATTCTACATCCACCATCCTACATTCCATCCACCATTCCATTCCATTCTCCATCCACCATTCCATCTTGTAAATATTCCACAACACAATCCTTGGATGCTAGAAGGCTTGGAGACTCGTTCTTGAGTATTTTCTTTTCTTTCTTTTTGCTTTATTTATTTCAGTTCATGTATGGAGATTGTATTAGTTCTTAGCGTGACTATGGCTAGGAGCTAATTACTTTATTAGGGATTTCCTTGTGATTCACTTGAAACTATATTCATGAATTAATATATTAGTTTGGTTTCTTCTTCACTTATTTAAGATTTATTCAATAGTTGTTTTGATTGCTTGATAATTAATTGATCACTAGTTATCATCACTTATATGATTTCTAATCGAAAGCCGAAAGGGGAGATTGTGAATATGCTATAGTTGAATAAACATAGGTTAAATCGTGGACGAAAGTACCCCGATACTTGTGTAGCTTAATAGGTTATTGCTCTTAATCCTCCTTTGTAGTCAATCTTGTCACCGAAAGGTAGAAGGGTTCTCCATTGGGGTTGAGTGTTTATATTACCTTAACAGGAGTATAAAACGGTCTAGTTAACCTGCTATCTTAACGTAGAAGAAGAAGTTAGTCTAATTGTATTAAGGATTGAATAGAGTGGATAGTTGATGATCTTGGAAGCCCTAATTTTCCATCATAACTGATTTAAATCAAAGTATTTTCATAATTAGTTTATTTCCTGCATTATTAGTTTAGAATTCCAATTCAATTGACGTTAACCAAATAGATACCATAGGATAGATAATCGCTACTTGAAAACCAGTCCCTGAAGACGATATTCGGTCTTACCTAGACTATATTACTTGTCACGATACCTGCACTTGCGTAAGTGTGTGCATAAATCGTGCATCAACTATCTAAGAGATTAGGAACCACTTCCTTTTTAAAACTCTAAGTACTTCAAGTAAAACAACTTTCACTTTTGAAAATCCAAATATTACAAGGGAATGGATTATAACAACTTCTAATTTAAACATCCAAAGTACAATCAAGGAAGTATATAGAAAAACTTCTATATTAGGCAATCCAAGTACAATCAAGGAAGTATATAAAACAACTTCTATATTAGGCAATCCAAGTACAATCACGGGATAGATCATTTAAGGAGTAGGATTTACTTACTTTACAATAAGGAATCATGTTAGAAGAAGAGGAGATAGTTCACATACCTTTTCGGCTTAATCCACACGCTAAGTCGAATACGCCGCATGTAGAATTGTCAACCTATAATGATCACAACATGACTATCAACTTCTAGTTTCTAACGTAGAATGATACTAAGTATAAGGTCTCTTATTCTACGGAAAATTGGGCAGCACTTCCTTTGTTTCTACGTACTTTTCCACCTTTTTCCAAGGCCCGAAATCAACAAACCAAATTGCCACATTTGAGGCACAACCAACAGCTAACCAAAGGGGATTACACACCTAACAGGATGTGTAAAATTCTGCCCCACAATTCATATAAAACAGCCCAATATTTTTAAGGGCCTTCGGTCACAACAACAACAAATCCTAAGTCCTTCTCCTTAATTCCTTTTCAATCCAAGTTGTTAAGTCTAACATGTCATATAGTCACAACTAGTTCTAACAATTATAATCCCTTATTTAGCTAGTATGCGACGATTGTAACTAACGACCAATTTGAATTACAATTTCAAGGGCTAAACATGCTAGTTTCGGATTTGCTTCCAAATATTTCATAACACTTATCAATCTCCATTATATATCTCATGCTTGTTAATATATATAACTACAACAACATGTAATCTTTAATCACTAAGACGACAAGATTGTTACCTTGATAAGCCCAAAAATAACTCCAAGATTCAAAGTCGCTCCTTAGCAACTTAGCTCCTTTCCTTCACGTTTCAATCTTCTATTTGAAGCCCATAGAAGTTCATAAACAACTTCCCTTCAATTTCCAATCAAAACTTATGAAAACAACTTAGGTTTTCATTTTGCGACTCATGTAAAAACGTAGCTTTTCCGAGATCTTTGTATGGAGATATCCTTATAATACCCCTAGGAACCTTGGGTTTAAGTATTGTGAATTATGATCAACAAACGAAAATCTTTTGTGTGGAAAGTGGCTCATTGCCGAGAGCTCCTCTTCTCTTGCTCAAGTTTCTCAATTTTTTTCTAAGTGTGGAAACTTATCTTGCTACCAGGATGAATATATAATACAATGTAGGGTCAAGATTAAAATACTTGTGGGGTTTGGATGAAGAAGATTAAAATATCTAGTCAAGTGGGCTCATTGACTTAGTCAATTATGTCAAGTTTTGGCTTTGTCAAGACTTGATCATCTTGTCTTGGTCATTTGACCTTTATACCCTTGGCTAAAATTGATCAAGCCAATGTGTGGGGGGGGGGGGGGTGACACGTGTCACTCTCCCATTCGTTATAACATTTCGTTTCCCGACATTTCCATTATTCCGATAAATTCTACAAGTCTCAAATCTTAAAGTCCTGTTCTCTTACGTACGTTCTTATATACATGTCCTGGAATTTCGGGGTGTAACAGATAAGCATGACTATTTTGAGAATAGCCCACAAAAATTCATTTGTCACTCTTAGAGTTATTTTTTTCCAAATGATCTCTATCAGTTAAAATGTAACAAATACACCCAAACACATGAAAGTAACGCAAGTTAGGTTCTTTTCCATTTATTAACTCATAGTGTGTCATCTTTGTTCCAGGCCTAAGATAGACTCTATTAGTGATGTGACTTGCATTATTTAAGGCTTCAGCCCAAAAATGTTTTGACATTTTCTTAGAACTAAGCATAACTCTAGCCATTTCTTGTAGTGTTCTATTCTTCCTCTCTACTACACCATTCTGTTGAGGAGTTTTGGGAGAATAAAATTCATGGAAAATGCCCTTTTTCTTATAAAATTTTAAGAACAAGTTATTTTCAAAATCTTTTCCATGATCGGACCTAATCCGAAAAATAGGAGAATGAAACAAGTTTCTTATCCTAGAGTGCAAGAATTTAAACATGTCAAAAGTTTGAGATTTTTCTTTCAAAAAGTATATCCACGAAAATATAGAAAAATCATCTACAATCACATAGGAATACCTCATGCCTCTTAAACTGTCTACCTCAATTGGACCTATAAGATCCATGTGCAGTAATTGAAAACAGTGAGATGTACCTAAATGTTGTCTGTCATTCTGGACAATATTATGGAAAACACAGGTTTGCTTACCTTTTAGACAATCTCCGTAGACCACTGTTTTACCTTTAAGACTCAGTTTATGAATGTCTCTTAAATCTTTCTAAGTTACGGTGGTTTACATGCCCTAGCTTTTGATGCCATAATGTTGTGTCATTTGTCCTAACATTATTGTGTATTTCTTGTTTTCCAACAAGATAGTAATTGTCACATGTTCTTGTACCTTTCATCACACACCTGTTAGCTTCATTTGTAACTACATAAGCAATCTTATTAAACTTTACCTCAAGATTCACGTCACATAGTTGACTTATGCTAACCAAATTAGTCATTAGCCATTCAACATGTAAGACATTCTTTAAGGCAGGAAAACCAGGAATATTTAAGATCCCTTTTCCAATTATCTTGCTTTTAATGCCACCTCCATAAGTTACATTACCTCCACTGAATGACTCGTAATTCCTCAAAAACTCTTTCGTGCCTGTCATGTGACGTGAACACCCACTATCAAAGTACCAAGAACCTGCAATGTTAGTTCTAAAGCAGTTATAGCAACATTACAAGTTAGATCCATTTTGGGAACTCAAACTCTTTTAAAACATTTTTTAGTTTTAGGCTCAGAAATGTTGCTTGGAATGTTGTCCGAGTTGTTGGTCAACCTTTTAGGCAATATTTTGCTCACAGAATTCTGAAGTTTGAAACAGTATGATTTAAATGATCAGGGGAGTTACAGTGATGACACACAAACTTCATATCCTTTGACATATATGAAAACCTATTATTTAATCATTTTTTCTTTACAAAGTACATTTTCTCATTTTTGTCAAACAAACTAGAGCATATTGTTTTAAGAGAGTTTTTATACCCAATATCTTCATGTGTTGGTTTACTAAAGTTGAGTATCTCATTCATTTTAGAGGTCCCTGAGTTGAGCTTATGGAAGGTTGCTTCAGCTAGATCCAACTTTGCACTTATCTTACCAAATTCAATGTCCTTTTTGGTAAGTAAAACCTCTAAACGGGTTATCGTGCCTTTTAAATATGCATTCTCAAGAGTTACAGATTTTAACTTTGTGTCAAATTGATTGGATTCTATGATTAAGTCTTTACAAAGTTTTTGTAATTCCTTAATCATGTCGTCTTTGGAGTCAATTTGATTTTCAAAGTTAGTCTCACTACTAACAACAAAACCACTAAAGCAATTTACATCAGGATAGTTAAAGTATTCATACCTCTCGGATGTTCCTAGAAAGGTAGATGTTGTCGCTGATGTTGCCGCAAATGTTATGACATTTGAGGTAACACTATCGATGACATCTTCCTCGTCTGACAAGGACTGTTTGAAAATAGTAGCCAGCATTGCTTGTGATTCTATCTCTTGATCTCCTTCCTCTTCTCCTTCATCATCACTAAGGGACACCCACATATTTTTACCAAATTTTCTCAAAGTATTTTTACATTCTTTAGCATAATGAACTCATCTTTAGCATGCATGACATTGCACATTTTCAAGTTGTTTGGGATCAAATTTGGTACGATCTGAATTGGTTCTCTTTAGTTGATTTTCTCTTTGAACTATAGGAAGGGATTTAGTGGACTTTTGATTGAAGTCTTGGTTTTGTTCTTTGGATTTGTACTTATTTTTATCATTGTTGAACTTCCTTACTATCGAATTGAATTTTCGAGTAAGGAGAGCAACATTTGTACCATCGCCAATTTCTTCAAAATTCTCATCCTCTTCTTCGATTTGACTCTCCAAGGATTTGACTTGAAGTGCTACATCTTTACTCTTATACAATGTCCTTTGATTCTCAATATTTATCTCATATGTTTTGAGAATACTCATTAAGGTATGAAGGTCCTGTCACGACCCGACCCCGGGCCCGCGACTAGTGCCCTACCTGGGCACCCCTTACAGGTATACATCAGAGAATAGCAGCGGAACATACATAAACTCATAAAATACTAGACAATAAATATCAACAGGCTAGCCGATAAGGCCACCTTCCGAAAAATAAACATCTTTGTTCTTACAACCCAATCCACAAGATATGACTACAGACCTCTAAGAATTTTTACATAACAACTGTGACGGGACAGGGCCCCGCCATACCCCTGAATGTACAACAACCGACAATACCAGGGATCTGAACCAAAGATAAGCCTCCGGAGTAATGGAGCTTCTCAAAAGTTGAACAGTGGTCCTAAGAGTGAGGATCAACAACCTGTATAACTCTACCTGCGGCAATAACGCAGCCCCCCGAAGGAGGTCAGTCTGAGCAATTGCAGTATGTGGCCCAGAAATCTTGTAATGAAATCATAATAGTCTAAAATAAAGTTGGAGACATGTATGATAACCACATTAACAGTACACTATGCCTTACTAACAATGAGAATGGACAAGAATAAACTTTGCCGGTTTTAAAACAGGAAGTTCATGATTAACCTAGGGCCATCCACCTATAGTATCATTCAGCAATCCTACTCTTGGGACTATTTCACCTGCATAGGCCGTATGGACCCGCATGAGGTAATTTCCTTGCATAGACTGTATCCGCCCGCATAGTTCGTATGGACCCGCATGAGGTAATCTCCTCGCATAGGACTGGTCCGCCCCGCATAGGACTATTTCATCCGCATGAGCCCTACGGACTCGCATGAGGTATTCCTCGCATTGTGGGGAGAAAATCCACGAAATATGCAAATGCCACAAACCCGGGGAATGACCCCGTAATGAACAATATATCACTAGCACAACCGGCTATCATACATAACATAAGCACCACCGACTTATCATACATAACATAAGCACCACCGGCTTATCATAATTATCATAAGCAAGTTAAGACATCCTCTAACTTCTTATTAGCCTTAATTATCATGCACTCTCATTTTATTTAACTTAAGGCACTAACATGTAATTAGAAATCCGGGAATTTAACCCAAAGTACTACGTACTTTTATTATTTTAAAAAGAACCCTCTTTATATAAAAAACCCAAGATACTAACACCCGTAGTATCAAGGCTTGTCTACTTTTCAAAACAAGTTACTACACCTTTAGAAATTCATTTCAAGGATTTGACACTAAGTAACTTCTACATTCACAACCTAGGCAACTCATGCCTATAAATCAAGTAGACCCTCTCTTAACCTTCCATAAAGCCGTTATAACTAACTTCCCATAAAGCCGTTATAACTCTTTATGTTTTAGACAATTACATTCTTTTTGAAACCAATAGACTTATACTTTTAAAACCAAGTATCATATACTTTCAAATCAAGTTTCATAACTTTCAGAATACTTCAAGTCTCTTAACTTTAGAAATCAAGTTTCTTAACTTTAGCATAGTTCAAGTAATCAATACTTTCCAAACCAAGTATTCTATATATTTTCAAGTCAAGAAATCTTTGTTTACCTTATTTGAATAAACCATTCTTTTAAATTCCCATAAAGTTGTTATAACCAACTTCCCATAAAGCCGTTATACTAACTTTATGCTTTAGAAACTAAGACATCTTTAACCTTTAAAACAAGTGAGTTAATTTTCTAACTCAACCAACTTGGACATTCTTAACAAGTCAAGGATATCAAATGAAACTAAATTCATTTAAATCTCGTACGTCTACCGTACTATACATTTACAGCTACTCATGCTCAAGAGATAAGAAAAGTTCCACATACCTCTCCGGCTCAATCCACTTGCCAAGTTGAATACGCCGCGCGTAGAATGTCAACCTATAATGACCACAATACGCCTATCAACTTCTAGCTTTCAACGTAGAATATTTCTAAGTATAAGGACTCTTAATTCTACGGAAAATCGGGCAGCACTTCCTTTGTTTCTACGTACTTTTCCACCTTTTTCAAGGCCCGAATTCAATAACCAAACATGCCACATTTAAGGCTCAACAATTCAGCAATTCAAAGGGGATTACACACCTAACAGGACGTGTAAAATTCTGCCCCACAATTAATATCCAAAAAGTCCAACATTTCCATGCCATTATCGGCTACAATGCAACAACAATGCCAATTTCCTTTCAATTCATTTTTCAATCCAAGTTGTTATTATAATATGTTATATACCCTATAACAATTATAACAACTACAATTCATTTCTTTCTTAACATGCGACGATTGTAACTATCGACCAAATTGATTACAACATAATGACTAACTTGCCCATTTTCGGTTTTTAACATGTCGACATGATCCAAATCATTTCAAACTTCAATCTATATATCACATGCTCATTTATCAACTACTATAACATGGAATCTTTAATCACTTAAGAGGATGAATATTTTACCTCAAAAAGCCCTAATAATGTCCAAGCGTAAAAGTCGATCCCTAGCAACGTTTAGCTCATCTTCTTATGTTCCAATCAGCTCCAAGCACTCCTTAGAAGCTCATAACCAACTTCTCTTCAATTTCCAACTTCAAAGTTGAAGAACACCTTAGGTTTTCACCTTGCAACTAACGTGAAAACGTAGTTTTTCCGGGATCTTTCTATTGAGATATCCTTACAATACCCTTAGGAACCTTGGGTTTGTATATTGGGATTTATGAAGCAAGATTGCAAAATTTTCTCCTTCTTTTTTTCCATTGCCGAGAGCTCCCCTTAGCTCTTCCAACATTTTTTTTTTCTAAGTGTGGATTGTCTTGCTACTACTAGTAGTAGTAGTAGTATATATAAATAAATCAAGGGCTAGGATTAATCCAAATGGAAGGCTAGGATGTGGTCAATATTATCAAGCTATCTTGACTTCTTGACTTAGTCAATATTATCAAGCCAATGTTTGGCTATACTTGACCATTATTTTCGTCCAAGATGATTCATGTGGAGGGTGACACGTTTCTCCCTCCCATTGGTCTAAAATGTTTCGTTTCCCAAAATTTTCATAATTGGTCAAAATATCGGAAACCTCGTGGGCCCCACAAAAACGTAAAATTTCTCGAGTGGGCCCCACGTATCCAACTCTGTAAATAAACTTTCATAGTTCCGATAAATTCCAAACGTCTCAAATAGCAAATTCGAGAACTTAATTCTTATTATCAAACACTTCTCTTTTTCGAGGTTCGGAAGATTTTTCCCTCGGAAAACAATTCTTTCTTTCGTTCAAATTTTTAAAGTCATAACTTCTCACGTACGCTCTCTTACACGTGTTCTGGAATTACGGGGTGTAACATTCTCCTCTCCTTAGAAACATTCGTCCCCGAATGTTCTTTCGAGGTTCCATCTAAACAGATATTGACATAGTCCCTTGACCACACCTAACATAATCACACTTGCCACACATGGCCACATAACAATACTTATGCTAAAACGTTAACCTGAACTCCAAATGTCGACGTCGGTTATCTGCCTAAAGCTTCTATCGACTCTGAGCTTGCTAATAATCTTTTCTGGATAAGCTTCACCTTATCCACAGCCCGCTGAATCAAGTCTGGACCAATTAACTGAACCTCGCCTACGTCGAACCAACCAATCGGCGATCTACACTTCCTTTCATACAAAGACTCATACAGGGTCATCTGAATACTGGAAGGGTATCTATTATCGTATGTAACTCAACAAGAGGCAAATAATCCTTCCAGCTATCTCTGAAATCAAGAACACAGGCCCGCAACCTATCATCAAGTACCTGGATAGTATGCCCTGCCTGTCCGTCAGTCTGAGGGTGAAATGCAACACTGAGACTCACTTGTGTCCCTAATCCCTTCTGGAAAACCTCCAGACGTTATTCGTAAACTGAGTTCATCCGTCTGACATCATAAATGTAGGAACCCCGTGCAGTCTTACAATCTTTCTGCTATATAATCTAGCATAATCCTCAGCCGAGTAAGTGGTCCTGACCGGAAGAACATAGGCTGATTTCGTCAGAATGTTTACTATGACCCTCAGGGAGTCGCACATCCTCTGAGTACGATGCAACCCTGTAACAAAATCCATATTAATCACCTCCCATTTCTAAGTCGGGATCTCAATCGCCTGTAATAGCCCACTGGGCTTCTGGTGCTCAACCTTGACCTGCTACTAAATTCGGACACTCAGCAACAAACTCTGCTACGTCCCTCTTCAGGACATCATACCAATACACCCATCTGAGGTCATGACATCTTAGTCGACCCCAAACAAATAGAGCAATAAGAACTGCGTGCCTCCCCTAAAACCTGCTGACAAGTCCTGCAGCATCGGGCACACACAATCTATCCTCATATCACAACACCCTATCCGTTGCTACCCAAACAAGTTCTTCTCCTCTTGGAGGGTCGTAACTCAAATTCGCCCTAGAACTGGATCCTTATACTGTCGCCTCTTCACCTCCTTAACGAGGGAATACTTGGCAACCTCTCGAATCTGAGCTCCACTATCATGCTCTCGTAGCTGCCGGGAAATATAGGTTGTTACCTTATCGTGTTGCATCCGCACACAACCCAGCCAAACACTCAAAGTGTTACCATAATAACCTAACCCTCTAGTCCTTCAGGCCTCAGGAGGGGTTAGAACTGTAGTCGTAGTCATCTTATCTTCCCATAACTGGAAGCCTGTCTCATACTTCTGAAATATTCGGGGATATAATCTCAATTATGATTCCTGTTTCTATTTCTCTGTTGCAACCAACTTGGTCACTATACTTAGATTCGATTCCTTTGCTTGTCTCATGGCTAAGACTTCCTGCCAATCACAATTTAGTGGGAGGCTTCCTTGATATCGTCAAGTAGTAATCCTATTATTTTCTTCCAGCTCATAGAGCTTATAGTCAGGTGTTCAACCTCAATTCATGGTATTACATAATCTAATGGCTTGCCAAGATTTCTTATCGTTCGATTATCTACTCGTCTTACCTTTATTTTTCATTTCAAGTTGCCCTGGGGTCTCATACCTCCCCGTATTTTTCCTACTATCCTTCTCGTCAGTACAGATTTTTGCCACCTTTCACCGAGGTGTCCTTACTGCCCATCATTCATTAATGGTCTTTACACTAGTTTGGGGTAATCATATCTCGTGCAACTTACATAACCATAATTGCATTCTCTTTTATCATTATGGTCATAACCCTTCCTTATGCTCATTATTAGCAAAATATTTCTATCTTGATTCTTGATCAAACAGTTTCATTCATGCGTACCACCTGTATTTATATCCTTACGACACATCTTCAACCATTTCCTAGTGTCGTCTTCAGTTACCCCAACCCAATACCTTTTTCCAAGGTTATTTAAAATAGTAACCTATTGCATAACGAAGCTGGGGCTTTTACCAGTCTCATATCCATCGCCTAATAATATGGGTACGCATATCCCTAGATAATATGTAAAACTATCCTTTTACGTAGGGGAGAGAGCTTATTTCTCTTTCATAATCTTTCCTTGAAGTTACAACCCTATTCACCAGGTCCTCTTGCGGTCCTGTAAATCAAATCATCAAGCACCGCCTTAAAAAATCGTGTAGATTCTCAAAACCTACCAATGAAGTCTTCGGTCTTCCGCAGGCAGCACTCGTACTTATCTTATTCCTGCCTCGCGCATTTTTCCTGAAACTATTCGGAATGTCGTGGCCCTGACTGCCACACTAAACCAACTCCAAGTACCTCCAAGGACACTTAACATGAACTTTTTCAATGACCGTACATTTCCATTTCTATCTCTAAACTCTTCAAATTCAACTATTCCATACCTTCTACATCCATTTATCCCAATGAACAAGTCACACAGACTTACCAATTAATGATGCCAAAGAAGGAAGGATAATGCACTTGTTACAATCACTTCCCTTCCTCTTCTCTCGATAACCGGCTTACCGGAAAACTGGAATCGAACCAATCTCTCTCTGTAGTCACCATTGGCATACAAGAAGCCAACGAGTCCATACCCATAATGACCTCAAAGTCTGACATGTCCAGCTCTACCAGGTCTTCTAGGGTCTGACGACTTTATCATCACCGGGCAATTCTCATATACCCGCCCAGCTACCACCCAAACACTCACGGTGTAGCTTTCTTGAAAGGTTCTTATGGATTCAGGCTCTATTCTTTTACACTTGGTTGCTCTCTTTCTTACTGGTCGTACTCTTTTCGTACTTCCCAACTTATTCTAACATATGTACATAACCTCCATACTGATTATGGCCTCCAATATTTGGAGTTACAATATCGAACAATTTAAGGTCAGTTCCGGCTTTCACGACCTGGTTCCGGTGGAACGTGTCCACGAACCCGTAAAATGATTAACTAGACTTGGGTCTTACACCCTCGTGACCCTATCACATAGAGGGACAACCCTCAACTGACCCTGCCTTACTACAAGCTATGGGTCGTCCCGTAATAGATCCATAACCCGACTCGGCGTCGCACTTAACTCTTGTCCTTGGTCTGACTTAAATTTTTACTACCCGAGAAGGCCTTATATACCCAAGGTCTCGGCGGTTATCAATATCCTTAGGCTCGCAATTTCCATGCCCCAAGCCTACATTATCCTTCCCCACATACGGGTAAGATGGTTTCTCATAAGTTTTTAATCATAACAACCATACTTACTCCATACAGATCTCATTCGTACTATTCTCTTAAGCATACTACGTAGCTTAATCTATTAACATAGTCTTCCATTAAGTCCCTTTATTAAGATTTCTTAAGGGTTCATTACCTTCTCAGACAGCTCATCATCTCCTAATTATCTCAAATTAGTAAGTAAAACCTTGATGAGAATTCATTAAACTGTTTCATACCTTCCCGGTATCTATTTAGTCCTTACCAATCCTTGGTAATCCAAAATCATTCTAGGCAACACGCGTCTGACCCTCATACATAAATCCGTATAGTCGTATGTCATTATACCAACTATACAACAAGTATTACCAACCTGGATACGCAATCCACATAATCCTTCTTGGGTCAATGCTGCCTTTCTCGTAGCTGCAATCAACATAACTCATTAGGGAGAGACGACCCTAACAACACAGCTCTATCGCACGACCTCAGAGTGAGAAGAATGGAAACCAACCCTAAATGTCCTGCAACCTCCTGGTTATAGATGTAGTGCACAACACACCGATAACCAAGACTCTACTAGACACGGTCTGTAGACACTTTTCGAGGACTAACTGCTCTGATACCACTTTTGTCACGACCCGACCCAGCTCGCGATCGTGCCTACACCGCACCCTCTGTATACATCAGAGAATAGCAGCGGAACATACATAAACTCATAAAATACTAGACAGTAAATATCAACAGGCTAGCCGATAAGGCCACCTTCTGAAAAATATACATCTTTGTTCTTACAACCCAATCCACAAGATATGACTACAGACCTCTAAGAATTTTCACATAACAACTGTGACGGGACAGGGCCCCGCCATACCCCTGAATGTACAACAACCGACAATACTAGGGATCTGAACCAAAGATAAGCCTCCGGAGTAATGGAGCTTCTCAACAGCTGAACAGTGATCCTAAGAGTGAGGATCAGCAACCTGTATAACTCTACCTGCGGCAATAACGCAGCCCCCCGAAGGAGGTCAGTACAACAGGTACCAAGTATGTGAAACTGAAAGTACTGTAATGAAATCATAATAGTCTAAAATAAAGCTGGGGACATGTATGATAAACACATTAACAATACACTATGCCTTACTAACAATGAGAGTGGACAAGAATAAACTTTGTCGGTTTTAAAACAGGAAGCTCATGATTAACCTAGGGCCATCCGTGTTATACCCCGTATTTCCAGAGTATGTACGTGAGGACGTACGTAGAAAAGTTTTGAGCCTTAAAGTAGGCAAGGGCCGAAAATTTTGTTCACAAGTACCGAAAAGAATCGTTTTTCGACGAAACGTTTTACAAACTTTGCGAAGGGAAAATTCCGGCTATGTCATTTATAATTTTTGCGGATTTTTCCGAGAGATGAAATATTTTGGACCAACGAGAGGGTGACAAGTGTCACCCTCAAGTGGCGGAAAAGTGGACGACCAAGGGCACATTTTTTGCCTTTCATTTTGTCAAGGAGTTGGTAAGATATTTTGTGATAGTTGATGTGGTAGATGGATAAGGTACACATGGATAGATCCTCACCCTACACTTGCCTACCACATGGCTTGATCTTGGCCTTTGATTTCCCTATAAATACCCCCCTAACTTGAAGACTTCTTCATCCCAAAATTTTCTAAGTCTTGAAAGCCCTCTTCCCCCTTTGTGTAGAATTCTCGTCCTAGCCTCTCCTCCCCGCCTTTGTGAGGCCCCTTGGCCGAGAGCCCCCTCCCCCCCTTGGCCGAAAGTACCCCCCCTCCTTGTGGTGTTGTTCTCGTGAAAATACCCCCCCTCTTGGTAGAAAATACTCTCCAAGTATTGTTGCTATACCAAAATACCTTAGCCTTATACCTTGTGGTATTCCAAAAGTTACCTCTATACGTAGAGTCCGGAAATACTACCTTATGTCCTTTTTGTCTCAAAACGAAACCCTAAGGAAATCTTCATAGCCGGTTGAAGGATTAAGAAGAAGTTGCGTAGAACTTCTAAAGGGTTGTTTGGAGCGGGTTGGAGCGCCCAGAGTAGGAGCTAAACGTTGCTCAGGATCGACATTTATACTTGGATAATTTTGGGCTTACCGAGGTAAATAATCCTATCCTCCTATTGTAATTGGAAATTACATACTATAGTTGTATAGAAATGAATATAAGATTCATAGAAGAGAATTGAACTGTAATAGAAGGATATTACAGAAAAGACTTGAACTGAAATCACATCAGAAGAATATTAAAGTAGAAGTTTAAACTGTACTTACATAGGACTGTATTTACAGTAGACTTATAACCTTTATTGGTTGAATGTTCTGCGAGTAGCATGTACTACTTGGAAGGTGGACAAGGCTAGCCGGGTTATAGTCGTGGAGCGTTTTGCTAATAGTCGATAATCGTCGCGAGGTATGTGATTCTTCCTATACTCTTGAGCATGATATTTTAAAATATATATATAGTATGGTAGACGTACGTGTGTTAACTGAATAATAATTACGGCAATGTCTTTTGACTTAAGCCTGAATAATAATTACGGCAATGTCTTTCGACTTAAGCCTGAATAATAAAAGATCTTGAAGTATTTCCAAAGAGATAAGAAACCTTGTTGAAAGAAGAGTAATGCTTGGTTTTAAAAGTTATAATGGCTTTATGGAAAGTTAGGTATAACGACGTAAGTAAGATAAAAAGAATGGTTATTGATTTTAGAAGTTAAGAGACTTGACTTAATTGAATTAACATGAAGTTTGTTAAAAAGTGTGATACCTCATTCGTGAGTAATGAGTACTTGGTTTTTAAAAGGAATAATGTTTCTTGATTTGAAATCGAATAAGTATCGAACAAACCATCGCAGCGCTAATAAAAGGAAAGTCTTGAATAATGAAGTATTATTAAAACCAGAAACCTCCATCTGCATAGAAGCTAAGATGAGACAAAATGATATTACATTTCCTAGATCATGGCTGCTTTTATAAGATTGTTATAAACAAAGAATAACCTACTCACACATAAGGCTTATTGATTTAAAAGAGAGTACGTTATTTGATTAAGACTATAAACTATGAAATCTTTCGAAACTAAAAGACTCGAGTATCTGAAATTAGGCAAACTTGAACTTTTGGAAAGGAATGTTGTTACTTGACGTTGTTCCAAAAAGTGCAAGCCACTTGGTTTAAAATAGTGTAAAGTACTTAATCCTAAAACATGAACGTATTTGGTACTACGAATAATAGTATCGAGTTGTTTTTACGTAAAAAGAGGTCTTTGTGAAAGGATAAATGTATGTAGTACCTTGGGGTTAAAAACCGGATTCGTTGTAATAAAATAAATGTCTGTGAGTATGATTAAACTTGCCTATGCTTGTGGTGATAGCCTTTGTTGTGCAAGTATTGTATTTCTGTGCTACCGCGTCTCTCGTTGGAGGGCCGGTTATCTGAGTGATTGATGGACATACTGACACGATGGGTGGCCCACGGGTATGCTTCCACTAATCGATCCTTTTGGACATACTGACACGATGGGTGGCCCACGGGTATGCTTCCATTAGGAGAGTTATCTTGTTATTTGTTTTGGGGACATACTGACACGATGGGTGGCCCACGAGTATGCTTCCTTTTTTGATTGTTAACTTGTTACTTCCTTTTGGACATACTGACACGATGGGTGGCCCACGGGTATGCTTCCATTAGGAGAGTTATCTTGTTATTTGTTTTGGGGACATACTGACACGATGGGTGGCCCACGAGTATGCTTTTTTTTTTTTGATTGTTAACTTGTTACTTCCTTTTGGACATACTGACACGATGGGTGGCCCACGGGTATGCTTCCATTAGGAGTGTTATCTTGTAAATTGGCTTGGACATACTGACACGATGGGTGGCCCACGAGTATGCTTCCATTCTGATTGTACATTGTTATTATTGTTGCATCCTGGACATGTCTGCACCGATGGAGAATTTCGGGGGCATGTGGCCATGATGCGAACATGATTGATGTTGTGGGCGTGAGACCCATAGTTATGGTTGAGTGATGACTTGAGGGCGTGAGTCCCTGCCATGACTGCTTTTATATTGTTAACTGTAGTTTTGTTATCATACATATCTCCTGTTTTGTTTTGGACTGTTATGATTTAATTACGATTTTCGCCGCATACTTGGTACTGTTATCGACCTCCTTGGGCTGCGTTCATGCCGCAGGTAGAGGTACATCGGTTGACGATCCTCGCTCCTAGGATCACAAATCAGCGTTTTGGGAAGCTCCGTTTCTCCGGAGGCTTATCTTTTGGTATGTTACCACAGTGCGTAGGTTCTTGTACATTCGGGGTATGGAGGGCCCTGTCCCGCCATAGTTGTCGTTACATTCTTAAGTGCGTACTGTTGTGGGCAGGGTTTGTAAAAAGGATTAAACTGTTCAACTTTGTAATTATATATATATGCCGAAAGGCGATTTTCTCTCAGGTAAAATATGTCTCTTTTCACATTTGTTTCATGTATTGTTTTTATGTTCCGCTGATTACTCTGATGTATGACTACTGGGGTGCCCGGGTAAGGCACCAGTCACGGGCCCGGGTTCGGGTCGTGACAATCCGCCCGTAGTATCATTCTGTAATCCTACTCCTGGGACTATTTCACCCGCATAGGCCGTACAGACTCGCATGAGGTAATTTCCTCGCATAGACTGTATCCGCCCGCATAGGTCGTATGGACCCGCATGAGGTAATCTCCTCGCATAGGACTGGTCCGCCCCGCATAGGACTATTTCACCCGCATGAGCCCTACGGACTCGCATGAGGTATTCCTCGCGTCGTGGGGAGAAAATCCACGGAATATGCAAATGCCACAAGCCCGGGGAATGACCCCGTAATGAACAATATATCACTAGCACAACCGGCTATCATACATAACATAAGCACCACCGGCTTATCATACATAACATAAGCACCACCGGCCTATCATAATTATCATAAGCAAGTTAAGACATCCCTAACTTCTTATTAGCCTTAATTATCATGCACTCTCATTTTATTTAACTTAAGGCACTAACATGTAATTAGAAATCCGGGAATTTAACTCAAAGTACTACGTACTTTTATTCTTTTAAAAAGAACCCTATTTATATAAAAACCCCAAGATACTAACACCCGTAGTATCAAGGCACGTCTACTTTTCAAAAACAAGTTACTACACCTTTAGAAATTCATTTCAAGGCTTTGACACTAAGTAACTTCTACATTCACAACCTAGGCAACTCATGCCTATAAATCAAGTAGACCCTCTCTTAACCTTCCATAAAGCCGTTATAACTAACTTCCCATAAAGCCGTTATAACTCTTTATGTTTTAGACAATTACATTCTTTTTGAAACCAAGAAGAGGCTTATACTTTTAAAACCAAGTATCATATACTTTCAAATCAAGTTTCATAACTTTCAGAATACTTCAAGTCTCTTAACTTTAAAAATCAAGTTTCTTAACTTTAGCATAGTTCAAGTAATCAATACTTTCCAAACCAAGTATTCTATATATTTTCAGGTCAAGAAATCTTTGTTTACCTTATTAGAATAAACCATTCTTTTAACTTCCCATAAAGTTGTTATAACCAACTTCCCATAAAGCCGTTATACTAACTTTATGCTTTAGAAACTAAGACATCTTTAACCTTTAAAATAAGTGAGTTAATTTTCTAACTCAACCAACTTGGACATTCTTAACAAGTCAAGGATATCAAATGAAACTAAATTAATTTAAATCTTGTACGTCTACCGTACGATACATTTACAGCTACTCATGCTCAAGAGATAAGAAAAGTTTCACATACCTCTCCGGCTCAATCCACTTGTCAAGTTGAATACGTCGCGTGTAGAATGTCAACCTATAATGACCACAATACGCCTATCAACTTCTAGCTTTCAACGTAGAATATTTCTAAGTATAAAGACTCTTAATTCTACGAAAAATCGGGCAGCACTTCCTTTGTTTCTACGTACTTTTCCACCTTTTTCAAGGCCCGAATTCAATAACCAAACATGCCATATTTAAGGCTCAACAATTCAGCAATTCAAAGGGGATTACACGCCTAACAAGACGTGTAAAATTCTGCCCCACAATTAATATCCAAAAAGTCCAACATTTCCATGCCATTATCGGCTACAATGCAACAACAATGTCAATTTCCTTTCAATTCCTTTTTCAATCCAAGTTGTTATTCTAATATGGTATATACCCTATAACAATTATAACAACTACAATTCCTTTCTTTCTTAACATGCGACGATTGTAACTATCGACCAAATTGATTACAACATAATGGCTAACTTGCCCATTTTCGGTTTTTAACATGTCGACATGATCCAAATCTTTTCAAACTTCAATCTATATATCACATGCTCAAATATCAACTACTATAACATGAAATATTTAATCACTTAAGAGGATGAAGATTTTACCTCAAAAAGCCCTAATATTGTCCAAGCGTAAAAGTCGATCCCTAGAAACTTTTAGCTCCTCTTCTTATGTTTCAATCTGTTCCAAGCACTCCTTAGAAGCTCATAACCAACTTCTCTTCAATTTCCAACTTCTCTTCAATTTCCAACTTCAAAGTTGAAGAACACCTTAGGTTTTCACCTTGCGACTAACGTAATAACGTAGTTTTTCCGGGATCTTTCTATTGAGATATCCTTACAATACCCTTAGGAACCTTGGGTTTGTATATTGGGATTTATGAAGCAAGATTGCAAAAAAGTTTCTCCTTTTTTTTCCATTGCCGAGAGCTCCCCTTAGCTCTTCCAACATTTGATTTTTTTTCTAAGTGTGGATTGTCTTGCTACTAGTAGTAGTAGTAGTATATATAAATAAATCAAGGGCTAGGATTAATCCAAATGGAAGGCTAGGATGTGGTCAATATTATCAAGCTATCTTGACTTCTTGACTTAGTCAATATTATCAAGCCAATGTTTGGCTATACTTGACCATTATTTTCGCCCAAGATGATTCATGTGGAGGGTGACACGTGTCGCCCTCCCATTGGTCTAAAATGTTACGTTTCCAAAATTTTCATAATTGATCAAAATATCAGAAATCTCGTGGGCCCCACAAAAATGTAAAATTTCTCGGGTGTGCCCCACGTATCCAACTCTGTAAATAAACTTCCATAGTTCTGATAAATTCCAAACATCTCAAATAGCAAATTCGAGAACCTAATTCTTATTATCAAACACTTCTCTTTTCCGAGGTTCGGAAGATTTTTCCCTCGGAAAACAATTCTTTCTTTCGTTCAAATTTTTAAAGTCGTAACTTCCCACGTACGCTCTCTTACACGTGTCCTGGAATTACGGGGTGTAACAGGTCCATTGTATCAAGATTATGAGCTTTTTCAATCGCTCAAATCTTTATATTGAACTTTTCAGGAAGAGAACATAGTGTTTTTTCCACAAGTTGAGTGTTGGTCAATGGAGCACCAAGAAATTGACATTCATTAGAGATGTCAATCAACTTTTTAAAATAGGTTTTAATGTCCTTCATTTCCTCCATCCTTAAACGTTCATATTTACTCATGAGCATACGAAGCTTCGTTCAACGAACACTAGAGCTACTTTCACAATGAGTTTGTAACGTATCCCATGCGTCTTTGGTCGTGGAACAGTTTTGTATGAGTTTGAACATGTAAAGATCAACCCATCTAAAAATGGCATTTAAGGCCTTTTCGTTGAAGCTTGCATTGTTGGTTTCTTCCGCATTCCATTCGGATTCAGGTTTAACAAGTATGTCACCTTCCTCATCCGGTGGTAGCATTGGAACAACATATCTATTGGTGATAGATCTTCATTCCCTAACATCAATTGATTTGATATGAAAGCGTAGACGAATCTTCCAATAGGCATAGTTTGAACCATCTAAAATAGGAAGTCTACCAATTGTTGGATTAGCCGGATCCATAGTTGTAAATAACAGTACCAAACACTTATTGTGTTAAGTGTTAGCTCTGATACCACTTGTTGGGTCTCAGTGGTAAACTAGGGAATAGTAAGAGACAAACTGAAAGTAAAATAAAATCGAATGCTAATACAATTTTCAAATGTCAGTGATAATGTCGTCTAACACAAGTGACAACACTTCGATAAAACATAAAACTTTAAGAGTAAATGCAGTGAAAATATAAAGAACACAAAGGTTTAATATTTACATAAATTATATTAAAAATATAAATTATGATGGTCAGTGACCGAAAGTATAGTATATATTTATATACAATTGAATAAATTCTTTCTTTTATAATATTACAAGATAATACAAAAGGAATTAAAAATGGTGAAGTCGCAGATGACTTCTGCCTGAAAAATTTACCTAAATAGACATAGACAACATCTCATTACAATTGTTTCAATAAAAAACTAATCTAGAATCTGGGCAACAATTATAATGTTGGACATAATGTTGTTGACACGCTCAGACAACACTTGTGATCCAATTTTCTGATGAGTATATCGGAGAGCTCTCTTGATATTTTTTCTAACTTTTTCTGGATATCGATTCACTGATGCAACCTCTCTATTTATAGTAAAGGGTCTTCCTTGAAAAGCTCATTGAATCGTTGTTGAGGTTGAGGGAAAGGTGGGCAGCCGATAAGGTTTGTTGGAGAAGATTGTGGAGCAAGATTCTCTAACTTCTTGGACTTGTTCCCCAAGCTTAGAAATGACTTTGACTTGGTCTTCCCACGTTTCTCATTAGCTCCAAAACTCCTTGCCAAGTATTTACCATCGTGGTAAAAATTTCACAAGATTTTCTTCAATTCCGTGAAGTAAGGCTAAACTGTTTCACAGAATGTTGGTCCGAATGTCGTGACATTTGTTCCAACATTTCTGATTTTAACTTAGTACTAAAAATGATATGTTGGGTAAAATGTAACAACACCAAACTCAACATTAACAAAGGTTACTCATATTTATATTTGTCTAGGGATGGTTCTAGATACATCTACAAAAGTCTAGTTACCCTTATTTTCTAACACTACTATAGAACATCTAGATATTATTCTAGGGTCTAGATAATTCTATCCTCTATAAATATCTAAGTGTCTAGAAATTTTAGACATTTCCTAAGTATAGATATCACAATATAACTTTCTAGAAACTCTTCTAAATATCTATGATATTTATTCTTCCAAAAAATTAACTTTAATTTTCACACTCCCCTTTAAAGTAAATTTTTGAAAGTTATCCTGAACTTATCGCGGAAGAACTCAGACGATGTTTTTAGGCGTGCCTTGGTGAAGATCTTAATAGTATTTTCTTGACTTCTCCTGCTTTTTCATATGATGAAGATTTTCCATCTTCGATTTGTCCTGCAAAAAGAAACATGAATATGTATTGACAAGATTTTCATCTCTATAACGAATTGGCTTGAAAATAGTTCATTTGGGCCTTTGTGAACCACATGAATTATCTCCGTGTTGACTTTCATATTTTTGAGTTTTCAAGCTCCCCCTGTTGCTTAGCTCCTCGGCAATTATATTAACTGGAGCCACACCTATGATGGGAAAGTTTGAACTCCAAGGTTCAATATTTTAGAACCCTCTCCTTCCGATGCAACTCCATAATACAAGAAAAATCATTAGTATTAACCTCATTGTCTTAGTCGATGACAATCTAACCATCAATTTCCTGCGAAGCCTCAGTACTACTGTAGGATCCACCACTATACTCCATTTCCAGCTCCTCAATAAACTGTTAGGCAGTTTCAGAGCTTCCAAAACACATAACGTCTGTCTTTCCATCTGAAATTGAGCTTTTAAGGTTAGCTTTTTCATCTTTTTATCTTTAACTGCTCCACTTTCTTTGGACATTTGCTCTAAGCTAGTGATTGACCTTGTTATGACAGATGATTGACTAGCGATTTCAGCTTTCACTGCATCTCCCTCAATGCTTTCTCCAAAATGATCACCATTAACATATAGAGTTTCAGACCTTGCCTGCTCAGATTCTACTTCAACATCCTTCATGTCCAGACTTTTATTATCAATTTCAGGTTCTACTTCTTTGATTTCCTCGATAAGCCACATTACCAGTCTGAACATCTTCAAAATCTTCTTACTTCTTGTTGATGATAATAATGTCTTCCTTCATGTGATGTATTGTTGTATTTGTTGTCACAATGACTTTATGGCCATTGCTTTCATGAAAGGTGGAAAATTTGTACAGTTCTTCATTAAGATGGTACCCATATCCTAAATTAACAATCCAGTCTCTTTCAAAGTTAATGGAAGTCGGGTCATTTACTACTCGAGTCTCAACTATGAAACACCTTCCCTAGTCTTCGTCTTCAACAACTTTCTCAGTTTGAATCATATTTATCTCTTTGGCTCGAAAATATCTTTTCATGTGTCCTATTTTGTCACACCGATAGCATTTGAGAGGCTTCTTTTCGTGATTATTAGAAGACTCTTCTTTCTTTTCTGGTGAGCTTAAACCACCTAAAGATTGAGAGTGCTGCTTATCTCTTGATTTTCCTTTAAAGTTCCTTTTGTCGGCTACAAGAGCATTTCCTTCCCCTTCTTTGACAGATACACCAGCCAACTATTTGGCTAGTCGCTCCTCTAACGATAACAAATTCACAAATTCCTCCAAGGATGGCTCTTGAGCCCATCCCTGAATTGATGTAACAAAAGGAATATATTATGGCTTCAAACCACAGATTATAATTCTTCTCATTCTTGCTTCAGAGATAGCCTTATCTGGATTTAATAGAGAAATCTCAGAACATAAGTTTTGTATCTTCAAGAAATACTCAGCGATAGAGATATTACCTTGAGTGTTGTGTTGGCCAATTCATTCTCCAAAATTTGTAGTTGAGCTTCATCCTTCTTGTTGAATAAGCGATCAAGGGTCCTCCATATTTCATGAGTTGATTTACACTTTATAATATGATCAAATAAGCTGGGAAAGTGAGGAAGCAACAGTCAGTCCTTTCTACCGGGGTCCCGAACTGGATCTTTCTTTTCTTTTTCGGGCCTAGTAAAAAGAGATAGGGGGTTCTAGATAAATAAAACGATACTCTATTTCAGATGTTGGATGAAGATCAGTAGGTTAGGAGTTCACACCAGGTAAAATTTGTTTGTGATAACAAAGATAGACCCGTTTAAGAAGAATAGGCAGTGATGCCGGGAAGAAAGCCAATAACTCTGGAATTAAAGGCCAAGGAGATGGGGAAAGATGGACCTCTTCAGGATGAACTCCGCCTTGACATTAATCTGCTTCCACTTCTTACGTGTGTCGCTATTTTCTGGTGTGTCGGCAGGAGGACTTGTGTTACTCTGATTGACAACTTCCCACAAATCCTCGCCAACAAGGTAGGACTTCAAACAGGTCTTCCATACCTTGTAGTTGGACTGGTTCAGTAATTCCATCCCCAGCCCATTAGCACGACCACACACATCCATTTTAGAAAGACCAATTGAATCTACTACTAACCCGACCTTGAAAATAAAATTCAGAAGTCAACGTATGGTTATGGATCTGATACCATGTAAAAAAATTAGCAGAAGAAAACTAAATTTGGGAGACCTTCTACTAGCCTAAATCGTTAACTAAGATCAGAAGATTCAACTAAAGAACAAGAAGTTATGGAAAAGAAGTGTTTACTTGAATTGGCTTGTATTAGATTTAGTTGTATTAGCTTACAATTGGGGTTGGTTTTTCTTGGTTACAAATGTTCAAGGCCACTCTATTTATACTTGTCTAGGGATGGTTCTAGATACATCTACAAAAGTTTAGTTACTCTTATCTTCTAACACTACTCTAGAACATCTAGATATTATTCTAGGATCTAGATAATTCTATCATCTACAAATATCTAAGTGCAAATTTCTAGATATTTCCTAACTATAAATATTAAAGATATCACAATATAACTTTCTAAAAATTCTTCTAAATATCTATGATATATTTATCCTTTCAAAAAATTAACTTTAATTTTTCACAATGTCAAGCAATGCGGACTTAAAATGTAAGTCAAGTAAGACATTTTCTTTCTACGTATAATTTCATTAATATCATATACATTCTTGATTTTTCATGATGTCATGTATTCCACCATATAGAAAATGAGCAGTTACATTGGGAGTTAGAGAGAAGTTTCTCTCACTAAGGAAAACGCTCTCAACGTTTTCCCTTAGTTGCTCCTTCGGTTTTTTCCTCTTCTCCCCCCCCCCCCCTATGTTTTCCGATTGTTCCCCCATGGTTTGAAGTATTACGTTTGCAATATGAAGAAATCTAAATGCTACACACGTTCCAGTAATGATTCAGGAGGTTCAGGAAGTTCGACGAAGGCTAGAACAAGGAAGAAGAAAAAAAATGGAGGCAGTCCAATAATTGCCGAAGAAAATCTCATTCCGGCAATTTCAGACCCAGCTGTCTTGGTTCATGTCACGCTGCACTCACGCATCCTCAGAGAATGTAATAGATGATGCTACGCTACAAAAGATTCATGAATGGGCAAAAGTATTGACATCGAGAACTTGGATATAAGGGTATTTGGGCGCGGAAGCTTGCTTCTACATGGTGGTAGATCCTACCACGCCAATGGTTGATTCAGGATTATCACGGAGGAGCAGGCGATCACGGTAGCATTAGTACCCCGACACATCCTGGTAATTTACTCAGGATAACTGAAAAAGGGACGTATTCTGGGCCAGACATTGCGTTGGATGCAATGAGGAGTGATGGCCTACTCGGGTCTGAATCGGGTATGGGCGTGGTCGGGAGCTCGTACGGTCGGGAGGATGTCAATGGGTCTGAGACTATTCACGTATTGCAAGTTCCAAAGTCAGTTGATAGCATTAATGACACTCCTATTCCCAATAAGCATGCTGCGGGAGTCAAGGTTAAGGGAGCCGAGGCGTCACACTCTAAGAATGCGGGTACCAACGAGCCTCTTCCAATGATGGGCCATTATGAGGATCAGAATACCAAGACGTTTCAAGAGGGTGTCCATGGGACATTGAATATCCCCGTTGTTCAAGGATCGAAGTCAGTTGTGGGAAAGGAGCCTTACATTAATGCTGTGGGAACCGAGGCGTTAAACTTTAAGGCTACGGGTATTAACGAGCCTCTTTCAATGGCGGGTCTTTATGATGGTAAGAATACCAAGACGGTTCAGGAGGGTGCCCTAGGGACATTGAGTATCCCCGTTATGCAAGGATCGAAGTCAATTGTGGGAAAGGAGCCTTACATTAATGCTGGGGGAACCGAGGCGTTACACTTTAAGGCTGCGGGTATTAACGAGCCTCCTTCAATGACGGGACTTTATGATGGTGAGAATACCAAGACGGTTCAGGAGGGTTCTCAAAGGACATTGAGTATCCCCGTTATGCAAGGATCGAAGTCAATTGTGGGAAAGGAGCCTTACATTAATGTTGTGGGAGCCGAGGCGTCACATGCTAAGGCTGCGGGTACCAATGTGCCTCATTCAAGGACGGGTCATTATGTTGGAAAGAATACCAAGGCGAGTCAGGAGGGAGCCCATGGGTCATTAATTATTCCCGTAATGCAAGGATCGAAGTCAATTTTGGGAAACAAAGTGAATTCTATCTCCAATGAGCCTAGGAACTACACGATCATTAATAACGCGGAAGCCAAGAGGTCGGACTTAAATGACGCGGGTTCCAAAGCTCCCTCTCGTGCAATGAGACAACAACCCCTGAATCTAAGTGTCACTAATGAAGCCTTCCCCTCTTTAACAAGTGTGCTTAGTGGGGCAAACATCAAGAACCGAAATAAACCTTTCGTCTTTAACTCTTCCTTGAGCACAAACAAAGTCTTAAACAAACACACTCTCTCACCCAATACCTCCTCAATACTCCCTGATCCACACTTAGCCCCACCTCTTCTATCATCCCTTCCTTCTTTACCTTCTAAAACACATGACACATTCCCTACCCTACCAAATGGCACGCGAATTCTTTCTCCTATTGCGTGCCCTAGCACAAATCCTTCTACCTAACCCCCTCTGCCTATACCTCCAGAAATACCTCCCATTGATCCACAAACAAATGCATCTTCTAAACAACACCAAATTCCACCCGAAAGTTCGACTTTTATTAATCATCCCCCGAATCATGGCAAAGGTCCCTTCCCCCCCCAAGAAGACTTATGCGGGAGTCTTTGCGGGTACTAGGATTGAAGCAAAAGGAATGAAGCTACAATATATCGAACAACAAGGGTTGGAAGTAGACATAGAAGCTGAGGATGAAGTTCCATTCATAGAAACATGGGGTTATTGCTTAATTGGTTGCTTCACGGGTCCCTTCCCGGGAAGAGAAGCCTTAAATACCATTGTGAATGGGTGGGGTGTGAAATGCCGTATTATACCATATGGCAAAGGATGGACGGTGTTCAAATTTATGACGGAGGAAGAGCGCACTAATGTACTTCATGGTGGCCCTTATATGGTCTACGGGAAGACTATGATGCTCAAAGCTATCAATAAAGGAGTTCTTATAACGGATGAGTTATTCATGGATATTCCTATTTGGGTCACATTTAGGGCATTCCCTCTCTATCCGAGTGCAACGGGACTTAGTAAGATTGCTTCACGTGTAGGAAAACCTCTTTACACTGACCAATTTACTAAGGAAAGATCCAAAATTAACTATGCTATAGTTCTTGTAGAAGTGGATGTCAGCAAGGAGCCAATAAGGGAGTTTGTTGTCAAACTCCCCGATAACAGAAGGTATACTCAAAGGGTAAACTATGAAAATTATCCGGACTTTTGCTATCAATGTGTGGCTTTTGGACACAATCACCTGAAGTGTAGGATTCTGGGGTATGATGCTAACACGGAAGATGCTCCAAAGAAACGCAATACAGTGATACCTCCTAAAAACAAGGAAGGTTCTACTTGTGCGAATGCCAACAGAGGTACGGATGGAACCATGCATCCCCCCCCAATATACCATTTGCGCATCATCCCGCAGATGCTGATAACTTGATGGAAGTTGATGAAAGTAACCACATAACACCTCCTGGTCCCGGTTGTTTGGGAGAAGCCACACATGCTGCGGATCCTTCGGTTTTGGGTCATTCTGGTCCAACATCCTTACGGGAATCTCAAGCTAGGTCCTCTAGGCCTCATTCACGGGATGGTAATGTGCAACTTGATAGGATGCGTTATGAGTCTAAGCATTCTGATCCTGAGGTTCCTATAAACCCGCAACCCTCTTTGGATGGAAATACAAGCAAGGGTGTAACGGAGGTTTCGTTGCTGGCGTCTCGGAGTGTTACCTTTGAACGCGGGGAACATAGCTTGGCTGGAACACAAGCTATGGCTTCCAGCAACATAGAAGATGGTTGGAAAGATGTAATGCCGAGGAAGTTCATGACAAAAGGCAGTGGGAAGACTAAGGCAGCAAAGCGCGGAGGTGCTAACAAAACCTCCTCTGTTTCCTAATGAAAATTCTTTCTTGGAATGTCCGTGGACTTTGCGGACTAAGGGACAGGGCAGCCACGCAAGCTCTTGTGTGTAGTCTCACTAAACAGCATGATGTGGCATTGATTTGTCTGTTGGAAACAAAACTCTCAAGGGAAAGGATTGAGTCTTTCTCTACTCAAAGATTCAAAAATTGGAACTTTTGCTCAAATCTAGAATTCATTGGTGGCGGACGAATGCTACTAATTTGGGATCCCTCTAGGGTCTGTTGTGAAGTTCTTGGAATGGATTCTCAACATATCCATGTCCAGGAAAGTTGTAAGATAACACAGGTGTCTTTCCTTGCCACATTTGTGTACCCGGTTTATAGCATCACGGATAGGAGGAAGCTTTGGCATCACCTTACTCACTTGGGCATTGGCATCACTAGGCCTTGGATGATTATGGGAGATTTCAACACTTATTGCTACCCTCATGATAAGGCGGGGGGTCCTCCACTTACGCCTTATGCACTTAAGGACCTTGGTGATTTCAGGAATGCTCATGGACTAGAAGACACTCCTTCTTCCGGTTCATTCTACACTTGGACCAATGGTTCGATTTGGTCCAAGCTTGATAGAGTAATGATGAATCAAAATTGGAGTGATTTGACCTTAGAATGCACGGCCAATTTCTTGCCTATGGAACCTGTCTCGGACCACTGTCCGTGATGGCTCGTAATTGCATCCTATAATGTTGGGAAGCGGCCTTTCAAGTTCATGAATATGTGGCTCACTCACCCCGCATTCGAGAACATTATGACTTCATGCTGGAGACAAGACATATTGGGAACAGCTCAATTCGTCCTAGCCTCAAAATTGAAAACCTTGAAACAACCACTGAGGGCATTGAATATAAGTGAATTTGGTAGTATTGATCAAAGAGCAAAGGAGGCTAACATGGAGTTTAAGGAGGCTATCAATGAGCACATGGAAGATCCCTTTGATGAGGAACTTAAAGCCAAGGTTAAGTCCTCAAGAGTTAAAGCTAACACCTTAATGGGCCAGAGACACTTCATAAGGCAAAAGTCGAGGCAGAAACACTTGATTGGAAGTGATAAATGCTCCAAATACTTCCATAGCTTGATCAAGAGAAGTAATGTCAAAAACTCCATCAACTTTCTTGTCAAATCCAATGGTGCTATCACTACATCACCCGGGGAAGTGAGGGAGCTACTTGTGGAGTTCTACAAAGATCTTTTAGGCTCATCCCAATCCACATCGAACTTTGATCCTAAAGTATGCAACTTTGGCCCGAAGATAAGTGAAGAGGACGATACATCTTTTGCATTTCATATCCCCAAAGGAGATTTGGGAAGCTCTTTACGATATAGGGAATGACAAGGCTCTGGACCGGATGGTTATTAACCGCTTTCTTCAAGAATAGATGGAAAGATGTGGGACATGACGTAGTAAGAAGTGTTCAAGAGTTCTTCTCTCTGGGTTCTTTTGAAGCAAGTAAATCATACCATCATTGCCACGCTTCCCAAGACAGATCGGGATCCTATGGTATCTGATTTGAGGCCTATTGGATTAACTAATGTGGTCTATAAGATCATTACAAAGATTCTAGCTAACAGAATGGCAAGGGTTCTTCCTTCTCTTGTTGACAAATCACAAGGGGCTTTTGTGAAAGGCAGAAACATTATGGACAATGTCTATATAGCACAAGAGCTCGTGAGAGGATTTAATAGAGCCAGAGTCTCACCAAGGTGTATGCTTATGGTAGATCTTCGGAAAGCTTTTGACACGGTCTCTTGGAGTTTCCTTGATTCGGTATTAAGAGGCCTTAACTTTCCGAACAGATTTGTTAGATGGATCATGGAATGTGTTTGCTCAGCCTCCTTCTCTCTTTCTATCAACGGTGAGCTACATGGTTACTTTAAGGGTAAGCGCGGCTTAAGACAAGGTGATCCTATGTCCACTTCGCTCTTTATCTTGTGTATGGAATACTTATCAAGGATGCTGAATTTGAAGGCTCAGGCAAGAACTTTCTCTTATTATCCAAAGTGTAAAAGGTTGGGTATTACTCATCTTGCCTTTGCGGATGACCTCATGCTCTTTGCCAAAGGTGATGTATCTTCAGTTGGGACTCTTATGAATTGTCTGGAGGAACTGGAGGCTGTCTCAGGGTTAACTCTTAACTCATCCAAATCCTCCGTCTACTTAGCAGGAGTGCAGGATGTTGTTCGTGACTTGATCTTGTCCAGAGTGGGATTCGGCATCGGTAGCTTTCCGGTTCGGTACTTGGGGATTCCTTTGTCCCCAATCTCAGTCTCGGTAGATCAATTTGCTCCTTTCACTAGTGCAATTTCGAATTACATTCAGAAATGGGGGCACCACTCGATTTCTTATGCGGGTAAGCTAGAACTTATCAGGTCGGTCATCCAAGGGGTTGAGAGCTTTTGGTTCCGAACACTTCATATTCCCGCCACAGTCCTCAACAAGGTGCGGTCTGCATGTATTCAGTTCTTATGGGGTGGGAAACCACCAAGAGTCGCTTGGGATGTTATTTGCTTGCCTCAATCCGAAGGGGGCTTGGGCCTTATGAACATCAAGGAATGGAACCATGCCCTGCTATCCCGGACTATTTGGCAAACCCACAATGAGACAGATTCACTATGGGTCCAATGGATCAACAACTTTTATTTGAGAGGCGATTCTTTTTGGGAATATGTTCCTAGGGACTCACCTCTATTCAAAAAGATTTGCGGAATTCGTGACAAACTTGTTTCCATCTACTGAGCGCGAGTCGCAATTCTTTGGATTGGAAAAGTGTTGTACCAATGGTAAATTTGATTCAAGCCTAGTCTATGATATCTTGCGCGCTACGCAAGATAAAAAGCCTTGGATGTCCCAAATTTGGAAAGGGTTCATTCCCCCTAAGTTTTCGTTCACCATGTGGCTTAATTGTAGAAAGCGGCTAGCTACAAAGGACACTCTTTCATTTCTAAATTTGGAGGATAAGTATTGCGGGTTCTGCAAGCAAGCTAATGAGACAAGAGAGCACCTCTTCTTTACCTGCCCCTACACCAGCTTGATTTGGAAGAGCATAAGGGATTGGTTGGGTATTAGGAGAGAAATGTCAACTGTCGAAAGTTCTCTCAAGTGGATTAAGAAAGACCACCGCGGGACAAGCATCCGAGCCAAAGCTACCTTGCTTGCCTTTTGCATAGTGGTCTATGAGATTTGGAGGACAAGAAACACACTGCTCTTTGAAAGCACAAGCTTACCGGCAGAAGAGGTCATTACAAGGATTAAAACAACATCTTATAGAGTTCTCTATGACTTTATCCCCTCTTGTAATGGCACCTTTGAGTGACCACCCCTCCCTCCCCAATTTCTTTTTTTCATTATGTTGAGGATTGAGAACCCTCAATGACTGATTGTAGCCACTTTTCGTTCCGTTATTATTAATAATATTTGCATTTACCTAAAAAAAAAAAAATGAGCAGTTAAACTTCAAGGTTCATAATAATTATCGAATCTAAAATTAGATTTCACAAGTTGATGTGTGAAATTAAAGTGCATCAAGTTCTTGTGGGTCCACAGTAAAGACACCGACAAATAGTAGATTGTTAAGTACTAGTAATATATTAAGATGTTTCGATATTGAAGTTAGTTAATTAAAACGAATCCGAAAGCAAGATGATAACTTGATGTAATTGTAGTAATTCTCCCTGGTTGGAGTCTTTTCATTAATATAATATTTATAGGTATTTACAATTTATAAATATAATTGGAGAAAGATTTTTACTTTACATAATTACACTAGAATAATAATTACAAAATATATGGAGAATATTAATACATTCCCTATTACACCTCTCAGTCGGAGCGGGAGGAGACCGAACGCTGAGACAGGATCTGAAGTCAAGGAACAGTTGTCGAGGGAGTCCCTTAGTAAATATATCTGCATACTGATAGGAAGAAGGAGCATGTAACACCCGAACATGGCTCATGGCAGCCTTCTCATGAACAAAATGAATATTCATCTCAATATGTTTGGTTCATTGATGCTGAACCGAGTTATGAGATAAGTAAACAAAATATATAATATCACAGTAGACAAGAGATGTCTTACGTAAGGGACAATGAAGCTCTAGAATGAGGTTTTTGAGCTAACAAATTTTGGCAACAACGTTCGTAATGCCTCTATATTCTGCTTCTACACTCCAACGGGAAAGCATGGCTTGCCGTTTTGCAGACCATAAGATGAAGTTATCACCCAAAAATACACAATAGCCGAAAGTAGATCGACGTGTGTCTGGACAGTCGCCCCAATCGACGTCCGTATAAGATATCATCATGGTCTGTGCAGATGGATAAAGATGTAATGTGCAGTTAAGAGTACCCTTGACGTACCGAATGATACGTTTAAGAGCGGTAAAGTGAGGCTCCCTCAGAGCATGCATGAATAAACACACATGCTGAACGACATAGGTAATATTAGGCCTAGTGAAGGTAAGATACTGAAGTGCACATGCAAGACTCCTATAAAGAGTGGGAAAGACATAGACTTGAGACTTATATTTGAGCAGATAGACCCAAAGAAAATGAGAGAAGTAATCTAATAATACCAAATAAAATTTATGACTCAGTTGGCTAGTAATAGGAGATGTCCATAAATCTGCATGAATGATATCAAATTGAGAGAAAGTAGCACTCAAAAACGATTTAAAAGGAAGTCTAGCATGTTTTCCTAGTGAATAAGAATAAATGTTGTGGGTAAATTTTCCTTTATTATATTGAATCAAATTGTGACTTCTAAGAGAGTTAAAAATGGTACTCCTGGGTGCCCAAGTCGACTGTGTCAGGTTGAAGGAGAGATTGCAGCTAGAGATGTATGTGGATTGACACTAGCAGCGGAATTGGAAGAAAAATGATATAGGTCCCCCACATGATTGTCACGACCCGACCCCGGGCCCGCGACTGGTGCCCTACCTGGGCACCCTTACTGGTATACATCAGAGATAACCAGCGGAATATACATAAAACTCATAGTCATGAAACAATATGAAATAAGAAACAGACTAACCGATAAGGTCGCCTTTCTGCATGTATACAAAAACACGAACTACATCTTTTACAAGTCCCACCCACAAAACATGGCTACAGACCTCTAAGAGTTTTGACACAGTGACTACGACGGGACAGAGCCCCGCCATACCCCTGAATGTACATGAATCTACAACAACAGGGATCCATACCAAAATACAAGCTTCCGGAGTAATGGAGCTTCCCAAAATCTGAACAGTGATCCTAAGAGCGAGGATCAGCAAACTGTGTATCTCTACCTGCGGCATGAACGCAACCCCGGCGGCGGGTCGATACAAAATATGTATCAGATCGTGAAATCGAAAATCAGTAATGAAATCATAACAGTCTAAATATAAAGCTGGAGACATGTATGATAACCAAAATAACAGTACTACCGTTCCTTGTCAACGTAAAAGTAATGAAATTCAATTTTTTTACCTTTTAAAGACCACTTCAACACATATAAATAGTCACCCAAGATCAGGGACACAAGCCCTCATAATCATTGCGCAATTTAAACAAGGGTCTCAAGCCGCAATACAAAGCGTGCCCGTGGAATCCTTCGACACTGTCGGCAGGCGCAATGTAATATATATATATATATATCATGCCCGTGGAATCCTGCATCTCAGGTACATGACTTCATGGAGAGCTAGCCCATGGAATAATAATAATATACAACATGCATGTGGAATCCTGCATCTCGGGTACATGTCTTCATGGAGAGCTAGTCCATGGAATAATAATAATATACAACATGCCCGTGGAATCCTGCATCTCGGGTACATGTCTTCATGGAGAGATAGTCCATGGAATAATAATATCATCCGGGAATTGAACCCGCATCATGGCCGCATGCCCCCCGGAATCCTTCATCGGTGTAAGCATGTCCATGGAGCAATATAGTGGAAGCATACCCGTGGAATCCTTCATCACTGTCGGTATGTCCAAGTAAATTATATAACAAGATGGCCGGCCCTCCAATTGAGAGACGCGGTAGCATAGGAATACAACACTTGCACAACAAAGGCTATCACAAGCTAGCATAGGCAAGTTAACATACTCTTAGACTTTCATTAACATGTAAAATGAATTATCATTTTTATAAACTCAAGGCACTTTCATTTTATGTAAAATCCGAGGATTTAACCCAAAGTACTACGTACTCCTATTCTTTGGAAATGACTCTTTTCACAAAATAAGGATAAGATACTAACACCCGTAGTATCAAGGCATGTCTGCTTTTCAAATCAAGTTACTACACTTTTAGATATTTAATTCAAGGCTTTAAACCAAGTAACTTCTACTTTTAAAACTTAGGCAACTTATACCTTTAAATCAAGTCGCCCTTTTCTAAAACAATTCATTTGTACTCTTTTAAATCAATTGAGTAAATTATTATTTTAACTCCCCATAAAGTCGTTATAACTAACTTCTCATAAATCCATTATAACACTTTATGTCTTTAGAAACTACGACATTCACATACTTCAAATCAAGTGATTTCCAATTTAACCAAACTTGCACATTTTAAATCAATTCAAGGGTATCAAAATGAAGTCGAATTCATTTAAGACTTGTACGTCTACCGTACTATATATTTATAAAAATTCATGCTCAAGAGATAGGGAAAGTTCCACATACCTCTTCGGCTTAATCCACTCGCTAAGTTGAATATGTCGCCCGTAGAATGTCAACCTATAATGACCATAATACGACTATCAACTTCTAGCTTTTCAAGGTAGAATAATTCTAAGTGTAAGGTCTCTTATTCTACGGAAAATTGGGCAGCACTTCCCCTGTTTCTACGTACTTTTCCACCTTTTCAAGGCCCGAAATCAATAACCAACATGCCACATTTAAGGCGCAACAATTCAGCAATTCAAAGGGATTACACGCCTAATAGGACGTGTAAAATTCTGCCCCACAATTCAATTATAAGTCCAACATCCTTTAGGCCATTCTCGGCTACAATATGTGACAACATATAGCTTTTTTTCAATTCCTTCTTAATCCAAGTTGTTATTCCAACATGTTATATCAATTATAACAACTATATTCCTTTTCTTATATAACATGTAACGATTATATCTAACAACAAAATTGTTTAACAACTTTAATGGCTAGCATGCCAATTTTCGATTTTAACATCTCAATAAGGTCCAAATCTTTTCAATCTTCATTCCACATATCACATACACACTTATATAATAACATGTAATCTCCAATTACATTAGAAGGATAAAGATTATTACCTCAATAAGCCCAAATTATTCCAAGATATAAAAGTCGATCCTTAGCAACTTTAGCTCCTATTCCTTACGTTCCAATCCACTCCAAGCAACCCTTAGAAGTTCCTAAACAACTTCTCTTCAAGCCTCATCCAAAAATATGAAGATCACCTTAGGGTTTCATGTTGCGACTAACGGATTAACGTAGTATTTCCGAGATTTTTATGTTGGGATATCCTTAGAATACTACTAGGGACACTTGGTTTAAGTATTGGGATTTATGAACAACAATTGAAGAATTTGTTCTTCAAAGGGTGGGGGGTGTTGCCGAGGCTACACAAAGGAGGGAGTATAATTCTTGAAATTTTTCTAAGTGTTAAGTCTTCAACCTCTATGTGTGTATATATAATACAACCAAGGGCTAGGATTAAAACAAATGTGTGGATGAGATTGGGGACAAGTGTGTGTGGGTCCCATTAGTCCATTTGTCAAACAAATATCTTGAGCCAGTTGGCTCCTCATTCTCGCCAAACTTCGGCCCACACGGGGGTGACACGTGTCACCCCCTATTGGTCCAAAATATTTTATCTCCCCAAAATCTCAATAATTGGTCAAAATATCGAAAACCTTGTGGGCCCCACAAAATCGTAAAATTTCCCGGGTGGGCCCCACATGACCAAATCTGTAATTAAAATTCCACACTTCTTATAAATCCTATAAGTCTCAATACCAAATTTGGGAACCCAATTCCCATTAATAAACTTTTTTCCTTCACGAGGTTCGGAATATTTTCCGTAGGAAAAAGAAATCTTTCTTCTGTTTCAAACTTAAAGTCGTATTCTCTTACGTACGTCCTCATATACATATCCTGGAACTACGGGGTGTAACAACTATTGCATCTCGTAATAGTTATTCCCGTACGTAGATCCTTTACAGAAAAACCAAAAAGGTGAAACTCAATAGATACGAAATTATCACTAGCAAATTTTCTAACATATTAAGTTTTTAATAATGTTATGAGCATATAGGATGTTTTAGGGAAAACGGAGGGTGAGGTGATGGAGTTTGAGTAGTTGTCACGTCATTTTTCGACTGCGACATTTCTAGTGAACCCCTGCTTAAATAAAATGTTAGAAAATAAAATAAAATGCTAAATGGTTAAAAGAGTGCTAAAAGGTTAAAGAGGTGCTAAAAGTACTAAAGATAATGCTAGGGTGCTAGAGTGCTAAAGGGGTAAAATGCTAAAGGGTTCGCGGAGTCGCCACCTAATTAGTTTGGGTGAATTAGGACACCTAAATGTCAACTAAGTTAAAGTCAACACTAACTCCATTTAGATGGTCTGCTAAACTTATGTGAGATTTTGGGCAAGGGTTCTTTATTAATCTAGAGGGAAGGGACTAGGCACCCTCTAAGATCCGCTAACTTGCGGTTGTCCGTTCAAACCTAGGTTAATTATTATGCTAAGAAAATGCATGTTTAAAAGCATTTAAGTAAAAGAAATTTGAAGGTATAAGATATATTCTTTAAAAAAAAAATGCAAGGTTTGTGTACAAAAGACAGTTAGTTTTGAAAAATATGTCATTAAGGTACCTAAATACTATATTAGATATAATAGGAGTAATAATGCAAAATTTATTATGACAAATATTTACTTATGAGATAGGATGTAAAAATGGCTATCATGCTAGCAGCCTATGATTTAAATAATTTTCTTACGTGAACGCTAATAAGGATTTATAGCAAAATGGGTTTCTCATGTTGAAATAATATACTAGCTATCTAAATAATTATGCAAGCAAAAATTATTAAATGGTTTCCTATAACTTAAGAGGGGGAAGCTATCTTCTATTTATTGCTTCAATGTTTAACTACCCCAAGTGTCTTACTAGCAACGTAATGTTAGACAATTATATCAATAAATGAATGGGGTGGGGTAAGAAAACAATAAAGATGACTCGAAGGATGGCGATGTAATTTCGCCTGCGGCTTGGAATTTCTGGAGCAAAGATAAATGCACATAGATGTGGGTCTTCACGCCTGCCACGATGAGTCTCACCATGAGACTCTTTGTTGCTCCGGTGTGTTTCATGTAAAAATAAGAGAAGAAAAAATTAGTGTCAACTCAAACAATATTTGATGCAGATAATTGAAATGCCAAACGCACACACATGCCCACAATTCTATTTATTTGCTCAAAAAATGGCAACGAGCAGCAAGATAGCTAAATCTAAAGCTGGACTTTAATCATGCCCATGTGGCTCCCTGGAATACACCTGATATACATTTATGTATGTCAAGTATATTTAAGGTATATTCTCATATATCACTAAAGATAGGAACACATGGACAGTAAAATTATCCAGCACACACATACTTGAAAACCAACCATTCCACTGTCTTAATCAAGTTCTATCCAGCAAATGAATTAGGAATTGCACAGTTTCATATTTTACTTTAGAAATACCAAGTTGGGCAGTCATGGTATAAGGCAAGGATCCTAGATGTTTGGATTTATTATGATTGCATTTAGGGGGTTGAACGCGCAAAATCTAAACTTATCAAAGACGCATGACTAACAGGCTACAACCTCGTATTCAGCAGTTTGTCATGTGGATCTCGTATAAATTAAGTTACTTTGCTAACACACAACTAACTTATGAAGGACTGATTAGAATGACTGTACTTTTTTACAAGAGAAGGTAGCAACCCAGCTAAAGTTAAGATCAATTCAAATACACATACATAAGCAACTAGTAAAAGAAAATATGTATAACTGGACAGTTTCAGAAAACCAGACGCGACGAACACATGCTTGCAAAAGACGAATTAGACATATGTGTGCGATTTATCAGAAAAAGTGTAGACGTTTGTTCGTGCTGAGGAACCATTCAAATCACCTTTACTTGACCCTTTAGCAGTTGCCTCAAATATAAGTAAGTTTTATATCTCATAGGTAGTTAACAATGCGCCAGGACATGAGTGACATACCTTATAGCCTTACAACTCAGATTAGTGAATAATGTAAACATACATATACAACTAATACTATATTAAGCGGGAAGAATGACAGCATAGAACAGGTACCATAAACCCCAATTCACACAGTCATATATGCCAAATTAGAACGATATACACAGTATCATCAATACAAACGGTGCAAACTAGGCGAAACACCACACTGGAATTGACAGCCACCAATTAAATGGGTAATAAACATATCAAAATTGCAGGAATTAGAATCATGATAGGAATTCGGATTTACCTTCTCCGGACAGCGAACCGAGGCAGCGTATCAAGTCATCGATCCACTCGGAGTGTATTGCTATACGATTTTGGGAGAAAAGCAAAGCTAGGACGATTTTGCTCATTTGTGTGAAAAAATAAAGAGTTTTAGTTTTGTGTTCTTGTTGTTCTTACGGATTGCTGCCGATATTGTATTTTTGAATGCCTTTAGCCAAATTTCTCTCCTGTTTTCTGCTAATTTCGGATGCTTTTAGCCAAGTTTTTTTTGTTAGTCAATCCGCTGCTCCATCCCTGCTTTGCATGTGTATATTGAATGGTTTATATAGCCCTCATTCGGGTTCTAATGTTGGTAAGTATTTATGGTGCGATTTTGGCTGATTTTGGGTGTGATTTCGTGTGATTCTTACTGCGATTTCGTGTTTATTAGGATGCGATTTTTGTGAGATTCGGGTGTGATATAGGTTAGGATTATAAGGGATTTTGTTTACCATTTATAAGATGGGGGGGTGAGTACGTTGGTTATGCCGGATTTTCCAATCCGGAAATCCGGTGAGATTCGCGGGTATCGATGGGTAAAGGAAGAGGTGCGGCGGATGACTTTAGGGTTTCTTTGAAAATTAGGTTTCCTGTGTTTTGGGTTGAGGAGGATGAAGTGAAAGGTTGTTGGGCGTGTGGGCTGAATATATGAGGGTTTGGGCCGGGTCGACTGATAATTGTGGGCTGCGCGTTTGTGTTTAGTGTTGGGCTTGGGCGAATTTGATTGGGTAGAGTTTAAGTATTAGGTATTTAATTTGGGTAGTGTGTTATTAGTTTTAGGTGTATTATTTAATTAGTGGTAAATTAAATTATTTAAATACAACCCTAGGTGTTTTATTAGTTTTAGCTTGGATTTTTATTATTACAATAATAAATGCGGGCGTGCTATTTCATTAGTGCTTAATATTTTATAATGCGATGCCGTTGTTAAAATCTTATTTATTATGCGTATTTTGCGATGTTAAATTAAAATTGAATGGGGTTTAGATTATTATTATTATTTATGCTAAATGCAGATATGATATTTAAGGATTGCTTAATGCTTTTATAAATGCGACGCTATTATTAACGCATGTATTTGATTAAAATTAATTTAAATTACAAATAATAATTATGAAATTGCCTTACGTATTAATAAATGTGAATATGTTATTTAACACGACGTTATTATTTTATGTATTTATTTATTTATCATTAAGAATTGTTTGAGTTTTAATTAATGGGAAATAGGGCTTATGAATAATATTCATGAAATTGTTGTTATTAAAATGATGAATGCGGACGTGAGACTCAAGGCGTAAAAAAATGCAGTGTCGTTATTAATCGCTTATTTATGCATGTATTAATGTTTTATTGTTGAACTTTATTATTATAAAATCGTTAAAATTATTTGGAAAATTTAATGTAATTTTATAGTTAATGACTGGACGAGAGGGTCAAAATTGGGTGTCAACAACTTGTCCCTCTTTGTGTGGAGATGATGGAAGAGTCTTCAGATAAAGACGTTGACTTATAGCCAATTTTGTCTCGATCCTCAGAATTAAAAATGTTGGGCAATTAAGGCAAGGCTGACGCGAACTCAAATCTGTCCCAGTGTCGAATTATGACGACATTGGGCTACCATGGTCAAAACACCAAGGTGGGCTAACGCGGACTCAAAATTTGTCCCAGTGTCGAGTTATGACGACACTGGGCTACCATGGCCGAAACACCAAGGCGGGCTAACGCGGACTCAAAATTTGTCCCAGTGTCGAGTTATGACGACGCTGGGTCGACGTGATGTTAAAATAAAAATAAACTGGCTTGAACTTAGGGGTGTACCGGTATCGACTTATGATGATGCTGTGTTTATTGGTGATGTGGGATTAGTGGACCGACGCTCGAGGCCGCTTCTGCCATTCGTTGGGAAGGTTGGCCCCCAACAAATTGCCCCGGTTCGCTGTAAGAGAAAATCCACGGTGTGCTCCTGCTCCTGCATGCTAAGACTTAAGCAAACGGTTAGTGCATAACTGTTACGGCAAAATGATAACGCATGAATTTATAGGTAATGTAACTGTGTGAGTAGAGAATGTTATCCTGTAAAAATGTGATGCTTGTTGTGTTGATGTGATGCTGCAACTGCTGTGATTTTCGTCCTTGCACGGACACGTTGCGATTGTAAATGCGGATATATTTTCCTTGCTGCAACTGCCCCTTTAGATTGAAGCTCTGTAGACTAAAGCTCAAGAAAAAGTTAGTGCGTAACTGCTAAGACAAGAATAATGAATATATAAGAAATGCAACTCTAAGAGTAGAGAAAGTGTCCTTGCGTAGATGTGATATGCTGATGACGTCGTGGCGTCGTTTTCGTACGGACGTCGTTTTGGACTCTGCGTCGTTTACGGGCTCGGCGTCATTTTCGGACGGGCGTCGTTTCGGACTTGACGTCGTTTTCGGACTTGGCGTTGTTTTCAGACTTGGCGTCATTTTCGGACTCGGCGTCGTTTTCGAACTCGGCGTCGTTTTCGGACATGGCGTCGTTTTCGGACTTGGCGTCGTTTTCGGACTCGGAGTCATTTTCGGACTCGGCGTCATTTTCGGACTCGGCGTCATTTTCGGACTCGGCGTCGTTTTCGGACTCGGCGTCATTTTCGGACTCGGCGTCGTTTTCGGACATGGAGTCGTTTTCGGACTTGGCGTCGTTTTCGGACTTGGCGTCGTTTTTGGACTTGACGTCGTTTTCGGACACGATGTTGATGAAGACGTCATTGTGTTGATCCTACTATTCTTGTGAATTAATGCTCCTGCATGCTAAAACTTTGTGAAAATGTGCATAGCGGTTAAATCAAAATAATGAATATAATGAAAAAATAAAAATTTGTGAGTAAAGATGTCGTCCCTGTATGATGTGTAGGACGCTGCGAATGCTGATATCGTCTCTGCTCGGACTTGCAGGATGCTGCGGATGCCGATATCGTCTCTGCACGGACTTGCTAGATGCTGTGAATGCTTGCTGAATGTTGCTATGCTGATGTAGCCTCTGCACGGACTTGCTGGATGTTGCGAATGCTTGCTGCATGTTGCGAGTGTTGATGTAGTTTCTGCGCGGTCTTGCTGGAACTGTTCCTGTAAATTAAGGACCCTGTAGGCTAAATCTTAAGAAAAATTAGTGCATAAATTTTAAGACAAAAATGATAGAGTTTGAAAGTGATTTTATGAGTAGGGATGTTGTAATATGCTGAAGGTGTCGTTGTTGCAGATGTTGGGGGCGTCATTGTGTTGATACTAGTGACGTCATTATGTCGAAGCTGATGGCATCAGGGTGTTGACGACGTTGATGGCGTCATGGTATTGACGATGTTGCTGATACTCCTGTGAATTGAGGGTCCTGTAGGCTAGAGCTTAAGAAAAAGTTAGTGCATAACTGCTAAGAAAATTAATAAAGCATAATATATATAATCAATGCAGTTAGGTAGATATGAATGTCATCCTATGTAATGTGATGAAGATGTGATTGATGGCGTCGTTATGCGGGCGCGTTATCTTTGATGGCGTCGTTGTGCGGATGTGTTGTCTTGATGGCGTCATTATGCGGGCGTGTTATCTTGATGGCGTCATTGCACGAGCGTGTTCTTGATGACGTCGTTGCCTGGACGTGTTCTGCTGGTGCTCCTGTAGAATAAATGCTCCTGCAAGCTAAGCTTGAGAAAAATTAGTGTATAACTGTTAAAACAAAATGATAAATATATGAGAAATGCAATTCTGTGAGTAGGGGTGTCGTCCCTGTATGATATGTGGGGTGTTGTGAATGCTGAGATGTTGTCATTGGGCGGACATGCTAAATGTTGCAACTGCTGAGATGTTGTTGTAATGCATTTTGTGAACTGTATAGATTGTCATGATGTCTTAGTTGTGTGTTTGCGCACTGCATGGATTGCAATTTGACTCTATGCCCGAGCTGATGCGCTAGACTTTGTTGCGGGTTTTGAACTTTGATTGTTGATGTCTTTTTCTGCTTCTGCTGCTTCTACTGCGGACTTTGAACTTTAGATTGTTGCCATATCCTCTGCCTCTGCTGCTTTCTCTTACGCTATCTGAAGAAACTTTTCTGTATTTACCTTGGTATTGCATTTTACCTTACATTAAAGTGAAAAACCTGTGCTCAAATAAAATTTGTGAGTTTATGGGGGCGGTTGATTCGCATTGACTTTGTAGTTTTGACTCTTGATGCTCGGACGTCTGTCTTTTTTGGACTCATAACCCCTGTCTGGTTTCCTACCTTGTCCCAGTTTTGAATTTGCAAATGGCGTTTGGCCTAATGTGGGTCTCAATGTGTATTTTCGTTATTTGCAAAATAAGGGAAGACTTCCTAATGGTGTGACCGAAGCCGATTTAGGCCGCCTATGTATCCCCATGAGGGAATCAGGTCTAACGTAGTTTCATTACAAGCGAAATTGGGTGAAATTAAAATTTCTAAAGGTGGGATCGAAGCCGAAATGGCCGCCTACATATCCGCCAAGGGAATCAGGTCAAACGTAGTTCCATTTTATTACAGATAAAGCGCAAAATATATTAAACTAACTACTTTAAGACTCGGAGGGCCAAGGCAGAGGCACGAGTCCACTTTTTCAAAATGTCTTCTTGCTCTGCGTCTTCAATGGCTGAGTCTTCAGCAGGATCATCCTTTGCAGCACACAACTAAACAAATGACTTATTCATCAGTTAACCAATTTCCGGCAAGGAGCACTTCCTTTTCTCTGGCGGTTGGTCGATGATTCAACTTTCTTCCCTTTTCGGGCTGACATAATAGTCCCTTCCAGACTGTTTTCTCATCTTTAGCTATCATGTTCACCATGGGCATCTTCATAACCGGGAAGACGGTTATTTTTTGCATTGAGAGGAGCATCTTTCAGCTGAATGACTCCCTCTTTGATTAACTCCTCTATTCTGTCCTTGAGTGTATAACAATTTTCGATGTCGTTTCCCTCGGCACCGGAGTGGTATGCGCAATGTTTGGTTTTATCGTGCCCTCGGTAAGTAGGCCTGGGGGTATTTCTGGGAATTGGTTGGAGTATTCTTGCGGCTTTCAGCTTCTCATACACCTGGGATATGGGTTCAACTAAAGGTGTATAGGTTTTGGTTGGTTTTCTTTCGGCATCTATGCGGGGTTTGGGTCCGTTTGGTGTACGGGTTCGTGACTGTGGTGAGCATTTTGGATATGCTGGTTGGGTATGGTAAACAGGATATGGGGTAGCGCAGTGCTGATAATACGACTGTGGATTTTGAGTGTTTTGGTTATAGTAAGAAGGTGGTGAGTTTTGATACACTAGAAGTTGTTCTGGCCTATGTTCCTGAATGACCATGACAGAGGGTGATGCATATCTTCTCCTCTGTGAGGTACCTCCTATGGAATCTGACTGCATTGTTCTGCTAGTTGCTTGTAGGGCTGTCAAGTTTGTAATCCTGCCTGTCTTAATGCCTTCTTCCACGAAACCGCCCATTCTTACGACTTCTGCAAAACTTCACCCAATTACACTGATCATCCTTTCATAATACGTCGCGTCTTTTAAAGACTGCACGAACAAGGTGATCATTTCGCTCTCTGCTATTGGAGGTTGGACCTTTGCTGCTTCTGACCGCCACTTCAGGGCGTATTCCCTGAAAGTTTTTGTGGATTTCTTTTCTAGTTTCATAAGATAAAATCTATCCGGGACAGTGTCATTGTTGAATCTGAATCTATCCATGAAATCTTGTGCCATGGCATTCCAACCGTCCCATTTTCGAGGGTCTTTGCATGTGTACCAGTCCAGCGCCTCGCCGGTTAGACTCCTGATGAATAGTTTCATGTTGATTGCTTGATTTTTCCCAACTCCAATCAATTTATCGCAATATGACCTTAGATGAGCTCGAGGATTCCCCTTTCCATCGAACATGTCAAATTTGGGCACCTTGTACCCCACAGGTAATTCAACGTCGGGGTGCATACATAAGTTTTCATATTCTAAACCTTCCTCCCCCTTGTTCATCTGATTGCTTTTGAATGCCTCTTTCAATCTGCGGATTTCTTTTGCCACATTTTTATCAGCTCTAGCTCGAGTCTGTCGCTCCACTTCCTTGTATTGATCTGTCTCTTGAGAGGATGCATGCATAATAAATGGTTGGCTTTCGGTCGGATGTGCTAATGCCCCATATTGCTTGTTAGGACTAGTGATGCGTGTCGTCTGCTCGTATTGGGTGGCTTGGCAATTTGGACTGAGTGGGGAGATATAAGTAGGTGGAGGTTGAGATGTGTATGTAGTAAACGGATCATTTTGGAGGTCGGTTTGCAAATTGACCGGGCGAGTGACATTTTGGTGTGAGCTGGTATGTTGCGGTCTTTGCGGGGGGTTTTGTGGAAGTGGAGGCTCAAGGGCTTGTGATACGATTGCATTTGTCCTTTGCTCCGGGAGTGGTGCATTCAATCTAATAGACAGGTTTGTGATATTTCGGAGCCTTTCTATTTCGGCTTGCATGATTTCCATTTGCTGCAATAATTTGGCGAGGTGTTGATCATTTGTGTTTCTCCTTTCTAACACATCTGCATCCTCTACAGGAACGGGGACGAGTCCTAAGCTATTTCGTTCTGGTGCCTCTGGATTAGTTATTTATTGGATGATTGTGCTTCTACCAGTCAACGCGAATCAACCTTTTGGGGATAAACTAGACAAAATAACCCTCTAACAAATAAAGCAAACCAAGTTAATATAATATGCAAAGAGTTGCATGCAATATTTAATAATAAGCAAATTGCAAATCAAGCGCGTGCTCTAACATGTTTGGGACCTCTTTTATGCCAGAGGGAGGCCTAAACGTCACATATGCGAGGTTATGACAGATTTGTCCAAGTCGTCCAACTGTAACGCTTTTGTTGGAAATGGCGACCAAATGACGGTGCACTTTTTCCAATTTCGGCACGTCATGATTAGGTTTGGATTTGTCTATCACCGTCACGCTACACATAATATGCTGGTTGGTCGTTGGGTTGAGAAACCCGTTGACAAGTTTGGTGTTTTCCTAATTGTGGTGTTGATACCAAGGACCGACCCACCTAAGGTAAATGCATGCATGCCTTAAAATAAAGGGTGGTATAGCTCTATCATGAGTTTCTAAGATTTGGCTTTACTGGACGCAAGGTTCCCGAGAGGACAACTCTAGTGAGAAGGCTACGCGGCCACCGGTTAGACCGGGCACTCCACGTATATTACCAACTCTCCTAAATTTGGGTTTTGAAGAAATAATTTTGCTGATGCACCAAGCGCACCTCGCATGTAGTGTGTGATAGTGTGAATTTTCCAGAGTGGAAGAAATATGAGCGGAATTCCAGTTTAAGGAAAGCAGTAGAGAAAATAGCAATAAAAATAAATAAAACAAAATACAACACACAAAAATTAAATGCAAAAATAATGCCAAATAATAACCCTAGATTTGTTGTGGTTAAGAACCTATTATCCCCAGTGGAGTCTCCATTTCTGTCACGCCATTTTTCGACCGCGACATTTCTAGCGAATCCCTGCTTAAATAAAATGTTAGAAAATAAAATAAAATGCTAAATGGTTAAAAGGGTGCTAAAAGGTTAAAGAGGTGTTAAAAGTGCTATAGATAATGCTAGGGTGCTAGAGTGCTAAAGGGGTAAAATTCTAAAGGGTTCGTGGAGTCGCCACCTAATTAGTTTGGGTGAATTAGGACACCTAAATGTCAACTAAGTTAAAGTCAACACTAACTCCATTTAGATGGTCTGCTAAACTTATGTGAGATTCTGGGCAAGGGTTCTTTATTAATCTAGAGGGAAGGGACTAGGCACCCTCTAAGATCCGCTAACTTGCGGTTGCCCGTTCAAACCTAGGTTAATTATTATGCTAAGAAAAGGCATGTTTAAAAGCATTTAAGTAAAAGAAATTTGAAGGTATAAGATATATTCTTTAAAAAAAAATTGCAAGGTTTGTGTACAAAAGACAAAGTTAGTTTTGAAAAATATGCCATTAAGGTACCTAAATACTATATTAGATATAATAGAAGTAATAATGCAAAATTTATTATGACAAATATTTACTTATGAGATAGGATGTAAAATGGCTATCATGCTAGCAGCCTATGATTTAAATAATTTTCTTACGTGAACGCTAATAAGGATTTATAGCAAAATGGGTTTCTCATGTTGAAATAATATACTAGCTATCTAAATAATTATGCAAGCAAAAATTATTAAATGGTTTCCTATAACTTAAGAGGGGGAAGCTATCTTCTAATTTATTGCTTCAATGTTTAACTACCCCAAGTGTCTTACTAGCAGCGTAATGTTAGACAATTATATTACAATAAATGAATGGGGCGTGGTAAGAAAACAATAAAGATGACTCGAAGGATGGCGATGTAATTTCGCCTGCGGCTTGGAATTTCGCCAGCAAAGATAAATGCACATAGATGTGGGTCTTCACGCCTGCCACGATGAGTCTCACCATGAGACTCTTTGTTGCTCCGGTGCGTTTCATGTAAAAATAAGAGAAGATAAAATTAGTGTCAACTCAAACAATATTTGATGCAGATAATTGAAATGCCAAACGCACACACATGCCCACGATTCTATTTATTTGCTCAAAATATGGCAACGAGCAGCAAGATAGCTAAATCTAAAGCTGGACTTTAATCATGCCCATGTGGCTCCCTGGAATACACCTGATATACATTTATGTATGCCAAGTATATTTAAGGTATGTTCTCATATATCACTAAAGATAGGAACACATAGACAGTAAAATTATCCAGCACACACTTACTTGAAAATCAACCATTCCACTGTCTTAATCAAGTTCTATCCAGCAAATGAATTAGGAATTGCACAGTTTCAGATTTTACTTTAGAAATACCAAGTTGGGCAGTCATGGTATAAGGCAAGGATCCTAGATGTTTGGATTTATTATGATTGCATTTAGGGGGTTTAACGCGCAAGATCTAAACTTAGCAAAGGCGCATGACTAACAGGCTACAGCCTTGTATTCAGCAGTGTGTCATGTGGATCTCGTATAAATTAAGTTACTTTGCTAACACACAACTAACTTATGAAGGACTGATTAGAATGACTGTACTTTTTGACAAGAGATGGTAGCAACCCAGCTAAAGTTAAGACCAATTCAAACACACATACTTAAGCAACTAGTAAAAGCAAATATGTATAATCGACGATTTGAGAAAACGGTGACGCGACGAACACATGCTTGCAAAAGACGAATTAGACATATGTGTGCGATTGATCAGAAAAAGTGTAGACGTTTGTTCGTGCTGAGGAACCATTCAAATCACCTTTACTTGACCCTTTGGCAGTACCCTCAAATATAAGTAAGTTTAATATATCATAGGTAGTTAACAATGCGCCAGGACATGAGCGACATACCTTATAGCCTTACAACTCAGATTAGTGAATAATTTAAACATACATATACAACTAATACTATATTAAGCGGGAAGAATGACAGCATAGAACAGGTACCATAAACCCCAACTCACACAGTCATATATTCCAAATTAGAACGATATACACAGTATCATCAATACAAACGGTGCAAACTAGGAGAAACACCACACTGGAATTGACAGCCACCAATTAAATGGGTAATAAACATATCAAAGTTGCAGGAAGTAGAATCATGATAGGAATTCGGATTTACCTTCTCCGGACAGCGAACCGAGGCAGCGTATCAAGTCGTCGATCCACTCAGAGTGTATTGCTATACGATTTTGGGAGAAAAGCAAAGCTAGGACGATTTTGCTATTTTGTGCGAAACAATAAAGAGTTTTAGTTTTGTGTTCTTGCTGTTCTTACGTATTGCTGCCGATATTGTATTTTCGAATGCCTTTAGCCAAATTTCTCTCCTGTTTTCTGCTAATTTCGGATGCTTTTAGCCAAGTTTTTTTTTGTTAGTCAATCCGCTGCTCCATCCCTGCTTTGCATGTGTATATTGAATGGTTTATATAGCCCTCATTCGGGTTCTAATGTTGGTAAGTATTTATGGTGCGATTTTGGCTGATTTTGGGTGTGATTTCGTGTGATTCTTACTGCGATTTCGTGTTTATTAGGATGCAATTTTTGTGAGATTCGGGTGTGATATAGGTTAGGATTATAAGGGATTTTGTTTACCATTTAGAAGATAGGGGGTGAGTACGTTGGTTATGCTGGATTTTCCAATCCGGAAATCCGGCGAGATTCGCGGGTATCGATGGGTAAATGGAGAGGTGCGGCGGATGACTTTTGGGTTTCTTTGAAAATTAGGTTTCCTGTGTTTTGGGTTGAGGAGGATGAAGTGAAAGGCTGCTGGGCATGTGGGCTGAATATATGAGGGTTTGGGCCGGGTCGGCTGATAATTGTGGGCTGCGCGTTTGGGTTTATTGTTGGGCTTGGGCGAATTTGATTGGGTAGAGTTTAGGTATTAGGTATTTAATTTGGGTAGTGTGTTATTAGTTTTAGGTGTATTATTTAATTAGTGGTAAATTAAATTATTTAAATACAACCTTCTGTGTTTTATTAGTTTTAGCTTGGATTTTTATTATTACAATAATAAATGCGGGCGTGCTATTTAATTAGTGCTTAATATTTTATAATGTGTTGCCGTTGTTAAAATCTTATTTATTATGCGTATTTTGCGATTTTAAATTAAAATTGAATGGGATTTAGATTATTATTATTATTTATGTTAAATGCATATATGATATTTAAGGATTGCTTAATGTTTTTATAAATGCGACGTTATTATTAACGCATGTATTAGATTAAAATTAATTTAAATTACAAATAATAATTATGAAATTGTCTTACGTATTAATAAATGCGAATATGCTATTTAACACGACGTCATTGTTAAATTATTTATTTTATGTATTTATTTTATTATCATTAAGAATTGTTTGAGTTTTAATTAATGGGAAATAAGGCTTATGAATAATATTCATGAAATTGTTGTTATTAAAATGACGAATGCGGACGTGAGACTCAAGGCGTAAAAAAATGAAGTGTCGTTATTAATCGCTTATTTATGTCTGTATTAATGTTTTATTGTTGAACTTTATTATTATAAAATCGTTAAAATTATTTGGAAAATTTAATGTAATTTTATAGTTAATGACTGGACGAGAGAGTCAAAATTGGGTGTCAACAGTGGTTCTTTCCATAACTTGAATTGAAATACGATTGTCATTTTCGATCAAAATAAATTGAGGATTGTCAAATTAAACAGTTGAGGAAGATTACCAGAGTTATGAGTGAGCTAGCATGTGGCGCTCGTATTTATATACCAGGCATCATCGGACTGCTGTAAATTCATGGTTTTGTAAGCCTAACCCAGTTCGATAGGGGTAAGGAGGTCGTACGGTTGTTGTTGCCGTTGGACCGCCAAGAAGTGGGCCGTTATGGATGGGCCCATCGAACGTTGGCCTACAGGAGGGAGACATTCGGATAGGAATATGGGGGTGTGGCCCAGGTTCCGGAAATAGGACAAGGTAGTGGATCCGGGTGCTTCGCAAATGAAAATTATAGCACAATCAGTCAATCACCTAAAATTCTTGGTAAAACAAAAAAAACACATCAAATAAATATCAGCATACTTATTTTACAAGTCGTGTCTATGCTCCAAACATGCAACCAAAGAATGGAAAGGAGCCAAAAGTCAATAATAATTTGAAGTAACTAAATTTAAAGGACAAATTACATGTCACTTTTAATAATACTAATAATTGAGTTTCTAATTAGCGACAATTTTAATAGACTAAAACATCAAAACATTAATATCTTATCTAGATTAATATTATCTCACTTTCAACTTTGGTAATTGTTTTAACAAATATATCCAATTTCTAATCTAAGATCCAAACTTGTTATAACATGAGAACAAATGAAGCTACAATTAGAACCATAATATTTGCAAACCTGTTATTAAAAATCAGAATATTTCAACTGTTGTATTTGCTATCTCAACAGAGCTACAGAATTGAAGGATAAGAGCTTATTTGCATCAATCTATATCGAAGATCAATTCCATCGAAAAAGACGATGGTCTAGGGACTGAGAGAGACAAAGAGTCTCGAGAGAGAGTCAGAGAGTCGAGAGAGAAGACAGAGTCGAGAGACTGAGAAAAGACAGAGAGTCGAGAGAGAGGCAGAGAGAGTAAATGATGAAACACTTGAATTTAGTTGTACATTAAAAAAATTAATTTATAAACGGGTGGATGGATGGGTCAGGTGGTAGGTTGGATGTATGTCCACCTGAATCTGACCCGATCCGTCACCCGATCCATCCGCCACCCGATTAAAATTCATGTTTTGTCGAATTTTTGTCCATATAATCGAGTCGAGTGGATCAGATATCCATCGGGTCAAGGTGAAATTGACAGCCCTAGTCCCACCATTATGTTAAATATGTGGAATATGCCTAAACTCAGTAAAACACTAAGGTTATCATTTGTATAGTCAAACATATTAATAATATTGTTTGATTTGACCAAAATTTAAATAACTTCAAAACGTGTCACTAAAATTTAAGGCTTGTTTTTTAATTATATACATGATATTTCCTACGTCGTATTCTGTTAATGTGGAATATACCACATTTAGCTCGCTGAAACTTTGAATTTTCGCTTTTCTCAGGGTCGACCTAATGTAAAGATTTTAGCATTCCGGAGATAATTTCTATCGTAATGATGGAAGATTAATAGATCATTATCACATTATTTGGGGGTGAAATTCCTCGCCCACAGGGGCTCCACCCAATCATTATCACATTATTGTTGCTACGAGAGGCATGTGGCCTGTGCGATAATTTCATCAAAAATTTCAAGTTATTAGAAGAGTACATTTTTAATTATTACTTAATTATATCTTTACCATGCACCTTTACGTGTGGACTTGATACTTTTTGAAGGTAAAGCACATGATTATTTGGGGGCAAAAGGCGAAATCCTTCGCCCACAAGGCCCCCACCACCCCGGCCCGACAGAAATTGGTGGAGAAGGTAAATTATGGTGACTCAGTGGCCCACTAGGTGGGAGGCACAGTGCATGGTGCCTACAATGAGCCATTCCCCACAAAGAAAGAATGAAACTCTCACACTGTGACTGCCAGAGCTCGAACCTGCCTACTTGGAGGCAATCTACCACCCCGGAATCAACTGAGCTACGCCCATGCGGGCAATGATTATTTGTTTTATATATTATGGATGGTAGTGAGATTTCAACTTATATATGACACTTCAATATCATACCAAAGCGTTTGATAATCTCATATAAAAGCTAATTACTTATAGATGGTGTAAGATGATATTAATCTTCCTTGGGGAGTCTTTCATTAATATCAAAGTATATATAGAGTACAATGTTCATCTCTTATACAATAGGAATCCTAAACCTATATAAAAGAGGAATATTAGTCTTACCATAATTATATTTATACAATATATGAAAATATTCTAATTATGGGTAGGGATACAATTATTTCTATGATATACATGTTTACACACCCCCTCAGTCGGAGCGGGAGGAGGTCGGACGCTGAGACTGGATCTGAAATCAAGAAATAACTATCTGGGAAGTCCTTTGGTAAATATATTTGCATATTGATAGGATGATGGAACATGTAACACTCTGACATGGCCTAGTGCAACTTTCTCACGAACAAAGTGTAGGTCTATCTCAATGTGCTTGGTTCGCTGATGTTGAACCGGATTATGAGACAGATAGATGACAGAGATGTTATCACAGTACATAATAGATGTCTAACGCAAAGGACACTGAAGTTCTAACAGTAAATTTCTGAGCCAACAAATCTCAGCTACTACATTTGCAACGCCTCTATACTCAGCCTTGGCACTAGAGCAAGATAGGGTAGCATGTCGCTCGGCAGATCAAGAAATCAGATTATACCCTAAAGAAACACAAAAGCCGGAGGTGGAGCGTCGCGTGTCAAGACACCCTGCCCAATCTGCATCCGTATATGTTACACCCCGTATTTACAGGACATGTTTTAAGAACGTACGTGAGAATCCTAAATGTTAAGATTAGAGACTTGTAAAAATTTATCGGAATTATGGAATTGTCGGAAAACGTAATATTGTGACGAATGGGAGGGCGACACGTGTCACCCCCCCTTTTGTAGTCTTGGACGAAATTAAGCATGGACAAAAGGGTCATTTGACCATTATTAGGATGACAAAGTCTTGCAAGTTGAATAGCTTGATAAAATTGACTTAGTCAATGGGACCACAAGTCTTGATATTTAAAAGAACTTCATCCAAGCCACACATTTGTGCACATCTCAACCCTCCATATTACTATATAGTAGTACTAGTAGCAAGACAAGCTCCACACTTAGCTAAATTTCAAGAAAATTTTGAAGAACACTTCATAGTGCTCTCGGGTTCACTTCCAAGAAAAAGAAATTTTTTTTGTTTGTTGTCCTTTAAGCTCCACACTTTAAACCAAGGTTCATGAGGGTATTGTAAGGGTATCTCAATAGAAAGATCCCGGAAAAATAGCGTTTCGTATTAGTCGCAAGGTGAAAACCTAGTTGCTTTTCTAGGTTTTGTTTGGAAGATTGAAGGAAAGTTGTTTGTGTTGTTCTAAGGGTCTCAAGTGGCGGATTGAAGTGTCTAGAAGAGGCTCTAAGTTGCTAGGGAGCGACTTCGGATTTGAAGTTGGACTAAGACTCGTTGAGGTAATAATCTTGTCTCTTAAAGTGTTACAAGATTATATATTGTTGTTAGCCTTACATGGTTGCTAGCAAGAAGTATATGTGTTGAAGATTTATAAGTGTTATGGATTGTTGTAGCCTAAAATCCGAAATGTCATATAAGCCTTTTGAAGTTGAATTACAATTTGGTCGTTATTTAGAATCGTCGCATGTTACTTACTTGAAGATTGTAGTAGTTATAATCGATTGCGACTTGATATCATGTTATGCTAACAAGTTGGATTGAAAAGAAAATTGGATAAGAATTGGTGTTGTTGTATCTCAAGTTGTCGGATTTACACTTGTAGTTGTATTAGTTTGATATCAATTGTGGGGCAGAATTTTACACGTCTAGTAAGCGTGTAATCCCCTATTGTTAATTGCATTGTTGGGCCTTAAATGTGGCGTGTTTGGTTATTGAATTCGACCTTGAAAAAGGTGGCATAGTTTGTAGAAACAAAGGAGGTGCTGTCCGATTTTCCGTAGAATTTAGTGACTTTGCACTTATAATATTCTACGTTTGAAGTAGGACGTTAATATATGTATTGTGGACATTATAGGTTGACATACTACGGGCGGGATATTGTACTTAGCAAGTGGATTGACCCGAAGAGGTATGTAGAACTTTCCTATCTTTTAAGCATGAATAGTTGCATTATATAGTGCGGTGAGCGTCTGAAGACCTTGATATCCTTTACTTGTTTTAAGAATAGCCAAGTTGGGTGAGTTAGGAGATTAACTCACTTCTTTAAAAGTATTAAGGATGCCTTAAGTTTTTAAAGTTAAGGGACTTGAAGAGTTTTAAAGTATATGATACTTGTTTCATTTTAAACGTATAAGTCCCTTGGATAGGAAATTGAAATTGGCTAAGGTATAAAGGTAATATAACGACTTTATGGGAAGTTGGTTATATTAGCTTTATGGAAAGATAAATAAGGATAAATGACTTGATTTTAACGAAAGGCAATTTGATTTTAAGGCATCAAGTGCCTAAGGTTTTAAAAGAAAAGAAGTCACTTGATTTAGAAGTCTAATTTTATTTCTAAAGGTATTGTGACTTGTCTTGAAAAGTAATTGTGACTTGATACTACGGTTATTAGTATCTTGGAAGTTTTATATGAAAAAGAGTCATTTGTTTAAAGAGTGGAAGTATGTAGTACTTTGGGTTAAATTCCCGGATTTTTATAAAAGACATGTTAGTGCCATAAGTAAACTAAAATGAGAGTGTATATGAACAAGACTAATAAGAAGTTAGGGGATTTCTTAACTTGCTTATATATATTGTATGATAAGCCGGTAGTGTTTATGTTATAAATGATAAGCCGGTAGTGCTTATGTTATGTATGATAGCCGGTTTGTGCTAGTGGTATATTATTCATTACGGGGTCATTCCCCTGGTTTGTGGCATTTGCATATTCCGTGGATTTGCTACCCATGATGCGAGGAATACCTCATGCGGGTCCGTAAGGGCTTATGCTGGTGAAATAGTCCCATGCGGGGCGGATCAGTCCTATGCGAGGAATACCTCATGCGGGTCTACACGACCTATGCGCGGCGGATCTGACTATCACGAGGAATACCTCATGCGGGTCCACGACCACTGCGGGTGAAATAGTCCCAGGAGTAGGATTGCTTAATGATACTGCGGGCGGGTGGTCCTGCTTTGATCGTGAGCTTCCTATTTTTATGTTGTAAGTATACTCTTATTTACTCTCATTGTTAGTAAGGCACAGTGTACTGTAAGTTGATTATCATACATGTCTCCGACTTTGTTTTAGACTTATGATGTAATTTTAGTATTTTCCAGTTTTACATACTTAGTACATATTGTGTACTGACCCCCTTCCTCGGGGGCTGCGTTCATACCGCAGGTAGGGGTAAGCAGGTGGTGGATCCTCATTCTTAGGATCACTGATCAGGTGTCGGAAGCTCCATTTCTCCGGAGGCTTATCTTTTTGGTACAGTTTTTCCCTGATGTTGTAGATTTATGTACATTCAGGGGTATGGCGGGGCCCTGTCCCGCCACAGTTGTTATTCCTAAGTGCAGTAGTCACATTTTGTGGTTTGGGACATGGGGCGAGTTATAATGTTTCTTGGTGATTATGTATATTTTATGGAAGCGGCCTTATCGGCTAGCTTTGTGTTTATTATTGGCTAAACATGTTTATATGTTGTGTATGTTCATTGCTATTCTCGATGTTTACAGGCAGGTGCCCGGGTAGGGCACGATCATGGCTCCAGGGTGGTCGTGACAAAAATGTTATCGAGCGATTAGTCCTCGGAAAGTGCCTACGATCAGTGTCTAGTAAGTCTTGATTATCGGTGTGTTGTGCACGCATCTATAATCGAGGAGTGCGGGACATTTAGGATTGGTTTCCATTCTTCTCTCTGCGAGATCGTGCGATAGAGTTGTCTTATTAGGTTGAATCCTCTCCGACCTATTCTTATGTATGATTATGCCTCGCGGAGCGGCCGGGGCCAGAAGGGCAAAGCGGCGAGGCGCGCTAGTGGTACGCAGAGGATTACTAGGACTCAGGCACAGACTATGCCTGAGGTAGTAGGCGGGTCGGCGAGTTCAGCCACGCCGCGGTATTAGAGAAGGCGAGGCGGTAGCTCGAGAGGTTCCTGCGAGCCTCGGTTCCACGGCGAGGCGAGTATAGAGACTACGAGGCGGTCCGGTTATTGACCAAAGATAGTAGCGAGCGGCAAGCGAGGCGGTAGCTAACCCTAGAGCCGACAGTTTGCGGATCCGGGATTTTCTGGGTTGTCATCCACCCGAGTTTTATGGTTCGAGGTCTGAGGAGGATCCGCAGGAGTTCGTTCGGCAGTTACAACGGACTATAAAGGTTCTTAGGGCTTCGGAGACAGAGTCAGTGATGCTAGCCTCTTACCGGTTACGCGATATTGCGTTGAACTGGTTTGAGTCATGGGAGCTGTCGAGAGGTGAGGATGCTCTTCCAGCTGTTTGGGAGGAGTTCACAGAGGCCTTCCTGGATCACCTTTTGCCTCCTGAGATGAGGAGAGCCCGCGTAGATAGATTCTTGACCTTGAGGCAGAATGGGAGGACCATCAGAGAGTACAACCTGGAGTTTGATTCATTAGCCAGGTATGCACACACCATTGTAGCTGACATGGCGGACAGAGTTCATCGTTATGTGATGGGGCTAGACCGTCATATGATTACTACATGCTTGGGTGTGGCTCTTCAGCCCGGTATGGATATAGCCAGGATGCAGGCCTATGCGCAGGGGATAGAGGACAGAGAGAGGGAGGATCAGCAGCGCCCGGCCCGGCCAAGAGGCCGGGGCAGGTCTCGAGGGCAGTTTTGGGGTGGGCGGCCTCGGCGAACTAGGTACACATTCCGGCCCGGCGAGTGCTCCATCACGGTTTTCTGGCAGGAGGTCTGATCAGCCGGGTCATTCAGGAGCGGTCGAGGGCTCGAGCCGGGGTTTCGGGGAGGCGAGGCGTCGCCGTCGAGACCACCCACATCTCGGTGTGCTCGACGGTAGATCTCACCTGAGCGAGTGTCGTGTTCGCCGAGAGCTTGTTACTCTTGTGTCGGTGGGCCATTTAAAGAGAAGCGTCAGGCGGAGGCGGCATGGGTGGTATGGTGCGGCCAGCGGGATCGATTCTTGTCTTCTTACGTAGTGATGTGCCGGGGCGGTGTTCCGGACCGGCGGCCGCGGCGGTCGTGGTGGTGGTTCGATTCTAGCGGTCCACGTAACCGCATTTATTCATAACCCGGCCGCCAGGATCGGGAGGCTTCCACGGCGTCGTCACGGGTACATTATTGATTTCATCTTTGTGGCGTATATGCTTTGATAGATCGAGTTCTACCTTATCCTATGTGTCCCTCTTATTCTTTGGTAGAATCGGGATAGGCGGTGTCGATAGAGCCTTTTGAGGTAGCTACGTCGGTGGGTGATTCGGTGTTAGCGGGCGGGTGTATAGAGGTTGTCGGTGTTTATTCTGATCGTCGAGCCCTTGCAGACTTGATAGAGTTGGAGATGTGATTTTGATGTCATTATGGGTATGGGTGGTTGGCTTCTTGTTATGCCAACGTTGGTTGTAGAAACAGTTGGTCGGTTCGATTTCTGGCGAGCGATCATCAGTGGAAGGAAACACGGCGTCGTAGGGTAGGTTTATTTCTTACCTCGAGGCCGGGAAGATGGTGCGAGAAAGTACATCTATCATCCGGTTCGGGTATTCGTCTGGTGAGGTGCGATTCTTGATCGATGCGATGGTTAGGGAGTTTCCAGATGTGTTCCCAGACGATCTTTCGGGTATCCCTCCTGAGAGGGAGATTGAGTTTTGTATTGATACGTTGCCAGACACTCGACCTATTTCTATTCGCCATACGAGGATGGCTTTCTTGAGTTGAAGGAGTGAAGGACCGGTGAAAGATTTCTTTGGAAAAGGCTTTATCAGGCCTAGTGTTTCTCCACGAGGAAGCGGTCTTGTTTGTGAAGAAGAAGGATGGGACGCTGCGTATGTGTGTTGATTACAGGCAACTGAATAAGGTAACCATCAAGAATAGGTACCCCCTCCCCAGGATTAATGATTTGTTTGACCAGTTGCAGGGTGAGAGGTGTTTCTCCAAGATAGACTGTAGTGCAGTTATCATCAGTGCGAGTTCGAGGCGAGATATCCCAAAGCGCATTTAGGACGTATGGGTACTATGAGTTGGTGATGTCTTTCCGGTTTGACCAACGCTCAGCGGTATTTATGGATTTGATGAACGGGTGTTCAAGCCATTTTGGATACATTTGTGATAGTATTCATTGATGACATCTGGTTTATTCGCGTCTGAGCGAGAGCATGCAGATCACGAGGCGGTACTTGGGTCCTCGGAGCCGGCGATTATTCGCCAAGTTCTCAGTGTGAGTTTTGGTTGGCCTCGGTGGCATTCTGGGGCACATTATTGGGGTTGATGGTGTTGGTGGATCTGACAAAGGTTGAGGCGATCAAGTCTTGGCGATACCTACTACTCGGCCAAGTGCGCGATTTCTTGAAGTGGCGAGTTATTATCGTAGGTTTGTAGAAGCGGTTGCTTGATTTCCGCAGATTGACTAAGTGACTCGGAAGCGGCAAAGTTCCGATGGGCGAGGCTTGCGAGAAGGGCTTCCGATTCTTGAAGGAAAGGTTGACTACGGCTCAGTTCTTACTCTTCCCGAGGGTTAGGCGAATGCGTGATTTATTGTGATGCCTCGGGTATCGGGCTAGGGTGTGTTTTGATGCGGACGGCAGGTTATAGCCTATGCTTCCAGCGATTCTGAAGCATGAGGAATTACCCTACCCACGACTTAGAGTTGGCGCGATTATTCATGCCTTGAAGATTTGGAGATATTATTTGTATGGGGTTCATGTGGATATTTATCTGCACCACAAGAGCCTCGGTATATCTTCGGTAGATGGAGTGAACTTGCGGCGAGGCGGTGGTTAGAGTTGTTGAAAGATTATGATGTTGATATTCTATACCATCCGGAAAGCCAAAAAGTTCTTGATGCCTTGAGTCGTAGATCGATGGGAGCCTGAGAATGCGTCGGAGAGGCGGGACATGGTCCGTCGAATCCATCGGCTAGCGAGCCTTGGGTTCGATTGATCGTCTGGATGATAGTGAAGTGCGGGTTCGTGAGGTTGCGAGTCTTCCATCGTTGATGAGGTGAAGAGGCGGCGATATGAGGACCCGGTGTTGATGCGTATCGAGATGCAGCTCTTGGGGAAGAGAAGAGTCTATTCGAGTTAGCGCCTGATGGGGTGCTCAGATTTGAGGGCCGGTTGTGTGTTCCCGATGTGACAGGACTTCGTCAGCAGATTTTGGGAGAGGCACACAGTGCTCGTTATTCTATTCATCCGGGGTCGACCAAGATGTACCATGACCTCAGATGTTTGTATTGGTGGGATGGCACGAAGAGGGCGTGGCGAGTTTTGTTGCCTGATGTCTAATTGCCCGGAGTCAAGGTCGAGCACCAGAGGCCCAGTGGATTATTGCAGGCTATTGATAACCCGACGTGGAAGTGGGAGGTGATCAACATGGACTTTGTTATAGGGTTACCTCGTACTCAGAGGAAGTACGACTCCATTTGGGTTATTGTTGACAGGCTGACGAAATCAGCCCACTTCCTTCCAATCAGGACGACGTTTTCGGCTGAGTACTATGCCAGATTATATATCAGAGAGATTGTGAGACTGCACGAAGTCCCTGTGTCGATTATATCAGATAGAGGAGCCCAGTTTACGACTAACTTCTGGAGGTCTTTCCAGAAGGGATTAGGGACACAGGTGAGTCTCAGTACATCATTTCATCCTCGGTGTAGGCGGCGAGCGTACTATCCGACAACGAGGATATCTTTGTGAGCTGCGTGATTGATTTCGAGGTAGTTGGGAGGATCATTTGCCTCTTGTGGAGTTTTCTTATAACAACGGCTACCATTCCGGTATACTGAGATGGCGCCATACGAGGCTTTATATGGCGGAAATGTAGGTCGCCGATTGGTTGGTTCGGCGTGGGCGAGTGCGATTAGTTGGCGGACTTGGTTCAGTGATGGATAAGGTGAAGCTTATCCAGAGAGCTGATAGCGGCTGAGTCGGCGAAGTCATATGCGGATAATCGACGTCGGCATTTGGAGTTTGGTGAAGCGATTGGGTCTTAAAGGTATCACCCATGAAGGTGTGATGAGATTCGGAAAGAAGGAAAACTTCGGCCCAGTACATTGGGCCTACCAGATCATCCGTAGAGTAGGCAAGGTTGCCTATGAGTTGTATCTGAAATCAGATTTAGATGCGTTACATCTGGTCTTCCATGTTTCTATGTTGCAGAAGTGTATCGGAGATCCAGCGAGAGTTTTCCCTGCTAGTGAGGTCCAGGTGACAGAGGGTTTATCGTATGAGGAGAGTCCCATAGTGATACTCGATCGCTGAGTCGGCTGCGGACCAAGGATGTGGCTTCCGTCAAAGTCTTGTGGAGGAATGATAACAGGGAGGAGATGACTTGGGAAGCGGAGGAGGACATGTTGAGGAGGTATCCTCACTTATTCCCTACACCTTAAGGTAAATTTATTTTCCCCTTACTTGTCAAGTTTTAATTGAAGTATTTTTGCTTAAATGATATTGTGTGGCCATGTGTGGCGTTATTGGTATGTCGGGGTTGTAAAGGAAACTATGTCGCTAATTATAAGTTTGACTCCGAAAGAACATTCGGGGATGAATGTTTCTAAGGGGGGAAGAATGTTACACCCCGTATTTACAGGACATATTTTAAGAACGTACGTGAGAATCCTAAATGTTAAGATTAGAGACTTGTAAAAATTTATCGGAATTATGGAATTTTTGGAAAACCTAATATTGTGACGAATGGGAGGGCGACACGTGTCACCCCCCCCCCTTTTGTAGTCTTGGACGAAATTAAGCATGGACAAAAGGGTCATTTGACCATTGTTAGGATGACAAAGTCTTGCAAGTTGAATAGCTTGATAAAATTGACTTAGTCAATGGGACCACAAGTCTTGATATTTAAAAGAACTTCATCCAAGCCACACATTTGTGCACATCTCAACCCTTCATATTACTATATAGTAGTACTAGTAGCAAGACAAGCTCCACACTTAGCTAAATTTCAAGAAAAATTTGAAGAACACTTCATAGTGCTCTCGGGTTCACTTCCAAGAAAAAGAATTTTTTTTTGTTTGTTGTCCTTTAAGCTCCACACTTTAATCCAAGGTTCATGAGGGTATTGTAAGGGTATCTCAATAGAAAGATCCCGGAAAAATAGCATTTTCGTATTAGTCGCAAGGTGAAAACCTAGTTGCTTTTCTAGGTTTTGTTTGGATGATTGAAGGAAAGTTGTTTGTGTTGTTCTAAGGGTCTCAAGTGGCGGATTGAAGTGTCTAGAAGAGGATCTAAGTTGCTAGGGAGCGACTTCGGATTTGAAGTTGGACTAAGACTCGTTGAGGTAATAATCTTGTCTCTTAAAGTGTTACAAGATTATATATTGTTGTTAGCCTTACATGGTTGCTAGCATGAAGTATATGTGTTGAAGATTTATAAGTGTTATGGATTGTTGTAGCCTAAAATCCGAAATGTCATATAAGCCTTTTGAAGTTGAATTACAATTTGGTCGTTATTTAGAATCGTCGCATGTTACTTACTTGAAGATTGTAGTAGTTATAATCGATTGCGACTTGATATCATGTTATGCTAACAAGTTGGATTGAAAAGGAAATTGGATAAGAATTGGTGTTGTTGTATCTCAAGTTGCCGGATTTACACTTGTAGTTGTATTAGTTTGATATCAATTGTGGGGCGGAATTTTACACGTCTAGTAGGCGTGTAATCCCCTATTGTTAATTGCATTGTTGGGCCTTAAATGTGGCGTGTTTGGTTATTGAATTCGACCTTGAAAAAGGTGGCATAGTTTGTAGAAACAAAGGAGGTGCTGTCCGATTTTCCGTAGAATTTAGTGACTTTGCACTTATAATATTCTACGTTTGAACTAAGACGTTAATAGACGTATTGTGGACATTATAGGTTGACAGACTACGGGCGGGATATTGTACTTAGCAAGTGGATTGACCCGAAGAGGTATGTAGAACTTTCCTATCTTTTAAGCATGAATAGTTGCACGTATATAGTACGGTAGACGTACAAGACCTTGATATCCTTTACTTGTTTTAAGAATAGCCAAGTTGGGTGAGTTAGGAGATTAACTCACTTCTTTAAAAGTATTAAGGATGCCTTAAGTTTTTAAAGTTAAGGGACTTGAAGAGTTTTAAAGTATATGATACTTGTTTCATTTTAAACGTATAAGTCCCTTGGATAGGAAATTGAAATTGGCTAAGGTATAAAGGTAATATAACGACTTTATGGGAAGTTGGTTATATTAGCTTTATGGAAAGATAAATAAGGATAAATGACTTGATTTTAACGAAAGGCAATTTGATTTTAAGGCATCAAGTGCCTAAGGTTTTAAAGGAAAAGAAGTCACTTGATTTAGAAGTCTAATTTTATTTCTAAAGGTATTGTGACTTGTCTTGAAAAATAATTGTGACTTGATACTACGGTTATTAGTATCTTGGAAGTTTTATATGAAAAAGAGTCATTTTTTTTAAAGAGTGGAAGTATGTAGTACTTTGGGTTAAATTCCCGGATTTTTATAAAAGACATGTTAGTGCCTTAAGTAAACTAAAATGAGAGTGTATATGAACAAGACTAATAAGAAGTTAGGGGATTTCTTAACTTGCTTATATATATTGTATGATAAGCCGGTAGTGCTTATGTTATAAATGATAAGCCGGTAGTGCTTATGTTATGTATGATAGCCGGTTTGTGCTAGTGGTATATTATTCATTGCGGGGTCATTCCCCGGGTTTGTGGCATTTGCATATTCCGTGGATTTGCTACCCATGATACGAGGAATACCTCATGCGGGTCCGTAAGGGCTTATGCGGGTGAAATAGTCTCATGCGGGGCGGATCAGTCCTATGCGAGGAATACCTCATGCGGGTCCACACGACCCTTGCGGGTGAAATAGTCCCAGGAGTAGGATTGCTTAATGATACTGCGGGCGGGTGGTCCTGCTTTGATCGTGAGCTTCCTATTTTTATGTTGTAAGTATACTCTTATTTACTCTCATTGTTAGTAAGACACAGTGTACTGTAAGTTGATTATCATACATGTCTCCGGCTTTGTTTTAGACTTATGATGTAATTACAGTATTTTCCAGTTTTACATACTTAGTACATATTGTGTATTCACCCCCTTCCTCGGGGGCTGCGTTCATGCCGCAGGTAGGGGTAAGCAGGTGGTGGATCCTCATTCTTAGGATCACTGATCAGGTGTCGGAAGCTCCATTTCTCCGGAGGCTTATCTTTTTGATGATTTTTTCACGATGTTGTAGATTTATGTACATTCGGGGTATGGCGGGGCCTGTCCGCCAGTTGTTATTCTAAGTGCAGTAGTCACATTTTGTGGTTTGGGTACATGGGGCGAGTTGTAATGTTTCTTGGTGATTATGTATATTTTATGGAAGGTGGTCTTATCGGCTAGCCTGTGTTGTTTATTGGCTAAACATGTTTATATGTTGTGTATGTTCCGCTGCTATTCTCTGATGTTTACCTGAACAGGGTGCCCAGGTAGGGCACCAGTCGCGGCCCCGGGGTCGGGTCGTGACAGTATATGAGAGCAACATGTTTGGTGCAGAGGGGTATAGGTGAAAACCATAATCAAGAGTGCCCTTAATGTATCGAATGATACGCTTAACAGCAGTGAAATGAGACTCGCAGGCGTGCGTGAATAAGCACACTTTGAACAACATAAGCTATGTCGGCCCAGGTAAATATGAGATCTTGAAGTGCACTGCAAGTCCTATACATAGTAGGATCGGACGGAGCACCATCCATGTGCGAGCTTAGATTCGAATCGTGGAGTAGGCATAACTTTGCAATTCGCCATCTTAGCCGTGTACACTATCTCCTCTGCGTACTTACGTCTGAGAACATGTGATTGATGGACACAGTCGCGATATCCCCAATAAATAACTTAGCTTTCTCAAATCAGTCATTGCAAATTCGGACTTAAGCAAGGCAATAATCTCATTTTTCAATCTATCTGAGGAGGCAGTCAGAACAATATCATCTACATACAATAATAAGTAAGCAGTGCTACTACCTCGATGAAAAATGAAAAGTGATGTATCACTCTTGCTGCATACAAACCCAATCTGCAAGATATATCTGGCAAAGCGATCATACCACGCACGGGGGGCCTGTTTCAGGCTATATAGTGGCTTACGGAGACGACACACATAGTGAGGGACTGCTAGATGGGTGAACCCAGACGGCTGATGCATGTACAATGTTTCTCTCAGGTCCCCAGGTAAGAATGAATTCTTCACATCAAGTTGATGGATCGGCCAGTGTTTGCCCATGACAATGCTCAAAACTATGCGAATAGTAGTCGGTTTGACAACTGGGCTGAAGTCTCTCCACAATCAATGCCCTCCTGCTGATTTGTGCCATTAGCCACAAGACGGGCCTTATACCTCTCAAGATCCTCATTTTCTCTGAACTTGTGACGAAAAAGCCACATACAATGAATTACATTCACCCCCTCAGGTCTAGGTACTTGTCACGACCCGACCGGGCATGGCGGTGCCTACTACAGGCACCGCATGAGTAAACATCAGAGATAATCAGCGGAACATAAGTAAACTTAACAATGAATTAAATACTAGGTTAGCCGATAAGGCTACCTCCCGGGATATATATACAAAACCAAAAGCAGTTACCTCAAATCCTTTTTTTTAACAATGACCCACAACATATGACTACAGACCTCTAAGAGTTTACATAACAACTGTGACGGGACAGGGCCCCGCCATACCCCTGAATGTACAAAAGTCTACAACTTCAGGGTACCGTACCAAAAGACAAAGCCTCCGAAGAAATGGAGCTTTCCAAGAACCGAACAGTGATCCTAAGAGTGCGGATCAGCAAGCTATGCACCTCAACCTGCGGCATGACGCGGCCCAGAAGTCGATCTGGCGTGTACCAAGTATGTGAAACTAAGAAAATCGTAATGAAAGCATAATACATATAAAGCAGAGACATGTATGATAACCAAAATACGATTACATAGCACGGTTAACAACGGAGTAACGAAATCAACATCGTCTTTCAAAAAGCCCATTTCACAATCTATAAACAATCATGTCGAGGACGCATGCCTCAAAGTCATTACTCAAATATAACCACGGGTCTCATGCGACAATATCAAGCGTGCGTGGAATTTCTTCTTCACTCTGGCGATCATGATATAACAACACCAAGCGATACCAAGAACACGAGTCCCACTGTGTCATAAGAACCGTGACGGCAAGTGCGGTGACTACGGATACCTCTGCGTCACATCACCGGCCGGGCAATCGAAAGCCAACTACGGATACCTCCTGCGCATCGCGATCGGCAAGTAATCTGAAGCCAACTACGGATACCTCTGCATCACGAGCCGCCATATCTTGGCCGGGAAAATGCGGAAGCCAACTACGGATATCGCTGCATTTACGGCCAGGGGCAAGTACGAAAGCTAACTATCAGATACCTCCTGCATCAGGAAACCTCATGGGGAGCTAGTCCAGGGAATAACACTATCAACAGGGAACGGACCCTTATCGTGGCCGCATACCCGTGGACCTTCCATCGAGTCAGTATGCCCAACATGATCGAGAATAACATGACCGACCCTCCATCGAGAGGCGCGGTAGCATAAGGATACCACACTTGTACACCAAGACTATCACAAGCAAACATAGGCAAGTTATTCACACTCAAGGTACTTTCATCATATGCCAAAAATTCGTGTTTTAACCCCAAGGTACTATTTTATTTCTTTAAAAAGTCCATTTCTTTTTCACAAAAGTCACATGATACTAACACCCGTGGTATCAATATAGAGTAACTATTATTTTAAGTAAACCAAAAACAATTTCCATACTTCCTTTTAAAATAAACCAAGACAATACCATGTCTTCCTTTTAAACCAAATCAAGACAATGTCATGCCCTATTTTTTTTATATCAAATCACTTCTCGAACTAGTATATGTTTCAAAACTTCAAATTCTCAAGTCTCTTACTTTTAAACCAAATCCCATAACGGGGAAATCAAGTCTCGTATCTTTTTAAAACAAATGTCAAGTTACCATTTTGAAGCCAATAATAAAACCATTCTTTCGTTTTCATAAAGTCGTTATAACTAACTTACCATAAAGCTATTATAACACTTTATGTTTAAAACCAACCAAATACAACTATAAGCATTTATGAGACCAAGAGGGCTTATTCTTTAACAACCAAGTACCCATTACTAACGAATAAGGTTTTACCACTTTCCAACATAATCAAGTCCTTTACACTTCATATCAAGACAAGGGCACAAAAAGGAAATCAAACTCCTTTAACATACGTGCGTCTACCGCACTATATATTTCACAAATAATCATGCTCAAGAGAATAGAAAGAATCACATACCTCCTCGGCTAAATCCACTTGCCAAGTCGAATATGTCGCGCGTAGAGTATCAACCTATAATAATCAAATACTTCTATTAACGTCTAAACTTCTTCGTCGAATATTCTAGCATAAAATTCCTTATTCTATGGAAAATTGGACATCACTTCCTTTGTTTCTACGTACTTTTCCACCTTTTCAAGGCTCGAATTCAATATCCAAACGCCACTTAAGGCCCAATAATCCAACAATACAAAGGGGATTACACGCCTAATCTTGGGCGGGTAAAATTATGCCCCACAATGCATATTAACTAATTCGATAAATTTAAGGTAGTATCTTGGCTACAACATGCTCACATATCATCCTTATCTAATCCTTTCAAATCCAAATCGTTATTCTTACATGCAATATTTCTAAAAGCAAAATTGTCTACTGCAAGTCTTTTCTTCCTCACATGCAATCCAATTTACTAGCAAAAGAGAAAGGATTGTTACCTTAGAGCTTACCCCAATTTAGTCCAACAAAAATCCACTTGTCTTCTTTCCACAATCCTCCTACAAGCTTGTCAACATGTTTCCTTCTTGCCACCTTTTCAGAATTTCTCTAGGCTTAGGTTTCTTCTTGAATTTCTAGAGAGAAGGGACAGCTTTTAATTTTAGAGAGAAGGAAGAACTTTTAGAGAGAAGAAGGAGCTTTGAAGAATGACCAAGTCTTCAAGACTTGGTCAATAAATAGGACATGCAAAAATCAGATGGGGGGACACTTGTCACCCTCCCATGGCCTTTTTTAAAACAAAGCGATCTGATTTTTCCCTGACCTCGCGAGAACCCGCCTCGGCGCGCTGCCGGCCGCTGTAATCAGAACTTCAGCGAACCCTCAGAATATCCGGCGCATGACCTCGCATCCGGCGCTGGCCTCGACCGACGATGTTGCTTTTACGCCGATCGTAATCGGTAACCTCCATAATTTTCTACTCCGATGTCCTATCGACGAACGGTTGGTTGCGTTGGAAACTAGACTCAACGAACTACATGCTAGGCCTTTGAAACACCTACAAACTCTTAATGAACTAGGAGATATGTCACTCCAAAGTTGACTAAAAACCCGTCCGAATCATTCTGACGACCTATCTTTCTAAAATTTTAAATCTTAACTCCTGTCGTACGTTCTCATAGCATGACCTGAATTACGGGGTGTAACAGTACTAGATCTCACGTGTGTTGTTTATTCAAAGCATTGAATTCCTCATACATAGCCGCATTCAAATTAGGGTCTTGTTTGGCCAATTTTGGGTTCTTTGGAAGAGGAGAGATGGTTTGGGCAGACAAGTTGAAATGGTCTTTGAGTTTGAAGATTTCATGCTTTGAACGAGTTTCCATTGGATGAGTAGGGACAGTGGGTGGCGGAGTGGTGTCTGAGACGGGGGGTAAAGTCGGATAAGGAGAAGGTGGGGGCGAAGCCGTCGGAGGCGTCGCGGCTCCTGGATCGAGCGCCGCGGCGCTTGAAGGTTGACAGGCTTCTCTGAAGTTTGGGTGCGGCGATGCTTGAAGGTTGATAGGCTTCTCTGAAGTTTGGGCACCGTAGCGCCTCAGCACAGGGCCGCGGCGTTGTCGACGGTGTTCCTGAAGATTGCTCACTGGAAATCAGGCGCCGCGGCGCCTCCCCTTAGGGTCACGGCATTGACGAAGTAACCGAGGATATGAGCTGTTCAAGGATGAGGGGAGAGATGGCAGGCTCGTCAAGAAATAAGTAGTCCAGTTTTGGAATTTTGAAAGATTCGAAAACGGGAATGTGGTCTCGTCGAATGTGACGTGACGAGATATGTGTATTTGACGAGTCGACAAGTCATATCATAGATAGCTCATATGGTTCGGCGGAAATCCTAGGAAGACACATGGAGTGGACCTAAGAGCAAACTTGTGGGGGGGGGAGGGGGGGGGGCGGTAGAGCTAAGGTTGGGATAGCACATACAACCGAAAATCCGTAGATAATCATAGGAGGGGACTCTATAGTAAAGAATTTCGGTAGGGGTCATATTGTGAAGAGTTCTAGTAGGGAGAATATTTAGAATGTATTCTGACATTTTAGCAGCATAGATCCAGAAGGGTGGAGGGAGGTAGGCATGAATCAATAGAGTGCGAATCATATTGTTAATGGTGCGTATGATTCTTTCAGCTTTATCATTTTGTGGTGATATATGAGGGCAGGAGAAGCGAAAGACCATGCCATTATTGGTACAAAAGCGGTGAAACATAGAGTTACTGAATTCACAACCATTATCGCACTGAAATGATTTTATACCTTTTCCAAATTGTGTTTGAATGAACTGGTGAAACTCAAGAAATTTGGCGAACACTTCCGATTTAAATTTTAGAGGATATAACCAAACGTAGTGTGAAAAATCATCAAGCAACACAAGATAGTATTTATGACCGAGAGAACTAGAGATAGGAGATGTCCATAAATCGGCATGTATAATATCAAAGGGAGCAAATGTAACACTAGTAGATGATTTAAACGAAAGACGAATATGTTTGCCTAAGGAGCAAGAAACACAATTTTGGGCAAGTTTTCCATTACAAGCAATGAAATTGTTGCCTATAAGAAAATTAAAAACTGGGGTTCCTGGGTGACCAAGCCTATTATGTCATATTGAGGAAGAAATAGCCGCTAGAGTGACGCGAGAGCAAGATCTGACAGCGGGGGTGGAAGTGAATGGATAAAGATCCCACGTGCTATTGCATCTCGTAAGAGGTGTCCCCGTATGAAGATCATTCACAGTAAAACCAAAAGGGTCAAAATCCACAGAGACAGAATTATTACGAGTAAATTGGCGGACATATATGAGGTTTTTAATCATGTGTGGGCATATAGGGTGTTTCTGAGGGAGAAGGGTGGATGAGGAGGTTGTGTGTATGAGTTACCATAACCTTTAAATGGAATGCGTTGTCCACTACCAACTGTAACATATTGAGGATGATTTAAACTAAACAGTTTAGGAATAGTACATGCATGCGCCTGAGTCCATGTACCAAGTATTGTCAGGCTGTTGGATAGAGAGGGTGTTGAACGCCTGACCCAACTCAGTGGGTGTCATGCCGGAGGAGGCTGCGGACGACCTTGTAAGTGGGCTCTGCAAGGGCGAGTCTGGTCCTAACAAACCGGGGTAAGAATACGAATTGTTGGGCTGCTGGTTCTGGTCGAGTTGTATCGGTCAACTGTAGGAAACTGGATGGACTTGGCGCCGAGGCTCTGGGCGGCGCGCGGTCTGACGGAGTGTTGCGTGGCAGGCGAATCACTGGCGAGTCGCAACCCAATTGTTTTGTGATCCCTGTTGTTGTTGCTGTTGTTGTTGCTGTTGTTGGTTCTGTTGACCGCGACCCTTGCCATGACCACGACCTCCTCTGTCGCGGCCCCTGCCACCATTTCCACCGCGTCCCTGCTGCAGTTGAGAGATTTCTAGCGGCGTTGGATCTTGAGGGCGCGTTTCGACAGCTATTGTCTTCTGACTGTGTTCATCCTGCTTAGCACGTCGAGTCTCTTCGAGCAATAACTGTGAGCGATCTTTGTTAAAGCTGGGTAACGGATCTGCCTGTTGAATCATGGTGGCCAAAGTATCATATTCGCCTTTAGGAAGGCCAGCAATCAATTGTAACAGCAGTTTGGTGTCAGTAACATGTGAGTCAACATCAGCAAGTTGATCCGTTAGTAGGTTTAACTGTTTGCAGTACTCAGTCACATTGAAAAAGTTTTCAAGACGTGTATTGTTAAATTGTTCCTCTAAATACACAGCACGGGTGTGCTTATTGTCCTGAAAAATTTCCTCCAAACGATTTCACAAGTCACGGGCTGTGGAGTCAGATTTCATGATAGTAAGAAGTAGATCCTGAGAAATATTACCATATATCCATTGTTTGACGCCGGCGTCTAGACGATGCCAAGTAGAATCATCAACCTCCTGAGGGCGCGAAATGGTGTCATCAATATGATCAAGCAAGTTGTAGAGACATGCATGATTTCAAAGCAGCCAACGAGGAGAATCCGATCGCTTTTCTTGATCGCCAGGGATGGGGATTTGGTTCTTGATGTTGGAAACAGTTAGGGCGGGATGAAAAGAGGGTGACGACTTGGTGGTGGGATTTGTGGAGGTAGAAGTCAAGAATAGTGGGAGAATCCTGATCATCCATTTAGAGAAGAGGGGGAAAAAAGAAAAACCTAGAAATTTTGGAGGGAGAGGCGTCGCGGCAACCGAGAGGGGGGGTAGCTCATCTAAAAAACTAGGGTTTTTATTTTAGGCTCTTGATACCATGTAAGATGTTATTAATCTCTCTTAGGGAGTCTTTCATTAATATCAAAGTATATATAGAGTACAATGTTCATCCCTTATACAATAGGAATCATAAACCTATATAAAAGAAGAATCATAGTCTTACCATAATTATATTTACACAATATATAGAAATATTCTAATTATTGGTTGAGATACAATTGTTTCTATGATATACATGTTTACGGAGGGGGACACCTTTTCATTAATTATGTAATTATATCTTCGACAAATTTATCTAATTTTTTCTCAACTTGCTCAAGTAAAGAAATCAAGTAAAAGGTGAAGATTATTAAGATTGGACTAGTGTCATTTAGTATCTGTAAAATCATATCTAGCAATCATTGTGAAGTGACATAAGGAAAAAAAATTAGTTTTCCCATTTAATGAAAAAAATCAAGAAAAATATTTTTTTATGTTTGGTTTCAGAAAATGACTTATTTTCTGGAGATCATTTTCTCATACCAAACTTATAGAATTATTAATTTTGTTTTCTTCTTCTTTGAAAGGGCAAATGTAGTACTTGCACCCTCTGGCTCAACTTATAAATGTGTAAAGTTTTTTTTTAAAAATGTTGATGTTATTTTAAAAAAAAAAAAAAATTGCTTTTAAAATCGAACTCAACGTCCGTTAAATCAACTAATTGGCTTTAATGGTCAATGCAACGTACTCCCTCCGGATAAAAAAGAGTGTACACTTAGCCTTTATTTTATTTTAGTCAAAAAAAGTGTCCACTTACCAAATTAAGAAAGAATTAACCTTACTTTTCTAAATTTATTTTTGTTAACTGTTAGGTGATCAAATCTCAATACCTATTTAATTATGGATATTTTAGTCAAATTACCTATTTTTGTCTAGAAATAAATATTTTCTTAAGTGGTGTGCAAATGATTAAGTGAACACTTTTTTTATTTGATTCGGAGGGCGTATTAATCTGTATTTAATATCTATATAGTAATATTATATCATGATATAATTCTCGCCATATGGAAGGTTAAAAAACGTCTATATGAAAGTCTTCTCCAAGCCCTCTCTCCATGTTTTAGGTACAAAGGAAAAGATTTTCCGAAAAGTATTTTTGAAAATTACTTATTTTGTAAGAAAATATTTGTTGAAAATATTTATTAAACGTGAAAGTAAATTCTATTTAATTATGAATCAAATAATTGGGGTCCCGCACGTCGGAAACGTTGTTTTCACACACGTGCACATATAGTGTCAAGGATCATAATTTCCTTAAATGAAAGAGATATTGGTACGTATACGAGTTGTTTGAGACGTAAAGTAATAGACTGTTATTGGTCAAATGACGTTGGTTTCACGTTGGTAAATGAAGGAAGAAGTGTACAAAATGTGAATGTCGAAACGAGTCGGAAAAAGGACAGTGACGTCGGAAAACCATCTCGGCGCCGCGGCGCCAACCTGCAGGGACACGGCGCCGGCGACGCCCGGAACTCTCTGAAGTTCCGGCGTCACGGCGCCAACCTGCAGGGCTACGGCGCTGCGACAGTTTTAGAACGTTGGAAGCGAATTAAAGGTGATTTTTGGGCTGACTTTGGAATATTAACTCTCTTTTATGTTGCTCATGAATTCAACCATTATTTGGCTTAATTGTAACTCCGCAATCAAGTCTAATTCATGGCAATTCAAGGTCATTACTTGGTATGTGGAAAGTCATCTTCCAACACTATAAAATGATGTCTTGGGCTCATTTGGAAAAAATACTTGACATTCTATACTTAAACAATTTTCTGAAAATTGTTCTTCCTCTCTTGCAATCAAACACTCAAAGATCTTTCTTCCTATAGCGAACTCTTGAGTCTCCTTTGCTCATTAGTTTGATTGCTGTTTTATCTTGGAAGATAAGTTGTCATACCACCGTAGAAAGGAATTACGGGGCAATATTATCTTAAGGATAGATTGTTCATCAATCGACTCAGCAATACAAGTTACATTGTTTACATCAGTTGTTGTTGTTGCATTCTCATTTCCTTGTTACTACACAAATATCCAACAAATTTAAGATAATATTCGATGTTTCAACAACAACAATGTCTGCTGAAGGTCAATTCAACGATATGAACAACGGCACTCCTCAAGGCAATGACTCTGTCTACTCCACCACTAACCCAGGCATTCCAAATGCCTTCCAACCTGCTGCGTTTGGCACAACTGGTGTCAACAATACGTTTGGCACAACTAGTGCCCCCACTGCCCCTCAAGGCGTTCACAACGCCTATGCTGCTCCTCAAGGCGCTCATAACGCCCATGCTCCTGCTCAAGGTATTCATAGTTCCTATGGTACTGCTCAAGGTGTTCCCAACACATTTGCTATTGGTCAAGGGAGTGCTCCTGCTCCAACTCCCGCTGGTTTTCACCAGGAACGTCCCGAGAAGTTCATGGGTGCATACTTCAAGCGATGGCAGCAAAAGATGTTGTTTTTTCTGACGGTTATGGGACTAAAGCGTTTCCTAACCGAAAATCATCCACAATTTGGGGAAGACACGGACCCTCAGCCAAATGATTTGGCGGGAGGGGGCTTAGGTAACCATGTTGATGACGACATGAAGATGGTTCGTGAGGCATGGAAACACAGTAATTTCATGTGCAGGAACTACATTCTAAACAATTTGTCCGATCCTCTCTACAGGGTATATTGTACCGTTGAAACTGTCAAGCGGGACAAACTACAAAAGAAGTACAACACCCAAGATGCGGGTAGTAAGAAGTTCATCATTGAAATTTCAAATGGTGGATAACAAGAGTGTGTCAACTCAAGTCCAGTAATTCCAAATGATTCTTCATCACCTAGACTTGGAAGGATTGAAGCCCAACGAGAAATTCTTGGTTGGGGCATTAATAAAAAAATTGCCTCATTCGTGGATCGAGTTCATGAACTACTTGAAACTCAAAACGAAGGAAATGATCTTAGATGAACTTATTATCAAACTCCAGATCCAAAAGGACAATAAGAAGGTCATGCCAAAGGGGAAACAACCCGCTGAGGCTAAGGCAAATCTGACGGAAGTCAAAGGGAACCCAAGCAAAAAGTGGAAGTTCCAGAAGGATGGTCAGTCCCAAACAACTGAAAAGTTTAAGGGAACATGCAACTATTGTGGTAAAGTTGGTCATATGGCCAAAGACTGCCGCAAGCAAAAACATGATAAGGCAAAAGGCAAGGATAAAGCAAACATCGTCGAAGACACGCTCTTAGACGATATGATTGATGAATTATCAGCTGTTGTGCTAGAGACCAACCTCGTTGAGAATCCAACACAATGGTTGATGGATACAGGTGCTACTCGCCACATTTGTTCCAACAAGATGTCTTCTCCACGTATACACCAGTTACGGATAAGAAGTTGTTCATATGCAACAATTCTTCTTCCAATGTGCTGGGGGTAGGAAAGGTAGTCCTCAAGATGACGTCCGGAAAGGAGCGGACTCTAAAGGAAGTGATGCATGTCCCGAAAATTTGAAGAAATTTAATTTCTGGACCTGTGTTGGTCAATGCTGATTTTAGGCTATTATTCGAGGCTAACAAATTTGTAATCACGAAAAATGGAACTTTTGTAGGTAGGGGCTTCGCTTGTGAAGGCCTCCTTAAGGTTAATGCTACGCCTATAATGTCGTCTACTTATAAAGGGGCTTCGCCTGTGAAGGCCTCTTTAAGGCAAATAATGTACTTGTATTGTCTTCTATTAACAATAAAATTGAGCCTTCCTTTTACCTGTTTGTGTCTTCTAATTTATGGCACCATAGATTAGACGTGTTAACTATCAATCTATTTTAGATTGGTAAAGTTGGAATCATTGTTGTCTATCGACATAAACCCTCAACATAAGTGTGAGGTGGACATAGAGGCAAAGACTCTCCAAAAAGTCTCCTTAGATCCGTCGAAAGGGAAACTACTCATCTAGAACTCACACATATCAACATATGTGTTTTGAAGTTCGTTCAAGCTAGAGGGGGGGAACAAGTACTTTGCGACTTTCTTAGATGATGGCACAAGGTTGTGCTACATTTACTTACTTAATTAAAAGTAAAGACAACTTCTAAAGCATCTAAGCGCCACAAAACAAAAGTTGAGAACCAACAATGTCAATAGGTCTATAGACAAGTACAAATCTAAGACATCCATACGTATGTTCACAACTATCGCCGTCTTGCGGGATCTTGAAATACATCAAATGAATGTCGAGATGGTCTTCCTAAATAATGATTTGGATGGAGAAATATACATAGACCAACTAGAGGGGTATGCGGTTCCAGAACAAGAGACAAATGTCTTTCTGCTTGTCAAATCATTGTACATGCTGAAACAGGCTCTAAATAATGGCACGAGAAATTTGATAGTACCCTACTATCGAAAGGGGTCTCTATTAACAAGTGTGACGAGTGTGTTTACATGAAGAGGAAATGACCGATTCATTAGGCATAAGTAATGACCGATTCATTAGGCATAACATTCCTCTATGTAAACGACTTGTTGATCACTGGGTGTAGTCCTAGGGTAATCCTAAGAGACTAAGAATATGCTAAAAATAATGTTTTGACATGAAAGATATGGGTGTCTTAGATGTTTTCTTAGGGATCAAGATCTCTAAGACAACTAACGGATTGGTCTCGTCTCAATCTCACTACATCAAGGATGTGCTGAAGAAATTTGAGATGTTCGATAGTTCACCGGTAACGACACCACTGGATAGAAGTCAAAAGATTGACAAACATCTTGGTGTGCCCGTATGCCAGGAGCGATACGCATAGGTGAGTGGGAGTTTGATGTATATCACAAACTGCACTCGACCTGATATCACCTATGAAGTCAATAAATTGGCAAGACTCATCCGTAAGCTTAATGGCTTCATGGTTTCTTAAAAGATGTTCCATGTTGGGATAAACTCGTGACTTCTGTAATGATCCACTGCGATAGTCAGTCGGCTCTAGGAAGGGCACAAAGTTCTATTTACAACGGCAAGTCTCGTCATATTTGACGGAGACATGAGTCTGTTAGGCAGCTGATCACCTCGGATGTTATTTCCATTGATTTTGTAAAATCTAAGGAAAACATCACAGATCCCTTGACGAATGGAATAACCAGAGATCAGATGTACTGCATGTCTAGGGGAATGAGCTTAAAACCCAATCAATAAAAATCAATATAGTGGACACCCAACCTTACGGACTGGAGATCCCAGGGATAAGGTTCAATGGGAAAACTAAACTGTAAAGGTTCAGTTGAGCGCTTCGGTGGAAGCAAGAGCACTTCGGATAATGTTTATCTTATTAAGAAACATAATCCAATGTCATTCCCGTGATAGACAAAAAGTGCTACCTGTAGAGGGGTAAAGGATAAGTTTCCAAACCTTTAATGATCTTCAATAATTGAGGTTAGGTTGGGGAAACTTTTAATGGTTCCTAACGCTCGTGCAGCGGGGTATTGCAGGATATCTTGTAGGAGACCACCTATTTAAGTGCGAGGACAGGCCGCCTCAAATGAACGCATTTAAGAATCCAAGTGTGTCCACGGCCCACGACGGACAGAACATACAAGAAAGATAGAGTAAGGAAAGATATTGTGTTGATACCATTGTATTGGCATATACTAAACATTGACGGTTCAAGACATCACGTTCACCGCGCAGTAAATATGTCTGATGGTATTCTACTATGGAAGGTTCAAGGATACGACTACCTCTCCAGATGCAACGTTGATTCGCCGGATGATTGCTAGAAATGCACCATGTCGTGCGCCAAAATTTCTTCCAAGAGGGGGGATTGTTGGAAATATTTATTAAACGTGAAATAAAGTTAATCCTATTTAATTATGAATCAAACATTTGGGGTCCCACACGTCGGAAACGTTGTTTTCACACACGTGCACATATAGTGTCAAAGATCATAATTTTCTTAAATGGAAGAGATATTGGTACGTATACGAGTTGTTTGAGACGTAAAGTAATAGACGGTTATTGGCCAAATGACGTTGGTTTCACGTTGGTAAATGAAGGAAGACGTGTACAAAATGTGAATGTCGAAACGAGTCGGAAAAAGGACAACGACGCCGGAAAACTATCTCGGCGCCGAGGCACCACCACCTCTGAGTCGCGGCGCCAACCTGCAGGGCTACGACGCTGCGACAGTTTCAGAACGTTGGAAGCGAATTAAAGGTGATTTTTGGGCTGACTTTGGAGTATTAACTCTTCATTATGTTGCTCATGAATTCAGCCATTATTTGGCTGAATTGTAACTCCACAATCAAGTCTAATTCATGGCAATTCAAGGCCATTACTTGGTATGTGGAAGGTCATCTTCCAACACTATAAAATGATGCCTTGGGCTCATTTGGAAAAAACACTTGACATTCTATACTTAATAATTTTCTGAAAATTATTCTTCCTCTCTTGCAATCAAACACTCAAAGAACTTTCTTCCTATAGCGAACTCTTGAGTCTCATTTGCTCATTAGTTTGATTGTTGTTTTATCTTGGGAGATAAGTTATCATACCACCGTAGAAAGAAATTACGGGACAATATTATCTTAAGGATAGATTGTTCATCAATCGACTCAGCACGACAAGTTACATTGTTCACATTAATTGTTGTTGTTGCATTTCCATTTCTTTGTTACTACACAAATATCCAACAATATTTTATGGTAACTGGTTTTTAGTATTTGGTAAGAAAGTGAAAGATTATTTTTTTTAAAATGACTTATTTTGTGAAAATTATTTCTAGGAAAATAATTTTTAGTGTTTGGCTGGAAAGTGAAATGTATTTTTGAAAAATACCTTTTTTGGAGAATCCAAATTATTTTCTAAGAAAATGGTTTTTAGTATTTATTGATAAGTGAAATGTATTTTATGAAGGGAAAAAAGTTTTGTTAAAGATGATAAAATAATGATATCAACTGGATTAGTGTTTTGATGAAACTTGAGTAGTATAGAATGAAGATTGATAATAATGTGCAACAAAAATTGATATTGTTGTAAAAGAAAATGACTATGACTTCTACTTTCCACACGAGCCATTTTATCCCTTTTCCCTATCATCCACCGCAATATGACCAGCAACTACATCCAAAGACCTCAAAAATAGGTGGTGTTTGAATTTTTAAGACCGCTTGACTCATGGGCGAAACTTCAAGATCAAAAGTCAGAAGTGTTGCCCGTGAAACAAAACTTGTTAAACTTTGAAATTTAGCCCGCATTTGGGCATGTATTATCGAGCAGATTTTAAAAATTTGTATTAAAAAAAAAAATCAAGTTCCAAAAACTGGTCTTGAGTTTTCTGGAATTTCCATTTACACTCACAAAACTTTAAATTTTTTCAAAATAAAATGTATGTCCAAACACAACTTTAAATTCCAAAAATTACAACTTCAAAAACTCAAATTTTAATTAAAACTTCAAAACTATCCACCCCCAAGGCCATTTCTGTAAATCACCCAAATATGACTATGGTCCAAAGAACCTATTACTGTCATAATTGTATATCATTCCAAGACTAGCCTCTAGTCTCTTTATAGTTAACCAAATATTCTCTAGCATGGTCCAACTTTTGCTTGCAGGAATGTTGACCATAAAGCCCAACTTCTCAGAAGTGAACAAATGTGCCAAACTCTAGACCAAGCTCAAGGGAAAGCTTTTCAAGCAAAGCCATCTTACCATTCCTGTCATATATGTATATTACCATTCCAAATCATTTAAAAATGGTTTGGAAAAGAAAAAAAACAAACATATAAGCCAAGCCAACGAAACTCATTACTTAGATAGTCAACCAAAAACTTCGGCATCATATCTACTGTATCTAAATTTTTTTCTTTCTAAAACAACTCATTCTCTACCCATTTTGTTGTGGGTTGTGCTAGCTTCTCTGCGCCGGGACATAATTTAGCCATATAACAAAGTAAGATAGGTGACTTAACTTACAACCCTCAATATGAGAGGGGAAGTATCAAGCCAAGTTGAAATCTGCCAACAGTTTGTTGAAATCCAGGGACTGCACGTCATTGCAGAGATCCCGCCAACAGTTTCTTGAGATCCAGGGACTGCAAGTCATTGCAGTGATTAGCCCACAGTTTCTTGAGATCATCCAGGGACTGCACGTCCTTGGAGACAAAAGCAGCACCGACAGCCATTGTGAGACTGATAAGGAGGAAAGCCTTCATGCATCTGTTACCATGGGATAAACGTCCAAGTAAAATCTTGCAGTACTTCTGCACTTCCTTCAAGGACGCTTGACGGGCAGCATCATCCACACTGGCCAATGCCTTCTCACTCTACAGTATCATGAAGATAAAAAAAATCAGCTGAGTAACAACAGCTTCTTAAATAATGATTGATAAATTTCGTTGCATCATTCAATTATAAGATGTCCATCAGACTACTAGTTTCCTTTCATAGAGAGGACCATTTTATTCTACTTCGCTGTTTAGTTGACAAATGTATGCCATTTAGTGACTGAATTATAAACACAGAAATGACACAACATCAATATAAACATGGAAAGAATAACAATGATGTATGGCCTTGTAGGCCCCTTCTAATGATTCCAAAACGGAAACTGTGAGCCATAATTACCTTTCCTTACGGCAACCAGGCTTTCGATACAAGAGTAACCAAAAACTTTTAAAACTTTTGCCGCTCAACTCTATATTTGATAAATTTCATCTTTTGTTCAACAAATATCGCTCTGGTATGTTCAACTACAGTAAGATTAACATACCTTAAGTCTGAGACTGTTTAAGGTCGCCTTCAATTGATCAAGACCAGGTCCCTTAGCAGAATGCACCTTGAACTCTGTAGACAGCTTCTTTATTATTATTAGAATTGCTTCTACATTGTCCAGATACATATTGTCCTGTTACAATCACAAGGGAAAGATGACAGAACATGTCAATAGTTATTTAAAGAAAAAAGGGTCGAGTTTGGAAGAACTAGACCAACAAAAAAAAAATCAAGAACTAAGATTTCTTACCCACAGCTTGTAACAGTGAGGGTTCTGAGTCAAACACCAAATAGACAGCTCAGTAGCTTCCTTTGATAGAGGAAGGACACCTATAAAACATGTAATAATGAGGATTATATATAGTTGTATAAGCAATCACTGATAAATCTAAAACAAGCAAAGGAGCTGCAAAGCCAACATCCAGTCGAACTTCTTACTTTACCTGCCGCAACGGCTTTGATAGCAAAAGGCATTATCTGCTGGGTTAACTGCTTCATTGCTTTGCTCCCAGGGGCAGCAACAAGAGCTACCTCTTTCAGTGTGGGATAGACAGCTTCAAACCTTTCAGTGGCCTGAACATAACAAGCATCACAAATACTCCGACACAAAATAATTTTTTTTCATGCAGAAAACATTTATTTATAGCAACTTATTAGAATATTGAGGCAATAAAGCATAATGACTGCAGTAATAATCACCTTAATACGAGCAGAAGGTGCTGGGAAGGTGATCCTCATCAAAACCTCAAGAGCCGATGAAGGCACAACACGTTCTCCCTTTCTTACTGCACCATTCGTGAGTATAGCACGGGCTTTTGGCAATGATACAATTCTGAAAGAACAAGGAACCCACATTACCACTTGAAGAGCTGATCAAAGACCTTTCCAATAAGCTTAAGAAGAGTATAAATATGTACCTCTCAGCCAACTGTAAGATTAAGTCTCTCGACTGTGGATTACTGTTCGATTTACTGCTTAACGTTGGTAAAAGAAAATGTACCCACATGAACAATCCCACGATTAAATCACTTTGGCAAGCCTATATGAATTGAGACAAGTAAGCGCATGAGACAACGATAAGTGAAGGAGCATTGAAATGATAGATGGCAATATTCCAAAGATTATCTAGAAATGAGATCATACCAATGAATGATAATTTTACCTGAGTGATCGCCCAAATCATGACTGGAAGCTTATCTTGTCCTTGGTATTTCCCATTTTCAGTCATTATTGGTAAGAGACTGATCAAAACATCAGGTTTCCGTCGCAATACCATTGCTAGAACCACAAACATGGCAACCTGCAGTTCAATGACATATATCAACTATGATCTGAAAAGGCTGAAGTACACAATGATCAAGGTAACCATTCTGAAATTCTTGGGCTGATATCAATTTTAGAAGATAATAAGAAGTTGAATGCAGAACATGTAGACAAGCAAAGTATGATCTGAGGCTTTGCAACCTCCCCCCCCCCCGGGACAATGTCTACGTAGGTAGCTGCATGCTATTCTGTAATAAAATATTTCCCACAGTAAAACTGCGTCTGTCGAGAAGTAGAAAAGGAATTGGAAGAAACAAACAAGTTCAGCAGAAAGTCGGAAATTCATCAGTTAAATGAAACAAGCACGAAAGGATATATGCATAACTGTCGAATCATTGATATTCCATAATATAATTAATTCATAGTTCAATAACATTCTAATCCTGCAAATGACACGCCATCATTAGCATAAAGAAGGAAATTCATAAAGAAATCTTCCTCTGTCTAGAACTTGAACTATTCTAAAGGTTCATCTTTAGTTAGAATTTTTAATTAGTACAAAGCTTTAGTCAGACAAGGATCTAATTCAAACATCCATTAACTATAATCACATTTATTCTGGATACATTCCAATTAGTCCCGCTAACACCTTAGGGTTTCAAACCAATATTTAACAAAGACTGCTATGGAGAAAGACACCTCAGTATACAAACAAACTTGTTAAGGAAGGTTGTTAATCAACTTGAGCTCTTACCATTATTAATACAACTGTTACACTTGTCCTAGAAAGAGATATTCAGAATCAGTATAACTTTTGACGTTGTGTATTTTATTACCCTAGAATCGCTTTAGTAGCGACAACTAATGCAATAGCAACATTTACTCTATTCACTAGATTATCTTACCAAACTAAGGCCATAATCCACGTATTCTCAGTTAATCAGGCATTAAATACTAATTACCCATGATGCCGCTCAACTCTTGATTGTATTGAACCCCAATATACATATTGGTACCGGGAACCTGTAGCCGCAAAACACATGCAAGGTTTATATATCCTTTTCCTTTCACCTTTATGGTGGGGACATGATTCATGAAAAAAATAACTTCATTTAATTCCAATCACACATGCAACTGATTCTTTCTTCTTTCACCATAAAAAGACAACAGTAGTTGAATCACTGAAGTCACATTACACATGCCACAAAACTCCCAAATAACATGCAGAAAAGACAAAGCACAAACAGAAAGTGAAAAGCACTACCTGAGATTTTGAAGCTACTTGCTGGACCACCTTTTTGGATCCCTTTGGAGCTCCTTGGTGCTGTACAAGATCGGCAAGAATGCTATCCAATGACCATAACACAAAGGAACCAAGGGCATCAAACGATCGCTTGTTAAGCCAGTCAACCGATGTCTTATAAACATCCTCAGAAACTTGAGAAAGAGGGATCTGTTCAATATCAAGTTAACACATTAAAAGAAGCAGCACTACCAGTAAGACAATAAATTGATTACTCAAAAATTGAAATGCGCAGGCGATATAGCATTTAGACGATTAAAACCACTTGCAATAGAAGAGTGGAAAAAGAAAACAAACAAAGAAAAACAAGATTATTCACTTGGATTTCCAGTAAATCAAACTAATATTTTTACCCAAAAACCCAAGCAAGGATTATCAAATTAAAATTTAAGGACATCCATCCACTGATATAAAAATTATTCGGAAATTAAAAACAGAATTATATACTTTCTATGACACACTTTCTTTTTTAGTCAGTCTAAAAAAAGAGAATGACACATTTACTTATATGACAATAATTTAACTTTAAACTTTATCTTTTACATTTAATGAGATTATTTATAACCACACAAATATCTTTACCTTGTTTTAGACCACAAGATTAAAAAAAAAAAACTTAAACTCAGTGGACAGTCAAACAATGGGACGGAGGGAGTACTTTCTAGTTTCTATCACAATAGAATAGTCAAAACAAAAGTACAAGACTCAATCTTTAGCTTTCTGTACATTTTACACGTCAAAATTCTATCATTTTCAGAAAGAACTTCCCAAATAAGCATGTTTTGAAAAGCAAAAAGATGTAACCTTTAAGCAACTAAAAAGTCAATTAAATCTAACAGAAAAAATAGAGAATCTCACATCAATCATCTTCTCAACTGAGGATTCCCTGAGAATCTTCATCCATGGGAACTGAGATGAACTCACTTTTGCAAATGCACGTCCAAAGTAGTCTGCAAATCGCATTAGCTGTATATCTTCCTGCTTATCAAACGATGCCTGCAAAATTCACAAAAGGAATTCCACATTCAGAATCAAACACAAAATTCACCTAATTTATGTGACTTTTTCAGTTTTAGTTGGTACTTAAAAGAATGATACATTTTTATATTTAATAATACTTTAATTTTAAAATACCTATTTTACCCTTAATCACACAAATATGTATACGTTAGTTTAGATCACAAGTTTCAAAAGTGTTCTTTTGTTTCTTATAATTCGTAACAGGTCAGATTCTAAACAAATTAGTGGCCTAAAGCTAAAAAAATTTAAAATGTTATCAGATTTTTCAAATTCACAACTCACCGATATATCAACGAGAAAAACAGCGAGATCAGAGTTATCGATCTTCGCAGCAGCCTCAGCAACAGTAACCTTCGGTTTCTTCACCTTCTTTACCTTACTATTCTTCTTCTCAGCAACATTCTCAGCTTCATTCTCAACGGCATTCTCAACATCGCTATCATACTCACCGCCGTTATCAATGACAACGGTGTTACTTTCAGCTTCATTATAAAGCCTGTGAGACTCAACTATACGCTTACGTCTCTCCTCCGCATGTTGTTCTATCGATCGGAAAACATCACCGGAGCTATCACCGGCGTTCCAGTTGCCGGAAAACTCCTCCTCCTCCGCCTCCTTCGACTTACCTGACTGTTTTTTGTTCTTCTTTTGATACGACACCGTTTTCCATCCCTGATCAGCTTCAATTAACATAGAATTATCATACTTTTCCATGATTAATTAATTAAAAAGGAACAAAAACAATTTATTTATTTTTTTGCAAAATGAAACGGAAAACAATTTCTTCGTTTCCGTTTTCCTCTCACTGTTTGAAAAAAATTAACGGAAAGTAAACGTCGGTTTAATTTAGCTCGTCGGAGTTATGCAATGATGATCGGAGCATTTGGAGGAGGTTGCTGTTTATATAGGAGTGTTGAAGTCGGGTCGGGTCAAGAAGAGATAGTGAGAGAAGAGTTTTTACACGTGGATGTGTGAAGCGTCATGTTCATTGACTATTTTGCCCTTATCTTATTTGATAAATAACACACAGTTGCTATTGTATGTCAGACTGGGATCAGGCAATGTGGTTTTGATCTGGTGTTGTGACACCTACGATAAGCTGTCATCGTAACTAATCTAACCCCCTTATAAGTTTGATGGTCAAAATTGACTCCTCCAGTTATACATAACGTCTCTATGACACTATTTTAATACGGAAATTTTTAGGTCAAGATTACCTACATTTATTTCACTTTATGACTTCAACTTGTCAAAGGATTTAATGAATAATGAAAAAAAGTTAATCACACATGTATTGATGATGAGGAAAGTTACATATTATACTTATTATCGTGAAACCTAACTATTATGATTGATTGAGATAATTTTTATATAAGTGAGAAAATATATGTAAAAAAAGTAGTTTGATGCACTAATTTTTCGCTATACGCGGGATTCGTAGAAAAGTCGGATTACAAGGGTCTATTGTGAGAAAATGTATGTTTTAAAGGTAAAATAGTTTAGTGAAATATTAGTCATTTTAAGACAACAATATTATGTTGGTACAATATGATAACGATAATCGGATAAGACGGATAATTTAGTATTAAGTTGGATAAGATTTTTATTACGAATGTCATGAAATGTTTTAATAAGGTTAATGTGTCATAAATTTAAGGCAATATATCTATATTGGAGTCGTTGTTGGGGCTTGGGCCCGACCCATATTTATTTATAACTTTATCGGTGCTAAATTAATTTAAAGACACCTAAAATTTTACGGAAAATAAACTCTTCATTAACTTTTTATCTCGGATTTCCTTGAAAGCGCGAGAGAGAACTGATGATGATGTTAGGCGTTATCTTTCTACCTCTTACCTATTCGGTGCTTCTGTTTCTTGTCGCCTCTTCCTCCTCCCCTCCTCCATTTATTTCTCGATATTTCTTAATTGATGAACATCTTATGTTAAATCATTGATTAAAGGAGTGTTTTATCGATAATTAATCCCCTCTGATTCAATTGATTTTCTTTCTTTGATGTACGATCATGTTAGATCGAATGCTTCCTCCATCAAATTTTTACACTTTCACGGTTAAAGGTATGAACCGCCCTTCTTCTACTTCATTTTTTCTATATTCAATTAACATTGAAGAGTCGAATTAAAAGAGTCTTTGAATGCGATCTATAAAAATAATCAAGAAAATCTTAAATAATATTTTATAACAATAATAGTTCTTTCTTAATTTCAATTTTTATTATATTTTCAATATCAAAGATTTTTCGATGTAAAACGATAATGTCATGAAACTATTTTTTTAAAAATACAAAAATATTCTTGTCAATGGATTTTTATTGTTTTATTCCAAAATAAATAAAATCAAGTGGCCATGCAAAGTAGTAAATCTATATGATTAGTCTTAATAAATCCAACAAATGGGGACTAAAGTCACATTTTTTTTTAATTATTCCACAAGCACCATTGTACAGCCTCAACACAGCATAGCATAGCTCCACTTTTACTCCACGTTCTATATTTAAATACAAATAATTAAAAATACCATAAAAGGAAGTCAAAGGGAATTATCAAGATCCATGGCATTTCTGAAAATAAACTTAACAAATAGGGACCAAACAGGGAGAACAAAAGTGCGATATTTGCAAAGACTTTTTCCCCATCCCTTGATGGGCCCAGTAATGGGTAGTAGTTTTGAGATAAATTTGAAATTAATGGTTTGGTGAGGATATTTTAGTAATATTCACAAATAGATTCATTGAATCTCAGAATATTGGCAGTTTGTTAGACTTTAGAAAATTGACATAAATGGTCTACTATTTAAGGAAAAATAGTAGTAATTAATTATTAGATTGTTTAAATCTCTATGAAAAAAATATATTTTTTTTTAAAATTATTAAATTATAAAGATATACTAATTTTTAGAAACATAGGATAGAAAATAATATTTTAAATATTTTAAATCTATTAAAAAGAATATTCTAGTGAATTTGCATAAATATGGTTCAAAGAGAAAACTGTTTATGTTTCTCAAAAATACTTCTATAATTATACGTCAAACGCCCTAACAAATTTTCTAGAAATAATTTTTGCATAACTACTTTTAAGAAACATAAACACTTTTTCAGAAACTTATTACTTTTATTTTGGACCATATAAGAGCACATAGATTTATTAGAGTGGTCAATCCTCATTATTGGATTATTAGACCATAGATTTTTTGAGTAATACAAGATTATATGGTTTATTGTGATAAATTGGGGAAGCTTACCGTGTCCATTCATTTGGTCTTTTTTAGAACTTGGTATTTTGCAAATTTTGATAGTAAAAATTAAAATTAAAGGTATACCTATACTCTTACCATATGTACATTGGCGATTCAAATTCAAGCGTTGACTATTAAAAATTGACTTTTGATGGCGTAGCGGTACCTCAAACTCCACTCACTTCATCGAATGCAAATTCGGCAACAAATTACACAAAAATTTGACTTTTTATTTGTAAGAAAGTATGCATAAATTCTAAAATTCAGTTAAGAAAATGAGATTATTTATCTGAATTTATAGATAACGAAAGGGTGAGATGAAAAGTTGTAATCCAAAAGATGCCTTTTGGATGCACTCCAAAAGATACTTCTTCTCATTTTTTATTCGCACCTTAAAATCTCAACAATAATAATATTAAGTTTACTAAAAAGAAAACTATATAACCATTTAATTCTGTCATGCTGCTTGAATTTTCCAAATATAAATAATTTGTGGAGAACCCGACATACACATTAGGAGCATATGGAGCGCAATGGGTTTATTTGAACTTTGTTTTCCTGAAAATTACACTCAATCAACTATATATAAGATTAAAAATGTTTTTATGCGTATATAATATATATGTTAATATTCTTTTGACTTATTTACATTTTTATATTCAGAATTTTTTTAGTGAAAATTCTGACTCACTCGACACACATCCAACATTATATTTAGTGAATTTGAACAATTATATGAAAGAAAGTAACATAAGTATTTGGAAATTTTCTCCCTTCTCATTTCTTGAATAGTTGATCACCTATATATACATGTATATCAAGACTAAAAATAAGAAATAATAATAAACCTATACAATTTTGTCTCAAATCTATTGGCTATCCTCTAACAAACTTTATTCCTTTATAAAGATGACATTGTTCAGGTGTGCTTGCTGATCAAGAATTGTTGATTGTGTGGTCGGTGTTATTTTGTGAACTATATACGACTAAGATGAATTTGAATATTGGTTGAGGCTTCTGTGCACAAGTTCTTGTATGAAGAATGCGCCTCTCTTGTTTTAACTTCTGAGCCCAAACGAACTAAATGAGATTTTCCAGTTCTTTTTCACAGCAATGGAAACAAACATCTAACAATAGTCATTTTAACTACTGGAGAAAATGTTTCATTATAGTCAATGTCCTCTTGATGAATATCCCCTCTAATGACTAGTATTGCCTTTAGCCTTTTTATACTACTATCACAGTGTTTCTTGATTTTGAACATTGCCTTCCTATTCCTAGGTAGAAAAATTTCATCCCAAGTGTGATATCTTTCAAAGCATTCGTTTCACTTCTTATTGCTTCTATCCATCCTAGGTGTTTAGATGCTTGATGGTAAGTAGTTGATTCAATAAAAGAGGTAACTAATTGATGAGTGTTTGATTTGTAAGAGATAAGAATGAGAAAGGTAATTTAGTAGGCTCAATGGGTGTAGCAAGGCAAAAGTTAGTAACATCACAAGTGTAGATGCTATTATATATATAGTCTTGCAGATAATAAGGCTGCACACCCTTGTTGTGTCTAGATGACTTCTTAGTTTCCTCAGGTTGAATAATTGGTGATGGATTTTCTGATACAGGTGGGATTGAAGATATGGTGTTATCAGTGGGTGGAGTAGGTTGTTTAGGTGAGGAATATGGTGTTTAATTAGGTGATGTTGGAATTTGAGGTGATGTGTTACTCTTGTGGTTAAGCTGGAGGACTAGGGTCTTGTGATTAATCTCTTGGAGGAACATTGAATTCATCATGAGCATCAATGTCTTTGGTGATAGAAAAGGGGAGGTAGGTTATGTATTGAAGTTGTTTTGGGATAAAAAGCGAAAAAATGTGTTCATAAAATTTCACATCCTTTGAGACAAATATTTTCTCTGTCTCTATTTCCATTAACTTGTGACCCTTCTTCCCAGTAGGATAACCTAAGAAGATGCATTTTCAAATGCATAAGACAAACATCTAAAATATTTTAATGACAAGTAGCATGGTTTCTTGCCATATAATACCTCATATGGTATTTTGTTGTGAAAACCTTTGAAGGTAACATGTTGATTAGGTGAGTTGCTGTCAAGATGCACTCACCCCAATATGAAACAGGTAGTCTGGACTGGAATAAGAATGCCATTGTCATTTCCAGCAAGTGTCTATGCTTCCTCTCAATAATTTCATTTTGTTGAGGGATAGCAACAGATGATCTTTGATGTATTATTCCCTGTATCCTTAGGTAATTAGAAGCTTCAAAACTTCTGCCCAATTTCAATGCATTATCTGATCTTATCACTTTGACCTTTGGATTGAACTGCCTTTCCACCATTTGTGAGAAGCTTTGCAAAATATGGAATGCATTGCCTTTAGCACTCATCAAAGAGGTCCATGTACCCTTACTGTAATCATCAACAACAATTAAAAAATACGTATAGTTGTTATAGGTTGGTACTTTGTAGGGTCTCCATGTGTCTATGTGTACTAATTCAAATATGGATTTAGTGGAAGTTTCACTAGTAGGAAATGACAATCTTGATTGCCTTGCTAATGGACATATATCACAAAAGCAATATGTAATTGATGGAGAATGAGATAAAACTGATAAATTTCATTGATGAAAAGGGAAAATGCCCAAGTCTGACATGCCACAGTCTTGCATTAGAAACAACATTACTATAAGAATGAATAGAAACAGACTTTGAATTTGAAAGAACAACATTGTCTGCTGACCTAGGGAATAAAACTGAAGCATTACTACTTATATCTACAGAAGATAACACTAAAACAGACTCTTGACAATAAACTAGACTTCCTATTACTAGGCTGCAGCAGATATATTCCTTCTCCTGCTTCACCAAAAGCTTGTGGCTTCCTCATTGAAGGGTTCTACAATATACATCCAATACTAGTGAAAAATATAGTACATGAAAATTGATAACAGAACCTATGTACTGATAACAAGTTATATCTGAAACTAGGCACATGAAGAACATTTCTTAAAACAACATTAGGAAGAATATACACTTGACATATATGAGGTGACAATGATTTTATGGAAGTTTGGAAGATTAATGTGTAAAGGTTTGTCAAGAGTTGTTAGGGACAAGAAAGCATTTGAGTCAAAATACATATGCTCAGAAGAACCTGAATCTATTATCCAGGTGCTAGAGTTAAGAACTAAGAAACAAAAATTTGATATATTTGAATATAGTACCAACCACTGAGTTTGTAGTTATTTCTGAGTTTGCAGTGGAACTTCCTTCTCCTATTTTTGCCTGTTTTATCATCTGTATGACCCAATCCTTGTTAGGATGCCGATTCATCTGGTTCACCTTCATTCCTTCATTAGGATTAGTTTCATGTTCTTCCCCTGTCATGGAAGCATTGCTCCCGATTTGTCCTTGATTGTTTCTCTGGTTGGTAAATGGATAATCCTTAGAATATCCCACCGACCTGTAGCAATCATCTACAAAATGTCCTACTTCCTTTCAATAGGTACAACTGGCATTGAGGTTGAATTTTGCCCTTCTTTTGTAGTTTTCAGTTGTGAACTTCTGACCTTGATTTTCACCTATTTGAAAATCATTGTTGTGCTTCTGCAAAGTTTCTTGAGGTCTTTGAGGCTATTTTTCATTCTTAATATAATTCTGAGGTTGAGATTGTGTTCCCACCATGAAGGATGAAGAATCAAATCCAGTGAGTGGGTTCATATACATCTCTCTCTGATTTTCATCCTGTAAAATCAGGGAGTATACTTGATTGATGGAAGGCAAGGGGCTAAGTATTATCACATTTCCTCTTGCTTGTGAATAGACATCATTCAATCCGATGAGAAATAGAACGAGTCTTTCATCCTCAAGGGACCTCTGCAGTCTCTCCTTCCCTTCACAAATACAAAGGCAACTGCATTTTATGTTAGTGTTTAGATAATCAAGTTCATCCCACAACCTCTCCAGTTTAGTGAAATATCCAGCAATATTAAAACTACCTTGAATTAATTCATTCAATTATTTCTATAGATAATACAATTTGGCTCCACTAAATTGACCAAATCTATGTTCAAGGCTAGTTCATAGTTCTTTGGCAGTCTTTGAGTATATCACTGAATCAACAATCTCCTTTGACAATGAGTTGAGGGGCTACGAAATCACCATGTCATTGCATCTACTCCATGGTTGATAGTTCTTGGATGTGAGATCTGGAGCAACATGGAGTCCAGTGATGAAGTCATTCATTTTTAGCTGAGAGAGCAATCAAAGTTGTTCTCTTCTACCCTTGATATACTTTCCATCAAAGGGGTTGACAACTAATGCCATTCTTGGGGCATCAGAAGAGTGAATGCAAGGTTTGAATATATATTGTTGCTACTACCAGAACTTTCTATTGTTTACACAGTAGAAGTTGTTTAGTTCTCCCATAATGAATTTGAGGAGAGAATATAGGTGTCAGCTATGGTTTAGGATAGAGTAGCATCCAATAAACCCTAATGGACATGGGGCTTGTTTTGGACCAGACTTTATGACCTTCTTCGTTGAAGGAGAACCTCAAACATATAGGGCTGTTATGGAATCATCCGATTCACCTTACTGGAAAGAGGCTATCCAAAGTGAGGTAGAATCCATTATGCAAAACAATACATGAAAATTGGTTGATCTTCCTCCGAAACAAAAACCAATAGGCCATAAATGGATTTTCAAACGAAAATTAAGGTCTGATGATACTATAAAAAAATACAAAGCTCGTATAGTAGTCAAAGAGTATCGACAAAAAAAAGGTGTAGATTTCTTTGATACTTACTCACCAGTAACTAGAATTACTTCTATTAGGACGATAATTGCTATAACGGCTATTCACAATTTGGAAATACACCAAATGGATGTGAAAACCGCATTCTTAAATGGCGAATTAGATGAAGAAATTTACATGGAATAACCCGAAGGGTTTGTTGTTAAAGGTCAAAAAAAGAATGTTTGTAAATTAATTAAGTTTTTATACGGACTTAAACAAGCTCCAAAACAATGCCATGAAAAGTTTGATAATACACTATTATCCAATAGATTTCAAATAAATGTATGTGACAAATGTGTCTACGTTAAAGAATGTAAGAATGCATGTGTCATTATATGCTTATATGTTGATGATATGGTAATTATGGGAATAAGTAAGAATGTAATTAACCAAACTAAGAAGATATTGCATGCCATTTTTTATATGAAAGATATGGAAATAACGGATGTCATTCTTGAAATTAGAATTCAAAAGAATTTTGATGGTTACATACTAACTCAATCCCATTAAATTGAGGTCCTTAGAAAGTTTGGACACTATGACCATCGACCGGTTGTTACACCATTTGATTCCGCTAGTCACCTTAAGAAGAATCAAGATGAAAGTGTGTCTCAATTGAAATATACTACAGTTCTTGAAAGCTTGATGTACATAATGAATTGTACACGACCAGACTTAGCATATACAGTGAGTCGACAGAGTCGCTACTCACATAATCCAGGAAAAGATCATTGGTTTGCACTAATTAGGGTACTCTGATATCTAAAGTATACAATGAACTATGAGTTGCATTATACAAAATATCCTCCTATTTTAGAAGGATATTGTGATGCTAATTGGATTTCCAACCATTCGGAAAGTAAGTCCACAAGTGGTTATGTATTTACACTTGGTGGATCGGCGGTGTCTTGGAAATCATCAAAGCATATCGTGAATACACGATCGACTATAGGAAGCGGAGTTTGTAGCCTTGGACAAAGCTGCCGAAGAGGCGGAATGGCTAAAAAACTTCCTAGAAAGTATTCCTTTGTGGACAAATCCTATTACAGCCATTTGCATACATTGTGATAGTATAGCTTCTCTTACGAGGACAAATAACCAAATATACAATGGCAATCGAGGCATATAAGGCGGCGTCATAATACTATACGTAGCTTGCTAAAGAATGGAATTATCTTCATTGACTATGTAAAATCGAAGGACAATATAGCGGATCATTTGACAAAAAACCTTAATAGAGAGCAAGTCGTATTTACATAGAGGGGAATGAGATTAAAGCCAATACAATGAGTCATTACTTGGCGGAAATCTAACCTAGCAACATTGGAGATCCCATGGTCTAGGTTCAATAGGATAACTAGTTGGCGAAGACTCAATGAGCATAGAACACACACATATGTTTATTCCTACGGTGAACCAATATGTGTTAATCCATTGATGCTTAAGGGCTGAATATTATTCTTAATAATACTAAAAGCCATTATGGTGGGATAGTATGGACTATTCTTGATTGGTATTACCTATATGAGATTGATGTGGGGTCGTACGTTCTCTAAAAAATCTCAAGAAGAAGGAGTTGTTCACGACCGAAATGAACACAACCATAAGAATTGAAATATATTGGTATGATGTGTGTGATATTTATTGTTTTGATTTACTACAAAACGTGAATAGTTCAAGACATACGTTCACTATTTCACAAAGTAGATCCGACAAGTATTCACTACGAACGGTTCAAGTCCACAAGACACATTTTGTCACGACCCGATTCGGGCCCGCGACTGGTGCCTTACCCCGGGCACCCTAGTGATACAACATCAGAGAAAATCAGCGGAAATAAAAACTTAAACATGAAACAAGACATAAAGTAAGAAACAGGCTAACCAAAACCGGTCACCTTCCCGTATATATATATATAAAACCGAACAGTTAAAATCCTTTACAAACCCCGCCACAAAAGATTACATGCACTTAAGAATGTAACAAAACTATGACGGACGGGGCCCGCCATACCACGAATGTACAAGTACCTACAATGACAGGACTATACCAAAAGATAAGCCTCGGAGAAACGGAGCTTCCCAAACGCTGACTGCGATCCTATGGCGAGGATCAACAAGCGGTGTACTTACCTGCGATGAACGCAGCCGGGAAGGAGGTCGATAACAGTACAAGTATGTGAAATCGAAAATCAGAATGAAATCACATTTCATCATTTTATAAAACCATTTCGCAAAAAGTAAATAGTTATGTCAAGTAAGGGACGCATGTCCTCAAAATCATCACTCACACATAACTATGAGTCTCACGCCCACAATATCAATCAGGCCCGTGGAACTCCTTCTCACCGCCAAGATACATGATGTAAAACAACACCCGTATGTGAACACGAACACTAGATCACGCTGCGTCATCAAACCGATCGGGCGAAGTAGAATAGCCAACTACCAGTCCGAAAGCTAGTCATAAAACTTCACGGGCCAAGTACGGAAGCCAACTACCAGATCCAAACCAGCCACGCAACTGGCCGAGGCAAATATCTTAAGCTAGCGTACCAGAGCCTATCGTCTCACGAGATATGACCGAGGCAAGTATCTTAAGCTATCTACCAGAGCCTGCCGATACACGAGAAATGACCAGGACAAGTATCTAAAGTGTGCCTGTAACCACATGTACAAATCAAGCCCGTGATCGCTCGTCACCGCGGCAAGCCTCATGGATTAACGGTCCATGGACTAATAACAAAATCCTCACAATGACCGCATGCCTCGGCATCTTACCTCGGTATAAGCATGGCCATGAAAACCATCCTACTGGACGCATACCCGTGGACCATCCATCGTGTCAGTATGTCCAAAAGAAATAACAAGATAATACTCAAAGTGGACGCATACCCGTGGGCCACCCAACGTGTCAGTATGTCCAAAAGAAACAACAAGATAATACTCATGGTAGGCGATACGCGGACCATCCAACGTGTGTATGTCCAAGCAATCAATCGATAGCGCCTCCCGAGAGACACGTGAGTACGTAATCAAAACACTTGCACAACAAAGGCTATCACAACAAGCATAGGCAAGTTCAACGATTTTCATTTTATGTCAACAATCCGGTTTCAACCCCAAAATACTACATACTTTCATTCTTTCAAAAAGACCTCTTTTTACGTAAAAGCCACACGATACTAATACTCGTAGTATCAAAACACGTTTTCTTTTCAAACCAAATTACTTCACCTTCGTAAAAATCTTTACAAGACTTTTTAAAATCAAGTACTCTATACTTTTTAAACCAAGTGCTTTTCTTTTAAAACAACATCAAGTATACTTTTAAAACCCAAATAACTTACTCTTTTCAAAACAAGTAACCTATACTTAAATCAAGTTACTTCTCCTTTTCCGAAATCAAGTCGTTTATAAGTCAAGTCTCTTGTCTTTCAAGATCAAGTCTCTTAATTTTCAAAATCAAGTCGTTTAGATTTCAAAATCAAATCTTTATTTTATCTTCATAAAGTCGTTATAACTAACTTCCCATAAAGCTATTATAACACTTTATGTTTTAAACAAACAAAATTTATTTCACACACGTACGTCTACCGTACTATATAGTTCACAACAATCATGCTCAAAAGTATAGGAAGAATCACATACCTCTTCGGCTTAATCCACAAGCCAAGTCGAGTATGTCGCGCGTAGAAGATCCACCTATAATATTCACAATACATCTATCAACTTCTAGTTCTCTTTATAGAATAATTCTAAGTACAAGGATCCTTATCCTACGGAAAATTCGGCAGCACCTCCCCCCTGCAATCACATACATAACCTCCCATAACCAGGCCTGCTACCAAGCCAACAACTCCAAGGGGGTTACACGTCTAACCGGACGTGTACAAATCTGCCCCACAATAATACTACACAAGTCTACTGTAAATACAGTCTAATGTAAATACAGTTCAATCCTTTATAATCATCCTTCCAATATATCTTATACTCAATTCTAAACTACTACAATATGTAATATCCAATTACAATAGGGGGACATAGATCATTACCTCGATAAGCCCAAAATTATCCAAGATATATAAGTCGATCCTGAGCAACGTTTAGCTCCAAATCCTTACGCTCCAACCCGCTCCAAGCAACCCTTAGAAGTTTCTAAACTTCTCTTAACACTTCATCTAAGCTATGAAGATTTTTCTAGGGTTTCATTTGCGACTAATGGAAAAAGTAGTATTTCCGGGCTCTTATGTTGGGATTACTTTAGAATACTACTAGGGATACTAGGCTAAGGTATTTGGAATTATACATCAATACTTGAAGTATTTCTCTACACAAGCTAAAGAGAGGGAGTATTTGCCTTGGAAAATCTTTAAGTGTGGGATGATAATAAGTCTTGAACTAAGGGGGTATTTATAGAGGAATCAAGGGTCAAGATCATAGCAAGTGTGTGGTCAAGATTGGGCCATGTGTGTGTGGGTCCCACCACACCACATGGCCAACAAAAAACAAGACAAGTGGCTTGCCACTTGTAAGGCCATTTCGGCGAGGGAATGTCTAGCCACTGTCCACCATTCGACAAGGTGGCCACGTGGGGTGACACGTGTCTCCCTACTGCACAAATCAAAATATTTCATCTTCGAAAATATCCAAAATACCGAAAATCTCGAAATCAAAGTGGGCCCTACAAAGCGTAAATTTCTCGTGGGCCCACGTGACCATTTCAGAAAAATAAAATCCCATAATTCTAATATAATCGAAGTCCAAATACCAAATCTGGGAATCCAATTCCCATTAACGAACTTTTTCCTTCACAAAACGGAAACTTTTAGTCGAAAAATCACATCTTTCTTTCTTTCCAATATTACTGTCGTATTCTCGTACGTACGTCCTCACATACATACCCTGGAACTACGGGGTGTAACATTCTTCCCCCCTTAGAAACATTCATCCCGAATGTTCCTTCTAAGTCTCTAAACATACGTGTGCCGGTATAGTCTCCACTACTACACTTACGAAACCAATTATGCCACCAATGGCCATAATATAACATACGCGAAAAACTCAAATCCAAGCCAACGAGGAATCACCTCTAACATCACAAAAAAAGTTCCCACCCAAGGTCTAAAGGATACTCCCTTCGCATCTTCACTTCACAACAAAAATGTTCACTTTCATCCCCTTAACACATGTTCACTTCTTTCCTTACTTGTTGTACCCTTCTCGTACACCCGAACTCTTTCTAGTACATGTACCATACTCCAGTCATCGCTTCAGTTTCCAAAACCTTGGAGTTACTACCTCCAACTTGGTCATCTTACTAGCCTCAAATTCCTTTAAGGCCATTCCCGGCCTTCACGATCCGATTCTGATCGAACACATCCACGAACTCATACGATGGTTACCTAAACTTGGGCCTAGCACCCTCGTGACCCTACCACCTGGCGGGACCACCTCGAACTGACCCCACCTCATTCCGGGCTGCGGGTTGACCCGCAATATGGCCTCAACCCGAACCACCGTCGCGCCAAACTCTCTCGTTCCCCGAACCGGAACAATCTTACTAATTCACGTCATGAAAGCTACCACTTCCATCTCACACTACCCATGGAATTATCCCACAATATATTTCACGCATACCAAGTGCTTCGACAAAGACCAACCGTAAAATCATCCACTCAAGACGGCCTTGCATCCAAGGTCCTAACTGTTATAAATTCTAAGGCTAACAATAGTCTCGTCCCCAGACTTACCACTTTCAACTACCCATGTTTTCTAAATCACACTTAACACAATGCTATCCGTATAGCACTCCACACGTATCCACCATAACAACATAACCAAGTCTCTTAAGGGCTAAAGGTATCTCTGTAACTACTGCCTTACTTCCTCTTTGTCGCTCTAATCATAATCACACGCCTGCAGGCCTAGCTATAGAGGCGATGAACCGACCACCGATCCGAAAGGTGAGTCTCTACATCCGTGCTACCTGCGGTGGACAACTCTCTTAAATGGACTGCGCGCAGCATAACAATCTCCCAAACTAGCATGACACCACGAGGATCATCCTCCGCTCTCTATCCATAGAACTCGCGATCGCAACTCAAGAAATCCCGAAGTCTCAGACTATCGGATCAAGGGTGAACCACTGGCACTGCCGGAACCACCGACTCCCGTCCGTCCTCATATCTTGCCACGATCCTAGCTAGTAACTGGGCCATCTCTTGAACTCATATCCTCGGCTCACAGTCGTGGGCTGGAGGCTCGGTATCGTGGCCTCGTAAAAGCTGCCGCTCTAAACTCTGCAGGGCTAGCGGCGTCATAAAACTCGTCGTCGAAGTACTATCTCGGTAATGACCGATCCTGTGCCTCGTAACCTCTCGTGTTCTACTCGTAGCTCCTCTGTTGCCACCGTGGGCCCTGGTTGCCTTGCGCGGAGGCATATCTGGTACATACGAATACGTCCGAGGGAGTCCAATTTTATAACACAGCTCTAAGGAACGATCTCGGAGTGAGAAAAATAGAAACCAATCCTAAATATCCCATAGCCTCCTGATTATAGGTGTGGTGCACAACACGCCGATAATCAAGAACTACTAGATACGATGCGTAGACACTTTCCGAGGATTAATCGCTTTGATACCACTTTTGTCACGACCCGATTCGGACGCGATCGTGCCTTACCGGGCACCCTAGTGATACAACATCGAGAGAAAATCGTGAAATAAAAACTTAAACATGAAACAAGACATAAAGTAAGCAGAGCTAACCAAAGCTGGTCACCTTCAGTATATATATATATATATATATATATATATATATATATATATATAACCGAAACGATTAAAATCCTTTACAAACCACGCTTACAGCGATTACTATGGACCTCTAAGAATGTAACAACTATGACGGGCGGGGCCATATACCACAGATGTACAAGTACACAATGACAGTGAGACTATACCAAAAGATAAGCCTCGAGAAACGGAGCTTCCCAACGCTGCGATCCTGAGCGAGGATCAACAAGCGGTGTACCTACCTGCGGCATGAACGCGGCCCAAGAGGTCGATAACAGTACCAAGTATGTGAAATGAAAATCTGTAATGAAATCACATTTCATCATTTTATAAAACCATTTCGCAAAAAGTGATTATGTCAAGTAAGGGACGCGTGTCCTCAAAATCATCACTCACATAACTATGGGTCTCACGCCTGATATCAATCGGGCGTGGAACTCTTCCTCGCCGCGATGAGTACATGATGTAAAACAACACCCATATGTGAACCTGAACACTAGATCCTTCCTGCGTCATCAAACCGATCGGGCCAAGTAGAATAGCCAACTACCAGTCCGAAAGCTAGTCATAAAACTTCACGGGCCAAGTACGAAAGCCAACTACCAGATCCAAACCAGCCACACAACTGGCCGAGGCAAGTATCTTAAGCTAGCGTACCAGAGCCTACCGTCTCACGAGATATGACCGAGGCAAGTATCTTAAGCTATCTACCAGAGCCTGCCGATACATGAGAAATGACCAGGACAAGTATCTAAAGTGTTCCTGTAACCACATGTACAAATCAAGCCCGTGATCGCTCGTCACCGCGGCAAGCTTTATGGATTAGCGGTCCATGGACTAATAACAAAACCCTCATAATGACCGCATGCCCCGACATCTTACCTCGGTATAAGCATGGCCATGAAAACCATCCTACTGGACGCATACCCGTGGACCATCCATCGTGTCAGTATGTCCAAAGGAAATAACAAGATAATACTCAAAGTGGACGCATACCCGTGGGCCACCGGCGTGTCGATATGTCCAAAAGAAACAACAAGATAATACTCATAGTGGAAGCATACCCGTGGACCATCCAACGTGTCAGTATGTCCAAGCAATCAATCAGATAGCGGCCTCCCGAGAACCTGCGGTAGTACGAATCAAAACACTTGCACAACAAAGGCTATCACAACAAGCATAGGCAAGTTCAACGTACTTTCATTTTATGTCAACAATCCGGGTTTCAACCCCAAAATACTACATACTTTCATTCTTTCAAAAAGACCTCTTTTTACGTAAAAGCCACACGATACTAATACTCGTAGTATCAAAACACGTTTTCTTTTCAAACCAAATTACTTCACCTTCGTAAAAATCTTTACAAGACTTTTTAAAATCAAGTACTCTATACTTTTTAAACCAAGTGCTTTTCTTTTAAAACAACATCAAGTATACTTTTAAAACCCAAATAACTTACTCTTTTCAAAACAAGTAACCTATACTTAAATCAAGTTACTTCTCCTTTTCCGAAATCAAGTCGTTTATAAGTCAAGTCTCTTGTCTTTCAAGATCAAGTCTCTTAATTTTCAAAATCAAGTCGTTTAGCTTTCAAAATCAAATCTTTCTTTTATCTTCATAAAGTCGTTATAACTAACTTCCCATAAAGCTATTATAACACTTTATGTTTTAAACAAACAAAATTTATTTCACACACGTACGTCTACCGTACTATATAGTTCACAACAATCATACTCAAGAGTATAGGAAGAATCACATACCTCTTCGGCTTAATCCACAAGGCAAGTCGAGTATGCCGCGCGTAGAAGATCTACCTATAATATTCACAATACATCTATCAACTTCTAGTTCTCTTTATAGAATAATTCTAAGTACAAGGATCCTTATCCTATGGAAAATTCGGCAGCACCTCCCCCCCTGCAATCACATACATAACCTCTCATAACCAGGCCTGCTACCAAGCCAACAACTCCAAGGGGGTTACACGTCTAACCGGACGTGTACAAATCTGCCCCACAATAATACTACACAAGTCTCATCAGAATACAAATCTAATGTAAATCTGATTCAATCCTTTATAATCATCCTTCCAATATATCTTATACTCAATTCTAAACTACTACAATATGTAATATCCAATTACAATAGGGGGACATAGATCATTACCTCGATAAGCCCAAAATTATCCAAGATATATAAGTCGATCCTGAGCAACGTTTAGCTCCAAATCCTTACGCTCCAACCCGCTCCAAGCAACCCTTAGAAGTTTCTAAACAACTTCTCTTAGCACTTCATCTAAGCTATGAAGATTTTTCTAGGGTTTCATTTGCGACTAATGGAAAAAGTAGTATTTCCGGGCTCTTATGTTGGGATTACTTTAGAATACTACTAGGGATACTAGGCTAAGGTATTTGGGATTATACAACAATACTTGATGTATTTCTCTACACAAAGTGGGGACGAGAGCAAGCTAAAGGGAGGGAGTATTTGCCTTGGAAAATCTTTAAGTGTGGGATGATAATAAGTCTTGAACTAAGGGGGTATTTATAGAGGAATCAAGGGTCAAGATCATAGCAAGTGTGTGGTCAAGATTGGGCCATGTGTGTGTGGGTCCCACCACACCACATGGCCAACAAAAAACAAGTGGCTTGCCACTTGAAAGGCCATTTCGGCGAGGATGACAAGTGTCTAGCCACTGTCCCACCATTTCGCCAAGTGCCACGTGGGGTGACACGTGTCGCCCCCTACTCGTCCAAAATATTTCATCTTCCGAAGATATCCAAAATACCGAAAATCTCGAAATCAAAGTGGGCCCCACAAAACCGTAAATTTCTCCCGTGGGCCCCACGTGACCATTTCCGAAAAATAAAATCCCATAATTCTAATATAATCCAAGAAGTCCAAATACCAAATCTGGGAATCCAATTCCCATTAACGAACTTTTTTCCTTCACAAAACCCGGAAACTTTTCCGTCGAAAAATCACATCTTTCTTTCTTTCCAATATTACTGTCGTATTCTCGTACGTACGTCCTCACATACATACCCTGGAACTACGGGGTGTAACACATTTTCCGATATATGTCATATCTAGTTTTTTCCGAAATAATGATAAGTTCCTAATTATCTTATTTTCTATTCAAATGTGGGGTATTGTTATGAGTTTGAATAGAAAATGTGGGATATTGTTGGAACTTCTGTGTGATTTCTCCCACATCAAAGAAGTAATAAGTGTAAGGAAATACCCATATGATTCATTAGCTCAGTTGGCTAGTGGTTGAGCTATTATGAGGTAGATCGTGAGTTTGAAACCCGCATGAGACAAGTAGAATAAATAAATATATATATATATATATATTAGTCAAAAGATGGGCCGTGGGCTCTATTTGATTAAATACGATTTAATTTTTTGATATTAATAATATTATTATTTGAATTTTAAATTTTAAATTCGGATAAAATCAAAAGGTGTAACTGTTCGAGATAGTTACAACCACTTGAATGGAAAAAGTTATGTCTGTTCAAATTTGACTGCTATATAAAGGATGTTCACTTGGTTTGGTATTACACATCATTCATTTATCGCTTCTTCTTCTTCCCCGAAATCTATTTCTGGAAAAATCATAAAGTAAATTCGCCAGGGTCAAGTTCTTGTGTAAGAACTTCCACCAGATTATTGTATCCTCAAGATAGATATCTGAAACTACATCATAAGTGGGGGTGAATTTTTGTCTTAGATCGCTGTAAAGCGGGCATCTATCTGTTCAAGTTAGTATTTGATTTTCCAATTGCAATATATTTTGTTGTTAATTTCAATTACAATTTGATTATTATTATATAATTGTTGTGTTTAATCGAATATATTAGATTGGTAATAACAATATGTGTACGGAGAATAAGTCAGCATGTGTTCGAAGAAATTGGGTCAATAATCCCCAAATTACGATATTCGAAACTTACTGACGTGATTAATTCGGGTATTTACTGGTAGGTTCACTAAGGAGAGTTGTTGCAGAAGCGTCGGCTAGTCAGTCACAGACTACTTGACTTCCTTATGATGATTCAATGTTAATGACCTCATTCAATCTTTTTTTTAGCCGGGCTAGATGGATAGCTAGTAGTTATGAGCAGCAGTCCCCTGACTATAGATAGGAAAAAAATATCCTCTCTTGTTCTTCTTTTAGCTCCTTTCGCTTCGACCCATGAATCTTTCTATCCATTAATCTTTATCTTAACCAACTGGAATATGGGCTTTCACTCCCTTTTTCAGCCTTTAGAAAGCAGAACTAGACCCACACAAATGCTTAATCGAAAGCTCTGTCCTCTTTCCCCTCCTACCAGATCGAAAAGAAGAAGCTTGCTCTTCCGACCCAAAATGCTTTTGCCGTGATATTACTTCCCCCTATTCGACGATTCACTTTTTTACAGATAATTATATAATTTTCATTTTATTGTACTAAAGTCACTAAATTAACTGTTATAACGCTTCATTTTACCTAAATATCATGAAAGTCACTAAATTTTTTATTATGATAATTTACAGTAATTACCAAATCACTAAATTATTTGTTGCAAATCCAAAAATTACTCAGCTTTGTGCAATTATCACATAAAGCTATCAGGAGGGGGAAAAGAGACATGTTAGGTTATATGATATTTCAGCAAGATTGATGACTCTTTTTTACTTGAATGAGTTTGTTGTTACAAAAGAGTAGTTTAGAAATGTACTTGTTGTTTTATTGAGGTAAAGTTTGAATGATTATTTTGTTAGAAAAATATATTTTATTGACTTTTTGTAATTTTTTAGCACAGTAGAGTAGAGTGATATATGTTATGAAAATAGTTTAATAATTTCGTTGCAATAAAATAAAAAATGAGTAACCATCCATGAGTTTACCCCCCAGCTAAGGGAACCAAATTAAAGTACTGTCAGGATATTTCCGTATGCTTAACGCAAATGTACGTATCGTTCACAAGTAATATAGTCTGTAAGACCGAGTTTATATTCCACAGAGACTGATTTCTAATTACCGAACATCTATTCTAGATTATCTATTTGGAAAACGATATTTGATTTGGGTTTTTATCTAACTACTATAATAATTGCAAGAAGTAATCTAAATTATTGAGGTTTAATCAGTTATGAAGGAATTAGGGCTTCTAATATCCTCAACTATCCACTCTTTTCAATCCTTAATTGCAACTAGAATGACTTCTTCTTCTACGTTAAGATAGCGGTTAACTAGACTGTCTTATATTCCGGTTAAGATATATAATCGCTCAACTCCAGTGCAGAACCTTCTATATTTCTAAGATAGGATTTACCACATAGGAGGATTAAGAACAGTAACCTATAATGCTACACAAGTATCGGGGTACTTTCATCCGCGATTTTAACCTATGTCTATTCAATTACAGCATATTCAAATCTCTCCTCTCGGTTCTTGATTCGAAATCATATAGGTTATGATAATTAGTGATCAATTAATTATCAAACATTGATACCAATTATTGAATAAATCTTAATCAAGTGAAGAAGAAATCAAATTAATGCATTAAGTCATGAAATAGAGTTTCAAGCGATTCAAAAGGAAAGTCCTAATAAAGTATTTAACCCCTAGCCATAGTCACGCTAAGAACTAGTACAAATACTAACATAAACTGAATTTAAAACTAAAGAAGAAAAAGTACTTAGAACTAGGTCTCCAATGGTAGCCTCCAATTTGTCTTCAATTCTGTTCTGTGATAGAATGTCCAACTCTCTTCGATAGAATAATCCCTAGGGCTTAAGTATGTTGCAAATTTCGTGCCCTCGGGACCCTTATTGCCCTTGGCCAAATTTACTTCGGATTCTGAATTTTCCGCATCAGCACCGCGGTTCTGCAGAATGGCACCGCAGTGCCGAAAGTCCTACGGTTCTCTAATCTTCTGGCACCGCGGTTCTGCTGCTGGGCACCGCGGTGCTGCTTTGCCTTCGTTCGAATCTCCAATTTTCAACCTTTTGCTGCCTCGGGACCTTCTTTTTATGCCTACTTTTCGCTCATTTTCGTCATTTTGCTTTTTTGAACCGTTGTGACTCAAAAGAAAGGAAAACGACCCTAACACTACACTTATTTAAACGGAAATGGGGAAAATACTAACTAAAAATGACTCAAAAACGTATACAAAATATGGCTAACAAATACCCCCAAACTTAACATTTGCTCGCCCTCGAGCAAAGATTAAAACAAAATCAAAGAAACAGAAAGAAAAAAAAAACTCAACAGACTCTAATCAAGCAGCTGCACAAGGTTACTTAGAAAAGTATGAATGTCAGTTGGGATAATATGCTGGAACATATATAGCATGAATATAGCAATCTAGAATTTCAAGCCAGATATTTCGCAAATTTATTTCAATCATAATTAATGGAAGCATGAACACCTATCATATGCATGTCAATTTCATTTAGTTCTATGAGTCTGCTATTCTCCACTAATCATAGACATACATTCCAGAGATCTTTAGGACTTTTCAGGGTTGTAATGTAGGCTTAGGCAGGGGTAGATAAAAGTAGGCATTTAGGCTCAATTACGTACCATAAATGTTTTTCTCATTCAATTATTTTGTCCTTCTTTTTGGTATTTTTTTCAATTCATACCTATCATTCTCCTCTTCTCTTTTTGAGAGCATAAAACAAATTCATATAGGCACCTCCAAACTTAAGCTTTTACATATTTTTTCATTGGGGTGCATCACCTTTTTCACTCTTTTTGTATTTCTTTTTTCACTCTTTTTCATCCCTATTTTCAATTACTGCTTATGGCACACAAGGGAATCATGGGGTGTCAAAGAAAACAACTTATTTTAGGCGCAAACGGGCTGACTAGGGTTACAATTTACTGCATGGTAGGTAATGAAAGGTAAGAAGAGCTAACAAAGAAATGTCTGAATCATCTCCCTAAACATGTATGTCTTAACTATTTCGCCTCAAATAACAAGCAAGCAGACTTCATAGATATTTTTCACAATTGACAACACATAGGCTAAGCACAAGATATTCCGAATAATTAGATTTGCATGAATTTTTGATATATCTAACTTAAGCACGCAGATTTTAGCTTCTAATTTCATTATATTATCCCACTTAATTCACTAGACGTTTCAAGCAGCATGCATGATCATAAAAAAAATTGACTCATATAGACACAATAAAAGACACAAAAACTCAATCACAAAGACTCAAAAACATAAGTACCCCCCCCCCCCAAACTTAAACGACACATTGTCCCAAATGTGTAATGACTTAAAAATAATAATGAGACGGCTTATAGACAATAGCGGCTCAAAATGATGGTGGTGGCAGCGGATGTTGCATTGAGGCGGTATCTGTGGGAGGGGAATTAGTGATTTAGGGCTTTTTATTTTTCTGAAATCGCGCCCAGGCACCGCGGTTCTGCAGAATGGCATCGCGGTTCTGCAGAATGGCACCGCGGTGCCTAAAGTATTGTGACCTCTCTGAACATTCGGCATCGCGGTGCCGACCCGATTCCGTGTTTTCCACCCTTTTCTTCTTGCTCATTCTCCGATTCCCGCACCTGTCATCACATCACAACCAAAAAAAACCAAAAGTGAGACTGTTCAATTTAAACTAATTGCAGAATTTAAATATTGGGTTTCCTCCCAAGTAGCGATGTCTTTAATGTTTTATAGCCGGACGCAGGTTCCTCTTTACTGTGGATTGAAACGGATAACAGAGTTGAGTTGTTCTATGTCATTTACTAGGTATGGTTTCACTCTATGTCCATTCACTTTGAATTGAGCACCTTCTTTCCCTCTCACTTCGACTGCACCATAGGAGAATACTTTCTCCATAACGAATGACCCTGACCATCTAGACTTTAATGTTACACCCCGTAATTATAGGACATGTTTCAATAACGTACGTGAGAATCCCAAATGTTAAGATTGGAGACTAGTAAAAATTTATCGGAATTATGGAATTGTCGGAAAACGTAATATTGTGACGAATGGGAGGGCGACACGTGTCACCCCCACCCTTAAGTGGGCTTGGATGAAATTTAACATGGGTATAAGGGTCATTTGACCATTATTAATATGACAAAGTCTTGCAAGTAGTAGAGCTTGATATAATTGACTTAGTCAATGGGACCACTTAGCTTGATATTTAAAAGATTTGCATCTAAACCACACATATGTATTAATCTTAGCCCTCCATGTTACTATATAAGGATACTATTTGAGACAAGCTTTCCATACTAAGAGAAATTTCAAGAAAATTGGATGAACATAGGGAGAGGCTCTCGGGTTCAAGCTCTCCAAAAAGGAAAAAAAATTGTTTGTTGTCCAATAAGCTCCACACTTTAAACCAAGGTTCATGAGGGTATTGTCAGAGTATCTCAATAGAAAGATCCCGGAAAAAGATTGTTTTCGTATTAGTCTCAAGGTGAAAACCTAGTTGCTTTCCTAGGTTTTGATTGGAAGATTAAAGGAAAGTTGTTTGTGATATTCTAAGGGTCTTAAGTGGCGGATGGAAGTGTCAAGAAGAGGCTCTAAGTTTCTAGGGAGAGACTTCGAATTTGAAGTTGGACTAAGGCTCGTTGAGGTAACAATCTTGTTCTCTTAATGTGTTACAAGATTATATATTGTTGTTAGCCTTACATTTTTTCTAGCATGAAGTATATGTGTTGAAGATTTATAAGTGATATGGATTGTTGTAGCCTAAAATCCAAAATGTCATATAAGCCATTTGAAGTTGGATTACAATTTGGTCGTTAATTAGAATCGTCGCATGTTACTTACTTGAAGATTGTAGTGGTTATAATCGATTGCGACTTGATATCATGTTATACTAAACAACTTGGATTGAAAAGGAAATTGGATAAGAATTGGTGTTGTTGTATCTCAAGTTGCCGAATTTACACTTGTAGTTTGTACTAGTTTGATATCAATTGTGGGGCGGAATTTTACACGTCTAGTAGGCGTGTAATCCCCTATTGTTAACTACATTGTTGGGCCTTAAATGTGGCGTGTTTGGTTATTGAATTCGGGCCTTGAAAAAGGTGGTAAAGTATGTAGAAACAAAGGAAGTGATGTCCGATTTTCCGTAGAATTTAGTGACTTTGCACTTATTATATTCTACGTTTGAAGTAAGAAGTTAATAGACGTACTATGGTCATTATAGGTTGACATACTACGTGCGGTATATTGGACTTGGCAAGTGGTTTGACCCGAAGAGGTATGTGGAACTTTCCTATCTCTTGAGCATGAATAGTTGTACTTATATAGTACGGTAGACGTACAAGACTTTGATATCCTTTACTTGTTTTAAGAATGTCCAAGTCGGTTGAGTTAGGAGATTAACTCACTTGTTTTAAAGTAGTAAGGATGTCTTAGTTTTCAAAGTTAAGGGACTTGAAGTGTTTTAAAGTATATGATACTTGTTTCGTTTTAAACGTATAAGTCCCTTGGATATAGAAAAGTGTAATTGACAAAAGTATAAAGTTAATATAACGACTTTATGGGAAGTTGGATATATTAGCTTTATGGAAAGTTAAAAAGAAAGATTTACTCTAAGTAAAACAAGTAAGGATAAATGATTTGAATTTATGAAAGGCAAATTGATTTTAAGGCATCAATTGCCTAAGGTTTTAAAAAGAAAAGAAGTCACTTGATTTAGAAGCCTAATTATATTTCTAAAAGGTATTGTGACTTGTCTTGAAAAGTAGTTGTGACTTGATACTATGGTTATTAATATCTTGGAAGTTTTATATGAAAAAGAGTCATTTTAAAGGGATAGAAGTACGTAGTACTAGGGATGTCAATGGGGCGGGGCGGGGGCGGGGGAAGGGTATCCCATACCCGTACCCACCACCTAAAACACCTGCCCCCCCCCCCCCCCCCACCCATCACGTAGTAATTCTTCCACCGCCCCGCCCACTTACTTCACGGATACCCACTTACGTGGTACCCATTAATAAAATGCTCAAATAATATCTAGCAATTGTTTTAGTCACCAAAATGAAAGTTATATAAGAAAAAGGAAAAAAAAAGGAACCTTTCCACTATTGTGTATCGAATATCAATTCTAAAACCTTGTCAAAATATTATGAATATTAAAAAACAGTAAAGATGAAAATATTTAACAAAAAAAAGGAGAACAAAGAGAATAAGAAAAAGAAACGTGGTGCATTACGGTGCGGGTTAGCTCAAGTCACATTTTAAATCAAGAAAGGGCCAAATAAATTCGTAAATAAACTAATAGATGATACGGATATGGGCGGTGCGGGTACGGTTGGTGTGGATATGGTGCGGGTAGCGGGGCGGGGCGGGTGCGGGGCGGGTCTTATATGAAATCCACCCCCGCCCCACTACCCATGGCGGGTAGTACTTTTGATACCCATACCCGCCCCACCACCCACCAAACCATCCCCCATACCCGCCCCAATTGGAGCGGGTGCGGGGCGGTACCCGCATTTACCCGCCCCACTGACATCCCTACGTAGTACTTGGGTTAAATTCCCGGATTTTAAAAAATGACATGTTAGTGCCTTAAGTAAACTAAAATGAGAGAGTATAATAATAATGTTAATAAGAAGTTAGGGTATTTCTTAACTTTCTTATATTATGATAAGCCGATAGCGCTTATGTTATGTATGATAGCCGGTTGTGCTAGTTTAAGTTATTCTTACGGGGGAAAGCCCCGGGTTACTACTAATTCCATGGATTTGCTACCCATGATGCGAGTGCGGCGTTTGTACTCATTGCGGGCCCACCGGGCCCAAGCGGGTGAAATAGTCCTGTGCGGGTGAAATAGTCCCATGCGGAGCGCATCGCTCCATTGCGGGTCCGTAGGACCTATGCGGGTGAAATAATCCCAGGAGTAGGATTGCTTAATGATACTACGGGCAGGTGACCCTACTTTGATCATGAGCCTCCTATTTTTATGCAGTAAAGTTTATACTTGTTACTCTCATTGTTAGTAAGGCACAGTGTACTGTAATTTGATTATCATACATGTCTCCGGGTTTGTTTTAGACTTATGATGTAATTACAATATTTTCCAGTTTTACATACTTAGTACATATTGTGTACTGACCCCCTTCCTCGGGGTCTGCGTTCATGCCGCAGGTAGGGGTAATCAGGTGGTGGATCCTCATTCTTAGGATCACTGATCAGGTGTCGGAAGCTCCATTTCTCCGGAGGCTTGCCTTTTGGTACGGTTTTCCCTGATGTTGTGGATATTATGTACATTCAGGGGTATGGCGGGGCCCTGTCCCACCACAGTTATTATTCTAGAGGTCTGTAGTCACAGTTGTGGTTTAGGCTGTAAGAACAAAGTTGTACTATTTTACCTTTGGTTATGTATATTTTATGGAAGACGACCTTATCGGCTAGCCTGTGATGTTTATTGTCTAAACATGTTTATGTGTTGTGTATGTTCCGCTGCTATTCTCTGATGTATACCTGAAAGGGGTGCCCAGGTAGGGCACCAGTCGCGGGCCCGGGGTCGGGTCGTGACAAAAGTGGTATCAGAGCAGTTAGTTCTCGGAAAGTGTCTACAGACCGTGTCTAGTAGAGTCTTGATTATCGGTGTGTTGTGCACCACATCTATAATCAGGAGGCTGCAGGACATTTAGGATTTGTTTCCATTCCTCTCTCTCTGAGATCGTGCAGTAGAGCTGTCTTATTAGGTTGAATCCTCTCTGACCTATTCTTATGTATCAGTTATGCCTCCACGGAAGGTCATCAGGGCCCAGAAGGGCAAGGAAGCAGCAGAAGCTGCTAGCGGTACGCAGAGGGTTACTAGGACTCGAGCCTGGACTATGCACGAGGTTGTAAGTAGTCGGCGAGTTCACCCACGCCGGCGTATTGAGAGCCGAGCGCGGTAGCTCGAAGGTTCCGTGCACGAGCCTCGATTCCACGGCCTGAGGATGAGTATAGAGATTACGAGGCGGTCCGGTTATTGACCAGATAGTAGCGAGCGGCGGCAAGCGAGCGGTAACTAACCTAGAGCGGTTTGGGAATTCGGGATTTTAGGTTGTCATCCACCCGAGTTCTATGGTTCGAGTGCGAGAGTATCCTCGGGAGTTTATTCGGCGATTCTGGACTATGCGGTGATTAGGGCCTCGGAGGCAGTCGGTTATGCTAGCCTCTTACAGGTTACGATATTGCGTTGAACGGTTTGAGTCATGGAGCTGTCGAGAGGTGAGGTGCTCTTCCGGTGTTTGGGAGGAGTTCACAGAGGCCTTCTGGATCACTTTTTGCCTCCCGAGATGAGGAGAGCCCGTGGATAGATTCTTGACCTTGAGGCGAGAATGGGAGGATTATCGAGTCTGACACTGAGTTTGACTCATTGGCGGTATCGCACACCATTGTAGGCGATATGGCGAGAGTTCATCGCTATGTGATGGGGCTAGGCCGTCATATGATTCTTGATGCTTGGGGATGGCCGCCCGTGTATGGATATTGTCGGGATGCAGCGTATGCGCGAGGATAGAGGATAGAGAGAGAGGATTAGCTTGACTCGAGCCGGCCCAAGGCGGGGCAGCAGGTCTCGAGCGATTTTCGAGGCGGACAGCCTCGGCGAACTAGGTCCACATTTCGGCCAAAGACGAGTGCTCCTTCGGTTTTCTGGCAGGAGGTTTGATCGGTCGGGTCATTCAGGGGCAGGACAAGGCTCCAGGGCTTCGGGTTCCCAGAGAAACCAGAGTTCCAGTCAGACGAGGCCACCTATACCTCGGTGTGGTCGATGTGGCGATTGCCATCGTGAAGTGTCGTGTTCCTTCGTGAGCTTGTTAATCTTGTGGCGTGAGTTATTTGAAGAGATTGTCGAGCAGAGCGTATGGGTGGTATGGTTCGTAAGCGAGGATCGATTCTTTGGTCTTCCTCTTCTTACGTGGTTATGCGCCGGGAGGCGTGGTGTTCCGCGGGCCGGCGAGCGCGGCGAGTCGTGGTGGGGTCGATTCTAGCGGTCCACGAGCGCATATATTCCTTTAGCCACCGGGATCGTGAGGCTTCCGCCAGCGTCGTCGCGGTACATTATTGATTTCATGCTGTGACGTTTATGCCTTGATAGATCCAGGTTCTACCTTGTCCTATGTGTCCCCTTTTATTGCTGGTAGAATCGGGATAGAGCCGGTGTCGATAGAGCCTTTTGAGGTAGCTAAGCCAGTGGGTGATTCGGTGTTAGCTGAGCGGGTGTACAAAGGTTGTCCGGTGTTCATTTACAGTCGTCAGACCCTAGCAGACTTGATAGAGTTGGAGATGACAGATTTTGATGTCATTATGGGTATGGACTTGTTGGCTTCTTGTTATGCTAATGTTGACTGTAGAGACACGTTGGTCCGGTTCCAGTTTCTTGGTGAGCCAGTTATTGAGTGGAAGGGCAACACAACGTCGCCGAGGGGTAGGTTTATTTCTTACCTCAAGGCTAGGAAGATGGTGCAGAAAGGGTACATCTATCATCTGGTTCGGGTATTCGATACAAAGGCTGAGTGCAGTTCTTGATCGATGCGGTGGTTAGAGAGTTTCCAGATGTGTTCCCAGACGATCTCCCGGGTATCCCTCCTGAGAGGGAGATTGAGTTCTGTATTGATACGTTGCCAGACACTCGACCTATATCTATTCCGCCATCTGAGGATGGAACTCTTGAGTTGAGGAGGTGAAGGACCGGTGAAAGATTTCTTTGGAAAAAGGCTTTATCAGGCCTAGTGTTTCTCCCTGGGGAGCGCCGGTTTTGTTTGTGAAGAAGAAGGATGGGACACTGCGTATGCGTGTTGATTACTGACGGTGAATAAGGTAACCATCAAGAATAGATACCCTCCCGGGATTGATGATTTGTTTGACGATTGCGAGTGCGAGGTGTTTCTCCAAGATAGACTGCGGTCCGGTTATCATCAGTGCAGTTCGAGGCGAGATATCCCAAAGGCGCATTCAGGACCGGTATGGGCACTATGAGTTCGAGGTGATGTCTTCGGTTTGACCATGCTCGGCCGGTATTTATGGATCGATGAACACGGTGTTCAAGCCATTTTGGATACATTTGTTATAGTATTCATTGATGACATCTGATTTATTAGCGTCTGAGCGAGGAGCATGTAGATCACTTGAGGCGGTACTTGGGTCCTCGGGCCGGCGATTGTTCGTCAAGTTCTCAGTGTGAGTTTTGGTTGGCCTCGGTGGCATTTAGGGCACATTATCGGGCTGATGGTGTTCGAGTTGATACGGCAAAGATGAGGCGATCAGTCTTGGCCGAGACCTACTACTCCGACCGAGGTGCGCAGTTTCTTAGGGCTGGCAGGTTATTATCGTAGGTTTGTGGAGCAGTTTGCTTCGATGTCAGCATCGTTGACTAGGCTGACTCAGAAGGCAGCTAAGTTCCAGTGGACAGAGGCTTGCGAGAAGGGCTTTCAGTTACTGAAGGAAAAGTTGACGACGACTCCAGTTCTTACTCTTTCTGAGGGGTTAGAGGGATACGTGATTTATTGTGATGCCTCGGGTATCGGACTAGGGTGCGTTTTGATGCAGCACGGCAAGGTTATAGCCTATGCTTCCCGGCAGTTACGGAAGCATGAGAGGAATTACCCTACCCACGACTTAAAGTTGGCCGCAGTTATTCATGCCTTGAAGATTTGGAGACATTATTTATATGGGGTTCATGTGGATATTTATACAGACCACAAGAGCCTACAGTATATCTTCAGGCAGAGGGAGCTGAACTTGCGACAAAGACGATGGTTAGAGTTGTTGAAAGATTATGATGTTGATATTCTATACCATCCGGGGAAGGCCAACGTGGTTGCAAATGCATTGAGTCGTAGATCGATGGTGTCACGACCCGACCACGGACCCGTGACTGGTGCCTTACCCCGGGCACCCTTGTGATACAACATCAGAGAAAACCAGCGAAAAATAAACTCACAACAAGAACCCATATAGGAAATAAACAGGCTAACCAAAAATGGCTACCTCTAATATAATCAAACTGAACAGTTACATCCCTAACAACCCAAGTTATAACAGGACTACAGGTCTCTAAGAATGAGTAAACACTATGACGGGACAGGGCCCCGTCATGCCCCTGAATGTACAAATATCTACAACACCGGGGAGAACCGTACCAAAAGTCGAGCCTCCGGAGAAATGGAGCTCCTGACACCTGAGTAAAGATCCTAAGAACGAGGATCCACCACCTGCTTTCCCTTACCTGCGGCATGAACGCAGCCCCCGAGGAAGGGGTCAGTACACAATATGTACCAAGTATGTAAACGGAAAATCGAAATAATATCATAAGTTTAAAATAAACTGAGTCATGGAAGAGAGTCAAAAATACGATAATCGTGGCCTTACTAACAATGAGAGTAACAAGTATAAACTTTACTGCATAAAATAGGAGGCTCATGATCAAAACAGGATCTCCCGCCCGTAGTATCATTAAGCAATCCTACTCTTGGGACTGTTTCACCCGCATGGGTCCTGTGGACCCGCATAAGGTCATCACCTCGCATGGGACTATTTCACCCGCATGAGGTCATCCGCCTCGCATGGGACTATTTCACCCGCATGAGACTATTTCACCCGCATGGACCCTGTGGGCCCGCATGAGTACACGCGCCGCACTCGCATCATGGGTAGCAAATCCATGACATAAATAGTAATAATAGTAATAATACATAAATCAGCACAACCGGCTATCATACATAACATAAGCGCTACCGGCTTATCATAACGTAAGCAAGTTAAGAATATCTCCTAACTTCTTAATAACATTTCTAGTACATCCTCTCATTTTAGTTACTTAAGGCACTACATGTCATTTTAAAAAGAAAATCCGGGAATTTAACCCAAGTACCACGTTCCTTAAACCTTTTTAGAAAATGACTCCTTTTTATGTAAAACTCCCAAGTTACCAATAACCGTAGTATCAAGTCACGACAACTTTTCAAAACAAGTCACGTTTACCTTTAAAAATACAATAGGCTTCTAAAATCAAGTGACTTCATCTCTTTTAAAACCTTAAGCAATTAATGCCTTAAAAACAATTTGCCTTCCACAAATCCAAATCCTTTATCCGTACTTATTTTACTTGGAGTAAACCTTTCCTTATTAACCCTTCATAAAGCCAATACAACCAACTTCCCATAAAGTTGTTATATTACCATTATACACTAGTCAAACACATCTCCCTATATCCAAGGGACTTATACCTTAAAACGAAACAAGTATCATATACTTAAAACAAGTGAAAAATGTCAAATCTTGTACGTCTACCGTACTACATAGGTACAACTACTCATGCTCAAGAGATAAGAAAGCTCCACATACCTCTTCGGTCAATCCACTTGCTAAGCCCAAAATACCGCACGTAATATGTCAACCTATAATGACCATAATACGTTTATTAACCTCTAATTTCAATGTAGAATATTCCAAGTTCAAAGTTACTAATTCCTACGGAAAATTGGGCAGCATTTGCTTTGTTTCTACATACTTTGCCACATTTTTCAAGGCCGAATTCAACATCCAAACGCCACATTTAAGGCCCAACAATCCAAACATTTCAAAGGGGGTTACACACCTAATCTTGGATGTGTAAAATTCTGCCCCATGAGGTACAACAATTAACTTAACAAGTTTAAGGTAGTTTTTAGGCTACAACATGCTCACATAACATTCTTAACCAATTCTTTCATATCCAAACCATATTTCTTACATGCAATGAATCTAAGAGCATTATTTACTACTACAAATTCCTTCTTCTTCACATGCAACACAAGTAACTAGCTACAAGAGAAGAGTTGTTACCTTAGAGCTTTAGCCAAAATTATTCCAACAACTTTGCTAGCCTCCTTTCCAAGAACACCACCACAATAACTCCTACAAGCTAGCCACAAGCTTCCTTCTTGTCCTAACTTTTCAGATTTTCCTTAAGCTTTGAATTCCTCTTGGAATTCTAGAGAGAAGTGAAAGCTTTAGCTTAGAGAGAGAGAAGGATTTGAAAGATGACCAAGTCTTCAAGACTTGGTCAATATATAAGACATGCAAAAATCAGATGGGGGGGACACTTGTCACCCACCCATGACCTCTTTTAAAACAAAACAGTGCAGAATTTTCCACTCACCAGAAACACGCCTCGGCGCGCGCCCTGCGCCGAGGCATCAAAACTCCCGCCGACTCCAGACATTCCGGCGCGCCTCGCTTCCGGCGCAAGGGCGCTGCAACTTCAGCGAGCCCTCATATCTTTCCGGCCATGCCCTCGTGGCTCTCGCTCAAACACCTTTCGTCTGTCACAAGACCGAACTTGTAACTCCCATAACTTCCTACTCCGATGTCCTATCGACGAACGGTTGGTTGAGTTGGAAACTAGACTCAAAGAACTACGCACTAGGCCTTTGAAACACCTAGGAACTCTCAATGTACCAGGTCATAACCCGCCCCAAAGTTGACTAAAACCCGTCCGAAACAATCCGTCAACTTATCTTTCGAAAATTTTAAGTCTTACTCCTTTCGTACGCTCTCATACGCATGGCCAGAACTACGGGGTATAACAGATGGGGAGTCTGTAAGAGGTACAGCCAGAGAGACAGGACATGGTCCGTCAGATCCATCAGCTAGCGAGCCTTGTGGTTCGATTGATCGATACCGATGATAGTGGGGTACGGGTTCGTGAGGTTGCCGAGTCTTCCATCGTTGATGAGGTGAAGAGGCGACAGTATGAGGACCCAGTGTTGGTACGGTATCGAGATGCATCTCTTCGAGAGGAGAAGAGTCTATTCGAGGTAGCGCCTGATGGGGTGCTAAGATTTGAGGGCCGGTTGTGTGTTCCCGATGTGACAGGACTTCGTCAGCAGATTCTGAAGGAGGCACACAATGCTCGTTATTCTATTCATCCGGGGTCGACCAAGATGTACCATGACCTCAGGTGTATGTATTGGTGGGATGGCCTGAAGAGGGACGTGGCAGGTTTTGTTGCACAGTATCCTAATTGCCAGTAGGTCAAGGTTGAGCACCAGAGGCCTAGTGGACTATTGCAGGCTATTGATATTCCGACATGGAAGTGGGAGGTGATCAACAAGGACTTTGTTACAGGGTTACCTCATACTCAGAGGAAGTATGACTCCATCTGGGTTATTGTTGACAGGCTGACGAAATCAGCCCACTTTCTTCAAGTCAGGACTACGTATTCGACTGAGGATTATGCCAGATTGTATATCAGGGAGATTGTGAGACTGCACGGAGTCCCTATATCGATTATATCGCAGAGGGCCCGTTTACGCTAACTTCGGAGGTCTTTCGGAAGGATTAGGGACACAGATGAGTCTCGACAACGCTTTCATCCTCGCATCGACGGCAGGCAAAGCGTACTATCCGCATACAACGAGGATATCTGCGATCTGTGTGATTGATTTGTGGGTATTGGGAGGATCATTTGCCTCTTGTGGAGTTTGCTTAAAACAACAGCTACCATTCTAGTATACAGATGGCGCCATACGAGGCTTTGTATGGGCGAAATGTAGGTCGCTGATTGGTTGGTTCGACGTGGGCGAGGTGCAGTTAGTTGGCCCAGACTTGATTCAGCAGACTGTGGATAAGGTGAAGCTTATCCAGGAGAGACTGTTAGCAGCTCAGAGTCGGCAGAAGTCTTATGCAGATAATCGGCGTCGACATTTGGAGTTTCAGGTAGACGATTGGGTCTTCTTGAAGGTATCGCCCATGAAGGGTGTGATGAGATTCGGAAAGAAGGGGAAACTTAGCCCAAGGTACATTGGGCCCTACCAGATCATCCGTAGAGTAGGCAAGGTTGCCTATGAGTTGGATCTGCCATCAGAGTTAGAGGCGGTACATCCGGTCTTCCATGTTTCTATGTTGCGGAAGTGTATCGGAGATCCATCGAGAGTTTTCCCAGCTAGCGAGGTCCAGGTGACAGAGGGGTTATCGTATGAGGAGAGTCCCATAGCGATACTCGATCGCCAGTCGACGATCGCGGACGAGGATGTGGCTTCCACAAAGTCTTGTGGCGGAATGATAACGAGGAGAGATGACTTGGGAAGCGGAGGAGGACATGTTGAGGAAGTATCCTCACTTATTCCCTACACCTTCAGGTAATTCATTTTCCCTTACTTGTCAAGTTTTAATTGAAGTATTTTTTTTTGCTTAAGTGCTATTATGTGGCCATGTGTGACATTACTGGTATGTCGGGGTTGTGAAAGGAAACTATGTCGCTAATTATAAGTTTGACTCCGAAAGAACATTCGGGGAAGAATGTTTCTAAGGGGGGGAGAATGTTACACCACGTAATTATAGGACATGTTTTAAGAACGTACGTGAGAATCCCAAATGTTAAGATTGGAGACTAGTAAAAATTTATCGGAATTATGGAATTGTCGGAAAACGTAATATTATGACGAATGGGAGGGCGACACTGTCACGACCCGACCACGGGCCCGCGACTGGTGCCTTACCCCGGGCACCCTAGTGATACAACATCAGAGAAAATCAGCGGAAATTAAAACTTACACATGAAACAAGATATACAATAATGAAATAAGAAAACAGGCTAACCAAAACGGTTACCTTTCTGAATATATAAATAAAACTTGAACCCGAACAGTTACATCCCTTTTACAAACTCTGCCCACAACAGCATTTACTGCACCTAAGAATGTTATAACAACAACGACGGACGGAGGCCCCGCCATACCCCTAAATGTAAGTACCTACAACGACAGGGGACTATACCAAAGATAAGCCTCTGGAGAAACGGAGCTTCCCAAAACGCTGAACTGTGATCCTATGAGCGAGGATCAACAACTTGTGTACCTCTACCTGCGGCATGAACGCAGCCCCCCGAAGGAGGTCAGTACAACAGGTACCAAGTATATGAAACTGAAAATACTGTAAATGAAATCATAGTAGTCTATATAAAACAGGAGACATATATGATAACCAAACTATAGTACATAATATGTAAGCAGTCACGTCAAGTCAGGGACTCACGCCCTCAAAGTCATCACTCAAATATAACTATGGGTCTCATGCCCGCAACATCAATCATGCCCGTTGAACACCTTCCTCACTGCCGGCAGTGTACGATAACCACACCAAGGAGTACACATGAACACCAGGTCCCACCTGTTTCATAAAAACCGTACGGGGCAAGTACGAAGGCTAACTACTAGATACCAAAGCCGCATCATCAACTGACCGAGGCAAGTACGAAAGCCAACTACCAGATACCAAAGCCGTACCAACAAATCTATATAACCATATCACGAAGCTGACCCAGGGAAAGTACGAAAGCCAACTACCAGATACCACCGCGCCACGTATGGGTCGGCAAGTACGAAGACTAACTATCGATACCAAGCCGGAATCACGAGACTTCACAAACCGAACGGGCAAGTACGAAGGCTAACTACGGATACTGCCGAATCACCACGACCTCGGGGCAAGTACGAGCCAACTACCGATACTGCCGAATCGGTGAAACCTCGTGGAGAGCTAGTCCATGGAATAATAATCACGCGTGCAGTGGAATGCTCCACACTGCCAGACGTCCAAGTAAGATCATAACAAATCAGCCGCCTCCATCGAGAGACGGTGGTATAGAAATACAATACTAGCACGACAAGGCTATCACACGCAAACATAGGCAAGTTACACACAACTCAAGGTACTTTCATTTTATGCCAAAGTCCAGGTTTTAACCCCAAAGTACTACGTACGTTAAATTCTTTTTAAAAGATCCATTTCTTTTACAAAGGTCACCCGATGCCCGTATTATCAAAATATAGTGACTAACATTTTAAGTAAACCAAAACAACTTCCATACTTTCCTTTTTAAACCAAATTAAGACAATACTATGCCTTCTTTTTAGACCAAAACACTTCTCCTTTTAAAGTCAAGTTACCATTTTAAAACTAATGATAAAACCATTCTTTTGTTTTCATAAAGTCGTTATAACTAACTTCCCATAAAGCTGTTATAACACTTTATGTTTTAAACCAATTTAAGACAAAACCATGTCTTTCTTTTAAACCATAAACTCTTCAATTCCTCAAGTCTCTTTTCTTTTAGAAATCAAGTTCCTTAATATTTCACATCAAGTCATTTATAAGTCAAGTCTCTTATCTTTTAAAAACCACAAACAATTTCTTTACCTACATAAAGTTGTTATAACAAACTTCCCATAAAGCCGTTATAACACTTTATGTATTAATCCAACCAAATGTGTTTAGCACACGTACGTCTACCGTACTACATAGTTCACATAATCATGCTAGAAAAGATAGGAAGAGGTTCACATACCTCGCGACGATTATCGACAATTAGCAAAACGCTCCACGTACTCTAACCTTGCTCGCCTTTTCCACCCTTCAAGTAGAATACGCTACTCGTAGTACTTCAACCTATAAAGGCCACAAAACGTCTATCAACCTCTAGATCTCTTCGTAGAATAATTCTAGATACAAGATTCCTTATTCTATGGAAAATTAAGAGACCTCCCCGCAACCACAAAATCTCCTCTAACGAGGCCTCGCTACCAAACCAACAATCCGCGGGGGTTATGTCACGACTGCCCGGGGCGTGGATCGTGCCTACCGGGCACCCAAGTAGTCATACATCGAGTAACTGGAAATATAAAACAAGACAGAAACATAGTAAAAAAATAGCTTTATCGATGAAAAGCTTGCCTTACGCATAATATAAATAACTCAAGTTTTGCGATTACATCCCAACTGCATAATAGTACTACTGACCTAAGGAAGTAAACAACTATGGCGGACAGTGGCCCGCCATACCTCGATCTACAAAACTATCTACAATACAGGAGATCATACCCAAAAGTAGAGCCTCGAGAAGATGGAGCTCACGACACCAACGCAAAGATCCTAATGATGTGGATCTAGCACTGCTTGCCTTTACTGCGGCATGACGCGGCCCCGGGCGAGGTCGATACAGTACCAAGTATGTGAAACTATAAAATCTTGAAATGAAATCAAAGTATTTAAAAGCTTTTCACAAATACAATCGATTCAATTGCACATAGTGCCACATCACAAACAACGGCATAATAGAAAAGCAGAATGTGTCTATTCTAGGCGCGAATGATCGAAGCAAGGCTAATCGCCATAGTATCATTCTCGCGTGCCTAGTCACGACTTCCGCGGCCGCATAGTCACACACGCACCCGCATGAGGTATTCTCGATCGGGGCAGCTAACCCCGGATCCGCCTAGGCTCGTAGCCGCATAGCCTCAAAAGACCGCGTAGTCTCAGCGGACCGCATAGGGAATCCCGCGTCGGGCTAAACACCGGAATGATCAATCACGGAGCATACCGCTGCCCGCATAGTCTCACAGACCGCATAGCCGTATAGACCAAGATCGAGGGCAAGCCCTGATAACGATCGAGGGTAGGTGATACAATAACGAGAAAGCGGACTTCAGGTTAGCAACGTAAGCACGCAAGAATGACCCCTTACACAAAGATTTCAAGACACTAACCTGTAGCATCATAATAGGTCTACTTATCACACAAATCTTACACTTAATGCAAATCAATACAAGGCTTTTATAAACAAACAAGTAAACAGCCTTCTTATCTTTCTTAAGTTGTTATACCTAACTTCCCATAAAGCTAGTATAACTCTTAAGCTTTTGTTTTTAAAACCAAATATTTATCTTCTGTTAAAAATGATTCGATATTCTTTTGAAATGCTTTGATTCTTTATTATTGAGCTTAAGCGTGAGGCATCGCTGTAAGTATTATTCAGCTTAAGCGTGAGGCATCACGTAAGTATTATTCAGGCTTAAGTCAAAGACATTGCCGTAGTTATTATTCGATTAACACGTATACGTCACCGTACTATATATATATGTAAAATATCATGCTTTAGGAAGAATCACATACCTTCTCAAATAAAAACCACCGCCAAGTCAATATGTCGCGCACAGAGTCACCATAATAGTCACAGACATCTATCAAAGACTACTCAAGGTCATTCTAAACAGAGGGTTCACAATTCTACGGTAAGTCGGGCAGCACTTCCTACCGGTGAGCTATATAAGTTCATCATGGAAACAGTCCTATGTAAGTACAGGTTGATTATTCTTCTGTTAAACCCTTCTATTGTGATAACAGTTCAATTCTATTCTGTGATATTCTTCTAAGTATTTATACTTATTCTTATACTACTACGAAGTATTCTCTAATTCAAAAGAGGTTAGGATTAGTTACCTCGGTAAGCCCAATAATATCCTAGATAAAGTCGCGCTGAGCAAGGTTTAGCTCCTAAGTTGTACGCTCAGAGTCTAAGAAACCTTAAGTTCTTCACAACTTCTACAAAGGACTAAGGGATTTGGGCTAGGTATTTTGGGCATTATAACAATACTAGAAGATAACTTTTCTACCAAGGGAGGGGTAGATTTCGGCTAGGCTAGGGGGTAGGCCTCGCCAAACTCACTCAGGGGAGGTGTTGGACGAAGGCTAAGGGAGAGGAGAGGATTTTTTCAAGACTTGGAAGATAACTTTGTGGATGAAGAACTCTTCATCTCTGAGGGGTATTTATAGCTCAAGCCTTGCCAACCAATGGCCAAGATGAAGACAAGTGCAAGGCAAGTGTAGGGTGAGGATTAACTATACACAAATATCCTACCAACTCCTTGACTTGCACAAGGCACAAAAACGTGCCATGGTTCTCTAATTCGTCCAAATGGGCGATTGAGTCCACCAATGGGAGGTGCAGTGTCGCCTCCCGTTGGTCCAAAATGTTTCGTCTCCGGAAAAATCCGCAAAATTAGTAATGGCATAGCGGAATTTTCCCTACGAAAGTCGTGGAAACGCTTTCACGGAAACGATTCTTTTAGTGAGTTGTGTACAAAAACGCGTCCAAGGCTAACTTTAAGGCCAAACTTTTAGACGTATTCCCTTACGCATATACTCGAAATACGGTATAACGGGTTACACGTAACCGGACGTACAATTCTACTCCACAATAATACTACAAGTCTCAGAATACAAATTCTATGTAAATACAGTTCAATTCTTTATAATCATCATTCAAATATATCTTATACTTAATTCTAAACTACTACAACATGTAATCTCCAATTACAATAGGGGGACATAGGTAATTACCTCGATAAGCCCAACATTATCCAAGATATCAGTCGATCACGAGCAACGTTTAGCTCCAATTACGCTCAACCCGCTCCAAGCAACCCTTAGAAGTTTCTAAACAACTTCTCTTAACACTTCATCTAAGCTATGAAGATTTTTCTAGGGCTTCATTTTGCGACTATGGAATAAAGTAGTATTTAGAGCTCTTATGTTGGGATTTTTTGGAATACCACAAGGGATTTAGGCTAAAGTATTTGGAATAACAACAATACTTGAAGAATTCTACTCGAGGTGGGGTGTTTGGACGAGAACTCACTAAGGGAGGGAGGGAATTTTTGCCTTGGAAACTTTCTAATGTGGATGAAATAAAGTCTTGCACACAGGGGTATTTATAGGAAATCAATGCCAAGATCTAGGCAAGTGGATGGTGAGGATGGGTACATGTGTGTGTAGTTGGCCAACCATTTGGCTACCACAAATGGGACAAGTGGCCACCACAAAATGGGCCACTTGTCCACCAAAAACGTGCCACTTGTCCTTCTCCAATTCGCCAACATGGCCACACGGGGTGACACGTGTCGCCCCTACTCGCCCAAAATATTTCATCTTAGAAAATATCCATAATGCCAAAAATCCGAAAATAAAGTGGGCCCCACAAAACCAGAATTTTCAGTGGCCCTCACGTGACCAATTTCGGAAATAAAATTTCATAATTCTCAAATATTCCAAAAGTCCAAATACTAAATCTGGGAATCCAATTCCTTTAACGAACATTTTTCCTTCACAAAATCCGAAACTTTTCCGAAAAATCACATCTTTCTTCCTTTCCAATTTATCGTCGTATTCTCGCACGCACGCCCTCGTATACATACTCGAACTACGGGGTGTAACATTCTTCCCCCCTTAGAAACATTAGTCCCGAGTGTTCCTTCTAAGCCTCTAATCATACAAGCGCCGGTATAGTCTTCACTACTATACTTACAAAACCAATTATGCCACACATGGCCATAATATAACATACGCGCAAAACTCAATCCAAGCCAACGAGAATCACCCCTAACGTGTATAACAACACAAAAACTTCCACCCATGGTCCAAAGGATACTTTCTTCACATCTATACTTATAAAAGGACACTTCACATCTTCGCCTCTTTTCTTACTTGTCGTACCTCCTCGTACACTCCGAACTCTTCCTCATATACTTACCACATTTCATTGCTTGATTTCCAAAATCTCGGGTTACTATCTCTAACTTGGTCATCATTAATCGGGAACACTCGAGGATCTCCGATTACTCTTCCAAACATAGCAACATGGAATCTGGACGTCTCGCCTCCTAAGTCGGACGTCAGTGCTAACTTATAGGCAACCTGGCCTATTCTACTATTATCTAAAAATGCCTAAAGTACCTCGGGCTAAGTTTCCCCTTCTTTCCAAATTTTGTCACACCCTTCCGGGGTGGTACCTTCAAGAAGACCCACCGTCAACCTGAACTCCAAGTGTCGACGCCGATCGTCGCACGCGACTTCGCTGACTCGAGCCGCTAATAACTTCTTACGGATAAGCTTCACCTTATCCACATCCTGCTGAAACAAGTAGGGACCAAACTATCTGAACCTTGCCGACATCGAACCAATCGACCGACAACCTACACTTCCGCCCATACAAGGCTTCATAAGGCACCATCCGAATACTGAAATGGTAGCTAGTATAATACTCATTCAACAAGAGGCAAATAATCCTCACTACCCTGAAATCAAAACACCGCCCGTAACCTATCCTCAAATGTCCGATAAAATCGTTGTTCGTCCGTCGCCCGAGGGCGAATGCACATCGAGACTCACTGAGTTCCTAACCCCGCTGTAAAACCTCCAAAAAGAAATAGCCATAAACCGGGCTCCACTGCTCGCCATAAAAATAAAAGTAGGAACCCCGCAGCCTTTACAACCTTCCCGATATACAACATCTCGCATAACCTCCGCGAGTAAATGCCCGACTAAAAGACAAGATGGGCTGACCCCATCGCCCTACCATCGGGTCGAACGCATCCACAAACTCGCACGATGGTTATCTAAACTTGGGCCTAACACCCTCGTGACCTATCATCTAGCGGGACCACCTCAAACCGACCCCACCACATTCCGGCCGCGGTTGACTCGCGAAATGGCCTCAACCCGACCCACTTCAGACTAAACTCGTTCCCGATGCGGAACAATCTTACGACCACGTCATGAAAGCTACTACTTCCATCTCACACTACCCATGGATTTATCACAACTTACACCATGCTAACCGAACATAGCACTCCACGTATCTACCATAACAACCTAAACAGTCTCTAAGGTGAAGATCTCCTCAGAACTCATCGCTCACTTTCCCTTTGCCACTCTAATCAAATCTTGCTCACTGGGCGATAACTACGAAGGTGATGAACCAGCCATCGATCCCGGCGTCGAGTCGTAACATCCGCGCCACTGCTCGGACAATTTCTGCAAATGGCCTGCCGCCGCAAGCCTAACAAGCTATCTAAGTAGTACGACACTCCCATAAGAACCCCTACCACAACGACCATACCGAGGTGGGGTGGCCTCTCACAGCTAACACCCATTCTTCTCCGATCCATGAATCCACAACCGACTGTAGGCTAAGTCATCCCACTGTATCCTCATACTACTAGACATTCTCTCCTCACATGTCCGCCACTAACGCGGGACATAATGAGCCAATAAGTCAAACTCTATATCAGTATTCCCGAACCGTCCGCCTGCTCGCTCAACCTCATAAATCTATCCGCGAGCTCTCTCATCTACGAGGGCGAAGTGTGTAAGAAATGCCTTCGAGGTCTTGATCACTTTCATGATCCGTCAGAATCGTCGAATAAACTCCGATGATCTTCTCGCCTAGATCCATAGAACTCGGGTGGATTGCAACTCGAAGTCCGAAATCTCAACTATCGGATCTAGGTGAACCATCGGTATCGCGGAACCTCCGACTCTCGTCTGTCCTCATTCCTAGACACAAGCCTAGCTAGTAACTGGGCCATTTCCTTGTAACTCATATCCTTGGCTCCTGGTCGTGAAACTGGAGGCTCAGGTATCGTGGCCTCAGTAGAAACTGCTGCCGCTCTAAACTCTGCTGGGGCTAGCGGCGTCATAAAACTCGTCGTCTGAAGTACTATCTCAGGTAATGACCGAACTGTGCCTCGTAACCTCTCGTGTTCTACTCGTAGCTCCCTCTGCTGCCTTGCCCTTCTGGGCTCTGGTTGCCTTGCGTAGAGGCATAACGGGTGCAAAGAATACGTCAGAGGGAGTCCAACTTATAACACAGCTCTAAGGCACGATCTCAGAGTGAGAAGAATGGAGACCAATCCTAAATATTCTGCAGCCTCCTGATTATAGGTGTGGTGCACAACACACCGATAATCAAAACTCTACTAGATACGGTCTGTAGATACTTTCCGAGGATTAACTGCTCTGATACCACTATTGTCACGACCCGACCACGGGCCCGCGACTGGTGCCTTACCCCGGGCACCCTAGTGATACAACATCAGAGAAAATCAGCGAAAATTAAAACTTACACATGAAACAAGATATACAATAATGAAATAAGAAAACAAAGCTAACCAAAGCGGTTACCTTTACGAATATATAAATAAAACTTGAACCGACGATTACATCCCTTTACAAACTCGCACAGCGATTACATGCACTCTAAGAATGTTATAACAACAACGACGGACGGGGCCCCGCCATACCCCTAAATGTAAGTACTACAACGACAGGGACTATACGAAAGATAAGCCTCCGAGAAATGGAGCTTCCCAAAGCGAACTGTGATCCATGGCGAGGATCAACAATCGTGTACCTCTACCGCGCATGAACGCATCCCCGAAAGAGGTCGATCTAACAGTACCAAGTATGTGAAATCAAAATATCAGAAATGAAATCATAGTAGTCTATATAAAACAGAGACATATATGATAACCAAACTACGAGCATATAATATGTGATAAGTCGGGGACTCACGCCTCAAAGTCATCACTCAAATATAACTATGGGTCTCATGCCCGCAACATCAATCATGCGTGGAACACCTTCCCATCGCCTAGCTTCACGATAACCACACGAAGGAGTACACATGAACACGAGTCCCACTGTTCATAAAAACCGTATGGGGCAAGTCACGGCTAACTACTAGATACCAAAGCCGCGTCATCAATCGACCGAGGCAAGTCGAAAGCCAACTACGGATACCAAAGCCGTACCAACAAATCTATATAACCATACCACGAAGCCGACCCAGGCACGAAAGCCAACTACGGATACCACTGCGCCACGTATGGCGGGCAAGTACGAAGACTAACTACGGATACCAAGCGGAATCACGAGACTTCACACAAACCGAGCGGGCAAGTACGAAGGCTAACTACGGATACTGCCGAATCAGCCACGACCTCAGGGCAAGTACGAGAGCCAACTACCAGATCCCAAGCCGAATCAGTAAAACCTCATGGAGAGCTAGTCCATGGAATAATAATCACGTGAAGCGTGCTGGAATGCTCCACACGCCAGACGCCCAAGTAAGATCATAAAAATCGATCGGCCTCCATCGAGAGAAGCGGTGGTATAGAAATACAATACTAGCACGACAAGGCTATCACACGCAAACATAGGCAAGTTACACACAACTCAAGGTACTTTCATTTTATGCCAAAGTCCAGGTTTTAACCCCAAAGTACTACATCGTTAAATTCATTTAAAAGATCCATTTCTTTTACAAAGGTCACCCGATGCCCGTATTATCAAAATAGAGTGACTAACATTTTAAGTAAACCAAAACAACTTCCATACTTTCCTTTTTAAACCAAATTAAGACAATACTATGCCTTCTTTTTAGACCAAAACACTTCTCCTTTTAAAGTCAAGTTACCATTTTAAAACTAATGATAAAACCATTCTTTTGTTTTCATAAAGTCGTTATAACTAACTTTCCATAAAGCTGTTATAACACTTTATGTTTTAAACCAATTTAAGACAAAACCATGTCTTTCTTTTAAACCATAAACTCTTCAATTCCTCAAGTCTCTTTTCTTTTAGAAATCAAGTTCCTTAATATTTCACATCAAGTCATTTATAAGTCAAGTCTCTTATCTTTTAAAAACCACAAACCATTTCTTTACCTACATAAAGTTGTTATAACAAACTTCCCATAAAGCCGTTATAACACTTTATGTATTAATTCAACCAAATGTGTTTAGCACACGTACGTCTACCGTACTACATAGTTCACATAATCATGCTAGAAAAGATAGGAAGAGGTTCACATACCTCGCGACGATTATCGACAATTAGCAAAACGCTCCACGTACTCTAACCTTGCTCGCCTTTTCCACCCTTCAAGTAGAATACGCTACTCGTAGTACTTCAACCTATAAAGGCCACAAAACGTCTATCAACCTCAGATCTCTTCAGAGAATAATTCTAGATACAAGATTCCTTATTCTATGGAAAATTCAAAAGACCTCCCCCGCAACCACAAAATATCCTCTCTAACGAGGCCCGCTGCACAAACCAACAATCCGGGGGGTTACACGCCTAACCTGACGTGTACAATTCTACTCCATAATAATACTACAAGTCCATCAGAATACAAATTCTATGTAAATATAATTCAATTCTTTATAATCATCCTTCAAATATATCTTATACTTAATTCTAAACTACTACAACATGTAATCTCCAATTACAATAGGGGGACATAGGTAATTACCTCGATAAGCCCAAAATTATCCAAGATATAAGTCGATCCTGAGCAACGTTTAGCTCCAATTCCTTACGCTCCAACCCGCTTCAAGCAACCCTTAGAAGTTTCTAAACAACTTCTCTTAACACTTCATCTAAGCTATGAAGATTTTTCTAGGGCTTCATTTTGCGACTATGGAATAAAGTAGTATTTCCGGGCTCTTATGTTGGTATTTTTTTGGAATACCACAAGAGATTTAGGCTAAAGTATTTGGAATAACAACAATACTTGAAGAATTCTACTCGAGGTGGGGTGTTTGGATGAGAACTCACTAAGGGAGGAGGGAGTTTTTTGCCTTGGAAACTTTCTAATGTGGATGAAATAAAGTCTTGCACACACGCGGTATTTATAGGAAATCAATGGCCAAGATCTAGGCAAGTGGATGGTGAGGATGGGCTACATGTGTGTGTGGGTAGTTGGCCAACCATTTGGCTACCACAAAATGGGACAAGTGGCCACCACAAAATGGGCCACTTGTCCACCAAAAACGTGCCACTTGTCTTCTCCATTCGCCAACATGGCCACACGGGGTGACACGTGTCGCCCTACTCGCCCAAAATATTTCATCTTCCAAAATATCCGTAATGCCAAAAATCCGAAAATAAAGTGGGCCCACAAAATCAGTAAATTTTCCGTGGCCCCACGTGACCAATTTCGGAAATAAAATTTCATAATTCTCAAATATTCCAAAAAGTCCAAATACTAAATCTGGGAATCCAATTTCCTTTAACGAACATTTTTCCTTCACAAAATCCGGAAACTTTTCCGTCGAAAAATCACATCTTTCTTCCTTTCCAATTTTACTTTCGTATTCTCGTACGTACGTCCTCGTATACATACCCTGGAACTAAGGGGTGTAACAGACACATGTCACCCCCCTTAAGTGGGCTTGGACGAAATTTAACATGGGTATAAGGGTCATTTGACCATTATTAAGATGACAAAGTCTTGCAAGTAGTAGAGCTTGATATAATTGACTTAGTCAATGGGACCACTTAGCTTGATATTTAAAAGATATGCATTCAAACCACACATATGTATTAATCTTAGCCCTCCATTTTACTATATAAGGATACTAGTAGTGAGACAAACTTTCCATACTTAGAGAAATTTCAAGAAAATTGGATGAACATAGGGAGAGGCTCTCGGGTTCATGCTCTCCAAAAAGGAAATTTTTTTTGTTTGTTTTCCAATAAGCTCCACACTTTAAACCAAAGTTCATGAGGGTATTGTAAGGGTATCTCAATAGAAAGATTCCGGAAAAAGATTGTTTTCGTATTAGTCGCAAGGTGAAACCTAGTTGCTTTCCTAGGTTTTGATTGGAAGATTAAAGGAAAGTTGTTTGTGATATTCTAAGGGTCTCAAGTGGCGGATTGAAGTGTCAAGAAGAGGCTCTAAGTTGCTAGGGAGCGACTTCAGATTTGAAGTTGGACTAAGGCTCGTTGAGGTAACAATCTTGTTCTCTTAAAGTGTTACAAGATTATATATTGTTACAAGATATGAAATGTCATATAAGCCATTTGAAGTTGGATTACAATTTGGTCGTTAATTAGAATCGTCGCATGTTACTTACTTGAAGATTGTAGTGGTTATAATCGATTGCGACTTGATATCATGTTATACTAAACAATTTGGATTGAAAAGGAAATTGGATAAGAATTGGTGTTGTTGTATCTCAAGTTGCCGAATTTACACTTGTAGTTTGTACTAGTTTGATATCAATTGTGGGACGGAATTTTACACGTCTAGTAGGCGTGTAATCCCCTATTGTTAACTACATTGTTGGGCCTTAAATGTGGCGTGTTTGGTTATTGAATTCGGGCCTTGAAAAAGGTGGTAAAGTATGTAGAAACAAAGGAAGTCTCGTTCGATTTTCCGTAGAATTTAGTGACTTTGCACTTATTATATTCTACGTTTGAAGTAAGAAGTTAATAGACGTATTATGGTCATTATAGGTTGACATACTACGTGCGGTATATTGGGCTTGGCAAGTGGTTTGACGAAGAGTGAATAGTTGTACTTATAGCTTTGATATCCTTTACTTGTTTTAAGAATGTCCAATTCGGTTGAGTTAGGAGATTAACTCACTTGTTTTAAAGTAGTAAGTGTCACGCCCCGACTTTTCCTAAGTCTTTACTTAGGGCGTGATGGCACCTGGACAATTATTTCCCACCAGAAGCACCATTTAATTCTCTTTATTTAGAAATTTGAACTTATGTTCAAATACGGAGCTATTAATAAAAATAACAAAAAAAAAAATCTGTTTATGACTTTATTAAAAACATAACGCGAGCCCATGCTCGTGCAAATATTGTTTCTACATAGACATACTGACAAAGATTATTCTAAGTTGGAAGGGAGATCATTCCACACGGGCATTTCCCGAGACATCGAACCGACATTACGAACTCGACGAGTACCAAGCCCGAAGCAATGGACTTGGTATGACAAGAGGTTGCGGGACGATCGCTAGCCTTGGCGTGGAGCCTTTCCTCTGTCACGCTTTCCTGAAACATGTTAAATAAAGAGTCAGCCCTGCCATCTGGGGCTGAGTGAGAACCTTACCCTGCAATTCAAAGTAACACCACAATATTCCAAGTGCAATTACATTATAACGTAATAAGCATATTGCAAAAACATATCAGGTTACAACACTTTTAAATATGCAACAACTCCTCATAGGAAATTCTCGGTTTAACTAACACTTCATTTTATCTCGTATTATACGTTAAGACATTCCCCTGCATTTCCATATGTTTATTACATTTATATATTTGTGAACGCGTATTCACTGTTCATATTTATATATAGGTGAACATGTATTCATCTTTCATATTTGTTGTGGCGTGCAACCCGATCCATTATATTTACGTATTTGTGAACACGTATTCACTTTACGTTTTGTTGCGGCGTGCAACCCGATCCATTATGTTTACGTATTTGTGAACGCGTATTCACTTTACGTTTTGTTGCGGCGTGCAACCCGACCCATTATATTTACGTATTTGTGAACACGTATTCACTTTACGTTTTGTTGCGCGCAACCCACCCATTATATTTACGTATTTGTGAACACGTATTCACTTTACGTTTTGTTGCGGCGTGCAACCCGACTCATTATATTTACGTATTTGTGAACACGTATTCACTTTACATTTTGTTGCGGCGTGCAACCCGATCCATTATGTTTATATTTATATATTTATGTGAACACGTATTCACTTTTCATATTTTCAGAAGATCGAATAAATAATATTCTCTTTCCCAACATTCTGTCATTCATACTTGTAACGATTATAACTTTTTAACCATAACTCCAACTAAGGTGTTTCTCAAGCGGAAACTAAGGTAAGACGGGGATCTTTCACTGTACCAAATTTCATTTAAAACTACTTTGGGTAACTAACACAAATTTATCCTCAAAACAGCCACATAAAATTTGTTTCGGCAGAATTTTTATTAAACAGAACCCAATCTTAGAATAGTCATAACTCCTAATCTGTAAACCCGTTCAAGCCCCATAAAATCTCAAAACGATGAGAACAGAGATCTACACGTATCCATGTGAACCATTCTTTCATATTATGTACCATTTGGTACAGTTTTACACTTTTATTCGCTGCCCTTTCTGGATCTCGATAGATCCGAGGCAGAAACTTTAAACAGCGATAACTCTCAATCCGTAAGTCTGATAGACCTCCGTAAGGTCTCAAAATGTCCAAAACAGAGAGATATAGAACTTTAATTTAGCACCAATTTTCATATTTCCCACGGATTAGTACAGTTTTACGTTTCAACGTCCTGCCCTTCTGAATTCCGACGAATCCGAGGCAGCAACTTCAAACTAAAATAACTCTCAACTCGTAAGTCCGTTTTAATAACTCTTTATCTATATCTGTCCGTAATAGAGAGATTTACAACGGTGTAAATTTGCATATAATTATAATAAGTAAAACTCAATAAAAACAGTCCGTAATTATGCCTTTCCGAATTTCGGCCAAATCTAAGGCAGGAACTTTGAACTATGATAACTTTCAAACCGTATGTCCATTTTACCTCATTTTTGGTTCTATATGATCATAATAGAGAGGTGTACCACTCTTCCGAATTTCATCAAATTCTAACAATTATAACTCAGTGAGAACAGTTCGTAAAGTTCATGACGCAACTAGTTGTCTAAACAATCAAAAGTTCAATATTTCTTTTCAACACTCAATTCTTATTCTAACATGTATTGAACTTAAAATAAAGGATGTTACCAAGAATTTCTGAATGAGAAAACTCACCTTGTAAGTGTGAAGATTGTTATTCGGTTGCTACAAGGGACCCTTGCTCCCTAGTATTCCCTAATTTTCTTGTTCTCCTTTCTCCCTTGATATTTTCTTGATTTTTTTCCTTCTTGTTCACTTGATTATTTTCCTGATTTATATTCCTTGTACTAGGTACTTTATTTTGTACTAAATACACTATATAAGTTGAAGTGTTTGTATAACCTATGAGAGGTGGAAGGACAAGAGTTGGAGGGGAAATGAAAAGAGGGAAGGGGGGGGGGGGGGAAGCAAAGGAGTAAAGAACGTGCAGCAATGCTGCATGTTTTTTTTTTTTCCTTTTGTTTTTTTTGGTTTCTTATTTTCATTTTATCTATTTATTTATCCAACTTTAACACTAACTCTATCCCATGCAATTTATTCATTGTTTTCTTATATATATATATTTTTATTAACTCAACCACAACTATATATATATATTTTTTTTCCGGATTTCACATTCTCTCCTCCTTAAGCAACATTCGTCCTCGAATGTGAATAAGGTCGTAACATAATCACATAGACACAATAAATGTGTGTGTATTGTGGTGCGCGATACGTAGTCTTGACCGGTAAGAAATGGGCTGACTTTGTAAGCCGATCAACAATCACCCAAATAGAATCATACCCTTCTCGAGTTTTCTGAGACGATTCTGAAATCCATATGAATCGCCTCCCATTTCCACATGGGACTCCAATGTCCTGAAGTAATCCGCCAGGTTTTTGATGTTCAGCTTTCACCTACTGACATATAAGACCCCTCCCGACAAACTCCGCAACGTCTTTCTTCAACCCGTCCCACCAGTAATTTGCCATGAGGTCCTAATACATTTTTGTTGACCCTTGATGAATGAAATATCTTGTGTTGTGACCCTCATCTAAGATCTTCCTCCTTAGATCCTTTACCTTAGGAACACATAACCTACCCTTATATCGAAGGGTTCCGTCATTATCTCCCAATGTAAACTGTGAAGGTTTTCCCTGTTGGATCCTCTCCCGAAATCCAACAAACTCCGTATCCTCAAACTGACTTTCTTTTATTTCTGAAGCTAAGGCAGACTGCGAGGTATCATGTACCACCACCCTACCTTCACCGATCTCAGTTAAGCTAACCCCGAGGTTTCCAATCTTTGTACCTCACGAACAATACCCCTCTTTTGTATTGCCAAATGGGCCAAGCTGCCCATTGATCTCCCATCGAGCGTCACCACCACGTTGGCTTTCCTGGATGGTAAAGAATACTAAGGTCATAATCCTTAAGCAACTCTAACCATCTTCTTTGTCTGAGATTCAAATCCTTCCGTGGTTATGCATCAGAACTCTTATGATCTATAAATATGTCCACATGCACACCATACAAATAATGTCTCCATATTCGTAAGGCAAACACCACCGCAGCTAATTCAAAGTCATGAGTTGGGTAATTCTTCTCATGTATCTTCAATTGTCTAGATGCATACGCAATAACCTTTCCAAACTGCATCAAGACACATCCTAATCCAACTCTGGAGGCATCGCAATAGACTGTGAACCCTTCTTGTCCCGATGGTAAGGTTAGGACTGATGCAGTAGTTAACAATTCCTTTAGTTTCTGAAAACTTGCTTCACATGCTTCTGACCACTGGTACTTAACCGCTTTTTGTGTCAACCGGGTCAAAGGAGCAGCAAGACTAGAAAAACCTTTTACGAATCTTCTATAATACCCAGCCAAACCCAAGAAACTTCCAACCTCTGTCGGAGTGGTCGGTTTTGGCCAGTTCTTCACTTCTTCTATCTTCTGAGGGTCTACCATAATTACATCCCTTGACACAACATGACCCAAAAAGGCTACCTTTTCCAACCAAAATTCACACTTTGAAAATTTAGCATATAGTTTCTCTTGTTTCAAGACTTGAAGCACTACCCTCAGATGCTCTTCATGTTCTTCAACACTCTTACTGTATGTTAGGATATCATCTATGAACACAATCACGAACAAATCTAGGAATGGTTTGAAGATTCTGTTCATTAAATCCATAAAAGTTGCTGGGGCATTGGTTAACCCAAAAGACATGACCAAGAACTCATAATGGCCGTATCGGGTTCTAAAGGTTGTTTTGGATATATCATCTCGATTTATTTTCAGCTGGTGATATCCCGAACGGAGATCAATCTTGGAAAAATAGCTAGCTCCCTGAAGTTGGTCAAAAAGATCATCGATTCTTGGTAATGGGTACCGGTTCTTGATCGTGACCTTATTGAGCTGCCGATAATCGATGCACATTCGGAGCGATCCGTCTTTCTTTTACACATACAGATCGTGCACCTAAGGGAAACACTAGGCCTTATAAAGCCTTTATCCGTAAGATCCTTCAATTGTTCTTTTAACTCCCTCAATTCACTGGGCCATTCGATATGGAGGAATAGAAATGGGTCTTGTACCTAATTAACTCTATGGCAAACTCCACTTCTCTATCAGGAGGAAGGCATGGAAGATCTTCAGGAAAACCTCCTAAAATTTGAACAATAGGAACATCATTCATCTGGGATTCTTTTTGGGTATTCACTATATTAGCCAGATATGCATACTCCACTCTGTGACTTCTCAATAACTTTTGAGCCCCAAGGTAGGAAATAAACTGACCTGAGGATATTCCAACCCTACCCCTTATAACAACTTCTGGTTCTCCGGGAAAAGTTAATTTCACTATCTTTCGTCGACAATCTAACATGGCATAACATGACGGCAACCAATCCATACCCAAAATGACGTCGAAGTCTACCATCTCAAGTAGTACTAGGTACACCATTGTTCCCCTACCATTCACTTCTAATGGAAAATTATTTACCACCCGAGAGGCCCAAATTGAGGCCCCTACTGGTGTCATAACCTCAAAAGGTTCACTTAAATAAGAAGGTTCTACGTGTAAATTCTTAGCAAAGCCCATTGACACATATGAAAATGTAGAGCCGGGATCGTATAATACAAATGCAGGAATACTCGAGACTAGCAAAATACATGTGACCACCGCATTAGATGCTTCTGCCTCATTCCTCTGGGGCAAAGCGTAGAGACGATTAGAATTGTTGGGTTGTTGACCTCCCTGACTATGGCGGTGTTGGTTTCCCTGATTTCCCTTGTAGGCAGCTATAGTTGCTTCTGACCTCCCTTGAATAGATTGAGTTTGTGTCCTCTTTTTGCAATCCCTGACATAGTGGCATGACTTCCGCGCTTATAACACGCCGTTAAGAGCCGACATTCTCCAGTGTGTTTCTTTTGACAAATCTTACAAATCGGTTTGTCACCTCCTCTGTTAGGGTTGGTGGCCTTGTCCTTGCTACCTTGATAATTAAACCAACTGTGCCCCTTAGGCTTGAAATAAGACTGGCCCACAGATTGGTTCGGTCCTGAAGATCCCTTACTAAAATCCTGCTTCTGATTTTGACTCTGATTAAATTATCCTAACGTCCGAAATCTCTTCTGCGAATATTCTCTTTTTTATTTAGCGAAACCTTCTACCCTCAAAGCCATATCGACAATCTGAAGATAAGTTCGATCGTTGGCTAACACCACCACCTTCTCTGCTATATTCGGGTTTAAACCCTCTACAAATTGCTTGACTCTATCCCTTTCTGTAGGGACGACATGTGTGTTGAAAGAGGTAGTACAAGAATCAAGTCTTGAAAAAGACTCAAGATAGGCACGAGAGGAGTATGAAAGAAGGGAAACTTTAGAATGTTATTCCGTTTACTTATTACTAAGGTGGCGCGCACACCGTCGCAATAAGTAATCGTTCAAACACCCAACTCGAAGAAACTTCCTAGAATCTCCTAACCTGGTTTAGCTTTGATACCAACTTATCACGCCCCGACTTTTCCTAAGTCTTTACTTAGGGCGTGATGGCACCTGGACAATTATTTCCCACCAGGAGCACCATTTAATTCTCTTTATTTAGAAATTTGAACTTATGTTCAAATACGGAGCTATTAATAAAAATAACAAAAAAAAATCTGTTTATGACTTTATTAAAAACATAACGCGAGCCCATGCTCGTGCAAATATTGTTTCTACATAGACATACTGACAAAGATTATTCTAAGTTGGAAGGGAGACCATTCCACACGGGCATTTCGAGACATCGACATATTCGAACTCGACGCAGTACCAAGCCCAAGCGATGGACTTGGTATGACAAGAGGTTGCGGACGATCGCTAGCCTTGGCGTGGAGCCTTTCCTCCATCACGCTTTCAAACATGTTAAATAAAGAGTCAGCCCTACCATCTGGGGCTGAGTGAGAACCTTACCCTGCAATTCAAAGTAACACCACAATATTCCAAGTGCAATTATATTATAACGTAATAAGCATATTGCAAAAACATATCAGGTTACAACACTTTTAAATATGCAACAACTCCTCATAGGAAATTCTCGGTTTAACTAACACTTCATTTTATCTTGTATTATACGTTAAGACATTCCCCTGCATTTCCATATGTTTATTACATTTATATATTTGTGAACACGTATTCACTTTTCATATTTATATATAGGTGAGAACATGTATTCATCTTTCATATTTGTTGTGGCGTGCAACCCGATCCATTATATTTACGTATTTGTGAACACGTATTCACTTTACGTTTTGTTGCGCGCAACCCGATCCATTATGTTTACGTATTTGTGAACGCGTATTCACTTTACGTTTTGTTGCGCGTGCAACCCGACCCATTATATTTACGTATTTGTGAACACGTATTCACTTTACGTTTTGTTGCGCGCAACCCGACCCATTATATTTACGTATTTGTGAACACGTATTCACTTTACGCTTTTGTTGCGGCGTGCAACCCGATCCATTATGTTTATATTTATATATTTATGTGAACACGTATTCACTTTTCATATTTTCAGAAGATCGAATAAATAATATTCTCTTTCCCAACATTCTGTCATTCATACTTGTAACGATTATAACTTTTTAACCATAACTCCAACTAAGGTGTTTCTCAAGCGGAAACTAAGGTAAGACGGGGATCTTTCACTGTACCAAATTTCATTTAAAACTACTTTGGGTAACTAACACAAATTTATCCTCAAAACAGCCACATAAAATTTGTTTCGGCAGAATTTTTATTAAACAGAACCCAATCTTAGAATAGTCATAACTCCTAATCTGTAAACCCGTTCAAGCCCCATAAAATCTCAAAACGACGAGAACAGAGATCTACACGTCTCCATTTGAACCATTCTTTCATATTCTGTACCATTTGGTACAGTTTTACACTTTTATTCGCTGCCCTTTCTAGATCTCGATAGATCCGAAGCAGAAACTTTAAACAGCGATAAATCTCAATCCGTAAGTCTGATAGACCTCCGTAAGGTCTCAAAATGTCCACAACAGAGAGTTCTAGAACTTTAATTTAGCACTAATTTTCATATTTCCCACGGATTAGTACAGTTTTACGTTTCAACGTCCTGCCCTTCTGGATTCCGACGAATCCGAGGCAGCAACTTCAAACTACAATAACTTTCAACTCGTAAGTCCGTTTTAATAACTCTTTATCTATATCTGTCCGTAACAGAGATATTTACAACCATGTAAATTTACATATAATTCTAAGAAGTAAAACGCAATAAAAATAGTCCGTAATTATGCCTTTCCGAATTTCGGCCAAATCTAAGGCAGGAACTTTGAACTATGATAACTTTCAAACCGTATGTCCATTTTACCTCATTTTTTGTTCTATATGATCATAATAGAGAGGTGTACCACTCTTCCGAATTTCATCAAATTCTAACAACTATAACTCAGTGAGAACAGTTCGTAAAGTTCATGACGCAACTAGTTGTCTAAACAATCAAAAGTTCAATATTTCTTTTCAACACTCAATTCTTATTCTAACATGTATTGAACTTAAAATAAAGGATGTTACCAAGAATTTCTGAGTGAGAAAACTCACCTTGTAAGTGTGAAGATTGTTATTCGGTTGCTACAAGGGACCCTTGCTCCCTAGTATTCCCTAATTTTCTTGTTCTCCTTCCTTCCTTGATATTTTCTTGATTTTTTTCCTTCTTGTTCACTTGATTATTTTCCTGATTTATATTCCTTGTACTAGGTACTTTATTTTGTACTAAATACACTATATAAGTTGAAGTGTTTGTATAACCTATGAGAGGTGGAATGACAAGAGTTGGAGGGGAAATTAAAAGGGGGGAAGGGAGGGAAGCAAAGGAGTAAAGAACGTGCAGCAATGCTGCATGTTTTTTTTTTTTCCTTTTTTTTTTTGGTTTCTTATTTTCATTTTATCTATTTATTTATACAACTTTAACACTAACTCTATCCCATGCAATTTATTCATTGTTTTCTTATATATATATATATATATTTTAATTAACTCAACCACAACTATATATTATTATTATTTTTTTCCGGATTTCACATTCTCTCCTCCTTAAGCAACATTCGTCCTCGAATGTGAATAAGGTCGTAACATAATCACATAGACACAATAATGTTTATTGTTATTGTAACACTAATTTGGGGCTTCACATTCTCCCTTCAAATAAATGTGTGTGTACTGTGGTGCGCGATACGTAGTCTTGACCGGTAAGAAATGGGCTGACTTTGTAAGCCGATCAACAATCACCCAAATAGAATCATACCCTTCTCGAGTTTTCGGTAGACCTAGTTACGAAATCCATATGAATCGCCTCCCATTTCAACATGGGACTCCAATGTCCTGAAGTAATCCGCCAGGTTTTTGATGTTCAGCTTTCACCTACTGACATATAAGACACCTCCCGACAAACTCCGCAACGTCTTTCTTCATCCCGTCCCACCAGTAATTTGCCTTGAGGTCCTGATACATTTTTGTTGACCCTGGATGAATGGAATATCTTGTGTTGTGACCCTCATCAAAGATCTTCCTCCTTAGATCCTTTACCTTAGGAACACATAACCTACCCTTATACCGGGCGGTTCCGCCATTATCTCCCAATGTAAATCGTGAAGGTTTTCCCTGTTGGATCCTCTCCCGAAATCCAACAAACTCCGTATCCTCAAACTGACTTTCTTTTATTTCTGAAGCTAAGGCAGACTGCGAGGTATCATGTACCACCACCCTACCTTCACCAATCTCAGTTAAGCTAACCCCGAGGTTTCCCAATCTTTGTACCTCACGAACAATACCCCTCTTTTGTATTGCCAAATGGGCCAAGCTGCCCATTGATCTCCTACTGAGTGCGTCAGCCACCACGTAGGCTTTCCCACGATGGTAAAGAATACTAAGGTCATAATCCTTAAGCAACTCTAACCATCTTCTTTGTCGGAGATTCAAATCCTTCTGCGTGGTTATGTACTGTAAACTCTTATGATCTGTAAATATGTCCACATGCACACCATACAAATAATGTCTCCATATTCGTAAGGCAAACACCACCGCAGCTAATTCCAAGTCATGAGTTGGGTAATTCTTCTCATGTATCTTCAACTGTCTAGATGCATACGCAATAACCTTTCCAAACTGCATCAAGACACATCCTAACCCAACTCTGGAGGCATCGCAATAGACTGTGAACCCTTCTTGTCCCGATGGTAAGGTTAGGACTGGTGCAGTAGTCAACAATTCCTTCAGTTTCTTAAAACTTGCTTCACATGCTTCTGACCACTGATACTTAACCGCTTTTTGAGTCAATCGGGTCAAAGGAGCAGCAAGACTAGAAAAACCTTTTACGAATCTTCTATAATACCCAGCCAAACCCAAGAAACTTCTAACCTCTCGCTTGAGTGGTCGGTTTTGGCGATTCTTCACTTCTTCTATCTTACGGGATCTACCATAATTACATCCTCGACACAACATGACCCAAAAAGGCTACCTTTTCCAACCAAAATTCACACTTTGAAAATTTAGCATATAGTTTCTCTGTTTCAAGACTTGAAGAACTACCCTCGATGCTCTTCATGTTCTTCAACACTCTTATCAGATTAGGATATCATCTATGAACACAATCATGAACAAATCTAGGAATGGTTTGAAGATTCTGTTCATTAAATCCATAAAAGTTCTTTGGGGCATTGTTAACCCAAAAGACATGACCAAGAACTCATAATGGCCGTATCGGGTTCTAAAGGTTGTTTGGATATATCATCCGATTTATTTTCACCGTGAAATCGAACGAGATCAATCTTGGAAAAATAGCTAGCTCACGAAGTTGGTCAAAAGATCATCGATTCTTGGTAATGGGTACCTTCTTGATCGTGACCTTATTGAGCTGCCGATAATCGATGCACATTCTGAGCCATCCGTCTTTCTTTTCACAAACAGATCGTGCACCCTGAGGGAAACACTAGGCCTTATAAAGCCTTTATCCGTAAGATCCTTCAATTGTTCTTTTAAATCCCTCAATTCAGCTGGGGCCATTCGATATGGAGGAATAGAACTGGGTCTTGTACCCTGAATTAACTCTATGCCAAAATCCACTTCTCTATCCGAAGGAAGGCATGGAAGATCTTCAGTAAAAACATCCTAAAATTTTGAACAATAGGAACATCATTCACCGCTGGAGATTCTTTTTGGGTATCCACTATATTAGCCAGATATGCATACTCCACTCTGTGACTTCTCAATAACTTTTGAGCCCCAAGGTAGGAAATAAACTGACCTGAGGATATTCCAACCCTACCCCTTATAACAAGTTAATCTCACTATCTTTCGTCGACAATCTAACATGGCATAACATAAGAACCAATCCATACCCAAAATGACGTCAAAGTCTACCATCTCAAGTAGTACTAGGTTCACCATTGTTCCCCTACCATTCACTTCTAATGGAAAATTATTTACCACCCGAGAGGCCCAAATTGAGGCCCCCATCGTGTCATAACCTCAAAAGGTTCACTTAAATAAGAAGGTTCTACGTGTAAATTCTTAGCAAAGCCCATTGACACATATGAAAATGTAGAGCCGGGATCGTATAATACAAATGCAGGAATACTCGAGACTAGCAAAATACCTGTGACCACCGCATTAGATGCTTCTGCCTCATTCCTCTGGGGCAAAGCGTAGAGACGATTAGAATTTTTGGGTTGTTGACCTCCCTGACTATGGCGGTGTTGGTTTCCACGATTTCTCAGAGCGGCTATAGTTGCTTCTGACCTCCCTTGAATAGATTGAGTTTGTGTCCTCTTTTTGCAATCCCTGACATAGTGGCATGACTCTCCACAGTTATAACATGCCTTCGTTAAGAGCCGACATTCTCCAGTGTGTTTCTTTTGACAATTCTTACAAATCGGTTTGTCACCTCCTGTGTTAGGGTTGGTGGTCTTGTCCTTGCTACCTTGGTAATTAAACCAACTGTGCCCCTTAGGCTTGAAATAAGACTGGCCCACAGATTGGTTCGGTCCTGAAGATCCCTTACTAAACTCCTGCTTCTGATTTTGACTCTGATTAAATGATCCTGACGTCCGAAATCTCTTCTGCGAATATTCTCTTTTTGCTTTAGCGAAACCTTCTACCCTCAAAGCCATATCGACAATCTGAAGATAAGTTCGATCGTTGGCTAACGCCACCACCTTATCTGCTATGTTCGGGTTTAAACCCTCTACAAATTGCTTGACTCTATCCCTTTCTGTAGGGACGACATGTGTGTTGAAAGAGGTAGTACAAGAATCAAGTCTTGAAAAATACTCAAGATAGGCATGAGAGGAGTATGAAAGAAGGGAAACTTTAGAATGTTATTCCGTTTACTTATTACTAAGGTGGCGCGCACACCGTCGCAATAAGTAACCGTTCAAACACCCAACTCGAAGAAACTTCCTAGAATCTCCTAACCTGGTTTAGCTTTGAACCAACTTGTCACGCCCCGACTTTTCCTAAGTCTTTACTTAGGGCGTGATGGCACATGGACAATTATTTCCCACCAGGAGCACCATTTAATTCTCTTTATTTAGAAATTTGAACTTATGTTCAAATACGGAGCTATTAATAAAAATAACAAAAAGAAATCTGTTTATGACTTTATTAAAAACATAACGCGAGCCCATGCTCGTGCAAATATTGTTTCTACATAGACATACTGACAAAGATTATTCTAAGTTGGAAGGGAGACCATTCCACACGGGCATTTTCCGAGACATCGAAGCATATTCTGAACCTGACGAGTACCAAGCCCGAAGCAATGGACTTGGTATGACAAGAGGTTGCGGGACGATCGCTAGCCTTGGCGTGGAGCATTTCCTCTGTCACGCTTTCCTGAAACATGTTAAATAAAGAGTCAGCCCTACCATCTGGGGCTGAGTGAGAACCTTACCCTGCAATTCAAAGTAACACCACAATATTATAAGTGCAATTACATTATAACGTAATAAACATATTGCAAAAACATATCAGGTTACAACACACTTAAATATGCAACAACTCCTCATAGGAAATTCTCGGTTTAACTAACACTTCATTTTATCTCGTATTATACGTTAAGACATTCCCCTGCATTTCCATATGTTTATTACATTTATATATTTGTGAACGCGTATTCACTTTTCATATTTATATATAGGTGAACATGTATTCATCTTTCATATTTGTTGCGGCGTGCAACCCGATCCATTATATTTACGTATTTGTGAACACGTATTCACTTTACGTTTTGTTGCGGCGTGCAACCCGATCCATTATGTTTACGTACTTGTGAACGCGTATTCACTTTACGTTTTGTTGCGGCGTGCAACCCGACCCATTATATTTACGTATTTGTGAACACGTATTCACTTTACGTTTTGTTGCGGCGTGCAACCCGACCCATTATATTTACGTATTTGTGAACACGTATTCACTTTACGCTTTGTTGCGGCGCAACCCGATCCATTATGTTTATATTTATATATTTATGTGAACACGTATTCACTTTTCATATTTTCGTAAGATCGAATAAATAATATTCTCTTTCCCAATATTCTCATTCATACTTGTAACGATTATAACTTTTAACCATAACTCCAACTAAGGTGTTTCAAGCGAAACTAAGGTAAGACGGGGATCTTTCACTGTACCAAATTTCATTTAAAACTACTTTGGGTAACTAACACAAATTTATCCTCAAAACAGCCACATAAAATTTGTTTCGGCAGAATTTTTATTAAACAGAACCCAATCTTAGAATAGTCATAACTCCTAATCTGTAAACCCGTTCAAGCCCCATAAAATCTCAAAACGACGAGAACAGAGATCTACACGTCTCCATGTGAACCATTCTTTCATATTCTGTACCATTTGGTACAGTTTTACACTTTTATTCGCTGCCCTTTCTGGATCTCGATAGATCCGAAGCAGAAACTTAAAACATCGATAACTCTCAATACGTAAGTCTGATAGACCTCTGTAAGGTCTCAAAATGTCCACAACAGAGAGGTCTAGAACTTTAATTTAGCACTAATTTTCATATTTCCCACGTATTAGTACAGTTTTATGTTTCAACGTCCTGCCCTTCTGGATTCCGACGAATCTGAGGCAGCAACTTCAAACTATAATAACTCTCAACTCGTAAGTCCGTTTTAATAAATCTTTATCTATATCTGTCCGTAACAGAGAGATTTACAACCATGTAAATTTTCATATAATTCTAATAAGTAAAACTCAATAAAAACAGTTCGTAATTATGCCTTTCCGAATTTCGGCCAAATCTAAGGCAGGAAATTTGAACTATGATAACTTTCAAACCGTATGTCCATTTTACCTCATTTCTGGTTCTATATGATCATAATAGAGAGGTGTACCACTCTTCCGAATTTCATCAAATTCTAACAATTATAACTCAGTGAGAACAGTTCGTAAAGTTCATGACGCAACTAGTTGTCTAAACAATCAAAAGTTCAATATTTCTTTTCAACACTCAATTCTTATTCTAACATGTATTGAACTTAAAATAAAGGATGTTACCAAGAATTTCTGAGTGAGAAAACTCACATTGTAAGTGTGAAGATTGTTATTCGGTTGCTACAAGGGACCCTTGCTCCCTAGTATTCCCTAATTTTCTTGTTCTCCTTCCTCCCTTGATATTTTCTTGATTTTTTTCCTTCTTGTTCACTTGATTATTTTCCTGATTTATATTCCTTGTACTAGGTACTTTATTTTGTACTAAATACACTATATAAGTTGAAGTGTTTGTATAACCTATGAGAGGTGGAATGACAAGAGTTGGAGGAGAAATGAAAAGGGGGGGGGGGGGGAAGCAAAGGAGTAATGAACGTGCGACAATGTCATGTTTTTTTTTCCTTTTTTTTTTATTTTCTTATTTTCATTTTATCTATTTATTTATCCAACTTTAACACTAACTCTATCCCATGCAATTTATTCATTGTTTTCTTATATATATATAATTTTTTATTAACTCAACCACAACTATATATATATATTTTTTTCCCGATTTCACATTCTCTCCTCCTTAAGCAACATTCGTCCTCGAATGTGAATAAGGTCGTAACATAATCACATAGACACAATAATGTTTATTGTTATTGTAACACTAATTTGGGGCTTCACATTCTCCCTTCAAATAAATGTGTGTGTACTGTGGTGCGCGATACGTAGTCTTGACCGGTAAGAAATGGGCTGACTTTGTAAGCCGATCAACAATCACCCAAATAGAATCATACCCTTCTCGAGTTTTCGGTAGACCAGTTAAGAAATCCATATGAATCGCCTCCCATTTCCACATGGGACTCCAATGTCCTGAAGTAATCCGCTGAGTTTTGATGTTCACTTTCACCATCGACATATAAGACCCCTCCCGACAAACTCCGCAACGTCTTTCTTCATCCCGTCCCACCAGTAATTTGCCTTGAGGTCCTGATACATTTTTGTTGACCCTGGATGAATGGAATATTTTGTGTTGTGACCCTCAGCTAAGATCTTCCTCCTTAGATCCTTTACCTTAGGAACACATAACCTACCCTTATACCGAAGGGTTCCGTCATTATCTCCCAATGTAAACTGTGAAGGTTTTCCCTGTTGGATTGTTACACCCCGTAAGTTCAGGACATGTGTAAGTGAATGTACGCAAGGAACACAAGACTTGGAAATTAGTACGAAAGGAAGGATTGTTTTTCCGACGGAAAGTCTTCCGGACGTCGGAAAGGAAAAATGTTCGTTGTTGAGAATTTGATTCTCAAAAGGCATTATTTGAAGAGTATGGAACTCTTAACCTTATGGAAATTTATTTTTGCGGATTTGGTCACGTGGGGCCCACCCGAGGAATTTTACGTTTTTCGGGGCCCACGAGGGCTACGGAATTTTATGGACGATTGAGAGGGCGACACGTGGCACCCCCACATGGCTTGGTCGAAATTTATGCAAGGGTATAATGGTCATTGACCATCTTGGAAGATAAGTCTTGCAAGCTTGATATTGTTGACAAGTCAACTTGCCACATAAGCTTGATCCATGTGATTTTAATCCTAGCCTCACATTTGTTTAAGTCTAAGCCCTCCAATATGTTTTATATTCACTACACTAGTGCAAGACTAGCTTTTACACTTAGAAAAATTAGAGAACCTTGTGTTCTTCCATAGTTGCTCTCATTTAGTGCACCTTCTCCACACAAAATTTTGTGATTTTGATCCATTAGCCACAAGACTTTAACCCAATGTCCCCAAGGGTATTGTAAGGTTATCTCAATAGAAAGAATTCGGAAAAAACGTATTTTTACGTTAGTCGCAAGGCGGAAACAAAGGGAGTTCTTCAACTTTGAAGTTGGAACTTGAAGAAGGGTTCTTCATAGGCCTCTAAGGAGTGCTTGGAGCGGATTGGAACCTAAGGAAAGGAGCTAAGAATTGCTAAGGCGCGACTTTGGAATCTTGGAAATTTTAAGGGCTTATAAAGGTATATTCTTGTCGTTTTAGCAATTAGGTTTACTTATTGTTGTAGCTATTGTTATTAGCAAGCATGAGTTATATAGTATGAAGTTTGATAAGTATTTTGACTATTGGAACCCTAATCCGAATCTAGCGTTTAGCTTTAAGATTGGAATTCAAGTTGATTATTCGTTTAAGACGTCGCATGTTGTGTAGGAAGGAAGTTATAGTTGTTGAAGTGGTTTATAACTATATAACATGTTAGACCTAAGAACTTGAAATTGGAAAAGGATTGGAAAAGTCGTAGTGTGATTGGTTATATGTTGGCCGAGAATGGCTAGTGAAGTTTTATACTATTTCGTATGAATTGTGGGGGCGGAATTTTACACGTGGTGTAAGGCGTGTAATCCCCTTTGTTTGATGTTGTTTGGAGCCTTAAATGTGGCTTGTTGGTTATTGTATTCGCCTTGAAAAATGTGGCAAAGTGAGTAGAAACAAAGGAAGTCTTTGCCCGATTTTCCGTAGAATTAGAGACTAAATACTTAGTATTATTCTACATAGAGACTAGAAGTTGATAGCCTTGTTGTGACCATTATAGGTTGACACTTCTACGGTGTATTCGGCAGCTTGTGGATTTAGAAAAGGTATGTGAACTATCTCCTCTTCTAGCATGATTCCTTAGAATAAAGAAAGTAAGTTCTACTCTTGAATGATCCATTCCTTGCTTGTATTTGGATTGCCTAAGATAGAATTTGTTCTATGTACTTCAGGTGTACTTTGATGTTTAAATTGTAAGTAGTATAATCCATTTCCTTAGGAAGTTTGGATTCTTAAAAGTGATGGTATTTTTCTTAAAGTACATAGAGACTTGAAAAGGAAGTGGTTTTCCAAATCTTTTGACTAATGCCTTAGTTCTAAAACCTAAAGGTCATTATAATGACTTTAGGGGAGTCAAAGGAGTGATTTACTTATTTGATTTAAAGAGGAGAAATGACATGATTTAAGAGAAGTAACTTGCGTTGAGGGTGAAGTTACTTGAGGTTTAAAAAGTAGAAGAAAACTTGTTTTCTAACTAGTAAGAGACTTGAAGTATTTTGAAAGTTAAGAACTTGATTTGTAAGTATGTGATACTTGGTTTTAATAGTATAAGTCTCTTGGTTATTGAAGGAATGGATACGTCTAAAACCATAAAGGGTTATAACGGCTTTATGGGAAGTTGGTTATAACGGCTTTATGGAAGGTTTAGAAAGTTGTCTATTTTGATTAAATCGGCATAAGTTGCCTAGATTGTGAAAATTTGGAGTTACTTGATTTCAAGCTTTGTAATGAGTTTTCTAAAAGTGTAGTAACTTACTTTGAAAAATAGACACGCCTTGATACTACGGGTGTTAGTATCTTGGGGCTTTACATAGAAAGGAGTCTTTTATAAAAGAATGTACGTATGTAGTACTTTGGCTTGATAAATTGAGAATTTGTCTAAGTGTGCCTTGATAAGTACTTTGACTAGTTAAAAGAGAATTATTCTATGTATGCCTTGATTAGTACTTTGGCTTGATAAATTGAGAATTTGTCTAAGTGTGCCTTGATAAGTACTTTGGCTTGTTAAATGAGAATTTATTCTATTTGTGCCCGGATAAGTACTTTGGCTTGTTAAATGAGAATTTATTCTATTTGTGCCCGGATAAGTACTTTGGCTTGTTAAATGAGAATTTATTCTATTTGTGCCAGGATAAGTACTTTGGCTTGTTAAATGAGAATTTATTCTATTTGTGCCCGGATAAGTACTTTGGCTTGTTAAATGAGAATTTATTCTATTTGTGCCCGGATAAGTACTTTGGCTTGTTAAATAAGAATTATCCTATGTGTGCCTTGATAAGTACTTTGGCTTGGTTAATTGAGAACTTGCCTATATGTGCTGGTAATAGCCTTTGAGTGCAAGTATTATGTTTTATTAAGTTGCCGCGACTCTCGGTTGAAGGGTCGGCTGTCTTGTTGTAAGTTACTGGGACGTACCGACAGTGATGTGGGATTCCACGGGTATGCTTCCGTTACTTGTAGTACTTGGGTTAAATTCCCGGATTTTTTTATAAAAGACATGGTAGTGCTTATGTCTTGTTTGACGGTCATCGAGGTAGGCAGAGTATATGTGAGGTAAACCCCAAGATGCTATACCACTGCTTTACCACCTTCCGTAGAGAGTATATGTGAGGGTACACCCCAAGACGCTATACCACCTGCTTTACCACCTTCTCGAGTAGAGAGTATATGTGAAGTACACCCCAAGATGTTATACCACTGCTTTACCACCTTCTCCAGGTAGAGTATATGTGAGGGTAAACCCCAAGATGCTATACCACTGTTTACCACCTTCTCCGTGGTAGAGTATATGTGAGGGTATACCCTCAAGATGCTATACCACCTGCTTTACCACCTTCTCCAGGGTAAGAGTATAAGTGAGGGGTAAACCCCCAAGATGCTACACCACCGGTGGGAGTTGGTGTTCATGTATGCCTATTGGTGCTATGTTATATCATGGATCGCCGGTGAGGAATGATCCCATCGCATGATTGATATTATGGGCGTGAGACCCATAGTTATATTTGAGTAGTGACTTTGAGGGCTGCGTCCACGACTTGATGTGATCGCTTATGTATTATATCAGTAGGTTGGCTATCATACATGTCTCTGCTTTGTTTAGATGTTATGATTTTATTACGATTTTCTGCTCACATACTTGGTACATTCTTCAGATCGACCTCCTTCGGGGCTGCGTCATGCCGCAGTTTAGGTACGCGATTCGGTGATCGGCAGTGTAGGATCCTCGCCGTGGTTTTTGGATAGCTCCTCTGCTCGGGAGTTATCTTTTGGTATATATCCTTCATGCAGGCTTTGTACAGTTTTGGGTGCAATGGGGCCTTGTCGTCATATTTCGATTAACTCCCAGAGGTGCAGTAGTCATATGTGGATTGGACTCGTATGCGGTATAGTGTCTTTTGTTTATGTATATATGGCAGCCTTGTCGGCTTTGCCTCAGACGCACGTTTGTTTTAAAAAAAAATGAGGTGTTATTTCATTCCGCGATTTACTTGTTTTGTTAAGGTAAGGTGCCTGTAGGCACCATCACGCCCGAGGTTCGGGTGTGACATGGATCCTCTCGAAATCCAACAAACTCCGTATCCTCAAACCGACTTTCTTTTATTTATGAAGCTAAGGCATCATGAGGTATCATGTACCACCACCCTACCTTCACCGATCTCGATTAAGCTAACCGAGGTTTCCCAATCTTTGTACCTCACGAACAATACCCTCTTTGTATTGCCAAATGGGCTGCGCTATTGATCTCCCATCGAGCGCCACCACCACGTTAGCTTTCCCAGATGGTAAAGAATACTAAGGTCATAATCCTTAAGCAACTCTAACCATCTTCTTTGCCGGAAATTCAAATCCTTCGCGTGGTTATGTCTTGTAAACTCTTATGATCTCAGAATATGTCCACATGCACACCATACAAATAATGTCTCCATATTCGTAAGGCAAACACCACCGCAGCCTAATTTCAAGTCATGAGTTGGGTAATTCTTCTCATGTATCTTCAATTGTCTAGATCATACGCATGATAACCTTTCCAAATCGCATCAAGACACATCCTAACCCAACTCGAGGCATCGCAATAGATCGTGAACCCTTCTTGCCCCGATGGTAAGGTTAGGATCGTGCAAGAGTCAACAATTCCTTTAGTTTCAAAACTTGCTTCACATGCTTCACCACCGATACTTAACCGCTTTTTGAGTCAACCGGTCAAAGGAGCAGAAGACTAGAAAAACCTTTACGAATCTTCTATAATACCCACCAAACCCAAGAAACTTCTAACCTCTGCTTGAATTGGTGGTTTGGCGCTTCTTCATCGCTTCTATCTTACGGGGTCTACCATAATTACATCCCTTGACACAACATGACCCAAAAAGGCTACCTTTTCCAACCAAAATTCACACTTTGAAAATTTAGCATATAGTTTCTCTGTTTCAAGACTTGAAGACTACCTCGGATGCTCTTCATGTTCTTTAACACTCTTCTCAGAGATTAGGATATCATCTATGAACACAATCACGAACAAATCTAGGAATGGTTTGAAGATTCTGTTTATTAAATCCATAAAAGTTCTTTGGGGCATTGTTAACCCAAAAGACATGACCAAGAACTCATAATGGCCGATCGGGTTCTAAAGGTGTTTTGGATATATCATCCGGATTTATTTTCACCGGTGATATCGACGGAGATCAATCTTGGAAAAATAGCTAGCTCCTGAAGTTGGTCAAAAGATCATCGATTCTTGGTAATGGGTACAGGTTCTTGATCGTGACCTTATTGAGACGCCGATAATCGATGCACATTCGAGCCATCCGTCTTTCTTTTTCACAAACAGATCGTGCACTGCGGGAAACACTAGGCCTTATAAAGCCTTTATCCGTAAGATCCTTCAATTGTTCTTTTAACTCCTCAATTCGTTGGGGCCATTCGATATGGAGGAATAGAAATGGGTCTTGTACGGAATTAACTATATGGCAAACTCCACTTCTATCAGGAGGAAGGCATGGAAGATCTTCAGAAAACCTCGGAAAATTTCGAACAATAGAACATCATTCATCACTTGGAGATTCTTTTGGGTATCCACTATATTAGCGGATATGCATACTCCACTATGTGACTTCTCAATAACTTTTGAGCCCCAAGGTAGGAAATAAACTGACCTGAGGATATTCCAACCCTACCCCTTATAACAACTTCTGGTTCTCCGGGAAAAGTTAATCTCACTATCTTTCGTCGACAATCTAACATGGCATAACATGCCGGCAACCAATCCATACCCAAAATGACGTCGAAGTCTACCATCTCAAGTAGTACTAGGTTCACCATTGTTCCCCTACCATTCACTTCTAATGGAAAATTATTTACCACCCGAGAGGCCCAAATTGAGGCCCCTACTGGTGTCATAACCTCAAAAGGTTCACTTAAATAAGAAGGTTCTACGTGTAAATTCTTAGCAAAGCCCATTGACACATATGAAAATGTAGAGCCGGGATCGTATAATACAAATGCAGGAATACTCGAGACTAGCAAAATACCTGTGACCACCGCATTAGATTCTTCTACCTCATTCCTCTGGGGCAAAGCGTAGAGACGATTAGAATTGTTGGGTTGTTGACCTCCCTGACTATGGCGGTGTTGGTTTCCCTGATTTCCCTTGTAGGCAGCTATAGTTGCTTCTGACCTCCCTTGAATAGATTGAGTTTGTGTCCTCTTTTTGCAATCCCTGACATAGTGGCATGACTCTCCACAGTTATAACATGCCTTCGTTAAGAGCCGACATTCTCCAGTGTGTTTCTTTTGACAAATCTTACAAATCGGTTTGTCACCTCCTGTGTTAGGGTTGGTGGCCTTGTCCTTGCTACCTTGGTAATTAAACCATCTGTGCCCCCTAGGCTTGAAATAAGACTGGCCCACAGATTGGTTCGGTCCTGAAGATCCCTTACTAAACTCCTGCTTCTGATTTTGACTCTGATTAAATGATCCTGACGTCCGAAATCTCTTCTGCGAATATTCTCTTTTTGCTTTAGCGAAACCTTCTACCCTCAAAGCCATATCGACAATCTGAAGATAAGTTCGATCTTTGGCTAACGCCACCACCTTCTCTGCTATGTTCGGGTTTAAACCCTCTACAAATTGCTTGACTCTATCCCTTTCTGTAGGGACGACATGTGTGTTGAAAGAGGTAGTACAAGAATCAAGTATTGAAAAATACTCAAGATAGGCATGAGAGGAGTATGAAAGAAGGAAAACTTTAGAATGTTATTCCGTTTACTTATTACTAAGGTGGCGCGCACACCGTCGCAATAAGTAACCGTTCAAACACCCAACTCGAAGAAACTTCCTAGAATCTCCTAACCTGGTTTAGCTTTGATACCAACTTGTCACGCCCCGACTTTTCCTAAGTCTTTACTTAGGGCGTGATGGCACCTGGACAATCATTTCCCACCAGGAGCACCATTTAATTCTCTTTATTTAGAAATTTGAACTTATGTTCAAATACGGAGCTATTAATAAAAATAACAAAAAAAATCTGTTTATGACTTTATTAAAAACATAACGCGAGCCCATGCTCGTGCAAATATTATTTCTACATAGACATACTGACAAAGATTATTCTAAGTTGGAAGGGAGATCATTCCACACGGGAATTTTTCGAGACACTGGAACTGACATTCTGAACCTGACGAGTACCAAGCCCGAAGCAATGGACTTGGTATGACAAGAGGTTGCGGGACGATCGCTAGCCTTGGCGTGGAGCCTTTCCTCTGTCACGCTTTCCTGAAACATGTTAAATAAAGAGTCAGCCCTACCATTTGGGGCTGAGTGAGAACCTTACCCTGCAATTCAAAGTAACACCACAATATTCCAAGTGCAATTACATTATAACGTAATAAGCATATTGCAAAAACATATCAGGTTACAACACTTTTAAATATGCAACAACTCCTCATAGGAAATTCTCGGTTTAACTAACACTTCATTTTATCTCGTATTATACGTTAAGACATTCCCCTGCATTTCCATATGTTTATTACATTTATATATTTGTGAACGCGTATTCACTTTTCATATTTATATATAGGTGAACATGTATTCATCTTTCATATTTGTTGCGGCGTGCAACCCGATCCATTATATTTACGTATTTGTGAACACGTATTCACTTTACGTTTTGTTGCGCGCAACCCGATCCATTATGTTTACTTATTTGTGAACGCGTATTCACTTTACGTTTTGTTGCGCGCAACCCGACCCATTATATTTACGTATTTGTGAACACGTATTCACTTTACGTTTTGTTGCGCGCAACCCACCCATTATATTTACGTATTTGTGAACACGTATTCACTTTACGTTTTGTTGCGCGCAACCCGATCCATTATGTTTATATTTATATATTTATGTGAACACGTATTCACTTTTCATATTTTGTAAGATCGAATAAATAATATTCTCTTTCCCAACATTCTGTCATTCATACTTGTAACGATTATAACTTTTTAACCATAACTCCAACTAAGGTGTTTCTCAAGCGGAAACTAAGGTAAGACGGGGATATTTCACTGTACCAAATTTCATTTAAAACTACTTTGGGTAACTAACACAAATTTATCCTCAAAATAACCACATAAAATTTGTTTCTGCAGAATTTTTATTAAACAGAACCCAATCTTAGAATAGTCATAACTCCTAATCTGTAAACCCGTTCAAGCCCCATAAAATCTCAAAACGACGAGAAGATCTACACGTCCCCATGTGAACCATTCTTTCATATTCTGTACCATTTGGTACAGTTTTACACTTTTATTCTCTGCCCTTTCTGGATCTCGATAGATCCGAAGCAGAAACTTTAAACAGCGATAACTCTCAATCTGTAAGTCTGATAGACCTCTGTAAGGTCTAAAAATGTCCAAAACAGAGAGATCTAGAACTTTAATTTAGCACCCATTTTCATATTTCCCACGGATTAGTACAGTTTTACGTTTCAACGTCCTGCCCTTCTGGATTCCGACGAATCCGAGGCAGCAACTTCAAACTACAATAACTCTCAACTCGTAAGTCCGTTTTAATAAATCTTTATCTATATCTGTCCGTAACAGAGATATTTACAACCATGTAGATTTTCATATAATTCTAATAAGTAAAACTCAATAAAAATAGTCCGTAATTATGCCTTTCCGAATTTCGGCCAAATCTAAGGCAGGAACTTTGAACTATGATAACTTTCAAACCGTATGTCCATTTTACCTCATTTTTGGTTCTATATGATCATAATAGAGAGGTGTACCACTCTTCCGAATTTAATCAAATTCTAACAATTATAACTCAGTGAGAACAGTTCGTAAAGTTCATGACGCAACTAGTTGTCTAAACAATCAAAAGTTCAATATTTCTTTTCAACACTCAATTCTTATTCTAACATGTATTGAACTTAAAATAAAGGATGTTACCAAGAATTTCTGAATGAGAAAACTCACCTTGTAAGTGTGAAGATTGTTATTCGGTTGCTACAAGGGACCCTTGCTCCCTAGTATTCCCTAATTTTCTTGTTCTCCTTCCTCCCTTGATATTTTCTTGATTTTTTTCCTTCTTGTTCACTTGATTATTTTCCTGATTTATATTCCTTGTACTAGGTACTTTATTTTGTACTAAATACACTATATAAGTTGAAGTGTTTGTATATAACTATGAGATGTGGAATGACAAGAGTTGGAGGGGAAATGAAAAGGGGGGAAGCAAAGGAGTAAAGGACGTGCAGCAATGGTGCATGTTTTTTTTTTCCTTTTGTTTTTTTGTTTTCTTATTTTCATTTTATCTATTTATTTATCCAACTTTAACACTAACTCTATCCCATGCAATTTATTCATTATTTTCTTATATATATATATATATATATATATATATATATATATATATATATATATATATATATATTAACTCAACCACAACTATATATTATTATTTTTTTTCCGGATTTCACAGTAAGGATGTCTTAGTTTTCAAAGTTAAGGGACTTGAAGTGTTTTAAAGTATATGATACTTGTTTCGTTTTAAACGTATAAGTCCCTTAGATATAGGAAAGTGTAATTGACAAAAGTATAAAGTTAATATAACGACTTTATGGGAAGTTGGATATATTAGCTTTATAGAAAGTTAAAAAGATAGATTTACTCTAAGTAAAACAAGTAAGGATAAATGATTTGAATTTATGAAAGATAAATTGATTTTAAGGCATCAATTGCCTAAGGTTTTAAAAAGAAAGGAAGTCATTGATTTAGAAGCCTAATTATATTTCTAAAAGGTATTGTGACTTGTCTTGAAAAGTAGTTGTGACTTGATACTATGGTTATTAGTATCTTGGAAGTTTTATATGAAAAAAGGTCATTTTAAAGGGATAGAAGTACGTAGTACTTGGGTTAAATTCCCGGATTTTTAAAAATGACATGTTAGTGCCTTAAGTAAACTAAAATGAGAGGGTATAATAATAATGTTAATAAGAAGTTAGGGGATTTCTTAACTTGCTTATATTATGATGTTCTAGCGCTTATGTTATGTATGATAGCCGGTTGTGCTAGTTCAAGTTATTCTTACGGGGGAAAGCCTCGGGTTACTACTAATTCCATGGATTTGCTACCCATGATGCGAGTGCGGCGTTTGTACTCATTGCGGGCCCACCGGGCCCAAGCGGGTGAAATTGTCCTGTGCGCGTGAAATAGTCCCATGCGGAGCGCATCGCTCCATTGCGGGTCCGTAGGACCTATGCGGGTGAAATAGTCCCAGGAGTAGGATTGCTTAATGATACTACGGGCAGGTGACCCTACTTTGATCACGAGCCTCCTATTTTTATGCAGTAAAGTTTATACTTGTTACTCTCATTGTTAGTAAGGCACAATGTACTGTAATTTGATTATCATACCTGTCTCCGGCTTTGTTTTAGACTTATGATGTAATTACGATTTTCCGATTTACATACTTAGTACATATTGTGTAATCGACCCTTCCTGGGCGCGTTCACGCCGCAGTAGGGTAAGCAGGTGGTGGATCCTCATTCTTAGGATCACTGATCAGGTGTCGGAAGCTCCATTTCTCCGGAGGCTTGCCTTTTGGTACGGTTTTCCCTGATGTTGTGGATATTATGTACATTCAGGGGTATGGCGGGGCCCTGTCCCGCCACAGTTATTATTCCTAGAGGTCTGTAGTCACAGTTGTGGTTTGGGCTGTAAGAACAAAGTTGTACTGTTTTACCTTTGGTTATGTATATTTTATGGAAGGCGGCCTTATCGGCTAGCCTGTGATGTTTATTGTCTAAACATGTTTATGTGTTGTGTATGTTCCGCTGCTATTCTCTGATGTATACTTGAAAGGGGTGCCCAGGTAGGGCACCAGTCGCGGCCCGGGGTCGGGTCGTGACATTTAACTTGCCTGGGAACAATCTAAGCCTTGAGTTGAATAGGAGGACTTTTTTCCTTGTAGCTCTTTCAGGATCAAGTTCTTGTCGTGCCATGCTTTGGCCCTTTCCTTGTAGATCTTTTCATTTTCATAGGCATTGTTACGAAATTCTTCTAGCTCATTTAGTTGCAGCAGCCTCTTCTGCCCTGCTGCTTTGGCATCCATGTTCAGCTTTCTCATTGCCCAGTATACCCTGTGTTCCAACTCCACCGGTAGATGACATGTCTTTCTATAGACCATCATGTATGGTGACATCCCAATGGGAGTCTTGAAAGCTGTTCTATAGGCCCATAGTGCATCATCCAGCTTCGTGGACCAATTCTTCCTTAAGCCATCCACTGTCTTTTCCAGTATATTTTTCACTGCCCTGTTTGAAATTTCAGCCTGCCCATTGGCTTGCGGGTGGTATGGCAAAGCAGTCCTATGATAGTGCCAGCAAGGTGTCAAGCTGCTTGTTGCAAAAATGACTCCCTTCATCGCTGGTGAGGGCTCTTGGAGTGCCAAACCTTGTGAATATATTTTTCTGGAGGAATTTCAAGACAGTTTTACTATCATTCTCTTTCGTAGCCACTGCATCGACCCATTTGGACACATAATCCACTGCGAGAAGAATATATTGGTTCCCAAAGGACGTTGGGAACGGGCCCATGAAATCAATCCCCCACACGTCAAGCAGCTCTACTTCTAAGATCCCAGTTAGGGGCATTTCATTTCTCCTTGACATGTTTCCAGTTCTTTGGCAACGATCACAACCCCTCACGAAGGCGTTGTCATTTTTTAATAGGGTTGGCCAATAGAATCCACTCTGCAATACCTTGGCTGCTGTCCGTGATGCTCCAAAATGACCACCACATTGTAAGGTGTGACAATGAGTGAGAATTTGGTGCATTTCATCCTCTGGTACACAACGCCTAATGACCTGATTAGCACAGTGCTTGTAGAGAATTGGCTCCTCCCAATAGTAATGTTTCACCTCTGAATAGAACTTTTTCACCAGCTGCCTTGTCATTCCTGAAGGCAATACTTTTGCTGCAAGAAAATTAACAAAGTCAGCGAACCAAGGTAAATTTGCACTGGTACTTGCCTAAAACAGTTGCTCGTCTGGGAAGTAGTCATTTATTTGCACATCCTTGGTGTGCTGGCTCTCTTCCACTTCAAGCCTTGACAAGTGCTCTGCAACCACGTTCTCAGTCCCCTTTTTATCACGGATTTCCATGTCAAATTCTTGTAGTAGCATCACCCATCGTATAAGCCGATGTTTTGCATCCTTCTTAGTCATCAAATACTTAATGGCTAAGTGGTCAATGTACACTACCACTTTATTCCCAATGAGGTATGACCTGAATTTTTCAAATGCGTATACTATGGCTAGCAACTCTTTTTCTGTCGTCGCATAATTCAGCTGAGCATCATTGAGGGTTTTGCTAGCATAGTAAATTGACCTGAATATCTTGTCAATTCTCTGTCCAAGAACTGCTCCCACTGCGTAGTCACTTGCGTCGCACATCAATTCAAATGGGAGTGTCCAGTCAGGTGCAGTGACTATAGGTGTTGAGGTTAGCCTCTCCTTAAGTGTCTGAAAGGTGGTCAGACATTCTTCATTGAATTCAAAAGCAACCCCACTCATCAACAAGGTGGACAGAGGTTTAGAGATCTTTGAGAAGTCCTTGATGAATCTTCTGTAGAAACCAGCGTGCCCAAGGAAACTTCTGATCCCTTTTACCGATACTGGAGGTGGCAAATTTTCGATCACTGAAACCTTAGCCTTGTCTACCTCAATGCCTTTGCTGGAAATATTGTGGCCAAGAACGATACCTTCCTGCACCATAAAGTGACACTTCTCCCAGTTCAGCACCAGATTCGAGTCTTTGCATCGCTGCAATACTGAATACTTTAAGCATTCATCAAAGGAGGACCCAAAAACAGAAAAATCATCCATGAAGATTTCTATGGTCCTCTCCACCATGTTAGAAAAGATAGCCATCATACAACGCTGAAAAGTGACAGGTGCATTGCAAAGCCCAAATGGCATTCTCCTGAAAGTAAACGTGCCAAAGGGGCATGTGAAGGTTATCTTCTCTTGATATTCTGGAAAGATGGCAATTTGATGATACCCTGAATAACCATCCAGAAATCAATAGTAGGTGTCCGGCAAGCCTGTAAAGCATTTGGTCAAGAAAATGCAAAGGAAAATGATCTTTCCTGGTTACTTTGTTCAACTTGCGGTAGTCAATACACATTATCCACCCTGTAGTTGTTCTGGATGGAATAAGCTCATTCTTTTCATTAGTCACCACAGTCATGCCACCTTTCTCGGGTACCATTTGCACAGGGCTTACCCATGCATTGTCAGAGATAGGATAAATCACCCCAGCATCGAGCCATTTCAGGATTTCTTTTCTCACTACTTTTTTCATGGTTTGATTTAGTCTTCTATGTACCTTAATGGAGGGTCTGCTCTCATCTTCTAGATGAATTTTGTGCATTACTGTAGAAGGACTTATCCCTCTAATGTTTGTCAGTGTCCACCAAATCGCGTGCTTGTGAGCCCTCAATACTCTCAACAGTTTTTCAACCTCCACTTTAGATAGATGACATGATACGATCACTGGTAAAGAGTGGTTCTCACCTAGATATTGATAGTGCAAATGATCTGGCAGAGTCTTCAACTCTAGTTCTGGAGCTTGTTCTGTGGATGGCACTGGTCTATCTGGCATGGTTCTTAGCTCCTCGTATTTTCTTTGATAGCAGGGCTCATGGGAATCCAACTAATTCGCATACTCCATCAATTCTATGCCATTACCATTATCTTCATTCCATTGTGTCATCACCACTTCAAGAGCATCCGCACTCCTGCACCCGTTTTCAGAAACTGTTTTATCAACCACATCAATAGCATAGCAGTTATCACTTTTCCTTGGATAGGTTGTTGCCCTGAATACATTGAAAATCACTTCTTCTTCTTGAGCACGAAGTCTCAGCTCACCTTTCTGAACATCAATGAGTGTATGTCCCGTGGCTAAGAATGGCCTGCCAAGAATGATGGGAATCTCTTCATCTTCTTCCATGTCCAGGATGATGAAATCAGCGGGGAAGATAAACTTGTCTACCTTAACCAATACATCCTCGATTATTCCTCTAGGGTGGACGATGGAACGATCTACTAGTTGTAAGGTTATGGTTGTAGGTCTTTCTTCCCCCACTCCAAGTTTGCAGAACACAGAATAGGGCATCAAATTTATACTTGCCCCTAGATCACATAGAGCCTTCTGACATTCAAACTTCCCTATAGTGCAAGGGATGGTGAAGCTTCCCGGATCTTTCAACTTCTGAGGTAACTTTCTCTGTAGGATGTTGCATTCCTCAGTCAATGACATTGTTTCATACTCCTCCAACCTCCTTTTTTTACAGAGGATCTCCTTCATGAACTTCACATAACTTGGCATTTGTTCTAAAGCTTCAGCAAATGGAATGTTGATGTGCAGTTTTTTAAAGACCTCCAGAAACTTAGAAAACTACTTGTCAAGAGAATTTTTTCTAAGTCTCTGAGGATATAGTATCTTCACTTGCGGTGTGTCAACGACTGCTGGTGGTGATCTTTGGTCCGCAGGAAGATCTTCTATGATTAGTGCATCCTCTGACTCCTTCACCTCACTGGGTTCACCCTCTATTTTTGGACATATTGGGGATGAACCAGTCTCCGTTTGTTTGCCACTTCTCAAATCAATTGTATGACACTGTTCTTGTGGGTCTGCACCAGTATTTTTAGGGTGGTTCCCTTGCATACCGTTTCTCAGCTTGCTAGCTAGCTGCCCCAACTGCATCTCTACATTCCTGATGGATGATCTTATTTCCACCATGAACTGATTTTGGGCGTTTGAGAGTGCCCAAAGAATTGCTCCCATGTTATCTAGCTCTTCTGATGGAGCCTGATTATGTGGTGGATAAGTTAGGCCTTAAGGATTCTGGCACTCGGTGAGCCTGAGTAAGGCTTCTTGCAGCTTATTTTGCTCCTCTTGCGGCGCCTGTGGTCTAAATAGCAGCGGTGGACAAAGGTCACAGTCCTCCATCCCCTGAGAGTGATAGTACATGTACCTATACTTGACTTTTACCTGCAAAATTACAAAAATAACAAAAATTGATAAAAAGATGCTCTCAGAACAAGTTAGAGAGCGACCAAATTAGAAAGTAAGAATAAATGGTTCGATATTAGAAGTACGTCAGTCCCCGGCAACGGCACCAAAAACTTGTCAGGATATTTCTGTATGCTTAACGCAAGTGTACGTATCGTTCACAAGTAATATAGTCTGTAAGACCGAGTTTATCGTCCACAGAGACTGATTTCTAATTACCGAACATCTATTCTAGATTATCTATTTGGCAAACGATATTTGATTTGGGTTTTTATCTAACTACTAGAATAATTGCGAGAAGTAATCTAAATTATTGAGGTTTAATCAGTTATGAAGGAATTAGGGCTTCCAATATCCTCAACTATCCACTCTTTTAATCCTTAATTGCAACTAGAATGACTTCTTCTTCTACGTTAAGATAACGGTTAACTAGACTGTCTTATATTCCGGTTAGAATATATAATCGCTCAATCCAGTGCAGAACCCTTCTATATTTCTATGATAGGATTTACCACATAGGAGGATTAAGAACAGTAACCTATAATTCTACACAAGTATCGGGGTACTTTCGTCCGTAATTTTAACCTATGTCTATTCAATTACAGCATATCCAAATCTCTTCTCTCGGTTCTTGATTCGAAATCATATAGGTTATGATAATTAGTGATCAATTAACTATCAAACATTGATACCAATTATTGAATAAATCTTAATCAAGTGAAGAAGAAATCAAACTAATGCATTAAGTCATGAAATAGAGTTTCAAGCGATTCAAAAGGAAAGCCCTAATAAAGTGTTTAGCTCCTAGCCATAGTCACGCTAAAAACTAGTACAAATACCAACATAAACTTAATTTAAAACTAAAGAAGAAAAAAGCACTTAGAACTAGTGTCACGCCCAGGACCCCGGGCCCGCGACTGATACCCTACATGGGCACCCTTCTATACATACAACATGAGCAACACGCGGAAGATAATAACACTCATTTTTTTTTCTTAAAGAAAAGGAAAAGCCGATAAGGCTGCCGTATATATATACCATACCCAACTGGGTCTACACTGTACAACAATGTAAATATAACTCTCACCAGTCCAGCCCACATATGAATACAGACCTCTAAAGGGTGTCAAAGAAAGATCTTATTTGTAGGCTCAAAGGGGCTGACTAGGGATACAATTTTAATGTCAGTGATAGGTAAAAACGGGTAAGAAAGGGCTAACAAAGAAATGTCTGAGTCATCTCCCTAACATGCATATCCTAACTATTTCGCCTCAAATAACAAGCAAGCAGACACATAGGTTTAATCACTAACAATGCATAAATCAAGCAAGATACCCCAAATAGTTTGACTTCATGAATTTTTGGCATATCTAACCTAAGTGTTCAGATGGTTGCTTCTAATTCCATTACATTATTCAACTTTACTTCACTAGGCGTTTCAAGTACCTACAACATGCATGATCATAAAAAAAAAATTAGACTCAACTAAACATAGAAAATAACACAAAAAGACTCAAAAACACATCAAAAATAACTAAAAACTCCCCCCAAACTTAAATCACACATTGTCCCTGATGTGTGCAAGACTCAAAAATAAAAGAAAGACGGGACAACTTATAGACTTGGTTTAAAATAGTGGCGGTGGCGGCGGATAATGCATGGCAGATAACGTCAGAAATCCCATCAGAATGGAAGAGGGAAATCGTTTCTAGGGCTCTTATTTTTCAGATTTTTCGCCGCGGCGCCCAAACATTTGCGACCCTCTGAACTTCCGGCGCCGTGGCGCCGAGCCGATTTCCTTCCTCTCTCACGTTTTTCGTCTTCCACTTTTAGCCCTATACATGTCATCACAACATGTAAACAATACCTTCCGTGAGACTGTTCTAACTAAAACTAAATTGCATAAATTTAAAAACCTTGGGTTGCCTCCCAAGTAGCGCTGTCTTTAACGTCTTTTAGCCGGACGCAGGTTCCCTATTCATTTTGGAATGAGATGGGTCACTAGGCTCATGTATTCCATTTCATTGATCAAATAGGGTTTCAACCTCTGTCCGTTTACCTTGAAAGGGGCTCTCTCTCTCTCTCTCACTTCAACTGAACCATATGGGAATGCTCTTACAACAGTGTATGGTCCTGACCAACGCGATTTGAGCTTGCCTGGGAACAGCCTCAACCTTGAGTTGAATAAAAGCATTTGTTGTCCTGCTTGGAAGTCTTTTGGGATCAACATCTTATCATGCCATACTTTGGTTCGTTCCTTGTAGATCCTTGCATTCTCATAGGAATTGTGTCTGAATTTATCCAACTCGCTCAGCTGTAGCAACCTCTTCTGCCCTGCTGCATTGGCATCCATGTTCATCTTCCTCATTGCCCAATAAGCCCTGTGTTCCAACTCTACTGGCAGATGACATGATTTACCAAAAACTAACTTACATGGTGACATTCCAATGGTGGTTTTGAATGCTGTTCTGTATGCCCATAGTGCGTCATCCAATTTGATAGACCAATTCTTCCTTGAGCCATCCACCGTCTTTTCCAATATGTTTTTCACTTCCCTGTTTGAAACTTCTACTTGCCCATTCGCTTGAGGGTGATAGGGCAATGTGGTGCGGTGGTAGACTCCATATCGGAAAAGCAGTGTATCAAGCTGCTTGTTACAAAAATGGCTTCCTTCATCACTGATGATGGCCCTAGGAGTACCAAACCTTGTGAATATATTCTTTTGGAGGAACCTTCGATGCCTTATCATTTTCTTTAGTGGCTAATGCTTCTACCTATTTGGACACATAATCCACTGCAAGAAGAATGTACTGATTCCCAAAAGACGACGGGAATGGACCCATGAAGTCGATCCCCCATACATCAAATAGTTCCACCTCCAAGATCCCATTCGAAGGCATTTCATTTCGTCTTGATATGTTCTCTGTTCTTTGACAACGATCATAGCTCTTCACAAAGGTGTGGGCATCCTTGAATAGGGTTGGCCAATAGAACTCACTTTGCAGTACCTTCGCAACTGTTCTTGATGCCCCAAAATGTCCACCACATTGTAAGGTGTGACAATGGGTGAGAATCTGGTGCATCTCATCTTCTGTTATACATCTCCTGATGACTTGGTCGGCGCAATGCTTGTATAACATTGGCTCCTCCCAATAGTAGTGTTTTACTTCAGAGTAGAACCTCTTCACTTGCTGTCTTGTCAATCCTGGGGGTACTACCTTAGCTGCGAGAAAATTAACAAAATCAGCGTACCGAGGTAACTTAAAAACAATACTTACTTGAAACAATTGATCATCTGGGAAGTGATCATTTATCTGCACATCCTTGGTGTTCTGGCTCTCTATGTTTTCAAGCCTCGACAAGTGGTCAGCAACTGAGTTTTCTGTCCCCTTCTTGTCACGGATCTCCATGTCAAATTCTTGTAATAGCAGAACCCATCGAATAAGGCGAGGTTTTGCATCCTTCTTTGTCATCAAGTGCTTTATGGCAGAGTGGTCAGTGTATACTATCACCTTATTCCCAATTAAGTATGGCCTGAATTTCTCGAATGCATATACTATTGCTAGCAATTCTTTTTCTGTAGTGGCATAATTCAACTGTGCATCATTAAGAGTTTTACTAGCATAGTAAATGGATCTGAATACCTTATCGACCCTCTGTTCAAGCACTGCTCCCACTGCATAATCACTTGCATCACACATTAGTTCAAATGGGAGCTCCCAGTTTGGTGCAATGACTATGGGTGCTGAGATAAGCCTCTCCTTGAGTGTCTGAAAAGAGGTCATGCATTCCTTATTGAATTCAAAAGCAACCCCAGTCATTAGCAAGGTGGAAAGGGGTTTTGAAACTTTTGAGAAGTCCTTGATGAATCTTCTATAAAAATCGGCATGCCCAAGGAAACTTCTGACCCCTTTTGTTGATACTAGAGGTGGCAGATTTTTTATTACTAAAATCTTTTCTTTGTCCACCTCAATACCTTGGTTGGATATTTTATGTCCAAGGACAATCCCCTCTTTTACCATGAAGTGACACTTCTCCCAATTCAGCACAAGGTTGGACTCTTCACACCGTTTCAACACTGCTTCCAAGTGCCTCAAACACTCGTCGAACGAGGACCCAAAGACTGAGAAATCATCCATGAAAATCTCTATAGTCCTCTCCATCATATCAGAGAAGATTGCCATCATACACCACTGAAAGGTCGCAGGTGCATTACAAAGCCCAAATAGCATCCTTCTGAATGCAAACGTACCAAAGGGGCAGGTGAATGTTGTCTTTTCCTGATCTTCTGGTGCTATGACAATCTGATGATACCCTGAGTAACCATCCAAAAAGCAGTAGTAATTGTGCCCTGCAAGTCTATCCAACATCTGATCTAGAAATGGCAACGGGAAGTGGTCTTTTCTGGTTGTCTTGTTCAACTTGCGATAGTCAATGCAAATTCTCCACCCAGTGACTGTTCTAGATGGAATGAGCTCATTCCTTTCGTTGGTCACTACTGTCATACCACCCTTTTTGGGCACCACTTGCACCGGACTCACACATGCACTGTCAGATATAGGATAAATTATCCCAGCATCAAGCCATTTCATGATTTTTTTTTCTGACTACCTCCTTTATTTTTGGATTCAGTCTCCTTTGTGCCTCAATGGAGGGTCTGCTCTCCTCATCTAGGCGGATCTTATGCATCACTGTTGACGGACTTATCCCCCTTATGACTGCTAATGTCTACCCAATGGCACGCTTGTGAGCCATCAGTACTCTCAGAAGCTTCTCCACCTCTACTGTGGATAGATGACATGAGATGATCACTGGTAAGGATTGATTCTCACCTAGATATTGCATCGCGAATGATCCGGTAGAGTCTTCAACTCTAACTCGAGCTTTTACGTGGATGGTGCCGATCTCTCCGAATCGCCAAGCTCTTCATATCTATTCTTATCACACTGCTCATAAGAATTCATCCAATTTACATACTCTATCAGATTCGGGTCATTGCCACTATTATTATCCCATCGTGTCAGCACTTCTTCAAGCGCATCAAAGATTTCGAACCCATTTTCCGACATCGCTTCTTGATCACATCAATGGCGGCGATTGTCACTTGCCTCGAAGGTTCTGCTCGAAAAACATTAAAAATCACCTCTTCTTCTTCCACACGAAGTCTCAACTCACCTTTTCGAACATCAATGAGTGTCTGTCCTGTGGCTAGGAAGGGTCTGCCAAGGATAATGGGGATCATGTCATTATCTTTCATGTCTAAGATGATGAAATCAGCGGGAAATATGAACTTGTCCACCTTCACCAACACATCCTCGATGACTCCTCTAGGGTGGACGATGGAGCGGTCAGCTAGCTGCAGAGTGATGTTTGTAGGTCTGGCTTCTCCCATTATAAGTTTGCAAAACACCAGATAGGGCATCAAATTTATAACTGCCCCCAGATCACACAACGTCTTCTGACACTCAAACTTTCCTATAGTGCATGGGATGGTGAAACTCCCCGGATCTTTCAACTTCTAAGGTAGCTTTCTCTGTAGGATGGAACGGCATTCTTCAGTCAACACCACTGTTTCGTAGAATCTCCTTCATGAACTTTACATAACTCGGCATCTACTCTAGTGCCTCAGCAAACGGGATGTTGAGTTGCAATTGTTTGAGAACTTTCAGGAATTTAGAGAACTGTTTGTCAAGAGAACTTGTTTTTAGCCTCTGGGGGTACGGTATCTTCACCTGGGGTGCGTTCACAACTGCTCCCAAAATCATTGTACCTTCTGAGCCCTGGGCGCCACGGCCCTGAGATTCGGCGCCGTGGAGCCCAAACTTCTGCAATGTCTCAGGATTATCGGCGCCGTGGCGCTGCTCAGTGGCGCCGTGGCGCTGCAACTTCTGTGAGAAGTATAGGCCCTTCTTTTCTGGACACGGTGGTGGTGAGTTTTCTTACACTGGTTCGCCATTTCTCAGGTCAATCGCCTGTCACTGCTCTTTTATATTCTCTCCAATATGTTCAGGGTGATTCCCTTGTATTCTGTTGCTTATCATGGGCGCGAGTTGTCCTATTTGCGTTTCCAAATTCTTTAGGGACACTCTCGTCTCATCCATGAACTGAGTTTGGTGCCTAGTTAGCCTGAGTATGACTGCTCGTAGCCCATCATGCTCTTCCTGTGGGGCATGGGGATTACATTGCTGTTGATAGTTCTGTAACCCTTGATAGTGGTAATCCATGTTTGCAGGGTCCCTGAGATAAATCAAAACCAACAAACGGATCACGGCGCACGATAACCAACCTCTATTCTGTAGTATCTATTTGGTGACCGATAATTTGATGATTTGTTTATAGCTATGATTATAGATGCTAACTAAATTATTTTACTTTACTTCAGATATGGTGGAAATAGGGCTTCCAAATCTCCTCGACTATCCGCTCGCTTTACTCGTTAATGCAAATAATTAAGGTTCTTCTTCTATGTTGAGATAGCAGGTTAACTAAGCCGTTTTATACTCCTATTAAGGTAATATAAACACTCAGCCCCAATGTGGAACCCTTCTATCTTTCGATGACAAGATTGACTACAAAGGAGGATTAAGAGCAATAACCCATTAAGCTACACAAGTATCGGAGTACTTTCGTCCACGATTTAAACCTATGTTTATTCAACTATAGCATATTCACAATCTCCTCTTTCGGATTTTGATTAGAAATCATATAAGTGATGATAATTAGTGATCAATTAATTACCAAGCAATCAAAACAATTATTGAATAAATCTCAACAATAATAAGAAGAAACCAAAATCTTGCATTAATTCATAAAACGAGGTTCAAGCGATTCGACATGGAAAGCCCTAAATTAAGTCAGTTCCTAGCCATAGACATGCCAAGAACTAAAATAGTATCCAACATATACTAGAAAGAAATAAAGTAAAGAACAAGAAATTATTCAAAAATAAGTCTCCAATCTTGATCTAATGTTGTGATGAATGGTAAGGTGTGGAACTCCCCAAAACTGACCTAAAAGGCCCTATTTATATCTCCAAAAATGTGTAAAACCTTTTCCTCTTTGGTCTTGGCCCAGTCCTATTCAGATTTGTCAAATTTCAGCGTCGGCATACGGCCTATGGCCGCGCATGGCCGCCAAATTTCGCGCTGGTCCGCTTGGGCGCCGTGGCTCTGCTGCTGCTGGTTGGTTGGCGCCACAGCGCCGCCCTGAATTACGTCCGGGTTGCCAACTTTTCAGCTTTTTAAGCTGTGGAACCTCTGTTTCTGCCCTCTTTTCGCTCCTTCTCACCAATGTGTCACTTTAAACCACTGTGACTCATAAGAAAGACAAGTTATCCTAACACGACACATATTTGTACAAAAATGGACAAAACACTAACTAAAAATGACTCAAAAGGTGTATATAAAATACACCGATCAGTTATGTCTGTTCAAATTTGACTGTTATATATAGGATGTTCACTTGGTTGGGTATTACACATCATTCATTTATCGCTTCTTCTTCTTCCCCGAAATCTACCTTGGAAAATCATAATGTAAATTCGTCACGGTCAAGTTCTTGTGCAAGAACTTCCACTAGATAGTTGTATCTTCAAGATATACGTCCGGAACTACATCACAAGTGGGGGAGAATTTATGTCTTAGGTTATTGTAAAGCAGGCCTCTATCTGTTCAAGTCAGTATTTGGTATTCCAATTGTAGTATATTTTGTTGTTAATTTCAATTACAATTTGATTATTATTCTATAATTGTTGTGTTTAATCAAAGATATTAGATTGGTAATAACAATATGTGTACGGAGAAGAAGTCAGCATGTGTTCAAAGAAATTGGGTCTATAATCCCCAAATTATGATATTCGAAACTTACTACGTGATTAATTCGGATATTTACTGGTAGGTTCACTAAGGAAGTCACCATACATGAGTTTACTCCCAGCTAAGGGAACCAAATTAAAGTACTCCGTATTCCTATCAGTACTTCATTCCTGCGACTCGAATATAAAATATTTTATTAAAAATAAAGAAATTCCAACCATTTCGTCATACCCTTCTATGGTAATTGGAGATGCTATATTATGCTGAATGCTAAATTGCTACATTCCTCTTCCCCTCGTTGTTGTCTTATTTTGCATATAGGTGGGACATAAAAATGTTTCCTCATCCAAGTGACGGACATTATCATATGCCAAATTGATACATCGTAATATGATAAGTTAGTCACATTGAAAAATGGCCGAAAATGCATACCAAATTAGAGAATTAGATTTAACGATAAGTTCCTAATTATCTTATTTTCTATTCAAATGTGGGGTATTGTTAGAAGTTTGAATAGAAAATGTGGAGTATTGTTGGAACTTGTGTGCAATTTCTCCCACATCAAAGAAGTAATAAGTGTAAGGAAATGTCCATATGATTCATTAGCTCAGTTGGCTAGTGATTGAGCTATTTCTAGGTAGATTGTGAGTTCGAAACCCGCTTGAGACAAGTATATATATATATATATATATATATATATATATATATATATATATATATATATTAATAATATTATTATTTGTATTTTAAATTCAGATAAAATCAAAAGGTGTAACTGTTTGAGACAATTGCAACCGCTGGAATGGAAAAAGTTGGGTTTGTTCAAATTTGACTGTTATAGAAACGATGTTCATTTGGTTGGTATTACACATCATTCATTTATCGCTTCTTCTTCTTCCTCGAAATCTATTTCTGGAAAAATCATAAAGTAAATTCGTCAGGGTCAAGTTCTTGTGCAAAAACTTGCACCAGATAGTTGTATCCTCAAGATAGACGCCCGGAACTACAACACAAGTGGGGGCGAATTTATGTCTTAGGTCACTGTAAAGCAGGTCTCTATCTGTTCAAGTTAGTATTTGGTTTTCCAATTGCAGTATATTTTGTTGTTAATTTCTGTTAATGTTGGGTTTGGTATTGTGACATTTTACCCAACATATCATTTTCAGTACTAAGTTAAAATCAGAAAATGTTGGAACAAATGTTATGACATTCAGACCAACATTCTGATAACAGTTTTGCCTTACTTCACGGACTGAAGCTGATCTCGTGGGATTTTTACCGCGATGGCAAAGTGACCTGGCAGGAAGCTTTGGAGCTAATTATAAACGTGGGAATACCAAGTCCAAGTAGTTGCTAAACTTGGGGAACAAGTCCAAGAGGTTTGAGGAATTGTTCCACATTCTTCTCCAACAAACCCTATCAAGTTGCTCACCTTTAGATCAAATTCTACAACGGTTCATTGAGCATTTCAAGGAAGAACCTCTACTATAAATAGAGAGGTTGCATCAAGGAATCAATATCCAGAAAAATCAAAAGAAAATATCAAGAGAGCTCTCCGATATCACGATCAGAAAACTGGATCACAAGTGTTGCCTAAGACTTTCGATGACATTTTGTCCAATATTATAATTGCTGCTTAGATTCTAGATTTGTTCTTTATTGAAGCAATTGTAATGAGATGTTGTCTATATCTATTTAGATAGATTTTTCAGGCATAAGTCATCTGCGACTTAACATTTTTATTCCTTTTGTATAATCTTGTAATATTGTAAAAGAAGGAATATATTCAATTGTATATATATATATACAATACTTTCGGTCATTGACCGTCATAGGTTATATCAATATATAACCTATGTAAATATAAACATTTGTGTTCTTTATTATTTCCGCTGCATTTTACTCTTCAAAGGTTTTTCTTTCTGTTTTTATCTAAGTGTCGTCACTTGTGTCAGACGACATTATTAACGACATTTTAAATTGTTTCAGCATACAAGTTATTTTACTTTTGGTCTGCTGTTTAATTGTTCCATAGTATTACCCCGGGACCAAACAAGTGGTATCAGAACCGACACTTAACATAATAAGCACTTGGTCCTGTTATATAAACTATGGATCCGACTAATCCAACAATTGGTAGACTTTCTATATTAGATGGATCAAATTATGCCTATTGAAAAATTCGTCTACGCTCTCATATCAAATCCATTAATGTTAGAGCATGGAGATTGTTATACCCCGTAGTTCTGGTCATACGTATGAGAACGTGCGAAAGGGATTAAGACTTAAATTTTAGAAGGATAGGTTGACGAATTGTTTCGGACGGGTTTCTAGTCAACTTTGAGGCGGGTTATGACCCGTTACATTGAGAGTTCCTAGGTGTTTCAAAGGCCTAGTACGTAGTTCGTTGAGTCTAGTTTCCAACGCAACCAACCGTTCGTCGATAGGACATCGGAGTAGAAAGTTATGGAAGTTACAAGTTCAGTACACAGTCGGACAGAAGGTATTTCGGTCAGGAGCCACAGGGCCGCGGCGCCGGATGCAGGGCCGCGGCGCCAGATGTTCTGAATGCTCGCTGAAGTTGCAGCGCCGCGGCGCCGGAAAGCAGGGCCGCGGCGCCGGAAGTGCCGAGACTTTGCAGATGTTTCAGCGCCGCGGCGCCGGCTGCAGGGCCGCGGCGCCGAGGCGGGTTCTGCGAGGCTGGGTGGAAAAATCAGGACTGTTTTGTTTTAAAAAAGGACATGGGAGGGTGACAAGTGTCCCCCCCCCCCATCTGATTTTGCATGTCCTACTTATTGACCAAGTCTTGAAGACTTGGTCATTCTTCAAGCTTTCCCCTCTCTCTAAAATTAAAAGCTCTCCCTTCTCTCTAGAAAATCAAGAAGAAATCAAGGCTTGAGAAAAATCTGAAAAAGGTGGCAAGAAGGAAACTTGTTGGCAAGCTTGTAGGAGTTGTTGTGGTGGTGATTGTGGAAAGGAGGCTAGTGAATTTGTTGGATTAACTTGGGTTAGCTCTAAGGTAACAATCCTTTCTCTTTTTGCTAGTTTATTGTGTTGCATGTGAAGAAGAAATGACTTGTAGTTGTAAATATTGCTCTTAGATAAATTGCATGTAAGAAATATGATTTGGATTTGAAGGGATTGAATAAGGTTAGTACGTGAACATGTTGTAGCCAAAATACTACCTTTAACTTATTGATTTAGTTAATATGCATTGTGGGGCAGAATTTTACACATCCAAGATTAGGTGTGTAATCCCCTTTGAATTGATTGGATTGTTGGGCCTCAAAAGTGGCGTTTGGATGTTGAATTCGGCCTTGAAAAAGGTGGCAAAGTATGTAGAAACAAAGGAAGTACTGCCCAATTTTCCGTAGGATTTAGTGACTTTGCACTTGAAAAATTCTATGTTGAAGCTAGAGGTTAATAAACGTATTATGGTCATTATAGGTTGACGTACTACGTGCGGTACATTGGACTTAGCAAGTGGATTGACCCGAAGAGGTATGTGGAACTTTCCTACCTCTTGAGCATGAATAGTTGCATCTATGTAGTACGGTAGACGTACAAGGCTTTGATATTTCCTTACTTGTTTTAATGATGTCTTAAGTTTCAAGTTGAGGGACTTGAAGTGTTTTAAGTATATGATACTTGTTTCGTTTTAAAAGTATAAGCCCCTTGGACATAGGGAAATGTGTTTGACTAACGTATAACGCTAATACAACGACTTTATGGAAAGTTGGTTATATTAGCTTTATGGAAGGTTAATAAAGAAAGGTTTACTCTAAGTAAAATAAGTACGGATAAATGATTTGAATTTGTGAAAGGCAATTTGTTTTTAAGGCCTTAATTGCCTAAGGTTTTAAAGGAAATGAAGTCACTTGATTTAGAAGCCTATTATATTTCTAAAGGTAAACGTGACTTGTCTTGAAAAGTAGTCGTGACTTGATACTACGGTTATTAGTATCTTGAGAGTTTTATATAAAAATGAGTCATTTCTTAAAAGGTTAGAGGTATGTGGTACTTGGGTTGAATTCCCGGATTTTCTCTTAAATGACATGTTAGTGCCTTAAGTAAACTAAAATGAGAGGATATACTAATAATGTTAATAAGAAGTTAGGGGGTATTCTTAACTTGCTTACGTTATGATAAGCCGGTAGCGCTTATGTTATGTATGATGGCCGGTGGTGCTGGGTTATGTATTATTATTATTACTACTTATTCCATGGATTTGCTACCCATGATGCGAGTGCGGCGCTTGTACTCATGCGAGCCCACTGGGTCCATGCGGGTGAAATAGTCTCATGCGGGTGAAATAGTCCCATGCGAGGCGGATGACCTTATGCGGGTGAAATAGTCCCATGCGAGGCGGATGGCCTCATGCGGGTCCACAGGACCTATGCGGGTGAAATAGTCTCAGGAGTAGGATTGCTTAATGATACTACGGGCGAGGGACCCTGTTTTGATCATGAGCCTCCTATTTTTATATAGTAAAGTTTATACCTGTTACTCTCATTGTTAGTAAGGCACAGTGTAATGTAATTTGATTTTCATCCATGACTCCATCTTATTTCATACTTATGATATTTTACGATTTTCCGCTTTTACATACTGGTACATATGTGTCTTGACCCTTCCTCGGGGGTTGCGTTCATGCCGCAGGTAGGGGTAAGCAGGTGGTGGATCCTCATTCTTAGGATCTTTGCTCAAGTGTCAGAAGCTCAATTTCTCCGGAGGCTTGACTTTTGGTACGGTTCTCCCTGGTGTTATAGATGTTTTGTACATTCAGGGGTATGACGGGGCCCTGTCCCGTCATAGTGATTACACGTTCTTAGAGGTCTGTATTCCTGTTATAAATTGGGTTGATAAGGATGTAACTGTTCAGTTTTTGTTATATTTAAAGGTTGTCATTTTGGGTTAGCCTGCTTTAGATTCTATATGGTTTCTTGTTGTGAGTTTATTTTCCGCTGGTTTTCTCTGATGTTGTATCACAAGGGTTCCCGGGGTAAGGCACGACCACGGTCCGAGGTCGGGTCGTGACAAAAGTGGTATCAGAGCAGTTAATCCTCGGAAAGGGTCTACAGGCCGTATCTAGTAGAGTCTTGATTATCGGTGTGTTGTGCACCACATCTATAATCAGGAGGCTACAAGATATTTAGGATTGGTTTCCATTCTTTCACTCTAAGATCGTGCAATAGAGCTGTGTTATAGGTTGAACTTCCTCTGACATATTTTTTATGTATCAGTTATGCCTCCACGCAAGGCAACCGCGACCCAGAAGGGCAAGGCGGTGAGGAGTCGCTAGTAGGACACCGAGGTTACGAGGCACAGCCCGGGCCTTTACCTGAGGTGGTGTTTCGGATGGCGAGTTCCACGACGTCGCCAGCCCCAGCAGAGTTCGGGGCAGCAGCAGCGGCCATCGAGATCATGGTACTGAGCCTCAGCCATACACCGAGCGCAGAGGATATGGGTTAAAGGAGATGGCCCAGTTATTAGCCAGGATTGTGGCGAGGCATGAGGACAGACGAGAGACAGCGGTTCCGGTTGTACCCGTAGTTCACCCCAGATATGATAGCTCGAGACTTCGGGACTTTTTGAGTTGCAGCCCACCAGATTTCTATGGGTCGAGGCCTGAGGATGATCCTCAGGAGTTTATCCGACAGTTACAGCGGATCATGAGAGTGATCAAGGCCTCGGAGATAGAGTCGGTAGTTTTGGGTTCGCATCGGCTGCGTGATACTGCAGTTGACTGGTTTGATTCACGGGAGCGCCCCGGGGAGCATGCGCTTCCAGCTGTTTGGGACGAGTTCTCAGAGGCGTTTCTTAGCCATTTCTTGCCTCCGTAGATGAGGAGAGTGTCACGACCCATTCCGGGGCTCGTGACTGGTGCCTTACCGGGGCACCCAAGTAGTCATACATCAGAGTAATCAGCGGAATATAAAACAAGACATGAAACAGTTTATGAAATAAGACACAGTTGATGTGAGCAAACGTCGCCTTTCGGCATATATATATAAACATGGTTTAGCGATTCATCCGAAATCTTGCATAACATGACTACTGCACTCTAAGGAAATATACAACTATGGCGGACAGGCCGCCATACCCCGATCAGACAAAACTATCTACAACAGGAGATCATACCCAAAAGTAGAGCCTCGGAGAAGATGGAGCTCGACACCAACGCAAAAGATCCTAAGGATGCGGATCTAGCACTGCCGCTCTTACCGCGGCATGAACGCACTTCAAGGAGGTCGATAACAGTACTAAGTATGTGAAATCAGAAAGTACTTAAATTAAATCATATCACTTTAAAAACAAGTTTTAAAAATATGCACTAAACAACAAATGTAACTGAACATAGTGCCACATCATAAACAAGAGCAACAATAGGTAACTGTAATAGGTCTTTTCTAGGCCGCGAATGATCGAGCGGGCCACTCGCCATATTATCATTCTGCAAGCCTAACTCGACTCTGAGTCCGCATAGGCCACTCACATAGGCCCGCATGAGGTATAACCCGCATCGAGGGTAGCTACTCCTCGCAACGCCTGGACTCGTTGTCCGCATGGCCACATAGACCGCGTGAGGCATAACCCGCATACTAACACGGAACTCGTAGCTCGCATAGGCCCCCGACCCGCATGAGGTATTCTCGAATCATGGTCCTGCATCGCTTTGAGTCTACCCCGCGTCGGAGGGCTTAACCCCGGTATCATCTCAAGAGGTGAGTGATATAGTACTAACACAACGACTTATAGTTCAAACAACATGAGCATAAGTAAAGTGACCTATTTACACAAGCGTTACAAGATACTAACACATATCATCACAATATGTCTACTCACCAAAACCATCTTATAATACCTTTCGTAAATCAATACAAGTCTTTTATAAAACACATAAGTAAACTGTCTTTTATAAAACTTAAGCCGTTATACTTAACTTCCCATAAAGCTAGTATAACCCTTAAGCTTCTTGTTTTAAAAACAACTATTCTTCTTCTTTCAAAAGCGTATTATAATTCTTACAAAGACTTTTAAGATCTTTATTATTCGGGCTTAAGTCGCAAGACATTGCCGTAAGTATTATTCAGCTTAAGTCGAAAGACATTGCCGTAGTTATTATTCGATTAACACATGTACGTCTACCGTACTATATATATTTTTAAAATATCATGCTTTAGGAAGAATCACATACCTACCTACAAAACCTCCCGCCAAGTTGAATATGTCGCGCAGAGAATCGACCTATAATAGTCACAGACATCTATCAAAGTCTAGACTACTCAAGGTCATTCTAAGCAGAGGGTTCACAATTCTACGGAAAGTCGGGCAGCACTTCCTACCGGTGAGCTATATAAGTCTCATCTGAAAACAGATCTATATAAGCATAGTTCAATTATTCTTCTTTTAAACCCTTCTTCGTGATAACAGTTCAATTCTATTCGTAATATTCTTCTAAGTATTTAATACTTATTCTTATACTTCTACGATGCATTCTCTAATACAAAAGAGGGTTAGGATTATTTACCTCGGTAAGCCCAATAATATCCTAGATAAAAGTCGCTGAGCAAGGTTTAGCTCCTAAGTTATGCGCTCCAGAGTCTAAGAAAACCTTAGAAGTTCTTCACAACTTCTACTAAGGACTAAGGGATTTGGGCTAGGTATTTTGGGCATTATAACAATACTAGAAGGCAACTTTTCTACCAGGGAGGGGTAGATTTCGGCTAGGCTAGGGGGAGGGGTTGCCTCGGCCAAGCTCACTCAAAGGGGGGGGTGTGTTGGACGAAAAAGGCTACAAGGGAGAGGGAAGGATTTTCAAGACTTGGAATGGAATTTGTGGATGAAGAACTCTTCATCTTAAGGGGGTATTTATAGGTCAAGAAGTGGCCAACCAAGGGCCAAGATGATGCCAAGTGCAAGGCAAGTGTAGGGTGAAGATTTAGGCAAGTGTCCATACACAAAATATCCTACCAACTCCTTGACTTGTGCAAAGGCACAAAAAACGTGCCACTCTTTGTCCAATTCGTCCAATGGACGATTTCAAGTCCACCAATTGGAGGGTGACAAGTGTCGCCCTCCCGTTGGTCCAAAATGTTTCGTCTCTCGGAAAAATTCGCAAAAATTAGAAATGGCATAACCGGAATTTATCCTACGAAAGCTGTGGAAACGTTTCGTCGGAAAACGATTCTTTTAGCGATTTGTGCACAATTTTCGAACTTGGCCTAACTTTAAGGCTAAACTTTCGTACGTACGCCCTCACGTACATACTCCGGAAATACGGGGTATAACATTCTCCCCTCCTTAGAAACATTCGTCCCGAATGTTCCTTCCCAAGACAGTTAACGATAAGATTCTTCATAACTTAAACAGTTGCAAATGCCACACACGGCCACAGAACAACACTTAGGCATAAACGATAACGAAAATTTACAAGTAGGAAAGTGAATTACCTGGAGGTGTGGGGAATAGGTGAGGATACTTCTGCCTCATGTCCTCCTCGGCTTCCCACGTCATCTCCTCCCCGAGCTCGTTCGCCACAAGACTTTGACGGAAGCCACGTCCTGGTCCGCAGACGCCTAACTCGACGATCGACTATCGCGCATGGAATCTCCTCATACGATAACCCCTGGTCACACCGACATCGTCAATCGGGTGTACTAGATGGATCCGATACATCTCCTCAAAGATAGATCGTGAAACAGGATGCACCGCTCCAGATCGGACGGCAGATCCAACTCATAGGCGGCCTTGCCTACCTGCGGACAATCAAACGGCCCGATATACCTTGGCCGAGTTTCCTTCTTCCCGAATCTCATCACACCCTTCATGGGTGACACCTTTAGGAAAACCCAATCATGAACCTCGAACTCAAGATGCCGACGATGATCTGCGTATGAATTACGCGACTGAGTCATCGATAGCCGCTCTCGGATAAGCTTCACCTTATCCATCGCTTCACGCACCAAATCTGGTCCCACTAATCGCACTCGCCCACATCGAACCAGCCTATAGGCGATCTACACTTCCTCTCATACAAGGCCTCATGGCGCCATCCGAATACCGGAGTGGTAGCTATTATTGTATGCAAACTCAACTAGAGGCAAATGATCCTCCCCTACCACCGAAGTCGATAACACAGCTCGCACATATCTCGAGAGTGCGGATAGTGCGCTCACTGTCCGTCTGCTCGTGGATGGAATGCAAGACTGCACTCACTGCGTCCCTAAACCCTGGAAGGACCTCAGAAGTTAGCGTAACCGGGCTCCTGCGATATGATCAGTAGGGACTCCATGCGATCGACGATCTCGGATGTAATGCGCATAATCCTCACCAAAAAGTCGATCCGACGGAAGAAAGTGGGCTGATTTCACAACTGTCAACGATAACCCATATAGAATCATGTCTCCTCCGAGTGCGAGGTAATCCCGTGATGAAGTCCATGTTGATCACCTCCCACTTCGGTCGGGATCTCTATCGTCAGAATAAAACCACCGTGCCTCGGTGCTCTACCTTACTGCCGACAACATGGGCACCGAGCTACGAACTCGCAACGTCCCTCTTCAAGCCATCCCACCAATACACGATCGGTCGTCGTGGTACATCTTGGTCGACCACGATGGATAGAGTAACGCGCGCCGTGTGCTTCCCAAGAACTCTGCGAAGTCTGAAACATCCGGAACACACAACCGCCTCAAACCTTAGCACCCCATGGTGCTACCTCAAAGGACCCTTGCCCTCACGAAGAGTGTATCACGATAACGTGTCAAATCGGATCCTCGAATTGCCTCTTCACCTCCTCGGCGATGGAAGACTCGCAACCTCACGAACTCGAACCCCACCGCTATCGTAATCAATCAAGCGGACACCAAGGCTCGCTAATCGATGCAAATCACGAACCAGTCCCTCCTCTCTAGCCGCACATCCGATAGGCTCCCATCGACCTACGACAAGGCATACGCCACAACATTGGCTTTCCCGGTGGTACGGGATATCAACATCGTAATCCTTAAGCAACTCTAACCACCGTCTGCGCCGTAAGTTCGGCTCCTCCGGTGAAGATATCTTGGAGGCTCTTGTGGTGTATAAATATCCATGAACCCCATACAAATAGTGCCTCCAGGATCTTGGCGTGAATCACCGCTAACTCCAAATCGTGGGTGGGGTAGTTCCTCTCGTGTTTCTTCAGCTGTCGGGATGCATACGCTATAACCTTGCCATGCTGCATCAACACACACCCAACCCGATGCCTGACGCATCGCAATACAAAACATAACCGTCTGGACCCTCTGGAAGAGTAAGAACGGGGGCGGTCGTCGCCTCTTTTCAAAGAATCGAAACCCCGCCACAAGCATCACCATCAAACTTGGCTGCCTTACGAGTCACCTAGTCAATGGTGCGAGATAGAAGCAAACTTCTACGAACCGTCGATAATAACTCGCAAGGCCTAAAATGCGAACCTCAGCCGAGTAGTAGTGCAGGCCAACTCCGATCGCCGATCTTGGCGTATCTACGAATACCATCGCCCCGACAATATGCCCAAGAAAAGCCACCGAAGTTAACCAAAACTCACATTTGGAAAACTTGGCGTCATACCGGTCCCGAGAAGCACAAGATAGTCTCAATGCTCGCATGCTCGCTCTGGCGAGAATAAACCAAGATATCATCGATGAACACTATCACAAACGTGTCCAAAAATGGTTTGAACACTCGGTTCATCAAATCCATGAATACCGCGAGCATTGGTCAACCCAAAAGACATGACCGAACTCATAATGCGTGCAGGGTCGGAATGCGATCCAGGACATCTACCTCTCCGACTCGAACGATGATAGCGATCGCAGATCAATCTTGAGAAACATCTCGCGCTCGCAATCGGTCGAACAAATCATCAATCACGGAAGGGGTATCTGTTCTTAATGGTCACCTTGTTCAGCTGCCTGTAGTCAACACACATGCGCAGCGTCCCGTCCTTCTTCTTCACGAACAATACCGGCGCCCCCCAGGGAGAAACACTAGGTTTGATAAAACCCTTCTCCAAAGAAATCTCTCACCGGTCCTTCACTTCTCAACTCGGCGGTGTCATTCTGTATGGCGGAATGGAAATAGGCCGAGTGTCTGGCAATATGTCTATACAAAACTCAATCTCCCTCTCAGGAGGGATACCCGGGAGGTCGTCTAGAAACACGTCTGGGAACTCTCTGACCACTGGAACTGACGGAAAATCTGGTACCGCAGCTTCAGTATCAAACACCCGAACGAGATGGTAGATATACCCCTTCTGCACCATCTTCCTAGCCTTGAGGTAGGAAATAAACACGCCGCCGGCGATACCGTGCTCTCCCACTCAACAACCGCCTCAGGAAACTGGAACCGTACTACTCTCTATCTGCAGGCTACATTGGCGTAGCAAGAAGCTAGCCAATCCCTCCCCATGAGCACGTCGAAGTCAATCATCTCCAACACTATCACGTCGGCTAGGGTGCGACGATCGTAAATGGTCACAGACAAGCTCTATATACCCGCCGAGCTACCACCGAATCACCATCGGCGTAGCTACCTCGAAAGGGTCTATGGACTCAGGCTCTATCCCTATCCTACTAGCAACAAGGGGAGATATATAGGACAGAGTAGAACCCGGATCTATCAAAGCATACACATCAAACCCAGAAACTGATAAGGTACCTGTGACGACATCAGGTGAGGCCTCCTGATCCTGTCGGCTGGACAAAGCATAAATGCGGTTCTGAGGACCGCTAGAACTGGGACCTGAGCCACGACCTCTGCCGCGACCTGGCGACCCACGAGTACCACGCCCGGGCGAGTAATCGTAGGAGATGATGAAGCGGCAATGAACTGGCGTCGAGCCTACCACCAGCCACGCCGGTCGGACAGTCCCTCGCAAAGTGACCCTGCTGGCCACAACTGTAACAAGCTCCAAAAGTAGTACCACACTTCCCGTAATGGGATCTACCGCATCGGCCACACTGGGGGGGTGGTCCCGATCGGCCAGTACCTCTGCTACTCTGGACGTCTGAAGCCCCAGGGCCACAGTGCGCCTCGAATACTGGGCCGGCCGAGGACGGTGCAGGAGTGCTCTGAGCTGGCTGTGGTGCAAATCTAGACTGCTGCTGAGGCCGCCCACCACGATAGCCACCAGAAGACCCTCCCGTCCTGGCCTTCTTCTGCTGCTGTCTGTCCACTCGTCGACCTCTGCGCTCCTCGCATCCAAGGGCATGAGCCTGCATGCGGGTAATGTCCATACCCGGCTGAAGAGAAACACCCGCACATGACTCGGCCATATAATCATCTAGCGGTGGCGTAGCGGTGCACCTATCCTCCATATCGCTACCAACGCTGGGACATATCGAGCCAATGAATCAAACTCGACATTGTACTCCCGACGGTCCTCTCTCGCCTCGGCGGTAAAAATCTATCACCCGCGCCTCCTCATCTGTGAGGCAAGTGAGTGAGGAAAGCCTCGAGAACTCATCCCAGTAGCTGGGACGTGCTCTCCCGGGATAACTCCCACGAATCAAACCAATCGATTGCGGTATCACGCACCTATGTGAACCAAAGATCACGGACTCGGTCTCCGACGCCCGATCACTCTCAAAATCCTTCAGAGCGGCGGATGAACTCCTGCGGATCATCCTCCGCCGACCAGAAACTCGCGGCTACAACTCGGGAAGTCTCGTAGCCTCAAACTCTCGCCTCGGGTGAACCACGGTACGAGTGGGCTGGATCGAGCCGCGTCCACTGTCCTCGTTCGCCACGATCTGGCGAATCGGGCCATCTCCTTGTACCCTATCTCTCCGCCAGCCGTGGGATGGCGCGCGGTGCGGTAGTCTCGCTGGGATCGGCGGCGTCGTGGAACTCGCCGTCTCGGTATAGATCGGGCGAGCCCTCGTGACTCTAGGTGTCCCACTAGCGCCTCCTAAGCCTTGTCCTTCGGGCGGGTTGCCTTACGTGGAGGCATAATCGCATGTAAAAGGAATACGTTAGAGGGGTCCAACTTTAACACAGCTCTAAAGCACGATCTCAGAATGAGAAGAATGGAAACCAATCCTAAATATCATATAGCCTCCTGATTATTGGTGTGGTGCACAACACACCGATAATAAAGACTCTACTAGATACGGTCTGTAGACACTTTCCGAGGATTAAACGCTCTGATACCACTTTTGTCACGACCCATTCCGGGGCTCGTGACTGGTGCCTTACCGGGGCACCCAAGTAGTCATACATCAGAGTAATCAGAGGAATATAAAACAAGACATGAAACAGTTTATGAAATAAGACACAGTTGATGTGAGCAAACGTCGCCTTTCGGCATATATATATAAACATGGTTTAGCAGTTACATCCGAAATCGCATAAACATGACTACAGCACTCTAAGGAAATATACAACTATGGCGGGGCCCGCCATACCCTCGATCAGTACAAAACTATCTACAACAGGAGATCATACCTAAAAGTAGAGCCTCCGAGAAGATGGAGCTCTCGACACCAACGCAAAAGATCCTAAGGATGCGGATCTAGCACTGCTTGCCGCTCTTACACGCGGCATGAACGCAGCCCGGCGAGGTCAAGACAACAGTACTAAGTATGTGAAATCAGAAAGTACTTAAATGAAATCATATCACTTTAAAAACCAGTTTTTACAAACATGCATGAAACAACAAATTTAAACGCACATAGTGACACATCATAAACAAGAGCAACAAAATGTAACTTTAATAGGTCTTTTCTACGCTGCGAATGATCGAAGCAGGGCCACTAGCCCATCTTATCATTCTCGCAAGCCTAATCACGACTCGAGTCCGCATAGCCACTCACATAGGCCCGCATGAGGTATAACCGCGCATCGAGGGTAGCTACTCGCAACGCCCCGACTCGTTGTCCGCGTGGCCACATAGACCGCGTGAGGCATAACCCCGCATACTAACACGAACTCGTAGCTCCGCATAGGCCCCCTGGACCCGCATGAGGTATTCTCGAATCATGGTCCCAGACCGCCTGAGTCTACCCCGCATCGGAGGGCAGCTTAACCCCCGGTATCATCTCAAGAGGTGAGTGATATAGTACTAACACAACAGCTTATAGTTCAAACAACATGAGCATAAGTAAGACTGACCTATTTACACAAACGTTACAAGATACTAACACATATCATCACAATATGTCTACTCACCAAAACCATCTTATAATACCTTTCAGAAATCAATACAAGTCTTTTATAAAACACATAAGTAAACTGTTCCTTTTTATAAAACTTAAGCCGTTATACTTAACTTCCCATAAAGCTAGTATAACCCTTAAGCTTCTTGTTTTAAAAACAACTATTCTTCTTCTTTCAAAACTGTGTTATAATTCTTCTGAAAGACTTTTTAAGATCTTTATTATTCAGGCTTAAGTCGCAAGACATTGCCGTAAGTATTATTCAGGCTTAAGTCGAAAGACATTGCCGTAGTTATTATTCAGTTAACACATGTACGTCTACCGTACTATATATATTTTTAAAATATCATGCTTTAGGAAGAATCACATACCTTCTCGGCGAAAACCTCCTGCCAAGTTGAATATGTCGCGCGCAGAGAATCATCCTATAATAGTCACAGACATCTATCAAAGTCTAGACTACTCTGAAGGTCATTCTAAACAGAGGGTTCACAATTCTACGGAAAGTCGCAAGCACTTCCCTACCCGGTGAGCTATATAAGTCTCATGGAAAGCAAATTCTATATAAGCATAGTTCAATTATTCTTCTTTAAACCCTTCTACGTGATAATATTCAATTCTATTCTGTAATATTATTATAAGTATTTAATACTTATTCTTATACTTCTACATTATGCATTCTCTAATACAAAAGAGGGTTAGGATTATTTACCTCGGTAAGCCCAATAATATCCTAGATAAAAGTCGCGCCTGAGCAAGGTTTAGCTCTAAGTTGTGCGCTCCCAGAGCTCAAGAAAACCTTAGCGATTCTTCACAACTTCTACTAAGGACTAAGGGATTTGGGCTAGGGTATTTTGGGCATTATAACAATACTAGAAGGCAACTTTTCTACCAATGGAGGGGGAGTAGATTTCGGCTAGGCTAGGGGGAGGGGTTGCCTCGGCCAAGCTCACTCAAAAGGGGGGGGGTGTGTTGGACGAAAAGGGCTACAAGGGAGAGGGAAGGATTTTCAAGACTTGGAATGGAATTTGTGGATGAAGAACTCTTCATCTTAAGGGGGTATTTATAGGTCAAGAAGTGGCCAACCAAGGGCCAAGATGATGCCAAGTGCAAGGCAAGTGTAGGGTGAAGATTTAGGCAAGTGTCCATACACAAAATATCCTACCAACTCCTTGACTTGTGCAAAGGCACAAAAAACGTGCCACTCTTTGTCCAATTCGTCCAATGGACGATTTCAAGTCCACCAATTGGAGGGTGACACGTGTCGCCCTCCCGTTGGTCCAAAATGTTTCGTCTCTCGGAAAAATCCGCAAAAATTAGAAATGGCATAGCCGGAATTTATCCTACGAAAGTTGTGGAAACGTTTCGTCGGAAAACGATTCTTTTAGCGATTTGTGCACAATTTTCGAACTTGGCCTAACTTTAAGGCTAAACTTTCGTACGTACGCCCTCACATACATACTCCGGAAATACGGGGTATAACAGAGAGCTCGGGTTGATATGTTTCTGACGTTGAGACAGAGCGGGCGGGCGGTCCGGGAGTACAACTTAGAGTTTGACTCGTTGGCTCGGTATGTACCCGCTTTGGTAGCAGACATGGAGGACAGGGTGCACCGCTATGTCACAGGGCTCGATGATTACTTAGCAGAGAGTTGCACGGGAGTAGCTCTTCAGCTGAGCATGGACATTTCCCGCATGCAGGCTTATGCACTTGGGTGTGAGGAACGCAGGGGCCGACGGGTTGACAGGTATCAGCAGAAGAGGGCCAGGGCAGCAGGGTCCTCTGGTAGTTTTCGAGGTAGACAACCTCATCAGCAGACCGGATTTGCACCTCAGCCGGTTCAGAGTGCTCCTCCACCGTCTTCCGAGCGTCCAGGGTATTCAGGGCGAGGATCGTGGCTTCGGGTTCCTGAGGACGAGTTCGGTCGATGAGGCCACCTATACCTCGGTGTGGTCGATGTGGCGATTGCCATTATGGGGGGTGTCATGTTCCTCCAGGAGCTTGTTACTCCTGTGGCGCAGGCCATTTGAGGAGAGATTGTCCACCGCAGGCGGCGGAATGTTATGGTTCACCAAGCGGTCGATTCTTTGGATCTTCGTCTTCGGTGGTGATGCGCCCCGGAGGGCAGGGTGTTCACGGGCCAGCAGGCCGCGGCAGGGGTCGTGGCAGGGGTCCCAGTTCCAGCGGTCCTCAGAACCGCATTTATGATATGTCCAGCCGTCAGGACCAGGAGGTGTCACCAGATGTCGTCACAGGTACATTATTGGTTTCATGTTGTGATGTATATTCTTTGATAGACCCAGGTTCTACCTTGTCCTATATATCTCCTCATATTGCTGGTAGAATAGGGATAGAGCCCGAGTCCATTAGACCTTTTGAGATGGCTACGCCAGTAGGTGAGTCGGTGGTAGCTGAGCGGGTATATAGAGCTTGCCCAGTGACTATTCGCAGTCGTCAGACCCTAGCCGACTTGATAGAGTTGGATATGACAGACTTTGAGGTGATTATGGGTATGGATTGGCTAGCGTCTTGCTATGTCAATGTAGACTGTAGAGAGAGATTGGTACGGTTCCAGTTTCCTGGTGAGCCGGTTATCGAGTGGAAGGGAACTTGCGTCGGCGGAGGTAGGTTTATTTCTTACCTCAAGGCTAGGAAGATGGTGCGGAAGGGGTATATCTACCATATGGTTCGGGTATTCGATACTGAGGCCGAGATACCAGACCTTCAGTAAGTTCCGGTCGTTAGAGAGTTTCTAGAAATATTCCCAGACGAGCTTCCGGGTATCCCTCCTGAGAGGGAGATTGAGTTTTGCATTGATATGCCGCCAGACACTCGACCGATATCTATCCCACCATACAGGATGGCACCTGCTGAGTTGAGAGAATTGAAAGACCAGCTGAAGGATTTACTGGAGAAAGGCTTTATCAGGCCTAGTGTTTCTCCCTGGGGAGCGCCGGTTTTGTTTGTAAAAAAGAAGGATGGGATGCTGCGTATGTGTGTTGATTACAGGCAGCTGAATAAGGTAACTATCAAGAACAGATACCCCCTCCCCAGGATTGATGATTTGTTTGACCAGTTGCAGGGTGCGAGATGTTTTTCTAAGATAGACCTGCGGTCTGGTTATCATCAGGTGCGAGTTAGAGAGGCAGATATCCCAAAGACTGCATTCAGGACCCGGTATGGGCACTATGAGTTCAGGGTGATGTCTTTCGGGTTGACCAACGCCCCAAAAATATTCATGGATTTGATGAACCGTGTTCAAGCCATTCTTGGATATGTTCGTTATAGTATTCATTGATGATATCTGGTTTATTCGCGCACGAGCAGAACATGCGCAGATCATTTGAGCGGCGGTATTGAGTCCTCGGACCGCGATTGTATGCCAAGTTTTCAAATGCGAGTTTTGGTTGGCTTCGGTGGCTTTCTTAGGGCATGTTATCCGCCCGATGGCATTCGGTTGATACAACAAAGATTGAGGCGATCAAGACTTGGCCTGCACCCACTACACCAACGGAGTGCGCAACTTTTGGGCCTCATGGTTATTATCGGAGATTTGTGGAAAAGTTTGCGTCCATTTCAAAGACCTTTGACTAGGCCGACTCGTAGCGGCTATGTTAGGTGGGCGGATACTTGTGAGGAGAGCTTCCGATCGAAGGATAAATTGACGACCGCCCGCTCTTACTCTACTGCAGGGTTTAGACGGATATGTGGTTTATTGTGACGTCGGATGTCGGGCTTGGGTGCGTCTTGATGCAAAGACGGCAAAGTTATAACTACGATCTCGATTTCGAAGCATGAGAAGAATTACCCCACATATGACTTAGAGTTGGCAGCGGTGATTCATGCCTTGAAGATCTGGAGACATTATTTATATGGAGTCCATGTGGATATTTACACCGACCACAAGAGTCTCCAGTATATCTTCAGCCAAAGGGAGCTGAACTTGCGGCAGAGGCGGTGGTTGGAGCTCCTTAAGGATTACGATGTCGATATCTTATACCACCCAGGGAAGGCCAATGTAGTTGCAGATGCCCTTAGTCGCAGATCGATGGGTAGTCTGTCAGGGGTGCAGCCAGAGAAGAGGGACATGGTCCGCGAGTTACATCAGCTAGCGAGCCTTGGGGTTCATCTGGTTGATTTTGATTTTAATGGAGTTCGGGTTTGAGAAGTTGTCGAGTCCTCCATCGTCGAGGAGGTGAAGAGGAGACAATATGAGGATCCGATTATGGTACGGTATCGTGATACGGCTCTTCGGGAAGAGAAGAGTCTATTTGTGGTAGCACCTGATAGGGTGCTAAGATTTGAGGGCAGGTTATGTGTACCCGATGTGGCAGGACTTCGTCAGCAGATTCTGGGGGAGGAACACAATGCTCGTTATTCTATTCACCCGGGGTCGACTAAGATGTACCATGACCTCAGGTGTATCTATTGGTGGGATGGCCTGAAGAGGGACGTTGCAGAGTTTGTGGCGCAGTGTCCGAATTGTCAGCAGGTCAAGGTTGAGCACCAGAAGTCCGGTGGGCTATTACAGGCTATTGATATTCCGATGTAGAAGTGGGAGGTGATCAATATGAACTTTATTACAGGGTTACCTCACACTCAGAGGAAACATGATTCCATCTGGGTTATTGTCGACAGCCGATTTAAATCACCACTTTCTCGCCAATAATGACTTTTTCGGCTGAGGATTATGCTAGATTGTATATCAGAGAGATTGTGAGACTGCACGGAGTGCCTACAGCGATCATTTTAGACAGGGGAGCCCAGTTCTCGGCTAACTTCTGGAGGTCTTTTCAAAAAGGGTTAGGGACACATGTGAGTCTCAGTACTGCATTTCATCCTCAGACCGACGGACAGGCCGAGCGTACTATCCAGACACTTGAGGATATGCTGCGGGCCTGTGTTATCGATTTCAGGGGTAGCTGGGAGGATCATTTACCTCTTGTGGAGTTTGCATATAACAACAGCTACCATTCTAGTATCCAGATGGCGCCTTATGAGGCCTTATACGGGAGGAAGTGCAGGTCACCGATAGGTTGGTTTGAGGTAGGAGAAGTTCAGTTAGTCGGGCCAGACTTGATTCAGCAGGCAGTGGATAAGGTGAAGTTTATCCAGGAGCGATTATTGTCATCTCAGAGTCGACAGAAGTCGTATGCAGATCATCGGTGTCGACACTTGGAGTTTGAGGTAGATGATTGGGTCTTCCTGAAGGTATCACCCATGAAGGGCGTGATGAGATTTGGGAAGAAGGGGAAACTTAGCCCAAGGGACATTGGGCCTTATCAGATTGTCCGTAGGGTAGGAAAGGTTGCCTATGAGTTGGATCTGTCGTCCGATCTGGAGGCAGTACATCCAGTTTTTCATGTATCTATATTGCGGAAATGTTTTGGATATCCATCTAGAGTACACCCGATTTGTGATGTCCAGGTGACAGAGGGGCTATCATATGAGGAGAGTCCCATAGCGATACTCGATCGTCAGGTTAGGTGACTACGGACAAAGGATGTGGCTTCAGTCAAGGTCTTATGGCGGAACGAGAACAGGGAGGAAATGACGTGGGAAGCAGAGGAGGACATGATGAAGAAGTATCCTCACTTGTTCCCTACACCTCCAGGTAACCCACTTTCCTGCTTATTAGTTTAATTCGGCGTATATGCTTAAGTATTGTTGTGGCCATGTGGAGCGTCTTTATTTGCAAGGAGAATAGTTAAGAGGGTCTATGTCGATATTGTGATTTGAGTAAGCCTAGAAGGAACATTCGGGACGAATGTTTCTAAGGGGGGGAGAATGTTATACCCCGTAGTTCTGGCCATGCGTATGAGAACGTGCGAAAGGGATTAAGACTTAAATTTTAGAAGGATAGGTTGACGGATTGTTTCGGACGGGTTTCTAGTCAACTTTGAGGCGGGTTATGACCTGTTACATTGAGAGTTACTAGGTGTTTCAAAGGCCTAGTACGTAGTTCGTTGAGTCTAGTTTCCAACGCAACCAATCGTTCGTCGATAGGACATCGGAGTAGAAAGTTATGGAAGTTACAAGTTCACGATCGGACGAGAAGGTATTTGGTCGTGAGCCACAGAGCGCTGTGCGCGCGTTACGCAGGCGCGGATGATCTGAATGCTCGCTGAAGTTGCAGCGCTGGCGCCGAAGCAGTGGTCGCGCTGGAAGTCGAGACTTTGCAGATGTTTGTAGCGCGTGGCCGCAGAAGGCGCCGAGGCGGGTTCTGCGAGGCTGGGTGGAAAAATTAGGACTGTTTTGTTTTAAAAAAGGCCATGGGAGGGTGACAAGACTGTTTTGTTTTAAAAAAGGTCATGGGAGGGTGACAAGTGTCCCCCCCCATCTGATTTTGCATGTCCTACTTATTGACCAAGTCTTGAAGACTTGGTCATTCTTCAAGCTTTCCCCTCTCTCTAAAATTAAAAGCTCTCTCTTCTCTCTAGAAAATCAAGAAGAAATCAAGGCTTGAGAAAAATCTGAAAAAGGTGGCAAGAAGGAAACTTGTTGGGAAGCTTCTAGGAGTTGTTGTGGTGGTGATTGTGGAAAGGAAGCTAGTGAATTTTTTGGATTAACTTGGGTAAGCTCTAAGGTAACAATCATTTCTCTTTTTGCTAGTTTATTGTGTTGCATGTGAAGAAGAAATGACTTGTAGTTGTAAATATTGCTCTTAGATAAATTGCATGTAAGAAATATGATTTGGATTTGAAGGGATTGAATAAGGTTAGTATGTGAACATGTTGTAGCCAAAATACTACCTTTAACTTATTGATTTAGTTAATATGCATTGTGGGGCAGAATTTTATACATCCAAGATTAGGTGTGTAATCCCCTTTGTATTGATTGGATTGTTGGGCCTCAAAAGTGGCGTTTGGATGTTGAATTCGGCCTTGAAAAAGGTGGCAAAGTATGTAGAAACAAAGGAAGTGCTGCCCAATTTTCCGTAGGATTTAGTGACTTTGCACTTGGAAAATTCTATGTTAAAGCTAGAGGTTAATAAACGTATTATGGTCATTATAGGTTGACGTACTACGTGCGGTACATTGGACTTAGCAAGTGGATTGACCCGAAGAGGTATGTGGAACTTTCCTACCTCTTGAGCATGAATAGTTGCATCTATGTAGTACGGTAGACGTACAGGGCTTTGATATTTCCTTACTTGTTTTAATGATGTCTTAAGTTTCAAGTTGAGGGACTTGAAGTGTTTTAAGTATATGATACTTGTTTCGTTTTAAAAGTATAAGCCCCTTGGACATAGGGAAATGTGTTTGACTAACGTATAACGATAATACAACGACTTTATGGGAAGTTGGTTATATTAGCTTTATGGAAGGTTAATAAAGAAAGGTTTACTCTAAGTAAAATAAGTACGGATAAATGATTTGAATTTGTGAAAGACAAATTGTTTTTAAGGCCTTAATTGCCTAAGGTTTTAAAGGAAATGAAGTCACTTGATTTAGAAGCCTATTATATTTCTAAAGGTAAACGTGACTTGTCTTGAAAAGTAGTCGTGACTTGATACTACGGTTATTAGTATCTTGGGAGTTTTATATAAAAAGGAGTCATTTCTTAAAAGGTTAGAGGTACGTGGTACTTGGGTTGAATTCCCGGATTTTCTCTTAAATGACATGTTAGTGCCTTAAGTAAACTAAAATGAGAGGATATACTAATAATGTTAATAAGAAGTTAGGGGGTATTCTTAACTTGCTTACGTTATGATAAGCCGGTAGCGCTTATGTCATGTATGATGGCCGGTGGTGCTGGGTTATGTATTATTATTATTATTACTACTTATTCCATGGATTTGCTACCCATGATGCGAGTGCGGCGCTTGTACTCATGCGGGCCCACTGGGTCCATGCGGGTGAAATAGTCTCATGCGGGTGAAATAGTCTCATGCGAGGCGGATGACCTCATGCGGGTGAAATAGTCCCATGCGAGGCGGATGGCCTCATGCGGGTCCACAGGACCTATGCGGGTGAAATAGTCTCAGGAGTAGGATTGCTTAATGATACTACGGGCGAGGGACCCTGTTTTGATCATGAGCCTCCTATTTTTATACAGTAAAGTTTATACCTGTTACTCTCATTGTTAGTAAGGCACAGTGTAATGTAATTTGATTTCCATCCATGACTCCATCTTATTTCATACTTATGATATTTTTACAGTATTTTCCAAAGATTACATACCGGTACATATGTGTCTTGACCTTCTTCTGGCCGCGTTACGCCGCAGTAGGGTAAGAGTGGTGGATCCTCATTCTTAGGATCTTTGCTCAAGTGTCAGAAGCTCCATTTCTCCGGAGGCTTGACTTTTGGTACGGTTCTCCCTGGTGTTATAGATGTTTTGTACATTCAGGGGTATGACGGGGCCCTGTCCCGTCATAGTGATTACACGTTCTTAGAGGTCTGTAGTCCTGTTATAAATTGGGTTGATAAGGATGTAACTGTTCAATTTTTGTTATATTTAAAGGTTGCCATTTTGGTTTAGCCTGCTTTAGATTCTATATGGTTTCTTGTTGTGAGTTTATTTTCCGCTGGTTTTCTCTGATGTTGTATCACAAGGGTGCCCGGGGTAAGGCACCAGTCACGGGTCCGAGGTCGGGTCGTGACAGAGATATATTACCAATGGATATATTGTTCCAATGTTACCACCGGATGAGGAAGGCGACATTCTTGTTAAGCCTGAATCCGAATGGAGTGCGGAAGAAACCAATAATGCAAGCTTCAATGAAAAGGCCTTAAATGCCATTTTTGGATGGGTTGACCTTTATATGTTCAAATTCATACAAAATTGTTCCACGGCCAAGGATGCTTAGGATACTTTGCAATCCCATTGTGAAGGTAGCTCTAGTGTTCGTCGAACGAAGTTTTGTATGTTCATGAGTAAATATGAACGTTTAAGGATAGAAGAGACGGAGGACATTAAAACATATTTTGAAAAGTTGATTGACATCTCTAATTAATGTCAAGTGATTGGTTCTCCATTAACCAACACTTAACTTGTGGAAAAAGCACTTCGTTCCCTTCCTGAAAAGTTCAATATAAAGATATGTGTGATTGAAGAAGCTCACAATCTTGCTACAATAGACCTTCATACTTTAATGAGTATTCTTAAAACTTATGAGATGAATATGGAAAATCAAAGGACAATGTATAAAAGCAAAGATATAGTTCTTCAAGCTAAATCCTCAGAGAATCAAGTCAATGAAGAGGATGAGAGTCTTTAAGAAATTGGTGATGGTGCAAATGTTGCTCTCCTTACTCGAAAGTTCAATTCGATTGTAAGGAAGTTCAACAATTATAAAAATAAGTTTAAATCCAAAGAGCACCAAAACCAAGGCTTCAATCAAAAGTCCACTAACTCTTTTCCTTTATTACAATCGAGGAAATCAACTTAAGAGAACCAACTCAGATCGCACCAAATTTTATCCCAAGTAATTTGACTCTGTGCAATGTCATGCATGTTCAGCGTGGGGTCATTATGCCAATGAATGTGCAAACACCTTAAGAAAATTTGGTAAAAGCTTATGGGTTTCTCTTAGTGATGACAAAGGTGAAGAAGAAAGAGATCAATAAATAGAGTCACAAGCAATGTTGGTCACTGTTTACGAGCAGTCTCTATCAGATGATGAAAATTTCATCGACAGTATTGTCCTAAATGTCACCACATTTGCGTCATCATTAGCGACGACATCGACAGCTCCAGCAACATCCGAAAGGTATGAATATTTTAACCATTCTGATGTAAATTGCTTTAGTGGTTTTGTTTCCAGTAGTGAGACTAACTTTGAAGATCAAGTTGATCCCAAGGATGACATGATTAAGGAATTACAAAAGCTTTGTAAAGACTTAATCCTAGAATCCAAGAAACTTGACTCAAAGTTAAAATCTTTAACTCTTGAGAATACAGGTTTAAAAGGCACAATAAACCGTTTAGAGGTTACACTTACCAAAAAGGATCTTGAATTTGGTAAGATAAGTGCAAAGTTGGATCTAGCTGAAGCAACCTTCCGTAAGCTCAACACATGTACCTCCAAATTGGATGCGATTCTAGGTGTTAGTCAACCATCACACGCAGATATTGGGTACAAGAACTCACTTAATGCAATATGCTCTAATTTATTTTACAAAACTGGGAGAATAGGTTTTGTAAAAGAAAAAGGATCTAAAGATAGGTTCCCAATAAAGTCAAATGATATGAAGTTTGTGTGCCACCATTGTAACTCCCCTGGGCACATAAGACAATATTGTTACAAACTTCAGAATTCCAGGAGCAGAATATTGTCAAGACGATTGTCCAACATCTCGAACAACACTCGAAGAAACATTCCCATGTCCAGAAAGGTAAAATGTACTAAGAGAGTTTGGATTTCCAAAATGAATGTGAAATGTAATGTAGCTATAACTGTTTTAAGGACTAACATTTCAGGTTCATGATACTTCGACAGTGGGTGTTCTCGTCACATGACAGGGACAAAAGAGTTCTTAAAGAACTACGAGTCACTCAGTGGAGGAAATGTTACTTATGGAGGTGGCGGCAAAAGTAAAATCATAGGAAGAGGAACCTTAAATGTTCCTGGTGTTCCTGCCCTGGAAAATGTCTTACATGTTGACGGATTAATGGTTAACTTAGTCAGTATAAGTCAATTATGTGACAACAACCTAGAGGTAAAGTATAATAAGTATGCTTGTACAGTTACAAATGAAGCTAACCAATGTGTGATGTCAGGTACAAGAACATGCGACAATTGTTATCTTATTGGAGAACACGAAATTTGCAATAATGTTAGGACATATGAAACAACCTTGTGGCATAAAAAATTAGGGCATGTTAACTACCGTAACCTTGAAAGATTAATTTCTTATGAGGCAGTAAGAGGCATCCCTAAATTAAGTACTAAAGATAAAGTAGTGGTTTGCGAAGATTGTCTAAAAGGGAAGACGCCTGAAAATAACATTGTGATTATAGTGGAGAATGGGTAGAATGTTGAAGATTCAGATATTGCCCCAAATGTCACGACATCCGAAGCAACATCTGAGTCAGAACCCGAGAACACATAAGTTACAGATGAGGAACCGAATGCTAAATTGCAAGATCTAACGAAGGGATCCCTCATCCAGGATTAGGAAGAACCATCCTACAGGACAGGTGATAGGAGAAGTGTTCGAATGGGTAATAACAAGAAGGAAAGAGCCTCGGAACTACAGAGAAATGGTGAGATATGTGTGCATGTCTACCATGTATCAAAAGGTAAGTCTTTCTTGTTATGTATCTACATTAGAACCAAAAAATATTTGAGAAGCACTCAAAGATAATTGTTGGATACAAGCTATGCAAGAAGAACTTGAACAGTTCATAAGAAATGAAGTCTGGAATTTAGTTCCACGCTCAAATAATACCAATGTAATTGGAACTAAATGGATATTTAAAAACAAGTCAGATGAATCTGGAACTGTTGTCAGAAACAAAGATCGCATAGTTGCTCAAGGATACACTCAGGTCGAAGGAATTGACTATGATGAAACCTTTGCTCCTGTTGCAAGAATTGAGTCAATCAGGCTACTACTTGTTGTTGCTTGCTGTCTAAAGATTACTCTTCATCAGATGGATGTTAAAGGTGCTTTCTTAAATGGTTATCTTGATAAAGAAATCTATGTTGAACAACCTAAAGGATTTGAAGATCCTCACCATCCACAGTTTGTATACAAGCTCAAAAAGGCTTTGTATGGACTGAAACAAGCTCCTCGCGCATGGTATGGTCGTTTAACTCAGTTTCTTCTTCAATTTAGTTTCAAACGTGGTGTAGCTGATTGTACTTTATTTATAAAACATCACGGTATAGATATAGTCATTTCTCAAATCTATGTAGATGACATAGTTTTTTGTTCGACTTCACAATCCTACCTTGAAACATTTGTCGAAGCTATGTCTTCAACATTTGAGATGAGCATGATAGGGGAATTAACCTTTTTCTTAGGGCTTGCAGATAAAGCAAAATGAAGATGGAATCTTCATCTCCCAGAGTAATTACGCCAAGAATTTGGTTAAGAAGTTTGGATTAGAGAATGCTAAACAAATAAGAACTCCAATGGGATAAACACAGAAAGATATGCAAAGACGATGTTGGCAAAAATATTGACCCAACATTGTATCGATCTATGATAGGTAGTCTCTTATATCTCACTGCTAGTCATCCTGATCTAATGTTTAGTATTTGTGTGTGTGCTCGATTTCAAGTCTGTCCCAAAGTCTCCCACTTAAATGCCTTAAAACGTGTCATCAGATATGTTGTCGGCATATGTGAGTTGGAAATTTGGTATTCCAAAGACACTAATCCTAATTTAATAGGATATAATGACTCGGATTGGGCTGGTGATGTGGATGACAAAAAGAGTACGAGTGAAGGTTATTTTTACCTTGGCAATAATCTAGTTTCTTGGTATAGTCGTAAACAGAATTGTGTCTCACTTTCAACTATACCTGTCTAACGGGCTGAACCGGTAGCCCCTTATCGGGTTTAACCGATTCCGGACCGGTTATCGGTCTGGTTCACCTGATTATCGGGCCAACCGGTCCGGTTCATTATCGGATTTCGTGTCCGCGTGCGGTCCGGGTGCAGGCAGACCTCTGCGTCCGCTTTTTTTTTTAATTTCTAGTATTTATTTTCTACAATGTAAACTAAATTCAATTTAAATATATAATATAATATATAATATAGTTTTATATATTAAAATTGAAATTTTATAGTTTATAACTTTATACTTTATACTTTATACTTTATACTTTATACTTTATAGTTTATAACTTTATACTTTATCTTTATTTTATAGTTTACTTTATAGTACTGTTATAGTTATACTTTATAGTTTATAACTTTATATTGTAATTATACTTTTATTAATTTATTAGATTAGTAGATATAAGTTAACAAATAAGTAATAATAAATTAACAACTAAATAGATAGTAAAATTAAAACTAATGATAAGATGTAAACTTTTGAAGTTTCATAATGTTAATAAGAGTACATAATGAAGTAATAATAATTTTATTTACATATTATGCATCTTTCTTGCAAGTTCTTCGTAATCTATAGGTTGATTGAATTGGTTATGCTTCATAACCTCTAAATCTGGAGTATTAATTTCAGTCCCGCCTCTGCTCCTGCCTTCCAAAATATTGCCTATTTCTTCATCTTCCGGAGAATTAACGTCTACACATCCTTGATTTCTTCTCTCTGATCTGATCCAATCTCTTAAGCAAACTAACATTTCTAATGTGCTTCCACCCAATGAGTGACGTGTGTCTCCTATTTGATCTCGTGCTTGGCTAGATGCACTTTCAGAAGCCACTGTTGAGATCGACACATTAAGAACATCTCGTGTCATCGCTGCAAGTACCGGGAATTGCCTTTTTTTATCCTGTCACCATTGTAAAGGGTCAAAAATTTTCTTCGGCTCCGCTGGCTTTTGCAAATAAAATTGCATCTCATCGCAAGATCGACTTGTGGTTGCTTATGTTGTAAAAGTGCTTCATATGTCTAAAGATTCTTCATCGTCATCTTCATTGAATCTTGAAGGTGTAGACACAGAAGCAGAACTAGAAGGAATATTAGTAGCAGAGTTGTTGTTATCCATGTAATGTAACATAATATTCATATAATATAGTTAAATTAGTATCAAGTTTACTTATGCAATCAAATGAAGACGGAGTTTCTGTTGCACCTATTTCCATATAAGTATATAAACTACATATTAAATTATGACAATCTACTTTTTTAATAGAAGGATTTAAGACTGCACCAATACAATAAATATCGGGAATAGGGAAAAAATATTTTTTTAAATTTTTCAAACATAAGTGTAACTGCATCTTTATTGTCACGACCCGACCCCGGGCCCGCGACTGGTGCCCTACCTGGGCACCCTTCTATTCATACAATACAAAATAACCGCGGAAGATAAGTAATACTCTTTTTTTTTAAAAACAAAAGCAAAGCCGATAAGGCTGCCATAATATAAATCACCCAAAAGGGCCTACACTATTCAATAATGTAATTACAACTCTAGCCAGTCCAGCCCACATATGAATACAGACCTCTAAGATTTTTGACAAATACTATGACAGGACAAGGTTGTTATACCACGTAGTTCTGCCCTTACGTGTGAGAGCGTACGAAAGGGAGTAAGACTTAAAATTTTCGAAAGATAGGTTGACGGATTGTTTCGGACGGGTTTTAGTCAACTTTGAGGCGGGTTATGACCCGCTACATTAAGCGTTCCTAAGTGTTTCAAAGGCCTAGTGCGTAGATCGTTGAGTCTAGTTTCCAACGCAACCGACCGTTCGTCGATAGGACATCGGAGTATAAAGTTATGGGAGTTACAAGTTCAATGCGCGGTCGGACAGAAATATGTTTCGGACAGGAGCCACAGGGCCGCGGCGCCGGATGCAGGGCCGCGGCGTCGGAAGTTCTGTGAGGTGGCGGAAGTTTCAGCGCCGCGGCGCTGAGCATGCGGCCGAGAGGCGGAATCAGCGGAAAAACTGAGGAAAATCAGATTTCTTCTTTTAAAAAGACCATGGGAGGGTGACAAGTGTCCCCCCCATCTGATTTTTGCATGTCCCTTATATTGACCAAGTCTTGAAGACTTGGTCATCTTTCAAAGTCTTTCTCTCTCTCTAAAGCTAGAGCTCTCACTTCTCTCTAGAATTCCAAGAGAAATTCAAAGCTTGAGAAAAATCTGAAAAAGTGTGGCAAGAAGGAAGCTTGTGGCTAGCTTGTAGGAGTTATTGTGGTGGTGTTCTTGGAAGGGAGGCTAGCAAAGTTGTTGGAATAATTTTGGCTAAAGCTCTAAGGTAACAATTCTTCTCTTGTAGCTAGTTATTGGTGTTTCATGTGAAGAAGAATGAACTTGTAGTAGTAAATAATGCTCTTAGATAAATTGCATGTAAGAAATATGGTTTGGGTAAAAAAGAATTGGTTAAGAAGGTTATGTGATCATGTTGTAGCCTAAAAACTACCTTAAACTTGTTAAGTTAGTTGTTGTACATTGTGGGGCAGAATTTTACACTTCTAAGTTTAAGTGTGTAATCCCCTTTTAAATATTTGGATTGTTGGGCCTTAAATGTGGTGTTTGGATGTTGAATTCGGCCTTGAAAAAGGTGGCAAAGTATGTAGAAACAAAGGAAATGCTGCCCAATTTTTCATAGGAATTACTAACTTTGAACTTGAAATATTCTACATTGAAATTAGAGGTTAATAAACGTATCATGGTTATTATAGGTTGACATATTACTTGCGGTGGTTTGGGCTTAGCAAGTGGATTGACCGAAGAGGTATGTGGAACTTTCCTATCTCTTGAGCATGAGTAGTTGTACCCATATAGTACGGTAGACGTACAAGATTTGATATCCCTACTTGTTTTAAGTATATAATACTTGCTTCGTTTTAAAAAGTATAAGTCCCTTGGTTATGGGAAAAGTATAATTTTACTAAAGTATAAGATTAATATAACAACTTTATGAGAAGTTGGTTTATTAGCTTTATGAAAGGATAATAAGGAGAAATTTACTCTAAGTAAGATAAGTAAGGACAAATGACTTGATTTATGAAAGACAAATTGATTTTAAGGCATCAAGTGCCCAAAGGTTTTATATGAAAAAGAGTCATTTTCAAAAGAATAGATGTATGTAGTACTTTAGTTTAAATTCCCAGATTACTTTTATTAAGATATGTCAGTGCCTTAAGTAAACTAAAATGAGAGGGTATATGAACAAGTCTAATAAGAAGTTAGGAGCTTTCTTAACTTATTTATGTTATGTATGATGACCGATTGAGCTAGGGTAAGAGTATAAATGAGGGGCAAGCCCCAAGACGTTATACCACCTTCTCCAGGGTAAGAGTATGAATGAGGGGCAAGCCCCAAGACGTCATACCACCTTCTCCAGGGTAAGAGTATGAATGAGGGGCAAGCCCCAAGACGTCATACCACCTTCTCCAGGGTAAGAGTATGAATGAGGGGAAAGCCCCAAGACGTCATACCACCTACTTCAGGGTAAGAGTATAAATGAGGGGTAAACCCCCAAGACGTTATACCACCTGTTCCGTGGATTTGCTACCCATGATGCGAGGAATACCTCATGCGAGTACTTATGGGCTCATGCGGGCGAAATAGTCCCATGCGGTACAAACTTATGCGAGGAATACCTCATGCGGGTCCACAGGACCCATGCGGGTGAAATAGTCCCAGGAGTAGGATTACTTAGTGATACTACGGGCGAGGGACCCTGTTTTGGTCATGAGCCTCCTATTTTATACTTGTTACTCTCATTGTTAGTAAGGCACAGTACAAGGTAATTTGAGTTTTCATCCCTGACTCCAGCTTATTTTTAGACGTATAATATTATTACAGTATTTTCCAGTTTTACATACTTGGTACATATTGTGTACTGACCCCCTTCCTCGGGGGCTGCGTTCATGCCGCAGGTAAGGGTAAGCAGGTGGTGGATCCTCATTCTTAGGATCACTGTTCCGGTGTCAGAAGCTCCATTCCTCCGGAAGCTTGTTTTGTTGGTACGGTTCTTCCCTGATGCTATAGGTATTGTGTACATTCAGGGGTATGGCGGGGCCTGTCATACGCTTGTTATTCTTAAGTGCGTGGTCACGTATGTGTTTTGGGCTGTAAGAATAAGTTGTACTGCTATACTTTTGATTAAGTATGTTTTTATGGAAGGCAGCCTTATCGGCTGGCCAGTGATGTTTACCTTTTTATAAGTTATGTGTTATGTATGTTCCGCTGCTATTCTCTGATGTATACCGACGAGTGCCGGTGAGGTACAGCCGCGGCCCGGTCGGGTCGTGACAAAAGTGGTATCAGAGCAGTTAGTCCTCGGAAAGTGTCTACAGACCGTGTCTAGTAGAGTCTTGATTATCGGTGTGTTGTGCACCACATCTATAATCAGGAGGCTGCAGGATATTTAGGATTAGTTTCCATTCTTTCACTCTAAAGATCGTGCAATAGAGCTGTGATATAGGTTGAACTTCCTCTGATATTTTCCTTTATGTACCAGTTATGCCTCCACGCAAGGCAACCGCGGCCCAGAAGGGCAAGGCAGCTGAGGGTGCTGCTAGTGGGACGCGGAGGGTCACGAGGGCACAGGCCCAATCTTTACCAGAGATGATGTTTCGGGCGGCGAGTTCCACGACGTCGCCAGCCTCAGCGGTTCGAGCGTGAGCGGCTCTCGAGACGCGATGCGGAGCCTCGATCCAGCGGCCGGTGAGTATAGAGATTACGAGAGCAGATCCGGTTATTGACCAAAGATAGTGGCGGCGGCAAAGCGATGAGCGGCGACCAACCGTAGAGCCGGCGGTTCTGGATTCGGGATTTCCTAGGTTGTCATACACCCGAGTTCTATGGTTCGAGATTCGAGGAGGATCCGCAGGAGTTTGTTCGGCAGTTACAGCGGACCATGCAGGTGCTTAGGTCCTCGGAGACTAAGTCCGTTATGCTAGCTTCTTACCGGTTACGCGATATTGCGTTAAACTGGTTTGAGTCATGGGTGTTGTCGAGAGGTGAGAATGCTCTTCCAGCTGTTTGGGAGGAGTTCACAGAGGTTTTCCTGGATCACTTCTTGCCCCCTGAGATGAGGAGAGCCCGCGTAGATAGATTCTTGACCTTGAGGCAGGACGGGAGGACTATCAGAGAGTACAGCCTGGAGTTTGACTCCTTGGCTGTATCGCGACACCATGTAGCCGACATGGCGAGCGTGGTTCATCGATATGTGATGGGGTTAGACCGTCATATGATTACTGCATGCTTGGCGGTGGCTCTTCAGCCAGGGATGGATATTGCCAGGATGCAGGCGTATGCGCAGGGGATTGAGGACATAGAGAGGCAGGATCAGCTAGATTTAGGCCAACCCAAAAGGCGTGACAGCAGGTCTCGAGGCGCTTTGTGGCGGGCGGCCTCGGCGATGAGACTAGGTCCACTTTTCAGCCAACACAAAGTGATCCTTCTCAGTTTTTTGGCAGGAGGTCTGATCAGGTCATTCAGAAGCAGTCGTGGCTCGTGGCTTCGGGGTTTCAGGGAGGCAGAGACCGTCACCAATCGAGACCACCCACATCTCGGTGCGTTCGATGCGGTAGGTCTTATCCGGGCGAGTGTCGTATGGGTTCGGGAGCTTGTTAGTCTTGTGGCCAGCAGGGCCATCTGAAGAGGGATTGTCCATCCTTAGGCGGCGGGAGTGTTATGGTTCAGCCGGCGGTCGGTTCTTTGATCTTCGTCTTGGTGGTCGACGCCGGAGGCGTGGGTGTTCACGGGCCAGCAGGCCGCAGCAGGGGTCGTGGTAGGGTTCCCAGTTCCAGCGGTCCTCAGAACCGCATATATGCTATGTACAGCCGTCAGGACCATGAGGCGTCACCAGATGTCGTCACAGGTACATTATTGGTTTCTTGCTGTGATGTATATGCTTTGATAGATCCAGGTTCTACCTTGTCCTATATATCTCCTCATATTGCTGGTAGAATAGGGATAGAGCCCGAGTCCATAAAACCTTTTGAGGTGGCTACGCCAGTGGGTGATTCGGTGGTAGCTGAGCGGGTATATAAGGCTTGCCCAGTGACTATAGACAGTCGTCAGACTCTAGCCGACTTGATAGAGTTGGATATGACAGACTTTGACGTGATTATGGGTATGGATTGGCTAGCCTCTTGCTATGCCAACGTGGACTGTAGAGAGAGATTAGTTCGGTTCCAGTTTCCTGGTGAGCCGGTTATCGAGTGGAAGGGGAATACTGCATCGCCGAGGGGTAAGTTTATTTCTTACCTCAAGGCTAGGAAGATGGTGCGGAAAGGGTATATCTACCATGTGGTTCGAGTATTCGATACTGAGGCTGAGATACCGGACCTTCAGTCAGTTCCGGTCGTTAGAGAGTTTTCAGACGTATTCCCAGACGAGCTTCCGGGTATCCCTCCTGAGAGGGAGGTTGAGTTTTGCATTGACTTGGCACCAGATACTCGACCGATATCTATTCCGCCATACAGGATGGCACCTGCCGAGTTGAAGGAATTGAAGGACCAGCTGAAGGACTTGCTGGAGAAAGGCTTTATCAGGCCAAGTGTTTCTCCCTGGGGAGCGCCAGTGTTATTTGTAAAGAAGAAGGATGGGACGCTGCGCATGTGTATTGATTACAGGCAGCTGAACAAGGTAACTATCAAGAACAGATATCCCCTCCCCAGGATTGACGATTTGTTTGACCAGTTGCAGGGTGCAAGGTGTTTTTCCAAGATAGACCTGCGGTCTGGTTATCATCAGGTGCGAGTTAGAGAGACAGATATCCCAAAGACTGCATTCAGGACCCGGTATGGGCACTATGAGTTCAGGGTGATGTCTTTCGGGTTGACCAACGCCCCAACAGTATTCATGGATTTGATGAACAGGGTGTTCAAGCCATTCTTGGATATGTTCGTTATAGTATTCATTGATGATATTCTGGTTTATTCACGCACAGAGCAGGAATATGCGGATCATTTGAGGACGGTATTGGGAGTCCTCCGAGACCGGCAGTTGTATGCCAAGTTCTCGAAATGCGAGTTTTGGTTGGCTTCAGTGGCTTTCTTAGGGCATGTTATCGGGGTCGATGGTATTCGGGTTGACACAACAAAGATTGAGGCAGTCAAGACTTGGCTGACCAGCTACTACAAGCGGAGTGCGCAGCTTTTTGGGCTTTGCGGGTTATTATCGGAGGTTTGTGGAGAAGTTTGCTCCATATCAGCACCTTTGACTGTCGACTCGTAGCGATTATGTTCCGGTGGACGGATGCTTGTGAGGATAGTTTCCAGTTGCTAAAGGAGAAATTGACGACCGCCCCAGTTCTTACTCTTCCAGAGGGTTTAGACGGATATGTGGTTTATTGTGATGCGTCTGGTGTCGGGCTCGGGTGCGTGTTGATGCAGCACGGAAAGGTTATAGCGTACGCATCCCGACAGCTCAGGAAGCAAGAGAAGAACTATCCCACACATGACTTGGAGTTGGCAGCAGTGATTCATGCCTTGAAGATCTGGAGACATTATTTGTATGGAGTTCATGTGGATATTTACACAGACCACAAGAGTCTCCAGTATATCTTCAGCCAGAGGGAGCTGAACTTGCGACAGAGACGGTGGTTGGAGCTGCTTAAGGATTACGATGTTGATATTCTATACCACCCAGGGAAGGCCAATGTAGTTGCGGATGCCCTTAGTCGCAGATCGATGGGTAGTTTGTCTGATGTACAGCCAGAGAAAAGGGATATGGTCCGAGAGTTACATCAGCTAGCGAGCCTTGGGGTTCATTTGGTTGATTCTGATAGTAGTGGAGTTCGGGTTTGAGAGGTTGCCGAGTCTTTCATCGTCGAGGAGGTGAAGAGGCGACAGTATGACGATCCGATTATGGTACGGTATCGAGATGCAGCACTTCGGGAGGAGAAGAGTCTATTTGAGGTAGCACCTGACGGGGTGCTAAGATTTGAGGGCCGGTTGTGTGTTCCCGATGTGACAGGACTTCGTCAGCAGATTCTGGGGGAGGCGCACAGTGCTCGTTATTCTATTCACCCGGGGTCGACTAAGATGTACCATGACCTCAGGTGTATCTATTGGTGGGACGGCCTGAAGAGGGACATTGCGGAGTTCGTGGCGCGATGCGAATTGCGGCGAGTTAAGGTTGAGCACCGAAGCGGTGGCATTGCAGGCTATTGATATTCCGACTTGGAAGTGGGAGGTGGTAAATATGGATTTTATTACAGGGTTACCTCACACTCAGAGGAAGCATGACTCCATTTGGGTTATCGTCGACAGGCTGACGAAATCAGCCCATTTTCTTCCAGTCAGGACGACTTTTTCGGCCGAGGATTATGCCAGACTGTATATCAGAGAGATTGTGAGACTGCACGGAGTTCCTGTATCGATTATTTCAGACAGAGGAGCCCAGTTCACGGCTAACTTCTGGAGGTCTTTCCAGAAGGGATTAGGGACGCAGGTGAGTCTCAGTACGGCGTTTCACCCTCAGACCGACGGACAGGCCGAGCGCACTATCCAGACACTTGAGGATATGTTGCGGGCTTGTGTTATTGATTTCAGGGGTAGCTGGGAGGATCATTTACCTCTCGTGGAGTTTGCTTATAACAACAGCTACCATTCTAGTATTCAGATGGCGCCTTATGAGGCCTTATACGGGAGGAAGTGCATGTCACCGATAGGTTGGTTTGAGGTGGGAGAAGTTCGATTAGTCGGGCCATACTTGGTTCAGCAGGCAGTGGATAAGGTGAAGCTTATCCAAGAGCGGTTATTGTCATCTCAGAGTCGACAGAAGTCGTATGCAGATCATCGGCGACGACACTTGGAGTTTGAGGTAGATGATTGGGTCTTCCTGAAGGTATCACCCATGAAGGGCGTGATGAGATTTGGAAAGAAGGGGAAACTTAGCCCAAGGTACATTGGGCCTTATCAGATTGTTCGTAGGGTAGGCAAGGTTGCCTATGATTTGGATCTGTCGTCCGATCTAGAGGCAGTGCATCCAGTTTTCCATGTGTCCATGTTGCGGAAATGTATTGGAGATCCATCTAGAGTGCACCCGATTCATGATTTCCAGGTGACAGAGGGGTTATCGTATGAGGAGAGTCTCATAGCGATACTCGACCGTCAGGTTAGGCGACTTCGGACAAAGGATGTGGCTTCCGTCAAGGTATTATGGCGAAACGAGAACAAGGAAGAGATGACGTGGGAAGCAGAGGATGACATGATGAAAAAGTATCCTCACTTATTCCCTATAACTCCTGGTAACCCACTTTCCTGCTTGTTAGTTTAATTTGACAATTACGCTTAAGTATGTTGTGGCTCGTGGAGCGTCTTTAATTGCAAAAAGAATAGTTAAGAGGATCTATGTCGATATCGTGATTTGAGTAAGCCTAGAAGGAACATTCAGGACGAATGTTTCTAAGGCGGGGAGAATGTTATACCCCGTAGTTCTGGCCTTATGTGTGAGAGCGTACGAAATGGAGTAAGACTTAAAATTTTCGAAAGATAGGTTGACGGATTGTTTCGGACGGGTTTTAGTCAACTTTGAGGCGGGTTATGACCCGCTACATTGAGAGTTCCTAAGTATTTCAAAGGCCTAGTGCGTAGTTCGTTGAGTCTAGTTTCCAACGCAACCGACCGTTCGTCAATAGGACATCGGAGTAGAAAGTTATGGGAGTTACAAGTTCAATGCGCGGTCGGACAGAAATATGTTTCGGACAGGAGCCACAGGCATGGCCGGATCTGAGGCCGCGTCGGAAGTTCTGTGAGGTGGCGGAAGTTTCAGCGCCGCGGCGGGAATTCTGGCGGAAAAACTGAGGAAAATCAGATTTCTTCTTTTAAAAAGACCATGGGAGGGTGACAAGTGTCCCCCCCATCTGATTTTTGCATGTCCCTTATATTGACCAAGTCTTGAAGACTTGGTCATCTTTCAAAGTCTTTCTCTCTCTCTAAAGTTAGAGCTCTCACTTCTCTCTAGAATTCCAAGAGAAATTCAAAGCTTGAGGAAAATCTGAAAAAGTGTGGCAAGAAGGAAGCTTGTGGCTAGTTTGTAGGAGTTATTGTGGTGGTGTTCTTGGAAGGGAGGCTAGCAAAGTTGTTGGAATAATTTTGGCTAAAGCTCTAAGGTAACAATTCTTCTCTTGTAGCTAGTTATTGGTGTTGCATGTGAAGAAGAAGGAACTTGTAGTAGTAAATAATGCTCTTAGATAAATTGCATGTAAGAAATATGGTTTGGGTATAAAAGAATTGGTTAAGAAGGTTATGTGAGCATGTTGTAGCCTAAAAACTACCTTAAACTTGTTAAGTTAGTTGTTGTACATTGTGGGGCAGAATTTTACACATCTAAGTTTAAGTGTGTAATCCCCTTTGAAATGTTTGGATTGTTGGGCCTTAAATGTGGTGTTTGGATGTTGAATTCGGCCTTGAAAAATGTGGCAAAGTATGTAGAAACAAAGGAAATGCTGCCCAATTTTCCATAGGAATTAGAAACTTTGAACTTGGAATATTCTACATTGAAATTAGAGGTTAATAAACGTATCATGGTTATTATAGGTTGACATATTACTTGCGGTAGTTTGGGCTTAGCAAGTGGATTGACCGAAGAGGTATGTGGAACTTTCCTATCTCTTGAGCATGAGTAGTTGTACCCATATAGTACGGTAGACGTACAAGATTTGATATCCCTACTTGTTTTAAGTATATAATACTTGCTTCGTTTTAAAAAGTATAAGTCCCTTGGTTATGGGAAAAGTATAATTTTACTTAAGTATAAGATTAATATAACAACTTTATGGGAAGTTGGTTTATTAGTTTTATGAAAGGATAATAAGGAGAAATTTACTCTATGTAAGATAAGTAAGGACAAATGACTTGATTTATGAAAGGCAAATTGATTTTAAGGCATCAAGTGCCCAAAGGTTTTATATGAAAAAGAGTCATTTTCAAAAGAATAGATGTATGTAGTACTTTAGTTTAAATTCCCAGATTACTTTTATTAAGATATGTCAGTGCCTTAAGTAAACTAAAATGAGAGGGTATATGAACAAGTCTAATAAGAAGTTAGGAGCTTTCTTAACTTATTTATGTTATGTATGATGACCGATTGAGCTAGGGTAAGAGTATAAATGAGGGGCAAGCCCCAAGACGTTATACCACCTTCTCCAAGGTAATAGTATGAATGAGGGGCAAGCCCCAAGACGTCATACCACTTTCTCCAGGGTAAGAGTATGAATGAGGGGCAAGCCCCCAAGACGTCATACCACCTTCTCCAGGGTAAGAGTATGAATGAGGGGAAAGCCCCAAGACGTCATACCACCTGCTTCAGGGTAAGAGTATAAATGAGGGGTAAACCCCCAAGACGTTATACCACCTGTTCCGTGGATTTGCTACCCATGATGCGAGGAATACCTCATGTGAGTCCTTATGGGCTCATGCGGGTGAAATAGTCCCATGCGGGCGGGTACAGCCTATGCGAGGAATACCTCATGCGGGTCCACAGGACCCATGCGGGTGAAATAGTCCCAGGAGTAGGATTGCTTATTGATACTACGGGCGAGGGACCCTGTTTTGATCATGAGCCTCCTATTTTTATGCAGTATTATATATATATACTTGTTACTCTCATTGTTAGTAAGGCACAGTACAAGGTAATTTGAGTTTTCATCCCTGACTCCAGCTTATTTTTAGACGTATAATATTATTACAGTATTTTCCAGTTTTACATACTTGGTACATATTGTGTATTAACCCCCTTCCTCGGGGGCTGCGTTCATGCCGTTGGTAGAGGTAAGCAGGTGGTGGATCCTCATTCTTAGGATCACTGTTCCGGTGTCAGAAGCTCCATTCCTCCGGAAGCTTGTTTTGTTGGTACGGTTCTTCCCTGATGCTATAGGTATTGTGTACATTCAGGGGTATGGCGGGGCCCGTCATACGCTTGTTATTCTTAGAGTCCGTGGTCACGTATGTGTTTTGGGCTGTAAGAATAAGTTACCGCCATACTTTTGATTAAGTATGTTTTTATGGAAAGCGACCTTATCGGTGGCGGTGATGTTTACCTTTTATAAGTTATGTGTTATGTATGTTCACGCTATTCTCGATGTATACCTAATGAGTGCCGGTAGGTACCGCCGCGCCCCGGGCCGGTCGGTCGTGACAAAAGTGGTATCGAGCGCTTAGTCCTCGGAAAGTGTCTACGCCGTGTCTAGTAGAGTCTTGATTATCGGTGTGTTGTGCACCACATCTATAATCGTGAGGTCGCAGGATATTTAGGATTAGTTTCCATTCTTTCACTCTAAAGATCGTGCAATAGAGCTGTGATATAGGTTGAACTTCCTCTGATATTTTCCTTTATGTACCAGTTATGCCTCCACGCAAGGCAACCGCGGCCCAGAAGGGCAAGGCAGCTGAGGGTGCTGCTAGTGGGACGCGGAGGGTCACGAGGGCACAGGCCCAATCTTTACCAGAGATGATGTTTCGGGCGGCGAGTTCCACGACGCCGCCCGGCCTCGGAGTTCGAGGCGTGAGCGGCCATCGAGACCGCGATGACGGAGCCTCCAGTCCCACATCCAGGGGCTGAGTATAGATATTACGGGGAGCAGATCCGGTTATTGACCAAAGATAGTGGCGAGCGGACAAGCGAAGCGGCAGCCAACCCTAGAGCCGACAGTTTACGGATTCGGGATTTCCTAGGTTGTCATCCACCCGAGTTCTATGGTTCGAGATTCGAGGAGGATCCGCAGGAGTTTGTTCGGCAGTTACAGCGGACCATGCAGATGCTTAGGGCCTCGCAGACTGAGTCCGTTATGCTATCTTCTTACCGGTTACGCGATATTGCGTTAAACTGGTTTGAGTCATGGGTGTTGTCGAGAGGTGAGGATGCTCTTCCAGCTGTTTGGGAGGAGTTCACAGAGGCTTTCCTGGATCACTTCTTGCCCCCTGAGATGAGGAGAGCCCGCGTAGATAGATTCTTGACCTTGAGGCAGGACGGGAGGACTATCATAGAGTACAGCCTGGAGTTTGACTCCTTGGCCAGGTATGCGCACACCATTTTAGCTGACATGGCAGACAGGGTTCATCGATATGTGATGGGGTTAGACCGTCATATGATTACTGCATGCTTGGGGTGGCTCTTCAGCCAGGGATGGATATTTCCAGGATGCAGGCGTATGCGCAGGGGATTGAGGACAGAGAGAGGCAGGATCAGCTAGATTTAGGCCAGCCCAAGAGGGCCAGGACAGCAGGGTCTCAGGGCAGTTTTCGAGGCGGACAGCCTCAGCAGTAGACTAGGTCCACTTTTCACCGGCCAAAGCAGTGCTCCTTCTCGCCGCGGGAGGTCCGATCACCGGTCATTCGGGAGCGGTCGTGCTCGTGGCTTCGGGGTTTCGAGGAGGCGGTCGTCTCAATCGAGACCACCCACATCTCGGTGCGTTCGATGCGGTAGGTCTCATCCGGGCGAGTGCCGTATGGGTTCGGGAGCTTGTTACTCTTGTGGCCAGCAGGGCCATCTGAAGAGGGATTGTCCGTCCTTAGGCGGCGGGAGTGTTATGGTTCAGCCGAAGTCGGTCTTTCGGATCTTCGCCTTGGTGGTCGACGCCGGAGGTAGGGTGTTCACGCCAAAGAGCCGCGAGGGTCGTGGTAGGGGTCCCAATTCCAGCGGTCCTCAGAACCGCATATATGCCATGTCCGGCCGTCAGGACCAGGAGGCGTCACCAGATGTCGTCACAGGTACATTATTGGTTTCTTGCTGTGATGTATATGCTTTGATAGATCCAGGTTCTACCTTGTCCTATATATCTCCTCATATTGCCGGTAGAATAGGGATAGAGCCCGAGTCCATAAAACCTTTTGAGGTGGCTACGCCAGTGGGTGATTCGGTGGTAGCCGAGCGGGTATATAAGGCTTGCCCAGTGACTATAGACAGTCGTCAGACTCTAGCCGACTTGATAGAGTTGGATATGACAGACTTTGATGTGATTATGGGTATGGATTGGCTAGCATCTTTCTATGCAACGTGGACTGTAGAGAGAGATTAGTTCGGTTCCAGTTTCCTGGTGAGCCGGTTATCGAGTGGAAGGGGAATACTTCATCGCCGAGGGGTAAGTTTATTTCTTACCTCAAGGCTAGGAAGATGGTGCGGAAAGGGTATATCTACTATGTGGTTCGAGTATTCGATACTGAGGCTGAGATACCGGACCTTCAGTCAGTTCCGGTCATTAGAGAGTTTTCAGACGTATTCCCAGACGAGCTTCCGGGTATCCCTCCTGAGAGGGAGGTTGAGTTTTGCATTGACTTGGCACCAGATACTCCACCGATATCTATTCCGCCATACAGGATGGCACCTGCTGAGTTGAAGGAATTGAAGGACCAGCTGAAGGACTTGCTGGAGAAAGGCTTTATCAGGCCAAGTGTTTCTCCCTGGGGTGCGCCAGTGTTATTTGTAAAGAAGAAGGATGGGACGCTGCGCATGTGTATTGATTACAGGCAGCTGAACAAGGTAACTATCAAGAACAAATATCCCCTCCCCAGGATTGACGATTTGTTTGACCGATTGCGAGTGCAAGGTGTTTTCAAGATAGACTGCGGTCCGTAATCATCAGTGCGAGTTAGAGAGACAGATATCCCAAAGGCGCATTCGGGACCGGTATGGGCACTATGAGTTCGGTGATGTCTTTCCGGGTTGACAACGCCCAAAGAAGATTCATGGATTTGATGAACAGGGTGTTCAAGCCATTCTTGGATATGTTCGTTATAGTATTCATTGATGATATTCTGGTTTATTCACGCACAGAGCAGGAACATGCGGATCATTTGAGGACGGTATTGGGAGTCCTCCGAGACCGGAAGTTGTATGCCAAGTTCTCGAAATGCGAGTTTTGGTTGGCTTCAGTGGCTTTCTTAGGGCATGTTATCGGAGCCGATGGTATTCGGGTTGACACAGCAAAGATTGAGGCAGTCAATACTTGGCCCAGACCCACTACACCGACGGAGGTGCGCAGCTTTTTGGGCTTTGCGGGTTATTATCGGAGGTTTGTGGAGAAGTTTGCTCCATATCAGCACCTTTGACTAAGCTGACTCAGAAAGCAGCTATGTTCCGGTGGACGGATGCTTGTGAGGATAGTTTCCAGTTGCTAAAGGAGAAATTGACGACCGCCCCAGTTCTTACTCTTCCAGAGGGTTTAGACGGATATGTGGTTTATTGTGATGCATCTGGTGTCGGGCTCGGGTACGTGTTGATGCAGCACGACAAGGTTATAGCGTATGCATCCCGACAGCTCAGGAAGCATGAGAAGAACTATCCCACACATGACTTGGAGTTGGCAGCAGTGATTCATGCCTTGAAGATCTGGAGACATTATTTGTATGGAGTTCATGTGGATATTTACACAGACCACAAGAGTCTCCAGTATATCTTCACCGGAGGAGCCGAACTTGCGGCGAGGCGGTGGTTGAGCCGCAAGGATTACGATGTTGATATTCTATACCACCCAGGGAAGGCCAATGTAGTTGCAGATGCCCTTAGTCGCAGATCGATGGGTAGTTTGTCTGATGTACAGCCAGAGAAAAGGGATATGGTCCGAGAGTTACATCAGCTAGCGAGCCTTGGGGTTCGTTTGGTTGATTCTGATAGTAATGGAGTTCGGGTTCGAGAGGTTGCCGAGTCTTCCATCATCGAGGAGGTGAAGAGGCGACAGTATGAGGGTCCGATTATGGTACGGTATCGTGATGCAGCTCTTCAGAAGGAGAAGAGTCTATTTGAGGGCCGGTTGTGTGTTCCCGATGTGACAGGACTTCGTCAGCAGATTCTGTGGGAGGCGCACAGTGCTCGTTATTCTATTCACCCTGGGTCTACTAAGATGTACCATGACCTCAGGTGTATCTATTGGTGGGACGGCCTGAAAAGGGACATTGCGGAGTTCGTGGCGCAGTGCCCGAATTGCCAACAGGTTAAGGTTGAGCACCAGAAGCCCGGTGGGCTGTTGCAGGCTATTGATATTCCGACTTGGAAGTGGGAGGTGGTAAATATGGATTTTATTACAGGGTTACCTCACACTCAGAGGAAGCATGACTCCATTTGGGTTATCGTCGGCGGTGAAATCAGCCCATTTTCTTTCAATCGGACGACTTTTTGCCGAGGATTATTCCGCATCAGATATCGAGAGATTGTGAGACCGCACGGAGTTCTGTATCGATTATTTCGCATGCATGAGCCCGATTCGACTAACTTCCGAGGTCTTTCGAAGTGATTAGGAACGCAGTGAGTCTCGACGGCGCTTCACCCTCGCATCGACGGACAGGCCGAGCGCACTATCCAGACACTTGAGGATATGCTGCGGGCTTGTGTTATTGATTTCAGGGGTAGCTGGGAGGATCATTTACCTCTCGTGGAGTTTGCTTATAACAACAGCTACCATTCTAGTATTCAGATGGCGCCTTATGAGGCCTTATACGGGAGGAAGTGCATGTCACCGATAGGTTGGTTTGAGGTGGGAGAAGTTCGGTTAGTCGGACCAGACTTGGTTCAGCAGGCAGTGGATAAGGTGAAGCTTATCCAGGAGCGGTTATTGTCAGCTCAGAGTCGACAGAAGTCGTATGCAGATCATCGGCGTCGACACTTGGAGTTTGAGGTAGATGATTGGGTCTTCCTGAAGGTATCACCCATGAAGGGCGTGATGAGATTTGGAAAGAAGGGGAAACTTAGCCCAAGGTATATTGGGCCTTATCATATTGTTCGTAGGGTAGGCAAGGTTGCCTATGAGTTGGATCTGTCTTCCGATCTAGAGGCAGTGCATCCAGTTTTCCATGTGTCCATGTTGCGGAAATGTATTGGAGATCCATCTAGAGTGCACCCGATTCATGATGTCCAGGTGACAGAGGGGTTATCGTATGAGGAGAGTCCCATAGCGATACTCGACCGTCAGGTTAGGCGAATTCGGACAAAGGATGTGGCTTCCGTCAAAGTATTATGGCGAAACGAGAACAAGGAAGAGATGACGTGGGAAGCAGAGGATGACATGATGAAGAAGTATCCTCACTTATTCCCTATAACTCCAGGTAACCCACTTTCCTGCTTGTTAGTTTAATTTGACAATTACGCTTAAGTATGTTGTGGCTCGTGGAGCGTCTTTAATTGCAAAAAGAATAGTTAAGAGGGTCTATGTCGATATCGTGATTTGAGTAAGCCTAGAAGGAACATTCGGGACGAATGTTTCTAAGGGGGGGAGAATGTTATACCCCGTAGTTCTGGCCTTACGTGTGAGAGCGTACGAAAGGGAGTAAGACTTAAAATTTTCGAAAGATAGGTTGACGGATTGTTTCGGACGGGTTTTAGTCAACTTTGAGGCGGGTTATGACCCGCTACATTGAGAGTTCCTAAGTGTTTCAAAGGCCTAGTGCGTAGTTCGTTGAGTCTAGTTTCCAACGCAACCGACCGTTCGTCGATAGGACATCGGAGTAGAAAGTTATGGGAGTTACAAGTTCAGTGCGCAGTCGGACAGAAATGTGTTTCGGACAGGAGCCACAGGGCCGCGGCGCCGGATGCAGGGCCGCGGCGCCGGAAGTTCTGTGAGGTGGCGAAAGTTTCAGCACCGCGGCGCCGGCTGCAGGGCCGTGGCGCCGAGGCGGGAATTCTGGCAGAAAAACTGAGGAAAATCAGATTTCTTCTTTTAAAAAGACCATGGGAGGGTGACAAGTGTCCCCCCCATCTGATTTTTGCATGTCCCTTATATTGACCAAGTCTTGAAGACTTGGTCATCTTTCAAAATCTTTCTCTCTCTCTAAAGCTAGAGCTCTCACTTCTCTCTAGAATTTCAAGAGAAATTCAAAGCTTGAGGAAAATCTGAAAAAGTGTGGCAAGAAGGAAGCTTGTGGCTAGCTTGTAGGAGTTATTGTGGTGGTGTTCTTGGAAGGGAGGCTAGCAAAGTTGTTGGAATAATTTTGGCTAAAGCTCTAAGATAACAATTCTTCTCTTGTAGCTAGTTATTGGTGTTGCATGTGAAGAAGAAGGAACTTATAGTAGTAAATAATGCTCTTAGATAAATTGCATGTAAGAAATATGGTTTGGGTATAAAAGAATTGGTTAAGAAGGTTATGTGAGCATGTTGTAGCCTAAAAACTACTTTAAACTTGTTAAGTTAGTTGTTGTACATTGTGGGGCAGAATTTTACACATCTAAGTTTAAGTGTGTAATCCCCTTTGAAATGTTTGGATTGTTGGGCCTTAAATGTGGTGTTTGGATGTTGAATTCGACCTTGAAAAAGGTGGCAAAGTATGTAGAAACAAAGGAAATGTTGCCCAATTTTCCATAGGAATTAGTAACTTTGAACTTGGAATATTCTACATTGAAATTAGAGGTTAATAAACGTATCATGGTTATTATAGGTTGACATATTACTTGCGGTAGTTTGGGCTTAGCAAGTGGATTGACCGAAGAGGTATGTGGAACTTTCCTATCTCTTGAGCATGAGTAGTTGTACCCATATAGTACGGTAGACGTACAAGATTTGATATCCCTACTTGTTTTAAGTATATAATACTTCCTTCGTTTTAAAAAGTATAAGTCCCTTGGTTATGGGAAAAGTATAATTTTACTTAAGTATAAGATTAATATAACAACTTTATGGGAAATTGGTTTATTAGTTTTATGAAAGGATAATAAGGAGAAATTTACTCTACGTAAGATAAGTAAGGACAAATGACTTGATTTATGAAAGGCAAATTGATTTTAAGGCATCAAGTGCCCAAAGGTTTTATATGAAAAAGAGTCATTTTCAAAAGAATAGATGTATGTAGTACTTTAGTTTAAATTCCCAGATTACTTTTATTAAGATATGTCAGTGCCTTAAGTAAACTAAAATGAGAGGGTATATGAACAAGTCTAATAAGAAGTTAGGAGCTTTCTTAACTTATTTATGTTATGTATGATGACCGATTGGGCTAGGGTAAGAGTATAAATGAGGGGCAAGCCCCAAGACGTTATACCACCTTCTCCAAGGTAAGAGTATGAATGAGGGGCAAGCCCCAAGACGTCATACCACTTTCTCCAGGGTAAGAGTATGAATGAGGGGCAAGCCCCCAAGACGTCATACCACCTTCTCCAGGGTAAGAGTATGAATGAGGGGAAAGCCCCAAGACGTCATACCACCTGCTTCAGGGTAAGAGTATAAATGAGGGGTAAACCCCCAAGACGTTATACCACCTGTTCCGTGGATTTGCTACCCATGATGCGAGGAATACCTCATGTGAGTCCTTATGGGCTCATGCGGGTGAAATAGTCCCACGCGGTAGTCTGACCTATGCGAGGAATACCTCATGCGGGTCCACAGGACCCATGCGGGTGAAATAGTCCCAGGAGTAGGATTGCTTAGTGATACTACGGGCGAGGGACCCTATTTTGATCATGAGCCTCCTATTTTTATGCAGTATTATATATATATATACTTGTTACTCTCATTGTTAGTAAGGCACAATACTAGGTAATTTGAGTTTTCATCCCTGACTCCAGCTTATTTTTAGACGTATAATATTATTACAGTATTTTCCAGTTTTACATACTTGGTACATATTGTGTACTGACCCCCTTCCTCGGGGGCTGCGTTCATGCCGTAGGTAGAGGTAAGCAGGTGGTGGATCCTCATTCTTAGGATCACTGTTCCGGTGTCAGAAGCTTGTTTTGTTGGTACGGTTCTTCCCTGATGCTATAGGTATTGTGTACATTCAGGGGTATGGCGGGGCCCTGTCCCGCCACAGTTGTTATTCTTAGAGGTCTGTGGTCACGTATGTGTTTTGGGCTGTAAGAATAAGTTGTACTGTTATACTTTTGATTAATTATGTTTTTATGGAATGCAGCCTTATCGGCTGGCCAGTGATGTTTACCTTTTTATAAGTTATGTGTTATGTATGTTCCGCTGCTATTCTCTGATGTATACCTGACAGGGTGCCCCGGTAGGGTACCAGTCGCGGCCCCGGGGGTCGGTTCGTGACAAAGGCCCCGCCGTACCCCTGAATATACATAGCCATTATGACAAGCTCCGGAATATTGGAGCCATCTTAAAATGCTGAACCAGGATCCTAAGCTCGCGGATCCATAGCGTAATACCTAAACTGCGGACATGAACGGCCCCGAAGAAGTCGATTACGTGCCGAATATGGAACGGAAATAAGGTACAGTAAACAGATCATAACTGTACAAAAAAATGACAGGGGTAAGTATAAAAAGTAAATACCAGATCCTACCATGACATTACAACTCATGAACTTAATCGCACATTATTATCTTTTCCCATTTTTCAATAAGAGTTATAGTCAATTTCTTACGTACATACTTAGGAAAAACCATCAAGTTCATAACCATATAACTTACGTATCTTGCATAACATAATTCGGCCCTTTATGGAGGGACCCCTCATTTTGGAGTTCACTTTGATTATCCATACGTAATAACGTAACCCGGCTCATTTGCAGGACACGGCGAAGTCATAAAAAGCCTTCCCACGAAGGTATACTGCCCGGCCCATTCTGGGATGCGGTAAAGCCACATAAGTCTGCCCATAAAGGTATACTGCCCGGCCAAATCTGGGATGCGGTAAAGACACATAAGTCTGCCCATAAAGGTATACTGCATAAAAATAGGAAGCTTATGATCAAATTAGGGCCACCCGCCCATAGTATCATTTGACAATCCTACTCCTGGGACTATTTCACCCGCATAGGTCCTGTGGACCCGCAATGAGGTCATCTGCCTCGCATGGAACTATTTCACCCGCATAGGTCCTGTGAACCCGCAATGAGGTCATCCGCCTCGCATGGGACTATTTCACCCGCATAGGACTATTTCACCCGCATAGGCCCGGTGGACCCGCAATGAGTACAAACGCCGCACTCGCATTATGGGTAGCAAATCCATGGAATAAATAGTAACCCGGGGGTTTACCCCGCAAAAATAACTTAATCACTAGCACAACCGGCTATCATATATAACATAAGCACCACCGGCTTATCATACATAACATAAGCACCACCGGCTTATCATACATAACATAAGCACCACCGACTTATCATAAATATCGTAAGCAAGTTAAGAAATCCCCTAACTTCTTATTAGCCTTAATTATTATGCACTCTCATTTTATTTAAAATTAAGGCACTAACATGTCATTAAAAATCCGGGAATTTAACCCGAAGTACTGTGTACCTTATCCTTTCAAAAATGACTCTTTCTCGTATAAAACCCCCAAGATACTAACATATGTAGTATCAAGGCTTGTCTACATTTCAAAACAAGTCACTATACTTTTAGAAACACATTTTTAGGCTTCTAAACCAAGTGACTTTCACTTTAAAACTTTTAAGCAATTGATGCCTTTAAATCCAATTGTCCTTCTTCATTTCAAGTCATTTACCTTTTGTTTACCTTACTAGAGTAGACCCTTCTTTTAACTTTCCGTAAAGCCGTTATAACTAACTTCCCATAAAGCCGTTATAACTCTTTATGTTTTAGATAGTTAAGGCAGTTTCATCTTTTAAAGACAAGTGAGTTAATTCTCTAACTCACCCAAACTTAGACATTCTTAGATTAAGGCAATGATGTCAAACTGAAGCTGAATTCCTTTACCGTACTATATATTTGTAAAACTCATGTTACATTCTCTTTTGAAATCATGCCTCTTAACTTTTGAAATAAATCATGGAAACCATACTTTTTAAATCAAGTCTTTCCTTCCTTTAAGAATCAAGTCCCATATCTTGAAAAATAAAGTCTCTTAACCTTTTAAGAACTCAAGGTTCATAATCTTAAAACTTCATAACATAAACTTTTTAAATTAAGTAACGTATACTTTTATGAGTTATGAATAGGTTATACTCGTTTATAACGATCTTATTAGAGCAGCCATGATCTAGAAAATGTAATACAATTTTATCTTATCTTAGTTTCTATGCAGATGGAGAATTCTACTCATTTTAATATAATTGATTGTCGATACATTTTCTTTTATTAACGCTGCAATGGCTTGTTCGATACTTATTCTCATTCGTGCAGTAAATTAGCAAAGTCAACTCGACTCCAAATACTTCCTAACGACTCTTATCAACATCCCCCATAAGACTTGGTAAGAACTTAGGATAACTTAGACATGACTTTTACATAGAGTAAATCAACATACATACCTCTTAACTTCTAAGAGTAGAAGGAATCATGAAATAACTGTTATACCCCGTATTTCCAGAGTATGTACGTGAGGGCGTACGTATAAAATTTAAGCCTTAAGAGTAGGCTTGGACGAAAATATTTTGTGCACAACCCCCGATTAGAATCATTTTCCGACGAAACGTCTTCCAAAGCTTGCGTAGGGAAAATTCCGGCTATGTCATTTATTATTTTTGCGGATTTTTCCGAGAGACGAAATATTTTGGACCAACGAGAGGGCGACACTTGTCACCCTCAAGTTGGTGGAGTGTGGGACGGCTTGGACGATTTGCAAGTCAATAGTTGGTAGGATATTTTTGTGTGTTAGATAGATAAGGTGGGACCCACACACACTTGTCCAAATCCACACCCTACACTTGCCTACTACTTGGCATGATCTTGGCCATTGGTTGGCCATTGCTTGACCTATAAATACCCCCTTAGTTGAAGACATTTCTTCATCCACAAACCATTTTCTAAGTCTTGAAAATCCCTTCCCCCTCTTGGTAGTGTTTCGTCCAAACACCCCTCCCCTTCGAGAAGGCCCTCGGCGAAAGTATCCTCCTCACAGTGGTGCTAGCCAGGGTACCCCTTGCCTAGTTGTTCTCATAAAATACACCCCCACCTTGGTAGAAATACTCTCCATGTATAGTTACTATTCCAAAATACCTTGGCCCATATACCTTGTAGTATTCCAAGGTTACACTTATACGAAAAGCCCAGAAATACTATTATACTTCCCTTCAGTCACAAAAACGAAACCCTAAGGAAAATCTCCATAGTTGGTTGGAGTATTAAGAAGAAGTTGCGTAGAACTTCTAAGGGTTGTTTGGAGCGGGTTGGAGCACCCGGAGTAGGAGCTAAACGTTGCTCAGGATCGACATTAAACATTGGATAATTTTGGGCTTATCGAGGTAAATACTACTGACCTTCTATTGTAATTGGAAATTACATACTGTGGTTGTATAGAAATGAATATAAGATTCATAGAAGAGAATTAAACTGTAATAGAAGGATATTACAGAAAAGACTCGAACTGAAATCACATCAGAAGAATAATCTACAGAGTAGTCTAGTCATTGATAGACTTGTATAACCCTTATAGGTTGAATGTGCTGCGAGTAGCATGTACTACTTGAAAGGTGGTCGAGGCTAGCCGGGTTATAGCCGTGGAGCGTTTTGCTAATAGTCGATAATCGTCGCGAGGTATGTGATTCTTCCTATCCTCTTGAGCATGATATTTTTAAAATATATATATAGTACGGTAGACGTACGTGTGTTAACTGAATAATAATTGCGGCAATGTCTTTTGACTTAAGCCTGAATAATAAGAATCTTGAAGTATTTCAAAAGAATACTGAATCATTTTTAACAGAAGAGTAATACTTGGTTTTAAAACTTAAGAGTTATACTAGCTTTATGGGAAGTTAGGTATAACGGCTTAAGAAAGATAAAAAGAATGGTTTATTAATTTTAGAAGTTAAGAGACTTGATCTTAAAAGATAAGAGACTTGACTTAATGGAATTAATATGAGTTTTTGTGTGAAACCTCATTCGTGAGTAATGAGTACTTGGTTTGTAAAAGGAATAATGTTTTACTGATTTCGGAAATGAGTATAAGTATCGAACAAACCACAGCAGCGCTAATAAAGGGAAATGTATTGAATAATTAAGTATTATTAAAACCAGTAGAAACCTCCATCTGCATAGAAGCTAAGATGAGACAAAATGATATTACATTTCCTAGATCATGGCTGCGTTAATAAGATTGTTATAAACAAGAATAACCTACTCACATATAAGGCATATGTTTCTCAAATCGTTTTAAGGGAGAATTATATCATTAAGTGATTAAAACTATGAACTACGAAACCTTTCGAAAATGAGAAACTTGAGCATTTGAAATTAGGCAAACTTGAACGTTTGGAAAATAATGTTGTTACTTGATTTACAAAGGGAAGTGTTTTGGTTTACTTAAAAAGATAGTCACTCTATTTTTATACTACGGGTATTGTGTGACTTTTGTGAACGAAACGGATCTTTTAAAGAGTTAATGTATGAAGTACTTTGGGGATAAATTCCCGAACTTGTTAACATAAAGAAGAAAGTACCTTGTGTGAAGAACTTGATTGTATTGGTCTGTGATAGCCTTGTAATACTTTCTTGTTGATTTGATAAGTAAACATGTTAGGATGCTACGTGTGTTAGTATCTTGTGATATTCTTGTTGTGCTTACGTTGCTAAACTTTAAGCCCGTTGTACTGTTATTATATCACATACCCCCTTGACTTATTATACCGAGGGCTTGCCACCCGACGCGGGTCTATACGGCTATGCGGTCTATGTGACTACGCGGAGCGGCGGTATGCTCCAGTTGAGCATTCCGGGTGTTTTAGCCCGACGCGGGGATGCCCTACGCGATGCAATGTGACTATGCGGTCTATTGAGACTATGCGGGCTGCGGGAGTCCAGGAGGGTACCGGGGTTAGCTACCCCCGATGCGGGTCTATACGATCTATGCAGGTCTATGTGTGACCTATGCGGGCTGCGGGAAGTCCAGGAGTAGGCACGCATAATGATACTATGGGCGATTGGCCTTGCTTCGATCATTAGCGGCCTAGAAAAGACCAGTTACAGTATATCCATTTCGCTCTTGTTTATGTTATGGGCGTGAGACCCATAGTTATATTTGAGTGATGGCTTTAAGGGCGTGAGTCCCTGACTTGACATGACTGCTTATTTATTGTGAACTGTAGTTTGGTTATCATACATGTCTCCTGCTTTATATAGACTACTATGATTTCATTTACAGTATTTTCATTTTCACATACTTGGTACCTGTTGTACTGACCTCCTTCGGGGGGCTGCGTTCATGCCGCAGGTAAAGGTACTCCTGTTGTTGATCCCCGCTCTTAGGATCATCGTTCAGCGTTTTGGGAAGCTCCGTTTCTCCGGAGGCTTATCAGTGGTACAGTCCCCTGTCGTTGTAGGTATTTACATTCAGGGGCATGGCGGGGCCCTGTCCCGTCATTGTTGTTATAAATCATTAGAGGTCTGTAGCCCTGTTAAAAGGTTGGGATGTAACTGTTCACATTGGGTATTTATATATATATGCCGAAAGGCAACTTTTCTTCAGATAAACTGTGTCTCAATTTATATTGTTTCATATCTTGGTTGTTTTATATTCCGCTGATTACTCTGATGTATGACTACTTGGGTGCCCGGGTAAGGCACCAGTCACGGGCCCCGGAACGGGTCGTGACAATAACACCACATGTATATTCCATACATAGAATCATGCCAAGAGAATGAAGAGGTTCACATACCTCGCGACGATTATCGACAAGTAGCAAAATGCTCCAAAGTACTTCAACCTTGGTAGCTATTCCATCCTTTAAGTAGAATACGCTACTCATAGTACTTCAACCTAAAATGGCCATAGTACTTCTATCAATATCATAGTTACTTAGTATAAGACTTATACCAAATAATGCCCTCTAATTCTACCAAAATTCGGGCAGCACTTCATTTGTTTCTACGTACTTTTCCACCTTTTCCAAGGCCCGTATTCATCAACCAAAACACCACATTTAAGGCTCAACCAAACAGCTAACCAAATGGGATTACACGCATAACTAGACGTGTAAAATTCTGCCCCACAATTCATATATAATAGTCCATTATTATTAAGGCCAATCTCGGCTATAATAATGACAACATATAGTCCTTTTTCCATTCCTTGTATCATAAGTTTATTTATCAATTACTACAACATGTAATCTTCAATTACATAGGAAGACAAGGATTATTACCTCAATAAGCCCAAAATATTCCAAGGATCTCGCCCACTTTAGCTCTTTTCCGCAACTCCTCTTCTTTACGACCCAATCCGCAATTAATGACCCTTAGAAGCTTCTAACCAACTTCTATTCTTGCTTTAATACCAAAATTGAAGAACACCTTAGGATTTGTTTCAAACCCTAACCACGTTTCGTGAAGATTTAGGGAAGGTGGGAGTTCAATCTTGGCTAATCTCTTTGTTAATATCCTTCATCTAGTGTGTAAGAACAACACTTGTAAGATTCAACAATCCTTGCCTTTGGTTCTTGGCCAAATCGAAAATGAGAGAGAGAGAGAGAGCAAGTATTTGGATGAAGTTTTGTGTAGAATGGACAAGTCTTGCAAGACTTGGCCAAGATATAGGCCTTTTCTTGTTCTACAAGTTGGGAGGGACACTTGTCGCCCTCCCATAGGTCCTTTACAACAAATATCTTCTAATTTTACACCATTTCCGCAGAAAATCCCGCCTCGGCGCCGCGGCCCTGCAGCCGGCGTCGTGGCGCTGCAACTTCAGACAGTTTCAGGGTTTTCGGCGCCATGGCCCTGCATCCGGCGCCGTGACGCCTGACCATGTCTCTTCTGTCAGCTGATTTTGTAACGTCCATAACTTTCTACTCCGATGTCCTATCGACGAGCGGTTTGTTTCGTTGGAAACTAGACTCAATGAACTTCATACTAGGATTTTGAAACACCTAAAAACTCCCAATATACTGGGATATATACTGCTCCAAAGTTGACTGAAAATCTGTCTAAAAAATAATTCTGCCAACAATTCGTTTTTTCTTTTTTCCAAATTTGAATCTTATTTCCTTTCGTACGTTCTCATCTCATTTTCTTGAAATTACGGGGCGTAACCTTCTTCCCCCCTTTGAAACATTCATCCCCGAATGTTCCTTCGGAGTCAATCTAATAGGTAGCGACATAGTTTCCTTTTACAACCCCTTCATACCAATTTGCCACAACACAATACTTTTCCCACGGTTATCCAAAACTGTAACCTATAGCATGACGACACTGAAGATCTTACCAGTCTCACATCCATCACCTAATAACATGGGTACACATAACCCCAAAATACGTAAAACTATCCTTTTACGTGGGGGAAAGAGCTTATCTCCCTTTCATAATCTTGATCATCAAGCGCCACCTTATAGTCGTATAGATTCTCAAAACCTACCAGCGATGTCTTCTGTTTTCCACAGGCAGCACTCATACTTATCTTATTCTTGCCTTGCGCATTTTCCTGAAATTATTCGGAATGTCGTGGCCCTGACCGCCACACTAAACCAATTCCAAGTACTTCCAAGGGCACTAAACATAAAATCCTTCAATAATCGTACGTTCTTATCTCCGTCTCTTAACGTTCAAATTCAAATCAAACATTTCAATAAAATAAGTCACATAGACTCCACAATTTCATGTCAAAGAATGAAGGAATAACTTACATATTACTAACACTTCCTTTCCTTCCCTATCGATAACCGGCTCCCCGGGAAACTGGAATCGAACCAACCCTCTCTCTACAGTCAACCTTGGCACACACGAAGTCAACTAGTCCATACTCATAATGACCTCAAAGTTTGTCGTATTCATCTCTACTAGGTCTGCTAGGGTCTGACGACTGTATCCTCACCGGGCAAATCTTATCTACCCGCTCAGCTACCACCCAATCCTCCACTGGTGTAGCTACCTCGAAAGGTTCTTATGGATTCAGGCTCTATTCCTCTATACTTGATTGCTCTCTTTCCTACTGGTCGTACTCTTTCCGTACTCACAAACTTATCCTAGCATACGTACATAACTTCCATACTGAGTCTGGCCTCCAATATTTGGAGTCACTATATTAAACAATATAAGGCCATTTTCGGCTCTCACGACCTGGTTCCGGTGGAATGCGTCCACGAACCCGTAAAACAATTTAACTAGACTTGGGTCTGGCATACTCGTGACCCTGTCACGTAGCGGGACTACTACCAACTGATCCCAATCCATTTTAGGTTATGGGGCGACCCGTAATAGGTTCTCAACCCGACTCACCGTCGTACTTAACTCTTACCATAAGTCTGAATTAAATCTTATAGTCCGAGAAGGCCTTATATACCTAAGGTCTCAGCGATTATCAATATTCTTAGACTCGAAATTTCCATGCACCTAGCCTACCTTATCAGTCCTCCCGTAAATGGGTACAATACTTCTCATAATACCATAATCATGTTGTCTCGATCACAACAACCATTACTTACACCATACTGATTGCATTCGTACAATTCGCTTAAGCATACCACGTAGCTTACTCTATTAACATGGAATTCCATTACCTTAACATGACTTCTTAAGGGTTCATTACCCTATCAGACAGCTCATCATTTCCCAATTATCTCAAAATAAAACATAAGACCTTGGCGAGAATTCATTAACTGTTTCATACCTCCCCGGTATCTAGTTAGTTCTTACCAACTCTTGGTAATCTAAAATCATTCTAGGCAACCCATATATGACCCTCATACATAAATCTGTATAGTTATACGTCATTATACCAACTATACAACAATTACCACCAACCTGGATACGCAATCCACATAATCCTTCCCGGTCATCACGCGCTTTTTCGTCTGGCTGCAATCAACATAACTCGTTAGGGAGAGACGACCCTAACAACACAGCTCTATCGCACGATCTCAGAGTGAGAAGAATGGAAACTCATCCTAAATGTCCTGCAGCCTCCTGATTATAGATGTGGTGCACAACACACCGATAATCAAGACTCCACTAGACACGGTCTGTAGAAACTTTCCGAGGACTAACTGCTCTGATACAACTTTTGTCACGACACGACCCCGGGCCCGCGACTGGTGTCCTACCTGGGCACCCTTCTATTCATACAATACAAAATAACCGCGGAAGATAAGTAATACTCTTTTTTTTCTTAAAACAAAAGCAAAGTCGATAAGGCTGCCATAATATAAATCACCCAAAAGGGCCTACACTATTCAATAATGTAATTACAACTCTAGCTATCCAAATTCACGTATGAATACGGACTTAAGATTTTGGACAAATACTATGACGGGACAAGGTCCCGCCGTACCCCTGAATATATATAGCCATTATGACAAGCTCCGGAATATTGGAGCCATCTCAAAATGCTGAACCAGGATCCTAAGCTCGCGGATCCACAACTGTGTAACTAAACCTGCGGAAATGAACGCAGCCCAGAAGGTCGATTACAGTGCAGAATATGAAAGCGGAAATAAGGTGCGATAAATGATCATAACTGTACAAAAGAATGACAGGGGCAAGTATAAAAAGTAAATACCAGATCCTACCATGCCATTACAACTCATGAACTTAATCGCACATTATAGTCAATTTCTTACGTACATACTTAGGAAAAATCATCAAGTTCATAACCATATAACTTACGTATCTTGCATAACATAATCCGGCCCTTTATGGAGGGACGCCTCATTTTGGAGTTCACTTTGATTATCCATACGTAATAACGTAACCCGGCCCATTTGCGGGACACAACGAAGTCATAAAAAGCCTTCCCACGAAGGTATACTGCCCGACCCATTCTGGGACGCGGTAAAGCCACAAAAGTATGTCCATAAAGGTATACTGCCCGGCCAAATCTGGAACGCGGTAAAGACACATAAGTCTGCCCATAAAGGTATACTGCATAAAAATAGGAAGCTTATGATCAAATTAGGGCCACCCGCCCATAATATCATTTGGCAATCCTACTCCTGAGACTATTTCACCCGCATAGGTCTTGTGGACCCGCAATGAGGTCATCTGCCTCGCATGGGACTATTTCACCCGCATAGGTCCTGTGAACCCGCAATGAGGTCATCCGCCTGGCATGGGACTATTTCACCCGCATAGGACTATTTCACCCGCATAGGTCCGGTGGACCCGCAATGAGTACAAACGCCGCACTCGCATCATTGGTAGCAAATCCATGGAATAAGTAGTAACTCGGGGGTTTACCCAGCAAGAATAACTTAATCACTAGTACAACCGGCTATCATATATAACATAAGCACCACCGGCTTATCATACATAACATAAGCACCACCGGCTTATCATACATAATGTCACGACCCGACCCCGGGCCCGCGACTGGAGCCCTACCTGGGCACCCCTTTCAGGTATACATCAGAGAATAGCAGCGGAACATACACAACACACATACATACTTAGATAATAAACATCACAGGCTAGCCGATAAGGCCACCTTCCATAAAATATACATAAACCAAAAGTAAAACAATACATCTCTGTTCTTAAAATCCAATCCACAAATATGACTATAGACCTCTAAGAATAACAACTGTGGCGGGACAGGGCCCCGCCATACCCCTGAATGTACATAAATTTACAACATCAGGGAAAAACCGTACCAAAAGACAAGCCTCCGGAGAAATGGAGCTTCTGACACCTGATCAGTGATCCTAAGAATGAGGATCCACCACCTGCTTACCCCTACCTGCGGCATGAACGCAACCCCCCGAGGAAAGGGGTTCAGTACACAATATGTACCAAGTATGTAAAATTGGAAAATACTGCAATTTACATCATATGTCTAAAATAAAGCTGGAGACATGTATGATAATCAAATTACAGTACACTGTGCCTTACTAACAATGAGAGTAAACAAGTGTATACTTTACTGCATAAAAATAGGAGGCTCATGATCAAAGTAGGGTCACCCGCCCATAGTATCATTAAGTGATCCTACTCCTGGGACTATTTCACCCGCACAAGTCGTATGGGCCCGCATGAGGTAACTTCTTCGCATAGATTGTATCCGCCCGCATAGATCGTGTGGACCCGCATGAGGTAACTTCCTCGCATAGGACTGGTCCGCCCCGCATAGGACCATTTCACCCGCATAAGCCCTACGGACTCGCATGAGGTATTCCTCGCATCATGGGTAGCAAATCCACGGAATATGCATATGCCACAAATCCGGAGAATGACCCCGTAATGAAAAATGTATATATCCCTAGCACAACCGGCTATCATACATAACATAAGCACTACTGGCTTATCATACATAACACAAGCACTACCGGCTTATCATACATAACACAAGCAAGTTAAGAAATCTCCTAACTTCTTATTAGCTTTGTTCATAAACTGTCACACCCCGAACCCCGGGCCCGTGACTGGTGCCCTACCTGGGCACCCTTCTACCTTAACAACTAAGCAAACAGCGGAAATCAAATAACACCTCTTTTTTTTTTTAAAACCAACGTACGTGCAAGGCAAAGCCGACAAGGCTGTCATATAATATACATAATAAAAGACACTACACTGTACATGAGTCCAATCCCACATATGAATACAGACCTCTAAGAGTTATATTGAACTATGATGGGACAAGGCCCCAGTACCCATAATCAGACAAAAGCATCTTGAAAGAACTTATACCAAAAAGATAAACTCCCGAACAGAAGGAGCTATCCAAAAACTCTGAGCAGGGTCCTACACCTGCCGATCACCAAACAGCGTACCTAAACCTGCGGCATGAACGCAGCCCCCCGAAGGAGGTCAGTACGAAGAATGTACCAAGTATGTGAAGCGATGAAATCGTAATGAAATCATAACAGTCTAAACAAAACAGGAGACATGTATGATAACCAACCTACAGTACACAATACATAACAGTCATATCAATTCAGGGACGCATGCCCTCAAAGTCATTACTAAAATATAACCATGGATCTCACGCCCATAATATCAATCATGCCCGTGGAATCCTTCCTCACTGCCGGCAGTCCATGATAATCAAATTACAGTACACTGTGTCTTACTAACAATGAGAGTAAATAGTAGTATACTTATAATATAAACTAGGAAGCTCACGATCAAAGCAGGACCACCCGCCCGCAGTATCATTAAGCACTCCTACTCCTGGGACTATTTCACCCGCATAGGTCGCGTGGACCTGCATAAGGTATTCCTCGCATGGGACTATTTCACCCGCATAAGCCCTTACGGACTCGCATGAGGTATTCCTCGCATAGGATGGACCCGCCCGCATGGGACTATTTCACCCGCATAAGCCCTTACGGACTCGCATGAGGTATTCCTCGCATCGTGGGTAGCAAATCCACGGAATATGCAAATGCCACAAACCCGGGGAATGACCCCGAAATGAATGATATACCACTAGCACACAACCGGTTAGTACCAGCACACATAGGCAATTCTCAATTAAACAAGCCAAAGTACTTATCAAGGCACACATGGAATAATTCTCAATTAAACAAGCCAAAGTACTTATCAAGGCACACATGGAATAATTCTCAATTAATCAAGCCAAAGTACTTATCAAGGCACACTTAGACTAATTCTCAATTAATCAAGCCAAAGTACTTATCAAGGCACACATGGAATAATTCTCAATTAATCAAGCCAAAGTACTTATCAAGGCACACTTAGAATAATTCTCAATTAATCAAGCCAAAGTACTACGTACGTACATTCTTTTCAAAAGACTCCTTTTTATGTAAAACCCCAAGATACTAACACCCATAGTATCAAGGTGTGTCTATTTTTCAAAGTAAGTTACTACACTTTTAGAAACTCATTTCAAAGCTTGAAATCAAGTAACTTCAAATTTTCACAATCTAGGCAACTTATGCCTAATAATCAAAATAGACAACTTTCTTAAACTTCCATAAAGCCGTTATAACCAACTTCCCATAAAGCCGTTATAACCCTTTATGGTTTTAAACATATTCATTCCTTTTTATAACCAAGAGACTTATACTTTTAAAACCAAGTATCACATACTTACAAAACAAGTTCTTAACTTTCAAAATACTTCAAGTCTCTTAATATTTAGAAAACAAGTTTCTTCTACTTTTAAACCTCAAGTAACTCACACCTTTAAAACAAGTTACTTCTCTTAAATCATGTCATTTCTCCTCTCTTAAAACAATTAAGTAAATCACTCCTTTGACTCCCCTAAAGTCATTACAACAACCCTTAGGTTTTGGAACTAGGACACTAGCCAAAAGATTTGGAAACCACTTCCTTTTCAAGACTCCATGTACTTTAAGTAAAATACTTTCACTTTTAAGAATCCAACTTCACTAAGGCAATGGATTATACAACTTACAATTTAAACATCAAAGTACAATCAAGGAAGTACATAGAACAAATTCTATTTTAGGAAATCCAAATACAACCAAGGAATGGATCATTTAAGGAGTAGGACATACTTTCTTTATCTTAAGGAATCATGCTAGAAGAGGAGATAGTTCACATACCTTTTCGGCTAAATCCACAAGCTAAGCCGAATACACCGTACGTAGAAGTGTCAACCTATAATGGGCACAACAAGACTATCAACTTCTAGTCTCTAACGTAGAATAATACTAAGTATACGGTCTCTAATTCTACGGAAAATCGGGCAGCACTTCCTTTGTTTCTACTCACTTTGCCACCTTTTTCAAGGCCGAATACAATAACCAACACGCCACATTTAAGGCTCAAAACAACAACCAAACAAAGGGGATTACACGCCTTACAATACGTGTAAAATTCCGCCCCATAATTAATACAAAGTAGTTCCATACTCAAGCCATTCTCGGCCAACAACATTACCAACAATTCAAAGTCTTTTCCAATCCTTTTCAAATTCCAAGTTCTAAGGTCTAACATGTTATATAGTCATAAACAACTTCAACAACTACACTTTCCTTCTTTCTACAACATGCGACGACTTAAACTAATAATCGACTTGAATTGTAATCTTAAGGCTAACATGCTAGTTTTTCGGATTAGGGTTTCAATAGCCAAAACACTTATCCAACTTCATAATAAATAACTCATGCTTGCTATTATCCATAGCTACAACAATAAGTAAACTTAATTACTAAAACGACAAAATTATACCTTTATAAGCCCTTAAAAATTCCAAGATTCAAAGTCGCGCCTTAGCAATTCTTAGCTCCTTTCCTTAAGTTCCAATCCGCTCCAAGCACTCCTTAGAAGCCTATGAAGAAACCCATCTTCAAGTTCCAACTTCAAAGTTGAAGAACTCCTTAAGTTTCCGCCTTGCGACTAATACGAAAACGCCGTTTTTCTGAAATCTTTCTATTGAGATATCCTTACAATACCCTTAGGGACATTGGGTTAAAGTCTTGTGAATAATGGATCAAAACTACAAAATTTTCTTGTGAACTTGACCTTGAACCCGAGAGCTATGTGCTTGAAGAACAAAGTGTGAAATTTTTCTAAGTGTTGGGGAGCTTGTCTTGCACTAGTGTAGTGAATATATAACACAATGGAGGGCTTGGATTAATACACTTGTGGTCTAGGATGAAAGGCAATTAATGTAAAGCCAAGTGGACAAGTTGACTTGGTCAACAATCTCATGCTTTGAAGACTTATCTTCCAAGATGGTCAATGACCATTCTACCCCTATTATTTTCGTCCAATACCACATGTGGGGGGTGCCACGTGTCGCCCTCTCATTCGTCCATAAAATTCCGTAACCCTCGTGGGCCCCGCAAAACGTAAAATTCCTCGGGTGGGCCCCACATGACCAAATCCGTAAAAACAAATTTCCATAATGTTAATAAGTTCCATACTCTTCAAATAATGCATTTTGAGAATTCAATTCTCAACAACGAACATTTTTCCTTTCCGACGTTCGAAAGATTTTTCCGCCGGAAAAACAATTCTTCCTTTCGTACTAATTTCCAAGTCTTGATTCCTTACGTACATTCTCTTATACAAGTCCTGCACTTACAGGGTGTAACATAAACACTCTCATTTTAATTTACTTAAGGCACTAGCATGTCATTATAAAAATCCGGGAATTCAACCCAAAGTACTACGTACTTCTACTCTTTTAAAAATGACTCTTTTTCATATAAAACTTCCAAGATACTAATAACCGTAGTATCAAGTTATATTTACTTTTCAAGACAAGTCACAATACCTTTTAGAAATATATTTATAGGCTTCTAAATCAAGTGAATTCTTTCTTTTAAAACCTTAAGCAATTGATACCTTCAAATCAATTTGCCTTTCATTAATTCAAGTCATTTATCATTACTTACATTACTTAGAGTAACCACTCTTTTTAACTTTCTATAAAGCTATTATAATCAACTTCTCATAAAGCCGTTATATTAGCTTTATACCTTAAGTACTTACATTCTTCTTTATAACCAAGAGACTTAAACTTTCCAAACAAAACAAGTATCTTTCAAAATACTTTAAGTCTCTTAACTTTTAGAAACTAAGATATCCTTAATACTTTTAAACAAGTGAGTTAATCCCCTAACTCAACCAACTTGGACATTCTTTAAAACAAGTAAAGGATATCAAAATCTCGTACGTCTACCGTACTATATATATATATATATATATATATACAACTATTCATGCTCAAGGGATAAGAAAGTTCTACATACCTCTTCGGTTCAATCCACTTGCTAAGTCCAATTTGCCGTACGTAGTATGTCAACCTATAATGACCATAATACGTCTATTAACTTCTTACTTCAAACGTAGAATATTCTAAGTGCAAAGTCACTAAATTCTACGGAAAATCGGACAGCACTTCCTTTGTTTCTACATATTTTTCCACCTTTTTCAAGGCCCGAATTCAATAACCAAACACGCCACATTTAAGGCTCAACAATGTAGTTAACAATATGGGATTACACGCCTACAAGACGTGTAAAATTCCGCCCCACAATTTATATCAAACTAGTCCAACATACAATATCATTTTCGGCAATTTGAGGGACAACAATACAAATTTCTTTCCAATTCCTTTTCAATCCAAGTTGTTTAGTATAACATGTTATCAAGCCGCAATCGATTATAACTACTACAATCCTCAAGTAGGTAACATGCGACGATTCTAATTAACGACCAAATTGTATTTCAATTTCAAAAGGCTCACAATGTCTCGGATTTAGGCTTCTACAATCCATATCACTTATAAATCTTCAATACATATACTTCATGCTAGTTAAAATGTAAGGCTACAACAATATGTAATCTTATAACACTTAAGAGAACAAGATTTTACCTTAACAAGCCTTAATCCACTTCAAGATCCGAAGTCGCTCCCTAGCAACTTAGATCCTCTCCTTGACACTCCAATCCGCCACTTGAGACCCTTAGAAGATCACAAACCACTTTCCTTTAACTTTCAATCCAAACCCTAGGAAAGTGACTAGGTTTTCACCTTGCGACTAATACGAAAACGATATTTTTCCGGGATCTTTCTATTGAGATACCCTTACAATACCCTTAGGAACCTTGGTTTAAAGTGTGGAGCTTATTGAACAACAAACGGTTTTTTTTTCTTTTGGAACCCTTAGAACCCGAGAGCACTCTTATGTGTTCTTCAAATTTTCTTGAAATTTTTCTAAGTGTAGAAGCTTGTCTTGCAACTAGAACACATATATAACACTATGAAGGGTCAAGATGAGAACAAATGGGTGGTTTAGATACAATTCAATAAAGCTCAAGCCAAGTGGCCCTTTGACTAAGTCAATTATATCAAGCTCCAAGACTTTGTAAGACTTGGTCATCTTAAATTATGGTCAAATGACCATTCTAGCCATGTCCATTTCGTCCAAGACCACAAAGGGGGGGTGACACGTGTCGCCCTCCCATTCGTCGCAATATTTCGTTTTCCGACAATTCCATAATTCCGATAAATTTTTACTAGTCTCAAATCTTAACATTTTTTAGTTCTTATGTACGTTCTTATAAACATGCCCTGAAATTACGGGGTGTAACATTCTTCCTCCCTTAGAAACATTCGTCCCCGAATGTTCTTTCGGAGTCAAACTTATAGATAGCGATATATTCTCCTTTTATAACCCCTACATACTAATAATGTCACACGTGGCCACATAATAGCACTTAAGTAAAATACTTCAATCAAAACTTGACAAGTAAGGGAAATGAATTACCTGAAGGTGTAGAGAATAAGTGAGTATACTTCCTCAACATGTCCTCATCCGCTTCCCACGTCATCTTCTCCCTATTATCATTCCGCCACAAAACTTTGACGGAAGCCACATCCTTGGTCCTCAGTCGCCTGACCTGTCGATCGAGTATCGCTATGGGACTCTCCTCATACGATAACCCCTCTGTCACCTGGACCTCGCTAGCTGGGAAAACTCTCGATGGATCTCCGATACACTTCCGCAACATAGAAACATGGAAGACCGAATGTATCGCCTCTAAATCTGATGGCAGATCCAACTCATAGGCAACCTTGCCTACTCTACGGATGATCTGGTAGGGCTCAATGTACCTTGGGCTAAGTTTCCCCTTCTTTCTGAACCTCAACACACCCTTCATGGGTGATACCTTCAAGAAGACTCAATCGTCTACCTCAAACTCCAAATGTCGACGCCGATTATCTGCATAAGACTTCTGCCGACTCTGAGCTGCTAACAATCTGTCCTGGATAAGCTTCACCTTATCCATGGCCTGCTGAATCAAGTCTGGGCCAACTAACTAAACCTCGCCCACGTCGAACCAACCAATCGGCGACCTACACTTCCGCCCATACAAAGCCTCATATGGCGTCATCTGAATGCTAGAATGGTAGCTGTTGTTATAAGCAAACTCCACAAGAGGCAAATTATCCTCCCAGCTACACCTGAAATCAATAACACAGGCTCGCAGCATATCCTCAAGTGTCTGGATAGTACGCTCTTCCCGCGTCGATGCGAGGATGGAGCGATCTTGAGACTCACGTGTGTCCCTAATCCTTCACGGAAAGACCTCAGGAAGTTAGCCGTAACCGGGCTCCTGCATGCGATATAATCGATATAGTGACTCCGTGCAGTCTCACAATCTCCCTGATATACAATCTGGCATAATCCTCAGCCGACTACGTAGTCCTGACCAGAAGAAAGTGGGCTGATTTTGTCAGCCTATCTACAATAACCCAGATGGAATCATACTTCCTCTGAGTACGAGGTAACCCTGTAACAAAGTCCATGTTGATCACCTCCCACTTTCATGTCGGAATATCAATAGCCTGCAATAGCCCCCTGGGCTTCTGGTGCTCAACTTTGACCTGCTGACAATTAGGACACTGAGCAACAAAACCTGCCACGTCCCTCTTCAGGTCATCCCACCAATACATACATCTGAGGTCATGGTACATCTTAGTCGACCCCGGATGAATAGAATAACGAGCACTGTGCGCTCCCCCATAATCTGCTGACGAAGTCCTGCAACATCGGGAACACACAATCTGCCCTCAAATCTTAGCACCCCATCAAGCGCTACCTCAAATAGACTCTTCTCCTCTCAAAGAGTCGTATCTCGATACCGTATCATAACTGGGTCCTCATACTGTCGCCTCTTCACCTCATCAACAAATGGAAGACTCGGCAATCTCACGAACCCGTACCCCACTATCATCGGTATCGACCAATCGAACCCCAAGGCTCGCTAGCTGATGGATTTGACGGACCATGTATTATCTCTCGGGTTGTACCTCTGACAGACTCCCCATCGATCTACGACTCAAAGCATCTGCAACCACGTTGGCTTTCCCCGGATGGTATAGGATGTCAACATCATAATCCTTCAACAACTCTAACCACCGTCTCTACCGCAAGTTCAGCTCCCTCTGCCTGAAGATGTACTGAAGGCTCTTGTGGTCTGTATAAATATCCACATGAACCCCATATAAATAATGTCTTCAAATATTCAAGGCATGAATAACTGCGGCCAACTCTAAGTCGTGAGTAGGGTAATTCCTCTCATGCTTCCATAGTTGCCGGGAAGCATAGGCTATTACCTTGCCGTGCTGCATCAATACTGTTATACCCCGTAGTTCCAGGGTATGTATGTGAGGACGTACGTACGAGAATACGCCAGTAATATTAGAAAGAAAGAAAGATGTGAATTTTCGACGGAAAAGTTTCCGGGTTTTGTGAAGGAAAAAGGTTCGTTAATGGGAATTGGATTCCCAGATTTGGTATTTGGACTTCTTGGATTGTATTAAAATTTTGGGATTTTATTTTCAGAAATGGTCACGTGGGGCCCACGGGAGAAATTTACGGTTTTGTGGGGCCCGCTTTGTTTTCGGGGTTTTCGATATTTTGGATATTTTCGGAAGGTGAAATATTTTGGACGAGTAGGGGGCAACACGTGTCACCCCCATGTGGCACCTTGGCCGAAATGGCCATGACAATTGGCTACATTTTCGTTGGCCATGTGATGTGGTGGGACCCACACACACATGGCCCAATCTTGACCACACACTTGCATAGATCTTGACCCTTGAATCCTCTATAAATACCCCCCTTAGTTGAAGACTTATTATCATCCCACACTTAAGCTTTCCAAGGCAAAATATCCCCTCCCTTTAGCTTGTTTTTCGTCCCTCCCCCCACTTGTGTAGAAAATACTCTAAGTATTGTAGTATAATCCCAAATACCTTAGCCTAGTATCTCCAGTTGTATTCCAAAGTTATTTCAATACTAGGAGCCCGGAAATACTACTTTTCCAATAGTCGCAAAATGAAACCCTAGAAAAATCTTCATAGCTTGGATGAAGTGTTTAGAGAAGTTGTTTAGAAACTTCTAAGGGTCGCTTGGAGCAAGTTGGAGCGTAGGAATTGGAGCTAAACGTTGCTCAGGATCGACTTATAATCTTGGATAATTTTGGGCTTATCGAGGTAATGATCTATGTCCCCCTATTGTAATTGGATATTACATATTGTAGTAGTTTAGAATTGAGTATAAGATTTATTGGAAGGATTATTATAAAGGATTGAACTGTATTTACATTAGACTGTATTTACAGTAGACTTGTGTAGTATTATTGTGAGGCAGAATTGAACACGTCCGGTTAGACGTGTAATCCCCTTGGAGTTGTTGGCTTGGTAGCAGGCCTTGTTAGGGGGAGGTTATTTATGTGATTGCGGGGGGGGAGGTGCTGCCGAATTTTTCCATAGAATAAGGAACTGTTTAATTAGAATATGCTACGAAGAGAACTAGAAGTTGATAGATATATTGTGGTTATTATAGGTGGATCTTCTACGCGCGGCATACTTGACTTGGCTTGTGGATTAAGCCGAAGAGGTATGTGATTCTTCCTATACTCTTTAGCATGATTGTTGTGAACTATATAGTACGGTAGACGTACGTGTGTGAAATGAATTTTGTTTGTTTAAAACATAAAGTGTTATAATGGCTTTATGGGAAGTTAGTTATAACGACTTTATGAAAATAAAAGAAAGATTTGACTTTGAAAGCTAAACGACTTGATTTTAAAAGATAAGAGACTTGACTTATAAACAACTTGATTTCGGAAAAGGAGAAGTAACTTGATTTAAGTATAGGTTACTTGTTTTGAAAAGAGTAAGTTATTTGGGTTTTAAAGAGTATACTTGATGTTGTTTTAAAAGAAAAGTACTTGATTTTAAAAGTCTTGTAAAGATTTTTACAAAGGTGAAGTAATTTGGTTTGAAAAGAAAACGTGTTTTGATACTACGAGTATTGGTATCGTGTGGCTTTTACATAAAAAGAGGTCTTTTTGAAAGAATGAAAGTATGTAGTATTTTGGGGTTGAAACCCGGATTGTTGACATAAAATGAAAGTACGTTGAACTTGTCTATGCTTGTTGTGATAGCCTTTGTTGTGCAAGTGTTTTGATTACGTACTCTGGTGTCTCTCGGGAGGCGCTATCGATTGATTGTTTGGACATCTTGACCGCGTTGGATGGTCCACGAGTACGTCGGCTTTGAGTATTATCTGGTTATTTCTTTTGGACATACCGACACGTTGGATAGTCCACGAGTATCGTCGGCACTTTGAGTATTATCTTGTTATTTCCTTTGGACATACCGACGATGGATGGTCCGGGTATCGTCGATAGGATGGTTTCATGGCCATGCTTATACCGAGAGTAAGATGTCGAGGCATGCGGTCATTGTGAGGTTTATGTTATTAGTCCATGGACCGCTAATCCATGAAGCTTCGCGGTGACGGCGATCACGGGCTTGATTTGTACATGTGGTTCTGAGCACACTTTAGATACTTGTCACGGTCATTTCGTGTATCGGCAGCTCGGTAGATAGCTTAAGATACTTGCCTCGGCCATATCTCGTGAGACGGTAGGCTGAAGTGCAGCTTAAGATACTTTTCTCGGCGATTCGTGGCTAGCTTTTGGGCCCGGTAGTTGGCTTCCGTGCCTTGCGTGAAGGGATATGACTAGCTTTTGGGTAGTAGTTGGCTATTCTACTTGGCGTCGGTTTGACGACGCAGCGGGATCTAGTGTTGAGTTCACATATGGGTGTTGTTTTACATCATGTACTGCCGTGATGAGAATGGGTTCGGGCATGATTGATATTATGGGCGTGAGACCCATAGTTATGTGTGAGTGATCATTTCGGGGATATCGTCCACTTGACACTTGACTTGTTTACTCGCCATAAAATGGTTTTAGAAAATGATAATATGTGATTTCATTCTGATATTTTGATTTCACATACTTGTACTGTTATCGACCTCCTCGGGCCTGCGTTCATCTGCAGTAGAGGTACACCGATTGTTGATCTCGCTCATAGGATCGCGATTCGGCGTTAGGAAGCTCCGTTTCTCCGGAGGCTTATCTTTTGGTATAGTCCCCTGTCATTGTAGGTACTTGTACATTCAGGGGTATGGCGGGGCTCTGTCCCGTCATAGTTGTTGTTACATTCTTAGAGGTCTGTAGTACTGTTGTGGGCAGGGTTGTAAAGGATTTTAACTGTTCGGTTTAATATATATGTATATACATGAAGGTGACCGTGTGGTTGCTTTGTTTTCTTATGTTGTCTCTTGTTTCTGTTTAAATTTTATTTCTGCTGATTTTCTCTGATGTTGTATCACTAGGGTGCCCGGGGTAAGGCACCAGTCGCGGGCCAGAGATCGGGTCGTGACAAAAGTGGTATCAGAGCAGTTAATCCTCGGAAAGTGTCTACAGACCGTATCTAGTAGAGTCTTGATTATCGGCGTGTTGTGCACCACACCTATAATCAGGAGGCTATGGGATATCTAGGATTGGTTTCTATTCTTCTCACTCCGAGATCGTTCCTTAGAGTTGTGTTGTAAGTGGGACTCCTCGACGTATTCTTTTTACGGCTATGCCTCCACGAGGCAACCAGGGCCCGAGAAGGCGGCGTGAGAGGAGGCTGCGAGTAAAGCGGCGGCGGTCTCTACCGAGGCCACGATACTGAGCCTCCATCCGCGGCGAGAGCAGAGGATATGGGTTATAAGGAGATGGCCCGATTACTAGCTAGGATTGTGGCTAGACACGAGGGCGACGAGTCGAGGTTCCGTGTAGCACCGTAGTTCACCCTGATCGAGATAGTTTGAGACTACGGGACTTTTGGCTGCAGCCACCGAGTTCTACGGTCGAGACACGAGGATGATCCGCGAGGAGTTCATCAAGCGATTCTGCGGATCGTAGAGTGATCGAGGCTTGGAGACCGAGTCGGTGGTCTTAGGTTCGCATCGGTGCGTGATCTGCCGATCGGCCAGTTTGATTCGTGGGAGTTGTCGGGGAGCATGCACCTCGGTGTGTGGGGCGAGTTCTGAGGCATTTCTCGGCCATTTCTTGCCTCGCGGATGAGAAACGCCGGGCGATTTACGATCTTTGAGGCGAGAGGCGTGCGGTTCGGGAGTACAACGTGGAGTTCGACTCGTTGGCTCGTTATGTCCCCGTGTTAGTGGCAGATATGGAGGGCGAGTGCACCGCTACGTCCACGGGGCTCGATGACTACTTGGCGAGGCTTGCTCGGGTGTAGCTCTTGGTAGGGCATGGGCATTGCCCGCGTGCAGCTTATGCGCGGGTGTGAGAGCGGAGGCGGCGGATTGACCAATACCAGCGAGAAGAAGGCCGGGGCGGCGGGTCCTGGTAACTTTCGAGGCGGACCGCGCGGCAGCGAACTAGTTATGCGTCTCCGCGATCTGAGTGGTCCTCTGATCTTGAGGCGGTCGGGGCTCGAGGTTTAGGTTTTGGAGTGGGAGTGTTGGCGGATGAAGCCACCCGACCTCGGTGTGGCGGTGTGGTAAACCCATGCGAGTGTCACGGTATTCAGAAAGTTTGTTTTACATGCGGCCAGCAGGGCCATTTTGCGAGAAATTGTCCAACCAGAGGTAGCTCGGATGTAGAGACTCGGCCTTCGGGATCTGTTGCGGGTTCTTCGCCTTCGATAGCTAGGCAGGGTGTTCATGCACCGGCATGCCGTGGCAGGGGTCGTGGTGGAAGTTCCCAGTTCTAGCGGTCCTTGGAACCGCCTATTTGATTTCAGGTATATCCTTCACCCTCTAGAGACTAGTATGCATTGATGATATGATGATGTGTTAAGCATTATGTTAAATTGTGATTTAGAGGCCTGGTTAGTAAAGGGGAATTTGGGTACATAGAGATTGTGAGCCTTAGAATATTATACGTGGAGCCCTTAGAGGCGAGGCCGTCTTGAGTAAAAGATTTTTAACGATTGACCTTTGTCGGAGTGCATAGTATACGTGGGGTATAATTGTGTGATAAGTCCCTGAGTGGTGAGAATTATAAGAGGGTAGTTAAGCTAAGAAGACCACTAGGTTTTCGTGACTTGATTAGTGAGATTGTTCCGGATCGGGGAACAAGAGTTTGGCGCGACAAATGGGTCGGGTTGAGGCAAGGTCGCGGGTCAACCCGCAGCCCGGAATAGGGTGGGGTCAATTTGTGGTAGTCCCGCTGTGTGATAGGGTCACGAGGGTGCTAGGCCCAAGTTTAGGTAACCATCGTACGGGTTCGTGGATGCGTTCGACCAAAATCGGTTTGTGAAGGCCGGGAATGGCCTTAGAGAAAATTGAAGCTAGTGAGATGACCAAGTTTGGAGGCAGTGACTCCAAAGTTTTGGAAAGCAAGCGATGATGAAGTGGAATGCGTATAATAGAAAGATTTCGGTATCTGGCGGTCTGACGAGTAAGAAAAGAAGCGAACATGTGTTATGGGAACGGAAGTGATCATTTCTTTTGTGAAGTAAAGATGCGAATGAAGTATCCTTTAGACCATGGGTGGGAGCTTTTTGTGATATTGGAGATGATTCCTCGTTGGCTTGGATTTGAGTTTTGCGCACATGTTATATTCTGGCCATGGGTGGCATGATCGGTTTTGTAAGTGTAGTAGTGGAGACTATACCGGCGCAGGTACGTTTGGAGACTTAGAAGGAACATTCGGGACGAATGTGTTACACCCCGGAAATTTCAGGATATGTTTCTAAGAACGTACATAAGAACTCAAATGTTAAGATTTGAGACGAGTAAAATTTATCGGAATTATGGTATTGTCGGAAAACGAAATATTGCGACGAACGGGAGGGCGACACGTGTCCCCCCCCCCCCCCTTTATGGACATGGACGAAATGTGCAAGGGTGGAATGGTCATTTGACCATAATTTATGATGAAGTCTTGCAAAGCTTAGAGCTTGACAACCTTGACCAAGTCAATGACCCCACATAAGCTTGATATTTAGTGAATCTCATCCAAACCACACAAGTGTTCTAATCTTAACCCTCCATTTGATTATATTATCAACCTTAGTAGCAAGACAAGGCCATTGCACTTAGAAAAATTTCAAGAAATTGTTCTTGCTCACTTGAAGGCTCACGGCTTTAGGAGGGTTTCAAAAGAAAAAAATTCAATTGTTGTCCAATAATCTCCCCACTTTAAACCAAGGTACCTAAGGGTATAGTAAGTGATTCTCAATAGAAAGATCCCGGAAAATTGGTGTTTTCGTATTAGTCGCAAGGCGTAAACCTAAGGGTTATTCAACTTTGAAGTTGGAACTTGAAGAAGAGTTATTCTTAAGCTTCTAAGGGTTGCTTGGAGTGGATTGGAACGTCGAAAGGAGGAGCTAAAGTTGCTAAGGATCGACTTGTGATCTTGGATCGAAATTGGGCTAAATGAGGTATAATCTTCGTTTTACTTTTGTAATTGAAGATTTCATGTTATGATAAGTTATAAGTGGTCATGTGATATGTGTTATGAAGTTTGTTAAGTGTTATGGAATTGGAAGCTAAAAATCCGAAAATGTCATATTTAGCCATTTGAAATTGAAATCCAATTTGATCGATAAATTGATTTGTCGCATGTTACCTACTTGGAGAATGTAGTAGCTAGAATCAATTGCGGCTTGATATCTTATTATGCTACCAATTTGGATTGAAATGGAAATTGAATAAGAATTGGTATTGTTATATTATTGTGAGCCAATTGAAATTTGTTTGGTTATTCGTTTGCATTGGATTACCTTCTATATTATTGTGAGCCAATTGGGGCTGTTTGGTTATTCATTTGCATTGGATTACCTTCTATATTATTGTGAGCCAATTGGGGCTGTTTGGTTATTCATTTGCATTGGATTACCTTCTATATTATTGTGAGTCAATTGGGGCTGTTTGGTTATTGTATTCGGCCTTGAAAAAGGTGGCAAAGTTAGTAAAAACAAAGGAAGTGATGTCCGATTTTCCGTAGAATTTAGTGACTTGCACTTGGAATATTCTACGTTTGAAACTAGAATTTAATAGACGTACTATGGTCATTATAGGTTGACATATTACGTACGACGAAATGGACTTAGCAAGTGGATTAAACCGAAGAGGTATGTGGAACTTTTCCTATCTTTTGAGCATGACTAGTTTCACGTATATAGTACGGTAGACATACAAGATTTTGACAATCTAGTCAATTTGACATCCTTGGCTTATTTTAGGAATGTCCAAGTTGATTGAGTTAGGGAATTAACTCACTTGTTTAAATGTTAAGGATATCTTGGTTTTCAAAGTTAAGAGACTTTAAGTATGTTGAAAGTATTTTGATACTTGTTTTTATGGAAAGTTTAAAGAGTGGTTTACTCTAAGTAATTTAAGTATGTTAAGGGACTTGAAGAGTTTTAAAGTATGCGATACTTGTTTCGTTTTAAACGTATAAGTCCCTTGGATAGGAAATTGTACTTGACTAATGCATAAAGTGAATATAACGACTTTATGGGAGTTGGTTATATTGGCTTTATGGAAAGATAAATGGCTTGTTTTATTGAAAGGCAATTTGATTTAAGGTATCAATTGCCTAAGGTTTTAAAAGAAAGAAGTCACTTGATTTAGAAGCCTAAATGTATTTCTAAAAGGTATCGTGACTTGTCTTGAAAAGTAGTTATGACTTGATACTATGGTTATTAGTATCTTGGAAGTTATATATGAAAAAGAGTCATTTTTAAAAGAATAGAAGTACGTAGTACTTTGGGTTAAATTCCCGGATTTTATAATGACATGGTAGTGCCTTAAGTAAACTAAAATGAGAATGTATATGAATAAGGCTAATAAGAAGTTAGGGGGATTTCTTAACTTGCTTATTTATTGTATGATAAGCCGGTAGGGCTTATGTTATGTATGATGGCCGGTTGAGCTAGGGTAAGAGTATAAATGAGGTAAACCCCAAGGCGTTATACCACCGCTTGGGGTAAGAGTATAAATGAGGGTAAACCCCAAGGCGTTATACCACTGTCTCAGTGGATTTGCTACCCATGATGCGAGGAATACCTCATGCGAGTCCTTATGGGCTTATGCGGGTGAAATAGTCCCGTGCGGTAGTCTGACCTACGCGAGGAATACCTCATGCGAGTCCTTATGGGCTTATGCGGGTGAAATAGTCTCACGCGAAGTCTGACTATGCGAGGAATACCTCATCTTGGGTCCACGCGATCTATGCGGGTGAAATAGTCCCGGGAATAGGATTGCTTAATGATCTGCGGGCGGGTGGTCTGCTTTGATCGTGAGCCTCCTACTTTAGATATTGTAAGTATTCGCCTATTTACTCTCATTGTTAGTAAGGCCACGATGTCTTTATTAATTGAGTAATCATACATGTCTCCGCTTTTATTTTAGACTTATGATTTCATTCTGATGCTTTCGATTTCACATATTTGGTACATGTTATCGACCTCCTTGGGCTGCGTTCATCTGCAGTAAGAAATCTGATTCTTGATCCTCGCTCTTAGGATCACTGTTGTTGAGAAGCTCATTCATTTGAGGCTTATCCCAGTATTGTCGGTTGTTGTACATTCGGGGTATGGCGGGGCCCCGTCACTTGAGTTGTTATTCTTAAGTGCGTAGTCACATTGTGAATTGGGGTGTAAAGAAAAGAAAAATGTCTTGTTATTTACGGATTGAGTATATTTTACGGAAGGTGGCCTTATCGGCTAGCTTTGTTGTTAGTTCTTGTCTAAGTTTTTGTATATTGTGTATGTTATTGCTATTCTACGATGTATACTGCGGGGTGCCTGGTAGGGCACCGATCGAGCTTGGTCGGTCGTGTGAGAATATTTCTAAGGGGGGAAGAATGTTATACCCCGTAGTTCCAGGGTATGTATGTGAGGACGTACGTACGAGAATACGCCAGTAATATTGGAAAGAAAGAAAGATGTGAATTTTCGACGGAAAAGTTTCCGGGTTTTGTGAAGGAAAAAGGTTCGTTAATGGGAATTGGATTCCCAGATTTGGTATTTGGACTTCTTGGATTATATTAGAATTTTGGGATTTTATTTTCAGAAATGGTACCGTGGGGCCCACGGGAGAAATTTATGGTTTTGTGGGGCCCGCTTTGTTTTCGGGGTTTTCGATATTTTGGATATTTTCGAAAGGTGAAATATTTTGGACGAGTAGGGGGCGACACGTGTCACCCCCATGTGGCACCTTGGCCGAATTGGAGCTTGTCCCCTTGGCCGAAATGGCCATGACACTTGGCTACATTTTCGTTGGCCATGTGGTGTGGTGGGACCCACACACACATGGCCCAATCTTGACCACACACTTGCATAGATCTTGACCCTTGAATCCTCTATAAATACCCCCTTAGTTGAAGACTTATTATCATCCCACACTTAAGCTTTCCAAGGCAAAATATCCCCTCCCTTTAGCTTGTTTTTCGTCCCTCCCCCCACTTGTGTAGAAAATACTCTAAGTATTGTAGTATAATCCCAAATACCTTAGCCTAGTATCTCCAGTTGTATTCCAAAGTTATTTCAATACTAGGAGCCCGGAAATACTACTTTTTCCAATAGTCGCAAAATGAAACCCTAGAAAAATCTTCATAGCTTGGATGAAGTGTTTAGAGAAGTTGTTTAGAAACTTCTAAGGGTCGCTTGGAGCAAGTTGGAGCGTAGGAATTGGAGCTAAACGTTGCTCAGGATCGACTTATAATCTTGGATAATTTTGGGCTTATCGAGGTAATGATCTATGTCCCCCTATTGTAATTGGATATTACATATTGTAGTAGTTTAGAATTGAGTATAAGATTTATTGGAAGGATTATTATAAAGGATTGAACTGTATTTACATTAGAATTTGTATTCTGATGACTTGTGTAGTATTATTGTGAGGCGAATTGAACACGTCAGGTTAGGCGTGTAATCCTTGAGTTGTTGGCTTGGTAGCAGGCCTTGTTAGGGGGAGGTTATTTATGTGATTGCGGGGGGGGAGGTGCTGCCGAATTTTTCCGTAGAATAAGGAACTGTTTAATTAGAATATGCTACGAAGAGAACTAGAAGTTGATAGATATATTGTGGTTATTATAGGTGGATCTTCTACGCGCGGCATACTTGACTTGGCTTGTGGATTAAGCCGAAGAGGTATGTGATTCTTCCTATACTCTTTAGCATGATTGTTGTGAACTATATAGTACGGTAGACGTACGTGTGTGAAATGAATTTTGTTTGTTTAAAACATAAAGTGTTATAATGGCTTTATGGGAAGTTAGTTATAACGACTTTATGAAAATAAAAGAAAGATTTGACTTTGAAAGCTAAACGACTTGATTTTAAAAGATAAGAGACTTGACTTATAAACAACTTGATTTCGGAAAAGGAGAAGTAACTTGATTTAAGTATAGGTTACTTGTTTTGAAAAGAGTAAGTTATTTGGGTTTTAAAGAGTATACTTGATGTTGTTTTAAAAGAAAAGTACTTGATTTTAAAAGTCTTGTAAAGATTTTTACAAAGGTGAAGTAATTTGGTTTGAAAAGAAAACGTGTTTTGATACTACGAGTATTGGTATCGTGTGGCTTTTACATAAAAAGAGGTCTTTTTGAAAGAATGAAAGTATGTAGTATTTCGGGGTTGAAACCCGGATCGTTGATATAAAATGAAAGTACGTTGAACTTGCCTATGCTTGTTGTGATAGCCTTTGTTGTGCAAGTGTTTTGATTACGTACTCTGGTGTCTCTCGGGAGGTAGGCTATCTGATTGATTGTTTGGACATACTGACACGTTGGATGGTCCACGAGTATGCGTCCACTTTGAGTATTATCTGGTTATTTCTTTTGGACATACTGACACGTTGGATAGTCCACGAGTATGCGTCCACTTTGAGTATTATCTTGTTATTTCCTTTGGACATACTGACACGATGGATGGTCCACGGGTATGCGTCCAGTAGGATGGTTTCATGGCCATGCTTATACCGAGGTAAGATGTCGGGGCATGCGGTCATTGTGAGGTTTATGTTATTAGTCCATGGACCGCTAATCCATGAAGCTTGCCGCGGTGACGAGCGATCACGGGCTTGATTTGTACATGTGGTTACAGGCACACTTTAGATACTTGTCCTGGTCATTTCTCGTGTATCGGCAGGCTCTGGTAGATAGCTTAAGATACTTGCCTCGGTCATATCTCGTGAGACGGTAGGCTAGGGTACGCTAGCTTAAGATACTTTTCTCGGCCAGTTGCGTGGCTAGCTTTTGGACTGGTAGTTGGCTTCCGTACCTTGCCCGTGAAGGGATATGACTAGCTTTTGGACTGGTAGTTGGCTATTCTACTTGGCCCGATCGGTTTGATGACGCAGGCAGGATCTAGTGTTCAGGTTCACATATGGGTGTTGTTTTACATCATGTACTGCCGGCAGTGAGGAATGGGTTCCACGGGCATGATTGATATTATGGGCGTGAGACCCATAGTTATGTGTGAGTGATCATTTCGGGGATATGCGTCCCCTTACTTGACATAACTGTTTACTTATCGCAAAATGGTTTTATAAAATGATAAAATGTGATTTCATTACAGTATTTTCAGTTTCACATACTTGGTACCTGTTATCGACCTCGCCCGGGCTGCGTTCATGCCGCAGTAGGTACACGCGATTGTTGATCCTCGCCATAGGATCGCAGATTCAGCGTTAGGAAGCTCTGTTTCTCGGAGGCTTATCTTTTGGTATAGTCCCTGTCATTGTAGGTACTTGTACATTCGTGGTATGGCGGCCCGTCCGTCATAGTTGTTGTTACATTCTTAGAGGTCATGTAATCTTGTTGTGGCGGGGTTGTAAAGGATTTTAAGCTGTTCGGTTTAATATATATGTATATACGTAGAAGGTGGCCGTTTAGTTGCTTTGTTTTCTTATGTTGTCTCTTGTTTCCTGTTTAAATTTTATTTTCGCAGATTATCTCTGATGTTGTTATCACTAGGGTGCCTGGGGTAAGGCACCAGTCGCGGGCCTGAGATCGGGTCATGACAAATACGCACCCTAGCCCGATACCCGAAGCATCACAATAAATCATGTATCCCTCTAACCCCTCAGGAAGAGTAAGAACTGGAGTCGTCGTCAACTTTTCCTTCAGTAACTGGAAGCCCTTCTCACAAGCTTTTGTTCACTGGAACTTAGCTGCTTTCTGAGTCAGCCTAGTCAATGGTGCTGATATCGAAGCAAACTGCTCCACAAACCTATGATAATAACCTGCCAGCCCTAAGAAACTGCCCACCTCCGTCGGAGTAGTAGGTCTCGGCCAAGACTTAACCGCCTCAATTTTTGTCGTATCCACCTGAACACCGTTAGCCCCAATAATGTGCCCCAAGAATGCCACTGAGGTCAACCAAAACTCACACTTGGAGAACTTGGCGAACAACTGTCGGCTCCGGAGGACCCCAAGTACCGTCCTCAAGTGATCTGCATGCTCCTGCTCTGTGCGCGAATAAACCAGAATGTCATCAATGAATACTATAACAAACGTATCCAAAAATGGCTTGAACACTCGGTTCATCAAATCCATAAATACCGCTGGAGCGTTGGTCAAACCGAAAGATATCACCCTGAACTCATAGTGCCCATACCGGGTCCTGAATGCAGTCTTTGGGATATCTGTTCTCTAACTCGCACCTGATGATAACCATACCGCAGGTCTATCTTGGAGAATCACCTCGCACCCTGCAACTGGTCAAACAAATCATCAATCTTGGGGAGGGGGTATCTGTTCTTGATTGTTACCTTATTCAGCTGCCTGTAGTCAACACACATACGCAGCGTCCCATCCTTCTTCTTTACAAACAAAACTGGCGCTCCCCAGGGAGAAACACTAGGCCTGATAAAGCCTTTTTCCAGCAAATCTTTCAGCTGGTCCTTCAACTCTCTCAACTCAGCAGGTGCCTTCCTGTACGGCGGAATAGATATAGGCCGAGTGTCTGGCAACATATTAATACAAAACTCAATCTCCCTCTCAGGAGGGATATCCGGGAGATCGTCTGGAAATACATCTGGAAACTCTCTAACCACGAATCGATCAAGAGATGGCACTCACCGTATCGAATACCCGAACCATATGATAGATGTACCCTTTCTGCACCATCTTCCTAGCCTTTAGGTAGGAAGTAAACCTACCCATCGGCGACGCTGTGTTGCCCTTCCACTCGATAACAGGCTCACCAGGAAACTGGAATCGGACTAACATGTCCCTACAGTCAACTTTGGCATAACAAAAAGCCAACCAGTCCATACCCATAATGACGTCAAAATCTGTCATCTCCAACTCTATCAAGTCTGCAAGGGTCTAACGACTGTAAATAAACACCGGGCAACCTTTGTACACCCGCTCAGATAACACCGAATCACCTACTGGCGTAGCTACCTCAAAAGGCTCTATCGACACCGGCTCTATCCCGATTCTACCAGCAATAAGAGGGGACACATAGGACAAGGTAGAACCTGGATCTATCAAAGAATAAACGTCACAGCATAAAATCAATAATGTACTGCGGACGTCCGAAGCCTCGCGGTCACGGCCGGTGGACATAGCATATATGCGGTTACGAGGACCTGGGCTGGGACCCTACCACGACCCTGCGCGGCGCTGGCCCGTGAACACCACGCCTCGGCGTCGACCACCAAGAGCGAAGATCCAAAGAATCGACCGCCGGTTGAACCATAACACTCCCGCCGCCTAAGGATGGACAATCCTTCTTCAGATGGCCCTGCTGGCCACAAGACTAACAAGCTCCCGAAGCCATACGGCACTCGCCCGGGTGAGATCTACCGCATCGAACACACCGAGATACGGGTGGTCTCGATCGGTGACGGTCTCTGCCTCCCTGAAACCCCAAAGTCCTGGAGCCCTGACCTGCTCCTGAATGACCCGGTTGATCAACCCTCCTGCCAGAAAACCGAGAAGGGGCACTCTGTGCCGGCTGAAATGTGGACCTAGTCTGCTGCTGAGGCTGTCCGCCTCGAAAATTACCCTAGAACCCTGCTGTCCTGGCCCTCTTGGGCTGGCCTGGGTCTGGATGATCCTCTCTCTCTCTATCCTTTATCCCCTGCGCATAAGTCTGCATCCTGGCAATATCCATACCTGGCTGAAGGGCCACTTCCAAGCATGCAGTAATCATATGATGGTCTATCCCCATCACATAGCGATGAACTCTGTCTGCCATGTCAGCCACAATGGTGAGCGCATACCTGGCCAATGAATAAAACTCCAGGTTGTACTATCTGATAGTCCTCTCATTCTGTCTCAATGTCAAGAATCTATCCACGCGGGCTCTCCTCATCTTAGGAGGCAAAAAGTGATCCAGGAAGGCCTCTGTGAACTCATCCCAAACAGCTGGAAGAGCACCCTCACCTCTAGACAGCTCCTATGACTCAAACCAGTTCAACGCAATATCACGTAACCGGTAAGAGGCTAACACAACTGACTCTGTCTCCGAGGCCCTAAGCACCTGCATAGTCCGTCAGAATCGCTGAATAAACTCACGAGGATCCTCGCCGGATCTCGAACCATAGAACTCGGGTGGATGACAACCAGAAAATCCGAATCCGCAATCGGCTCTAGGTTAGCTACACGCTCTGTATGCGCCACTATGCTATCTTGGTTAATAGCCCGACCGCTCTCTGTAATCCTATACTCGGCCGCGAATCGAGGCTCGGTATCGGAACCTCTGGAGCTCTGCGCTCTCGGCTCCTCTATCTTAGGTGTGGTGAACTCGCCGACACGCCACAACCTCGGGCATAGTCCGAGCACGAGTCCTAGTAACCTCTGCGTGCATCGCTAGACTCCTGCCTTTGCCGTGCCTCGGGCTCGCCGCCAGTGGAGGCATAACTGATGCATAAGAATGGGTCAGAGAGGATTCAACCTAATAAGACAGCTCTACTGCACGATCTCAGAGAGAGAAGAATGGAAATCAATCCTAAATATCCGGCAGCCTCCTGATTATAGATGTGGTGCACAACACACCGATAATCAAGACTTTACTAGACACGTTTTGTAGACACTTTCCGAGGACTAACTGCTCTGATACAACTTTTGTCACGATCCGACCCCGGGCCATCGGTGCCTACACAGGCACGCACACGGTATCGTCGGATAATAGCAGCGGAACATACACAACACACATACATACTTAGACAATAAATATCACAGGCTAGCCGATAAGGCCACCTTCCATAAAATATACATAAACCAAAAGTAAAACAGTACATCTCTGTTCTTAAAACTCAATCCACAAATGTGACTACAGACCTCTAAGAATAACAACTGTGGCGGGACAGGGCCCCGCCATACCCCTGAATGTACATAAATCTACAACATCAAGGAAAAACCCGTACCAAAAGACAAGCCTCCGAAGAAATGGAGCTTCTGACACCTGATCAGTGATCCTAAGAATGAGGATCCACCACCTGCTTACCCCTACCTGCGGCATGAACGCAGCCCCCCGAGGAAAGGGGTCGTTACCTGATATGTACCAAGTATGTAAAACTGGAAAATACTGCAATTTACATCATAAGTCTAAAATAAAGCTGGAGACATGTATGATAATCAAATTACAGTACATTGTGTCTTACTAACAATGAGAGTAAACAAGTGTATATTTTACTGCATAAAAATAGGGGGCTCATGATCAAAGTAGGGTCACCCGCCCATAGTATCATTAAGCGATCCTACTCCTGGGACTATTTCACCCGCACAGGCCGTATGGGCCCGCATGAGGTAACTTCCTCGCATAGACTGTATCCGCCCGCATAGGTCGTGTGGACCCGCATGAGGTAACTTCCTCGCATAGGATTGGTCCGCCCCGCATAGGACTATTTCACCCGCATAAGCCCTACGGACTCGCATGAGGTATTCCTCGCATCATGGGTAGCAAATCCACGGAATATGCAAATGCCACATACCCGGGGAATGACCCCGTAATGAACAATGTATATATCCCTAGCACAACCGGCTATCATACATAACATAAGCACTACCGGCTTATCATACATAACACAAGCACTACCGACTTATCATACATAACACAAGCAAGATAAGAAATCTCCTAACTTCTTATTAGTTTTGTTCATAAACACTCTCATTTTAGTTTACTTAAGGCACTAGCATGTCATTATAAAAATCCGGGAATTTAACCCAAAGTACTACGTACTTCTACTCTTTTAAAAGTGACTATTTTTCATATAAAACTTCCAAGATACTAATAACCGTAGTATCAAGTCATATTTACTTTTCAAGACAAGTCACAATACCTTTTAGAAATATATTTATAGGCTTCTAAATCAAGTGAATTCTTTCTTATAAAACCTTAAGCAATTGATACCTTCAAATCAATTTGCCTTTCATTAATTCAAGTCATTTATCATTACTTACATTACTTAGAGTAAACCACTCTTTTTAACTTTCTATAAAGCTATTATAATCAACTTCTCATAAAGCCGTTACACTAGCTTTATACCTTAGGTACTTACATTCTTCTTTATAACCAAGAGACTTAAACTTTCCAAACAAAACAAGTATCTTTCAAAATACTTTAAGTCTCTTAACTTTTAGAAACTAAGATATCCTTAATACTTTTAAACAAGTGAGTTAATCCCCTAACTCAACCAACTTGGACATTCTTAAAATAAGCCAAGGATATCAAAGGGACTAGATTGTCAAAAATCTCAGACGCGTCTCACTATATATATATATACAACTATTCATGCTCAAGGGATAAGAAAGTTCTACATACCTCTTCGGTTCAATCCACTTGCTAAGTCCAATTTCCGTACGTAGTATGTCAACCTATAATGACCATAATACGTCTATTAACTTCTTACTTCAAACGTAGAATATTCTAAGTGCAAAGTCACTAAATTCTACGGAAAATCGGACAACACTTCCTTTGTTTCTACATATTTTTCCACCTTTTTCAAGGCCCGAATTCAATAACCAAACACGCCACATTTAAGGCTCAACAATGTAGTTAACGATATGGGATTACACGCCTACAAGACGTGTAAAATTCCGCCCCACAATTTATATCAAACTAGTCCACATCTGATATCATTTTCGTGATTTGAGGGACAACAATACAAATTTCTTTCCAATTCCTTTTCAATCCAAGTTGTTTAGTATAACATGTTATCAAGCCGCAATCGATTATAACTACTACAATCCTCAAGTAGGTAACATGCGACGATTCTAATTAACGACCAAATTGTATTTCAATTTCAAAAGGCTCACAATGTCATTTCGGATTTAGGCTTCTACAATCCATATCACTTATAAATCTTCAATACATATACTTCATGCTAGTTAAAATGTAAGGCTACAACAATATGTAATCTTATAACACTTAAGAGAACAAGATTGTTACCTTAACGAGCCTTAATCCACTTCAAGATCCGAAGTCGCTCCCTAGCAACTTAGAGCCTCTCCTTGACACTTCAATCCGCCACTTGAGACCCTTAGAATATCACAAACCACTTTCTTTAACTTTCAATCCAAACCCTAGGAAAGTGACTAGGTTTTCACCTTGCGACTAATACGAAAATGATATTTTTCCGGGATCTTTCTATTGAGATACCCTTACAATACCCTTAGGAACCTTGGTTTAAAGTGTGGAGCTTATTGAACAACAAATGATTTTTTTTCTTTTGGAACCCTTAGAACCCGAGAGCACTCTTATGTGTTCTTCAAATTTTCTTGAATTTTTTCTAAGTGTAGAAGCTTGTCTTGCTACTAGTACACATATATAACACTATGAAGGGTCAAGATGAGAACAAATGGGTGGTTTAGATACAATTCAATAAAGCTCATGCCAAGTGGCCCTTTGACTAAGTCAATTATATCAAGCTCCAAGACTTTGCAAGACTTGGTCATCTTAAATTATGGTCAAATGACCATTCTAGCCATGTCCATTTCGTCCAAGACCACAAAGGGGGGTGACACGTGTCGCCCTCCCATTCGTCGCAATATTTCGTTTTCCGACAATTCCATAATTCCGATAAATTTTTACTAATCTCAAATCTTAACATTTTTTGTTCTTACGTACGTTCTTATAAACATGCCCTGGAATTACGGGGTGTAACACATAACATAAGCACTACCGGCTTATCATAAATATCGTAAGCAAGTTAAGAAATTCCCTAACTTCTTATTAGCCTTAATTATTATGCACTCTCATTTTATTTAAACTTAAGGCACTTACATGTCATTAAAAACCCGGGAATTTAACCCAAAGTATTATGTACCTTATCCTTTCAAAAATGACTCTTTCTCGTATAAAACCCCCAAGATACTAACATATGTAGTATCAAGGCTTGTCTACATTTCAAAACAAGTCACTATACTTTTAGAAATACATTTTTAGGCTTCTAAACCAAGTGACTTTCACTTTAAAACTTTTAAGCAATTGATGCCTTTAAATCCAATTGCCCTTCTTCATTTCAAGTCATTTACCTTTTGTTTACCTTACTAGAGTAGACCCTTCTTTTAACTTTCCGTAAAGCCGTTATAACTAAGTTCCCATAAAGCCGTTATAACTCTTTATGTTTTAGATAGTTAAGGCAGTTTCATCTTTTAAAGACAACTGAGTTAATTCTCTAACTCACCCAAACTTAGACATTCTTAGATTAAGGCAATGATGTCAAAATGAACCCGAATTCCTTTAAAACTCGTACGCCCACCGTACTATATATTTGTAAAACTCATGTTACATTCTCTTTTGAAATCAAGCCTCTTAACTTTTGAAATAAATCATGGAAACCATACTTTTTAAATCAAGTCTTTCCTTCCTTTAAGAATCAAGTCCCATAACTTGAAAAATAAAGTCTCTTAACCTTTTAAGAACTCAAGGTTCATAATCTTAAAACTTCATAACATAAACTCTTTAAATTAAGTAACGTATACTTTTCTGAGTTATGAATAGGTTATACTCGTTTATAACGATCTTATTAGAGCAACCATGATCTAGAAAATTAATACAATTTTGTCTTATCTTAGTTTCTATGCAGATGGAGAATTCTACTCATTTTAATATAATTGATTGTCGATACATTTTCTTTTATTAACGCTGCAATGGCTTGTTCGATACTTATTCTCATTCGTGCAGTAAATTAGCAAAGTCAACTCGACTCCAAATACTTCCTAACGACTCTTACCAACATCCCCCATAAGACTTGGTAAGAACATAGGATAACTTAGACATGACTTTTACATAGAGTAAATCAACATACATACCTCTTAACTTCTAAGAGTAGAAGGAATCATGAAATAACACCACATGTATATTCCATACATAGAATCATGCCAAGAGAAGGAAAAGGTTCACATACCTCGCGACGATTATCGACAAGTAGCAAAATGCTCCAAAGTACTTCAACCTTGGTAGCTATTCCATCATTTAAGTAGAATACGCTACTCGTAGTACTTCAACCTAAAATGGTCATAGTACTTCTATCAATATCATAGTTACTTAGTATAAGACTTATACCAAATAATGCCCTCTAATTCTACCGAAATTCGGGCAGCACTTCCTTTGTTTCTACGTACTTTTCCACTTTTTCCAAGACCCGTATTCATCAACCAAAACACCACATTTAAGGCTCAACCAAACAGCTAACCAAAGGGGATTACACGCCTAACTAGACGTGTAAAATTCTGCCCCACAATTCATATATAATAGTCCATTATTATTAAGGCCAATCTCGGCTACAATAATGACAACATATAGTCCTTTTTCCATTCCTTATATCACAAGTTCATTTATCAATTACTACAACATGTAATCTTCAATTACATAGGAAGACAAGAATTATTACCTCAATAAGCCTAAAATATTTTAAGGATCTCGCCCGCTTTAGCTCTTTTCCGCAACTCCTCTTCTTTACGACCCAATCCGCAAGTAATGACCCTTAGAAGCTTCTAACCAACTTATATTCTTGCTTTAATACCAAAATTGAAGAACACCTTAGCATTTGTTTCAAACCCTAACCACGTTTCGTGAAGATTTAGGGAAGGTGGGAGTTCAATCTTGACTAATCCCTTTGTTAATATCCTTCATCTAGTGTGTAAGAACAACACTTGTAAGATTCAACAATCCTTGCCTTTGGTTCTTTGCCAAATCGAAAATGAGAGAGAGAGAGAGAGAGCAAGTATTTGGATGAATTTTTGTGTAGAATGGCCAAGTCTTGCAAGACTTGGCCAAGATATAGGCCTTTTCTTGTTCTACAAGTTGGGAGGGACACTTGTCGCCCTCCCATAGGTCCTTTACAACAAATATCTTCTAATTTTACACCATTTTCGCAGAAAATCCAGCCTCGGCGCCGCGGCCCTGCAGCCGGCGCCGTGGCGCTGCAACTTCAGACAGTTTCAGGGTTTTCGGCGCCATGGCCCTGCATCCGGCGTCGTGGCGCCTGACCCTGTCTTTTATGTCAGCTGATCTTGTAACGTCTATAACTTTCTACTCCGATGACCTATCGACGAGCGGTTTGTTTAGTTGGAAACTAGACTCAATGAAATTCATACTAGGCTTTTGAAACACCTAAAAACTTCCAATATACTAGGAGATATACTGCTCCAAAGTTGACTGAAAATCTGTCTAAAAAATAATTCTGCCAACAATTTTCTTTTTCTTTTTTCCAAATTTGAATCTTATTTCCTTTCATACGTTCTCATCTCATTTTCTTGAAATTACGGGGCGTAACATTCTTCCCCCCTTAGAAATATTCGTCCCCGAATGTTCCTTCGGAGTCAATCTAATAGGTAGCGACATAGTTTCCTTTTACAACCCCTTTATACCAATTTGCCACAACACAATACTTTTCCCACGGTTATCCAAAACTGTAACCTATGGCATGACGACACTGAAGATCTTACCAGTCTCACATCCATCGCCTAATAACATGGGTACACATAACCCCATAATACGTAAAACTATCATTTTACGTGGGGGAAAGAGCTTATCTCCCTTTCATAATCTTGATCATCAAGCGCCACCTTATAGTCGTATAGATTCTCAAAACCTACCAGCGATGTCTTCTGTTTTCCACAGGCAGCACCCATACTTATCTTATTCTTGCCTTGCGCATTTTACTTAAATTATTCGAAATGTCGTGGCCCTGACCGCCACACTAAACCAATTCCAAGTACTTCCAAGGGCACTTAACATAAAATCCTTCAATAATTGTACGTTCTTATCTCCGTCTCTTAACGTTCAAATTCAAATCAAACATTTCAATAAAATAAGTCACATAGACTCCACAATTTCATGTCAAAGAATGAAGGAATAACTTACATATTACTAACACTTCCTTTCCTTCCCTATCGATAACCGGCTCACCGGGAAACTGGAATCGAACCAAGACCACTTTTAACAATTAAATTATAAATATGACAAGCACAATGAACATGAAATATATGAGGAAGTTGTGGTTGTACTTCCGTTTTTAAAAGATCTTCAGCAGCAGTATTATTAGATGCATTATCGAATGATACACAAAATATTTTATTATAAAGATTATATTTTTGGGCATAAGAACAAATAGTTTCGCTTATATATTTTCCAGTATGACTTTGATCCTCGTCATACGCAAAAGCAATAATACGTTTTTCCATTCTAAAATTTTCATCAATCCAATGACAAGTAATTGTTAAATAATCATAACCGTTTAAAGCATGTCCAATGTCTGAAGTAAAACTAACTAGGCATGGAAGGTTAGCAAACAAATATTGCAAAAAAATAACATAATCATTATGAAGTCTAAAAATATCGGCTCTAGTAGTACTACGAGGAACACCTTTAAAAAAAGGATTATATACTCTTTGAATATATGTAATTAAATATGAAGAAGAAGCAAAAGAAAAAGGTAAACAACCTCCGACAATCATTTTTGCTAATTCAATGCGATCCTTTTTTGGATCGTACTTAGCCACCCCCCAGTTAATGGATTAAGTTGTTGTTGACCGGGTTCTAAATCAGAGACAGCATTTCATTGTGTCGTATGATCGTTTTTTATATGTCTACCTATAGTGTCCGTCCCCCCGTCACCACCCCCTGTCTTATGTTTATAAGTTCTCCCACAAATATTACATCTAACTCTATCAGTGCCCACAACTTTATCATAAAAGAGCCACACTTTACTCCTTTTTTTTCTTACTTCTGGTTCTGGTAAAGGAGGTCTACGACTACCACTAGCAGTACCAACATTGACAGAAGGAACACTAGTAGGTGTAGGAGGTTCATTTTCTTCAAGTTCAACAATATTATCTAATTGAACGTTATCATATTCATTATCTTATATTCCAAAATATTCTTGCATTTGACATAATCTATATTTTGATTAGAAGATGAAGAACCTATAGATTTTTTACCCCTTGAACTAGATTTACGGTGTAGTCCCGATAAATTTGCCCTTATCGAAGACATTATAAAATATTTAAATAATCAATAAATAAATATGACAATTTAATAAAATAATTAGAGAATGAAACGAGTGTACCAAACTTAGGGATTCAAAATTCAATTGAAACTCGAAGCTCGAAGTCTTGCGTCTTGCTACTTTGAATTTGAAAACTAATAATAATAATAATAATAACTTGAAAATTGATAATAAAGATAATTAAGAGAGTATGAGAAATTGAGAATAAGAGAATTGAGAGAATTGTTGTGTGATAAAAATGAAAAAAATATAGAGAATTTATAGATTTTTTAAAGGGTAAAAATGTAATTAAAAAAATAATAAACAAAACAAAAAAAATGGTTGAAATGACCGTTGGCACCCCCCAAATAAATATGACAATTTAATAAAATAATTAGAGAATGAAACGAGTGTACCAAACTTAGGGATTCAAAATTCAATTGAAACTTGAAGCTCGAAGTCTTGTGTCTTGCTACTTTGAATTTGAAAATTAATAATAATAATAATAATAACTTGAAAATTGATAATAAAGATAATTAAGAGAGTATGAGAAATTGAGAATAAGAGAATTGAGAGAATTGTTGTGTGATAAAAATGAAAAAAATGTAGAGAATTTATAGATTTTTTAAAGGGTAAAAATGTAATTAAAAAAATAATAAACAAAACAAAAAAAAATGGTTGAAATGACCGTTGACACCCCCCCCCCCACTCTTCCCAACGGTAACATTACCGCTGCCTTTTTAAAAAAAAATTGTATTCTTGAGTTAGGACCAGGTTCGCTAATATGTAACCGGTTTAGTTATCGGGTCTAGCAGTGCAGGCCTTCTGGGTTTTAACATAACGTGCGGGTTGGGGTTGAGGGCGACCAACCCCAATCCGTTAAGCCTTAACGGTCCGGTCGGATCGGATTTTCTCAGGGTCAACGGTCAGGTTACGGTCAACGGGACCGTTAGACAGGTTTACTTTCAACTGCTGAATCTGAATATGTAGCAGCTGGGAGTTGTTTTTCTCAATTAATATGGTTAAGACACATGTTAGACGACTATGATTTTTCAAGTAATATCTTAGTTTTGTATTGTGATAATATGAGTGCTATAAATATTTCAAAAAATCCAGTTCAGCACTCTCGTACAAAACACATTGATATTAGGCATCATTTTTTAAGAGATTTGGTTTAAAAACAACTAGTCCTAATTGAACATATTGACACTCTTCATCAACTAACTGATATTTTTACAAAAACTTTGGATCATGAGAGATTTTCAAATTTGAAAAACTCCTTTGGTCTCTATAATCTCTGAAAAATGCACTATTGGGTGTCGGCTGAAATGTCTCTAACATTTTGGGTGACATTTACCTATGTAATATCAGAATCTGATTCCTGTTACTATTGTAATGGCTTTAATTTTGTGTTCATGCAAGTATGATCCTAAAATAAGAACATGGTTCAAAAGGGATAATGTTCCCTACGATGATCCTAGATGTCATAAAAATGGAGTATCAAAATAAGACAAAGCCTTCTCTAAATTATTTGGTAATTGCACAAATGAGCAAAACTCCTTAAAAATGATATTGTTCCAATACTATAGGAGTATCAAGTGCTAAAACATGAAATTATGAGGATACTAAATAAGTATTCTTATTTTTTATGCGAAAATAAATTTTGTATGTGGTTTATGATTAGATCAATGACACAATGAGAAAATGTTACATTGGTCTGGTGGTTAAACTCATAAAATTACATATAAAACGTGTCTTGATTTATTGCCAAAAACAAAAACAAAAATGTGAGATCATAATACTTGTGTCATCCAAGATGTTGTCAACATTACTGTTGACATTTTCAGATAATGATATTTTGTTGGGATAATGTACATAACTGATTTTCGAAAAATCTATTTCTAGCTTCTCTATTTTTGTGCCTTATTTTATTTTCTTTGGAATTCAAACCTTTCAATGATTAGATCAAATTCCAAATCTTGATGTCTATCTTTTCATGATTTTAGGTGCAAGTATTTGATTTCAATTCAAACACCTAAAACCAAGGATATTTTTTTGCCAAGTGTATAAATTCTTCTTCATTTGTTCATATCTTTTGTCATTTGTTATTTTTTCCGAAAATATATAAAAAAAAAAGGAAAAAGTCACATCAATCTCGATTTTTAATCATCCAAAACCGATGGATTCACCACACTCTTCATCTCTCAAAACCCTCAAAAACCCTAATCCATTAGAATCCTCTTCACCTTACTCCCCAATGGATACAAGTCCAATGTCTTCCAACACCCACGACAACATACCAATGAGTACAAGTCCTCCTATTTGCACTGACATTGTGATCAGCACTATTCAAGAACCCTTAGAAATAAGCTACCCTAGAGATAATGACAATCTCATTGACTTGGACAAAACCCCTGATGTTTCTGTTTTAGGGAAAATAACTAGTACTTCAACTTTTCCAACTAGAATGTCTACCCGAGTGTTCGAGAGAACATCGAATCTGAAGGTGTTTTCAAGAGGTCAAGGTTCGAAACTAATGTTCATGCTTGCTCGAGCAGTGATACAGATGATTTAGACTTCTAAATATCTTCTGAAAACACTGAAGAAGACAAATCTTCAAGATGAGCCACAAATATCTGTTTCTCAACCGGAATCTCCAATCTATGTTCCTCAATGTACATCTACGGAAGAGGAAATTCTTGACGACACTCCGTTGAAGAGGTTCTATCCAAAGAGAGTTCACAAATCCACAAGGTCGAGTGCTGACCCAGATGTTGCCCCAGGTGTCACAACATCCCGGACAACATTCTAACCAACACAGTCTCCGGCCTCCTTCAGCAGAATCAGACTCATAATCTGATCAAGAGGTAACCTTCTTCTCTGATAAATTCTATTATGAAACTAGTTCCAAAAATTGGGACTGGTATAAAAATAGAATCATCAAGTCCGAAAAGGCATTAGACATTGCCTCATGTTCAGAACATGGTTTGGTAGAGTGTTTTTAAGCACAAACATCTCATCGGATCTGACACAAACAAAGGGCCCTATATTGACAATGTAATCATGTTGTTTTATGCCAACTTAGACTCTGTTATTGAAAATCCTAACTCTAAGCAATTTGAGAAAGTATATTTCTGTAACAAAATATATAAACTCACACCTGCTGTTATTAATCAATGTTTGGACCTAAATGATGTGGAGGATGATAAAGTAACAGACCATGCAATGAAAGATAGAGATGAAATTATTAAGTACCTCACAGGAGGTATAATGCAACAATGGATCTCTAGATGCCCAGCCTCAAAATTAACAGCTTTGTTTGCAACTCTACACAAAATTGCTAAACACAATTGGCTTCCTTCTATGAACGAGTCAATTGTAACTTCAGAACAAACACTCTTGTTATACAAAGTAGGTAAAAGATTGAGAGTTGACCTAGGCCAAACAATCTTTACTAAATTGTCAACTTAGCTCAAAGAGAAACCACTTCAATCCTACCTTTTCCCTTTTTAATTTTCAAAGTCCTTACAACGCAGGGCTTTCAACTAAAGAAGAAGGACATATTTGGGAAAAATCCAGAGATGTACATAGTGAACAAGGCAATTTTAAAAAGCAAAGATAGAATCATAGACTTACCCTAGAAACTAGAACAAAGCAGTATTGATGTTGAAAGAAATGCCACAAACATTTCTGGAAACACAGAATCAGTAGAATCTTCATTGACAACAGAATGACTTGTGAATCAAATTGCAAAGATCAATCTTCAAATTTCGGAGGTTGATACTGTTAGAGAAGCTCTGGTTCAAGCAAGAGATCATCTTCTTATGGTGTTTTCTTCCTAAAAAGGGGGAGAGAATTCTAGAGAACAGAGGGAGGATGTTGTTGTTAATGTTGCTGATGAAACTGTTTATTCTTCTTTGAAAGAGACAATGCGGGGAGAAGTATTTGGATGTTGTTGTTGCATCAGCGAGTAAGCGACTGGAAGCTACTACTAATGCTTGACATGCAAGGGATGTGTGACGGTGTGATGTGTTGCTGCAATGTTGGTTACTGATTTGGTTACGTAATTTCTGACTTGGGTTGTATAAGACAATTTGATTACGTAGTTAACGTGGTCACTGTTTTATTTTTTGGGATGTAATGATCTGACAATTATTTTGTGTTTTTGTTTGGATGTTTATGGTTGACTAAGTTGTTAAATATTTCTAATCCTATATAAATGGTATATATATGTGTGTTTATATACCATCACAGATTGAGGGGGAGCATTAACATTGTTGTAGGTCACTCACGCTAAATAGATTATGTTTTGTGAAGAAATGCAAAAAGGGGGAGAATGTTAATGCTGGGTTTGGTGTTGTCACATTTTACCCAACATATCATTTTCATTACTAAGTTAAAATCAGAAAATGTTATAACAAATGTTATGACATTCAGATCAACATTCTGATAGCAGTTTTACCTTACTTCACGGACTGAAGCTGATCTCGTGGGATTTTTACCATGATAGCAAAGTGACATGGCAGGAAACTTTGGAGTTGATTATAAACGTGGGAAGACCAAGTCCAAGTAGTTGCTAAACTTGGGGAACAAGTCCAAGAGGTTGGAGGAACTTGCTCCACATTCTTCTTCATAAACCCTATCAAGTTGTCCACCTTTAGCTCAATCTCTACAACGATTGATTGAGCATTTCAAGGAAGACCCTCTACTATAAATAGAGAGGCTACATCAAGGAATAAATATCCAGAAAAATCAAAAGAAAATATCAAGAGAGTTCTCCGATATGAAGATCAGAAAACTGGATCACAACTATTTCCTGAGTGTTTCGACGACATTTTGTCCAACATTATAATTGTTCCTTGGATTCTAGATTTGTTCTTTATTGAAGTAATTTTAATGAGTTGTTTTCTATATCTATTTAGGTAGATTTTTCAGGCATAAGTCATCTGCGACTTAACCTTTTTATTCCTTTTGTATTATCTTGTAATATTGTAAAAGAAGAAATATATTCAATGTATATATATATATATATATATATATATTATACTTTCGGTCATTGACCATCATTGGTTATATCAAATATAACCTATATAAATATAAACTTCTGTGTTCTTTATTATTTCCGCTGCATTTTACTCTTCAAAGGTTTTTCTTTCTGTTTTTATCTAAGTGTCGTCACTTGTGTCAGACGACATATTAACGACATTTTAATTTGTTTCAGCATACAAGTTATTTTACTTTCGTTCTGCTGTTTAATTGTTCCATAGTATTACCCCCCGGGACCCAACAATTTTAATTACAATTTGATTATTATTATACAATTGTTGTGTTTAATCGAAGATATTAGATTGGTAATAACAATATGTGTACGGAGAAGAAGTCATCATGTGTTCGAAGAAATTGGGTCAATAATCCCCAAATTATGATATTCGAAACTTAATGACGTGATTAATTCGGGTATTTACTGGTAGGTTCACTAAGGAGAGTTGTTTTTTACGGATAATTATATAATTTTCATTTTATTGTACTAAAGTCACTAAATTAACTGTTACAACGCTTCATTTTACCTAAATATCATGAAAGTCACTAAATTTTTTATTATGATAATTTACAGTAATTACCAAATCACTAAATTATTTCTTGTAAACCCAAAAACTACTCAATTTTGTGCAATTATCACATAAAGCTATCAGGAGGGGGAAAAGAGACATGTTAGGTTATATGATATTTCAGCAAGACTGAATGACTCTTTTTTACTTGCATGAGTTTGCTGTTACAAAAGAGTAGTTTAGAAATGTACTTGTTGAGGTAAAGTTTGAATGATTATTTTGTTAGTAAAATATATTTTATTGACTTTTTGTAATTTTATATCATAGTAGAGTAGAGTGATATATGTTATTAAAATATTTTAATAATTTTGTTGCAATAAAATAAAAAATGAGTAACCAAATTAAACTACTCCGTATTCTCTATCAGTACTTCATTCCTGCGACTCGAATATGAAATGTTTAACCCGCATGGGTGTAGCTCAGTTGGTTCCAGGGTGGCAGATTGCTCCCAAGAATATGAAATGTTTTATTAAAAATAAAGAAATTCCAACCATTTCATCCTACCCTTCTATGATAATTGGAGATGCAATATTTTGCTGAATGCTAAATTGCTACATTTTCCTTATCCAAGTGACGGACATTATCATATGCCAAGAAATTGATACATCGTAATATCTTTGACAAGATAAGTTAGTCTCATTGAAGAATGGTCAAAAATGCATACCAAATTAGAGAATTAGATTTAACTATAAGTTCCTAATTATCTTATTTTCTATTTAAATGTGGGATATTGTTAGGAGTTTGAATAGAAAATGTGGGATATTGTTGGAACTTTGTGGGATTTCTCCCACATCAAAGAAGTAATAAGTGTAAGGAAATACCCATATGATTCATTAGCTCAGTTGGCTAGTGGCTGAGCTATTACGAGGTAGATCGCGAATTTGAAACCCGCCTGAGACAAGTAGAATATATATGTATTAGTCAAAAGATGGGCCTTGGGCTCTATTTGATTAAATCCGAATTAATTTTTGGATATTAATAATATTATTATTTGAATTTTAATCGGATAAAATCAAAAGGTGTAACTGTTCGAGACAGTTACAAACGCTAGAATGGAAAAAGTTATGTCTGTTCAAATTTGACTGTTATATAAAGGATGTTCACTTGGTTGGGTATTACACATCATTCATCTATCGCTTTTTCTTCTTCCCTGAAATCTATTTCTGGAAAAATCATAAATAAATTCGCCAGGGTCAAGTTCTTGCACCAGATAGTTGTATCTTCAAGATAGATGTCTGAAACTACATCATAAGTGGGGGCGAATTTATGTCTTAGGTCACTGTAAAGCAGACCTCTATCTGTTCAAGTTAGTTTTGGTTTTCCCATTGCAGTATATTTTGTTGTTAATTTTAATTATAATTTAATTATTATTATATAATTATTATGTTTAATCAAAAATATTAGATTAGTAATAACACTCCTCAGTCAACTTATATAATAATCTCAACTTCATCTCTAATTGAGGTCACATTTGTACAACAATGAGCTATCATGTTAATTATAGTACATGGAAGGAAGGATAAACCATCTACTCCATGTAACAATATTTTACATTGATATGAACATGTAGGGTTGAGCCAAACCATTGGTGGTTGTTAAGAGTTTTACATCGGATATGAAATGAAAATATAGACTTCTTATATGGACATGGATAATCCTCAACCCTACAAGCTAGCTTTTAGGGTTGAGTTAGGCCTAAGATCCATTCTTTACATGATATCAGAGTCATACTCATTCCAACTCTTTGTTCACCGATGTTGGGCCCCAAATTATATTATTCACGCTTCAGTTAACAAGGTGTAGGCGTGCGGGGTGTTAAGAGTCTACATCGGATATGGAATGAAAACATGTACTTCTTATATGGACATGGACAATCCTCACCCTACAAGCTAGTTTTTGAGGTTGAATTAGGCCCAAAATCTATTGTTCTGACTTTTGTAAAAACAAAACTCTTTTACGTGGTGAACAGACTTATGATGGCGGTTGGTGAAGGGAAATGGGTCGACGGATGGAGTGAATGTGGGAGTAGTAGGTTAATAGAGAGAGATAAGGATTAGTGTTAGATGGTAGAGAGAAATAAATATATTAGCCTAAAATTAAGGGTTTTCCTACGTTGCTACTTTGGTAAAGTATTGTTATATTGGGTGATTAGTTGAAAAGTATCTATAAAACTGGGTAATGGGGTCCTTTTTCGTTTGTGAGCACAAACTTTTCTTTATAAGACTCTTTTAAATATGAGATTTTTACTTGTATATATAGCCGCCCATTAAAATAATAGCTAGCAAATGTATAATTTCATATATTGATGTATGATATACATACAATATACATATCTTAGGCATAATTAGTATATATTTGTTAGATACTCAGCTATCGATTGCAATTATTTAGGTCAAGCAACTAAACATGTTAAAAACCTTTTAACTATAGGCTGGCCATACTAGTCTGTCAAATTTAATAGCCTGCGAGTGCTTGGATGACATGGGTCAGCCCGTTTAAACAGTTCTAAATATTAAGGAAGCAAGAAGCCAAGAACAAGAACAATTTCTTATTACACAAGGATTGATATGCAAGTTCATAAAATATTACACTAAACAAGTAATAATAACTTATAAGATGAGTGAATGCTCATTTGATTAATTAGGAAATGGAACAAAACAATTTCCTTGTAAATAATTATCACTTAAAGGAGAAAAATAATCCAAAAAATGTCAGAATAACTACTTTTGCAACCAACAGAGAGTAATTCAATAGACTGTAAATTTATTGTGATAAAATAAAATAGTTTGACAAAAAATAATCAAATAATACCTATGAAGCAAATGAATGATATATATGATTGAAAAATTAACAACTCTCTCAAAAACTATACTATATATACCCAAAAAATAATTCACTATACAGAAATAAGGAGGAAAAAGATGAATTTATAAGATTGTTCTTGGGATGAAATTAGTTTTTTATTCATGGTGTTCATCTTAATAACAAAAGTTGATACATGTAAGTCACCTTTTGTAATTTTTTTATTTTTCATTCGGTATTTGATATTAATAACCGTCTCTCTGTCACAAAGGGTAAAGTTTGCACACTCACCATCCTCTTCAGACCCCACGTGTAGAATTACAACGAATATGTTGTTGTTGTTGCATTCAGTATTTGATATAATATTGGATCCCATATTAATTTGAATCTGCATCGCGTAAGACTCATTTAAGAAAAAACTTAAATTTCTGATTAAGAGTGAAAAGATCTTATCCATTCCACCACAACACTTTCACATCATCAAACTCACCTTATCAAATGTACTTATCTGTTATCTCTGTCTAATTATGCAAAAATCTAGTATTAGTTACTCACTGTCAGATTAACTTAGATGTACATTAAATAGGCTCACTAAGAGGTTGAAAACTAAGCTCCCAACCAAGAAATTGTTTATTTTCAGAGCTTAAAGTCAAGAACTCTTCTTTGGCTCTCCATCCGTTCTAGGGGTGGCCAGTGGGTCTGGTCGGGACGGGTCTAGGAGGGATGGGGCGGGATCAGGGAGGGGAAGGGGCTTTCAAACTATATGATCCTCGTCACCAGTCAGCTAATACTTCTAGTTGTCCTCCTACGGACCTTTGCCTTCCCTCCGTTTTCACAATAAGAAGAAAAAGCAGAATTTTTCCTGAATATGAATATAAACTACGACAAGGAAAATCAATTCTTAGAAAGACAAACATTGGATTGTTTTTGTGTAACATATCCCTTTATTCTTTGTCTATTGACTGAGTTCCCCTTTTTAGTTTGCCCTTTCTAATATGTGAGATGTGGGGATGAAGCTCTGAAGCAGGAGCTAGCCTTCAAAGGCGGGTGGAACTTCACTTTTTTTTAGGCAGTTTGCTTCTTCCTTTCCTTCCTTATAGTAAAGCAAGTGGTGAACCACTCCTCTCTTTCTAATGGTCAAGAGAGTTCTTTGGAGCGCCTCTCTTACAATGCTAAGAGTGGCTTTTCGCTCCTTTACTTAGCAATAACGACATGTCCGGCTCTTGCTTCGCTCCTTTCAATGAGAATAGTGAAAGCTTTGACTCTCTCACATTCGTTCGAGCGGCAAAGACCTTAAACGCGCCTCTCTTCTGATCGAGTTGCTCCGCTCCTCTTTCTTTGGGATCGGTAGGCGGGCTGTGGCGGTCAAGCAGGGCGAGACCGAGTCGTCCGATTCCGATCCGTCGGGCGGGATGGGCGTTTTTGCACTTAATAACATATATATATATAAACAACTCAATAATTGAACAAGAGTGTAATAAAAATATCTCAATGATGTTTTTGTGCCTCTTATATTATTTAATAGAAATATAATTTTTTTCTAATACAGTATACAAATACAATTTTCAAAATTTACAACTTTGTAGTGTCGTTCAAAAATTGCAAATAACATAGTAAAATTGCAATTAAAGAAATTACATTTTAAAAAAACCTGTTCTATTTTTCTTATAATTTCATTTGGTTCTTCGGTTGGAATTGGTATATCTTGATCAAATTGCTCTACGTCGCTACTCATACCTTCAGATAAGATGTTGTTGTAGTTTTCGTTTTCTTCTTCATTGATCTCCTGTTGACTGCACCTTCTCCGCTCCGCTCGTATCAAATCTCTGAATAATATTACAATCTTCAAATCGTCTCCGACTAATGAGTGTTTGTGCTCTCCTATTTGAAATCTGCCGACAGAAAAGCGCTTTCAAATGTTGTTGATGGTGCTTGAATGTTCAAAACATCTCGGGCCATCATTGAAAGTGTCGAAAATGTCTTCTCATTCTCCCTGTAGTATTTCAGCAAGTCTTCATGTCCTTCTTCGTTGACAATTGTTTGGTACGGTAAAGCACCCTGCAAAACAAAAACATCAAACTCGCTAATTTGGTTAGTAGTGTTAGCACCACACATTTTATTTCTGAGGCTTTCAATACTAGCCGCATAAACAACATGTCTTTTTTGAGGTTGTGTTGAAGAAGAAGATGGTACGGAAGCTGGTTGGTTGCTAGCACTTTCTTGTTGGTAATACTTATATATTTTTTTGCATTCATCTTATATACTAGACAACACTTCTTCTTTAGTTTGTTCAATAGGTGGTGAATCATTTGAATTTTTGGGAGTTGGAGGTGGTAGTACTGTTATACAATCATAAATAGTTTCAATAAGTGATTTACATCCGTCTATCTTAATAGACAGATGTAATACAATACTAATAATATAAATAGTGGGAATAGAAATAAAATATATTTTTTTATTTTGATAAACACTTTTTAATAGCTGTCTTATAAGTTGGTTTAGCCATATATTCATTCATTAAGTAATAAAAATATGAGAGCTATATAAAACAACATAGTTGAAATAGTAAGATAATATATATCGGAAAATTATTTTGTTGCTTGATAAAATTTCTCTAAAAATACAATAAGTTCTGTAATTTTATCCCAATCGCTATCTATAATCATATAAGCTAGATTTTGATTATGGGCGTTAAAAAATAAAGTTATAGGTCTTCTATAGTCATAAGAAACAATTAGTTGTTGTTACAAAGAATTCCACCTAGTAGGTACTTCTTCGAGAATTTTTGTATAAGGTAATTCGCAATCATGACAAGTTTTTTTATATTCCTTTTTTCATTGTATTCTATTACAACAACAACAACAACAACAACAACAACAACAACAACAACATACCCAGTAAAATCTCATCACGTGGGGTCTGGGGAGGGTAGAGTGTAGACAGACTTTACCTCTACCTTGGTAGGTAGAGCGGCTGTTTTCGGGAGACCCTCGGCTCAAGACCTGCGTAATCACCATCAAAGCAAACGTTTCCGGGAGACCCTCGTTTCATTGTATTCTATTATTTTAAAAAATATAGTGTATAGCAAATTGTATTTTTTCAAGAATGTCTGTAAAAAGTGATAGACAATCTTTTACAACTAAATTATATATATGGTACGCACATCTTATATGAAAATGATCTGGAAAATATGGAGTTAAACTATTAATAGCATAATTATTAGAAGAAGTGTTATCTAATGTAATAGTCATAATTTTATTAGTTATGCCATAATAATGACAAACAAAATAAATATTTTCTGCAATAAAATTACCAGTGTGTCTATCATCTATATATATATACGCTAAAATATTTTTTTGCATAGACCATTTATAATCTATACAATGACAGATTGTCGTTAAATAATCATGATCGTTAGTACTACGGCCTATATCAGAAGTAATAGATACTTTGTCAGGAAAATGATATAATGAATAACGTAAATATTGTTGATATTCGTGTGAAAATTTAAATACATCTCTTTTAACAATTTGATCTAGGAAAATCTTTATAAGCAGGATTATACATTTCTCTAATGTAATGAATAAAACCATGAGATTCATGAAATGAAAAAGGTAAACCCTTCACAACAACTAATTTTGCTAGTGTTTTTCTATCTCTATGTTTATCGTATTTAGGGCCTACAATTTCCCCTGTCACATGGTTAATTTGACCCTGTACTTGGTTCGGGAAAGCATGTGAACCTTGTCCCGAAGGAGAGGACGCTTGCGCACCCTTTTTTTAGCATCGTATTGGGCTACCTAGTTGGGTGTCTTTTTTTAATGTGTCTCATTAAACCCCCCCCCCCTGTAACGACCCGTTTGGTCGTTTAGCACTTTAAAACTACGAAGAGGGTATGGGACTATAGGGTATTTAATTATATAATTTTAATATATGAAATATGCATGAAATTAGTTAAGTGAGTAAGTGAGCCAAGCCAACTACCCTTTTTCACTAGGAACGTTATTTACAAAAGAAAAGGGGGAGGAGAACGAACGCAGCCTAGCAGAAACAAAGAGAAAAAAAAAGGAAACCCTAGTAGCTAGAAGGGGAGAAGGACGACAGCAACTAAGGGACGAAGAAAATACCTTCCTGGCCGATAGCTTCCTGTTTTTCGTCGTTTAATCCACCGGGGAAGAAGCAGCCCTGAACATCACCGCACTACACAAAATTAAGAGTCAAATTCAGAGATTCTACGCAAAGGGAAGATATTAGTTTGATTGTTCGTGGCACCCGCTCGGCATTGGGGTAGGTTATGATTTACTTTAGTTAGACTTTGATTAGAAAATCATATGTAGATGTAGGAAGTGACAGGGATAGCATGATAGGCCTTCAGGCATGAAGCGTCGACACCGCGGTGCCATTTTGCAGCACCGCGGTGCCGAATGTTCAGAGGGGCTACAGGAGTTTAGAAACCGCGGTGCCATCCTGCAGGACCGCAGTGCCGAATGGGCTTGTCGCTATATGTGTTATTTTTCTGTGATTTTCACCTGATTGTACCTCCGTCGCATACTATCTCACCCGTCGCGTGAAAAAGGGAATTGTAATATTGAAAATTGAACATAGGACAATGATATGACTTGTACTTGTCGATTTTATATTAGTAATATGTGTTGAGACCGATATCATGCCTGACATATTTTTCATATTATTTTTGTGATGATGGTGAGGAAAGTGATTGAGGGACTCCGAGGTTTTTGTCGGAGATTGAGAGGGGTTGATAGCCTCCGAGGTCTTTGCCGGAGAATGAGAGGGATTGATAGCCTCCGAGGTTTATGCCGGAGAGCACGAGTGGTATATGGACTTCGTGGGTCCCCCATGTGTCATGGCTTTGAGGTACTGCCCTTAGCATGTGTGTACAAGAGTGGAGTGAGAGAGATGACTATTGCATTGCACTGCATTCATCCACTCGTTTATTTGACTGATCATTTGGTGAATTATATCTGTCTTGGTTGATTTATGATTTCTTACACTTTACTTGTACATGATACGTGACCATACCTGTTTGCTCTATGTGCTACTTGTTGGTTTCAACTTTTTCATGTGTTATCTAATCATTGTCGGCTTATGATGCTTACCGGTACAAGTGTTGTACTGATACTACTCTTGTTGCACTTTTGTTGAGTGCAGAGTACGATCCAAGTTCCAGTTTTACGCCCCGTGGATGATCCGCGAGGGTGACATCTTTCAGTCATTCAGGGTGAGCTACTTGGTCATTTGTGGCCTCTGAAGGGCCTCTTAGTTAATTCTATTTCCTCTTGTTATTTGACAGACATTATGTAGCCTTCGGGTATTTTTCAGACTTCTATTCCAGATCATGTTTAGTGCTCTTGTACCCATTTGACCAGATTTTGGAGATTATCGTGACATTTCTAGTGATGATAAGTATTCAAGACTTGAGAACTTCTTCTTCTTTATTTTTTTCCACTTATTTAACTTGTTATTGAGAATGTGGTTCGCCTACTCAGAAATGTGTAGGTGTCATCACGACTCGTGAATTGGGTCGTGATAAAGTTGGTATCAGAGCTTTTAGGTTAATCGGTCTAATGAGTACAAGAGCAATGTTTAGTAGAGTCTTGCGGATTGGTACGTAGACGTCCGTACCCATCCTCGAGAGGCTATAAGACATTTAGTAAACACTCCACTTCTTTTCTCTTTTCGTGCTAGTTCAATCCGATTGGTATCTGGTTCATTCTTTTCGTGCGAAATTATTCAGATTGGTATCTTAAAAACATTTCTATCTTCTCTCACAGATGGTAAGGACGCGATCGGTGTCTTGGAGGCGAGCTCGCACTGCACACTGCGTTGCCCAGCGGTTGTCAGTGGGTGGTAGGCGAGCGAGGGGCGTGGCGAGAGCAAGGCCGTGCAGCTATTCCGGATAGGAATTGTTACACCTCGTGAGTTTAAGACGTAATTAAGAACGTCATTAAGGATTAAGATTCAATTTTCAAACTTAAGTATATTTTTACATGCTAATACAGATTAATTGTTGGTAATGACGTATGTGTGTGGAAATTTCTTTAATAATAATTGGACGTATATATATACATGTATCCCGTCATGGAGATTGTAACGTATATAAGATACGACGATAAGATTTTAAGACGACGAGTGACGAGATTAATAGACATGGGATTAAGATTTATTACTTGGGAGTTGTTTTTAGCTAAGAGGACATTTAAGGGACCCAAGTGTAGGTTTTAAGAAAAAAAATTCAGAAGTTGGGGATTTAATTACAAGGCATTGAACAAAACCCTTCTATTCTAATCTCACTCCATTTTCTTAACACCCAAATTTCATCTTCTCCTCTCTCAATCCCAATCCGAAATTTCACCATTCTTAGCAAGAATTGAAGTCATTATTATCATCTTCTTCTAGATTAATTCATCACAATTAGAAGTCAATATTGTTTTTTCCCAGGACAGTGAAGAAATCGTTATTTCTGGGCAGAATTTCGAGGTCCAAATTCTCAGTTTTTAGATAAGATTTTGGGAAGAAAAACGTGTATAAATGTTGGTTTAACATTGTAGAATGGTTGCATGTTAATTTGGAGTGGAAAGAAATGAGAAATTGGAGAGAAATCGACGCAGCAGTGTGCTGATTTCGGGACTGTTGGGCAGATTTTTATTCAAATTTGGAGAATTATATATCCTAGTATATTAAGAGTTTTTAGGTTTTTCAAAAGCCTAAAATAAATTTCGCCGAGTCTAGTTTCCAACGCAACAAACCGCTCGTCGATAGGACATCGGAGTAGAGAGTTATGGACGTTACAAGTTCAGCTGACAAAAATAGTGAAAAAACGCTGCTACTGGGGCAGAATTTTAGCCCACGAAATTTCAAGTTTTGGACGAATTTTTGAAAGATAAAACGTGTAAGGATGATGGGTTAACATTATAGATTGGGTGCATGTTAATTTGGAGTTGAAAAAGTGTCAAAATTGAAGCTAAAAATCGATGGAACCGTAGCACCGAAACCTGGACTGTTTTGGCTCAAAAACTAAGGTAAAATTCTTTCTTTCAATTGAATGATTGAAGTGCATGTTGTATAATTAAGGAATTGAAATGGGTGTTAGTAAAAACTAGGGATTAAAGATAATGCATGTGATAGTTGTGGATGTTGAACCGGAAATGGACTATTTTTGGAAATATGTTGTTTTGTAAATTTCATTACCAATTGCGTGCTAAAAAATGGAATAACTTGTGAAGATTTATAAGGTGTTCATTAAATAGAATTGTGGGAAGGATAAGTTGGATTGTTAATTAAGGAAAGAGGAAAGTGGTTACATGTTGATGGCCTAAAATCCATGGAAAAGTTTCGGACATTATGTGACCTTTACGAGCTGATTTGGTGCACTTTAATTGTTATTATTATTAATAGTGTTGTCACTAATTGTATGTTAAGAATTGAAAGAAACATTGATACTTGATATTGTAATTAGTTATATAAGGTGACGCGAGACGAAATGGAATTAAGAAACCAAGAAAGGAATTATGAAATCTTTTAGGCATTGTTATAACATTTTAAGTATTGAATGAATATGGTAAATAGGTGCGACAATCGCCTTGATGGTTTAAGTTGTTGTCTTTCATAAGTAACGAGGAAGGAGGTTGTATGATGGCGGATATGCAATTTATGGAGCCTAATTAGATGAAATATTGAAATGATTTGGATTGTTGATTTGATTTGAATTGTTGGTTGACTTGGATTGTTGGTAAATTATGGATACGCACATAAACAAAGGAAGTGCTGCCCGAATTTTTATAGAATAAGAGAGTCGTCTTTCAATTTAACCTACGTTAGGAATCATAGAATTGACAGACCTATTGCTAGTATTATAGGTTGAAGTATTAGACGGGACATATTCTAATAGTGAGTTGGTCAGCTCAACTATAAGGTATGTGAGACTATCCTTTCCTTCTTTGGCATGATGTTGTGAAAATCTTTCTTCTTTCTTCTGGCATGATTCTAATGAAAGTACGACGGACGTACGTGATTCCTTCAAAGTCTAGTTTTAATAAAAGGATATATGATATGAAAAGTGTTTTGACTTCCCAAAAGATGTTTTAAAATAATTCAGGAGATCGTGCCTTGATTTTCTAAAAGGATAGTTCATTTTACTTATTCCATTGAGTCTTATATGATGATTTAAAAAGGCATATGATTATTTCATTTAGTCTTACATGATGATTTGAAATGCACATGATTATTACATGGAGTCTCAGATGATGATTTGTATTGCATATGGTTTCTCATGATATTCTACTTGTGTAAGTTGTGATTGTATGTTATGAGGACCGAGTCCCAGAATGGGCCGGGTAGCTATATTCACGGAAAATGAGGACCGAGTCCCAGAATGGGCCGGGTAGTTATATGTACGCAGTATGAGGACCGAGTCCCAGAATGGGCCGGGTAGTTATATGTATAAAGCATGAGGACCGAGTCCCAGAATGGGCCGGGTAGTTATATGTATAAAGCATGAGGACCGAGTCCCAGGATGGGCCGGGTAGTTATATGTACGGAGATGATCTTGATTATGATGATTGTTAGACATGCATGACTTTCTTTTCATATGGTACAGTTGCATTAGTATCTCTGCTTTTTCATATATGTTTCATGTATCTTACGGCGATTCTGATCCTCCTTCTGATGAGTTCATGTTTTACATACTCGGTACATTATTTCTGTCACGACCCGACCACGGACCCGTGACTGGTGCCTTACCCCGGGCACCCTTGTGATACAACATCAGAGAAAACCAGCGGAAAATAAACTCACAACAAGAACCCATGTAGAATATAAGTAGGCTAACCCAAAATGACTACCTCTAAATATAATCAAAACTGAACAGTTACATCCTTAACAACCCCAGTTATAACAAGACTACAGACCTCTAAGAATGAGTAATCACTATGGGACGGGGCCGTCATACCTGAATGTACAAATATCTACAACACCGGGGAGAACTGTACCAAAAGTCGAGCTTAGGAGAAATGGAGCTTCGACACACAGGCAAGATCCTAAGAATGAGGATCCACCACCGCTTTACCACCTGCGACATGAACGGCCCAGGAAGGGGGTCAGTACATAATATGTACCAAGTATGTAAAACTGGAAAATACTGTAATAATATCATAAGTCTAAAATAAGCTGGAGTCATGGAGGAAAATCAAAATACAGTACACTGTGCCTTACTAACAATGAGAGTATCAAGTATAAACTTTACTGCATAAAAATAGGAGGCTCATGATCAAAACAGGGTCTCTCGCCCGTAGTATCATTAGCGATCCTACTCGCGGGACTATTTCACCGCGTAGGTCCTGTGGACCCGCGTAAGGTCATCACCTCGCGTGGGACTATTTCACCCGCATGGGACAATTTCACCGCGTGAGGTCATCCGCCTCGCATGAGACTATTTCACCGCGTGGGACTATTTCACCGCGTGGACCGGTGGGCCCGTGAGTACAAGCGTCTTTTCGCGTCATGGGTAGCAAATACATGGCATAAATAGTAATAATAATAATAATAATACATAAATCAGCACAACCGGCTATCATACATAACATAAGCGCTACCGGCTTATCACAACGTAAGCAAGTTAAGAATATCTCCTAACTTCTTAATATCATTTCTAGTACATCCTCTCATTTTAGTTACTTAAGGCACTACATGTCATTTTAAAAGAAAAATCCAGGAATTTAACCCAAGTACCACGTTCCTTAAACCTTTTAAGAAAATGACTCTTTTTTATGTAAAACTCTCAAGATACTAATAACCGTAGTATCAAGTCATGAAAACTTTTCAAACAAGTCACGTTTATCTTTAAAAATACAATAGGCTTCTAAATCAAGTGACTTCATTTCTTTAAACCTTAGGCAATTAATGTCTTTCACAAATTCAAACCATTTATCTGTACTTGTTTTACTTGGAGTAAACCTTTCTTTGTTAACCTTCCATAAAGCCAATACAACCAACTTTCCATAAAGTCGTTATATTACCATTATACACTAGTTAAACACATCTCCCTATATCCAAGGGACTTATACTTTTAAACGAAACAAGTATCATATACTTCAAACACTCAAAGTCCCTTAACTTTAAGACTTAAAACATCATTAAAACAAGTAAGGGATACCAAAGCCTTTGTACGTCTACCGTACTACATAGATACAATTATTCATGCTCAAGAGGTAGAAGAGTTCCACATACCTCTTCGGGTCAATCCACTTGCCAAGTTCAAACTATCGCATGTAATACGTCAACCTATAATGACCATAATACGTTCATTAACCTCTAGTTTCAATGTAGAATTTTCCAAGTTCAAAGTTACTAATTTCTATGGAAAATCGGGCAGCATTTCCTTTGTTTCTACATACTTTTGCCACCTTTTTTTCAAGGCCGAATTCCACATCCAAACGCCACATTTAAGGCCCAACACTCTAATCAACACAAAGAGGATTACACACCTAAACTTGGATGTGTAAAATTCTGCCCCACAATGTACACCAACTAACTTAACAAGTTTAAGGTAGTGTCTAGGCTATAACATGCTTACATAACCTTCTTATCCAATTCTTTCATATCCAAACCATATTTCAATAAATGCAATTCATCTAAGAGCAATATTTACCACTACAAGATCTTTCTTCTTCACATGCAACACCAAAAACTAGCTACAAGAGAAGAATTGTTACCTTAGAGCTTTTAGCCAAATTATTCCAACAAGTTTGCTATCCTCCTTTCCAAAAACACCACCACAATACTCTTACAAGCTAGCCAACAAGCTTCCTTCTTGCCACACTTTTTTCAGATTTTCCTCAAGCTTAGATTTCCTCTTGAAATTCTAGAGAGAAGGGAGAGCTTTTAGCCTTAGAGAGAGAGATGAATTTGAAGAATGACCAAGTCTTCAAGACTTGGTCAATAAGTAGTGCATGCGAAATCAGATGGGGGGGACACTTGTCACCCTCCCATGGCCTTTTTTAAAACAAAACAGTTCAGATTTTTCCACTCAACTTCGCAGAACCCGCCTCGGCGCCGCGGCCCTGCAGCCGGCGCCGCGGCGCTGAAACCTCTGCCAGCCCTCAGAACTTCCCGGCGCCGCGGCGCTGCAACTTCAGAGAACACTCAGCTCTTCTGGCGCCACGGCCCTGCATCCGGCGCCGCGGCCCTGTGGCTCCTGACCTAAACATATTTATGTCCGACTGCGCACCGAACTTGCAACTTCCATAACTTTCTACTCTGATGTCCTATCGACGAACGGTTGGTTGCGTTGGAAACTAAACTCAACGAACTACGCATCAGGCCTTTGAAACACCTAGGAACTCTCAATGTAACGGGTCATAACCCGCCTCAAAGTTGACAAAAACCCGTCCAAAACCATCCGTCAACCCATCTTTCTAAAAAATTTAAGTCTTAACCCCTCGTACGCTCTCATGCGCATGGCCAGAACTACGGGGTATAACATTCTCCCCCCCCCCCTTAGAAACATTCGTCCCGAATGTTCCTTCTAGGCTTACTCAAATCACGATATCGTCATAGACCCTCTTAACTATTTCTCTTGCAAATAAAACACTCCACATAGCCACAACATTACTCAAGCATAATTGCCAAATTAAAACTAACAAGCAGGAAAGTGGGTTATCTGGAGGTATAGGGAATAAGTGAGGATACTTTTTCATCATGTCATCCTCTGCTTCCCACGTCATCTCTTCCCTGTTCTCGTTCCGCCATAAGACTTTGACGGAAGCCACATCCTTTGTCCGAAGTCGCCTAACCTGACGATCGAGTATCGCTATGGGACTCTCCTCATACGATAACCCCTCTGTCACCTGGACATCACGAATCGGGTGCACTCTAGATGGATCTCCAATACACTTCCGCAATATAGACACATGAAAAACTGGATGTACTGCCTCCAGATCGGACGGCAGATCCAACTCATAGGCAACCTTGCCTACCCTACGGACAATCTGATAAGGCCCAATGTACCTTGGGCTGAGTTTCCCTTTCTTCCCAAATCTCATCACGCCCTTCATGGGTGACACCTTCAGAAAGACCCAATCATCTACCTCAAACTCTAAGTGTCGACGCCGATGATCTGCATACGACTTCTGTCGACTCTGAGCTGACAATAACCGCTCCTGGATAAGCTTTACCTTATCCACTGCCTGCTGAACCAAGTCTGGCCCGACTAACTGCACTTCTCCCACCTCGAACCAGCTTATCGGTGACCTGCACTTCCTCCCGTATAAGGCCTCATAAGGCGTCATCTGAATACTAGAATGGTAGCTGTTGTTATAAGCAAACTCCACCAGAGGTAAATGATCCTCCCAGCTACCCTTGAAATCAAAAACACAAGCCCGCAGCATATCCTCAAGTGTCTGGATAGTGCGCTCGGCCTGTCCGTCGGTCTGAGGATGAAACGTCGTACTGAGACTCACCTGCGTCCCTAATCCCTTCTGGAAAGACCTCCAGAAGTTAGCCGTGAACTGGGCTCCTCTGTCTGAAATAATCTATATAGGAACTCCGTGCAGTCTCACAATCTCTATGATATACAGTCTAGCATAATCCTCGGCCGAAAAAGTCGTCCTGACTGGAAGAAAATGGGCTGATTTCGTCAGCCTGTCGACGATAACCCAAATGGAATCATGCTTTCTCTGAGTGTGAGGTAACCCTGTAATAAAATCCATATTTACCACCTCTCACTTCCAAGTCAGAATATCAATAGCCTGCAACAGTCCATCGGGCTTCTGGTGCTCAACCTTGACCTGCTGACAATTCGGGCACTGGGCAACAAAACCTGCCACGTCCCTCTTCAGGCCATCCCACCAATACATACATTTGAGGTCATTGTACATCTTAGTCGACCCCGGATGAATAGAATAACGAGCACTGTGTGCCTCCTCCAGAATCTGCTGGCGAAGTCCTGTCACATCGGAAACACACAACCGGGCCTCAAATCATAGCACCCCATCAGGTGCTACCTCAAATAGACTTTTCTCCTCACGAAGAGCGTCTCGTCTGTACCATAATCGGATCCTCATACTGTCGCCTCTTCACCTCCTCGACTATGGAAGACTCGGCAACCTCTCGAACCCAAACTCTATTACTATCAGAATCAACCAAACGAACCCTAAGGCTCGCTAGTTGATGTAACTCGCGGACCATGTCCCTCTTCTCTGGCTGTACACCTGACAGACTACCCATCGATCGACGACTAAGGGCGTCTGCAACTACATTAGCCTTCCCTGGATGGTATAGGATATCGACATCGTAATCCTTAAGCAGCTCCAACTACCGTCTCTGCCGCAAGTTCAGCTCCCTCTGGCTGAAGATATACTGGATACTCTTGTGGTCTGTGTAAATATCCACGTGAACTCCATATAAATAATGTCTCCAGATCTTCAAGGCGTGAATCACTGCTGCCAACTCTAAGTCATGTGTGGGATAGTTCTTCTCATGCTTCCTGAGCTGTCGGGATGCGTACGCTATAACTTTGTCGTCTTTGCGTCAGACGCACTCCCAGACACGGCGCATCACAATAAACCACATATCCGTCTAAACCCTCCGGAAGTAAGAAGCTGGCGGTCGTCAATTTCTCCTTTAGTAATGGAAACTCTCCTCACAAGCATCCGTCCACGGAACATACGCTACGAGTCGGCTAGTCAAAGGTCTTTGAGATGGAAGCAAAATTCTCCACAAACCTCCGATAATAACCCGCAAAGCCCAAAGGTTGCGCACTCTCCGTTGGTGTAGTGGAGTGCAGGCCAAGTCTTGGCGCCTCAATCTTTCTTTGTATCAACTGAATACCATCGGCCAGATAACATGCCCTAAGAAAGCCACGAGGTCAACCAAAACTCGCATTTCGAGAACTTGGCATACATTTATCGGTCGGAGGACTCGATACCGTCCTTAAATGATCCGCATGTTCCTGCTCTGTGCGCGAATAAACCAGGATATCATCAATAAATACTATAACGAACATATCCAAGAATGGCTTGAACACCCTGTTCATCAAATCCATGAATACTGCTGGGGCGTTGGTCAACCCGAAAGACATCATCCTGAACTCAAAGTGCCCATACCGGGTCCTGAATGTAGTTTTTGGGATATCTGCCTCTCTAACTCGCACCTGATGATAACCAGATCGCATGTCTATCTTGGAGAAACACCTCGCACCCTGCAACTGGTCAAACAAATCATCAATCCTGGGGAGGGGATATCTGTTCTTGATAGTTACCTTATTCAGTTGTCTGTAATCAACACACATACGCAGCGTCCCATCCTTCTTCTTTACAAACAACACTGGCGCTCCCCACGGAGAAACACTTGGTCTGATAAAGCCTTTCTCCAGCAAATCCTTCAGCTGGTCTTTCAATTCCTTCAACTCAGCAGGTGTCATCCTGTTACACCCCGTATTTACAGGACATGTTTTAAGAACGTAAGTAAGAACTCACAAGTGTTAAGATTTGAGACTTGTAAAAATTTATCGGAATTATGAAATTATCGGAAAATAAAATATTGTGACGAATGGGAGGGCGACACGTGTCACCCCCCCTTATTGGTGCCTTGGACGATTTTGTGCAAGGGCAAGAGGGTCATTGGACCCTTGTTAGCAAGACAAGTCTTGCAACTTGTAGCTTGAGAGAATTGACTTGGTCAATGGGACCACCACACTTGATATTTAATAAGACTACATCCAAGCCTCACATTTGTTTATATCTTGACCCTCCATAGCACTATATTATACTAGTAGTGCTAGACAAGCTTAAACACTTAGCCAAAATTTCACAAAAAATTGGAAGAACAAGAGCATTGCTCTCGGGTTCACTCACAAAGGAAAAGAAATTTTTTTGTTTCTTGTTCATTAAGCTCCCCACTTTAAACCAAGGTTCTTATGTGTATTGTAAACATATCTCAATAGAAAAATCTTGGAAAAAGATAGTTTACGGGTTAGTCGCAAAACGAAAACCTAGTTGTCTTTCTAGGTTTTGTTTGGAGATTTGAAGGAAAATTGTTGGTGTTGTTCTAAGGGTCTCAACTAGCGGATTGAAGCGTCTTGAAGAGGCTCTAAGTTGCTAAGGAGCGACTTCGGATTTGGAATTGGATTAAGATTCGTAAAGGTATAATCTTGTCCTTTGAAAGTGTTACAAGATTATTTATATTGTTGTTAGTTTTACATGTTGCTAGCATGAAGTATATGTGTTGAAGTTATAAGTATTATGGATTTCTTGTAGCTTAAATCCGAAATGTTATACAAGCCACTTGAAGTTGGATTACTAATTGGTCGTTTATTAGAAATCGTCGCATGTTATTTACTTGGAGATTATATTAGTTATAATCGTTTGCGACTTGATATAATGTTAGGCTAATAACTTGGATTGAAATGGAAATTGGATAAGGATTGATGTTGTAATATTTCAAGTTAGCCGAATTGGCCTAGTAAGTTGTATTAATTTGATATCGTTTGTGGGGCGGAATTTTACACGTCTAGTAGGCGTGTAATCCCCTATTGTTGATTGCATTGATTGGGCCTTAAATGTGGCGTGTTTGGTTATTGTATTCGGCCTTGAAAAAGGTGGCAAAGTGAGTAGAAACAAAGGAGGTGTTGTCCGATTTTCCGTAGAATTTAGCGACTTGACACTTATAATATTCTACGTTTGAAGTAAGGCTTTAATAGACGTATTGTGAATATTATAGGTTGACATACTACGGGCGGGACTTTGTACTTGGCAAGTGGTTTGACCCGGCGAGGTATGTAGAACTTTTCCTATCTTTTGAGCATGATTAGTTGTACGTATATAGTACGGTAGACGTACAATACCTTGATATCCTTTACTAGTTTTATGAATAGCCAAGTTGGGTGAGTTAGGAGATTAACTCACTTCTTTGAAAGTATTAAGGATGTCTAATGTTTTATTAAAGTTAAGGGACTTGAAGAGTTTTAAAGTATGTGATACTTGTTCCATTTTAAACGTATAAGTCCCTTGGATAGGAAATTGTATATGGCTAAGGTATAAAGCGAATGTAACGACTTTATGGGGAGTTGGTTATAATTGCTTTATGGAAAGATGAATGACTTGATTTTAATGAAAAGACAATTTGATTTTAAGGCATCGAATGCCTAAGGTTTTATTATAAAAGGAGTCACTTGATTTAGAAACCTAACTTTATTTCTAAAGGTATTGTGACTTGTCTTGAAAAGTAATTTTGACTTGATACTACGGTTTATAGTATCTTGGAAGTTTTATATGAAAATGAGTCATTTTCAAAAGGTTAGAAGTACGTAGTACTTTGGGTTAATGTTATACCCCGTATTTCCAAGGTATGTACGTAAGGACGTACGTAGAAAAGTTTGGACCTTAAAGTAGGCTTGGCCGATTTTATTTGTGCACAACACCCGGTTAGAGTCGTTTTTCGACGAAACGTTTTATACTACTTGCGAAGGGAAAATTCCGGCTATGTCATTTTTAATTTTTGCGGATTTTTTCGAGAGGCGAAACGTGTTGGTTTGTGATAGCCTTGTAATACTTTCTTGTTGATTTGATAAATGAACATGTTAGGATGCTACGTGTGTTAGTATCTTGTGATGTTTGTGTAAAGGGGTTTCCCTTGATTGTGCTTATGTTGTTTAAACGATAAACTGTTATGTTGGTATTATATCACTCACCTTGATCCCGGGGGTTAAGCTGCCCTCCGATGCGGGGTAGACTCAGGCGGGTCTGTGTGACCTATGATTCGAGAATACCTCATGCGGGTCAGGGGGCCTATGCGGAGCTATGAGAGTTCGAGTTAGTGTGCGGGGTTATACCTCATGCGGTCTATGTGGCCACGCGGACGACGAGTCGGGGCGCTCTGGGAGTAGCTACCGATGCGGGAATACCTCATGCGGGCCATTGGAGTGGCCTATGCGGGTGCGGGAAGTTCGGGGCTAGGCAGCGCGACATTAGATCTGCGGGCGAGTGGCGGCTTTGATCATGTGACGGTGCAGACGGATCTCATAATCTGATTTATGACCTTGTTTGTCTTGTGGGTTTTAGTAGTCGGCTATGCCTTCGTACTTACCCCGTACGGTGTTATGATGACACAGGTGGGACACGGTGTTCATGTGTATTCCTTGGTGCTTTATATCATGCATGGCGGTGAGGAAGGTATTCCACGGGCATGATTGATGTTGTGGCGTGAGACCCATTGTTATATTTGAGTGATGACTTTGGCGTGAGTCACGACTTGACATGATTGCTTATTTATTGTGAGCGTAGCTTGGTTATCATACATGTCTCTGCTTTATATAGACTACTATGATTTCATTTACGATATTCTGATTTCACATACTTGGTACTGTTATCGACCTCGCCCGGAGTGCGTTCATCTACGCGAGTTAAGGTACACGATCGTTGATCCTAGCTCTCGGTCCGATTCGGCGTTTGGGAAGCTCCGTTTCTCGGAGGCTTATCGATGGTATAGTCCTCGTCGTAGTAGGTGCTTATATTGAGGTATGGCGGGGCCTGTCCGCCATTGTTGTTATGTCACTCTTAGAAGTGCAGCAAATCTTGTTGTGGGCGAGTTGTATATGGGATGCTTGTTGGATTTAAGTTTTCATATATGTATGCAGAAGGCAACTTTTCTTCAGATAAACATGTGTCTTCTTTACATTGTTTCATGTATTGTTTTATATTCCGCTGATTACTCTGGTGTTGTATCACTAGGGTGCCCGGGGTAAGGCACCAGTCACGGGCCCGGGTTCGGGTCGTGACAAAAGTGGTATCAGAGCAGTTAATCCTCGAAAAGTGTCTGAACCGTATCTAGTAGAGTCTTGATTATCGGTGTGTTGTGCACCACATCAATAATCAGGAGGCTATAGGATGTTTAGGATTGGTTTCCATTCTTCTCACTCTGAGATCGTGCTTAGAGCTGTGTTATAAGTTGGACCCCTCTAACGTATTTCTTTCCCTTACCGTTATGCCTCCGTGTAAGGCAACCAGGAGGGCAAGCGGCCGAGAGGCTGCGAGTAAATCTGAGAGCAGGTTACGTGGGCACAGGCCCAATCATCACTGAGGTGGTGCTCCATTTGGGAGTTCTGCGACATCGCCCGACCCAGTGAGTTTGCACGGCGGCCGGTGCTCTGCGACCATGATATTTGAACCCCAGTTCCACGGCCAGGGAGCAGAGAATATAGATTGCAAAGAGGCGACCACATTAACTATAGATTTGGTTACGAGTATACCGATGTACTGCGAGTCTTGATGACTATCTAAGAGAGGTTGTGCAAGAAATTCTTGATTGGGCTTGGCATGGCACGTATGCGGGCTTATGCGCGACAAGCCAAGCGTAGAGATCGGCGGGTTAACCAGGGCGAGAAGAGGCGAGCAGCAAAGGTCTTTTGGTAACTTTCAAGTCGAGTCGCCTCACGTGATTAGATATGCACATCCACGGTCGCAGTGGTCCTCGCGGGGTTGAAGCGTTCGGGTGGCGGAGTTGGTCGAGCTCGGAGGTTCGGTTCACGCTACGTAGGTTCCAGCCAGCCGGATTCAGTTTTTCCCCAGTGTTCACATTATGACAGGCGTCATCCCGGGGAATGTCGACTTTTGTTGGTACTTGTTTTACCTGCGGCCGTCGGGGCCATGTGTCGAAAGGATGTCCTAGTAGGAGGACTCAGCCTTCGGGATTGGTGGGTAGTTCGTCACCTCTATTAGCTATGCGCCCTACGGGGTAGGTTTGATTAGAACGACTAAGGGGAGTGAAGCAGGAGATACAGGTATATCCGTAACCCTCTAGAGATCAGTATGTGTGATAAGACGAGTATATCATAAGTGCTATGTTCTGATAGCAGTGTGTTAGTTGTGATTAGAAACCATGGTTAGTAAAAAGGGGTAAGATTGGGGGATAAGAAAAAGTGTGAGCCTTAGAGCTTTATACGTAGAGACCTTAAAGGTAAGGCCATCTCGGGTAAAGAGGTATTTTATGTTTGACCCTTATCGGAGTACATAGTGCACGTGAGCTATGTTTGTGGGATAAGTCCCTGAGTAGTGTGGAATGAAAGAGGGTAGTTGAGCTAAGAAGACCGCTAGGTTTTCGTAACATGATTAGTGAGATTGTTCCGGATCGGGGAGCAAGTGTTTCTGGCGAGTGAGTCGGGTTGAAGCCATGCAGCGGGTCAACCCGCGACTGTTTTATGGTGGGGTCGGTTGTGGTGATCCTCCAGGTGGTAAGTCACGAGGTGTTAGGCCCAAGTTTAGTAAACCACGTGCGAGTTCGTGGATGCGTTCGACCGATGGTCGGGCGATGAGGTCACCCATCTTGTCCTTGATCGGGGCATTTACTCGCGAGAGTTATACGAGGTTTTTTTATCAGGACGGTTGTTAGTCTGCATGAGGTGCCTACTTTCACCTTATGTCAGACATTGTAGCCCAGGTTGGGGCTATTTCGTTTTCCGGAAGTTTACGTGCGGGGTTGAGAACTGGTGAGTCTCGATGCTCGCGTCGCCCTCGGGCCAGTGTTTGGATTTCAGGGGTAGCTGTAAGGATTGTTGCCTCCTGTTAAGGGAGTGTTGTTATAACTACCATTTCAGTATTCGGATATCGCCACGAAGCCTCGTAGGCGGAAGTGTAAGTTGGCCGATTGGTTCGATGTTGGCAAAGTTCGATAGTGGGTTCATACTTGTTTGGCGAGGATGGGGATAGGTGAAGCCTATCCGGAGAGGTTATCGGCACTCGAATCAGCGTAAGTCGTGCGGATGATCGGCGACGACACTTGGAGTTCGTGTCCGACGGTGGGTCTTCAAGGTACCACCCCGGAAGTGTGACGAGATTCAAAACAGAGGAAACTTAGCCCGAAGTTACTTTGAGCCTTTTCGTGTCATTTGAAGAGTAGGCCAGTTGCCTATATGTTAGCTTTGTCGTCCGACTTAGAGGCAGCATGTCCCATTCCTTCATATTGTTAGGTTCGGAAAAGTATCGAGATTCCTCAGTGTTCCCGATAATGATGACCAAGTTGAGATAGTAAACCCGAGGTTTGGAACCCAAGCGAGCGAAATGGGGTAAGTTATGAGACAGAGTTCGAGCGTACGAGAAGGGTACGACGCGTAAGAGAAGAAGCGAGCAAGTAGTACGAGCATGGTTGTGATCATTTCGTTTGTAAAAGAGTAGGTGCGAAGGGAGTATCTTTTAGCCCTTGGGTGGGAGTTTTGTAGTGTTGGAGGTGATTCCTCGTGAACTTGGATGTAAGTATTTTGCGCAGGTGTTTCGTGGCCAGGGCAGATTGTTCTCGTAAGTATAGTAGTGAAGACTATCTTGACGCGACGCTTGTTTTGAGACTTAGAAGGAACATTCGGGACGAATGTTTCTAAGGAGGGGAGAATGTTATACCCCGTATTTCCAGAGTATGTACGTAAGGACGTACGTAGAAAAGTTTGGACCTTAAAGTAGGCTTGGCCGATTTTATTTGTGCACAACACCCGGTTAGAGTCGTTTTTCGACGAAACGTTTTATACTACTTGCGAAGGGAAAATTCCGGCTATGTCATTTTTAATTTTTGCAGATTTTTCCGAGAGGCGAAACGTGTTGGACCAACGAGAGGGCGCCACTTGGCACCTCTCATCGTAAAGTGGGGCACATGGGACGAACCAACCCTTGGAGTTGGTAGGATATTTGTGAGGGTTTTAAGGAGTAGGGTCTAGGGGGCACTTGGGCATATCTTGGCCCTACACTTGCATAGCACTTGGCTAGATCTTGGCCATTGGTTAGCCATGGCTTGACCTATAAATACCCCTCCCCTTTGATGAACTTCTTCATCCAAAATTGTGCTAAGTCTTGAAAGCTCTCTTCTCCACCCCTTTGTGTAGTGTCTCGTCCTAGCCTCCCCCTTCCCCCTTGGCCGAGAGTACCCCCCTCCTAGTGGGGTTGGCCGAGGGGTATACACCCCCCCCTTGTGGTGTTGTCTCGTATAAATACCCCCCTCTTGGTAGAAATACTCTCCAAAGTATTGTTATTATACCCAAATACCTTAGCCGTATACCTTGTAGTATTCCAAAGATACCTCTATACGTAGAGCCCGGAAATACTACCGTATGTCCTTTTTGTCTCAAACCGAAACCCTAGGGAAAAATCTTCACAGTTGGTTGAAGTATTTAAGAAGAAGTTGCGTAGAACTTCTATGGGTTGTTTGGAGCGGGTTGGAGCACCCGGAGTAGGAGCTAAGCGTTGCTCAGGACCGACATTTATACTTGGATAATTATGGGTTTATCGAGGTAAATATCTTGTCTCCCTAATGTATTAGAATCGCATACTATTGAAGAATAAGAATAAGTATAAGTATATACAAGGAAAGTATATAGAAGAGAATTGAACTGTAATAGAAAGATATTACAGAAAAGGCTTGAACTGAAATCACATCAGAAGATTAACCTGCAGAGTAGTCTAGACTTTGATAGACTTGTATAACCGTTATAGTCGGCATCGCGAGTAGCGTATTCTACTCGGAGGGTGGAAAAGGCTAGCCGGACTACAGTACGTTGGAGCGTTTTGCTAATAGTCGATAAATCGTCACGAGGTATGTGATTCTTCCTATCCTCTTGAGCATGATATTTTAAAGAATATATATATAGTACGAGACGACGTGTTAATCGAATAATAATTACGGCAATGTCTTGGACTTAAGCTCGACAATAATTACGGCAATGTCTTTTGACTTAAGCCTGAATAATCTTGAAGTATTTCAAAAAGAATACTGAATCATTTTTAACAGAAGAGTAATACTTGGTTTTAAAAGCTTAAGAGTTATACTAGCTTTATGGGAAGTTAAGTATAACGGCTTAAGAGTGATAAAAAGAATGATTTATTTAAGAAGTTAAGAGACTTGATCTTAAAAGATAAGAGACTTGATCTTAAAAGATAAGAGACTTGACTTAATTGAATTTTGTTAAAAAGTGTGAAACCTCATTCGTGAGTAATGAGTACTTGGTTTTCAAAAGGAATAATGTTTTACTGATTTCGAAAATCAGAATAAGTATCGAACAGACCGCAGCAGCGCTAATAAAGGGAAATGTTTTGACTAATAAAGTATTATTGAAACCAGTAGAAACTTCCATCTGCATAGAAGCTAAGATGAGACAAAATGATATTACATTTCCTAGATCATGGCTGCTGTAATAAGATTGTTATGAACAAGAATAACCTACTCACACGTAAAGTATATGTTTCTCAAATTGTTTTAAAGGATTAAAACTATGAACTACGAAACCTTTTGAAAATGAGAAACTTGAGTAATTGAAATTAGCCAAACTTGAACGTTTGGAAAAGAATGTTGTTACTTGATTTTACAAAGAGAAGTGTTTTGATTTACTTCAAAAGATAATCACTCTATTTTCATATACCACGAGTATTGTGTGACTATTTGTGAAAGAACAGATCTCTTAAAGAGTTAATGTATGAAGTACTTTGGGGATAAAAACCCGACCTTGTTAATCATATAGTAGAAAGTACCTTGTGTGAATAACTTGATTGTGTTGGTTTGTGATAGACTTGTAATACTTTCTTGTTGATTTGATAAATGAACATGTTAGGATGCTACGTGTGTTAGTATCTTGTGATGTTTGTGTAAAGGGTTTCTTGATTGTGCTTATGTTGTTTAAACGATAAACCGTTATGTTGGTATTATATCACTCACCTTGATCCCGGGGTTAAGCCGCCGACGCGGTAGACTCAGCGGGTGCGTGTGACCTATGATTCGAGAATACCTCACGCGGGTCGTGGGCCTACGCGAGCTACGAGAGTTCCGTGTGTGCGGGTTATACCTCACGCGGTCCATGTGGCTACGCGGACGGCTAGTCCAGACGCCGCCGGAGTAGCTACCACCGATGTGGGGAATACCACGCGGGCCATTGGAGTGGCCTATGCGGAGTCGCGGAAGTTCTGTGGCTAGACGCGCGACATTAGATACCGCGGCGAGTGGCCGCTTTGATCATGTGACGATGCAGACAGATCTCATGATACGATTTATGACCTTGTTTGTCCGCGTAGGTTTTAGTAGTCGGCTATGCCTTCGCACTTACCCCGACGGTGTTATGATGACAGTGGGACACGGTGTTCATGTGTATTCTCGTGCTTTTATATCATGGATCGCTGGCGGGAAGGTATTCCACGGGCAGGATTGATGTTGTGGGCGTAAGACCCATTGTTATATTTGAGTGATGAATTTGAGGGTGTGAGTCCCTGACTTGACATGACTGCTTATTTATTGTGAACTGTAGCTTGGTTATCATACATGTCTCCTACTTAATATAGACTACTATGATTTCATTTACAGTATTTACGCCACATACTTGGTACTGTTATCGACCTTCGGGCCGCTCATGCCGCAGTTGAGGTACACCGCCGTTGATCCTAGCTCTCGTGGTCACGTCAGGCGTTAGGAAGCTCCGTTTCTCCGGAGGCTTATCAGTGGTATAGTCCCCTGTCGTAGTAGGTGCTTATATTCAGGGGTATGGCGGGGCCCTGTCCCGCCATTGTTGTCATGTCACTCTTAGAGGTCTGTAGTACTGTTGTGGGAAGAGTTGTATATAGGATGTAACTGTTCGGATTTAAGTTTTCATATATGTATGCTGAAAGGCAACTTTTCTTCAGATAAACATGTGTCTTCTTTACATTGTTTCATGTATTGTTTTATATTCCGCTGATTACTCTGATGTTGTATCACTAGGGTGCCCGGGGTAAGGCACCAGTCACGGGCCCGGGTTCGGGTCGTGACAGTTAAACTCCCGGATTTATTATAACATATTAGTGCCTTAAGTGAACTAAAATGAGAGTGTAGATGAATAAGACTAATAAGAAGTTAGGGGGATTTCTAACTTGCTTATTTATTGTATGACAATGGTTGAGATAGGGTAAGAGTATAAGTGAGGGGTAAACCCCCAAGACGCTATACCACCTTCTCCAGGATAAGAGTATAAATGAGGGGTACACCCCCAAGACGTTATACCACATGTTTTATTACCTTCTCCAGGGTAAGAGTATAAATGAGGGGCAAACCCCCAAGACGTTATACCACCTGCTTCAGGGTAAGAGTATAAATGAGGGGTAAAAAACCCCAAGACGTTATACCACCTGTTTCTATGGGTTCGCTACCCATGATATGATCGGGAGTCTCCTATTGTGATGTTATACGTATTCCTCGATTTACTCTCATTGTTAGTAAGGCACTGTATCGTAATTTTGTTATCATACATGCCTCTCGCTTTGTTTCAAACTTATGTTGTAATTACAAGACTTTCCGCTTTACATACTTAGTACATATTGTGTCTTGACCCCTTCTCCGGTGGTTGCGTCACGCCGCAGAAAGTGGGTAGCAGTGGTGGATCCTCATACTTAGGATCACTTATCGACGTCGAAGCTCCATTTCTCGGAGGCTTGTCTCTTTTAGGTACGATCTTTCCACGATGTTGTAGATTTATGTACATTCGGGGTAAGCGTGGCCCTGTCCCGCCACGCTTGTTATTCCTAGGTCCGTATTCACATACGTGGTTGGGTCAGAAGAACCGAGTTGTCTGATTGTACTTTTGATTATGTTTATATTATGGAAGGCGCCTTATCGGCCACTCGTGATGTTTTTGTTTACACATGTGTTTATGTTGTGTATGTTCCATCGCTATTCTCGATGTATACGAGCAGGGTGCCCGGGTAGGGCCGCGACTCCGGTCGGGTCGTGACAAAAGTGGTATCGCAGCGCTTAGTCCTCGGAAAGTGTCTACGATCGTGTCTAGTAGTCTTGATTATCGGTGTGTTGTGCGCGCACCACATCTATAATCGTGAGGTGCAGGACATTTAGGATTGGTTTCATTCTTCTCTCTAAAGATCGTGCAATAAATGTCTTATTAGGTTGAATCCTCTCGACCTCTTCTTATGAAATGCTTATGCCTCGCGGAAGCGGCACTGTGGCCCGAAGGGCAAGGCAACGGAGGCGCTAGCGGTACTCAGAGGATTACGGACTGAGCAATGCACTATACCCGAGTTAGTAGGCGGTCGGCGAGTTCACCACGCCGGCGGATAGAGGAGCCGAGGCGGCGGTAGCTCGAGGTTCGTGCAGAGCCTCCACCCGCAGGCGCGAGTATAGAGACTACGGGAGCAGATTCGGTTATTGACCAAGATAGTAGTCTGCGGCAACACAGAGCGGCACCACCCTGTGAGCCGGCGGTTTGCGGATTAGAGATTTTCCGGTTGTCATCCACCGAGTTTTATGGTTGAGGTCCGGCGAGGATCCGCAGAGTTCATGGCCAGCCTACGGACCATGCAGTTCTTAGGGCTTGAGACAGTAGTCATTACGCTAGCTTTCTACCTGGTACGCGATATTGCGTTGAACCGTTTGAGTCGTGGTTGCTTTCAAGAGGTGATGATTCTCTTCCAGCTGTTTGGGAGGAGTTTACAGAGGCCTTCATGGATCACTTTTTGCCTCCTGAGATGAAGAGAGCCCGGGTAGATAGATTTTTGACCTTGAGGCGTAACGGAGGACTATCCGGAGTATAGCGAAGTTTGACTCCTTGGCCGCATACGCATACTATTGTGTGACATGGCGGATAGGGTTCATCGTTATGTGATGGGGCTAGACCGTCATATGATTACCGCATGCTTGGGTGTGGCTCTTCCTCCCGGTATGGACATCGCCAGGATGCAGGCCTATGTGCAGGGGATAGAGGATAGAGAGAGGGAGGACCAGATTGACTCAGGCCAGCCCAAGAGGCTGTGCAATGGGTCTCAGGCGATTTGAGGCGGACAAATTCGCAGCAGACTAGGTCCACTTTCCACCGACAGAGTGCTCCTCACGGTTTCGCGGAAGGTCCGCTCATCCAGTCATTCAGAGCAGGTCGGGGCTCGGGACTTGGATTTCGCGAGGCAGAACCATCACCGTCGGGACCACCCACACCTCGGTGTGCTCGATGCGTAGGTTTCACCATGGCGAGTGTCGCAGGCTTCGAGAGCTTGTTACACTTGTGGACGCAGGCCATTTGAGGAGAGACCGTCCGTCAGAGGCGTGGGTGGTACGGCAGCCGACGGATCTGTTGGGTCTTCTTCTCCTTCGTGGTTATGCGCCTGCAGGCGTGGTACAGGCCGGCGCAGCGGTAGAGTCGTGGTGGTGGTTCGATTCTAGCGGTCCGCGTAACCGCATATATTCTCTAGCCACCGCCAGGATCGTGAGGCTTTCCGACGCGTTATCTGCGGTACATTAGTGATTTCAGACTGTGATGTTTATGCTTTGATAGATCCAGGTTCTACCTTATCCTATGTGTCCCCTCTTATCTTTGGTAGAATCGGGATGAGCCGAGTCGATAGAGCCTTTTGAGGTAGCTACGCCATGGGTGATTCGGTGTTAGCAGAGCGGTGTCAGAGGTTGTCGGATTCATATCTGATCGTCGGACCTGCAGACTTGATAGAGTTGGAGATAGATTTTGATGTCATTATGGGTATGGTGGTTGGCTTCTTGTTATGCCAACGCTGATTGATTGTGGATAGGTTGGTTCGGTTCAGTTTCTGGCGAGCGCTTATCGAGTGGCGGCAACACAACGCCGCCGAAGGGTAGGTTTATTTCTTATCTCAAGGCTAGGAAGATGGTGCAGAAGGGGTACATCTATCATCTGGTTCGGGTATTTGATACAGAGGCCGAGGTGCCGCTTCTTGATCGCCGATGGTTAGAGTTTCCGGATGTGTTCCTGCATGATCTTTCCGTATCCTCCCGAGAGGAGATTGAGTTTTGTATTGACACATTGCGGACACTCGACCTATTTCCATTCCGCCATCTGAGATGGCATCCGGCCGAGTTGAGGAGTGAAGGACCAGAAAGATTTGGAGAAAGGATTTATCGTGCCTAGTGTATCTCCCGGGAGCGCGGTTTTGTTTGTGAAGAAGAAGGATGGACGCTACGTATGTGTTGATTCTGACGGTGAATAAGGTAACCATTAAGAATAGGTACCCTCCCAGATTGATGATTTGTTTGACGATTCTGCAGGTGCGAGGTGTTTCTCAAAGATAGACTGCGATGCGGTTATCATCAGGTACGAGTTCGAGAGGCAGACATCCCAAAGACTGCATTCAGGACCCGGTATGGGCACTATGAGTTCAGGGTTATGTCTTTCGGTTTGACCAACGCTCCAGCGGTATTTATGGATTTGTTGAACCGGGTGTTCAAGCCATTTTTGGATACATTTGTGATAGTATTCATTGATGACATCCTGGTTTATTCGCGACGAGCGAGCATGCGCAGATCACTTGAGGCGATTGGGGTTCTCGGAGCAGCTTATTCGCCAAGTTCTCCAAGTGTGAGTTTTGGTTGGCCTCAGTGGCATTCCTGGGGCATATTATTGGGCCTGATGGTGTTCGGGTGGATACGGCAAAGATTGTGTCACGACGCGTTCCGGGGCCCGTGACTGGTGCCTTACCCGGGCACCCAAGTAGTCATACATCAGAGTAATCAGCGGAACATAAAAACAATACAAGAATCAAATGTAAAATGAGACACATTTTATATGAGAGAAAGTCGCCTTTCGGCATAAATATAAATATACAAATCTTTCAAACCGAACAGTTTAATCCTTTTTACAAACCCCGCCACAACAAGATTTCTGCACTTAAGAATGTAACGACAATTATGGCGGAGACAGGGCCCGCCATACCACGAATGTACAACAACCTACTGCACTGGTAACATACCAAAAGATAAGCCTCCGAGAAACGGAGCTTCCCAATACGATTTGTGATCCTAGAAGCGAGGATCGACAACCGATGTACCTCTACTGCAGATGAACGCACTTCAAGGAGGTCGCAACAGTACCAAGTATGTGAAACGAAAAATCGTAAGTGAAATCATAATACTATATAAAGCAGAGACATGTATGATGACCAAACTACGATTCACAATATAATCTAGCGGACATATCAAGTCGTGGACTCACGCCTCAAAGTCATCACTCAAATATAACCAAGATAACTGGCCGCATGCCCAAGATCTTACCTCGGTATAAGCATGGGCATGGAACCATCCTATTGGAAGCATACCCGTGGGCCACCCATCGTGTCAGTATGTCCAAAGAAATAACAAGATAACAATCGAATGGAAGCATACTCGTGGGCCACCCATCGCGGTCAAGATGTCCAAGCCAATAACAAGATAACACTCCTAATGGAAGCATACCCGTGGGCCACCCATCGTGTCAGTATGTCCAAAAGGAAATAACAATCAGAATGGAAGCATACTCGTGGGCCACCCATCGTGTCAGTATGTCCAAGCCAATAACAAGATAACACTCCTAATGGAAGCATACTCGTGGGCCACCCATCGTGTCAGTATGTCCAAAAGGATCGATTAGTGGAAGCATACCCGTGGGCCACCCATCGTCGTGTCGATGTCCATCAATCAATCGGATAAGCCGACCTCCAACGAGACGCGGTACGTAAAATACAACACTTGCACAACAAAGGCTATCACCACAAGCATAGGCCAGTTTAATCATACTCATAGACATTTATTTTATTACAACAAATCCTGGTTTTAACCCCAAAGTACTACATCTGATTATCCTTTCAAAAAGACCTTTTTTTACGTAAAAACAACTCGATACTATTATCCGTAGTACCAAATACGTTCATGTTTTAAACTCCAGTACTTTATACTATTTTAAACCAAGTGGCTTACACTTTTTAGAACAACGTCAAGTAACAACATTCTTTTCCAAAAGTTCAAGTTTGCCTAATTTCAGATGCTCAAGTTTCTCATTTTCGAAAGATTAGTTCATAGTCTTGATCACTTAATAATATAATTCTTCTTTAAAATAGTTGAGAAACATATGCCTTATGTGTGAGTAGATTATTCTTGTTTATAACAATCTTATTAAAGCAGCCATGATCTAGGAAATGTAATATCATTTTGTCTCATCTTAGCTTCTATGCAGATGGAGGTTTCTACTGGTTTTAATAATACTTAATTATTCAATACATTTCCTTTTATTAGCGCTGCAGTGGTTTGTTCGATACTTATTCTGATTTCCGAAATCAGTAAAACATTATCCCTTTTTAAAAACCAAGTACTCATTACTCACGAATGAGGTTTCACACTTATTAACCGAATTCATATTAATTCAATTAAGTCAAGTCTCTTATCTTTTAAGATCAAGTCTCTTAACTTCTAAAATCAAATAACCATTCCTTTTATCTCTCTTAAGTCGGTATACCTAACTTCCCATAAAGCTAGTATAACTCTTAAGCTTTTAAAACCAAGCATTACTCTTCTTTCAAAAAGGTTTCTTATTTCTTTTGAAATACTTCAAGATTCTTTATTATTCAGGCTTAAGTCGAAAGACATTGTCATAAACTACGTTCAGTTAACACACGTACGTCTACCGTACTATATATATTTCTTTTAAAATATCATGCTCAAGAGGATAGGAAGAATCACATACCTCGCGACGATTATCGACAATTAGCAAATAGCTTCAAAGTACTTGTAATCCTGTTAACCTTTTCCACATTTCGAGTAGAATACGCTACTCGCAGTACTTGAACCTATAACGGTCATATAAGTCTATCAATGTCTAGACTACTCTGCAGAATAAATCTAGATACAAGATTCTACGGAAAATTGGGCAGCACTTCCCTACCCGGTAAGCTATACAAGTCTACTGTAAATACAGTCCTATGTAAGTACAGTTCAATTCTTTTCTGTAATACCCTTCTAAGTAATTACAGTTCAATACTCTTCTTTTAATATCCTTCTATGTATTTTATACTTATTTATATACTTCTACAGTATGTATTCTCCAATTACAATAGAAGGATAAGATTATTTACCTCGATAAGCCCAATATTATCCAAAATATAAGTCGATCCTGAGCGAGGTTTAGCTCCTAATCTGTACGCTCCAATCTGCTCCAAGAAACCCTTAGAAGTTTCTACACAACTTCTACTTTCTACTTCAACCAACTATGAAGTTTCTCTTAGGGTTTCGTTTAGTGACTAATGGAGATAAGGTAGCATTTCTAGGCTTTTAGTAAAGAGGTGACTTTGGAAATACTACAAGGTATAGGCTAAAGTATTTGGGAATAGTAATAATACTTTGGAGAGTATTTTTCTACCCAAGGGGGGGGGGGGTTCTCGGCCGAAACCACTAGGCTAGAGGGGGAAAAGGGTTGGGACGAAAACACTACAAGGGAGAGGGAGGATTTTCAAGACTTGGAGAAATGATTTGTGGATGAAGAAAACCTTCAAGTTAGGGGGGTATTTATAGGCCAATCAATGGCCAAGATTAAGCCAAGTGGTAGGCAAGTGTAGGGTGGGGATTTGGACATGTGTGTATGGGCCCCACTTGCTCATCAACTACACAAAATATCTACAAAATATCCTACCTAATCCTTGACCAAAAACAAGGCCAAAAAAACGTGCAAGTCGTCCCATTTTAACGCCCACTTGAGGGTGACACTTGTCACCCTCTCGTTGGTCCAAAATATTTCATCTCTCGGAAAAATCCGCAAAAATAATAAATGACATAGCCGTAATTTTCCCTTCGCAAAGTCCAGAAAACGTTTAGTGAAAAGCGACTCTTTTCGCTAGTTGTGTACAAATTTCGCCACTTTGCCTACTTAAGGCTTAAACTTTTGTACGTACGCCCTTACGTACATACTCTGGAAATATGGGGTATAACAGATTGAGGCAGTCAAGTCTTGGCCGAGACCTACTACTCCGACGGAGGTGCGCAGTTTCTTAGGACTGGCAGGGTATTATCGTAGGTTTGTGGAGCGGTTGCCGATTTCAAGATTGACTAGGCGACTCGATGCGGCCAAGTTCCAGCCGAGGCTTGCGAGAAGGTTTTACATTTGCTGAAGGAAAGGTTGACTACAGCTCCATTTCTTACTCTTCTGAGGGTTAGGCAGATGCGTGATCTATTGTGATGCCTCGGGTATCGGGCTAGGGTGTGTTTTGATGCACGCAGCAAGGTTATAGCCTATGCTTCCGCGATTCACGGAATCATGAGAGGAATTACCTACCCATGACTTAGAGTTGGCGCGATTATTATTGTCAAGATTTGGAGACATTATTTGTATGGGGTTCATGTGGATATTTATACTGACCACAAGAGCCTCCAGTATATCTTGAGCAGAGGAGTGAACTGCGGCGAAGGCGGTGGTTAGAGTTCTTTGAAAGATTATGATGTTGATATTCTATACCATCCGGGGAAGGCCAACGTAGTTGTTGATGCCTTGAGTCGTAGATTGATGGGGAGCCTGTCAGAGGTACAGCCAGAGATACTGGACATGGTCCATCAGATCCTCCAGTTAGCGAGCCTTGGGGTTCGATTGATCGATACCGACGATAGTGGGGTACGGGTTCGTGAGGTTGCCGAGTCTTCCATCGTTGATGAGGTGAAGAGCGGCGGTTTGAGGACCCGGTGTTGGTACGGTATCGAGATGCGACTCTTCGGGAGGAGAAGAGTCTATTCGAGTAGCGCTGATGGGGTCTTGAGATTTGGTCGGTTGTGTGTTCTGATGTGTCGAGGACTTCGCCGCCAGATGCTCGGGAGGCGCGGTGCTCGTTAATCTATACATCCGTGGTCGACTAATATCTACAATGACCTCAGATGTTTGTATTGGTTGGATGGCACGAAGAGGACGTGGCGTTTTGTTACCTGATGTCCTAATTGCCCAGTCGAGGTCGAGCACCGAGGCCAGGATTATTGCGATCTATTGAGATTCCGACTTGGAAGTGGGAGGTGATCAACATGGATTTTGTTACAGGTTACCTCGACTCGGAGGCACGACTCCATTTGGGTCATTGTTGTGGACGAAATTGTCACGACCGACCGGGCGCGACCAGGTGCCCTACCCGGGCACCCTTACAGTATACATCGAGAAAATCAGCGAACATACATGAAACTTTAAAAATAAACAATGTATAAAATAACAAGTTAGCCGATAGGCTACCTTCCCGACATAATATATACAACCAAGCGGTTGCCTCTTTCCTTTACAAACCGACCCACACATGTGACTACTGCACTTAAGAGTTTTTAACATAACAAGTGGCGGGACAGGGCCCCGCCATACCCCTGAATATACATGAATCTACTACCTCAGCGAAAACCGTACCAAGAGCTAAGCCTCCGGAGCAAATGAAGCATTCTCTCAAAGACTGAACCAAGATCCTAAGAGCAAGGATCACCAACACGGTACCTAAAACTGCGGGCATTTAACGCAAATGGGCGGGGTCGCATACAACAGTTTAATATGGAATGTAAATAACGTCTGATAAACAAATCATAATCAGACAAAAGAATGACAAGGACAAGTATAAAAATACATACGGATCTGCCGTGTCATTACCACTTATGAACTTAATTTCACATCAATATCTTTTCCCATTTTCCATAAAGGTTATAGCCACATTCTTACATGTGATTAGGAAAAATCATTAAGTTCATTTCTATATAACCTACTTATCTTTCATACGTATAATCCGGCCTTAAAGGAGGCACATTTACTACGACCCAATGCGGGGCGATTAAGTCACACTAATATCAAGCGTGTACAACTGGAGACATGTATGATAACTCAATTAACAGTACACTGTGCCTTACTAACAATGAGAGTAAATAGGGGTATACTTACAATATAAAGTAGGAAAAGCTCACGATCAAAGCAGGACCATCCGCCCGCAGTATCATTAAGTAATCCTATTCTGGGACTATTTCACCGCGTAGATCGCGTGGACCCGTGAGGCATTCCTCGCGTGGGACTATTTCACCCGCATAAGCCCTTACGGACTCGCATGAGGTATTCGCCGCATGGGACTATTTCACCCGCGTAAGCCACTACGGACTCGCGTGGTATTCCTCGCATAGGTTGGACGCCGCGTGGGACTATTTCACCGCGTAAGCCCTACGGACTCGCGTGAGGTATTCCTCGCATCGTGGGTAGCAAATCCACGGAAATATGCAATGCCACAAACCAGGGAATGACCGCGGCGAATAATATACCACTAGCACAAATCCGGCTAGCACACATATCATAAGCACTACCGGCTTATCATATAATATATAAGCAAGTTAAGAAAACCCCTAACTTCTTACTATTCTTGTTCATATACACTCATTTTAGTTTACCTAAGGCACTAACATGTCTTTTATAAAAATCCGAATTTAACCTAAGTACTACAAATAACGGAAGCATACACGTGGAATCCCACATCACTGTCGGTATGTCCAAGTACTTACAACAAGACAGCCGGCCCTCTCACCGAGAGTCGCGGCAACGTAATAAAACATAATACTTGCACTCAAAGGCTATCACCAGCACACATAGGCTAATTCTCAATTAACAAGCCAAAGTACTTATCAAGGCACACTTAGACTAATTCTCAATTAATCAAGCCAAAGTACTAATCAAGGCACAAATAGAATAATTCTCATTTAACAAGCCAAAGTACTACGTACGTACATTCTTTTCAAAAGACTCCTTTCCAAATAAAACTTCCCCGATACTAACCACCGTAGTATCAAGTCCTATCCACCATTTCAAGACAAGTCACAATACCTTTTTAGAAATACAATTAGAACTTCTAAATCAAGTGACTTCTTTATTAACGACCTTAAGCAATTGGTACCTTTAAAACAATTTGCCCTTCCTTAACACAAGTTAATTCTTTTATTACTTTAGAGAAAACCATTCTCTTAACCTTCCATAAAAGCCGTTATAACCAACTTCCCATAAAGCCGTTATAACCGCACATGGTTTTAGACCAATACGTTCCTTTTATAACCAGAGACTTACTTTTTGAAACCAAGTATTATATACTTTCAAATCAATTCTCATAACTTTCAAAAATACAATTAGCCTCTTAACCTTTATGAAGCAAGTGACTCATTTTATTATAAAACCTTAGGCAATTGATGCCTTAAAAACAAGTTGCCTTTTCACTAAATTCAAGTCATTTATCTTTCCATAAAGCAAATATAACTAACTTCCCATAAAGCCGTTATATTCACTTTATACCTTAGCCAAAAACAATTTCCTATCCAAGGGACTTATACGTTTAAAACGGAACAAGTATCACATACTTTAAAACTCCTCAAGTCCCTTAACTTTAATAAAACTTAAGACATCCCTATACTTTCAAAAAAGTGAGTAAATCTCCCAACTCACCCGACTTGGCTATTCACAAACTAGTAAAGGATATCAAGGTGTCAGACGTCACTGGTACTACATACGTGCAACTAGTCATGCTCAAAGATAGGAAAAGTTCTACATAGAGTAGATCACACAACTACCTCTTAACTTCCAAGAGTAACAGGAAACATGAAATGATACCACAGGTATATTCCATACATAGAATCATGCCAAAGGAAGGAAGAGGTTCACATACCTCGCGATGATTGTCGACAAGTAGCAAAATGCTCCAAAGTACTTCAACCTTGAGCTATTCCATTCTTCAAGTAGGATACGCTATACTTAGTACTTCAACCTATAATGGTCGCATACGTCCATTAACCTCTTATTTCAAACGTAGAATATTCTAAGTGCTAAGTCACTAAATTCTACGGAAAATCGGACAACACCTCCTTTGTTTCTACTTACTTTGCCACCTTTTTCAAGGCCGAATACAATAACCAAACAGCCCCAATTGGCTCACCACAATCTATAAGGTAGTCCAATACAAATAATTAATCATACATTGATTGGCTCACCACAATATAGAAGGTAGTTCGATACAAATGAAAACAAACTATTACAAACTATAAGTACAAATTCGGCCACTTTGAGTTCAACAATACCAATTCTTATCCAATTTCCATTTCCATCTAAATTGGTAGCATAACATGATATCTAGTCGCAACCAATTATAACTACTATAATCTTCAAGTCAATTACCTGCGACGATTCTAATAACGATCAAATTGTATTCCAACTTAACATGACTTACTTTCATTTCGAACTTAAGCTACAAGTAATCCATAATACTTATAAACTTCATGCTAGCAACATGTAAAGCTAACAACAACAATATAAATAATCTTGTAACACTTTCAATGAACAAGATTATACCTCAACAATTGTAATCCAATCTTCAAAACGAAGTTGCTCAGCAACCTAGAGCCTCATCAAGACACCTCAATCCGCCTCGAGACCCTTAGAACCACACCAACAACTTTCCTTCAAACCTCGATCCAAAACCTAGAAAGCTCTAGGTTTTCACTTTGCGACTAATCCGAAAACTATCTTTTTCCGAGATTTTTCTATTGAGATACACTCACTATACACTTAGGAACCTTGGTTTAAAGTGTGGAGCTTATTGGACAAGAAACACAATTTTTTCTTCTCAGGTCATGAAGCCAGAGAGCTGTAGTGGTTCAATCAATTTTTGTAAAAATTTTCTAAGTGTTTAAGCTTGTCTACTACTACTAGTATTATATAGTGCAATGTTGGGTCAAGATGCAAACAATTGGGTGGTTGGGATGATCTCTTATAAAATATCAAGACTAGTGGGACCTTTGACTTAGTCAAGGAACTCAAGCTTGACTACTAGCAAGACTTGTCTTCTAAACAAGGGTCAAATGACCATTGTGTCCAAGCTTAAAATTGTCCAAGACAACATAAGGGGGGGTGACACGTGTCGCCCTCTCATTCGTCACAATATTACGTTTTCCGAAAAATTCCAAAATTCCGATAATATTTTTACAAGTCTCAAATCTTAACACTTGTGAATTCTTACTTACGTTCTTAAAACATATCCTGTAAATACGGGGTGTAACAGAAATCAGCCCATTTCCTTCCAGTCAGGACGACGTTTTGGTGAGACTATGCAGTTGTACATCGAGAGATTGTGAGTGCGGTGTCGGTGTCGATTATATCGATAGAGAGCCCGGTTCTGGCTAACTCGGAGGTCTTTCCAGAAGGGTTTAGGGACACAGGTGAGTCTCAAGATCTGAGATTCCATCCTCGGGTCGACGGCAGAGCGTCTTATCCGGAACAACGAGGATATGCTACGGGCCGGCGTGATTGATTTCAGGGGTAGCTGGGAGGATCATTTGCCTTTTGTAGAGTTTGCTTATAACAACAGCTACCATTCCAGTATACAGATGGCGTCATACGAGGCTTTATATGAGCGAAAATGTAGGTCGCTGATTGGTTAGTTCGACGTGGGCGAGTGCGATTAGTTGGCGGACTTGGTACAGCGGTGTGGATAAGGTGAAGCTTATCCAGGAGAGACTGTTAGCAGCTCAGAGTCGGCAGAAATCATATGCGGATAATCGGCGTCGGCATTTGGAGTTTGGTGAGGCGATTGGGTCTTCTTGAAGGTGTCACCCATGAAGGGTGTGATGAGATTCGGTAAGAAGGGGAAACTCAGCCCAAGGTACATTGGGCCCTACCAGATCGTCCGTCGAGTAGGCAAGGTTGCCTATGAGTTGGATCTGTCATCAGAGTTAGAGGCGGTACATCCGGTCTTCCATGTTTCTATGTTGCGGAAGTGTATCAGAGATCCAGCGAGAGTTTTCCCTACTAGTGAGGTCCAGGTGACAGAGGGGTTATCGTATGAGGAGAGTCCCATAGCGATACTCGATCGCCAGGTCAGGCGACTGCGGACCAAGGATGTGGCTTCCGTCAAAGTCTTGTGGAGGAATGATAACCGGGAGGAGATGACTTGGGAAGCGGAGGAGGACATGTTGAGGAAGTATCCTCACTTATTTCATATACCTTCAGGTAATTCATCTTCCCTTACTTGTCAACTTTTAATTAAAGCATTTGTTTTGTGTAAATGCTATATTGTGGCCATGTGTGGTAAAGTATTGGTATGTCAGGGTTGTGTAAGAAAACTATGTCGCTATTTAGAAGTTTGACTCCGAAAGAACATTCGGGGACGAATGTTTCTAAGGGGGGAAGAATGTTACACCCCGTATTTACATGACATGTTTTAAGAACGTAAGTAAGAACTCACAAGTGTTAAGATTTGAGACTTGTAAAAATTTATCGGAATTATGAAATTGTCGGAAAACGAAATATTGTGATGAATGGGAGGGCGACACGTGTCACCCCCCCCCCCCCCTTATTGGTGCCTTGGATGATTTTGTGCAAGGGCAAGAGGGTCATTGGACCCTTGTTAGCAAGACAAGTCTTGCAACTTGTAGCTTGAGAGAATTGACTTGGTCAATGGGGCCACCACACTTGATATTTAATAAGACTACATCCAAGCCTCACATTTGTTTATATCTTGACCCTCCATAGCACTATATTATACTAGTAGTGCTAGACAAGCTTAAACACTTAGCAAAAATTTCACAAAAAATTGGAAGAACAAGAGCATTACTCTCGGGTTCACTCACAAAGGAAAAGAAATTTTTTTGTTTCTTGTTCATTAAGCTCCCCACTTTAAACCAAGGTTCTTATGTGTATTGTAAACATATCTCAATAGAAAAATCTTGGAAAAAGATAGTTTACGGGTTAGTCGCAAAACGAAAACCTAGTTGTCTTTCTAGGTTTTGTTTGGAGATTTGAAGGAAAATTGTTGGTGTTGTTCTAAGGGTCTCAACTAGCGGATTGAAGCGTCTTGAAGAGGCTCTAAGTTGCTAAGGAGCGACTTCGGATTTGGAATTGGATTAAGATTCGTAAAGGTATAATCTTGTCCTTTGAAAGTGTTACAAGATTATTTATATTGTTGTTAGTTTTACATGTTGCTAGCATGAAGTATATGTGTTGAAGTTATAAGTATTATGGATTGCTTGTAGATTAAATCCGAAATGTTATACAAGCCACTTGAAGTTGGATTACTAATTGGTCGTTTATTAGAAATCGTCGCATGTTATTTACTTGGAGATTATAGTAGTTATAATCGTTTGCGACTTGATATCATGTTAGGCTAATAACTTGGATTGAAATGGAAATTGGATAAGGATTGATGTTGTAATATTTCAAGTTAGCCGAATTGGCCTAGTAAGTTGTATTAATTTGATATCGTTTGTGGGGCGGAATTTTACACGTCTAGTAGGCGTGTAATCCCTGTGTTGATTGCATTGATTGGGCCTTAAATGTGGCGTGTTTGGTTATTGTATTCGCCTTGAAAAGGTGGCAAAGTGAGTAGAAACAAAGGAGGTGCTGTCCGATTTTCCGTAGAATTTAGCGACTTGAGACTTATAATATTCTACGTTTGAAGTAAGGCTTTAATAGACGTATTGTGAATATTATAGGTTGACATACTACGGGCGGGACTTTGTACTTGGCAAGTGGTTTGACCCGGCGAGGTATGTAGAACTTTTCCTATCTTTTGAGCATGATTAGTTGTACGTATATAGTACGGTAGACGTACAAGACCTTGATATCCTTTACTAGTTTTATGAATAGCCAAGTTGGGTGAGTTAGGAGATTAACTCACTTCTTTGAAAGTATTAAGGATGTCTAATGTTTTATTAAAGTTAAGGGACTTGAAGAGTTTTAAAGTATGTGATACTTGTTCCATTTTAAACGTATAAGTCCCTTGGATAGGAAATTGTATATGGCTAAGGTATAAAGCGAATGTAACGACTTTATGGGGAGTTGGTTATAATTGTTTTATGGAAAGATGAATGACTTGATTTTAATGAAAAGGCAATTTGATTTTAAGGCATCGAATGCCTAAGGTTTTATTATAAAAGGAGTCACTTGATTTAGAAACCTAACTTTATTTCTAAAGGTATTGTGACTTGTCTTGAAAAGTAATTTTGACTTGATACTATGGTTTATAGTATCTTGGAAGTTTTATATGAAAATGAGTCATTTTCAAAAGGTTAGAAGTACGTAGTACTTTGGGTTAAACTCCCGGATTTATTATAACATATTAGTGCCTTAAGTGAACTAAAATGAGAGTGTAGATGAATAAGACTAATAAGAAGTTAGGGGGATTTCTAACTTGCTTATTTATTGTATGACGGCCGGTTGAGATAGGGTAAGAGTATAAGTGAGGGGTAAACCCCCAAGACGCTATACCACCTTCTCCAGGATAAGAGTATAAATGAGGGGTACACCCCCAAGACGTTATACCACCTGTTTTATTACCTTCTCCAGGGTAAGAGTATAAATGAGGGGCAAACCCCCAAGACGTTATACCACCGCTTGTGGTAAGAGTAAAAATGAGGTAAAACCCCCAAGACGTTATACCACTGTTTCTATGGGTTCGCTACCCATGATATGATCGAGTCTCCTATGTGATGTTATGCGTATTCCCGATTTACTCTCATTGTTAGTAAGGCAATCGTGTCTTGTAATTTTGTTATCATACATGCCTCCCGCTTTGTTTCAAACTTATGTTGTAATTACTGATTACTTTCGCTTTACATACTTAGTACATATTGTAATCGACCCCTTCCTCGGGGATGCGTTCACGCTTATGAAAGGGTAGCGGTGGTGGATCCTCATACTTAGGATCACTTATCGACGCGTCGAGCTCCATTTCTCGGAGGCTTGTCTCTTTTAGTCTGATCTTTCCCGATGTTGTAGATTTATGTACATTCGAGGTATGGCGGTCTGTTCGCCAGTTGTTATTTCTAGAGGTCTGTATTCACATATGTGGTTGGGCTGTAAGAACTGAGTTGTATAGTTGTACTTTTGATTATGTTTATATTATGGAAGGCGGCCTTATCGGCTGCTTTGTGATGTTTTTGTTTACACATGTGTTTATGTTGTGTATGTTCCGCTGCTATTCTCTGATGTATACCTGAATGGGGTGCCCAGGTAGGGCACCAGTCGCGGCCCCGGGGTCGGGTCGTGACACATCCTATATGGCGGAATAGATATCGGTCGAGTGTCTGGCGCAAAATCAATGCAAAACCCAATCTCCCTCTCAGGAGGGATACCCGGAAGCTCGTCTGGGAATACGTCTGGAAACTCTCTAACGACTGGAACTGACTGAAGGTCCGGTATCTCAGACTCAGTATCGAATACCCGGACCATATGGTAGATATACCCTTTCCGCACCATTTTCCTAGCCTTGAGGTAAGAAATAAACCTACCCGCCGGCGGCGATATTCCTTCCACTCGATAACGGCTCGCGAAGCGGAACCGTGCATCTCTCTACAGTCCATATTGGCATAGCAAGACGCTAGCCAAATCTATACCCATAATTACATCAAAGTCCGTCATATCCAACTCTATCAAGTCGGCTATAGTCTGACGACTGTCTATAGTCACTGGGCAAGCCTTATATACTCGCTCAGCTACCACCGAATCACCCACTGGCGTAGCCACCTCAAAAGGTTTTATGGACTCGGGCTCTATCCCTATTCTACCAGCAATATGAGGAGATATATAGGACAAGGTAGAACCTGGATCTATCAAAGCATATACATCACAACATGCAATCAATAATGTACCTGTGACGACATCTGGTGACGCCTCCTGGTCCTGACGGCTGGACATAGCATAAATGCGGTTCTGAGGACCGCTGGAACTGGGACCCCTACCACGACCCCTGCCGCGGCCTGCTGGTCCGTGAACACCCTGCCCTCCGGGGCGCATCGCCACCGAAGATGAAGATCCAGCCACTGACCCTGTCGGCTGAGCCATAACATTCCCGCCGCCTCTGGTCGGACAATCTCTCCTCAAATGGCCCTGCTGACCGCAAGTGTAACAAGCTCCTGGAGGAACACGACACCCCCCATAATGGCAATCGCCACATCGGCCACACCAAGGTATAGGTGGCCTCATCTGACCGGAACTCTGGTCCTGCGAGAACCGAAGCCACGGGACCTGTCCCGCCTCAATGCCCTGTACGTCCGGAAGATGGTGGAGGAGCGCTCTGAACCGGCTGAGGTGCGAATCCGGTCTGTTGCTGAGGTTGTCTACCTCGAAAACTACCAGAGGACCCTGCTGTCCTGGCCCTCTTCTGCTGATACCTATCAATTCGTCGGCCCCTGCGTTCCTCACACCATAGTGCATATGCCTGCATGCGGGCAATGTCCATGCCCGGCTGAAGAGTTACTCCCGTGCAACTCTCTGCCAAGTAATCGTCGAGCCCTGTGACATAGCGGTGCACCCTGTCCTCCATGTCTGCTACCAAAGCGGGTACATACCGAGCCAACGAGTCAAACTCTACGTTGTACTCCCGGACCATCCGCCCACTCTGCCTCAGTGTCAAAAATCTATCGGCCCGAGCTCTCCTCATCTGCGGAGGCAAGAAATGGCTAAGGAACGCCTCTGAGAACTCGTCCCAAACAGCTGGAAGCGCATGCTCCCCCCGGGACAGTTCCCATGAATCATACTACCAACCGCGGTATCCGCGGCCGATGTGAACCCAATAATACCGACTACGTCTCAAGCCCCGATCACTCTGATCCGTGAATCGTCGGATAAACTCCCGAGATCATCCTCGTGGCCTCGACCATAGAACTACGGTGGGCTGCAACTCAAAAGTCCCGCGATCTCAAGCTATCGACTGGGTGGACCACGTACAACCGAATCGCTACTCTCCGTCGTCCTCCCGCCAGCCACGATCACGGCTAATAATCGGGCCCATCTCTCGTAACCCATCTCTCTCGCTCCAGGTGTAATCGGGGCTCGGTATCGCGGTCTCGATGCCGCCATCGCCGCCGAACTCTGCTGGGGGTGGCGACGTTGTGGAACTCGTCGGCCAAACACCTCTGCGTAAGGGCGGGCTTGTGCCTCGTGACCTACGTGTCCTACTAGCGCCTCCTCAATCGCCTTGCCGCCACGGGCCGCGGTTGCCTTGCGTGGAGGCATAACTGATACATAAAAATATGTCAGAGGAAGTTCAACCTATAACACAGCTCTATTGCACGATCTTAGAGTGAAAGAATGGAAATCAATCCTAAATATCCTATAGCCTCCTGATTATAGATGTGGTGCACAACACACCGATAATCAAGACTCTACTAGATACGGCCTGTAGACCCTTTCCGAGGATTAACTGCTCTGATATCACTTTTGTCATGACCCGACCACGGACCCGTGACTGGTGTCTTACCCCGGGCACCCTTGTGATACAACATCAGAGAAAACCAGCGGAAAATAAACTCACAACAAGAACCCATATAGAATATAAGTAGGCTAACCCAAAATGGCTACCTCTAAATATAATCAAAACTGAACAGTTACATCCTTAACAACCCCAGTTATAACAAGACTACAGACCTCTAAGAATGAGTAATCACTATGACGGGACAGGGCCCCGTCATACCCCTGAATGTACAAATATGTACAACACCAGGGAGAACCGTACCAAAAGTCGAGCTTCCGTAGAAATGGAGCTTCTGACACCTGAGCAAGATCCTAAGAATGAGGATCCACCACCTGCTTACCCTTACCTGCGGCATGAACGCAGCCCCCGAGGAAGGGGGTCAGTACACAATATGTACCAAGTATGTAAAACTGGAAAATACTATAATAATATCATAAGTCTAAAATAAGCTGGAGTCATGGAGGAAAATCAAAATACAGTACACTTTGCCTTACTAACAATGAGAGTATCAAGTATAAACTTTACTGCATAAAAATAGGAGGCTCATGATCAAAACAGGGTCTCTCGCCCGTAGTATCATTAAGCAGTCCTACTCCTGCGACTATTTCACCCGCATAGGTTATGTGGACCCGCATAAGGTCATCACCTCGCATGGGACTATTTCACCCGCATGGGACTATTTCACCCTCATGAGGTCATCCACCTCGCATGGGACTATTTCACCCGCATTGACCCGGTGGGCCCGCATGAGTACAAGCGCCGCACTCGCATCATGGGTAGCAAATCCATGGCATAAATAGTAATAATAATAATAATACATAAATCAGCACAACCGGCTATCATACATAACATAAGCGCTACCGGCTTATCACAACGTAAGCAAGTTAAGAATATCTCCTAACTTCTTAATAACATTTCTAGTACATCCTCTCATTTTAGTTACTTAAGGCACTACATGTCATTTTAAAAGAAAAATCCGGGAATTTAACCCAAGTACCACGTTCCTTAAACCTTTTAAGAAAATGACTCTTTTTTATGTAAAACACTCAAGATACTAATAACTGTAGTATCAAGTCATGACAACTTTTCAAACAAGTCACGTTTATCTTTAAAAATACAATAGGCTTCTAAATCAAGTGACTTCATTTCTTTAAAAACCTTAGGCAATTAATGCCTTAAAAACAATATGTCTTTCACAAATTCAAACTATTTATCCGTACTTGTTTTACTTGGAGTAAACATTTCTTTGTTAACCTTCCATAAAGCCAATACAACCAACTTCCCATAAAGTCGTTATATTACCATTATACACTAGTTAAACACATCTTCCTATATCCAATGGACTTATATGTCACAGCCCGAACCCCGGGCCCGTGACTGGTGCCCTACCTGGGCACCCTTCTACCTTAACAATACAAGTAAGTCATGAATCAAATAACACCCCATTTTTTTAAAACAAACGTGCGTGCAAAGCCAAGGCTGCCATACATACATAAACAAAAGACACTACACCGCATACGAGTCCAATCCACGTATGAATACGGACCTGCAGGAGTTAAATCAACTATGACGGACAAGGCCCCGCCGTATCCAAAACTATACAAAGTCATCTTGAAGGACATATACCAAAGATAAACTCGGAATAGAAGGAGCTTATCCAAAACCCCGGCGGATCCTACACTGCCGATCACCGAATCGTACCTAAACTCGCGGATGTAACGCGGCCGAAGGAGGTCGATGCGAAGAATGTACCAAGTATGTGAGCGATGAAATCGTAATAAAATCATAGCGATCTAAATAACACGTGAGACATGTATGATATCCAACCTACGATGCATAACACATGCGGTCATATCAAGTCGTGGACGCAAGCCGCCAAGGTCACTACTCGGATATAACTATGGGTCTCACGCCATAATATCAATCATGCCCGTGGAATCCTTCCTCTGGCGATCCATGATATAACATAACATCAAGTCCCACCGGTGGTATAGCATCTTGGGGTTTACCCTCACTTATACTCTTACCGGAGAAGGTGGTAAGCGGTGGTATAGCATCTTGGGGTTTACCCTCACTTATACTCTTACCACTGGAGGAGGTGGTATAACGTCTTGGGGCTTGCCGCCATTTATACTCTTACCCTATCTCAACCGTACAAACAACACATAAAGCGGTGGTACATCGTCTTGGGGTTTACCTCACTAATACTCTTACCACGGAGGTGGTATAACGTCTTGGGGCTTGCCCGCCATTTATACTCTTACCCTATCTCGACCGACCATCAAACAAGACATAAGCACTACCATGTCTTCTATAAAAATCCGAATTTAACCCAAGTACTACAAGCGGAAGCATACGTGGAATCCCACATCACCGTCGGTGCGTCCCAAGAACTTACAACAAGGTAGGACCCTTCAACCGAGTCGCGACAACTTAATAAAACATAATACTTGCACTCAAAGGCTATTACCCGACATATAGGCAAGTTCTCAATTAACCAAGCCAAAGTACTTATCAAGGCACACATAGGATAATTCTCAATTTATCAAGCCAAAGTACTAATCAAGGCATACATAGAATAATTCTCTTTTAACAAGTCAAAGTACTTATCAAGGCACACTTAGACAAATTCTCAATTTATCAAGCCAAAGTACTAATCAAGGCATACATAGAAAAATTTTCTTTTAACAAGTCAAAGTACTTATCAAGGCACACTTAGACAAATTCTCAATTTATCAAGCCAAAGTACTAATCAAGGCATACATAGAATAATTCTCTTTTAACAAGTCAAAGTACTTATCAAGGCACACTTAGACAAATTCTCAATTTATCAAGCCAAAGTACTAATCAAGGCATACATAGAATAATTCTCTTTTAACAAGTCAAAGTACTTATCAAGGCACACTTAGACAAATTCTCAATTTATCAAGCCAAAGTACTAATCAAGGCATACATAGAAAAATTCTCTTTTAACAAGTCAAAGTACTTATCAAGGCACACTTAGACAAATTCTCAATTTATCAAGCCAAAGTACTAATCAAGGCATACATAGAATAATTTCTTTTAACAAGTCAAAGTACTTATCAAGGCACACTTAGACAAATTCTCAATTTATCAAGCCAAAGTACTAATCAAGGCATACATAGAATAATTCTCTTTTAACAAGTCAAAGTACTTATCAAGGCACACTTAGACAAATTCTCAATTTATCAAGCCAAAGTACTACGTACGTACATTCTTTTCAAAAGACTCCTTTTTATGTAAACCCCAAGATACCAACACCCGTAGTATCAAGGCCTGTCTATTTTTCAAAGTAAGTTACTACACTTTTAGAAAGCTCATTTCAAAGCTTGAAATCAAGTAACTTCAAATTTTCACAATCTTGGCAACTTATGCCCATTAATCAAAATAGACAACTTTCTTAACCTTCCATAAAGCCGTTATAACCAACTTCTCATAAAGCGTTATAACCCTTTATGGTTTTAGACATATCCATTCCTTCATAACCAAGAGACTTATACTATTAAAACCAAGTATCACATACTTACAATTCAAGTTCTTAACTTTCAAAATACTTCAAGTCTCTTGTAGTTAGAAAACAAGTTTTCTTCTACTTTTAAACCTCAAGTAACTTCACCCTTAGCACAAGTTACTTCTCTTAAATCATGTCATTTCTCCTCTTTTAAATCAAATAAGTAAATCACTCCTTTGACTCACAAGTCATTATAATGACCTTTAGGTTTTAGAACTAAGGCACTAGCCAAAAGATTTGGAAACCACTTCCTTTTCAAGTCTCTATGTACTTTTAAGAAAAATACCTTCACTTTTAAGAATCCAAACTTCCCTAAGGAAAGGGATTATACTACTTACAATTTAAACATCAAAGTACACTCAAGGAAGTACATAGAACAAATTCTATTTTAGGCAATCCAAATACAAGCAAGGAATGGATCATTCAAGGAGTAGAACTTACTTTCTTTATTCTAAGGAATCATGCTAGAAGAGGAGATAGTTCACATACCTTTTCGGCTAATATCCACAAGCTAAGCCGAATACGCGTGCGTGAAGTGTCAACCTATAATGGTCACAACAATACTATCAATCTTCTAGTCTCTAACGAGAATAATACTAAGTATTTGGTCTCTAATTCTACGGAAAATCGGGCGACTTCCTTTGTTTCTACTCACTTTGCCACCTTTTCAAGGCGAATACAATAACCAACAAGCCACATTTAAGGCTCCAAACAACAACCAAACAAAGGGGATTACACGCGCTACAATACGTGTAAAATTTCCGCCCACAATTCATCTGAAGTAGTCTAATGCACTAGCCAATTCTCTACCAACTTACATAGCAACACTAAGTCTTTTCCAACCCTTTTCCAATTTCAAGTTCTTAGGTCAACATGTTATATAGTCTAAACAACTTCAACAACTACACTTTCCTTCTTTATACAACATGCGACGCTTAAACTAATAATCGACTAGAATTGAAATCTTAAAGTTAAACATGCTAGATTTCGGATTAGGGTTCCAATAGCCAATAAACATATCAAACTTCATACTATATAACACATGCTTGCTAAAATCCATAGCTACAACAAGTAGTAAGTCTTAACTACTAAAACGACAAAATTTATACCTTTCAAAGCCCTTAAAATTTCCAAGATTCCAAAGTCGCCTTAGCAATTCTTAGCTCCTTTCCTTAGGTTCCAAACCGCTCAAGCACTCCTGAGGCCTATGAAGAACCCATCTTCAAGTTCCAACTTCAAAGTTGAAGAACTCTAATAGTTTCCGCTGCGACTAACGTGAAAACTCCGTTTTCGAAATCTTTCTATTGAGATAACCTTGCAACCACTTAGGAACATTGGGTTAAAGTCTTGTGTCTAATGTATCAAAATCACAAAAATATTGTGTGTTATGTGCAATAATCCGAGAGAACAATAGGCTAAGATCAAATATTCTTTAAATTATTTCTAATTATAGAATGATCAATTCTTGATACTAGTAGTATACTTATAACACAATGGAGGGATTGGATAAAAACAATTGTTAAAATTGGATGGAAGAGATAAAGCCAATGGCTCTTGACTTGGTCAACTTTGTCAAGCTCTAGCAAGACTAATCTTCTACATAGGTCAAATGACCATAACACCCTTGCAATTTTCGTCCAACACCACATGTGGGAGTGCCACGTGTCGCCCTCTCATTCGTCCATAAAAATTCCGTAACCCTCGTGGGCCCCACAAAAATGTAAAACTCCTCGGGTGGGCCCCACGTGACCAAATCCGTAAAAATAAATTTCCATAATTTTAATAAGTTCCATATTCTTCAAATAATACATTTTGAGAATCCAATTCCCAACAACGAACATTTTTCCTTTCCGACGTTCGGAACATTTTCCGTCGTAAAAACAATTCTTCCTTTCGTATCCTTTTCCAAGTCTTGTTTCCTTTCGTACATTCTCTTATACATGTCTTGGACTTACGGGGTGTAACATTATACTTTTAAACGAAACAAGTATCATATACTTCAAACACTCAAAGTCCCTTAACTTTAAGACTTAAAACATCATTAAAACAAGTAAGGGATACCAAAGCCTTTGTACGTCTATCGTACTACATAGATACAATTATTCATGCTCAAGAGGTAGGAGAGTTCCACATACCTCTTCGGGTCAATCCACTTGCCAAGTTCAAACTACCGCACGTAATACGTCAACCTATAATGACCATAATACGTTCATTAACCTCTAGTTTCAATGTAGAATTTTCCAAGTTCAAAGTTACTAATTTCTATGGAAAATCGGGCAGCATTTCCTTTGTTTCTACATACTTTGCCACCTTTTTTTCAAGGCCGAATTCCACATCCAAATGCCACATTTAAGGCCCAACACTCCGATCAACACAAAGGGGATTACACACCTAAACTTGGATGTGTAAAATTCTGCCCCGCAATGTACACCAACTAACTTAACAAGTTTAAGGTAGTATCTAGGCTATAACATGCTTACATAACCTTCTTATCCAATTCTTTCATATCCAAACCATATTTCCTACATGCAATTCATCTAAGAGCAATATTTACCACTACAAGATCTTTCTTCTTCACATGCAACACCAAAAACTAGCTACAAGAGAAGAATTGTTACCTTAGAGCTTTTAGCCAAATTATTCCAACAAGTTTGCTATCCTCCTTTCCAAAAACACCACCACAATACTCTTACAAGCTTCCTTCTTGCCACACTTTTTTCAGATTTTCCTCAAGCTTAGATTTCCTCTTGAAATTCTAGAGAGAATGGAGAGCTTTTAGCCTTAGAGGGAGAGATGAATTTGAAGAATGAAGACTTGGTCAATAAGTAGTGCATGCAAAATCAGATGGGGGGGGGACACTTATCACCCTCCCATGGCCTTTTTTAAAACAAAATAGTTCAGATTTTTCCACTCAACTTCGCAGAACCCGCCTCAGCGCCGCGGCCCTGCAGCCGGCGCCGCGGTGCTGAAACCTCTGCCAGCCCTCAGAACTTTCTGGCGCCGCGGCCCTTCTTTCCGGCGCCGCGGTGCTGCAACTTCAGCGAACACTCAGCTCTTCTGGCGCCGCGGCCCTGCATCCGGCACCGCGGCCCTGTGGCTCCTGACCGAAACATATTTCTGTCCGACTGCGCACCGAACTTGCAACTCCCATAACTTTCTACTCCGATGTCCTATCGACGAACGGTTAGTTGCGTTGGAAACTAGACTCAATGAACTACGCATCAGGCCTTTGAAACACCTAGGAACTCTCAATGTAACGGGTCATAACCCGCCTCAAAGTTGACTAAAGCCCGTCCGAAACCATCCGTCAACCCATCTTTCTAAAAAAATTAAGTCTTAACCCCTCGTACGCTCTCATGCGCATGGCCAGAACTACGAGGTATAACAATTTCGTACTGACCCCCTTTCTTCGGGGGGCTGCGTTCATGCCCGCAGATACAGGTGATCGGTTAGGTGACCCTCCAGTTTAGGACATCTACCAGCTGCTAAAGAGCTCCCTTGTTAAGTCGATCTACTTTGAGTGCAGACTCTTATATTTCAGACTTATGTATATCTTGGGCACGACGGGGTCCTGTCCCGTCATATGTCATTTTTGTGCTCCTAGAGGTCTGTAGACAGTCGTGGGTTGATTTATGAGGAGTGTAGACGTGTTTGTTTGGCCATGCTTTCGTATTTCTGTTTGGGATGTTCCCTTATGTTGGTGGCAGCCTTGTCGGCTTGCTTATTATATTATGATGGTTAATTGTGACTCCTCTGGAGGCAGGTACCCCCTTATGTAAAGACAACCTGACCAGCTCGTCTATTCGGGTATAGGTTGTAGATGCAGCGTTATGCTGCCGAAATTTTATTTGGTATCAAATGGATTATGTATGACAGGTCAGTAATGGCGTCCATTAGGCGCTTAGTCGCGACGTCGGGTCGGTCGTGGCGAGAATCGGCAAAGACACTTTCGGGACCCTGATAGAGAGTTGACTCCGGAGCTTGACGATATTTCGGAGGAGGAGATTAGAGATGTTGAGGCACAACCTGGGGTCGCTGCTACTCCTGACAGTTTGGCTCAGGCGGGCATGCTTCTAGTCGCTCCAGATGGCTTACAGAGTAGAGTGGGAGGTCATACTCCCGATGCTGAGGTTGCTCCAAGATTTCGGACTTCACATAATTTGGGACTTCACATTCTCCCTTCCTTAAGCAACATTCGTCCTCGAATGTGAATAAGGTCGTAACATAATCACCTGGACACACAACAAATTTCGGAATTTTACAGCCCAGCAGTTTGAGGATGTTAAATTGTGAAAGATTCGAGATAAAGTGCTAAGTGGAGAAGCCAAAGAGGCTATTCTAGATGATGAGGGTGTTTTGAGGATTAAGGGGCGCATTTGCGTTTCTAGAGTTGGTGATTTGATTCCATATCTTGAAAGAGGCTCATAGTTCCAGATACTCCATTCATCCAGGAGCAACAAAGATGTATCGTGACTTGAGGCAACACTATTGGTGGGGTAGAATGAATAGAGACATTGTGGAGTTTGTTGCTCAGTGTTCGAATTGCTAGCAGGTTAAATATGAGCACCAGAGATCAGGTGGTGTGCTTCAGAGGATGCCCATTCCCGAATGGAAATGGAAAAGGATCGCTATGGATTTCGTGGTTGGTCTTCCAAAAACTTTGGGCAAGTTTGATTCAATTTGGGCTATCGTGGATAGGTTGACTAAGTCTGCGCACTTCACTCCGGTTCAGACTACTTATAACGCAGAGAAGTTGGCCAGGATCTACATCCGATAGATAGTGCGATTGCATGGGGTTCCTATTTCCATCATTTTCGACAGAGGCACTCAGTTTACTTTCCATTTCTGGAGGACTTTGCAGAAGGAATTGGGAACCTAGTTAGACCTAAGCACCGCGTTCCACCCGCAGACAGATGGTCAGTCCGAGAGGACTATTCACGTGCTTGAGGATATGTTGAGGGCTTGTGTTATTGATTTTGGTGGTCATTGGGACAATTTCTTACCCTTGGCAAAGTTCGCGTACAACAATAGCTATCATTCCAGTATCGACATGGCGCCATTCAAGGCTTTATATGGTAGGAGGTGTTGTTCTCCTATTGGGTGGTTTGATGTTTTTGAGGTTAGACCTTGGGGTACGGATTTGCTGAGGGAGTCTTTGGACAAGGTGAAGCTTATTCAGGAAAAGCTTCTGGAAGCTCAGAGTCAGTAAAAGGAGTATGCGGACCGGAAGGTTCGTGATACAGAGTTCATGGTTGGTGAACATGTCCTATTGAATGTCTCACCCATAAAGGGGGTAATGCGGTTCGGGAAGAAGGGCAAGTTGACCCCTAGGTTTATTGGCCTTTTTGAGATTCTTTGTCGTGTTGGCGAGGTGGCGTATGAGTTAGCTTTGCCACCAGGTTTGGCAGGTGTTCACCCGATATTCTATGTTGCCATGCTGAAGAAGTGTCATTCTGATGGGTCTTATATCATTAGGTGGGATTCAATATTATTTGACCAGAATCTGTCCTTCGAGGAAGTGTCGGTAGCAATCTTGGATAGACAAGTGAGGAAGTTGAGGTCCAAGGAAATTGAGTCAAGGTACAGTGGAAGCACCGTCCGATTGAGGAAGCCACTTGGGAGACCGAGGCGGATATGCGGAGTAGATATCCTCAGTTGTTCGACAGTTCAGGTACCTCTTTTCCTCCACCCATGCCCTTGTCGCTCGAGAACGAGCGATTGTTTAATTGGTATCTAATGTAACGACCAGTTTGGTCGTTTAGTACTTTAAAACTACAAGAGGGTATGAGACTATAGGGTATTTAATTATATGATTTTAATAAATGAAATATGCATGAAATTAGTTAAGTGAGTAAGTGGACCAAGCCCACTACCCTTTTCGCTGGGCACGTTATTTACAAAAGAAAAGGGGGAGGGGAACGAACGCAGCCTAGCAGAAACAAAGAAAAAAAAATGAAACCCTAGTAGCTAAAAGAGGAGAAGGACGGCAGCAACTAAGGGAGGAAGAAAATACCTTCCTGGCCGATAGCTTCCTGTTCTTCGTCGTTTAATCCACCGGGGAAGAAGCAGCCATGAACATCACAACACTACACAAAATTAAGAATCAAATTCAGAGATTCTACGCAAAGGGAAGACATTAGTTTGATTGTTCGTTGCACCCGCTCGGCATTGAGGTAGGTTATGATTTACTTTAGTTAGACTTTGATTAGAAAATAATATGTAGATGTAGGAAGTGACAGGGATAGCATGATAGGCCTTCGGGCATGAAGTGTCGACATCGCGGTGCCATTTTGCAGCACCGCGGTGTCGAATGTTCAGAGGGGCTACATGAGTTTAGACACCGTGGTGCCATCCTGCAGGACCACGGTGTCGAAGGGGCTTGTCGCTATATGTATTATTTTTCTGTGATTTTCACCTGATTGTACCTCTGTCGCATACTATCTCATTCGTCGCGTGAAAAAGGGAATTGTAATATTGAAAATTGAACATAGGACAGTGAAATGACTTGTACTTGTCGATTGTATATTAGTAATATGTGTTGAGACCGATATCATGCCTGACATATTTTCCATATTATTTTTGTGATGATGGTGAGGGGAGTGATTGAGGGACTCCGAGGTTTTTGTCGGAGATTGAGAGGGGTTGATAGCCTCCGAGGTCTTTTCCGGAGAATGAGAGAGATTGATAGCCTCCGAGGTTTATGCCGGAGAGCACGAGTGGTACATGGACTTTCCGGGTCCCCCATGTGTCATGGCTTTGAGGTACTGCCCTTAGCATGTGTGTACAAGAGTGGAGTGAGAGAGGTGACTATTGCATTGCACTGCATTCATCCACTCGTATATTTGACTGATCATTTGGTGAATTATATTTGTCTTGGTTGATTTATGATTTCTTACACTTTACTTGTACATGATACGTGACCATACCTGTTTTCTCTATGTGTTACTTGTTGGTTTCAACTTCTTCATGTGTTATCTAATCATTGTCGGCCTATGATGCTTACCGGTACAAGTATTGTACTGATACTACTCTTGTTGCACTTTTGTTGAGTGCAGAGTACGATCCAGGTTCCAGTTCTACGCCCCGTGGATGATCCGCGAGGGTGACATCTTTCAGTCATTCAGGGTGACCTACTTGGTCATATGTGGCTCCTGAAGGGCCTCTTAGTTAATTCCATTTCCTCTTGTTATTTGACAGACAGTATGTAGCCTTCGGGTATGTTTCAGAGTTCTATTCCAGACCATGTTTAGTTCTCTTGTACCCATTTGACCAGATTTTGGAGATTATCGTGACATTTCTAGTGATGATAAGTATTCAAGACTTGAGAACTTCTTATTCTTTATTTTTTCCGCTTATTTAACTTGTTATTGAGAATGTGGTTCGCCTACTCGGGGGAAATGTGTAGGTGCCATCACGACTCGTGAATTGGGTCGTGACACCCCCGTCCCACCATGACCTTGTCCAGTTTTAAAATTAAAACATTGTTTACAAATATTACATATAGCTACTTGATTCTCTATATCCCTAATAAAAACATTATCATGTATCTGATTTTAATGGTCGTTTTTCCAGACCTCGTCTCATACTAGGGGGAATAGGAGACATTTCAGTTGAAGGCGTATTTGTGGGTGTGTCATCATCTAGATCATCTTCTAAATTAAAGTCTTCTTGATTTCCAGAAAATATCTCATCGTCTAAATCATATGGTATTTCAGAAAAAATTTCAGTATCGACAAAATCATCCAGTCTAGGAATAGGATGACTAGAACTAGAAATAGTACCCTTATCCTTATTACCCCTACTAGTAGAAGTACCCTTACCCTTACCGTAATCATACGTTTAAATCCTTCCATTATAATTATGCAAATAAATAATTAAAGATAATGAAATTAAGTGCGCTAAATAAAATGAAGAAACAATAATAATTTAATGAAGGAACGAATATACCAAACGACGACGTAACGTCGACGTGTAATCTAGAGGTTGTAAATTGAAACTTTGCTCGATGGATGATCCTCAAGTTAGTTGCCAACTTTACTCCCAAATGAATAAATAAAATTGAATATTTAGTAGACAATGTAGACTTGTAGAGAGATTGATTGAGATTAGAGAGATTGTAGGAAGATTTGTGAGAAAGATGAATAGAAAATGAGGTATTTATAGTTGAAAAATTGGGTTAAAGTATAAATATAATAACTTAGGGATTAAAAATAAATATAAAGGGGGTAGGGGAGTTGGGGAGGGGGAGGCCAAAAATGGTCGTTGCTTAACGGCCAAAATGTAAAATGGTCGTTGGTGCAACGACTATTTTTGCAAAGGGAGGTTTCAGGCGGGACGGGTCGGGTCCTGGCGGGACGAGGCCATGTCCCGTCCCGGGTTCGAGTCCCGACACCGTAATTATTATTTTTTTAAACGGTGTCGGGCGGGACCGGTGCGGGGTCGGGGCGGGACCGGTTCGTCCCGACCCACTAGTCAGTCATACTCCGTTCTATAATAAGTGATATTTTCGGCTTTTCATTTTGTTTCAAAATAAATGATATTTTAGGATTTCAAGAAGAAATTGATCCTATTCTTTTAAAATTATCCTTATTTACATAATCAATAATCATTAAATAACTTATATTTTTTTAGTCATTAATTAAAGATAAATTAGTAAAAATATTCATATTTTTTTAGAATGAACAATTTCTTAAGGGATATGAATAATCTAAAAATACCACTTATTATGAAACAGGAGAGTAGTACACTTTCGAATTAAGATACTGACGTAGTAGTAAGAATGAAATGAAACATTTGATTTGAAAACAAATTATATACAGGAGTTGTAATACAAAAAGTAATAATGCAAAGATTAATAATGTCCTTGAGTCTGTAATATAAAAAGTTCCTTTGTCCATTTGTTTTTGTCCCATAAAAGCTTTCCTTGGTGACTAAGTTTTAAACGGTTTCCTTTCCACATCATATTGTAGTGTTCCACTAGTGACAATTGGAGACAAAGATTCCAACAGCTCTCTCTACCATCACTAAAAAAAAATAACTTAACCTTTATTTTCTCAATAAAAAAGTGTTTACTTATTAAATTAAGATTTTTTTATCAGATTTATTCTTATTAATTGTTAGGTGATCAAATCTCAATACATATTTAATTAGGTGTATTATAGTAATTACATATTTCTGCCTAGAAGTTAATATTTTCTTAAGGAGTGTGAAAATGATTAAGTAGACACTCTTTTTAATTCGAAGAGAGTAGTACTCAAACTATTCAGTTAATTATAATTTAGAAATATCGGATTCAAATTTAGAGAATAATTACTTTTTGATAGGCAAGAAAGTAGCAATTGTTATAGTTATGAATTCGGTTTTGTGTTTATCGGAAATAACTTCTCTAACTTTTAAAGTAGGAGTAAGGTATGCGTATATTCTATCCTCTTTAGACTTTACCTATCACTTAGTATGTTGTGGCTTAATTTTTTGTGTTAATTAATTTATTTAATTAATAATTTTAAATAATACTATATTCAAAACTCAATAAACAAAAAAGAAAAATGGGTAGGGAAAACATTTTCTTTATGGACCATGTCCAACACGAATCTGAATTAATCAAATTAGTAAATTTCAAATATGAGATGATGATTATAATTATTTTTTAAAAATGTCTCTTGTAAGGTGTTAGACGTCATTTTCGTCGAGATCAATAATCAATTCGATTAGTACATATCTTTCCTTTTCCTTTTTTTGCCATAGACAACTTCCCTCCTGTTTCTCCTCAAATAATTGTATGACGAAAATGAACGAAATTGATGTTATTGCATAATAGCATATTTAAGATGATTTTACCTCGGTACAAACCAAATGACTGTCCATGCCATTTTGATTGATTTAAGTAGATATATGAAAGTTCATTAATGAAAGGGATATATATACAAGTTAAATATAGAAAAAAAAATTATATTCTACATCTAAAACTCTATTTTATTTGGAGACTAATTATACACTTATGGTAAGATTACAATACTAATTAATATACAATATAAATAATATATAAAAACAGTGGCTGCATTATGTACAACACCCGAGACCTATTGTATATTTAACGCACCCCCGCAGTCCTAGTGGGCGGTCTTCGTACGCTGAGACTGTCTCTAACTTCAAAAAGGATCGAGGAAAAACCCTTTGTAAAGATGTCTGCAATTTGATATCTGGAAGGGACATGACAGACGTGTACTTGTCCACGAGCTACCTTTTCTCAAACAAAGTGTATGTCCATCTCGATATGTTTAGTGCGTTGGTGCTGAACCGGATTGCCAAAAAGGTAGATGACACTAACATTATCACAATAAACCAAGGTAGCTTTTTCAATAGGGCACTGCAGCTCTAAAAGAAGATTATGTAACCAACATGACTCAGAGATCACATTGGCTACCCATCGATACTCGACCTCTGCATTAGAACATGATAATGTCGACTGACGCTTTGCAAACCAAGAGATCAGGTTATTACCAAGAAACATACAATAGTCAGACGTAAACCGTCTGGTGTCTGGACATCCTCCCCAATCAGCATCTGTATACGAGACAAGTGTAGATATCGATGACGAATATAAATGTAGGTCAATAGTCAAGTGGATGTACATAATAATGTGTTTGAGTACATTCATGTGCTCAACCATGTGATCATACATAAACAAACACACCTGATGGACGCTATACGTGATATCTGGTCTCGTGAAAGTCAGATACTGAAGAGCACCTGCCAGACTACGATATAGCGGGTCAGATCTTCTGTCACGACCCGATCCCGGGCCGCGACTGGTGCCCTACCTGGGCACCCTTCTAATCATACAACATAATAAACTGCGGAAGATAAATAACACCTTTTTTTTTAAACAAGGCCAAGCCGATAAGGCTGCCATAATCATAAAAAAATTACCCAAAAGGGTCTACACTATTTAACAATGAAGAAAACAACAACTCTAGCCAGTCCAGCCCACAGATGAATACAGACCTCTAAGATTTGAACAATTACTATGACGGGACAAGGCCCCGCCGTACCCCTGAATATACATAGTCATGACAACTCCGGAACATTGGAGCCATCTCAAAATGTTGAACCAGAATCCTAAGCTCGCGGATCCACAATTGTGTACCTAAACCTGCGGACATGAACGCAGTCCCCCGAAGGAGGTCGACAATGTGCCGAATATGGAGCAGAAATAAGGTGCGATAAACAAATCATAAGCAGTAAAAGAATAGCGAGGCAAGTATAAAAAGTGCATACGGATCCTACCGTGTCATTACCATCTCGTGAACTTAATCGTACCTTATTATCTTTTCCCATTTCTCAATAAAAGTTATAGTCACTTTCTTACGTACATACTTAGGAAAATCGTCAAGTTCAATACCATATAACTTACTTACCTTGCATAACATAATACGGCCCTTTATGGAGGGACGCCCATACTGCGCCTTACCAATCGGGGCGATAAAGTCACATACCGCCCGTAAGGTATCTTGCCGGCCCATTCTGGGGCGGTAAAGTCACATAGTCCGCCCATAAAGGTCTCTTGCCGGCCCATTCTCGACGCGGTAAAGTCACATGACGCCCATAAAGGTATCTTGCCGGCCCATTCTCGACGCGGTAATGTCATATAGTCCGCCCATAAAGGTATCTCGTCCGGCCCATTCTCGGGCGGTAAAGTCATATAGTCCGCCCATAAAGGTATCTTGCGGCCCATTCACGGGGCGCGGTAAAGTCATATAGTCTGCCCATAAAGGTATCTTGCCGGTCCATTCCTAGACGCGGTAATGTCATATAGTGCCCCAGGTATCTTGCCGGCCCATTCTGGGATGCGGTAAAGTCATATAGTCGCCCATAAGGTATCTTGCCGGCCCATTCTGGGGCCGGTAAAGTCATATAGTCGCCCATAAGGTATCTTGCCGGCCCATTCACGGGGCGGTAATGTCATATAGTCGCCCATAAAGGTATCTTGCCCGACCCATTCTGACGGGGCGGTAATGTCATATCAAAATCCGGGAATTTAACCCCACGTACTACGTACCTTTATCCTTTAAACAGAATGACTCTTTTTCAAATAAAACTTCCAAGATACTAACAACCGTAGTATCAAGTCATATCTACTTTTCAAGACAAGTCACAATACCTTTTAGAAATACATTTCCCGGCTTCTAAATCAAGTGACTTCTTTCTTAAAAACCTTAAGCAATTGGTACCATTAAAACAATTTGCCCTTCTTTATTTCAAGTCATTTATTTGCTTACATTACTGAAGAAAACCATTCTTTTAATCTTCCATAAAGTTGTTATAACCAACTTCCCATAAAGTCGTTATAACTCTTTATGTCTTAGACAAATTCATTCATTTTATAACCAAGAGACTTATACTTTCAAATCAAATCACATAGCTTTCAAAATACTTCAAGTCCCTTAACTTTTAAGAAAACAAGTTTCTTAACTTTAGAATGGCAAGAAATCAATACTTTTCAAATCAAGTATTCTATACTTTTAAATCAATTCATTTCTTCCTTTAAGAATCAAGTCCCATAACTTGAAAAATAAAGTTCCTTAACCTTTTCAGAAATCAAGGTTCATAGTCTTAAAACTTCATGACATAAAACTCTTTTAATTTAAGTAACATATGCTTTTATGAGTTGTGAATAAGTTATACTTATTTATAACGATCTTAATCAAGTAGCCATGATCTAAAAAATGTAATACAATTTTGTCTTATCTTAGCTTCTATGCAGATGGAGAATTTTACTCATTTTAACTTAATTGATTGTCATTACATTTTCCTTTATTAACGCTGCAGTGACTTGTTCGATATTTATTCTCATTTGTGTCGTAACTTAGCCAAGTCAACTTGGCTCCAAATACCTCCTAACGACTCTTACCAACATCCTCCATAAGACTTGGTAAGAACTTAGGATAACTTAGACATAACCTTTATGTAGAGTAAATCAACATGCATACCTCTTAACTTCTAAGAGTAGAAGGAATCATGAAATAGTACTACACGTATATTCCATACATAGAATCATGTCAAAAGAAGGAAGAGGTTCACATACCTCACGACGATTATCGACAAATAGCAAAATGCTCCAAAGTACTTCAACCTTGATAGCTATTCCATCCTTCAAGTAGAATACGATATACTTAGTACTTCAACCTATAATGGCCATAAAACGTCCATTAAACCTCTAGCTTTGAACGTAGAATATTCTAAGTGCAAAGTCACTAAATTCTACGGAAAATCGGACAGCACTTCCTTTATTTCTACATACTTTGCCACCTTTTTCAAGGCCGAATTCAATAACCAAACACGCCACATTTAAGGCCCAACAATTCAGCTAACCAAAGGGGATTACACGCCTTAACAGGACGTGTAAAATTCCGCCCCACAAATTAATACGAAACTAGTTCCATACTTAAAGTCATTCTTAGCTAAACATATACAACAACACAAAGTCCTTTTCCAGTTCTTTTTCAATCCAACTTCTTAGGCCTAACATGTTATATAGTCATAAACAACTTAACAATTATAATTCCTTCTTTATATAACATGTGATGATTAAACTAATAATCCAATTGAATTGAAATCTCAAGGGCTAAACATACTAATTTTCGGATTAGAGGTCTAATAGCCAATACACTTATCAACTTCATAATATATATCTCATACTTGCTAATATCCATAGCTACAACAATAAGTAATCTTAATTACTAAAACGACAAGAATTATACCTTTACAAGCCCTTATAATTTCCAAGATTCAAAGTCGCTCCTTAGCAATTCTTAGCTCCTTTCCTTTACGCTCCAATCCGCTATTTGAAGCCTTTAGAAGCTCACAACCAACTTCTCTTCCATTTCCAATCAAAACCTATGAAAATGCCTTAGGTTTTCGCCTTGCGACTAACGTGAAAACGCCGTTTTTCCGAAATCTTTCTATTGAGATATCCTTACAATACCCTTAGGGACCTTGGGTTAAAGTCTTGTGGCTAAATAACCACAAACGAAAATATTTTCTTGCTCAAAAGGAGCAAACCCGAGAGCAACTAAGAGGGACAAGAATGTAGTGAAATTTTCTAAGTGTTCAAGACTTGGTCTTGCTACTAGTGTGCTTATATAATACATTGGAGGGTCTAGATTACAACACATGTTAAATTTGGATGAAAGAGATCAAGCCAAGTGGCTCTTGACTTAGTCAACAATGTCAAGCTCAAGCTTAGCAAGACTTTCTCATCTTTACAATGGTCAAATGACCCTTTTGCCCTTGCATTAATTCGACCAAGCCATGTGTGAGGGGTTCCACGTGTCGCCCTCCCATTCGTCCATAAAATTCCATAACCCTCGTGGGCCCCACAAAACGTAAAATTCCTCGGGTGGGCCCCACATGACCAAATCCGTACAAATAAATTTCCATAATGATAATACATTCCATAATCCTCAATTAATGCATTTTGAGAATCCAATTCTCTTCAACGAACATTTTTCCTTTCCGACGTTCGGAAGATTTTCCGTCGGAAAAACAATTATTCCTTTCGTACCCTTTTCCAGTATTGTGTTCCTTACATACATTCTCTTAAATATGTCCTTGAACTACGGGGTGTAACATCTTCGTACGGGGAGCCAGCCGCGGCACCCAACTTGGGTTTAGTATCAACTGAAGTAGAAGTGGACTTACAGGATGACATCCCAGCCCTCTCAATGATCTCAGCTGCATACTTCCTCTGTGATAAGAACAACCCACCTGCATGACGAGTGACATCAATCCCCAAAAAATAACTCAAGGGTCTCAAGTCTTTCATAGCAAACTCAGAACTGAGCATTATCATAATAGACTGTCGTAATGCATCAGATGAAGCAGTCAAGATAATATCATTTACATACAAGAGTATATAAGCCAATGACGAACCACGACGATATATGAATAACGAATTATCAGACTTGCTATAAGAGAACCCAATAGTCGACACATAGTCTGCAAACCTCGTATACCACGCCCGTGGAGACTGCTTAAGTCCATACAAGGACTTCTTAACAAACAGATATGGTGAAGATATTTGGGATCCCTGAACCCCAAGGGAACAAGAGTGTCTGCCCCTCTTCTCCTTCGCATAAACGGATTTCCTGAAATAGATCAAAAACAGACAACAAATCAAGGCACCCTGGTTTCTTTCCGAAAATAAAAACGTAAAAATAAAATAAAAAAAATAAAAACCAAATTAGAAATTAAAAATAGATAAAATTGATATTGAACTATGCCTAATCCCCGGCAACGGCGCCAAAAACTTGATGCGCGAAAAGATGCACACACTTTAACGCAAGTGCACGTTATCATGACAAGTAATATAGTCTTGGTAAGACCGAATATCGTCCACAAGGATTAGGGTTCAAGTACCAACTATCTATCTTTTGGTATCTATTTGGTAATCGATATTTGATTTTGTTGTTTATAACTAATAATTATAAAGGCTAATTAACTATAGGTTTACTTCAGTTGTGATGGGAATAGGGCTTCCACGTCTCCTCAACTATCCGCTTATGTTACTTATTAATGCAATGAATTATGGTCTTCTTCTTTTGGAGCTAGCAGGTTTACGAAATAGTTTTATACTCCCGTTAAGGCTATATAAACACTCAACCCCAGTATTGCTCCTTTCTACCTTTCGGTGATAAGGATGACTCTATAGGAGGATTAAGAACAAAAATCTAGTTAACCGTCACGCGCCATGCGTAAAATTAGGGTTTTTAAGCCTCTCATTAACGCTACATAAATAATTGAGGTATTTTCATCCCCAATCCAAAATATGTCTACCCAACTTACAGCATATTCACAACCTCCTCCTTTCGAAGTTTGATTAGAAATCATATAAATAATGATAATTAGTGATCAATTAATTACCAAGCATTCAAAACAACTATTGGATAAATCTCAACAAGAAGAAGAAAAACCATAACCATGCATTAATTCATAACATAAGTTTCTAGTGATTTAACATGGAAATCCCTATAAAAGAATTAGTTCCTAGCCATTGACATGACAAGAACTAATTCAAAGTTCATCATACAAAATTGAAATAAAGGAAAGAAAAGGAAAGAAAATTACTAAACTATGGTCTCCAATCTTCAATCCAAGAATCCTTGTGTTGTGCAAGAAAGGGAACTCTTAAAAACTGTCTAGGGTTCTCCTTTTATAGGCTCCAAACCGCATCAACCTTTTTCCCTTCAGGCCTGGCCCAGAATTCGTCATTAAACCTGATTTTCCCGCGTCGGCGCCGCGCCGCTATCGGCCGCGGCGCAACCTGCGATCTTGGGTGATTTGGCGCGCGACCGCTCTGGCATGCGAGGCGCCGCGGCTGCAACTCTGTAGCCTCTCGATGATTAGCGCGCGACCCGCACTGTTGGCATGAGGCGTCGCGGCGCTGACCTGCGTTGCTGCCTCGTTCGCCAATTTCTCTGCTTTTAAGCTCTGGAACCTCCACTTTTGCCCTCTTTTAGCTCCTTTTCCGTCATTTGGTCATTTTAACCACTTTGACTCAAAAGAAAGAAAATCTATCCTAATACGACACTTATTTGTACAAAAAGGGACAAAAGACTAACTAAAAATGACTCGAAAAGTGTATATAAAATACACCGATCACTGACCCAAACACATTAAGCTAGAAAAACACATTAAGCTAGATATTTCGCAAACTCATTTTTATCATGCTTAATGGAAGTCAACATACTGAATCATGCTTGTAAACTAGAAAAATCCTAAGGCATGTTTACTTGCTATTCTCCACTAATCCTGGATATGCATAAAAGAGATCTTCAGGATTTTTAAGGGTTGTAATGTAGGCTTAGGTATAGGTAGGTAAAAATAGGCTTTTAGGCTCATTTTTGTGTACCATAAGCTCTTTAGCTTTTCATTGTTTCCCTTCTCTTTGGATTCTTTTCTTCACTTCAAATCTATCTTTCTCCTCTTTTATTTTGGAAGAGTGAAGTGTATCATAATATGACCTTTGAACTTAGGCTTTTGCCTATTTCTTATTATTCTTTTTATTGGGGTGCATCAAATTTGTTCACTCTTTTTGTCTCTTTTTTAACACAATTTATTCCACTATTTCACATTTTTACTTATGGCACAATTTGTGGGAATATAGGGTGTCAAAGAAGAAGTTTCAATTTTTAGGCTCAATGGGGCTGACTATGGATACTTTTGAAGTCAGGGATAGAAAAGGAGTGGTAAGAGGCTATCAAAGAAATGCCTGAGTCATCTCCCTAACATACATATCCTAACTATTTCGCCTCAAATAGCAAGCAATCATAACACATAAGTTTTCATCAATTAGCATGCACAATTCAAGCAAGAAACTCCAAATAGACAGACTTTGTGAGTTTTTGGCATATCAAACCTAAGTGTTTAGATAGTTGCTCTAATTCCGTTACATTATTCCACCTTACTTCACTAGGTGTTTCTAGTAACTACAGCATACATGATCTTTGACAGACAATTATGACTCAAAAGAAAAAAAATTGTGACCTCACAAATACATAAAAACACCAAAAAGACTTAAATCAAACAGTAATAAGACACAAATAAAACACAAATAAAACACCCCCCCAAACTTAAATCACACATTGTCCCCAATGTTTGTAGACGCAAAGACAATAAAAGAAAACAAGACACTTACAGACTTGGCTAAAATGGTGGTGGTGGCGGTGGCATGGGATAGTGCATGGACCACTGATTGAACAAGGAACTCATCTCATTAATTTGCTGCCGCGTTTCTTGTTGTCCTTGTATCACTGTGTCCAAACTCTGCATCATCCTCATCTGATTCTGAAGCAATTGCTCCATCATGGGCGCGAGGTTACGAATACGTAGTGGTAGGCTGGTGGCTAGGCCCTGCCGCATATTGAGCCTCTATTTCAGGCTCATCTTCGTTCATTGTGGCCTCTGCTGCTGCTGCTGGTGGTGGTGGTTGTGCTCTTCTTCTTGCTGCTGGGGGGCTTGGGTCTGGGAAAGAGTGCACTATCCCATATGACACAGGCAGTTGGTTTCTCTCTTTAGTGTCAGTGGGTAGGATTGGGACCCCATTCATGTGGCATAATTCAGTGATAAGTGAGTCATGTCCCAATCCACCTGTTGTTACCAACCTGCTGATTTCTTCAATGCTCTGCACTATCTCTTTCCCCACATCAATCGTTTTCCCCGTCATGATTCCATATATCAATTTAATCCTATCTTCTGGCACTCTGGTGAAGTGCATTGATGGGATCAGACGGGCACTAATGAAATATAGCCAACCCTTGGCTGTTTTGTTGAACTGGCACCTTCTCAGTCCTCTTGACCCATTTCTTGCAATATCGAATGCAGCCCCAGGGTAGCTCATTTGTGTTTCTGTGGCGTCGATTGATCTTGGTGGTGCTTCTCGACCGACGGTGATGCGAAATAACCGATCGTCACCCCTTTCTTCAACATCTGCTGTTTTTAGAGATATATTTATCACTCCTGCCGTCACAGGCATATATTTTCCCCTGACAAAGCATTTGTTGTCCACCCTCTCCGGAAAGTTAGCATAGAATTCACGCACCATTGCTGTGTTCATAGGTGCTATCTTGTCCGGGTTTACAAATCTCCTCCACCCCATCATCTCAATCATTGCCCGAATGGGCTCATAGGCATCCTCCTCCCCCGGCGACTCCTCCGATAGTCCATTCCCTTTCGAGGATTAAAGTGCAGTACCAAGTTTTTTGTATCTTTCATAAGCTTGGTAGCTCACGAACCTAGTATCGTCGTATTGCGGGGCTGATGTAGATGCGGAGACTCTTCTTTTTCTGGCAGACATGGTTACAATACTTTCTGCAGCTCACAACTTAGTAGCACAAATGTTCCCCAACACAATCAATAATTAGCAGCTAAAACACTAACACCCCCAAACTTTAACTCTACTACCCAATACCCACACCCTCCTTGTCTACTCCTTCTCTAAACTTCACAACCAATTTTTCAGCACCCCAACTACTTCACAATGCACACTTCTCCAAACTACTACCTTCTTTAACTACTGAAAGCTTTCAAGAAAAGATGAAGATTACCTTTTTATGGTGTTCTTCAAGGTGTTCTTCTTAATGGTGATTTGAGGCAATGGGATGGAGTTTTGTTGGTTGAGATAGCTAAGGGTTTTAGGAATTTAAGAGTTTTGGTTGTGGTTGGGTTTGATTTGTGGAGGATTTGTGGGCAAATTGTGGATTTTCGTGGGTTTTGTGGAGAAAGGATGTTAGGTTTTTGTTTTGAAATTGGGGAAAATCTGATTTCTGAGCGTCTTTTAATTTCTGGATTTCCGCTTGTGCGCCCTTCTTTTCAGCGCGCCTGATGTTCGCACTCGCCCGGGAATTTCGCGCATGGCTAGACTTGGCAATTTTTCTGGATTTTTGGCGCCGCGGCGCTTACCCGTTTTTCTGGAAATCCTGGTTGTTCTTCAGTTTTTCGCCCTTTAATTTATTGGCCTATACCTGTCAATCACAACATAAACACTGCCTCCGTGAGACCGTTCTTAATAAAAACTATTATATTTAAGTAAAATAAATCAAAATACCTTGGGTTGCCTCCCAAGTAGCGCTGTCTTTAACGTCTTTTAGTCGGACGCAAGTTTCTTAACTCAATGAATGTGGGGTGGATTAACTCCACAACTAATCCATTTTCTCCACATTTTTCGTTTTCGTTTTCTTCTTCTCCTCTTAGTATTATCGTTAAGGGAAAGTTCATGAACACATACCTGCGTTTGTGGAGGTTCGGCAAGCCATACCTGCTTTCGTGGGCTCATCTCCCTTGGTTTGACTTGTACGGGCTCACAGGGAGGTTTGATGGTGCTGATTGCAAAGCACACCTCATGGTTGGTGGCTCGATGATGTGTTTAAATACTTTAAACACAATTTCTTCCTTCTCGCCCTTAAAGTCGACTCTCCTCTTTCTACATCGATCAAGGCTCTCCCTGTCGCTAGGAATGGTCTCCCCAATATGATAGGGATTTCTGCATCCTCTTCCATGTCAAGAATGAGGAAGTCCGCAGGAAAAAAGAATTTTCCTACTTTAACAATCACGTCCTCAATCTTTCCTCTTGGATGAACCACTGTCCTATCGGCTAGTTGTAGGCTCACTGTGGTTGGTTTTGCCTCGCCCAACTCCAATCGTTTAAATACCGATAAAGGCATCAGATTTATACTTGCCCCTAAATCGCACAGAGCCCTGTTGCATGTTACCACCTTGTTGTGCAAGGTAGTGTAAAACTCCCCGGGTCTTTTAGTTTGTGGGCAACTTCTTCTCGCAAGATAGCTGCACTCCTCCGTTAGTGCTACTATCTCATACTCACTTGATTCTTCTTCTTCCACAAGATCTCCTTCATGAACTTGAAATAGGAGGGCATCTGCTCCAATGCTTCTATAAAGGGTATGTTGATATGCAGCTTTCTGAATGTCTCCAAAAATTTGGAGAATTGTTTATCAACCGCCTTCCGCTGTAATCTCTGGGGGAATGGGATCTTCTCTGTATACTCATTCTCTGGAGTTTACTCGACTGCTGGGCGAGATTCATCTAACTTCTCTTTTTCTATCTCTGTCCTTTGCTCAATTCATCGGTGGCGATTCTGCTCAGCGCTACCACTTCTCAGTATCTTGCTGGCATTGCTCCTTGGATTCACCTCTGTGTTGCTTGTGATGTACCGTGTGGCTGTTTGCTTGCTTTGCTAGCGACCCACTTGTGTTTCAAGTTCTGAACAGGATCTAGCACATCCTGGCGGGTGCAGGCGTTGGTGAGTGCCAACAAAGCTGCTCTCAGCTCGTCTGGCTTTTCTGGCTGAACAGGTGCATTGAACTGTTGAGAAGGTGGGGCCTGAGTAAAGGGCTGCTGATTCTGGTGCTGCTGGGTTTGGTACTGGCCCCTATATTGATTCTGCTGCCCCTGGTCTCCTCTCCATGAGAAATTTGGGTGATTCCTCCACCCTGGATTATATGTGTTGGAGTATGGATTGTTTTGTGGCATCTGATAGTTACCCACGGCCTGACACTCTGCCTGCTCAATTGGTATATTATTAGGATCAGCTGAAGGACACCTATCGAATGTATGTGGGCCACCACATATTTCACAGCTTTTAGGCATCTGCACTGCATTCACTGATACTGTATGTTGCTGCAACTGTTTCGTCAACAAGGCCACTTGGGCATTCAAGGCAGCAATGGCATCTATTTTGTGGACTCTCACTGTTCTCCTCCCACTCGTTGATCTCTCTTCTGTGACATGGTTGTTGGTGGCCATATCTTCTAATAACTCGTGAGCGTCGTGGGCTGTTTTCCTCATTAATGTCCCACCTGCTGCTGCATCTATAATGATTACGGTTGTTCGTGAGCAGTTATAGAAGATGTGGACCAAGTTCCACAACTCAATGCAATGGTGTGGGCATTTTCTCTGCAAATCTTTGAACCTTTCCCACGCTTCGTACAAGGACTCTCCATCTGCTTGGTAGAATTTATTCAGCTCCCCTCTCAATTTCGCTGCTTTGCACGGAGGAAAGAATTTGGCCAAAAATTTCTGTGCTAGCTCTTGTCATGTAAAAATTGAATCAGCTGGCAGGGAATTCAACCATACTTTTGCTCTATCCCTGAGTGAGAAGGGAAAGAGCCTCAATCTGACGGCATCATCAGTAACGCCGTTATATCTGAAAGTTGCACATAGCTCCAAGAAATTAGCTATGTGCATATGTGTATCCTCCGATGGCAGTCCTTCAAATTGCACTGTGTGTTGTACCATGCTCAGAATCGCCGGTTTTATCTCAAAGTTGTTTGCTCCTATGGCAGGGAGCCTAATACATGTCTGTGCTCCATTCACTCTCGGCAGCACATAGTCTCCCAAACTTCTTTCTGCCTGGACTTGAACTCTTTCCTCGACATCCATAGGTACTTGCCGAGGCATTCCTGGGTTAGGTTGATTTTCACCTAACTCTTCTCTCATCATGTTGTTGTTTTGAACACCGTCCATCTCTATCAAGACTGCAATCCGCTGATTCTTTCTGTTCTGTTTACAGGTTTTCTCAATCTCTGGATTGAAGGGAACAAGAGTGTCTGCCCCTCTTCTCCTTCGCATAAACTGATTTCCTGAAATAGATCAAAAACAGACAACAAATCAAGGCACCCTGATTTCTTTCCGAAGATAAAAACGTAAAAATAAAATAAAAAAAATAAAAACCAAATTAGAAATTAAAAATAGATAAAATTGATATTGAACTATGCCTAATCACAGCGGCGCCAAAAACTTGACGCGAAAAGATGCTGCACTTTAACGCAGTGCGTTATCGTGACAAGTAATATAGTCTTGGTAAGACCAGAATATCGTCGCGAGGATTAGGGTTCAAGTACCAACTATCTATCTTTTGGTATCTATTTGGTAATCGATATTTGATTTTGTTGTTTATAACTGATAATTATAAAGGCTAATTAACTATAGGTTTACTTCAGTTGTGATGGAAATAGGGCTTCCACGTCTCCTCAACTATCCGCTTATGTTACTTATTAATGCAATGAATTATGGTCTTCTTCTTTTGGAGCTAGCAGGTTTACGAAATCGTTTTATACTCCCGTTAAGGCTATATAAACACTCAACCCCAGTATTGCTCCTTTATACCTTTCGGTGATAAGTATGACTCTATAGGAAGATTAAGAACAAAAACCTAGTTAACCGTCACGCGTCATGCGTAAAATTAGGGTTTTAAGCCTCTCATTAACGCTACATAAATAATTGAGGTATTTTCATCCCCAATCCAAAATATGTCTACCCAACTTACAGCATATTCACAACCTCCTCCTTTCGAAGTTTGATTAGAAATCATATAAATAATGATAATTAGTGATCAATTAATTACCAAGCATTCAAAACAACTATTGGATAAATCTCAACAAGAAGAAGAAAAATCATAACCATGCATTAATTCATAACATAAGTTTCTAGTGATTTAACATGGAAATCCCTATAAAAGAATTAGTTCCTAGCCATTGACATGACAAGAACTAATTCAAAGTTCATCATACAAAACTGAAATAAAGGAAAGAAAAGGAAAGAAAATTACTAAACTATGGTCTCCAATCTTCAATCCAAGAATCCTTGTGTTGTGCAAGAAAGGGAACTCTTAAAAACTTTCTAGGGTTCTCCTTTTATAGGCTCCAAACCGCATCAACCTTTTTCCGCCCGGGCTGGCGAGTGCGTCATTAAACTCGATTTTCCGCGTCGGCGCCGCGGCTACGCTATCGGCGCGCGGCGCAACTGCGATGCCGGGTGATTTGGCGCGCGGCCCGATCTCTGGCATGCGAGGCGTGGCTGCAACTTCTGTAGCCTCTCTGATGATTAGGCGCCGCGGCCCTGCACCTGTTGGCATGAGGCGTCGCGGCGCTGACCTGCGTTGCTGCCTCGTTCGCCAATTTCTCTGCTTTTAAGCTCTGGAACCTCCACTTTTGCCCTCTTTTAGCTCCTTTTCCGTCATTTGGTCATTTTAACCACTTTGACTCAAAAGAAAGAAAATCTATCCTAATACGACACTTATTTGTACAAAAAGGGACAAAAGACTAACTAAAAATGACTCGAAAAGTGTATATAAAATACACCGATCACTGACCCAACACGGAAAATTGGGCCTTTGTGAGTCATCGAGCTGGACGATCTCGATGCTGGGATGAGCAATAGGCGATTTGACATCGCCTAACTGCGATTCGGGAACAAACGGTAAAGGGGGTGTCGTGGCAGTGGGCCCGTTAGTGGAATCGGGGTGCGGGACATGTCTGAAAAATGGTGAATAATATACAGAGATATACCACCATCCAAAAAATTATACGAACTAGACACGTGATTACTAACTTTAGCGAATAGAAATTGGGACTCATCAAACAAAACATGGTGACTAATGATGATTTTATTAGACAATAAATCAAAATACTTGTAACCACTATGATTAGATGGATAACCCAAAAGCACGCATGAAGTAGAACAGGCCTGAAGTTTGTTAATTGTGGTTGGCGGAAATAACAGATAATATAAGCACCCAAAGACCCTAAGATGTGAATATGAAGGAGTCTTATTATATAAAATTTGAAGAGGGGACGAGTATGTCAAACCTTTGAAAGGAAGAATGTTAAGAAGATATGTAGTCATTTGTAGAGCATGATGCCAAAAGGTCGGGGGTACTGAAGAATAAATTAATAAAGTGCGGACAATGTTATTAATGGTACAAATTTTGCGTTCGAATTTCCCATTTTGTGAAGAGGTATGAGGACAAGAAAACCGAAAATTGATCTCATTATTATCACAAAATTCATGAAACACCCCATTATCACATTGAATATTTTTATTTTCCGTTCAAATTGGGTTCGAATAAATGCTCTAAATTTTAGGAAGATGGAAAAAACTTGAGATTTTTTCGCTATTGGAAACGTCCATAAAAATTTAGAATAATCATCAAAAAAAAGAACGTAATATCGATGACCCAAAGAACTAAGAACAGGAGACGTCCATAGATCACTATGAATAATATCAAATGACATTGAAGTATGATTATTAGAGTCTACAAACGGCAACTTAACATTTTTTCCTAAAGAGCAAGCTTGACAGTTCGAAGTACTACGCGTACCCTTACAAGAAATTAAATTATTTTTAGCTAAAGAAGACAAAACAGATGACCCTGGATGACCGAGACGTGTATGCCACACAGGAAAAGCAATAGTCGCAAAAGTAAATGGCAAGACTTGATGCGAAAAACTGGACGTGAGTGTGATAGGATAAAGATCTACTTTACTATCACATCTCATGAGATGAATCCCCGTCTTGAAATCCTTCACAGAAAATCCAAAAGGATCAAAATTAACAGAAACTCAATTATCCGTGGTGAATTTACGAACATACACCAAATTTTTAATCAATTTAGGGGCATAAAGAGTATTGTTTAAGACAAGAGGTAGATGTGGGGGAGATAAAGTTTTATGACCATAACCATGAATTAGAATAGAACTACCATTACCAACAATTATACCTCGAGAGTTTCTCAAATTGTAATAAGACGAGAGAGTAGCTTGATCGGATGTCATGTGGGTAGTTGCGCCGGTGTTCATGTACCAATTTGGGTCCGGTTGAGTTAATCCAAGTGTATGCATCGTGGCTTCAATGTAGGTTTGAGTCGGTGTGGGGCCCACAATCAAGAACGCATGCATGGGTCGAGGCCCCAACACCCCCACCCTGCTTCCTCAAGCCACTGGGTTGGAATATGGAAGATAAGCCACTATTGTTGTGCCGAAAACTAGGTTGGGCTGCCCAGTGTGTGCCACTTTACTGTAGTCGTAGGGTTGTTGGGCCCAGCCCCACTGCTGCTGGGGATAAGGCTGCATAACAGGGTAAAACCGGACCGGACTGAGGACCGAATATTCAGGAAATTAGGACTGTAGACCGACCGAATTTATCGCTCCGATCCGGTCTAAATCTTTTTCGGTTCGTTCCGGTTATATGGAACGAATGGACCCTGTACGGTACAGGGTCGATGGTGTCATTAGCGACCGCCGCGACGCTACATTAGCCGCAGCGGTGCTACAACGATTTCGTCGAGCTCAGACCTCTATTAGAGATGAGACTAACACCATTAGCTTCGTCTCATCAAGCCCATCACTCCCATACTAACCATATCGATCAATTTTAAGGTTTAGGCATTCAATTTTCAGATTGAAATTCGAGTTCAGTCTGTCCCTAATCTTTTTTATTTTCCGGTGAGTTCAATAACAATCGACGGTGGTGGGTGGTGTCATTAGCACCGCCTGCTCCTGACCGTCATTTCTATACCTCCCACGTCCCTCGATTCATCCCCTACGCCTCCGATGACTAGATCGCAAAACACCAAATCCTTAGCCGTCATTTTTCATTTTCCGGTGAACTATTTCAGGCATCGACAGTGGTACCATTAGATCCGTCTTGGTCCATACTACAAGAAACACTTACCCCCGTTCCTCGATTAACACTCGTCGTGAAGACACCATTATTGACGTCAACGGGTCGAGCTTGAGTTCGGACATGGCTACTGCGTTCACTGGGCAACCTTCACTGGAGCGGACCGAAATCCGAAATATAAATTAAAAGGACCTAGGACCAGACCGAAACTTACCGGTCCGGACTGAATTTTGTGCAGCCCTAGTTGGGGACAGTTGGTCGGGGGCCCACTGTTTTGGCCACCATTCCCGTTGTCGGAACCACCGCGTTTGCCCCTGTGATTTTTCCCGTTGTTTTTATGATTATTTTTGTCGCCACCGTAAGTGCGGTTTGGCTCGAATTATCATCGAAACTCGTAGAATTTGTGGAGGGCGTCATTATGACTAAGGGGCTATCTGGTGGCGCCTAGCCAACCCGGATTAACTGGCGTAGCGTGGAGTGGGCTTGATAGAATTCCGGTAGAGGGTTACTTTGACGAAGGATTGAAGCAACACCGTTATAGGCCTCGGACAGGCCTGCAACCATCTATATAACGAGATGACTTTTGCTAACCGGAGCACCCACATTGCGAAGTTTATCCGCCAAGTCCTTGAGTCGTTTGCAATATGATGAAACGTTCGGAAAATTCTCCATAGCGACTTGAGAAAATTTCTGTTCAAAGGTGACAATGCGGGAATGATTGTTATTCTGGAATATATCACGCAATATATTTCAAGCCTCCATAGCGGAAGAGTTAGGTTCCATAATCGTATGTAAGAGGTCGAGGGAGATAGTGACATAAATCCACATGAGAACCTTTGCGTCAAGAGTAATCCATAATTATGATCCTCCGCTTTGGTGGGCACACCCTCCGTGTCAGGAGTCGGAGGGATTATGTGGCGGAGTACTTGATGTGTCATTGCATGAATCTTGAACAACTCTTCTCACGTCTCATATTGAACGTTTTTTAAGTCAAGAACAATAGGAAGAACGCTCTTGATGTTAGAAACCGTGAGGGCAGGATGAAACATGTTCTTATCAGTCATTATGAATAGAAAAAGAAAATTTGGAGAAGGGAATATTTGGGTGAGGGTCTCGATTTCAAGGAGAAACCAAGAGAGGGTTTCGATTTTAGGGAGAAACCAAGAGCCTCTCGGATTTTGGGGAGAAATCGAGAGATGGAGAGAATATGCGGAAGCAAGGAGAAAATCACCTAGACTTGTGATATCATAAAAGAAATAATTTCTTGATTATTCTCATTAATGGAAGGGGTATATATACAAGTTATATATAGGAAAATTCTTTTCCTATTCTACATCTAAAACCCTATTCTATTTGGAGACTAATTATACACTTATTGTAAGATTAATTAATATACAATATAAATAATATACAAAAATCGTGGCTGCATTATGTACAACACCTGAGACCTATTAGGACACTAACACTAGGTATACATGGTATACCTATTGTATATTTAACAATATGTAACATGTTTCACATTTAAAAGCGTACTCAACTACTTACTCATCCATATCATTGAAGGTTGTTGAGGAGTATTAGTAAATATCTTTTTTATTCTTAGTTAAATGTGTTGAGATTGAGATTTAAGAATGAAATCGCGCATTTGATAGGAAACCTTTTGTTTCACGATGAATAGCCTCTCATCATATTACAGCAGGAACATTAGACATATTAGCGGACATATCTTAGTGTCCGTCCATTACAACGTCTATACAAAGAATTATGTATGGGATGCTTTATCGCATAGGAATCTTAAAATAGATATGTACATATGAGAAACATAAAAAGGATCGTAATTAGTGCATAAAGTTTTAAATAAAAAAACTTGTTTTTTTTTTGGATTTTATCATTTGATTTTAGAGATTCACTAGCTCGATTAATTCACATTGGCTTTGGATAGGACCCATTTAAAAAATATTTCTTACTAACAAAATTTGCATTATAAGGCTCGAACTGGCGATATTTGACTAAGAAATCACTTATTTTAGTGGTTAAAAAACCTCAAATTATCACATTTGATAGGAAATCTTTTGTTTCACGGGGAATAACCTATATTATAGCAGGAACATTAGACATATTAGCGGACATATCTTAGTGTCCGTCCATTACAACGTCTATACAAAGAATTATGTATGGGATGCTTTATCGCATAGGAATCTTAAAATAGATATGTACATATGAGAAACATAAAAAGGATCGTAATTAGTGCATAAAGTTTTAAATAAAAAAACTTGTTTTTTTTTTTGGATTTTATCATTTGATTTTAGAGATTCACTAGCTCGATTAATTCACATTGGCTTTGGATAGGACCCATTTAAAAAATATTTCTTACTAACAAAATTTGCATTATAAGGCTCGAACTAGCGATATTTGACTAAGAAATCACTTATTTTAGTGGTTAAAAAACCTCAAATTATCACATTTGATAGGAAATCTTTTGTTTCACGGGGAATAACCTATATTATAGCAGGAACATTAGACATATTAGCGGACATATCTTAGTGTCTGTCCATTACAACGTCTATACAAAGAATTATGTATGGAATGCTTTATCGCCTAGGACTTCTCGACTCGAACCCAAATTAATCTGATCTTAAAATAGATATGTACAGATGAGAAACATAAAAAAGAATCGTAATTAATGCTTAAAGTTTTAACTAAAAAAAGTTGTTTTTTTGGATTTTATCATTTCATTTTCGAGATTCACTAGCTCGATTGATTCACATTGACATTGGATAGGACCCTTTTAAAAAATATCTCCTACTAACAAAATTTTGCATTATAAGCCTCGAACTAGCGATATTTGACTAAGAAATCACTTATTTTAGTAGTTAAAAAACCTCAAATTATCACACTATTTATACTAGGAAAAAGAAAATTCACATTTCATGCATCGTGATTAACTTTATCAAAAACGTTTTATTGGGTTACAAACTCGTGATTCAATTTTTAAAATTTAATTTTAAGAAATTATAATTGTACTTTTTATAGAAAGTATCTGATTAATTTCTCGATTTCAAAGACATGGAAATATTGGTATATGTAAATAAAGTGAGTGAAAATAGGATTGTTACGTGTAAATACAGGTGATAGTAGTGTTACATGTAAACAAAAGGCTTAAAAATGTTATCACATGTATACAAAAGTGCGTGAAAATCTTGGCACGTATAAATAAAGGTGCGTGAAAATTTTGACACGTGTAAATAAATGTGCGTGAAAATATTGACGGGTGTAAACAAAGGTGCGTGAAAATATTAGTACGTGTAAATAAAAGTGAGTAAAAAAGTTGGCACGTGCAAATAAAGATGCGTGAAAATATTAGCAAGCGTAAACAAAGGTCACATTTGAACTATAAGTATCTAATGACCCGATATTAATTAAAAAAAAAAGTTGACTGACATTGTTTAAATTAGCATTCCTCGTACGTAATAGGATATCGAATCCATCGACAGAATATATTCCCTTTTATTAAAAATATAATAAATTTCTTACCGCAAGGTAAAAATTTGGAAAACAATCCTATATTATTATATTTTTATGGGGAGTCATTCATGCAAAGGATCTAAAACCACCCAAATAAATTTAATTTTTTAATTCTTTTTCCTTCTTTGTTTTTCACAAGAAACAAATTTTATTTTTGAACTTTTTAAAATATTTAATATTTTTATAGCATTCTTTAAACGTAATACGATATCAAATCCAACAACAAAATACCTTCCATTTTGTTTTTTCTAGTTAATAACTTTCTTACCGCGAGATAAAAATTTGAAAAACAATCTTAAATTATTAATTTTTTAATGGGGAGTTATTCATGCAAAAGATCAAAAACCACTCAAATAAATTTAATTTTGATAATTCTTTTTTTTTCCTTCTTTGTTTTTCACAAAAAAAATAAAATTTTATTTTTGAACTTTTTAAAATTGAATATTTTTATAGCATTCCTTATACGTAATACGATATCGAATTCATTGACTCAATACCTTCCGTTTTGTTCTTTTCAGACTTAAATAACTTTCTTATCGCGAGATAAAAATTTGAAAAACAATCTTATATTATTATATTGTTTATAGGAAAGTAATTCATGCAAAGAATCAAAAACCTCTCAAATAAAATTAATTTTGTTAATTCTTTTATTTTCCTTTTTGTTTTTTCGCAATAAATCAATTTTATTTGAATTTTAAAAAGTATTTAATATTTTATGATTTCTTGCTCACGTGCGCGGCACACTGAAGTGTATGCGCTTCCTTGTAACAGTGACGAGAACCAGAATCTCGTACAAAGTGGTCCATTTTCTTTTGTTAAAATGACGTAAATACCTTTATTATTATTATTATTATCACAATTTCCATATGTGGAAGAAGAAATTCAGTTGTCATTAAACATATTAACAAGGCTAATATTGGAAAAAGAAACAAATGTATATATCAAAGAAAACAGTATAAAAGTGTTATCGTAAGTTTACTTTAACACTCTTTTTGGACGATTGTTTGTATGGTTCATTAATGTATAGTATGGTTTAGTATAATATAGTGTATATACTATATACTATATCATTTTTTATAATTTAATGATATTTTTATTATTTGGTTTGACTGTATGGTCAAAACACGATAAAGTAACTTTTAAACTTATGCAACAATTACTTGGGGAAAAAAAGAAAGCTCTAAAGAACTGAATGTTAACAATACATGTTCCACATTATCAGAATGTATCAGCAGTGCTGTTAATTGCAAAAATGCTACCAAGGCACTGCAGTGCTGTTCTACACTGAGTTGAATTTCACCGAGAAGAAGTTCACCAATGGAGGAACACCACTACTCATGTTAGAAAGAGTTGGAGGCAAAATTAAACACACTAGTTTATATATTTTTAAAACTAGGGTAAAAGATAAAATAGAACCTTTAAAAAATAAAAAGGGGTATAATAGGTAAATTAAATATGTAACAACCATGCAAAAATCACTAAATTCGTGGTTATAAAAATTGAGGTTTTTTATGGTTATATAACCACGAAATTACAATAAATTTACAATATCATACAACATAATTTTAACAATAATGAAAACAAACATAGTTTCATAGGAAATCATACGTTAATGAACCACGTGAAACAACTATCCAAACAGGGGTAATCGGATTCCTATATAATAGGCCAAAATATTCTGTCTTTTAATTACCCTCTTTCTCTTTAATTCAAAATAAATAAATAAATTTTGGGTGTATTTATTTGATCATTATTTTGTAGGTGTTTACGTCGGATTCGTACACGCAACGGAATTTGAAAATTTATGTTTCAGACCCGACGACGGTCGAACTGCAGTATGATATGCAATGAAAAATACAAACACAAAGTAATATGTAAAACTTCGATCGAAGACTTACATTGTTGTAGCAATCAGCCAAGCAGTTGAATCTTTGTGTTCTGTGTAGTCCGAGGGTGCATACGCAAACGTCCCTCGATTTGTAAGTTCTGAAAAGTATGATGTAATTTGTTAAGGCAGGAATGCTAGAGATTCTGACATAGCTTTAGAAGAGATTGACCTCTCTTAGGTTTAGTGTATTAAAATGAGAAGATGAGCCTCCTATTTATATGATAAAATAAGAGCTCAAGGTTTGATGAGGCCAGTCCGTGAGAAACAAGCGCGATCATTGCGATCGCGTCGTAACGCCGCGATCCTCGGCCGAAAGGCAGCGGTCTTGCCATGTTCTCGCGCCGTCTATTTTTACGTCCATTTTCCCATTTTAATGTCCCGGTCATCAACCGAACATATAAGTATCTCCTTCTAATTACATCCTTCAATCGACGGAACATTTGACTTAGTGTTACCGCCGTGCCTTTACATATCGTCACTAATTACATTAGGATCTTGGAACTCACGAGACTCGTAGGAAGACGAACCCGATATGTAAAGTTTAGCTACACAAAATATGTGAATCGAACCTCCATGTGAGAAGATAAAATTCTTTCATTCACACACTCAATCAAGCTTAGGATGCATCAGTGTCTATCCAAATGGCTTTATTATTATAACACATCTATATTAGTTGACAGCGGGACCGTATCGCAGACGTATCCATTCGTTAACGATGACTTAGTCAATCTAATATCATATGAGTATCGAGTGTTCACTCGAATATGCGTTCAAGGAATGAATCCTAATCTTGGCTCACATACCACGCTTTAATCTACCGTTATGCACCCCAAACAATGGCGTCTCAACCTATAAGACATTTGAGCTTGGGGCGTGATCAAAGTACATTACTCAGTAAACAAGATGATATTGACCTCAGTCTAAGGACTTTTATCTCCAGCGTCATGACATTATAGACATATAACAAAGCGATGCATCGTAGGCATACCAATACTTCAACAAGTATTCATGTGTCCATACGAGTTACCATAACTCGTAGCAAGTGAGACATACTACATCCCCTAAGGATATGATGCAAATCACATGTCGACGTATCACATATCATCGATATCCCAATTTCGATGATCATTAGTCGAGGTAATTTAAGAGTTACGTTATAACATTAATTCTCACATCATTAATAAACACGTAACATCTAGGATGCATTTATAGAATATTATAAACAATCAATTAATAATTCAACAAATGCAAATTGTCATAATATTAATTATTATTAATATAAATACGAATATGTGTAAAGTACATTATGATCATAATACAGATTGTCTCTAGCATATACATATACTTTTATATTTATAGTGCTAATTGTTGCTTTTTCCCTAGGGGGTGGTGTCGCAATTTTTTTTTGGGCAAGTGGGGAAATTTGTTTCCTTGTCATATAAACTAAAAACCTCTATATATAGTCCCCATTTGTATCTCTTTATTTTTATATGAATTTCGTTTTACCTTTCCACTAAACAACATTTTCTTAAAGATTTGTTTTTAAATCTATTATTGTTAAAAAAAATGGGCCACACAAATTTGGGGCCCAAAAACGTCCGCTTCACTTACTTCACGTTTAGGCTGGCACTGTTCCTACTAAGAAATTTTGCATTATAAGGCTCGAACTCGCGGTATTTGACTAAAAAAATCACTTGTTTTAGTGGTTAACTCGAAAGAGTAGCGGCTGCGGGTTTCTTCGTCAAAAAAAAAAAAAACATCAAATTGTCACACCAGCTTTATCAAAAACGTTTTATGATTTGGTTGCAAATTCGTGAATCCAATTTTAAAAATTTTATTTTAAGAAGTTATAATTTTACATTTTCTTAAAAAGTAACTAATTAATTTCTCGATGACAAAGACATGAAGATTTTGGCACGTGTAAATAAAGATGCATGGAATTTTTGACACGTGTAAATAATGGTGCGTGAAAATCTTGGCACGTGTAAACAAAGGTGCGTAAAATATTAATACATGTAAATAAAGGTGTGAAAATATTGACACGTGAACAAAAATGTGTAAACAAGTTGACACGTGAAAACAAATGTCATTTGAACTATAAGTATCTAATGGCTCGATATTACTAATTTTTTATCTATTTGACTGATATTGTTTAAATTAGCATTCCTTGTACGTAATAGGATATCGAATCCATAGACAGAATACATTATTTTTTATAAAAAGTATAATAAATTTCTTACCGTGAGATAAAAAATTGGAAAACAATCTTGTATCTTTTTAATGGGGAGTCATTCATAAGGATCTAAAACTATCCAAATAAATATAATTTTTTAATTCTTTTTCTTTCTTCTTTGTTTTTCACAAGAAAACAATTTTATTTTTTAAAATTTTAAAATATTGGATTTTTGAAAAGTCTCGTCTCCCATAACAGCCTGAACAAGATCTGCTATGTTCCACTCCGGAGGTAATTCCCTACCTCTGAGTCGAAGCAACTCCGCGCAATTTTAGCAGATGTCCTGAAATAACAGAGTTAACTCAGGTGGAGCGCTTTGCGCGTCCAACGGGGCTTTGCATCTGACATTCGTTGGGCTTCTATCTTCGGGAGCCTGCGCCTCGACCTTTTTGTGCAATAAACCCCTCCGCCCGAAGACTAGTGGTAGGTGGTTCTACGGAGCAAAACACTAGCGAGAAGCTTCCCTTGGGATTGTTTTCCCAGGCAATTTTGGAGTTCTTGCTTAAAAAAAAGGTACGTACTAACTGAGTTGTGGAACTAATAGAAAAAGGCTCTTTGCCACTGTTAGCAGTTAGTTCGTGAGTTACCCATTTATGGGAATAAGAACAGGATTTCGGTCTTTCCTCCACTTCAAAAACAAAAAAAGGGTATCTAAAAAGCCGAGATCACCTCGTTTTTGCTTTCTCAAAGCGAGGAGGGCGAAACCTCATCCTCGTGGAATGACGGTGATGGCGTAGTGTATATCAAATTATCAACGTTACAGAGAACTCCAAAGTCGAATGGAAATAAGCTGTTGGGCGTGAACCGATACGATTTGTAGAAGCGGTTGCGGTGCGCTGGTCGCAAACAAGCCCTTCCCTGCACTAACTCAAACCTAGTTCTTGCACGAAATGTCGTTGTATCTATGAGGTCAAAATACCCTGATTAAGGCGGTACAAGCGTAGCAGTTCTAATTAAAGAACTATTAGTAGTTGTTCTTCTTTCCCTCCTTTTGCTCCTCAGCCTACGGGGTATTAGCAGCCGTTTCCAGCTGTTGTTCCCCTCCCAAGGTTTTGCTTTCAGCAAGTAGGCGACGCGAATGTGCTCTTGGGGCAATTGGATACTTCTTGTTCCTCTTGGAAGACTTAGGCAAATGCCTAGGAGAGATAGGAGTACAATACTTAGATTTTACTACTTCTCTAAATCAAACAACACATGGGCCTCAGTGTCTTTGGCCCGGCTACACGATGAGAAAAAAATATCCGTGAGCTCCTCTCCAACTTTATAGTCAAGCAAGTGCAAGTAGCTTTCCACGCATCTCCTTACTTATAATAAAGGCGAGTGGCTTTTCGCTCCTTTCTTTGCTTATAGTCAAGCAAGTGGCTTTCACGCCTCTCACTTTCTCCGGGTATGAACTCCTCCCTTGAGGAAGGCCCCTGTTGTGGCAATTCAACCCAGAGGCCAAGAACTCGAACCGCCAACTCCGTTCACTGCCTTCTCTCCAGAACCTTCGCGTTTATAACATTCCTTATACATAATACAATATCTAATCCTTCAACAGAATACCTCCTTTTAAAAAAATATATAATAACTTTTTTACCCCGAGATAATTTTTTTGGAAAACAATCTTATATTATTATATTGTTTATAGGAAAGTAATTCATGCAAAGATTAAAAAACCACTCAAATAAATTTAATTTTAAATTCTTTTATTTTCTTTTTCATTTTTTTTACAATTAATCACTTTTATTTTGAATTAAAAAAAAATTAATATTTTTTATTTCTTGCTCACGTGTACTGCACACTCTGAAGTGTTTGCATCTGTGTTTCTTCTATTTTCTATTTGCATTGGTGATGGATGGGCTGACGCGACAAATCCAAGGGGAGGTGTCATGTTGTATGTTATTCACAGACAACATAGTCCTGATTGATGAGACTCACAGCGAAGTGAACGCTAAGCTGGAGGTTTGGAGACAGACTCTGGAGTCTAAAGAGTTCAGGCTGAGTATAACCAATACATAATACTAGGTCTAACTTGCTTTCTCCCGGGATTCTCTTATATAACCAACCAAGCCAAGGGAAGGGGTAGCCCAGCTATTCGATTCGAGCTATAGACTTCATAACCTTATAGTCTAGTCCTTTCCTTCTTACTAGTATAGTCTCTTTATTTTGTTTGAGACCAATGGTAGAGTGTAGTATTCAGAAAGATTTATGTTAATTCGCTCTGCTGGATCGCTTTTCGTTCCTCTCCTTCCACTTCGGGTTCGGGGAGCGGAAACCACTTATGCCAACCTACCTTGTGAAATTCGGATACGAGAATGAATCCGGTTGGAAATGAGCCTTTCCTTCGCTTTATAGCAGCAGGTCCACTTGGGATTTTCTTTTTCAAGTGCCACACCCCCATAGTAAAGTACGAAATTGGTTGAGGAAAAGGAACCCCCAGCGACTAAGCACTCCCGCCCCCAAAAGTGGAGACCGAAGAACCTAAGGTTTTCGAGGACACGTCTGAAGAGGAGCCTTAGCCCTCTAAGTTGACTATCGAAATAAGAAAAGATGGAAAAGACTATCTACGTCCAATTCAAAGTTTTTTGCATTTTCCGAGTCCTTGGAAGGGGGAATATCTGAAAAAGTGTTAGTGGGGAGCCCATCCCTCTCGTTCTTACAGAAGACATAATGGGGAATACACGACGGACGGAAAGCGGGGAAACGTCTGGGAAGCAATCCTTAAACTCATGTTCCTCCTCTCTAGGTGCCTAGGTATCCACCCGTTCGCCTTTCCTGAGAAGATATTCCAATGGGCACCCGAAAGTAAACTGGTACCTTCAACAAGCGCCTGCCCGACTTTCAGGTTACTTGCGAAGGGAACAAGCATTACAACCCGTAACTAAAGTCAAAAGGAGGGGGTCGAGATTCCTTCTTTCTTGGAATATCCCTCAACTCTTTAACTATCTTGAACACTTGTAACGACATCCGTGGAGAAGCTCATCCGAAACTAGAGCTAGAAACGCTTATTTCGTTTCGGTGGGGAGGCGATACTTGTTATCAGGTCAGAGAGGCACGATCCGTGGTGACCCTTAAAACCTACTAGGCGACGACATCGACCAACCGAGACTCGTGCGATGGGAGCGGTGAGTCGAGGATTAAATCTCTACGATGAAAGGCACGCCTTAGTGCGCTGAGGATTCCTTCTCGCTTGCTTGTTGTCTAAGCTCTTCGATCCTGCCCTGCTTAGAGTGCAACATCTGGAGTCTTGTGCGATAAAAAGGTGCCACAAAAACTTAAAGACAAGTTTTATAGGGTGGTGGTTAGACTGACTATGTTGTATGAGGTAGAGTGTTAGCCGGTCAAGACTTCGCATACCCAAAAGATAAAAGTTTCGGAGATGAGGATGCTAAGATGGATGTGTGGGAATACAAGGAGGGATATAATTAGAAATGATGATATCCAGGACAAAGTGAGAATGGCCCCGGTGGAGGATAAGATGCGGGAAGCAAGGTTGAGATGGTTCAGACACGTGTAGAGGAGAGACACAAATGCCCAGTGCGGAGATGTGACAGGTTGACTATGAACAAGTTCAAGTGGGGTAGAGGTAGGCCGAAGAAATATTGGGAAGAGATTATTAGACGGGATATGCCACAGGTGCAACTGATTGAGGACATGACCTTAGATAGGGGGTTGTGGAGGACACAAATTATGATAGAAGGGTAGTAGGTAGTCGAGTGTAGTCCTACTTACGCTTACAAACTGGTAGTTGTAATATTATTATTGTAGGCTCGCTTAGTCTACCATACTAGTAGGCACATTATTGTCTTATTGTCCCTTGTCGTTTGATTTATGATGCTATGTTTATTTTGTTTGTCTTATTTACTTGCATTATTTATTGCTTTTTTTGCTTCTTTTTCTCTTTCAGAATTCGCTATCATGATTTACTCACTTTGTTTGTTTGTCTTTGCTTAGACTTGTGCTTTGTCTTGAGCCGATAGTGATCTTCTTTGACCCACGGGTGCGAATCGGTAGCTGTGAGAGCTGTCTACGAAAGAGTTCCGGCTACGCCAGTCTCTGACGGCCACGAAGAGCAAACAAGATAAGGCTTTTCAAGGTTGTGAAGGTGGCCTCGTTATCCATACCTCCGGTCGGATGAATGGAGGACCGAACAACTACGCTTAGAATTGTACTTTCCAATATGCCTATTCTCATTTTACTGCCCAAAAATTGGATGGGGGTCAAGACGCTGCTGTCGGGCGCCGTTGGGGACCTGACCCTGGGCTTTAGCGAGAGTCCAGACTTTTCTACGGGGAACTTTTTTGACTATTTACCAGACAACCGCTCTACCTATCAATGCAGAGATAATGTCTGCGTACACTCTACCCTCCCCAAATCCACTTTGTGGAATTTCACTGTGTATGTTGTTGTAGCGACATGAAAAACGGTCCATTTTCTTTTTACGAAATGACAGAAATACCCTTATCATTATTGCCCTTAAACATATTATCAAGGCTAATATAGGAAAAAGAAACAAATGTATATATCAAACAAGAACAGTATATAAAAGTGTTATTGTAAGTTTACTTTAATTGGATTCCTATATAATAGGCCAAAAGATTCTGTCTTTTAATTACCCTTTTTCTCTTTAATTCCTATATATTTATTTGATCATTAATTACTAATTCTTGTTTTGTCCCCTAGGGTGTGTGTGTGGGTTTTTGGGTAGTGGGGAAATTTGATTCCTTGGTCATATAAACTAAAAACCTCTATATATAGTCCCCATTTGTATCCCTTTTTTCTTCATTGAACACTCAAAAACTGTTGAATACACTCACTTCAGAAGTTTTTGCAATTCAACTCTAGCCAGTGAGTTGTCTTGACTATATTTTTTGTGTTTTTATATCTTCATAAAGATTGCTCTTTTATGTATTTTTGTGTAATGGGTATTTACATGTGGGGTTAAATATTTGATTGTATGTGCTTTTACTTACAAAATCTTTTTTTTATTTGGTTTTGATTTGTGTACTTTTGTTGGATTTAGGGTTGATCATTAATTGTAAAAAGGACAGTTGGTTGTACTAACATCTCGCTGTGCACGGGTTGGAGAAAGATCGGAGCACTGTTTATTGTACTCTGCCTTGTATCACATTTGTGGAATTTGTTTATTGAACCTTCTGCTTATTTTTGCTTTTCCCCTAGGGGGGTGTTGCAGTGGCTTTTTCGGGGGAGGGGTAAACCTCTACTTTTAGTCCCGTTGTATCTCTTTTGCTCTCATTTCTTTTCACTGAACACTCAAAAGCTGTTGAAAACACTCTCTTCAAAGTTTTTGCAATTCAACTCTAGCCAGTGAGTTTTCCTGACCATTTTTCTGTGTTTGTTTTTCATAAAGATTACTCTTCTATGCATTTTTTTGAAATGGGTGTTTAGATGGGGTTATTTTTTTATTATATGTTCTTAACTTACAAATCTTGTTTTTTTCCTGGTTTGATTTGTATATTTTTTTTGGATTTTGAGTTTATTTGAAATGGTAAAAAGGGTGAGTAGATAAATAGACTGCTTTATGTATCATGGTTGTCATTTTCTTGGAGATTTTTTTGTTTCATTTTTATTAATTTTTGTTTGGTCTGATGTTAATGTAGATAACAATCAATGGAGCCAGCTGATGTTGCGGTCTCTGAAAACCAACAGCTCTCAGCTGACTCTTTGCCTTTTGCAAGAAGGTTGGCTTCTTACATTTATTTTCTCTTTCAATGGAGTTAGAAACAAACTGATTGAAAAAAGAAAATTAAAATAAAAATGGACTTTTGTAATATATGTGTTCTCTACGTATGATTTTGTAATGTAGTTATCAGTTGGAAGCCCTAGAGACTGCATTAAAGCAGAATACCATTGTTTACTTGGAGACTGGTTCTGGAAAGACACTTATCGCTATAATGCTTCTTAGAAGCTATGCTTACCTTCTTCGGAAGCCGTCTCCGTACATAGCTGTTTTCTTGGTCCCGACTGTTGTTCTGGTGACTCAGGTACTACTTCTAGTTTTTCAATTATAATCTAGTAAGTTTCTCTTGAACTGTTTTTTCCATATTAATGTTGTGAGTTGGTTAGCAAGGAGATTCTGTCAGTATGCATACCGACTTAAAAGTCGGCAAGTATTGGGGCGAAATGGGTGTCGATTACTGGGATGCTGCTACATGGCAGCGACAAGTGGACGACCACGAGGTGTGTATGAACTATATTTTATCTTCAGTGATAAATTATTAACAGTTGCTTGAGTTGGCATTAAATATGGCTACAATGTTCTCAAAAGTATTCCAGTCCTAAAGTTACTAGATTACTATACTTCTTTGTTGGGAATAAAATGAAAGTGACTGTTTATCAATCCTTTGTATTTTTCCTGCCCAAACCAATGGTTTATGGAGTATATGCTTCTATGCTGAATTAAGGCCGCAACTTCATAAAGTTGCTCACAGCTGAACGGGTAAACCCACCACAACCTATCTTCGGACCTTTAGGTGTCGTTTTGTAGGGTGTATTAGGTAGAATAATGCCGGTATAAAGTTTTAGTACAATGTTTGGTTGCAAATTTAGGTCTAATACAACTAATATCAATATTACTTATACACCCTTATACATAGTAAAACCATGGTAAACCATAGCTTTAACAATACCGGTACTATTCTTGTACTTATTATACACCCTATTTAGTACTATTATGCAATTATGCAATGCATGTTATTTTTAATCCAACAAACCAAACAGTCGATAAGAACTAATCCCGACATAACTTGTCTTCGAACCAAACGACACCTTAGAGATCAAGATTGCAGTGAACTTGAGAATCAGTTTGTACATATTAGTTCAGGAAAAGAATGTTGTGTAAAAACTATAGAAAGTAGCTGCTCATATTTGCAGTTAAATTTGTGAGTTTTATGCAGTCTAGTGACTGGAATTGGGATCTTGTGGAATAGTAATATGATATTAGCTACTCTCCAAGGGAAGTTGCAAATGAAGATTATGTTGTTTGCTTTAAGATCTTTTTTATTTGGCAGGGCTCTCTTTGAGTATATTAGATCTGACATTCAGCATTTATATGCCCGGAATTAAATTAGGCACTGTATATATATTTCATGGATGCAGGATAAGTAATCACCGCAGGGTTTTTGTCTTTCAGGTACTTGTTATGACACCAGCTATACTACTTGCTGCTTTGAGGCATAGCTTTCTAAAAATAGAGATGATAAAAGTTATAATATTTGATGAATGCCACAATGCACGAGGCAGACACCCCTATTCCTGCATAATGATGGTACTTTGTTTGTGCTAAGATTGAGTTTTCTGTAAAACAGTTTGTGCTAATTGTTGGTTATATTTTATGCCTGGACAATGCTGTTATGTAATACGTGTCACTCTCTCCATTCCAAAGTACTTGACCCACTTTGGTTATCGTATATCCAAAGCAAATTGTTTGAACAGATTAATATTATTATGGAGTTCCATAAATAAGTGTGTTTGCTGAAATGAGTTGATTTTCTTTCAGGAATTTTATCATCGACAGTTAACCCGTGAGAGCGCACAACTTCCAAGAATATTCGGGATGACTGCTTCCCCTATTAAGTCTAAAGGTTGGTGGGATTTGATTTTATAGCTTTGGACATCTTTTGAATTTTTCTACATCGTACTGTAAAGAAGCTGGCTTTGTGTGGATTCTCATGTTTATACTTCTTATGCAGGTTCTAGCACGGCAGAAAGTTACTGGCAAATGATTCGCGACCTTGAGAATCTTATGAATTCCAAGGTTCTCTCAATTAATCTTCTCCATTTATTTATTTATTTATTTATTTATTTATTTATTTATTTATTTATTTATTTTCGTCACACACTCTGTGCTTAAACGTATTTCAGAGAAGAGAACCATGTTCCCTTCCTTTATTTTTTTGGTGATGACATCAACATGATTTTTGCATGTGCCTTCCTGTACTTTGAGCTCATTTCTGTGTTGTGCAAGCATTAAACTTTCCATTGCGTGATTGGCATTAGTTCTTGCTGAAAGTTGCATTTATTTTCTTGTTATATTTTTTGTATGAGCAAAAAATTCATAAACACACGTTTATCTCTCTCTCTCTCTCGGTTCCTCTAATTGTGATCTCCCTTTGTAAATGAAGGTATACACGTGTGTCAGTGAATCTGTTCTGGCGGAGTATATCCCATTCTCAAATCCAAAGCTGAAGATATTTCAAAATGTGGATATTCCTTGCAAATTATTTCATAGTTTAGCTGAGGACCTGAAAAGGTTGAAAGAAAAGGTAAACATCAATTCTTTAGCCAATGGATTTTATCTTTCTACTTTACTTTTTTGCTGTTCCAATTTTAGTCGTTTTAAATTTTCTTATCATTGCAGCATGAAGATTCAATTTCAACGTCAAATCTGTCTTCTTTGAGTGCTGGATCAGCAAAAAGAAGATTATCAAAACTTTATTCGGCTTTCTTATTTTGTTTGATTGAGATGGGTGCTTGGCTGGCTTTCAAGGTAAATTTTGTTCCTTGGTGGTGCATAAAAACATTATAACGGTTTGGCCTTGATCATTTTCCAAACATGACTTTGTTTTGAATCAGGCAGCTGAGTTCTTGTCCTGTGCAGACAATGAATTCTTTTCGTGGGGAGAATTAGATGTATGTGCTCAAACAATTGTTAGAAATTTCAGTTTGGGTGCATCTAAGGTTTTCTCGGCTCACTTACCTTCTGGTATATCATAGTTATCAACATCCGTTTTCTTTTCTCCCTGAGCTGTACACATGTTTTTTTAATTTCTTTCTGCTCTCTCACTCTATCTTCCCTGTAAACATAGGGTCACATTGGTCAATTGGTGGCGATATTCAGGCAAATAAGGATGTTGGATATTTGTCATCCAAAGTTACTTGTCTTCTAGAATCGCTTCTAGAGTACAGGTGAGAGCGGTTGAATATTAAATCTAGTATTTAGTCAAACGCTTTAATGTCAATTCAATCTATTGGAAGTTTGTAGAATAAATGGAAAAAAGAAGAGTGTTTGGTTAGATTCTCTTAACACTTTGACTTAATCACATATTCATGTTCAAAGTAGAATCTCTGGTTTCACTTATTTTAATTGATTGTCTTTCATTTATTAATCCAAAAGTTATATATGTGAGAGAACATAATTTTTTGAAGCCTTTTCTTTCCTTTCCCCCTTTTTATTCCCCCAATCTGGATTGTTTGCGCTGAATCCAAATTATTTTCCCGGAATCTTGAGTTTGAACTTTTTTTGGCATTCGACATTGTATGTTAGCTTATGGTTTATTTTTCAGTTTTTATTTTAATTATTACTTGATTATACTTTGTGTTGTTTTTGAGCCTGGTTTGGATTCATCAATAATTATATGAACTACTACTACAACAACAACAACATACCCAGTGGAATTCCCCAGCGTGGGGTTTGGGGAGTGTAGAGTAGAGTGTACGCAGACCTTACCTCTACTTTGGTAGGTAGAGCGGCTGTTTCCGAGGAATAATTATATGAACTATTCCTTTTATATACTTGTTGGAACTTCCCCTGGGATTCATCAATATAATTATAGGACTATATATTTAGTGATTTACTGACCAACAATTTTTTAGTTGGTAACATGTGAACTTCTGTTTTTTTCCAATAGGGACCTGAAGGATTTGAGATGCATCATATTTGTTGAGAGAATTATTACAGCCATTGTTCTTCGGACTCTATTGAATGAGTTGCTTCCGGAACTAACCGGTTGGAGAACTGAGTACACAGCAGGACATGCTTCTGTGGTGCAGTCACAGAGTAGAAAAACTCAAAATAAAATTGTCCAAGAATTTCGCACGGGTCTGGTAAGTCAATTTTTTTTTTGGTTTCTAAATAATTTCTGAAAATTTAAAATCTGATATTCATGCAAAACGCTGCAGGTGAACATTATTGTAGCGACATCTATTCTCGAGGAGGGCTTGGATGTTCAAAGTTGCAACCTTGTAATTAGGTTCGATCCCTCAGCTACCGTTTGTAGCTTTATACAATCTCGTGGACGAGCTCGAATGCAGAACTCCGACTTTCTTATTATGATCAAAAGGTATATTTTGTCCATCCATTCTGATTGATATTATGAATGGTTTTGAGAGCCCTGTCATTATTGTTTGTGGTGTATTATTACTTACAACATTCTATTTCTGCTCATCATTGTAAAATTTGGAAGATTTAATTATAACTATGGACTGATTATTCTCATTTTTGGCTCAATCCTAGTGGCGATTCTTCAACCCTCACTCGCATGCAAAACTATATGGCTAGTGGGGAGATAATGCGGCTAGAATCATTACGTCATGCTTCTATTCCATGCTCACCGCTAGATGATGAATTGTATGATGAACCTTGCTACAAAGTTGAAAGCACGGGAGCAGTTGTCACCCTCAGTTCTAGCGTGTCATTGTTATACTTCTATTGCTCAAGGCTACCATCGGATGGGTTTGTACTGCATATTTCTTTCTATGTTTTAATGATTCTGATATTTTTGAATATTTCATGTGTTATATATTGCCTTACTGACGCACCCAAGGGCGTGGCTTAGTCAGATGAGACCATGAGCCTCAGGTTCAAATCCTAGTGGAGACAAAAACACTAAGTGATTTCTTCCCATCTGTCTAAGCCTTGATAGACATAGTTACCTTGTACCTATTGCTGGTGGGAGGTAATAGGTACCCCGTGGAATTAGTCGTGGTGCGCGCAAGCTGGCCCTGACACCACTGTTATAAAAAATAATAATTGCATTACTGAGAGACATTCAATTCAATTGTAGGTACTTTAAACCCAATCCTAGGTGTGAGATTGATAAGGAAACAGAAACCTGCACCTTACATCTTCCCAAAAGTTGTCCACTGCAAAGAATTATTAGTGTACGAGGGAATAGCAAAATATTGAAGCAACTTGCATGCCTGGAAGCTTGTAAAGAACTTCATCGTGTGGGTGCCTTGACTGACAATCTTGTTCCTGATATCGTGGAGGAAGAAGCCATCAACAAAGAATTGGGTATCTAACATCTTTTATCTAATGTTTTTTTTTTTCATAGACTGGTACTTTACTTCTAACCTATATATTGTGCAGAAGGTCAAATCCATACTGTTGAAGAATCAAAATACTTTCCACCAGAATTGGTTAGTCATTGCGGCAATGATTCAGAAGCAGAAGCAGTGTACTACTGCTACCTAGTTGAGTTGCAACATGACTCTTACAGCGATTTCCAGCTTCATGGGATTATACTTGCTGTTAGGACAAGCCTCAAGTTTGATGATGAAATATTGGCTTTTGACTTGGACGTTGATAGGGGACGACGCTTGCAAGTTCAACTATATCATAGTAAAGTTGTTACACTTACTTCTGAAGAGGTGACTATAATTTTATGGCATTTATCATCTCTTTACTCGTCACCTGTAAAATTGGTTGGTGATGCTTTTTGTCTATCTATCTCTTTCTCTCCAGATTCGACGGTGTCAGAGGTTTCAAGTCACTGTCTTCAGAACTCTTCTTGACCGCAATCTGAGTAAATTGTCGGACGCTTTGGCTGCAGTTCAATCGCCTATTGGTTCTGCAGTTTCTGATTATCTTTTGCTCCCTTCTTTGGGTTCAACCCCTGAAATAAATTGGAAATGTGTGAATTCTTTTCTGTTTCCCTCTCAAGTTCTTGGAGATAAGCATATGGATTGCTGTTCTACACAAGGTAAAAAACGCAGTGTGAACACCAAAACTGGGGTGGTATGTAGCTGCATGTTGGAGAACTCATTGGTCTGTACCCCTCATAATGGCCATATATACTGCATTACCGGTTTTTTGGATAATTTGGATTGCAACTCATTGTTGGATATGAGAACCGGAGAATCCATTACCTACAGAGAATACTACAAAAAACGGTTTGTACAATTACCTGCTGATTTTCCATATATCATCTTTTGGTTTCAAAATATTAAGTAAGGTGCGTTTGACAGGCATGGGATCAACATATGCTTTGAAGGAGAACCACTTCTTATGGGGAAGCATATTTGTAAAGTGCACAATTACCTTCAGAGATCCAGAACTCAGAAGGCTAAAGGTTTTGATCAAATGGTTCTCCTTTTGTTATAATGCTTAGTGTTAAATATTATTTTTAGTCTCTCAAATATTGATAAATTCTAATTTTAGTCCTTGTGATATCTGATTATAAGCACATTTAATCTTCAATTACTTGAAATGTGCACTTTTGATCCCTTTGCTTATGAATATTTAATTGCACATGTTTTATGCTACATTTGTATTGTTATTCCATATTTTAGAGTAATAAATTTCTAAAGGTAGTCCATATATAATATATTTCCTACGATAAAGGGACCAAAACACACATTTTAAATACTTGAAGGTTAAATATATTAAGCCGTGTAGCACAGGGACCCTAATCAGGATATATCAATAATTGGAGGACCATTTGTGTTATTCTCCCTAATGCTTATATATTATCACTTAGCTTCACAGCTTAATGAAACTCACCTATTCATTTTTGTTTGACCTCTTTGGCCTCCTTTGCAGATTCAACTAATTCATCTGTTGAGTTGCCTCCTGAAGTTTGTTCCCTCATCATGTCACCTATCTCTATTTCTACCATTTATACCTATTCGTATGTTCCTTCGATCATGCATCGGATTGAATCCTTGATTATGGCCTCAAACTTGAAAAGAATGCATTTGGATCACTGCACATTAAATATATTTATCCCAACCACTATGGTATGTGCTGCTATGATCTCATCCGAGTCTTTCTTAAGCTGTGTGCTTCGTACGTACTCTCGGGCTCGAGTTTTCATCAGTGGGATAGTGTTCTCACAACTTACTCGTTTTATTATTTTAGATTTTAGAAGCAATGACAACAAAGAAATGCTTGGAGAAGTTTCATTTGGAATCACTTGAGACACTTGGAGACTCTTTTCTCAAATATGCTGCCAGTATACAGCTGTTCAAGACTTACGAAAATCATCACGAGGGTCTTCTCACCGTTAAGAAAAACAAAATCATTTCTAATGCTGCACTGTGCAAGCTTGGATGTGCTCGTAAAATACCGGTAGGTATTCCGTTGTGATAATTTTGCTGGGTTCCTAGTGTCTTTATATTTTATTGGTTTAACTGCATATTGCTGGATGCAAATGCTATTTGAATTCTTTTTCCTTGTTCTTCTTTTGGGTTTTTCTTCAATATATACCTTTTGATTACAGGGATTTATTCGTAATGAACCATTCGATCTTAAAACATGGTTCATTCCTGGTGATAATTCTCAAGTTCACAAATTCGACGAAGAATTCCTGATGCCATCAGTGAAAATATATAGTAGGGGAAAGCTTAAGATTAAAAGTAAGAGAGTAGCTGACGTGGTTGAGGCACTAATAGGTGCCTACCTCAGCTCGGGCGGGGAGTTAGCGGCTTTATCATTTATGAAATGGCTTGGGCTGGACATTGATTTTGTTGACACACCTATGCCAAGGCACTTCCCCATGAATGCTGAGAAGATTGTCAATGCCAGATACTTGGAATCCATGCTACATTACAGGTTCAATGATCCTTCTCTTCTTGTTGAAGCGCTAACTCACGGATCCTACATGCTACCTGAGATTCCACGATGCTATCAGGTTATTCTCGTAAATAAATATTATCCATCTTAATGTTGTTAAATAGTTAGATCTATATTTTGCAGTTTGATTACTGAAAGATATTGCTGCATATATTGGGAAAGTTGTGAACCTGAACATTTCATTAAACCTAAGGCTGCATAGTATTTGATGGTTCTTCATATAGCTGCTAGTGACATGGAAATAAAGTGCATTGTTTTATTCATTCAATGAAGTTTCATGGTTTTATATATGATAATATGTATCCTGTCTCGCTCTCTTTGCATCTTATTCTAAGTTCAATATGTGTATCCTTACATTTGGACCAATCTATTGTATGAGCTCAGGATGAGTAATATCATAAAAAGAAAAGCAGTACTTCGTGGCTTGTTGCCTGTTGACTTCTGTCTTCTGTTAGAAGTCTTTTTGTATGGTTTTTAGGACACCTGTGAAAGAAATGAGCGCAAGTGGAAGTTCTTGTGAACATCTACGTTGTTGATATTGCTATATGAACAAAGATACTTAAATGGTTGAAACAGTGTTGAGATTGGGAAAGTCTAGTTAGGCCTTTCCTAAATAAATTTTATATACTGAAAGAAACATTTTTGCTACATCATGGTTTCTTTGGGGTGTGCTAAGACTTCCTTGCATACTGAAGGTTCACATTTGAATCGATGTAATATTAAGCGCCTATATTCATAGTTTGTTCTTTTAACCAGTAATTATGGCTTTTTAACTCTCTTAATTCTAATGTTGATGATCACCTGGCTATGCAGCGCTTGGAATTTCTTGGAGATGCAGTGCTAGATTATGTTGTTACAGCACATCTCTATTTCAAATATCCAGGACTAACTCCAGGACTTATTACTGATTTGAGGTCTGCCTCTGTAAACAATGAATGCTATGCTCATTCTGCTGTTAAGGCTGGCCTTCACAAGCACATTCTTCATGCCTCGCAAGATCTGCAAAGACAGATATTAGATACTGTTGAGGATTTCGAGAATTTGGATCTTGTGTCCACGTTCGGATGGGAGGCTGAAACTACTTTCCCAAAGGTATTGCATACTTGCATCAAAGTTGGACATAATACTTCATTTGAAAAAAAAAACAAAATTAGGGTATAAAATAAGTTTTTGGATGCTCTTTCTACAATCAAAGTGTAATTCTTTCCCATTGTTAAGAGATTCATCTTAAGATTAGTGCGGATTAATAGTATCATATATAGTAATTTGATTACGATTACGGGTTTGAACTCATTTTCCTTTTTGGTTCGCTATAGGTTCTTGGAGATGTTATTGAGTCCCTTGCTGGTGCGATCTTTGTTGATTCTGGCTTCAACAAAGATACTACGTTTCAGAGCATACGACCTCTGCTGGAACCGCTAATTACACCTCAGACACTAAAGCTTCAACCAGTAAGAGAGCTAAGTGAACTATGTGACCAGAAAGGTTATATAAAGAAGAAGGACGTCGTCTCTCGTGAGAATGGTATGGCTTATATTACAGTTGAGATTGAAGCAGATGGTGTTGTTCACAAGAGCACGCGCTCGGGACGGGACAAAATAATGGCGAAGAAGGTGGCTAGCAAACATGTGCTCAAATCTCTGAAAGAATGTGCATTCAATGCATAGCAGTATTTGCTTTTCTCCTACTTCATGTTACAACATTTCCGGAAATACTTAATTTTTAAGGGTTTGATTTCTACTCTTATTAGGATTGTTTGGATTGCGTGCTTCCATTGTATTTTGTTGTTATTTTAAGTACAATATTTGTTTTGATTGTGCTATTGAATTTATTGTTACTATGTGACAATGAAGATAATCATTTTATGTTAACTAATTTGGTGTTGTGATATCAAGTACTAGGAGTTTGGCTTGAACTTTGTGAAATTATACTAATTTCATTTTTCTCAACTATCATCTATCATCGCTCTAAACAAACTACACCATAACAATTGATTTTCTACACTCTGAAAGCACTAGTTGAAGACCATTACTCCACCACCACTTCAAATCCATCACACTAACGATCTCTTCAGCTATATATATATATACACACAAGACTGGCAAGGGCATCGTACAGATCAATAGATTAACATCTAATCTAGGTCGGCAAGGCCTTTTTAACATATCTAGACAGATGTAACAGGTTTTCAAGCCTCTAAAAAATATAACTATCAAATGGTCCGGACAGAGCCCTGACCTACCCATCATCTGTACATATGCAAAAGACTTGGCTCACGACCTCAAATTTAGTAGCCTCAGAAGAAGTGAAGCTTACCAATCGACGACTGAACTCTCAAGCTCATACTGTGGCGGCCTATATGTACCTCTACTTGAACCTGCAGCATGAAACACAACGCCCCCGACAAAGGGGATGTCAGTACGAATGAAATGTATCGGTATATAAGTCCTGAATGATAATATGAGCATAAGTTGTAAAACAAGGTATAAAAAGAAACCTAATAACTTGTATGCCCTCAGGGCGAACAATGAAACTCTGAAACCCTTATTGATCCTCAAGTACATATATAACTATCCATTTCCCACCGATTGTAGCTCGTATATATATATATATATATATATATATATATATATATATATATATATATATATATATATATATATATATATATCATATGACACATAGAGGTCATCACCCACGTACATTTCATACCTTGTTTCCCACCGATCATAGCTCGGTGGTAGCGTTACATGTATGAATGTATGTCGCCCAACCGGTGGTATGTAATCAATGCATATATACGCCACATATGGGTCATCTCGCCCACGAATTATAGCTCGGTGGTAAGTGTAACTCATATACATATATAAATATGACACTATTGGCTTTTTTGCTTTTAGAAATGCCTTACTTTGTTTCTAGACGACATTTAGTCGACCTTACCGATAACTTTTTGGACATACTCCATTTGGGAGAACAAAAAAGTACAATACACTCAGAATAACAACTGACAACCCTACCTAGACAGGATATGATATAAGACAGGAAAGTACTCCCGACAAGGGACAATCATTTCACGAGTGAAATACATTTCTAAGACATGTTTTTTGAGAAAATGGTACATATGACTCAGAATTCATGCTTTAAAAGAAAGGATAGTCATTAAATACATTTAATGCAGAACTCACGGCAAAAGATTTTTCGCATGGTTTCAAAGCTCCTAAGAAGATAGAGATCATGATGTCACTAGAAATTGTGAATCTTATAAACGCCACTACAAGCACAAAGTTAACGAGACTACGAACGTTAAACATCGCGGAATTGAGAATAAAACACGAAAAAGATCTTTTTCGCTGGACAAGTTGATAAATCTTGAACAACTATATATCTCATCTTATGAAGTGAGTGACATTATTGATTTTGCTCTATCCGCTATCTTCTAAACATTCATCCCTCCGAATATTAGTCTTCGAAGGGCGATTAGAGAGGTTTCCACAATGGATAACATCTCTTCACGCCTTAGCCGTAGTTCATTTAAACTGTAACAAGTTAGTGGACAATGCAATAGAAGAATCTCTTCAAGATCTGCCCAACCTTGTAAAACTAAGGCTAGACCGGTCCTATGAAGGCGAAGAATTGAGGTTCAAGACAGGTAGATTCAAGAAACTGAAAGACTTGAGCGTTCTGCACTTTACAAAACTGAGATGGACTAAATGGGAATTAGGTGAAATGACTTTCCTTAATGCGCTTCAATTGCACGATTGGAGGAGTTGCCCATTGGGCTTGTGCATTATTTGAGCAAGCTTCAATATCTTTTGCTTGAACAAATGCCTGAAAAGTTGGTAAGCACTGTGCAACATAAGGGTAGTGAGGATTACTGGAAAATTGCTCATATTCCCGGACTTCATATATGAGACTAATAGGGAAGCTGGAAATGTAATTAGGAATGCGATGATATGAGAGAATATATTAGTAACATGTTTTTGATAATTCAGATTCAAACTTTTTTCTATGTATATTGTTGAATCCCCTTGTTTTCTTCGCATGTTTATTTTTTGTAACCCCTTGGTGAAAATCTTGTCTCTGCCGTGACTCATCAGGGGTTTCTATTTCATATGATATTCGTTAATCAAATGAACAAATCTGTTGTCATAACTTGAATAGTACTATTAAGATTCATGTACCATTCACTTGTCTACATTTTTTTCAGTCCATCTCTCCTATCTTCATATACTAACTCAACTGAGCATATATTAATTTGTATTCATCTCTCTTTTAAGATTTGAATGATTCAAATGAAATAATACTCTTGTTGTTGTTCAGGACCTCATCTAACTTGATGTAATATTTTGCAAAAAAGAACCACTAAACCTATAGAAAAGGTCGAAGCCTTGGCATAACTAGTACAATTGCTGTAATGTGATCAACATATCACTAGTTTCAGCCATGAAAACAACCTCTTGCAGAAATACAGGGTAAGAATGTGTACAATAGACCCTTGTGGTCTAGTGTCACGCCTCGAAACATGTCCTGAACGTAACATGACACTCGGTTCCTGGCTGCATGTGACTGAGCAAACCAACTGGATGACTAAATCAACATATGAAATCAAAATATACTAAAAGAGAGATTAAACTAAGACATGTTGATGTACTAAAAGTCTGACTGAATAATTTAAATGCGAGAATACTGAGATAAGTCTGAAAGTAATAATACTAATACGTAGCCAATATGACTAACACATAAGCCTGCTAAATTCGGACTGACAGAAACTATAGTCTACGAAGCCTCTAAAGGAATACTGAAATACTGATTGTTCACCGAGACAAGGCCCCTGATGTACCGTGAAATTACGGTACATTTGATGTTGTTTACTTAATCTTTTGTTTATATTAGAGTATATTTTACGTCGTTTCTTACATATATATACTATTTTATAGGACAAAGAGTGCGGAGATGAAATACAAGTGAAAAAGAGTAAAAATGCCAGAAAATATGACATGCGAACCACAAGTCATGCATGCGAACCACAAAAGAACTGCGAACTACATCAGGGAATTAGAAAAGCTAAATAAGGTAAGAGCAGGGTCTGCGACATGACATGTGAATCGCATGTCATATATGCGGCACAGACCAACCGCAGACCATGTGACCATGTCACTGAAGATTGAGATTCAACACAACGTGCTATGCATTTACAAAACCCACAAATCGCAGGTCATGTATACGACATGATCTACGGTTCACCGACTGTGACGCGGGGGAATTTTTTCTTATTTGTGTGCATGAATTTTAGGGATTATAAATAGATGCCTAGGATTTTTGTGTCAAATATTCAATCATCAGATTGTGTCCCTAATAATCCAAACACTCCATAGTTATTGCTTTTAAGCTTTTTAGGAGAGATTGATTTCAATTTGATTCCAATTTCAATTCAATTTTTAATTACTTTGTGAGTGACAATGAATTCTTATTTATTTAATATTTTTTGTTCAATTACTATGAGTAGCTAATCATATATCTAGGGTTGTAGACCTCAATGGTGATATTAATGTAATGAGTGTCTTCAATGCTTGATTAGATTATTTACTATTATTATACTCGATTCATGCTTCATTGTGTAATAATATGGCCAACATTGATAGTGTCTACAACAACAACAACAACAACATACCTAGTGAAAATCCCACAATGTGAAGTCTGAGGAGGGTAAAATGTACACAGACCTCACCTCCACCTTGGTAGGTAGAGCGGCTGTTTTCGGGAGACCCTCGGCTCAAGATAAAACATAATCAGGCAAAACAAGAAAAGCAAAACAAAGTATGAGAAACAACCAACCTCAGACGAGAAATCAACGCATTATGGACATGCAGATAGTAAAAATCAAATACTCAACGGTAATGCATTCTAACAACAGGGAGCAGTAGCTAACAGGAAGCAATAGCTAACACCACTGAATAAGATAAATAAATTAAATAAATAAATAAATTAAATAAATAAATAAGTAAATAAATTACACTAAAGATCACATAGCAGCAGAAATCAAACTACAAGTACTATAGAGCAATAATGCGCCTATAAGTGTGACAAGCTAACCGAACCTACAGTAATACTACACTATCATTTTGTAAGCGTAAAGAGGACTACGCTCAACTACCTACTACCCTTCTGCCCTAATTTGTGTCCTCCACAACCCCCTATCTAAGGTCATGTCCTCAGTAAGTTGCACATGCGCCATATCCCGTCTAATCACCTCTCCCCAATACTTTTTTGGCCTACCTCTACTCCTCATGAACCCGTCCATAGCCAACCTCTCACACCTCCGCAATGGGGCATCTGTGTCTCTCCTCTGCACATGTCCGAACCACCTCAACCTCGCTTCCCGCATCTTATTCTCCACCGAGGCCACTCCCACTTATCCCATATATCATCATTCCTAATCCTATCTCTCCTTGTATGCCCACATATCCATCTCAGTATCTTCATCTCCACAACTCTCATCTTTTGTATGTGCAAAGTCTTGACTGACCAACACTCTGCCCTATACAACATAGTTGGTCTAACCACCGCCCTATAGAACTTGCCTTTAAGTTTAGTTGGCACATTTTTGTCACACAAACTCCAGATGCGAGCCTCCATTTCATCCACCCTGCCCCAATACGATGTGTGACATTGTCATCAATCTCTCCATTTCCTTGGATAATAGACCCTAGGTATTTGAAGCTTCCTTTCTTCGGAATGACCTGAGTACCAAACCTCACCTCTACGCATGTCTCAGGATCGCTCCCGTTACTGAACTTGCACTCCAAATATTCTGTCTTGATCCTACTCAACTTAAACCCTTTAGACTCCAGAGTCTGCCTCCAAACCTCCAGTTTGGAGTTTACTCCATTGTGAGTCTCGTCAATCAGGACTATGTCATCTGTGAATAACATACACCATGGTACATGCCCTTGGATTTGTCGCGTCAGTCCATCCATGACCAATGCAAATAGGAATGGGCTAAGAGCCGATCCCTGGTGCAGCCCCATCGTCACTGGGAAGTGCTCCGAGTCTCCTCCTACTGACCTTACCCTAGTCTTGGCTCCATCATACATATCCTTGATAGCCCTAGTGTATGCCACAGATACACCTCTAACCTCCAAACATCTCCATAGAACCTCCCTAGGGACTTTGTCGTATGCCTTCTCGAGGTCGATGAAAACTATATGTAAATCTTTCTTCCTCTCCCTATACTGCTCCACCAACCTCCTAATAAGATGAATGACTTCGGTAGTCGAACGCCCCGACATGAATCCAAACTGGTTCTCAGAAATAGATACGTATTTTCTCACCCTCATCTCCACGACCCTTTCCCAAACTTTCATAGTATGGTTCAGTAGCTTGATACCCCTATAGTTGTTGCAATTCTGGATATCACCTTTATTTTTGTACAAGAGAATCATTGTACTCCACCTCCATTCTTCGGGCATTCTTGTCGTCTTAAAAATGACGTTAAACAACTCAGTCAGCCACTACAAACCTGCACTGTCTGCGCTCTTCCAAAATTCAACTGGGATCTCATCAGGCACGGTCGCTCGTCCCCTGCGCATCCCGCGAATAACACCCTTAACCTCCTAAACCTTAATATTTCTACAGTACCCAAAATCCCGGTACCTACCGGAATGCTCCAGATCTCCCAACACAATATCTCCCTCTCCTTTTTAGTTCAAGAGTTTATGAAAATACAACTGCCACCTCCGCCTAATATGCACTTCCTCCACCAGTACTTTGCCATCCTCATCCTTGATGCACCTCACGTGATTCAAATCACGGGTCCTTCTTTCCCTTTCTTTTGCTAGTCTGTACAACTTCTTATTCCCGCATTTCTCCTCTAATTCCACATACATTCGTTCAAAAGCTGTTGTTCTCGCCACCGTAACCACTTGTTTTGTCTCCTTCCTCGCTATCTTATATAGTTCCCTATTCGTCCATTTCTCCGCCTCATCCTTGCTTTCTACCAATCTCACACACGCCAATTTATTTTCTTTTCACCTTCTCTTGGACTCTATCATTCCACCACCAGTCCCCTCGACGCCCACCACTGTTACCCCGTGAGACCCCTAACACTTCTCTAGCTATCTCCCGAATGTAATTGGCCGTCTTGTCCCACATACCGGTCACATCTACACTACTCTGTAGGAAAATAATAATGGGTAGGAAAGTCATTAATGGAAAAGATTTGAGAATCTAACTCCTATCTTATAACCAAAGATAGGAATAGAATGGTTAATATGAGATTAAAATGGGTGTATTGAATATCACATCCTAGGGCTTGGAAAACTAGTGATAAGCTATTAATTGACCCATAGTCTAGTATAATAGGTATTTAATTAACATCAAACATAGCCCTAATTGCATTGATTCATCTAGAGGAATCACAATCCTAGTCCTTCCATAACTTGAATTATCAATTTTAATTATTCCGTTCTTGAAGTAATTAGTAGATCGTTATCAAAACAAACAATACTTTCCCAATCACCTTTGAAATATAGACTAATTTTTGAGGCTTATATTTAAATTATATTTTTTTCATCGTATTCTATGTGGGATTCGACCCCAACCTTAGTTGGGTTTTATATTTATCAATGACTGTTTTACATCATTTTCGGAGGTGTAATTTAGGCGCATCAAATTTTGGCGCCGTTGGCGGGAAATATTATTTAGAAATTTACAAATTAGTGTAATTCTCTACCTTCAATATATATTTCTCATATCACTTTTTTGTTGTTTATTGTTGTGTAGGTGTGATGACTTCAGATTTCGATTTCGATGATGAGTTCATGGGGCATGAGCCGCCGCTATTCAACCGCCACCACTTCAAGAAAATGAAAGTTTTCACCTCAACACTACTAAACTACACCTACTCAACACTACTAAACTACACCTACTCAACACCAAAGGCCTATTTGGTGATCTTACAATCGATGACCCAAATAGACTCCTTCGAAATTTCCTTAGGGTATGTGCTGCCAACCATCAACCCAATGTCTCAAGTGCGGATGTGAAGTTGAGGCTTTTCTCATTTTTTCTCACGGGAGAGGTCACCGCTTGGTTGGATGATCTTCCTTCCGGTTCAATCACAACATGGGCGGAGTTGACTGATGCATTCCTCAAGAAGTATTTCCCTCAATCCCGAATGTTACAACTCCGTGATGAAATCAATAACTTTCATTAACTCCCTAATAAGACACTTACCGAGACTTGGACTCGGTTTAAAAAGAAGGTTAAAAATTGTCCAAATCATAGATTGTCGGATAATGTGCTGTCAAAATGATGAAGGATAATCCTGTTCCACCAATTTGGTAGTTAAACTTAAAATCATTTAACATTGTCAACACTTATGAATATAGAACAATTTTAAATAAGAGTAGGTTAACTTATATATAAGATAGGCTTAACTTATGATTAAATGAGTTAACCAAGCATTTGAACTACAATTCTCATCAGGGGGAGTTAATACATGTTGTACTTTTTTCCCCATGATTTAGTGCTTGTCTCTGATACCATGAAAGAAAGTAACACAAGTATTTGGAAATTTTCTTCCTTTTCATTTCTTGAATAGTTGATCACTTATATATAAATGTATATCAAGACTAAAATAAAAGAGTAATAATAAACCTATACAATTTTGTCTCAATCCTATTGACTATTTTCTAACAAACTTTATTCCTTTACAAAGATGTCATTGTCCAGGTGTGCTTCCTGATCCAGAATTATTGATTGTGTGGTCTGTGTTATTTTGTGAACAGTATACGACTGAGATGAATTTGAACATTGGGCTGAACTTCTGTGCACAAGTTCTTGTATGAATACTGTGCCTCTCTAGTACTCAATTTCCATGATTTTATAGAACATGATCATTACAGAGATGTTTGATTGTGCTATTGAATTTCCTCTAGTATCATGATTTTTATTTTATATGATTTTTTTAATTTTAATACATTAGAAGACAAGAAAAGATGATAGAATTAAAAGATATGAATTTACGTATATTGTGTAAGCGATAATTATCAATATGTAAAGCTCCATAATTTTTATAACTAATCTGGACTAATTTAAGAACTTAATGGTTGTAGTTAATGCAGAATTAAGGTGTATGCGATGTGATCTACTTGAGTAATAACGGTTTGTTTGGGACATATAACAGAAGTATAATATGGCAAAAGACTTAATTGAAGCGATAAGATGACTTAAGGAACTCAAAAACAAGAAGAAAGAAAATATCTTACGTCATGCGGATGACATGCGCCGCATGACCATCGCGTGGGACACTTACCCTCTGTTTGGATGGTTGTTTTTCGTGGTTCATTAATGTACAATATGATATTGTATAATATGATGTTATATTGTATCGTACTGTATTAATGAACATAATGTTTGGATGGATTGTATCGTTTGTTGTGATTTAATTATATTTTTATTATTTGTGTAAGATGATATTAATCTCCCTTGGAGAGTCTTTCTCATTAATATCAATATATATAGTGTACCATATTCACCCCTTATACAAGAGGAATCCTAGTCCTAATTATAAGAGGAATACTAGTCTTACCATAATTACATATCACTAATATTTACATAATATATGAGATATATTCTAATTATGGTAAGGGATGTTATGCCATACACATTTACATACCCCTCAGTCGGAGCGGGAGGAGGTCGGACGCTGAGACTGGATATGAAGTCAAGAAATAACTGTCTGGGAAGACCTTTGGTAAATATATCTGCATACTGATATGATGAGGGAACATGTAACACTCTGACATGACCTAGCGCAACTTTCTCACGAACGAAATGTATGTCTATATCAATTTGATTGGTTCGCTGATGTTGAACCAGGTTGTGAGAAAGATAGACTGCAGAGATGTTATCACAATACACAATAGATGCCTGACGCAAAAGACACTGAAGTTCTAACAGTAAATTTCTGAGCCAACAAACTCAGCTACCACATTTGCAATGCCTCTGTACTCAGCCTCGACACTGGAATGAGATAGGGTGGCCTGTCGCTTGACAGACCATGAAATCAGATTATCCCCTAAAAACACACAAAAGTCGGAGGAGGAGCGTCGCGTGTCCGGACACCCTGCCCAATATGCATCTGTATATGAGAGCAACTTGTTTGGTGCAGAGGGGTATAGGCGCAAACCATAATCAAATGTGCCCTTAATGTATCAGATGATACGCTTAAGGGCAGTGAAATGAGACTCCATGGGGGCATGCATAAATAAGCATACATGTTGAACAACATAAGCAATGTCTGGCCTTGTAAATGTGAGATACTAAAGTGCACCTGCAAGACTCCTATATAGAATAGGATCGGAGATTGGAACACCATCTATAGCTCTGAGCTTAGATATTGAATCAACTGGAGTAGGCATAACTTTGCAATTCGCCATCTTAGCCCTGTACACAATTTCCTCTGCATACTTACGCTGACACAAGAACATGTGGTTGACAGAACTGGTCACTGATATCCCCAAGAAATAACTCAGCTTTTCCAAATCAGTCATTGCAAATTCGGTCTTAAGCAAGACAATAATCTCATTTTTCAACCCACCTGAGGATGCAATAAGAACAATATCATCCACGTAAAGTAATAAGTAAGCAATGCTACTACCTCGATGAAAAATAAAGAGTGATGTATCACTCTTGTTGCATACAAACCCAATCTGCAAGATATACCTGACAAAGCGATCATACCACGCACGAGGAGCTTATTTTAGGCCATATAGTGACTTACGGAGATGACACACATAGTGAGGGGCTGCTGGATGGGTGAACCCAGGTGGATGATGCATGTAAACTGTTTCTCTCAGGTCCTCATGTAAAAATGCATTCTTCACATCAAGTTGATATATCGGCCAGTGTTTGCCCATAGCTATGCTCAGAACTGTGTGAATGGTAGCCGGTTTGACAACCGGGCTGAATTGGCTCACCACAATCAATGTCCTCCTGCTGATTCATGCCATTAGCCACAAGGCGTGCCTTTCTCAAGATCCCCATTGTCTCTGAATTTGTGACGAAATATCCACAAACAACGAACCACATTCACCATAGGTACTAGATCCCACGTGTGTTTTTTAGTCAAAACATTGAATTCCTCAGACATAGCCGCATTCCAATAGGGTCTTGTTTGACCAATTTGGAGTTCTTAGGAATTGGATAGATGGTTTGGGTAGACAAGTTAATTGGACTTTGGATTTGAAGATTCCGTGTTTGGCACGAGTCTCTATTTGGTGAGTAGAGATAGTGGGTGGCTGAGGCAGCTGAGTGGTGGGGTCCGAGACGGATGGTAATGTCGGTTATGATGAGGGTGGAGGTGAAGCCATCGGAGTGCGCGACAGCGAGATCAAGGTCGCGTGGCTGGATGAGCGATCTTCTGCGAAGTTTTGGTGCCTTGGCGGCGGCCAGGACAAAAACATTTTGATCGCTGGAAGAATAGCGCCGCGGCGCCTCCATGATGGGCCACGACGCTGATGACTAAGAATGATAGGAGAAATGACAGGCTCGTCAAGAAATGAGTAATCCAGTTTTTGGAATTTTTGAAGATTCAAAAACGGGAATGTGATCTCGTCGAATGTGACGTGACGAGAGATGTGGATTTGACGAGTGGACAAGTCATAACATAGATATCCCTATGCTTTGGCGGAAAGTCTAGGTAAACACATGGAGTGGACCGGGGAACTTGCTTGTAAGGGGCGGTAAATGCAAGGTTAGGATAGCATAGACAGCCGAATATCCGTTGATGATCATAAGAGGGGACTCTATGATAGAAGATTTTGGTAGGGGTCATATTGTGAAGGGTGCTAGTCGGGAGAATATTTAAGATGTATTTTGATATTTTAGCAGCATATACTCAGAAGGACGGAGGGAGGGAGACATGAATCAATAGAGTGCGAATCATATTATTAATGGTGCAGATGATTCTTTCAGCTTTATTATTTTGTGGGGAGGTGTGAAGGCAGGAGAAGCGAAAAACCATGTCATTATTAGTATAAAAATGATGAAACATAGAGTTGTTGAATTCACGACCATTATCGCACTGAAATGATTTAATACCTTTTTCAAATTGTGTTTGAATGAATGTTCGGAACTCAAGAAATTTGGCAAACACTTCTGATTTAAATTTGAGAGGATACAACCAAACATAGTGGGAAAAATCATCTAGTAAGACATATTTATGACCGAGAGAACTAGCAATAGGTGATGTCCATAAATCGGCATGGATAATATCAAATGGTGCAAATGTAACACTAGTAGATGATTTAAATGAAAGACGAGTATGTTTGCCTAAAGAACAAGAAACACAATTTTGGGCAAGCTTCCCATTTTTACAAGTAATGAAATTATTGTCTCGAAGAAAATTAAAAACTGGGGCTCCTGGATGACCAAACCTATTATGCCACGTGGAGGAAGAAATAACCGCTAGAGAGATGGGAGAGCGAGATCCGACAGCGGAGGTGGATGAGAATGGATAGAGATCCCCCGTGCTATTGCATCTCGTAAGATGTGTCCCCGTATACAGATCCTTCACAGTGAAACCAAAAGGTTCAAAGTCAACAGAGACAAAATTATTACGAGTAAATTTGTGGACATAAATTAGGTTCTTAATGATGTGTGGGGAAAATAGGACATTCTTAAGGGAGAAGGATGGATGAGAAGGTTGTGTGTAGGATGTACCATAACCCTTTATTGGAATGCGGTGGCCACTACCAACTATAATAAATTGAGGATGCTTTAAACTGAACATACTGAGAATATTACCTGCAGACCGGGTGAGGTGAGATGTGACTCCGGAGTCCATGTACCAATTGTTGTCTGGTTGTTGCAGATTGAGGTTGCTGAAAGCCTAACCCAACTCAGTGTGTGCCATGCCGGATGAGGGTTGCTGGTAGGGATGTCAATGGGGCGGGGCAGGGGCGGAGAAAGAGTACCCCATACCCGTACCCGCCACCTAAAATCCACCCACCCCCTCCCCACCACCCATCACGGGTAGTAATTCCTTCATCCACCCCCGCCCCACTTATCCCGGCGGATACCCATCACGGAAAGTAAAAAAAAAGTTATATAAAAAAAAAGAGGTCCATGGAAATAGAAAAAATGAACTTTTTTCACTATGGTGTATTGAATATCAAAGTTTGAAACTTTACCAAAATATTAGAAATATTAAAAGGTTAAAATAAAGCGTGAAATTTATTTAGAAGAAGATAAGAATTTTTCTCATCCTTTCAAATGATCACAATTGTAAAAAAAAAAGAAAAAGAGAAACTCCAATATTGTTGCATACACACAGGTAGAGTTGTTGCATTGTACCATACATTTTCACACAAAAACATTAAAAAAATTGAAGGGTACCGTACACTTTATTTTAAATGATAATAATAATAATAATAATAATAAGTTGATGACTTGACAAGAATCAAGGAGTCTTGACAAGAATAAAGAATTTCAAGTCCTTGTCTAGTTAAGAATATCAGAAAATCAACATAATTAAAGAATCCAACACAAACATATACGAGGCGGGTAGAGGGACGGGGCGGGTACGGTGCGGGTCTTATATAAAATCCACCCCGACCCACTACCCATGGCGGGTAGCACTTTTGATACCCTACCCGCCCCACCACCCACCAAATCATTCCCCGTACATGGTAGGCGGGTGCGGGAGGTACCCGCGTTACCGCTTCCAGCGACATCCCTGCTGGGCGTCCTTGTATGAAGTGGGCTTCTTTGCCGTCTTGGGCTTGTCGAGGGACTGGAGCTGGGTCCAACAACCCGTGTTGAGAATACTGGTTGAAGAATTCTGATGCTGGAATGGGGTCTGCGACGACTGGTTGTTCTGCGGACACTGGCGTGGCTGCTGCTGCTGGATTCTGGCAGCGACCACTTTCACGACCACGACCTCCTCTACCACTGCGCACCGCCACTTGCGCTGCCAGCCTTGATTGAGAGTTGGCATCAAATTTATTGTAACACATAATTGATTATCCTTTCCTAGCACTTGTAATAGTAGTTTACTATTTTTCGTACATCAAAAGGAGTTTAGACTCACAAATATTCTCTACCAAAAAACATCATTGTATAAGAGAAGAGGCGAGCTTAGGGAAGGGGAAAAAATGATGGATTGTCCAGCCACTGCCGGCCCATCACAGGTCCAGCACGACCAGATTCATTATTTGGTATATATTAAATTTAGTCTTATATCTAAATTAATATTGTAATATTATTATAAGTGTAGATTTAATCTCCATATAAAATAGAGATTTAGATGTAGAATAGGAAAATAATTTTTCTATTGTAACTTGTAAATATATGTCTTTCAGAATAATCAAAGATTAAAATTGAATTATAATAAATGAGTAAAAAGGAGTGAAAAATGTCAAAAAAACGGAAAAAAAGATAAATAGGATTTCTGGTCTATAGACTTGCCACGTCAAGGGGCTTATGTCCTTCAATTATATATATATATATATATAGATTGCTACTATTCATTTCTCAATTATTCTTTCATTGTATTTTTTTTCATATCTATTTGATATGCTTTACTCTAGTTGTGGGTCTAATTGAAACAGCTCTCTTACTTCACAAAAGTAAGGAAAGACTGCATACGCATTATTCTCCCCGACCACACTTGTAGAACTGAGTATGTTATTATTGTTAAGATAAAACAATGGAAATACAGAATTCAATACCTTGAGTCATGTTGATTGCCGAAATTAGCAAAGCTTGTGTGGAATTTTAGCTAAACTGAGGACTTTCATAGGAAGGAGAGGAGTGATGAGTGTGGTCTGGGCTTTAAATGGTGCTCCCCTCTATTGTGATGTGTTATTTTGTTTTTAGTCGATTAAAAAATTTAAAAATAATTTAATATAAACTTTTTTTTGGTTCCTCGTGAGTGTTTTATATTTTAATTGGGTCCGATTAAATTTAAATTCGTGTTGTAAAGTTTCAAACTTTTTTTGGTCCCGCTCAGTGTTTTTGGTACTCCTATCCAAGTCCGATTTGATCATGGGTTCAAATCGTGAAAACAGTCTCTTGCAGAAATGTGAAGTAAGACTGCGTACAATAGACCCTTTATATCATTTTTTTAGGTTGATGCTACCAGCGATTTTTGTGGTATATAACTTACCTGCTAGTGGTCTAATCTTCTCTTTATACTTTTTATACTTTAAAGTTAGTACTCCTTTCGACCCAATTTATTTAGTTCCCTGTATCAAAGGTTAATTTCATCAAATTTTCCACCTAGATCAGACTAGATTAAATTCTTTAGTTTATTCTCTTAAGTGTAATTTAATTTCTCTAATCTGGTCCAAGTAATTGTTGAAACCATATGAGCCTGTTGGGATTGACTTGTTTTAAGTGCTTTTAAGCCAAAATAGCTTTTAAACACTTTTATAGTGTTTGGGTAAAATGAAAAAAATGTTTTAAGCATTTATTTTTAATCCAAAATAACAAAAATAAATCAAAACAACCATACTTATGGCTTTTGTCTTAAAATTCAAAAGTCATAATTGAAAGTATATATATGTCCTAGAGACAATCTGTATTAGGACAAAATGTACTTTACACACATAATGATGATTAATATTATGACATTTGCATTTGTTGAATTATTAGTTGATTGTTTATAATATTCTATAAATGCATCCCTAGAGTTTACGTGGTTATTAATGGTGTGAGAATTAATATTATAACGTAACTTTTAAATAGTCTCGACTAATGATCATCGAGATTGAGATATCGATGATAGTGGGAATAGTGAGAGCTAATTAAACAAAAGACCATGTTAAATTAGCATATGTTGAATGTGTATAATTAGGAGAATGAATTTTTTATTGCATTTCCTGTTCTATTTATATCTTTAGATCTTCAGAATGTCGAACTTCTCGTTGAAATGCTATTAGAATCAAACAGATTGACTGGACTCAATTTTATAGATTGGCTCAGGAATGTAAGAATCGTTCTGAGACAAGAGACAATTGAGTATTATTTGAACACCGTATTCCCTACTATGCATGCTGAAAATTCTGTCGAGTATGTCACCTTTGATAAAGTTGCTTATCATAAGCACTATGATGACGCCACTCCGACACAGTGTTTGATGATGTCTTCTATGTCTCCTGAATTACAAAGACATCATGAGAACATGGGCCCCAATGATATGTTAGAACATTTGAAGAGTCTCTATGACTCTCAGTCTCAGATCATGGAATTTGAGCTGCTCATAGACCTCTTTAAGTGTAGACTCAATGAAGGGGGCCAGGTGTCTCCGCATGTGCTGAAAATGATTGGGTTGATCGAAAGGTTGGCCTCCATTGAAATAAAGTTTCACGACAGAGTTGCTTCCACCCTTATCCTGCATTCACTTTCACGTTCGTTCGAGAGTTTCATCATAATCTATAATATGAATGGAACTAAGGCGAAGTTGCCGGAGTTACACAATATGTTGAAAACCTTCGAGTCTTCGATCTCCAAGAGCAAACCTATCCTAATGGTTGGCTCCTCTAGTCATCCCAAACCGAAAGGTAAGGGACCACATAAGAGAAATGGCAAAGTTGTTGCTGCGCCAGCAACAATGTTATACCCCGTATTTCCAGAGTATGTACGCGGGGACGTACGTAGAAAAGTTTGTGCCTTAAAGTGCTTGGCCGAATTTTATTTGTGCATAACACCCGGTTAGAGTCGTTTTTAGTGAAACGTTTTCACGACTTTCGTAGGGAATTTCGGCTATGTCATTTCTAATTTTTGCGGATTTTTCAGAGAGCGAAACATTTTGGACCAACGAGAGGCGACACTTGTCACCTCTACAGTTGAGTGGGAGTGTGATAAAGCATGGGACGATTTGGGTGAGTTTTGTCAAGTAGTAGGTAGGATATTTTGTGTGCAAGTTGGCTATGTACACATGCCCAAATCTTGGCCTTACACTTGTGTAGCACTTGGCTCAATCTTGGCCATTGGTTGGCGCCTTCACTGCCTATAAATACCCGTCCCTTTGAAGACTTATTCATCCATTCCTAAATAATCCTAAGTGTTAAAATCCCTCCCTCTCCCTCTTGTTGACTCTCGTCCAAGAGCCCCTCTCCCCTTTGAAAGGCCCTGGCGAGAGCCTCTCTCTCTCCTAGTAGTGTGGCGTGGGGTACCCCAGCCTAGTTGTTTCGTATAATACCACTCTCTTGGTAGAAATACTCTCAAAGTATTGTTATAATGCCCAAATTACCTTAGCCGTATACCTTGTTGTATTACAGGATATACATCTGAAAAGCCGAAATACTATTATACTTCCGTCGATCCACAAAACCGAAACCACAGGAAATCTCCATAGTCGGTTGGAGTATTGTGTAGAAGTTGGTTAGAACTTCTAAGGGTAGTTTAGAGCGGAGTTGGGCGCTCGGAGTTGAGCTAAGCGATTGCCCGGGATCGACATTAAACTCGGATAATTATGGGCTTATCGAGGTAAATATCTTGTCCTCTATTGTAATTGGAAATTACATATTGTAGAATATATAGTTGAAGTATACTATATATAGAAGCGAGCGTAGTTATCGCAATGTCTTTTGACTTAAGCTGAATAATACTTACAGCGATGTCTTTGCGACTTAAGCTGAATTTTAAAGAAGAATCTTGAGTAATTACATAGGGTTGTATTACGGTAGACTTGTGTAGTAGTGCAGTGGAGTAGAATTGTACGTTAGGGTTAGATCATAACCCACTGGTTGGCTTGATGGCGGCCTCGATAAAGGATGAGATTTCTGCCATGTGCGGGGAGAGTCTTGCGAATTTTACGTAGAATGTTCTGAAGGGATCTAAATATTAATAAGCGCGCTTGTGGCCTTATAGGTTGAAGTACTACGTGTGGCGCGATCTACTTGGCAGGAGTAGCCAGCGGTTGGAAGTACTTGAGCGTTTTGCTATTAGTCGATACTCGTCGCGAGGTATGTGAACCTCTTCCTATCTCTTCTAGCATGATATGTGTGAACTATGTAGTACGGTGACGCGTCATGTGTTAAATGTATTTTATTGGTTTAAACATAAAGTGTTATAAAGGCTTTATGGGAAGTTTGTTATAACAGATTTATGTTGGTTAGAAAATACATGTGGTTTTTAAAATGTAACTGATTTGAACTATAACTGGCTTGTTATGTGTTAATAAAGAACTTGAAGTATTTCAAAAGATTTTTGAATCATTTTGAAAGAAGAAGTAATATTTGGTTTTTGAAAACTTAAGAGTTATACTAGCTTTATGGAAAGTTAGGTATAACGGCTTAAAAATGTTTCTTGATTTGAATCGAATGTGTATCGACAAACCAACGCAGCGTTAATAAAAGGAAATGTTTTGAATAATTAAGTATTATTAAAACCGGTAGAAACTTCCATCTGCATAGAAGCTAAGATGAGACAAAATGATATTTCTAGATCACGGTCTGTAATAAGATTTATATAAACAAGAATATCCTACTCACATATAAGGCTTATGTTTCTCAGATGGCTTAAAAGAGAATGATATTCTTAAGTGATTAATACTATGAACTACGAAACCCTTTCAAAAACTGAGAAACTTGAACATTGGAAAAGAATGCTACTTGATTTTACAAAGAAAAGTAATTGATTTACTTTAAAAGATAATCACTCTATTTTTATATACTACGGGTATTGTGTGACTTTTGTGAAAGTAACGTATCTTTAAAGAGTTAATGTATGAAGTGCTTTGGGGATAAAAACCCGATCTTGTTAATCATATAGTAGAAAGTACCTTGTGTGAACAACTTGATTGTATTGGTTTGTGATAGCCTTGTAATACTTTCTTGTTGCTTTGATAAGTAAACGTGTTAGGATGCTACGTGTGTTAGTATCTTGTGATGTTTGTGTAAAGGGTTTCCTGATTGTGCTTATTAACTATCGTCGTTATGATAGTATTGTGGCATTCATCTCTTGAGATGATTCCGGTTAAGCCGCCTCCACGCGGGTAGACTCAGCGGTCGATGGACCTATGATTCGAGAATACCTACGCAGTCCCGGCCTATGCGAGCTACGAGTTCCGTGTTAGTATCGCCTTTACGGGCACGCGTCCACGTGGCTACGCGGATCGCGTTCGTGACGACGCCGGGAGTAGCTACCTCGACGCGGGAATACCTCACGCGGCCGATGAGATTGGCCTACGCGAGTGCGGGGTTCGGTGGTTAGACGCAGACATCGACATCGGGCAAGTGGCGGCCTTTGATCATGTGACGCCTAGACAGATCTTATGATCTGATTCGCGACCTTGTTGGTACTGTGGGGTTTTTAGTAGTCGCTATGCCTTCGCATTTACCCCGCATTTTATTATGACACAGTGGGACCCGTGTTCATGTGTGTTCCTTGGTGTTTTATATCATAGATCGCGGCAGTGGCGAAGGTATTCCACGCATGATTGATGTTGTGGGCCCGAGACCCATTGTTATACTTGAGTGATGACTTGAGGCGTGAGTCCCCGACTTGACATGATCGCTGGTTGTAACTGTAGTTTGGTTATCATACATGTCTCCCGCTTTATATGATCGCTATGATTTCATTTACTGAGGTATTTTGCCACATACTCTGCACTGTTATCGACTCCTTCGGGGCCGCGTTCATGCCGCAGTAAAGGTACACCGCCGTTGATCCTCGCTCTTGGTCACAGACTTTTGGGAAGCTCCGTTTCTCGGAGGCTTATTCGTATAGTCCCCTGTTGTAAGTGCTACATTCGTGGGTATGGCGCCCCGCCCCGTCGTTGTTGTCGTATCATTTCTTAGAGGTCTGTAGTATGCTGTGGCGGTGGTTTGTAAAAAGGATTAAACCGTTCTTTTGTAAAAGTGGTTATTTATATACGCCGAAAGGCAAGCTTTCTCAGATTGTTTTGTACTTCACTTGTTTCATGTATGTGTTTTATGTTCCATTGACACTCGATGTTGTGTCACTAGGGTGCCCGGTAAGACACCGCCACGCCCGTTTGGTCGTGACAAAAGTGGTATCGAGCGATTAATCCTGAAAGTGTCTACGCACCGTATCCGAGAAGTCTTGATTATCGGTGTGTTGTGCACCACACCAATAATCGTGAGGCTATAGGATATTTAGGATTGGTTTCTATTCTTCTCACTCGAGATCGTGCCTTAGAGCCGTGTTGTAAGTTGGACCTCCGACGAAATTCTTTCCCTTATCGTTATGCCTCCGCGTAGGCAACCCGCCCGTGAGGGCGCGCGGCGAGCCGCGAGTAAATCTGAGTGGTTACGTGGCACAGCCCAATCATCACCGGGTTGTGCTTCATTCGGGAGTTTTGCGTCGCTAGCCCCAGCAGAGTTTAGCACGGGCGGCAGTTCCTATCGCGCCATGACATTTGAACCTTCGCCCACGATCGGAAACAGAGAATTTAGATTGCAAAGAGGCGACCTACATTAGCTATAGATTTGGCTACGGAGAGTATACCGATGCATCGCGAGTCTTGAGGACTATCTAAAAGAGGGTTGTGCAAGAGTAAGTTCTTCGCCAGGCTTCGAGCATGGCCTGCGGACGCTTATGCGCAGCAGCCGAGAAACGTAGAGATCAACGGTGAACGGGCGACGCAGAAGAGGCCGAGTAGAAGGTCCTTTGGTAACTTTCGAGGCGAGTCGCCTCACCGCCAGATTTGATACGCACTCCGCCAATGCAGAGTGGTCTTCCACGATATCGGGATGTTCGAGTACGCAGGAGTTGGTGAACTCCGTGTCTTCCGGTTCACGCGATGCACGCCATCCCGGGAATGTCGTCTTTTAGTCGGTACTTGTTGTACGGCGACCGCCGTGGTCCGATGTCGAAAGAGTGTCCTCAGGAGGACTTATCCTTCAGATCGATGGGTAGTCGCCACCTTCCTTATGCGCCTCACAGGCGGGTTTGATTAGAACGACTAAGGGGAGTGGAGCAGTAGATATAGATATATCTTTGACCCTCTAGAGATCAGTATGTGTGTTAAGGTGAGTATACCTTAAGTGCTATGTTCTGATAGCGGTGTGTTAGTTGTGTTTAGAAATCATGGTGGGTTAACCGAGTAAGATTTTGGGGGATAGATAAGGTGTGAGCCTTAGAATGTTTTACGTAAAGACCTTAGAGGTGAGGCCATCTCGAGAAAAGGTGTAGTGTTATGTTTGACCCTTATCGGAAGTGCATAGTGCACGTGAGTTATGTTGGGATAGGTCCCTAGTAGTGTGGAATGAAAGGGGGTAGTTGAGCTAAGAAGACCGCTAGGTTTTCGAAAAGTGTTTAGTGAGATTGTTCCGGATCGGGGAGCTAGTATTGTGCGCGTTGCCGGTCGAGGCCACGCCGCGTCAACCCGCGGTAGGTTTGGTGCGGGTCAGGTTGTGGTCCCGCCAGTGTTAGGGTGAGGGTGTTAGGCCCAAGTTTAGTTAACCAGCAGACGAGTTCGTGGATGCGTTCGACCGGTGGTCGGGCCGATGGGGCAGCCCATCACGTTTCTTCGGTCGGACCGTTTACTTACCGTGTTGAGTTATCGTAAAGGTTGTAAGGTTGCACGGTGCCTACCTTCACCTTATGACAGATGGAGCCTGTGGTAGTGGCTGTTGTTTCGGAAGTTTTGCCAAGCATGTGTTAAGAACTCGTGAGTCTCGACCGCATTCGCCTCGCCGGGCCTTTGGGATTTCGAGGATAGTTGTGGATTGTTGTCTCCTATGGAGGAGTGTTTAAGCTACCATTTCGGTTCGGATGTTGCCTTTTGAAGCCTTGTAGGGCGGAGGTGTAAGTTGCCGATCGATTGGTTCGAGATTGGCAGGGTTCAGACAGTTGGTTCAGGCTTGTTCCAGCAGACTGTGGTGAGAGTAAAGCTTGTCTAGAAGAGGTTCTGGCAGCTCAAAGAAATCGTGCGGATAATCGGCGACGACGCCAGAGTTCAGCCGACGGTCTTCTTGAAAGTACCACCCGTTAGGGTGTGATGAGTTTTGGAAAGCAGAGGAAAACTTAGCCCGAGTTACTTTGGGCCCTTTTGAGTTCATGTGAAGAATAGGCCAGGTTGCCTATATGTTAGCAATTGCCGTCCGACTTAGGAGGCAGTACGTCCGGTCTTTCGTATTGATATGATCGGGATAGTATCAGAGATCCATCCAAAGTGTTCCCAGTTAATGATGACCACGTTAGGGATAGTAACGAGTTTTGGAAACCGGCCGTATCAGTGTGGTAAGAGTTCGAGTGTACGACATCCTCGTGGATCGCGCAGCCGGCACCATTTGTTGGGTCGTCGAGCAAGGCTCGCGACAAAGTGACAAAAGTGGTACCATTTGTTGGGTCGCTGAGAAGGTTAATGCCTCGCATAGTGACAAAGTGGTATCTACGACGAGTAAAGCGAGCATGTATGGCGAGCATAGATGTGATCATTTCTTTTGTAAAGAGAGGTGCGGGAAGTACATTTTAGACCGGTGAGAAGTGTGTTGTGATGATGATTAGAGGTGTTTCTCGTGGACTTTGATGTAAGTATTTACGCAGTGCTTCGTGGCCACCGTGGCGGTGTTTGTTCTCGTAAGTATAGTAGTGAATACTATCTTGGCGCGCTTGTTTTGAGACTTAGAAGGAACATTCGACGAATGTTTCTACGAGGGGAGAATGTTATACCGTATTTCCAGTATGTGACGCGGGACGCACGTAGAAAAGTTTGTGCCTTAAAGTGCTTGGCGAATTTTATTTGTGCATAACACCTTGCTAGAGTCGTTTTTAAACGTTTTCACACTTTCGTAGGGAATTTCCGCTATGTCATTTCTAATTTTTGCGGATTTTTCCGAGAGACGAAACATTTTGGGATCAACGAGGCGACACTTGTCACCCTCTAGTTGGTGGAGTGGGCAAAGCATGGGACGATTTGGGTGAGTTTTGTCAAGTAGTAGGTAGGATATTTTGTGTGCAAGTTGGCTATGTACACATGCCCAAATCTTGCCTTACACTCAGTAGCACTTGGCTCAATTCGCCATCGTCGCCTTCACTTGGCCTATAAATACCCATCCCTTCAAGACTTATTCATCAATTCCTAAATAATCCTAAGTGTTAAAATCCCTCCCTCTCCCCTCTTGTTGACTCGCCCAAGAGCCCCTCTCCCCTTTGAAAGGCCCCTCGCCGAGAGCCCTCTCCTCCTAAGAGTGCCGTGGGTACCCCTAGCCTAGTTGTTTCGTGATAATACCCCCATCTCTTGGTAGAAATACTCAAAAGTATTGTTATAATGCCCAAATTACCTTAGCAGTATACCTTGTTGTATTCTAAGGATATACCTATACGAAAAGCCCGTAAATACTATTATACTTCCCGTCACCACAAAACCGAAACCCAGGGAAATCTCCATAGTCGGTGAGTATTGTGTAGAAGTTGGTTAGAACTTCTAAGGGTAGTTTAGAAATGGTTGAGCGCTGGAGTCGAGCTAAACGATTGCCCAGGATCGATATTAAACTCGGATAATTATGGGCTTATCGAGGTAAATATCTTGTCCCTCTATTGTAATTGGACATTACATATTGTAGAATCTATAGGTGAAGTATACTATATATAGAACTGAACGTAGTTATCGCAATGTCTTTTGACTTAAGCTGAATAATACTTACTGAATGTCTTCGCGACTTAAGCTGAATTTTAAAAGAAGAATACCGAATCGTAATTACATAGGTGTATTACATGAGACTTGTGTAAGAGTACCGTGGAGTAGAATTGTACCGTTGGTTAGATCATAACCCACTGGTTGGCTTGATGGCCTACCGATAAAGGATGAGATTTACGCCATGTGCGGGGAGGTCGCCGAATTTTCGTAGAATGTTCTACGGCGGATCTAAATATTAATGCGCCTTGTGGCCTTATAGGTTGAAGTACTACGTGGCGCGATCTACTTGGCTTGGGAGTAGCCGACGGTTGGAAGTACTGAGCGTTTTGCTATTAGTCGATACTCGCGAGGTATGTGAACCTCTTCCTATCTCTTCTAGCATGATATGTGAACTATGTAGTACGTAGACGCATACGTGTTAAAATGTATTTGATTGGTTTAAACATAAAGTGTTATAACGGCTTTATGGGAAGTCGGTATAACGACTTTATGTTGGTTAAGATACATGTGGTTTTTAAAAGGTAAGCGATTTGAACTATAATCGCTTGTTATGTGTTAATAAAGAACTTGAAGTATTTCAAAAGATTTTTGAATCATTTTGAAAGAAGAAGTAATATTTGGTTTTTGAAAACTTAAGAGTTATACTAGCTTTATGGGAAGTTAGGTATAACGCTTAAGAATGTTTTACTGATTTCGGAAATCAGAATGTGTATCGACAAACCATCGCAGTAATTAAAAGGAAATGTTTTGAATAATTAAGTATTATTAAAACCAAGAGAAACTTCCATCCGCATAGAAGCTAAGATGAGACAAAATGATATTTCCTAGATCATGGCTGCTGTAATAAGATTTATATAAACAAGAATATCCTACTCACATATAAGGCTTATGTTTCTCAGATGGCTTAAAAGAGAATGATATTCTTAAGTGATTAATACTATGAACTACGAAACCCTTTCGAAAACTGAGAAACTTGAACATTGGAAAAGAATGTTGCTACTTGATTTTACAAAGAAAAGTAATTGATTTACTTTAAAAGATAATCACTCTATTTTTATATACTACGTATTGTGTGACTTTTGAAAGTAACGTATCTTTTAAAGAGTTAATGTATGAAGTGCTTTGGGGATAAAAACCCGATCTTGTTAATCATATAGTAGAAAGTACCTTGTGTGAACAACTTGATTGTATTGGTTTGTGATAGCCTTGTAATACTTTCTTGTTGCTTTGATAAGTAAACGTGTTAGGACGCTACGTGTGTTAGTATCTTGTGATGTTTGTGTAAAGGGTTTCCTTGATTGTGCTTATTAACTATCGATCGTTATGATAGTATTGTGGCATTCATCTCGAGATGATTCCGGGTTAAGCGCCCTCCACGCGGGTAGACTCAGCGGTCGATGGACCTATGATTCGAGAATACCTCACGCAGTCCCGGGCCTACGCGAGCTACGAGAGTTCCGTGTTAGTACGTCCTTTATGGGCACGCGTCCATGTGGCCACGCGGATGCGAAGTCGTGACGACGCCGGAGTAGCTACCGACGCGGGAATACCTCATGCGGGCGATGAGATTGGCCTACGCGAGTCGCGGGTTCGAGTGGTTAGACGCAGACATCGACATCTTGCGGGCGGCCGCCTTTGATCATGTGGCGGCCTAGACAGATCTTATGATACGATTCATGACCTTGTTGGTACCGTGGGTTTTAGTAGTCGGCTATGCCTTCGCATTTACCCCGCATGCTTTATTATGACACAGGTGGGACCTCGTGTTCATGTGTTCCTTGGTGTTTTTATATCATAGATCGCGGTGAGGAAGGTATTCCACGCATGATTGATGTTGTGGGCCCGAGACCCATTGTTATACTTGAGTGATGACTTGAGGCGTGAGTCCCGACTTGACACGATCGCTGTTGTCAGAATCGTAGTTTGGTTATCATACATGTCTCTCGCTTTATATGATCGCTATGATTTCATTTACGTGAGGTATTTTCGCCACATACTCTGCACTCAGATCGACCTCCTCGGCCGCTCATGCCGCAGTAAAGGTACACCGCCGTTGATCCTCGCTCTAGGGTCACGTCAGCTTTAGGAAGCTCCGTTTCTCCGAGGCTTATTGGTATAGTCCTCATTGTAAGTGCTTACATTCGAGGTATGACGGCCCCGTCCCGTTGTTGTCGTATCATTTCAGAGGTCTGTAGAGTAATCACAAGTGTGGTTTGTAAAAAGGATTAAACCGTTTCTTTTGTAAAAAGTGGTTATTTATATACGCCGAAAGGCAAGCTTTCCTCGATTGCTTTGTACTTCACTTGTTTCATGTATATGTTTTATGTTCCGCTGATTACTCTGATGTTGTGTCACTAGGGTGCCCGGGGTAAGGCACCAGTCACGGGCCCGGGTTTGGGTCGTGACAAACAATGAAGCTCAAAGGAGGGGGCAAAGAAGAAGAAGGTAACCCCGACAAAGGATGTGTGCAAGAATTGCCATATGAAGGGGCACTGGAAGTTTGAGTGCACTGATCCAGGAGGAGGGAAGGCACCAGGTGCTTCAGCCTTTACTGGACAAGGTTGTTTGTAATTAATATAAATCTATCTATAAATGATTCTCAGTCCTGGGTACTTGATACCGCTTGTGGCTCACACATTTGTACAAATGTGCATGGGCTAACTAATAGCAGGAAGGTCAGGCCTCGAGAGATGGACCTGCGCGTCGGAAACGGAGCACGTGTTGATGCTGAGCGAGAGGGAGATTATAGATTAGATTTACCTTCTGGCAAAGTTTTAATGTTAATCAATTGTTTTTATGTTCCCTCATTGACGAGGAACATTATTTCCATTCCTATTCTTGACACTGAGGGCTTTTCCTCAAGCATTTCTAATAATAATATGATTTTGGCTTATGATGATGTTGTGTATGGAATCACGCCTCGTGTGAATGGATTGTAGACATTAAACTGTCGCAGGGAAATTTTCAATGTACAAAGTAAAAGAGCTAAGTTAAGTGAAAGAAATTCTCTCTACCTGTGACATTGTAGACTTGGTGTTATACCCCGTATTTTCAGAGTATGTACGTGAGGATGTACGTACAAAAGCTTAGCCTTAGTTAGGCATTATGGACGAAAAAGTTTGTGCACAACTCACTTAAAGAATCGTTTATCGACGAAACGTTTTACTAAACTCGCGTAGGGTAAATTCCGGCTATGTCATTTATAATTTTTGCGAATTTTTCCGAGAGATGAAATATTTTGGACCAACGGGATGGTGACACTTGTCACCCTCATTAGACGGCAACTTGAGGCTTGGATTGGCACATTTTTTGTGCCTTTGCACAAGTCAAGGAGTTGGTAGGATATTTGTGTAGTAGATGAATAAGGACACTTGGGTGAATCTCCACCCTACACTTGCCTTGCACTTGGCTTCATCTTGGCCATTGGTTGGCCATTTATTGACCTATAAATACCCCCCTTAAGATGAAGAGTTCTTCATCCACAAATCAATTTCCAAGTCTTGAAAAATCCCTCCCCTCTCTTGTAGTGTTTTCGTCCAAACACTCCCCCTCCCCCCCTTGTGAAGGCCCTTGGCCGAAACACCCCCCTTGTGAAGGCCCTTGGCCGAAACACCCCCCTCTAGCCTAGTAGTCCTAGCCGAAACCTACCCCCCCTCCCTTGGTAGAAAGTTGTCTTCCAAGTATAGTCACTATTCCAAAATACCCTAGCCCAAATCCCTTATAGTATTTTAGTAGAAGTTGTGTAGAACTTCTAAGGGTTTCGAGCTATCTGAGCGCATAAATTAGAGCTAAACCTTGCTCAGGAGCGACTTTTAACTTGGATAATTTTGGGCTTATCGAGGTAAATACTCTTGTCCTTCTATTGTAATTGGATATTACATATAAGAATAGTTAAGACTTGAGTATAAGATATGAAAGAATATTAAAGAATAGAATAGGACTGTTTTCACAGTAGACTTGAGTAGCTTGGCGGGTAGGGAAGTGCTGCCCAATTTTCCGTAGAATAGAGAACCCTCTACTTAGAACTGTTTACAGAATAGTCTAGACGTTGATAGACGTGTCCGACTATTATAGGTTGATTCTCGCGCGACATATTCGACTTGGCGGTGTATTTCACGGTAAGGTATGTGATTCTTCCTATACTCTTGAGCATGATATTTTAAATATATATATAGTACATGAGACGATTTGCAGTGTTAACTGAATAATAATTACGGCAATGTCTTTTGACTTAAGCCTGAATAATACTTACGGCAATGTCTTGTGACTTAAGCCTGAATAATAAAGATCTTGAAGCATTTCAAAAGAATACTGAATCATTTTTAACAGAAGAGAAACAGTTGGTTTTTAAACAAAAGCTTAAGAGTTATACTAGCTTATGGGAAGTTAGGTATAACAACTTAAGAAAGATAAAAAGAACTGTTTACTTATTTGCTTATAAAAACTTTGTATTGATTTCTGTAAGGTGTAGTAAGATTGATTGATAAATAGACATATTATGATGCTACGTGTGTTAGTGTCTTGTGCTGTTGTGAAAGGGGGTCATTCTTGTTGTGCTTACGTTGCTAAACGGTAAGTCGGTTATCTTGTTATTATATCACCTACCCTCGACTTGTTATACCGAGGGCTTGCCACCCTTGATGCGTCTATACGGCCTATGCGATGCGTGAGACTATGCGAGTGCGGAGTTCGAGATTGATCATTCGGTGTTTTAGCCCGACGCGGATGCCCCATGCGGTATGTTTGAATACGCGTCTATTGAGACTATGCGATCGCGGAGTCCAGAGGGTACCGGGTTAGCTACCCGACGCGAGGAATACCACGCGGGTTGCATGTGACCCATGCGATCGCGGAAGTCCAGACTAGGCACACATAATGATACTATGGGCGATCGACCTTGCTTCGATCATTCGCGGCCTAGGAAAGACCAGTTACATTATATCTATTTTGCTCTTGTTTATGTTGTGGCACTATGTGCAGTTAAACTGGTTGTATTTACAAATGGCTTTAAATACTTTGATTTTACTTGATTTTACGCTTTCACATACTTAGTACTTGTATCGACTCTCCTTGGGCCGTTCATGCCGCAGTAAGGGCAAGGTGCTAGATCCACATCCTTAGGATCTCTTTGCTTTGGTGTCAGGAGCTCCATCTTCTCCGGAGGCTCGACTTTTGGGTATGATCTCCCTGTTGTTGTATATAGTTTTGTACATTCAGGGCATAGTTGTTTATCTTCTTAGAGGTCTGTAGTCCTATTGTACAGTTGGGATGTAACTGCAAAACTATGTTTATATATATATGCCGAAAGGCGACATTTTCTCACATAAAGCGTGTCTCATTTTACAAGCTTTCATGTCTTGTTTTTATATTCCGACATTACTCGATGTATGACTACTTGGGTGCGGGTAAGGCACGATCCACGCCCCGAACGGTCGTGACAAAAGTGGTATCGAGCGATTAATCCTGGAAAGTGTCTACTGACCGTATCTAGTAGAGTTCGATTATCGGTGTGTTGTGCACCACACCAATAATCGTGAGGCTATAGGATATTTAGGATTGGTTTCCATTCTTCTCACTCGAGATCGTGCCTTAGTTGTGTTATAAGTTGGACCCTCTAACGTATTCCTTTCAGAATGCTTATGCCTCCACGTAAGGCAACCCGCCCGTGGCGGCAAGGCAACCGAGGAGCCGCTAGTAGACACCGAGAGTTACGAGGGCTCGTGCCCGCCTATACCCGAGACGACGAGTTCCATGACGCCGCCGCCCCAAAGAGACCACGCACCGCACTCCGCCCCACACCGGGCGGAGGAGTTAGGGTACAAGGAGATGGCCCACTATTGGCCGTGATCAGGCCGCACACGAGGACAGCCGATGCAGCAGCCTGGGCCCGATGCAGTACCCGTGGTTCACCCGAGGCGAGATAGTTTGAGGCTACGGACTTCACGAGTCAGAGCCCGCCCGAGTTTTACGGTCGAGGCGGAGGATGATCCGCAGGAGTTCATCCGTCACCATGAGGATTATGAGAGTGATCGTGGCGCCGAGACCGAGTCCGTGATTCGTTCAGACGGCCGCGTGATACCGCAGCCGATTGGTTTGATTCGTGGGAGTTATCCCGGAGAGCACGCGCCCGCCTACTTGGGATGAGTTCTCGAGGCTTTTCTCACTCACTTCGCCTCCACGGATGGCGAGGGCACGCCGACATATTTTTGCCGGGCCGAGACAGAGGACGCACTGCCAGGAGTACAACGTTGAGTTTGATTCGTTGGCTCGATATGTCCCCTGCATTGGTAGCAGATATGGAGGACCGTGCATCGCTACGCCACCGCTAGATGATTATATGGCCGAAGTCTTGTGCGGTGTGGCTCTTCACCAGTACGATATTACCCGCATGCAGCTCATGCACCGATGCGAGGAGCGTAGAGACCGCCGGTCGATGATATCGCGATCGAAGGGCCAAGACGGCCGGATTTTTGGTAGTTCTCGGGAGGACGACCTCATCGACGCCTAGTTTTGCACCACACCACTCGAGCACTCCCACATCATCACAAGACCCAGAGTATTCGGGCGGTCGTGCCCCGTGACTTGATTTCGGTGGTAGCAAGCGGTGCTAACCGATCGAGGTCCGCCAAGATGTCCGTTGTGGTAGATTCCATTCGGAGTCGTAGTACTACTCCGAGCTTGCTATACTTGTGGCCGCAGGTCATTTTGCGAGGGCTTGTCCGACCGGGGCGCGGTGGCGTGGCTCATCCTACAGTGGTCTGGTCGGCTCATCGTCTCTGATTACTCGCCCGAGGCGTGGTACTCATGGGCCAAAGGTCGCGGCAGAGGTCACGCGCGGTCTCAGATTCTAGCGGTCCTCGAATCGCATTTATGCTCTGTCACCGCAGACTGGTGAGGCCTCACCGATGTCGCCACAGTACCTTATCGCCTCCGATTATGATGTGTATGCCTTGATAGATCCGGTTCTACTGCCCCATATATCTCCCTTATTGCTAGTAGGATAGGGATAGAGCACGAGTCCATAGACCCTTTCGAGGTAGCTACGCCGATGGTGATTCGTGGTAGCTCGGCGGGTATATAGAGCTTGTCCAAAGGACTTTATGCGATGCCGACCTAGCAGATTTGATAGAGCCGACATGACCGATTTCGACGTGATCACGGGCATGGATTGGTTAGCTTCCCGCTATGCCAATGTAGATGCAGGAGAGAGTGGTGCGGTTCCAGTTTCTGAGAGCCGGTTATTGAGTGGGAGGAACATCAGACGCCGGCGGTAGGTTTATTTCTACCAAGGCTAGGAAGATGGTGCGAAGCGGGTACATCTACCATCTCATTCGGGTGTTTGATCACGAGGCCGCAGCGCGATTTTCATCGTTCCAGTGAGTCGAGAGTTCCCGCACGTGTTTCGGATGACCTCCTGTATCCTCCCGAGAGGAGATAGAGTTTTGTATTGATGTCTGCCGCACACTCGGCCTATTTCCATTCCGCCATACGTGATGACACGCCGAGTTGAGAGAGTGAAGGACCACCGAGAGATTTCCGAGAAGCGGCTTCATCAGCCTAGTGTTTCTCCCTCGGGAGCGCCGTATTGTTCGTGAAGAAGAAGGACGACGCCGCGCATGTGTTGATTACTGCGGTGAACAAGGTGACCATTAAGAACATATACCCTCTTCCCAGGATTGATGATTTGTTCGACCACCGCAGGTGCGAGATGTTTCTCCAAGATTGATCTGCGATCGCTATCATCGTGCACGAGTCGAGAGGTGGATGTCCCTAGATCGCATTCGGACGTCTGACGCATTATGAGTTCGTGGTCATGTCTTTTGGGTTGACCAATGCTCGGCGGTATTCATGGATTTGATGAACCGAGTGTTCAAACCATTTTGGACACGTTTGTGATAGTGTTCATCGATGATATCTTGGTTTATTCTCGCCAGAGCGGTGAGTACGCAGAGCATTTGAGCGATCAGGCCGATAGCTTCCAGACCGCAGCTTATACGCCAAGTTTTCCAAATGTGAGTTTTGGTTAGCTTCGTGGCTTTTCTTGGGAATATTGTCGGGGCCGATGTTATTCAGGTGGATACGTCCAAGATCTAGGCAGTAATGACTTGGCCTCGACCTACTACTCCGGCGCAGAGTTCGCAGCTACGGGCCTTGCGAGTTATTATCCGGTTCGTAGAGAAGTTTGCTTCTATCTCTCGCCCATTGACTAGCCGACTCGGCGGCTAAGTTTGATGGACTGACGCGTGTGAGCGGGTTTCCGATCGAAAGAGAGACTAACGATCGCCCGTTCTTACTCTTCCGCAGGTCCAGACGGCTATGTCGTGTATTGTGACGTCGTGCATCGGTTGGGATGTGTGTTGATGCAGCAGGCAAAGTTATAGCGACGCATCCCGACTTAAGAAGCATGAGAACTACCCCACCCATGATTTGAGTTAGCGGTGATTCACGCCTTGAAGATCTGAGGCACTATTTGTATGGGGTTCATGTGGATATTTATACGCACCATAAGAGCCTCCAGTATATCTTCACCAGAGGAGCCGAACTTACGGCAGACGGTGGTTAGAGTTGCTAAGGATTATGACGTCGATATCTGTACCACCCTAAGGCCAACGCCATGTTGGCATATGCCTCAGTAAATGGTCGATGGGTAGCCTATCGGATGTGCAGCAGAGAGGGCATGGTTCGTGATTTGCATCGCTTAGCGAGCCTTGTGTCCGCTTGATTGATTACGATAGCGATGGGGTTCGAGTTCGAGAGGTTGCCGAGTCTTCCATCGCCGGCGAGGTGAAGAGGCAACGATTGAGGATCCGCTTTGATTCAAGATCGTGATACGACTCGCGTAGCGGCAAGGGTCTTGAGGTAGCACTGATGGGGTGCTAAGGTTTGAGGGCGTTGTGTGTTCGGATGTTTGAGACTTGGCACAGGTTCTCGGGAAGCACACACGCAAGCGTTACTCTATCCATCCGTGGTCGACCAAGATGTACCACGACCTTAGATCCGTATTGTGGGATGGCTTGAAGAGGACGTTGCGAGTTCGTAGCTCGCCCGTGTTGTCGCAGTGAAGGTAGAGCACCGAGGCACGGTGGTTTGTTGCGACGATAGAGATCCCAACTGAAGTGGGAGGTGATCAACATGGACTTTATCACGGGATTACCTCGCACTCGGAGGAGACATGATTCTATTTGGGTTATCGTCGACGGTGATGAAATCAGCCCACTTTCTTCCCGTGACGACTTTTTCGATCGAGGATTATGCGGACTTTACATCCGAGAGATCGTCGATCGCATGGAGTCCCTATTTCGATCATATCGCATGCAGGAGCCCGATTTACTAACTTCGGAGGTCTTTCCGTAAGGGTTTAGGGACGCAGTGAGCTCGAGCATCGCATTCCATCCACGCAGCACGGACAGTCGAGCGCACTATCCGCACTCTCGAGGATATCCGCGAGCCTGTGTTATCGACTTCGTGGGTAGCCGGAGGATCATTTGCCTCTAGTTGAGTTTGCGTGATAATAATAGCTACCACTCCAAAGATTCGATGGCGCCTTATGAGGCCTTGTATGAGGAAGTGCAGATCGCCGATAAGTTGGTTTGATGTAGGCGAGGTGCAGTTAGTGGGACCAGATTTGGTGCAGCAGGCAGTGGATAAGGTGAAACTTATCCAGAGCGTCGACACCAGAGTCGATGAAGTCATATGCAGATCATCGTCGTCAGATCCAAGTTCGAGGTTGAGGATTGGATTTTCTGGCGTGTCACCCATGGCGGTGTGATGAGATTCGGGAAGAAAGGGAAACTCGGCCGCGTACTCGGGCCAGACGATTGTCCGCAGGTAGGCAAGATTGCTATGAGTTGGATCTGCCGTCCGATCCGGAGGCGCATCCGGTCTTTCACGCTTCTACGCCGGCGAGGTATCGTGGATCCATCTGTGGTACACCCGATTGACGATGTCCAGTGACCGAGGGGTTATCGTATGAGGAGATTCCCATAGCGATAATCGATCGTCGTGTTAGCGTCTGCGACCAAGGACGTGGCTTCCACAAAGTCTTGGCGAACGAGCTCGTGGAGGAGATGACGTGGGAAGCTGAAGAGGACATGAGGCAGAAGTATCCTCACCTATTCCCCACACCTCCAGGTAATTCACTTTCCTACTTGTAAATTTTCATTGTCATATATGCCTACGTGTTGTTTTGTGGCCGTATGTGGCATTTGTAAACTGTTTTGGTGATGAAGAACCTTATCGTTAACTGTCTTGGGAAGGAACATTCAGGACGAATGTTTCTAAGGAGGGGAGAATGTTATACCAGATTTCCGCAGTATGTACGAGGGTGTACATACAAAAGCTTAGCCTTAGTTAGGCATTATGGATGAAAAGTTTGTGCACAACTCACTTAAAGAATCGTTTTTCGACTAAACGCTTTACTAAACTCCGCGTAGGTAAATTCCGCTATGTCATTTATAATTTTGCGGATTTTTCCGAGAGATGAAATATTTTGACCAACGGAGGGTGACACTTGTCACCTCATCGACGCACAACTTGAGGCTTGGATTGGCACGTTTTTTGTGCCTTTGCACAAGTCAAGGAGTTGGTAGGATATTTGTGTAGTAGATGGATAAGGACACTTGGGTGAATCTCCACCCTACACTTGCCTTGCACTTGGCTTCATCTTGGCCATTGGTTGGCCATTTCTTGACCTATAAATACCCCCCTTAAGATGAAGAGTTCTTCATCCACAAATAAATTTCCAAGTCTTGAAAATCCCTCCCCTCTCTTGTAGTGTTTTCGTCCAAACACTCCCCCTCCCCCCCTTGTGAAGGCCCTTGGCCGAAACACCCCCCCTCTAGCCTAGTAGTCCTAGCCGAAACCTACCCCCCCTCCCTTGGTAGAAAGTTGTCTTCCAAGTATAGTCACTATTCCAAAATACCCTAGCCCAAATCCCTTATAGTATTTTAGTAGAAGTTGTGTAGAACTTCTAAGGGTTTCTTGGAGCTATCGGAGCGTACAAATTAGGAGCTAAACCTTGCTCAGGAGCGACTTTTAACTTGGATAATTTTAGGCTTATCGAGGTAAATACTCTTGTCCTTCTATTGTAATTGGATATTACATATAAGAATAGTTAAGACTTGAGTATAAGATATGAAAGAATATTAAAGAATAGAATAAGACTGTTTTCACAGTAGACTTGAGTAGCTTGGCGGGTAGGGAAGTGCTGCCCAATTTTCCGTAGAATAGAGAACCCTCTACTTAGAACTGTTTACAGAATAGTCTAGACGTTGATAGACGTGTCTGACTATTATAGGTTGATTCTCTGCGCGCGACATATTCGACTTGGCAGGTGGATTTCGCCGAGAAGGTATGTGATTCTTCCTATACTCTTGAGCATGATATTTTAAATATATATATATAGTACGGTAGACGTACGAGTGTTAACTGAATAATAATTACGGCAATGTCTTTTGACTTAAGCCTGAATAATACTTACGACAATGTCTTGTGACTTAAGCCTGAATAATAAAGATCTTGAAGCATTTCAAAAGAATACTGAATCATTTTTAACAGAAGAGAAACAATTGGTTTTTAAACAAAAGCTTAAGAGTTATACTAGCTTATGGGAAGTTAGGTATAACAACTTAAGAAAGATAAAAAGAACTGTTTACTTATTTGCTTATAAAAACTTTGTATTGATTTCTGTAAGGTGTAGTAAGATTGATTGATAAATAGACATATTATGCTGCTACGTGTGTTAGTGTCTTGTGATGTTGTGAAAGGGGGTCATTCTTGTCAGGCTTACGTTGCTAAACGGTAAGTCGGTTATCGTTATTATATCACCTACCCTCGACTTGTTATACCGAGGGCTTGCCACCCTTGATGCGGGTCTATACGGCCTACGCGTCTGTGAGACTACGCGAGTCGCGGAGTTCCGTGATTGATCATTCCGGTGTTTTAGCCCGACGCGGGATGCCCTATGCGGTCCGCGTGACTACGCGGTCTATTGAGACTATGCGGATCGCGAGTCTGCGAGGTACAGGGGTTAGCTACCGACGCGAGGAATACCTCACGCGTCCGTGTGACCTATGCGGACTGCGGGAAGTCCAGGACTAGGCACGCATAATGATACTATGGGCGATCGACCTTGCTTCGATCATTCGCGGCCTAGGAAAGACCAGTTACATTATATCTATTTTGCTCTTGTTTATGTTGTGGCACTATATGCGATTAAACCGTTGTATTTACAAATGGCTTTAAATACTTTGATTTTACTTGATTTTTACGCTTTCACATACTTAGTACTGTTGCATCGACCTCCTGGGCCGCTCATGCCGCAGGTAAGGGCAAACAGGTGCTAGATCCACATCCTTAGGATCTCTTTGCTTTGGTGTCAGGAGCTCCATCTTCTCCGGAGGCTCGACTTTTGGGTATGATCTCCCTGTTGTTGTATATAGTTTTGTACATTCAGGGCATAGTTGTTTATCTTCTTAGAGGTCTGTAGTCCTATTGTACAGTTGGAATGTAACTGCAAAACTATGTTTATATATATATGCCGAAAGGCGACATTTTCTCACATAAAACTGTGTCTCATTTTACAACTGTTTCATGTCTTGTTTTTATATTCCGCTGATTACTCTGATGTATGACTACTTGGGTGCCCGGGTAAGGCACCAGTCACGGGCCCCGGAACGGGTCGTGACACTTGGTCATATCAATCAAACGAGGATAGAACGGTTGAGGAAATTAAATTACCTTGAACCATTTGACTTACAATCTTATGGTAACTGTGAATCCTGTTTGAAAGGTAAGATGACCATTAAACCTTTTTCTGAAAAGGGGATCTGTGCCAAGGAGGTGCTTGAGTTGGTACATACAGACTTATGTAGACCATTTTCGACTCAAGCTAGAGAAGGTTTCTCTTACTTCATTACTTTTACAGACGACTTGACAAGGTATGGATATGTGTATCTTATGAGACACAAATCCGAGGCCTTCGAAAAGTTTAAGGAGTTTAAGTGTGAAGTTGAGAAACAACTCTCAAAGAGTATCAAGACTCTTCGATCTGATCGAGGAGGTGAATACTTGAATAAAGAATTTCTAGATTACTTAAAGCTTCATGGATTTCATTCAGAATGGACACCTCCTAGAACACCACAGATGAATGGTGTTGCCGAGAGGAGAAACCGAACCTTGCTTGACATGGTTCGATCCATAATGAGCTTTTCAGCCCTTTCTACATACCTTTGGGGATACTCAATACTAACCTCAATATATGTTCTGAACCGAGTTCCTTCTAAATCAGTTGAAAATATGCCATATGAGGTATGGTGTGGCAATAAGCCATCACTTAGTCACATGAGGCCCTGGGGGTGTCCTGCATATGTCAAGAAGTTGATCACTGATAAGTTGGAGTCAAAGAGTGAGAAATGTTACTTCGTTGGGCATCCAAAGGAAACTAAGAGATACTATTTCTATCTTTCTGGAGAACATAAGATAATTGTTTCTAGGAACACAACTTTTCTTGAAGATAAATATGTCTACAAGGAAGAGAGTTGCACAGAGATAGAACTTGAAGAAATTCAAGAACAAAGTAACATAGAGGTTGAATCCTTGCCAGATGATAAGGCAAGAATTCAGTGAGAGCTTTTGGCGAAGATTGGGTACTCAGGGTACGCCTTTCGGCCAGTGGGAGTGCTACGAGGAATGATGCAAAAATGCAAGATCCTCCAGCACAGACCTTGGGAGAAAGTGCATCAGTTACACCTCCTCCCAATCAGTAAAGACATGAAAATGATATTCCTAAAAGCTCTAATGTTGGTGGATCAACCAACGCACAAAAACCTTCTCACAATCAGAACATACATGTAACTGAACTATATGACACTTAACTTCGTAGGTCTACTAGAACTCATCGTCCTCCGGAAAGACTAAATCTACTTGTGGAAACACAAAATTAGTTAGATATTCCCGATGATGATGAGCCTACAACCTACAGCGAAGCAATACTAGACATTGATTTGAAGAGATGGCAAGAAACCATGAAATCCGAGATGAAATCTATGTATATCAATCAAGTGTGAAACTTGATTGATTTGCCAAATGAGGTTAAACTCATAGGATGCAAATGGGTCTTCAAGAAGAAGATTGATGCATTTGGCAAGATTCAAACTTATAAAGCTAGACTAGTGGCTAAAGGTTTTAATCAGCGTCCTGGCGTGGATTATGATGAAACCTTTTCACCAGTTGCTAAGATAAAGTATATTCGGATTTTGCTTGCTATAGCTGCATATTATGATTATGACATTTGTTAGATGGACGTCATACTGCATTCCTCAATGGTAATCTAATTGAGGAAGTGTATATGAAACAACCCGATGTTTTTTTTATCTAAGTCCAGACCAAATGCTGTGTGTAAGCTACAAAAGTCCATTTATGGACTCAAGCAAGCCTCTATGAGTTGGAATATTTGCTTTGACAAGATTATCAAATCTTTTAATTTCGTCAGAAGCAAAGATGATCTTTATGTTTATATCAAATGCAATGATGAGGGTATTGTCTTCATTATTATATATGTTGATGACATATTAATAATGAGAGACAATAAGACTCTAATGCAGTCAGTTAAGGATTGGTTGTCAAAAATCTTCATGATGAAGGATTTAGGTGAAGCCTGCTACATTCTAGGAATTAGGATCTATACAGATAGACCTAATAGATTGTTGGGGCTGTCACAGTCAATCTACATAGACAAAGTGCTTAGACATTTTTCAATGGAGAATTTCAAGAAAGGCGATCTTCCAATGGGTCAAGACATCAAGTTATCTAAAAGGGGTTGCCCTTGTAGTGCTGTAGAACTTGAGCGCATGAAGAGGATCCCATATGCTTCAGCTATAGGATCAATCATGTATGCCATGACATGTACTAGGCCAGATGTGGCCTTTGCACTTAGTATGACTTGCAAGTTCCAGCAGAATCCTGGTGAGGAACGCTGGAAGGTAGTCAAGATTATTCTTAAGTATCTCAGACATACTAAAGATTACTTCTTAGTCTATGGTGGAGATGATAAGATAGTTGCCACTGGGTAGACTGATGCTAGTTTCCAGACAGAAGTTGATGATTTCAAATCTCAGCCTGGTTACACATTTATTTTCAACGGAGCAGCAGTGGTCTGAAAGAGTTCCAAACAAGCTACTACTGCTGATTCGACTACTAAAGCGGAGTACATTCTTTGGATCTAAGTCGCTAAAGAAGTTCGCCGCACTTCGAAGTTTCCGAAGGAGCTAGGGGTTGTTCCGAGTGCTAGTTGTCCAATAACCATTTATTGTGACAACACTAGTGCAATTGCATAGGCAAAGGAACCAAGATCAACAAACAGAAACAAACATGTACCGAAAAAGTACCACATTCTCAGAGAGATGGTGGAAGCTGAAGATATTAGGATAGATTATGTTCCCACAGACAATAATCTAGCAGACCCGTTTACTAAACCATTAAGCTTGGTAAAGCATAATGGTCATTTTGAGAACATAGATATTAGATATATTGGTGATTGACTCTAGGCAAAGTGGGAGATTGAAAATATATGTATGTCCTAGAGACAATCTGTATTAGGACAAAATGTACTTTATACACATTCATATTTATATTAATGATGATTAATATTATAGCATTTGCATTTGTTGAATTATTAGTTGATTGTTTATAATATTCTATAAATGCATCCCTAGAGTTTACGTGGTTATTAATGGTGTGAGAATTAATATTATAACGTAACTCTTAAATGGCCTCGACTAATGATCATCGAGATTGGAATATCGATGATATGCGATACGTCGACATATGGTCTGCATCATATCCTTAGGGGATGTAGTATGTCTCACTCGCTACGAGTTATGACAACTCGTGATGGACACATGAATACTTGTTGAAGTATTGGTATACCCTGCTGATGCACTTTTGTTGTGTATGTCTAAAGTGTCATTGGTGTGTGGGAGATAGAAGTCCTTAGACTTGAGGTCGATACCACCTTGTTTACGGAGTGATGTACTTTGATCCTGTTCTAAGCTCAAATTACTTATAGGTTGAGACGCCGCTTGTTTTGGATGCATTACGAAGTAGATTAAAGGTGGTAGTTGAGCTAAGATTAGGATTCATTCCTTGAATGTATATTCAAGAGAACACTCAGATTCTCATATGGTATTAGGTTGACTAAGTCGTTGGCCAATGCAATGGACATGTCTTTGATATGGTCTTATTGTCAACTAATATAGATGAGATATAATGATCAAGCTATTTGGATAGACACTTGACAAATCCTAAGCTTGATTGAGTGTGTCGTGAATGAAAGGATTTTATCTACTCACATAGAGGTTCAGTTCACATGTTTCGTGTATCTAAACTTTACATATTAAGTTCGTCTTTCAGCGCAGTCTACGAGTTCCGTGTAGACCCTAATGTTATTAGTGTCAATATATAAAGGCCTGAAAGGTAACACTAAGTCAAATGTTCCATCGATTGAAGGATGTAATTAGAGAAGAGATTATATATATATGTTCGGTTGATGATCGAGACATTAGAAAGAAATGGAAACAAGGCAGAAAATGGGACAGGGCCGCGACGCCATGGACTCAGGGCCGCGTCGCCTGAACGCATGTCTAGCGCCGCGACGCCACTTATGCAGAGCCGCAACGCTGAGGCACGTCCAGTGGGTCCGACTGCTGGCCCAGTCAACTGAGGTTTTAATAGGCTGGCTTATTTGGGGAACCCTAGTTGTCCACTTCAGCTATAAATAAAGGGGTTCCCCTTCCCATTTCTACACACCAAAAGTAAGAGACTAATCTCTTCTAAAGCTTGCTGGAATTCCTAGCATTCTAAGAGTTAGAAAAATTACATCAAAGTTCTTGACTTACAAATCGAGGGACATTTGCGTGCGCACTCTCGGACTACATAAAGCTTCAAGATTTCAGATTGATAACTACAAATGTAAGTCTTCGTTTGAAGTATTACATTCTTGCTTTGTGTTGTTTTACATTATATAATCATACTACAGTTTGACCGCCATGTCGGGTTTGAAACATAAATTGTCAAATTTCGCTACGTGTACGAACCCGACAAAACACCTTCAATAATCCCATCCAAACGGGCTCATAATGTTTGCAGGTACTTTGGGGTTGTGGAAGAAATAACTACACCTCTCTAACAACGTAAACTAATTTTTTTGTTAGCTACAAGATCGATTTGAGATATTGGCCTGATGAGTTTAAATGGAGTAATATGGTCAGTGAGTATTCATTTAGCCGACGTCAATATATTTGGGACTTAGTCGTAGTTATTAATATCACCTTTGATGCCCCAAATGTTTCATCTGTTTATTTCAGGGATTTCACTTTTTGTTAGATACTCACTTCATTTACTAATAAGATAGGCCAAACGAGTATTACAGTACACTTTTATCTCGTCCTAAAGGCAGATTGAAGCTGATAGCCTTTATGCAAATACCATGTTTGCAGGTACTTTGGGGATAAACATCGTACCATGTGCTATACTACCTCCTCGTTATCTGATGATGTTGTCATTGTAAACACATAAGACCCTCCGTTTCTCACCTTCAACTGTCAGCCAACAGGGGTAGATATGGTTAGAACAGTGGGGCTCCACTTCACCAACAATAGGATTACACTCGATATGTTGTTGTTGCAAGTTGTTCCATCAATGAATATTCCAAGTCGACCACATAGATGCTCCGCTTCTTCCATTGAATGAGCTGCAATTGTTATCCTTATTGTTAATGTTGGGTTTGGTGTTATGACATTTTGCCCAACATATCATTTTCTGTACTAAGTTAAATCAGAAATATTGGAACAAATGTCATGACATTAGGACCAACATTCTGGATAACAATTTTGCCTTACTTCACAGAACTGAAGGTAAACTCGTGGGATTTTTACCACGGATGGGGGTCGTTATCAACGAGCAAGAACTAGTCTGATGGTCGCCCCATAAAAGTGGAAACTTGCGAGGGTTCATCAGTCCTAAATGAGTTGGAGCTGATGAAAATCGTGGGAAGGCCAAGTCAAAGTCGTTGCTAAATTTGAGGAACAAGTCCAAGAAGTTAGAGGATTTTGCTCCACAATCTTTTTCAACAAATCTTATCAGCTACCCATCTTTCTCTCAGCCTCTACAATGATTCAATGAGCATTTCAAGGAAGACCCTATACTATAAATAGAGAAGCTGCATCAGTGAATCAATATGTAGAAAAAGTTAGAAAAAAATATCAAGAGAACTCTCTGATATATCCATCAGAAAACTGGATCACAAGTGTTGCCTGAGCGTGTCGACAACATTCTGCCCAACATTATAATTGCTACTTAGATTCTAGATTTGTTCTTTATTGAAACAATTGTAATGAAATATTGTATGTATCTATTTAGGTAGATTTTTCAGGCATAAGTCATCTGCGACTTAAACTTTTTAATTCATTTTTGTTTTATTTTGTAATATTGTAAAAGAGGTAATTTATTCAATTGTATATAAATATATACAACACTTTCGATCATTGACCGTTATAGGATATAAATTCAATATAACCTATGTAAATATTAAATCTTTGTGTTCTTTATAATTCCGTTGTATTTACTCTTAAAACATTCTGTTTTATCGAAGTGTTGTCACTTGTGACAGATGACATTATCTCTAACATTTGTAAACTGTTTCAGCATTCAATCATGTTGTACTTTCAGTTTGTATTTTACTGTTCCATTGTATACCCTCGGGACCCAACAAGTGGTATCAGAGCCGACACTTAACACAATTAGTGATTGGTCCTGTTATTTAACTATGGATCCATCTAATCCAATAATTGGTAGACTTTCTATTTTAGATGGTTCAAACTATGCCTATTGGAAGATGGGCCTACACTCTCATATCAAATCAATTGATATTAGAGCATGTAGATATATCACCAATGAATATGTTGTTCCAATGCTACCACCGGATGAGGAATGTGACATACTTGTTAAACCTGAATCTGAATGGAATGCGGAAGAAACCAACAATGCAAGCTTCAACGAAAAAGCCTTAAATGCCATTTTTGGATGAGTTGATCTTTACATGTTCAAACTCATACAAAACTGCTCCACAACCAAAGACGATTGAGATACTTTACAAACTCATTGTGAAGGTAGCTCTAGTATTCGTCGAACGAAGTTTCGTATGCTCATGAGTAAATATGACCGTTTAAGGATGGAAGAAACGGAGGACATTAAAACCTATTTTGAAAAGTTGATTGACATCTCTAATGAATGTCATGTGCTTGGTGCCCCATTGACCAACACTCAACTTGTGGAAAAAAGCACTTCGTTCTCTTCCTCAAAAGTTCAACATAAAGATTTGTGCGATTGAAGAAGCTCATAATCTTGCTACAATGGACCTTCATACCTTAATGAGTATTCTCAAAACTTATGAGATGAATATGGAGAATTAAAGGACATTGTATAAGAGCAAAAATGAAGAGGATGAGAACCTTGAAGAAATTAGTGATGGCGCAAATATTGCCCTCCTTACTCGAAAGTTCAATTCGATGGTAAGGAAGTTCAACGATTATAGGAATAGATTCAAATCCAAAGAGAACCAAAATCAAGACTTCAATCAAAGGTTCACTAAATCTCTTCCTATAGTACAAAGAGAAAATCAACTCAGATCGTACCAAATTTGATTCCAAACACCTTAAGAAAATTTGGTAAAAGTCTGTGGGTTTCTCTAGTGATGACGAAGGAAGAGGAAGGATATCGAGAAATAGTCACAAGCAATGTTGAGCACTATTTTCGAACAGTCCTTAGCAGATGAGGAAAATATCGTCGACAATGTTGTTCCGAATGTCACCGCATTTGCATCAACATCAGCGACGACATCAACATTTATAGCAACATCCGAGAGGTATGAATACTTTAACTATCCTAATGTTAATTGCTTTAGTGGTTTTGTTTCTAGTAGTGAGACTAACTTTGAAAATCAAGTTGACCCCAAGAACGACATAATTAAGAAATTACAAAAACTTAGTAAAGACTTAATCATAGAATCCAAGCAACTTGACACAAAGTTAAAATATTTAACTCTTGAGAATACAGGTTTAAATGGCACGATAATCCGTTTAGAGGTTACACTTACCAAAAATGATTTGAATTTGGTAAGATAAGTGCAAAGTTGGATCTAGCTGAAGCAACCTTTCGTAAGCTCAATACAGGGACTTTCAAACTGGATGAGATACTTAGTGTTAGTCAACCTATTCATCAAGGTATTGAGTATAAGAACTCTCTTAAAATGATATGCTACAGTTTGTTTGACAAAAATGACAAAGTATGCTTTGTAAAAGAAAAAAGATTAAATAAAAAGTTCTTACATATGTCAAAGGATATGAAGTTTGTGTGTCATCATTGTAACTCCCTGGAAACATAAGACCATATTGTCACAAGCTTCAGAATTCGAGGAGCAGAATGTTGTCAAGATAATTGTCCAACATCCCAGACATCACTCGAAGCAACATTCTGAGCCTAGAAGAAAAAAAGGTTTTAAAAGAGTTTGGGTTCCCAAAATGGATGTGAAATGTAATGTTGTTATAATTGTTTTAAGGCCTAACATTGCAGGTTCTTGGTACTTTGATAGTGGGTGTTCACGCCACATGACAGGGACAAAAGAGTGCCTAAAGAGCTACGTGTCACTCAGTGGAGGTAACGTAACTTATGGAGATGGCGGTAAAAGCTAAATAATTGGAAAAAGAATCTTAAATGTTCCTGGTGTTCCTGCCTTGAAGAATGTCTTACATGTTGAAGGATTAATGGCTAACTTGATTAGTATAAGTCAATTGCGTGACGATAATCTTGAGGTAAAGTTTAATAAGTATGCTTGTGAAGTTACAAATGATGCTAACATATGTGTTATGTCAGATACAAGAACATGTGACAATTGTTATCTTATTGGAAGATAAGAAACATGCAATAATATTAGGACAGATGACACAACCTTGTGACATCAAAAGTTAGGACATGTAAACTACCATAACTTAGAAAGATTGATTTTATATGAGGCGGTAAGAGACATTCCTAAACAAAGTCCTAAAGATAAAACATTGGTCTGTGAAGATTGTCTAAAAGGTAAGCAAACCCGTGTTTCCCATAATATTGCCCAGAATGACGGACAACATTCAGGAAATGCATCCGAAAATAACACTATAATTTCAGTGGAAAATGTGCAGACTGCTGAAGAACCAGATGTTGCCCCAAATGTTATCACATTCGAAACAACATCTGAGCCAGAACCTGAGAGCACAGAAGGTGCAGATGAGGAGTCAAATACTGAACTGCTAGATCAAGTACGAAGGGATCCCTCATCTAAGATCAGAAAAAATCATTCTACAGGTCAGGTGATAGGGGGAGTGTTTGAAGGAGTAAGAACAAGTGGAAAAGAACCACTCAATTACAGAGATATGGTAAGGTATGTGTGTATGTCTACCATATACCAAACGACCAGTCTTTCTTGTTCTGTATCTGCTTTAGAACCTAAGAATGTTTCAGAAGCCATCAATGATAATTATTGGATTCAAGCGATGCAAGAAGAACTTGAACAATTCACTAGAAATGAAGTCTGAGATTTAGTTCCATGCCCAAATAATACCAATGTAATTGGAATTAAATGGATATTTAAAAACAAGTCAGATGAATCAGGAACTGTTGTGAGAAACAAAGCTCGTCTAGTTGCTCAAGGATACACTCAGGTCGAAGGAATTAACTATGACGAAACCTTTGCTCCTATTGCTAGAATTGAGTCAATTAGGTTATTACTTGTCATTGCTTGTTGTCTAAAGATTACTTTTCATCAAATGGATGTTAAATGGGCTTTCCTGAATGGATATCTTGATAAGGAAGTCTATGTTGAACAACCTAATTTTTTTTAAGATCCACAGTTTGTATACAAGCTCAAAAAGACCTTGTATGGTTTAAAACAAGCTCCTCGTGCATGGTATGGTCGTCTAACTCACTTTCTTCTTGAATTTGGTTTTAAACGTGGTGAAACTGATTGTACCTTATTCATAAAACATCACTGAGTAGATATTATTATTGCTCAAATCTATGTAGATGACATAGTTTTTTATTCGACTTCACAGTCCTACCTTAAGACATTTGTTGAAGCAATGTCATCAACATTTGAGATGAGCATGATTGAGGAATTAACTTTTTTCTTAGGCTTGTAGATAAAGAAGAGTGAAGATGCAATCTTCATCTCCCAGAGTAAGTATGCCAAGAATCTAGTTAAGAAGTTTGAACTGGAAAATGCTAAACAAATGAGAACTCCAATGGGATCATCAAAAAAGATATGCAAACACGATGTTGACGAAAATGTCGACCCAACATTGTATCGGTATATGATAGGTAGTCTTATATATCTCACTGCTAGTCGTCCTGATATAATGTTTAGTATTTGTGTATGTGATCGATACCAAGCCTGTCCCAAAATCTCCCACTTAAATGCCGTAAAACGTATCATTAGATATGTTGCTGACACATGTGAGTTAGAAATTTGGTATTTCAAAGACACTAATCCTAATTAAATAGAATATAGTGACTCAGATTGGGCTTGTGATATGGATGATAGAAAGAGTACGAGTGAATGATGTTTTTATCTTGACAATAATCTTGTTTCTTGGGATAGTCGAAAACAAAATTGTGTCTCACTTTCAACTGCTGAATCTGAATATGTAGCAGCTGGAGGTTGTTGTTCTCAATTAATATGGTTAAGACATATGTTAGATGTTAGCCATATTTTATATACACTTTTAGAGTCATTGTCACTTAGTAGTTTGCCCATTTTTGTTCAAATATGTGTCGTGTTAGGGTATTTTTCTTTCTTTTGAGTCACAGTGGTTTAAAAAGGTAAAGTGGCGAAAAGAGAAATAATTGGGCAGAAAAGGAAGTTTCCGAGCCAAAAATTGACAAAAGCTGGCAATCCGGACAAAGGCAAAGCAGCGCCATGGCACAGGAATGCAGGGCCACGACGCCCAAAGATCTGAGAGGGTACAAGAGTTAAGGCGCCGCGGCGCCAGTCAGCAGGGCCGCAGCGGAAAATTGTCCAGATCCAAAAGGTAATTGGCCAAGGGCGAGGAGGAAAATGGTACACGTTTAAAAGGCCCTTTGGGCAGATTTTTTAAAGCGGACTCAACCTTTCTTCACAACACAACATAGTTTTTGGTGGCTACAAGATTGAAGACTTGTTCCAAAGTATTTTCTTTTCTTTGCTTTATTTTAATTTAGTTCATGTTGGATATTAATTTGGTTCTTAGCATGTCTATGACTAGGAGCTAAACTTTTAATTAGGGTTTTCCTTTCGAATCCCTTGAAACTTGTCTTTATGAATTAATGCAGTATTTTGGTTTCTTCTTCATATAGTTAAGATTTATTCAATATTTGGTTTGATTGTTTGATAATTAATTGATCACTAGTTATCATCACGTATATGATTTTGAATCAAGAACCGAGAGGGGAGATTTGGGTATGCTGTAGTTGAATAAACATAAGTTAAAATCGTGGACGAAAGTACCTCGATACTTGTGTAGCTTCATAGGTTATTGTTCTTAATCCTCCTATGTGGTAAAATCTATCATAGAAATATAGAAGATTTTTGCACTGGGTTTGAGCGTTTATATATCCTAACCGGAATATAAAACAGTCTAGCTAACCTGCTATCTTAAAATAGAAGAAGAACTTTTATTGTTGCATTAAGGATTAAAGCGAGTGGATAGTCGAGGAGATTGGAAACCCTATTTCCACCATAACTGATTCAAATAAAGTATTTTAGTTAATTTCTGCAATTACTTCAGTAGTTTATAGATAAAACCAAAACAAAATATTGATAGTCAAATAGATAACTTAGGATAGATGTTTGGTAATTGAAAACCAACCCGTGAGGACGATATTCAGTCTTACCAAGACTATATTACTTGAGCGATACATACACTTGCGTAAAGCATAAGAAAAATCGCGAACAAGTTTTTGGTGCCGTTGTCGGGGATTGGCGTAGTTTCAATATCAAACTATCTATTCTTAATTTCTAATTTGTCTTTTATTTTCATTTTATTAATTTATTTTATTTGTGGAACCATACGCCGTGACTTGTTTGTTGGTTTTGATCCATCTCAGGAACCCAACGAACATGGATCACCACTATCACGGGCTACAGAACTATCAACAGCAATGCAACCCTCATGTCCCACAGGAAGATCAAAATGGGTTGCAAGCGGCCATACTCATGCTCACTAAGCGCCAGACTCAGTTCATGGATGAGACAAGAGTATCCCTAAAAAATTTGGAGATACAAATAGGACAACTCACTAGCATGCTGAGCAACAGAATACAAAGGAACCACGCTGAGAATATTGGGGTGAATCTGAAAGAGCAGTGTCAGGCGATTGATCTAAGAAATGGTGAACAAGTGGAAGCTATCTCACCACCACCGTGTTTGGAGAAGGAAGACTCAGAAGGATCTCAAGATTTCCAGCGCCACGACGTCGATATATCAGACAACGTAGTGGTTGCTGGAGACCTTCGTCCGAAACAAAGAACATTTCCAACAGCTGTTGACGCACCCCAGGTGAAGATACCATGTCCCCAGAGGCTAAAAATAAGTTCTCTTGACAAATAGTTTTCTAAATTTCTGGAAATCTTCAAACAACTGCAAATCAACATTCCATTTGCTGAGGCTCTAGAGCAGATGCCGAGTTATGTAAAGTTCGTGAAGGAGATCCTCAGTAAAAATATGAGGTGGGAGGAGTATGAAATAGTGGTGTTGACTGAAGAATGCAGTGCCATCCTACAAAGGAAGTTACCTCAGAAGTTGAAAGATCCGGGGAGCTTCACCATCCCTTGCACTATAGGGAAGTTTGAATGTCAGAAGGCCTTGTGTGATTTGGGGGCAGGTATAATTCTGATGCCCTATTCGGTCTTTTGCAAACTTGGAGTGGGGGAAGCACGACCTACAACCATCACCTTACAGCTAGCCGATCGCTTCATCATCCATCCTAGAGGAATCATCGAGGATGTGTTGATTAAGGTGGACAAGTTTATCTTCCCCGTTGATTTCATCTTCTTATACATGGAAGAAGATGAACTGATTCCCATTATCCTTGGCAGGCCATTCCTAGCCACAGGACATGCACTCATTGATGTTAAAAAAGGTGAGCTGAGACTTCGTGTTCAGGAAGAATATGTGATTTTCAATGTATTCCGGGCAACAACCTTTCCAAGAGAAAGCGACAACTGTTATGCTATCGATGTGATGGAAACGACAATTTCAAAGTACAATCTCAGGAATGTAGATGCTCTTGAGTGGGTGATAACTCAATGTGACCAGGACATACGTGATGATGCAGAGTTAATGAAGTATGTGGATTGGATGGATTCTTATGAGCTATGTTATAAGAAGAAATATGAAGGGCTAGGGCAGATGCCAGAAAGATCAGTACCATCCATAGAAAAAGCTCCAGAGTTAGAGTTGAAGACGCTACCTGATAACTTGCAATAGCAGTATCTAGGTGAAAATAATACATTGCCGATAATTGTTTCTGCTCAACTATCTAAAGTAGAGACTGAAAAATTGTTGAGAGTGTTGCAGGCCCACAAACGTGCTATTGGGTGGACATTGGCAGACATAAGAGGTATAAGTCCTTCAACAGTGATGCATAATATCCATCTAGAATATGAGATCAGATCCTCCATTGAGGCATAGAGGAGACTGAATCCAAACATGAAGGAGGTAGTGAGGAAAGAAATCATGAAATGGCTTGATGCTGGGGTGATTTATCCTATTTCTGACAGTGCATGTGTGAGTCCTGTACAAGTGGTGCCCAAGAAGGGTGGTATGACTGTGGTGACCAATGAAAAGAACGAGCTCATTCCATCTAGAACAGTTACAGGATGGAGGAATTACATTAACTACCGCAAGTTGAACAAGGCAACCAGAAAAGACCACTTCCCATTGCCCTTTCTAGATCAGATGCTGGACAGGCTCACAGGACACAACTATTATTGCTTCCTAGATGGTTACTCAGGGTATCACCATATTGCCATTGTCACGACCCGACCCGGGCCCGCGACTAGTGCCCTACCTGGGCACCCCTTACATGTATACATCAAAGAATAGCAGCGGAACATACATAAACTCATAAAATACTTAGACAGTAAATATCAACAGGCTAGCCGATAAGGCCACCTTCCGTGAAATATACATAACCCAAAATAAAATAGTTACATCTTTGTTCTTACAACCCAATCCACAAGATATGACTACAGACCTCTAAGAATAACAACTGTGACGGGACAGGGCCCCGCCATACCCCTGAATGTAGATAAATCTACAACATCAGAGAAACCGTACCAAAAGACAAGCCTCCGGAGAAATGGAACTTCTGACAACTGATCAGTGATCCTAAGAGTGAGGATCCACAACCTGCTTACCCCTACATGCGGCATGAACGCAGCCCCCCCGAGGAAAGGGGGTCAGTACACAATATGTACCAAGTATGTAAAATTGAAAAATACTGCAATTTACATCATAAGTCTAAAATAAAGCTGGAGACATGTATGATAATCAAATTAACAGTATACTGTGCCTTACTAACAATGAGAGTAACAAAATATACATTTTCGGTTCTTAAAATAGGAAGCCTGTGATTAACCTAGGACCATCCACCTGTAGTATTATCACGCAATCCTACTCCTGGGACTATTTCACCCGCATAGGCCGTATGAACCCGCATGAGGTAATTTCCTCGCATAGGACTGGTCCGCCCCGCATAGGACTATTTCACCCGCATGAGCCCTACAGACTCACATGAGGTATTCCTCGCATCGTGGGGAGCAAATCCACGAAATATGCAAATGCCACGAGCCAGGGGAATGACCCCGTAATGAACAATATATCACAAGCACAACAGGCTACTATAAATAACATAAGCAAGTTAAGAAACCCCTTAACTTCTCGTTAAACTTAATTAGCATGCACTCTCATTTCTTTTAACTTAAGACACTATCGTATCATGAAAGATCCGGGAATTTAACCCAAGGTACTACGTACTTCTATTCTTTTAAAATGTCTCTTTTTCATATAAAACTCCAAGATACTAATAACCGTAGTATCAAGTCATATCTACTTTTCAAGACAAGTCACAATACCTTTTAGAAATACATTTATAGGCATCTAAACCAAGTGAATTTTACTTTAAAACTTTAAGCAATTGATGCCTTTAAATCAATTTGCCTTTCTTCATTTCAAGTCATTTATATTTATTTACATCACTAGAGTAAACCATTCTTTTAACTTTCCATAAAGTTATTATAACCAACTTCTCATAAAGCCGTTATACTAACTTTATGCTTTAGACACTAAGGCATTCTTATCCCTTTTAAAACAAGTGAGTTAATCCTCTAACTCAACCAACTTAGACATTCTTAAAACAAGTCAAGGATACCAAATGAAACTGAATTCATTTAAAGCTCGTACGTCTACCGTACAATACATTTATAACTACTCATGCTCAAGAGATAAGAAAAGTTCCACATACCTCTTCGGTTCAATCCACTTGCTAAGTCCAATATGCCGTACGTAGTATGTCAACCTATAATGACCATAATACGTCTATTAACCTCTAGCTTTAAACGTAGAATATTTTAAGTGTAAAGTCACCAAATTCTACGGAAAATCGGACAGCACTTCCTTTGTTTCTATGTACTTTTCCACCTTTTTCAAGGCCCAAATTCAATAACCAAACATGCCACATTTAAGGCTCAACACATCAACCAATCAAATGGGATTACACGCCTTACAGGACGTGTAAAATTCTGCCCCACAATTAATACCAAGTAATTCAATAACCAATGCCATTTTCGGCCATAATGTACAATAATGCAAAGTCTTATCCAATTCCCTTTTCAATCCAAGTTGTTTAGTCTAACATGTTATATAGCCGCAATCGATTATAACAACTACAATCTTCAATTAGATAACATGCGACGATTATAACTATCGACCAAATTGTATTTCAATTTCAAATGGCTAACAAGGTCATTTTGGATTTTAGGCTTCCAATATCGATAACACTTATAAATCTCCAATACATATATCTCATGCTTGTCAAAATGTATAACTACAATAATATGTAATCTTATAACACTAAGAGAACAAGATTGTTACCTTGACAAGCCTTAATCCAACTTCAAGATCCGAAGTCGCTCCTTAGCAACTTAGCTCCTTTCCTTGACACTCCAATCCGCCACTTGAAGCCCTTAGAAATTCACAAACAAATTCCCTTCAATTTCCAAACAAAACCTATGAAAGCGACTTAAGTTTTCACCTTGCGACTAATGCAAAAACAAAACTTTTCCGGGATCTTTCTATTGAGATATCCTTACAATACCCTTAGGAACCTTGGTTTAAAGTATTGGGATTATTGAACCACAAACGAAAATTTTTCTTGTTGAATTCAGAGCAAACCCGAGAGCTCAAGAACAAGCACAATATTTTTCTTGAAATTTTTCTAAGTGTGGAAGACTTGTCTTGCTACTAGTATGCTTATATAATTAAATGGAGGGTCTAGATCAATACACTTGTGTGGTTTGGATGAAAGAGATTTAAATATCAAGCCAAGTGGACTCTTTGACTTAGTCAATAATCTCAAGCTTGAGCTTGCAAGACTTGTTCATCCAAGCTTTGGTCAAATGACCATCTTGTCCTTGGTCTAAATCGCCCAAGACCATCCAAGAGGGGTGACACGTGTCACCCTCCCATTCGTCGTAATATTTCGTTTTCCGACATTTTCATAATTCCGATAAATTCTACAAGTCTCAAATCTTAACGCCCTGATTTCATACGTATGTTCTTATATACATGTCCTGGGATTACGGGGTGTAACATTCTTCCCCCCTTAGAAACATTCGTCCCCGAATGTTCTTTCGGAGTCAATCTTATAGATAGCGACATAGTCTCCTTTTACAACCCCTACATACCAATAATGCCACACGTGGCCACATAATATCACTTAAGCAAAATACTTCAATTAAAACTTGACAAATAAGGGAAATGAATTACCTGAAGGTGTAGAGAATAAGTGAGGATACTTTCTCAACATGTCCTCCTCTGCTTCCCAAGTCATCTCCTCCCTATTATCATTCCGCCACAAGACTTTGACGGAAGCCACATCCGTCCGCAGCCGACTCGGCGACGAGTACCGCTATGAGACTCTCCTCATACGATAATCCCTCTGTCACCTGGACCTCGTGTCACGACCCGAACCCGGGCCCGTGACTGGTGCCTTACCCCGGGCACCCTAGTGATACAACATCAGAGTAATCAGCGGAACATAAAACAATAACATGAAACCAATGCAATAAGACAGTGAAATAAGAAGACAAAGCAACCCAAAACGGTTACCTTTCATAATATATAACAATTTGAGCTACATCCCTTTCTACAACTCGCCCACAACGATTACATGCACTCTAAGAATGATACGACAACAATGGCGGACAGTGGCCCCGCCAAACCCCGAATGTAAACACCTACTACGACAGGACTATACCACCGATAAGCCTCAGAGAAACGAGCTTCCCAAACGCTGAACTGTGACTCGAGAGCTAGGATCAACGATCGCGTGTACCTCAACTGCGGCATGAACGCGGCCCGGCGGGTCGACAACAGTACCAAGTATGTGGAAATCAAAATATCGTAAATGAAATTATAATAGTCTATAAAGCGGAGACATATATGATAACCAAACTACGATTCACAATAAATAGCGATATGTCAAGTCGAGACTCACGCCTCAAAGTCATCACTCAAATGTAACTATGGGTCTCACGCCCATAACATAAATCATGCGGTGGAATACCTTCCTCACCGCAGCTTTATGATATAAAAGCACCAAGCAATACACATGAACACCAGTCCCACTGTGTCCTAATAAAATAGTACAGGTAAGTGCACGAAGGCATAACCGACTACTAACACCTACGACTAACAGGGTAAAATCAGATCATGATATCTCGCTCTGCACTGGCCACATGATCAAAGCCGGTCACTGCCCGCAGATCAAATGCGCGCGTCTAGCCTCGAACTCTCCGTAGCTCCGCATAGGCCAACCTCGTAGGCCCGCATGAGGTATTCTCGCATCGAGGGTAGCTACTCCCGCATCGCCCCGACTCGCAGTCCGCATGGCCACAAAGACCGCATGACCACAAGGGCCGCAAACTAACCTGGAACTCCCGTAGTTCCGCATGGATCCCTTGGACCCGCATGAGGTATTCTCGAATCATGGTCCCAGACCGCCTGAGTCTACCCCGCATCGGAGGGCAGCTTAACCTCCGGAAATAAGTCAAGGTGAGTGGTACAATACCAACATAACGGTTGATAGTCAAACAACTTTAAGCGCAGTCGAAGGGAAAACCCCTTTACACAACCATCACAAGATACTAACACACGTAGCATCCTAGCATGTTTACTTAACAAATCACCAAGAAAGTATTACAAGACTATCACAAACCAACACAATCAAGTTATATACACAAGGTACTTTCTACTATATGATTAACAAGATCGGGTTTTTATCCCCAAAGTACTTCATACATTAACTCTTTAAAAGATACGTTACTTCACAAAAACCACACAATACCCGTAGTATATGAAAACAGAGTGATTATCTTTTGAAGTAAATCAAAACACTTACCTTTGTAAAATCAAGTAACACCATTATTTTCCAAACGTCCAAGTTTGCCTAATTTTTCAAATGTTCACGGTTCTTATTTTAGAAAGGTTTCGTAGTTCATAGTCTTATTCATTTAAGAATATAATTCTCTTTTAAACCATCTGAGAAACATAAGCCTTATATGTGAGTAGGATATTCTTGTTTATAACAATCTTATTACGACCATGATCTAGGAAATATCATTTTGTCTCATCTTAGCTTCATGCGGATGGAAGTTTCTACCGGTTTTAATAATACTTAATCACAAAATATTTCCTTTTATTAATCTGCGATGGTTTGTCGATACACATTACGATTTCGAAATCAAGAAACATCCTAAGCCGTTATACCTAACTTCCCATAAAGCTAGTATAACTCTTAAGTTTTCAAAACCAAGTATTACTTCTTCTTTCAAAATGATTCAAAAATCTTTTGAAATACTTCAAGTTCTTTATTATCACATAACCACCAGTTATAGTTCAAATCGATTACCTTTTAAAAACCACAAGTATTTTCTTACCTACATAAAGCGTTATAACCAACTTCCCATAAAGCCGTTATAACACTTTATGTTTTAGACCAATCAAATACATTTAACACGTATGCGTCTATCGCACTACATAGTTACACACATATCATGCTAGAAGAGATAGGAAGAGGTTCACATACCTCGCGACGAGTATCGACTAATAGCAAAACGCTCCAAGTACTTCCAACCGTCGGCTACTCCTTAAGCCAAGTAGATCGCGCCACACGTAGTACTTCAACCTATAAGGCCCCCAGGCGCTTATTAATATTTAGATCTCTTCGTAGACTATTCTACGTAAAATTGGCAAAGACTCTCCCCGCAACAGCGTAAGTCTCTCTCTATCTGGCCGCTACCAAGCCAACCGTGGGGGTTATACGCCTAATCCGGACGTGCACAATTCTACCTCACGAAAAGCTACACAAGTCTCTGTAATACACCCTATGTAATTACAACAAAGACTCTTCTTTCGAAAAGGTTTCTTATTATTCAGGCTTAAGTCCAAAGACATTGCCGATAACAACGTTCAGTTCTATATATAGTATACTTCAACTATATAGTCTAACAATCATGTAATTTCCAATTACAATAGAGGGACAAGATATTTACCTCGATAAGCCCATAATTATCCAAGTATAAAGTCGATCCTGGGCAACGTTTAGCTCCAACTCCGTGCGCTCCAACCCGCTCCAAACTACCCTTAGAAGTTCTAACCAACTTCTACATACTACTCCAACTAACCATGGAGATTTTCCTAAGGGTTTCGGTTTGGTGACTCACGGGAAGTATAATAGTATAACTGGGCTTTTTGTATAGGTATAACCTTAGAATACTACAAGGTATACGGCTAAGGTAATTTGGGTATAGTAACAATACTTTTGAGAGTATTTCTACCAAGAGGGGTATTTATACGAGACAACACCACAAGGGGTGTATACCTCTAGCCTACCCCACTGTGGGGTACTCTACCATGGGGAGAACTCTCGCCAAGGGGCCTCTCAAAGGGGGAGGACGAGAACAACAAGAAGGGAGGGGGAGGATTTCTAAGACTTAGAACATTTTAGGATGAATAAGTCTTCAAAGGGGAGGGGTATTTATAGGTCTAGCAAAGGCCAACCAATGGCCAAGATCATGCCAAGTGCAAGGCAAGTGTAGGCCGATCATGCCAAGTGCACCTTATCCATCTACCACCAAAATATCCTACCAACCCCTTGACCAAAACAATGGCCAAATCGTCCCATGTGCCGCCCCACTATTCCGCCAATGAGAGGGTGCCAAGTGGCGCCCTCTCGTTGGTCCAACACGCTTCGTCTCTCGGAAAAATCCACAAAAAATAAAAATGACATAGCCGGAATTTTCCCCTCGCAAGTTATGTAAAACGTTTCGTCGAAAAATGACTCTAATCGGGTGTTGTGCACAAAGTGAAATCGGCCAAGCCACTTTAAAAGCCCAAACTTTTCTACGTACGTCCTTACGTACATACTCTGGAAATACGGGGTATAACATTCTCCCCTCCTTAGAAACATTCGTCCCGAATGTTCCTTCTAAGTCTCAAAACGAACGCGCGCCAGTATAGCCTTCACTACTATAATTAGGAGAACAAACCTGCCACACCTGGCCACAGAAACACCCGCGCAAAATACTTACATCCACGTCCACGAGGGAACACTTCTAACATCACCACAAAACACCTCTCTCCGGGGTCTAGAATATACTTCCTTCGCACCTTCTCTTTATAAAAGAAATGATCACATCTATGCTCGCCATACATGCTCGCTTCTTCCCGATACCACTTTTGTCACTTTGCCGCGAGGTTCTAGTGTCACTCCGGCGACCCAACAAATGGTACCGGGCTGCATGCGATCCCTGAGGCTGTCATACACTTCTTGTACACTCGAACTCTTTCTCATAACCTACCACATTTCTGATACTGCTTCAGTTCCCAAAACTCGGGGTTACTATCTCTAACGTGGTCAACATTAACTGGGAACACTCTGGATGGATCTCCGATACTTTCCCGAATATAACCATACGAAAGACCGGACGTACTGCCTCCTAAGTCGGACGGCAAATGCTAACATATAGGCAACCTGGCCTACTCTTCACATGAACTCAAAAAGGCCCAAAGTAACTCGGGCTAAGTTCCCTCTGTTTTCCAAAACTCGTCACACCCTAACCGGGGTGGTACCTTCAAGAAGACCTACCGTCAACCTGATCTCTAAGCGTCGTCGCCGATTATCCCTACGACTTCTCTGAGCTGTCAGAACCTCTTATAGACAAGCTTCACCCTATCCACAGTCTGCTGGAACAAGCCTGAACCAACTATCTGAATCTTGCCAACATCGAACCAATCGACCGGCGACTTACACGTCCGCCCCTACAAGGCTTCATAAGACGACATCCGAACACTGAAATGGTATCTATAAAACACTCCCTCAACAGGAGGCAACAATCCTCACAACTATCCCTGAAATTCAAACACTGGCCCGAGGGCGAATGTGATTCTGAGACTCACCTGAGCTCCTAACCCCGCTGGTAAAACCTCCGTAAAAGAAACGATGCACTGGCTCCATTGTGTGTTATAAGGTGAAGGTAGGCACCCCGTGCAGCCTTACAACCTTTCTGAAAAATCCACACTGCCGAGTAAACGGTCTTTGCTAGAAGACAAGACGGCTGACCTCCTCGGCCCGACTACTGGTCGAATGCATCCACGAATTCGTACGCTGGTTAACTAAACATGGGCCTAACACCCTTATGACCCTATCACAAGGCGGGACCACCACAAACTGACCCCACCACCAAACATGCCGCGGGTTGACCCGCAACGTGGCCTCAACCCGACCCGGCAACGCGCACAATACTAGCTCCCCGATCCGGAACAATCTCACTAATCATGTTACGAAAACCTAGCGGTCTTCTTAGCTCAACTACCCTCTTTCATTCCACACTACTCAGGGACTTATCCCACAAACATAGCTCACGTGCACTATGCACTCCTATAAGGGTCAAACATAAACAATACATCTTTACACGAGATGGCCTTACCTCTAAGGTCTCCACGTATAACACTCTAAGGCTCACACTTTCTCTATCCCCCAATCTTCCCCGGTTACTAACCATGATTTCTAATCACAATTAACACACTGCTATCAGAATAACACTTAAGGTGTACTCACCTTATCTCACATACTAACCCCTAGAGGGTTAAGGATATATCTATATCTACTGCTTCACTCCCCTTAGTCGTTCTAAACAAACCTGCCCCGTAGGGCGCATAGCTAAGGAAGATGACAAACTACCCACCGATCCTGAAGGCTAAGTCCTCCTACAAGGACACTCTTCCGACATCAGACCCTGACGGTCGTAGGTACAACAAGTACCAATTAAAAGACGACATTCCCCGGGATGACGTCTGCCACACTGTGAACCGGAAGATCTGGAGCTCTTACCAACTCCTGCATACCCCGAACGTCCTGAAATTCGTGGAGGGCCTCTCTGTACTGGTGGATGTGCATAATATAATCCGCTGGTGAGGTGACTCGCCTCAAAATTTACCAAAGGACCTTGCTGCTCTGGCCCTCTTCTGCTGTCCTTGGTTAACCCGTCGATCTCTACGTTTCGGCCACGCGCATAAGCCCGCATACGTGCCATGCTCAAGCCTAATCAAGAATTACTCTTACGTAACCTCTCTTAGGTAGTCATCAAGACTCGCGGTATATCGGTATACTCTGCGTAGCCAAATCCATAGCTAGTAATGTGGTCGCCTTTGCAATCTAAATTCACCGTTCGTGGCCGGAAGGCGTTCAAATATCATGGCCGCAGTAGGAACTGCCGCCGCCGTGCTAAACTCTGATGGGGCTAGTGACGTCGCAAAACTCCCCGAATGACGCACCACCCTAGGTAAAGATTGGGCCTGTGCCCACGTAACCCTCTGAACTCCACTCGCAGTTCCCTCGGCTGCCTTGCCCTTCTGGGCCCGGGTTTGCCCTACGCGGAGGCATAATGGTAAGGGAAAGAAATACGTTAGAGGGTCCAACTTTCAACACAGCTCTAAGGCACGATCTCAGAGTGAGAAGAATAGAAACCAATCCTAAATATCCTCTAGCCTCCTGATTATTGGCGTGGTGCACAACACACCGATAATCAAGACTTCATCGGATACGTCGTAGACACTTTCCGATGATTAATCGTTTCGATACCACTTTTGTCACGACCAACCGGCCCGTGATCGTGCCTTACCGGGCACCCTAGTGATACAACATCGAGTAATCACGGAACATAAAACAATAACATGAAACCAATGCAATAAGACGGTGAAATAAGAAGACAAAGCAACCTAAAACGGTTACCTTCATAATATATAACAATTTGAGCGACATCCCTTTCTACAACTCGCCCACAACCGTATTACATGCACTCTAAGAATGATACGACAACAATGGCGGACAGGGCCCCGCCAAACCCCGAATGTAAACACCTACTACGGCGGGGACTATACCATCGATAAGCCTCCGAGAAACGGAGCTTCCCAAACGCTGAATCGTGACCGAGAGCTAGGATCAACGATCGTGTACCTCAACTCGCAGATGAACGCAGCTTCGGGCGGGGTCGATAACAGTACCAAGTATGTGAAATCAAAATATCAGAAATGAAATCATAATAGTCTATAAAGCGGAGACATGTATGATAACCAAACTACGATCACAATAAATAGGCAATCATGTCAAGTCGTGACTCACGCCTCAAAGTCATCACTCAAATGTAACTATGGGTCTCACGCCCATAACATCAATCATGCCCGTGGAATACCTTCCTCACCGCCAGCTTTATGATATAAAAGCACCAAGCAATACACATGAACACCGTGTCCCACTGTGTCCTAATAAAACAAGACAGGTAAGTACGAAGGCATAACCGACTACTAACACCTACAAGACTAACAGTGGTCAAAATCGTGTCATGATATCTGTCTGCATCACATGATCAAAGCCGTCACCGCCCGCAGATCAAATGCGCGTCTAGCCTCGAACTCTCCGTAGCTCGCGTTGCCAACCTCATAGGCCCGCATGAGGTATTCTCGATCGAGGGTAGCTACTCCCGCATCGCCCCGACTCGCGATCCGCGTGGCCACAAAGATCGCATGACCACGCGGCCGCGCAAACTAACCTCGAACTCCCGTAGTTCCGCATGGATCCTCGGACCCGCACGAGGTATTCTCGAATCACGGTCCTGCATCACCGAAGTCTACCCCGCATCGGAGGGCAGCTTAACCTCCGGAAATAAGTCAAGGTGAGTGGTACAATACCAACATAACGGCTGATAGTCAAACAACTTTAAGCGCAGTCGAAGGGAAAACCCCTTTACACAACCATCACAAGATACTAACACACGTAGCATCCTAGCATGTTTACTTAACAAATCACCAAGAAAGTATTACAAGGCTATCACAAACCAACACAATCAAGTTATATACACAAGGTACTTTCTACTATATGATTAACAAGATCGGGTTTTTATCCCCAAAGTACTTCATACATTAACTCTTTAAAAGATACGTTACTTCACAAAAACCACACAATACCCGTAGTATATGAAAATAGAGTGATTATCTTTTGAAGTAAATCAAAACACTTACCTTTGTAAAATCAAGTAACAACATTATTTTCCAAACGTCCAAGTTTGCCTAATTTCAAATGTTCACGGTTTTTATTTTAGAAAGGTTTCGTAGTTCATAGTCTTATTCATTTAAGAATATAATTCTCTTTTAAACCATCTGAGAAACATAAGCCTTATATGTGAGTAGGATATTCTTGTTTATAACAATCTTATTACAACAGCCATGATCTAGGAAATATCATTTTGTCTCATCTTAGCTTCTATGCAGATGGAAGTTTCTACTGGTTTTAATAATACTTAATCTGTCAAAATATTTCCTTTTATTAACGCTGCAGTGGTTTGTCGATACACATTCTGATTTCCGAAATCAGTAAAACATCCTTAAGCCGTTATACCTAACTTCCCATAAAGCTAGTATAACTCTTAAGTTTTCAAAAACCAAGTATTACTTCTTCTTTCAAAATGATTCAAAAATCTTTTGAAATACTTCAAGTTCTTTATTATCACATAACCAGCCAGTTATAGTTCAAATCAGTTACCTTTTTAAAAACCACAAGTATTTTCTTACCTACATAAAGCTGTTATAACCAACTTCCCATAAAACCGTTATAACACTTTATGTTTTAGCCCAATCAAATACATTTAACACATGTACGTCTATCGTACTACATAGTTACACACATATCATGCTAGAAGAGATAGGAAGAGGTTCACATACCTCGCGACGAGTATCGACCAATAGCAAAACGCTCCAAGTACTTCCAACCGTCGGCTACTCCTTAAGCCAAGTAGATCGCGCCACACGTAGTACTTCAACCTATAAGGCCACAAGGCGCTTATTAACATTTAGATCTCTTCGTAGAACATTCTACGTAAAATTGGCAAAGACTCTCCCGCAACAAACAGAAATCTCCTCCTCTATCTGGCCGGCTACCAAGCCAACCAGTGGGGGTTATACGCCTAATCCGGACGTGCACAATTCTACCTCACGTAAAAGCTACACAAGTCATCAGAATACACCCTATGTAATTACTGATCAAAGACTCTTCTTTCAAAATGTTTCTTATTATTCAGCTTAAGTCCAAAGACATTGCGATAACAACGTTCAATTCTATATATAGTATACTTCAACTATATAGTCTAACAATCATGTAATTTCCAATTACAATAGAGGGACAAGATATTTACCTCGATAAGCCCATAATTATCCAAGTATAAAGTCGATCCCGGCAACGTTTAGCTCCAACTCCGCGGCGCCCAACTCCGCCTCCAAACTACCCTTAGAAGTTCTAACCAACTTCTACATACTACTCCAACTAACCATGGAGATTTTCCTAAGGTTTCGGTTTGGTGATTGACGGGAAGTATAATAGTATAACTGGCTTTTGTATAGGTATAACCTTAGAATACTACAAGGTATACGGCTAAGGTAATTTGGGTATAGTAACAATACTTTTGAGAGTATTTCTACCAAGAGGGTGTATTTATACGAGACAACACCACAAGTGGTGTATACCTCTACTACCCCACTGTGGGGGTACTCGGCCATGGGGAGAACTCTCTGGGGGCCTCTCAAAGGGGGAGGACGAGAACAACAAGAAGGGAGGGGGAGGATTTCTAAGACTTAGAACATTTTAGGATGAATAAGTCTTCAAAGGGGAGGGGTATTTATAGGTCTAGCAAAGGCCAACCAATGGCCAAGATCATGCCAAGTGCAAGGCAAGTGTAGGGCCATGATCATGCCAAGTGCACCTTATCCATCTACCACCAAAATATCCTACCAACCCCTTGACCAAAACAATGACCAAATCGTCCCATGTGCCGCCCCACTATTCCGCCAATGAGAGGGTGCCAAGTGGCGCCCTCTCGTTGGTCCAACACGCTTCGTCTCTCGGAAAAATCCGCAAAAAATAAAAATGACATAGCCGGAATTTTCCCCTCGCAAGTTATGTAAAACGTTTCGTCGAAAAATGACTCTAATCGGGTGTTGTGCACAAAGTGAAATCGGCCAAGCCACTTTAAAAGCCCAAACTTTTCTACGTACGTCCTTACGTACATACTATGGAAATACGGGGTATAACACCTCGCTAGCTGGGAAAACTCTCGATGGATCTCCGATACACTTCCGCAACATAGAAACATGGAAGACCGGATGTACCACCTCTAAATCCGATGGCAGATCCAACTCATAGGCAACCTTGCCTACTCTATGGATGATCTGGTAAGGCCCAATGTACCTTGGGCTAAGTTTCCCCTTCTTTCTGAACCTCATCACACCATTCATGGGTGATACACAAGAAGACCCAATCATCAACCAGAAACTTCAAATGTCGACGCCGATTATCTGCATAAGACTTCTGCCGACTCTGAGCTGCTAACAGTATCTCCTGGATAAGCTTCACCTTATCCATAGCCTACTGAATCAAGTCTGGGCCAACTAACTGAACCTCACCCACGTCGAACCAAACAATCGGCGACCTACACTTCCGCCCATATAAAGCCTCATATGATGCCATCTGAATGCTAGAATGGTAGCTGTTGTTATAAGCAAACTCCACAAGAGGCAAATGATCCTCCCAGCTACCCCTGAAATCAATAACACATGCCCGCAGCATATCCTCAAGTGTATGGATAGTACGCTCTGCCGCCCGCTTGGATCGAGGATGAAATGCGATCGAGACTCACTGTGTCCCTAACCCTTCTCGAAAGACCTCCAAGTTAGCCAGAACCGGGCCTTTGTCTGATATAATAGATATAGGAACACCGTGCAGTCTCACAATCTCCCTGATATACAATCTAGCATAATCCTCAGCTGAATACGTGGTCCTGACTGGAAGAAAGTGGGCTGATTTCGTCAACCTGTCTATAATAACCCAGATGAAATCACACTTCCTCTGATTACGAGGTAACCCTGTAACAAAATCCATGTTGATCACCTCCCACTTCCATGTCGGAATATCAATCGCCTGCAATAGCCCACCGAGCTTCTGGTGCTCAACTCGACTACGATACCCGACATCGAGCCACAAACCCTGCCAAGTCCCTCTTCAGGCCATCCCACCAATACATACATCTGAGATCATGGTACATCTTAGTCGACCCCGGATGAATAGAGTAACGGGCACTGTATGCCTCCCCCAGAATCTGTTGACGAAGTCGTGCAACATCGGGAACACACAATCTGCCCTCGAATCTTAGCACCCCATCAGGCGCTACCTCAAATAAACTCCCCTCCTCTCGAAGAGTCGTATCTCGATACCGTATCATAACTGGATCCTCATAATGTCGCCTCTTCACCTCCTCAGCGATGGAAGACTCGACAACCTCACGAACCCGTACCCCACTATCATCGGTATCGACCAACCGAACCCCAAGGCTCGCTAGCTGATGGATCTGACGGACCATGTCCTGTCTATCTGGCTGCACCTATGACAGACTCCCCATTGATCTACGACTCAAAGCATCTGCAACCACGTTGGATTTTCTCGAATGGTATAGGATATCAACATCATAATCCTTCAACAACTCTAACCACCGTCTCTGCCGCAAGTTCAGCTCCCTCTACCTGAAGATGTACTGGAGGCTCTTGTGGTCTGTATAAATATCCACATGAACCCCGTATAAATAATGTCTCCAAATCTTCAAGGCATGAATAACTGCGACCAACTCTAAGTCGTGAGTAGGGTAATTCCTCTCATGCTTCCGTAGATGCCGGGAAGCATAGGCTATAACCTTGCCGTGCTGTATCAATACACACCCTAGAACGATACCTGAGGCATCACAATAAATCACGTAGCTCTCTAACCCTTCGGGAAGAGTAAGAACTGGAGCCGTCGTCAACTTTTCCTTCACTAACTGGAAGCCCTTCTCATAAGCTTCTGTCCACTGGAACTTAGTTGCTTTCTGAGTCAGCCTAGTCAATGGTGCTGATATCGAAGCGAACTGCTCCACAAACCTACGATAATAATCTGCAAGCCCCAAGAAGCTGCGCACCTCCGTCGGAGTAGTAGGTCTCGGCCAAGACTTGACCGCCTCAATCTTTGTCGTATCAACCTGAACACCGCCAACCCCGATAATGTCCCCCAAGAATGCCACTGAGGCCAACCAAAACTCACACTTGTAGAACTTGGCGAACAATCACGGCCCGAGGACCCAAGTACCGCCTCGTGATCTGCATGCTCCTGCTCTGTGCGCGAATACCAGGATGTCATCAATGAATACTATAACAAACGTATCCAAAAATGGCTTGAACACCCGGTTCATCAAATCCATAAATACCGCTGGAGCGTTGGTCAAACCGAAAGACATCACCCTGAACTCATAGTGCCCACACCGGGTCCTGAATGCAGTCTTCGGGATATTTGCCTCTCTAACTCGCACCTGATGATAACTAGACCGCAGGTCTATCTTGGAGAAACACCTCGCACCCTGCAACTGGTCAAACAAATCATCAATCCTGGGGAGGGGGTATATATTCTTGATGGTTACCTTATTCATCTGCCTGTAGTCAACACACATACGCAGCGTTCCATTCTTCTTCTTTACAAACAAAACCGGCACTTCCCAGGGAGAAATACTAGGCCTAATAAAGCCTTTTTCCAGCAAATCTTTCAGCTGGTCCTTCAACTCCCTCAACTCGGCGAGTGCCATCCATGCAGACGGAATAGATATAGCCGAAAGTGTCCGCAACATATCAATACAAAACTCAATCTCCCTCTCTGGAGGGATACCCGGGAGATCATCTGGGAATACATCTGGAAACTCTCTAACCACCGAATCGACAAGAAGCGCACCTCACTCTATATCGAATACCCGAACTAGATGATAGATGTACCCTTTCTGCACCATCTTCCTAGCCTTGAGGTAATAAATAAACCTACCCCTCGGCGACGCTGTATTGCCCTTCCACTCGATAACTGGCTCACCAGGAAACTGGAATCGGACCAACCTGTCTCTAAAGTCAACATTGGCATAACAAGAAGCCAACCAGTCCATACCCATAATGACGTCAAAATCAGTCATCTCCAACTCTATCAAGTTCGCTGGTCCGACGATCAGATATGAACACCGGGCAATCTTTGTACACCCGCTCAGCTAACACCGAATCACCCACTGGCGTAGCTACCTCAAAAGGCTCTATCGACACTGGCTCTATCCCTATTCTACCAACAATAAGAGGGGACACATAGGACAAGGTAGAACATGGATCTATCAAAACATAAATGTCACAGCATGAAATCAATAATATACCTGTGACGATATCCGGGGAAGCCTCCTGATCTTCTAATTTGGCTAAGGAATATACGCGCTCGTGGACCGCTAGAACTAGGACCTCCACCACGACCTCTGCTGCGGCCTGCCGGTCCGTGAACACCACGCCCGGGCGCATAACCACGTAAGAAGCACCCACCATCGACCTTTCGACTGAACCATACCACCCACGCCGCCTCTGGTCGGACAATCCCTCTTCATATGGCCCTGATGGCCACAAGAGAAACAAGCTCCCGAAGCAGTACGACACTCGCCCGGGTGAGATCTACCGCATCGAACACACCGAGATAGGGGCGGTCTCGACGATACTGCCTCGCCTCCGAAACCTCAAGTCCCGAGCCCGACTGCTCCTGAATAACCCGGCTGATCAAACCTCCTGCCAGAAAACCGAGAAGGAGCACTCTGTGCCGACTGAAATGTGGACCTAGCCTGCTGCTGAGGCTGTCCGCCTCGAAAATTACCCAGAAACCCTGTTGTCCTGGCCCTCTTGGGCTGGCCTAGGTCTGGCTGATCCCCTCTCTCTCTCTGTCCTCTATCCCTTGTGCATAAGCCTGCATCCTGGCAATATCCATATCTGGCTGAAGGGCCACTCCCAGGCATGCAATAATCATATAACGGTCTAGCCCCATCACATAGCGATGAACTCTATCTGCCATGTCAACCACAACGGTAAGCGCATACCTGGCCAATGAGTCAAACTCCAGGTTGTACTCTCTGATAGCCCTCCCATTCTGTCTCAATGTCAAGAACCTATCCACGCAGGCTCTCCTCATCTTAGGAGGCAAAAAGTGATCAAGGAAGGCCTCTGTGAACTCATCCCAAACAGCTGGAAGAGCACTCACACCTCTAGACAACTCTCATGACTCAAACCAGTTCAACGCAATATCGCTTAACTGGTAAGAAGCTAACACAACGGACTCTGTCTCCGAGGCCCTAAGCACCTGCATAGTCCGCTATACCTGCCGAATGAACTCCTGAGGTTCATCCTCAGGTCTCGAACCATAGAACTCGGGTGGATTACAACCCAGAAAATCCCGAATCCTCAAACTGTCGGCCAGGTTAGCTACCGCTCGCCACGCTCACTACTATGCTAGTCAATAACCCGACCGCACTCCATAATCTCTATACTCGCCTCGCCGCGAATCGAGGCTCGTATCGGAATCTTCGAGCTACGCCGCTCGCCTTCTAATATTATCGTGGCTGAACTCGCCGATCGACCCACAACCTCGTGCATAGTCCGGGCTCGAGTCCTAGTAACCTCTGCGTACCACTAGCGCCTCCCGTGTCGCTTTCCTTCGGGCCCCGGCCGCCTTCCGCGAGGCATAATCGATACATAAGAATAGGTCGAGAGGATTCAACCTAATAAGACACTTTCATCGCACGATCTCAGAGAGAAGAATGGAAACCAATCCTAAATATCCTGCAGCCTCCTGATTATAGATGTGGTGCACAACACACCGATAATCAAGACTCTACTAGACACGGTGTGTAGACACTTTCCGAGTACTAACTGCTCTGATACCACTTTTGTCACGACCGACCAAGCTCACATCGTGCCCTACACGGCACTTTACAGGTATACATCAGAGAATAGCAGCGGAACATACATAAACTCATAAAATACTTCGATAGTAAATATCAACAGGCTAGCCGATAAGGCCACCTTCCGTGAAATATACATAATCCAAAATAAAACAGTTACATCTTTGTTCGTACGTCTACCGTACTATACATTTATAACTACTCATGCTCAAGAGATAAGAAAAGTTCCACATACCTCTTCGGTTCAATCCACTTGCTAAGTCCAATATGCCGTACGTAGTATGTCAACCTATAATGACCATAATATGTCTATTAACCTCTAGCCTCAAACGTAGAATATTCTAAGTGTAAGGTCACCAAATTCTACGGAAAATCGGACAGCACTTCCTTTGTTTCTAAGTACTTTTCACGTCCTGAACCCCGAGCCCGTGACTGGTGCCCTACTTGGGCACCCTTCTACCTAATTGACACAAGTAAATTGCGGAATTTAAATAACACCTCGTTTTTTTTAAAACCAACGTACATGCAAGGGCAAAGCCGACAAGGCTGCCATATAATATACATAATCAAAAGACACTACACTGTACACGAGTCCAATCCCACATATGAATACAGACCTCTAAGAGTTATACTGAACTATGACTGACAAGGCCCCGTACCCATAATCGCATAAAAGCCTGCATCTTGAAGTATCTATACCAAAATGATAAACTCCTGAACAGATGGAGCTATCCAAAAACTCTGAGCAGGGTCCTACACCTGCATATCACCAAACTATGTACCTAAACCTGCGGCATGAACGCAGCCCCCCGAAGGAGGTCAGTACGAAGAATGTACCAAGTATGTGAAGCGATAAATCGTAATGAAATCATAACGATCTAAACAAAACAGAGACATGTATGATAGCCAACCTACAAAGATACAATATAAGCGATCATATCAAGTCGTGGACGCGTGCCTCAAAGTCATTACTCAAATATAACCATGGGTCTCACGCCCATAATATCAATCATGCCCGTGGAATCCTTCCTCACTGCCGGCAGTCCATGATATAATATAACATCAATAAGCACACCGAACCTTGAAATCATAAGAGTAATGCAATCCTTTTTATCTTTTAAGTTATGCTTTTAACAATGAGACTAACTGTTCCACTTTAAGTCATAACCACACTGCACCCTTTCATTAATGAAATCACTACCGTTTCAAAACATGAAGGCCGTTCCAGTGCCAGGGTCAACCACCCTCTATGTTGTAATGCAACCTATCATGGGATTATTTCACCCGCAAGGGACTATTTCACCCGCTTAGGTCATGTGGACCCACAATGAGTCATCGGTACACGATACTCGTATCACGGATAGCTAATCCATGGCTTATATATATATCCCGAGAATTTAACCCGCCCGAGTCAAATACCGACCCGCCGTGAGTGTGTACCACTCACTCCCATGGGGAGCTAACCCATGGTATCCTTGAAACAAGTTGCCGGCCCTTTATGGAGGGACGCGGAGATGTGGAAATATGACACTTGCACGAATGTCTATATGAGCAACCAATATGCAAGAAAACCAAGACAATACCATGCCTTTCCTTTTTACATAAACCAAGACAATACCATGCCTTTACACAAACTAAGACAATTACCATGCCTTCTTTTTACATAAACCAAGACAATTACCATGCCTTCTTTTTTTTCATAAAACAAGAGAAATCCTTATTTAAGCAAGCCAAAGTACTATCAAGGCACAAATAGAATAATTCTCATTTAAACAAGCCAAAGTACTATCAAGGCACAAATGGAAAAATTCTCATTTAAACAAGCCAAGTACTATCAAGGCACAAATGGAAAAATTCTCATTTAAACAAGCCAAGTACTACGTACATCCATTCTTTTCAAAAGACTCCTCTTTATATAAAACCCCAAGATACTCCCGTAGTATCAAGGCATGTCTATTTTTCAAAATAAGTTACTACACCTTTAGAAATTTATTTCAAGGCTTTGAAACCAAGTAACTTCTAATTTTCACAATCTAGGAAACTTATGCCCATCAATCAAAAATAGACACCTTCCATAAAGCCGTTATAACCAACTTCCCATAAAGTTGTTATAACCCTTTATGGTTTTATACCAATTCATTCTTTTTATAACCAATAGACTTATACTTTTAAAACAAAGTATCATATACTTTAGAAATTAAGTTACATAACTTTCAAAATACTTCAAGTCTCTTAACTTTAAATCATGTCATTTCTCCTCTTTTTAAATCAATTAAGTAAATCACTCATTTGACTCCCCTAAAGTCATTGTAACAACCTTTAGGTTTTGGAACTTAGACACTAGCCACAAGATTTGGAAACCACTTCCTTTTCAAGACTATATGTATTTCAAGTAAAATACTTTTACTTTTGAAAATCCAAACTTCATTAAGGTAATGGATTATAACAACTTCCAATTTAAACATCCAAAGTACAATCAAAGAAGTATATAGAACAACTTCTATATTAGGCAATCGAAGTACAATCAAGGAGTGGATCATTTAAGGAGTAGGACTTACTTACTTTACCATACGGAATCATGCTAGAAGAAGAGGAGATGGTTCACATACCTTTTCGGCTTAATCCACAAGCTAAGTCGAATACGCCGCTCGTAGAATTGTCGACCTATAAAGGCCACAACATGACTATCAACTTCTAGTTTCTAACGTATAATAATACTAAGTATACGGTCTCTTATTCTACGGAAAATCGGGAAGCACCTCCTTTGTTTCTACATACTTTTCCACCTTTTTCAAGGCCCGATAATCAATAACCAACATGCCACATTTAAGGCTCAATACATCAACCAATAAAAGGGGATTACACGCCTTACAATACGTGTAAAATTTTGCCCCACAATTCATACCAACTAGTTCCGTATTCAAAGCCATTCTCGGCTAACATAAACAACAACACAAAGTCCTTTCCAATTCTTTTTCAATCCAAGTTCTTAGGTCTAACATGTTATATAGTCATATACAACTTCAACAACTACAATTCCTTCTTTATATAACATACGGCTACTAAACTAATAACCAAATTGAATTGTAATCTCAAAGGCTAAACATGTTAGTTTCGGACTAGGGTTCCAATAGCCAATACACTTATCAAACTTCATATTATATACCTCATGCTTGCTAATATCCATAGCTACAACAATAAGTGATCTTAATTACTAAAACGACAAGATTGATACCTTTATAAGCCCTTATAAATTCCAAGATTCAAAGTCGCTCCTTAGCAATTCTTAGCTCCTTTCCTTTACGCTCCAATCCGCTATTTGAAGCCTTTAGAAGTTCACAACCAACTTCTCTTCCATTTCCAATCCAAACCTATGAAAACGACTTAGGTTTTCGCCTTGCGACTAACGTGAAAATGTCGTTTTTCCGAGATATTTCTATTGAGATATCCTTACAATGCCCTTAGGGACCTTGGGTTAAAGTCTTGTGAATAATGAACCAAAATTACAAAATTTTCTTGTGGGAAAATCACTAAAGTCGAGAGCTATCTCAAGTGAGCTCAAAGTTCCCTCAATTTTTCTAAGTGTTGAAGAGCTTGTCTTGCACTAGTTTGGTATATATAAAACAATGGAGGGCTTATATCACAACACTTGTGTGGCTTGGATGGAGGAGATTAATATTAAGCCAAGTGGACAAGTTGACTTGGTCAATTATCTCAAGCTTGCAAGACTTGATCTTCTACCTTGGTCAATGACCATTTTACCCTTGCTAATTTTCGTCCAAGACCATGTGGGGGGTGCCACATGTCGCCCTCCCATTCGTTCATAAAATTTCGTAACCCTCGTGGGCCCCACAAAACGTAAAATTCCTCGGTTGGGCACCACATGACCAAATCCGTAAAAATAAATTTCCATAATGATAATACATTCTATATTCCTCAAATAATGCATTTTGAGAATCCAATTCTCATCAACAAACATTTTTCCTTTCCGACGTTCGGAAGATTTTTCCGTCGGAAAAACAATTCTTTCTTTCGTACCAATTTCAAGTCTTGATTCCTTAAGTACATTATCTTAAACATGTCCTTGTAGTACGGGGTGTAACATTCTTCCCCCCTTAGAAACATTCGTCCCCGAATGTTCTTAGTCAGTTGTCAAGCTATACAAACTCCGGCGTAGTCTCTTTACTATGCCTATCAATCAATACTCCACAAGACCAACGATGCCACACATGGCCATCACATAACATACGTAAACATATCAATGAACCTTCCATCCGCGATCCCTTCTCATAAAACTCGAAGGTTACAGTCTTATCAAAAACAAAATCTTCTAGAGGTTTCTTTCTTTTTCCCCGCACTAGGGATGGCCATGTCGTATTCTAAGTCATGGGACTAACTCTATCTGAATCCTTCAGTCAGACTCCTACTCAGCTAACTGATGTGTTCCCCCGTGTTACTTCCCTTCTCTGTCTCACTTAGTCACCAAACTAGTTGAGACATAAACCTATAATCTGCCTAGCTTAGTTTACCAACCGGTGTAAACTCTAATACTAGAGCATCTCAATCACGAGCACCTATGGACAGTGTTACTAAACCTAAGGCGTGTGTATCATCACAATTAACCTCCACTCATGGCCTAAACGGGATTTTTCTCTACGCACCTTCATTACTCTTAACTATAACCACTATAGTTCTTTTAACTCTTGTTCCTTCCTTTCTTACTTGTCATACTTTCTCGTACTTTCAAACTTATTTTAGTACACGTACAAATTTTCGAATATTGTTTCTGTTCTCCAATCCTTGGAGTTACTATCCAACTTAGCCATTATGCTACTTGCATTCCCGTTAAGGCCCCTCTCGGCCTGGTTCCGGTGGAACGCGTCCACGAACTCATACAACGATTAACTAGACTTGGGCCTTGCATCCTCGTGACCTTATCACATAGCAGGACCATTTCTAACTGACATCACCCCATTTCATACTACTGGATGACCCGAAATGAGTCCATAACCCGACCCATCGTCACACTTAACTTCTCATTCTTAGTCTGAAATAAATTTCACTCTTATCTCAAGGTACTTCTCACCCTATCCCCCTATTCACTAGAGGTTCGCCACATAGGCCAAAGTATTTCTAATGTACATCCTTCCCTATCGGTCTTTACACTGTTACGGGGTAATTACAACTTGTGAACCCTACACAACTATAGTCTCAGTTCACTTTATCATTCTTGTCAACATTATTCACTTTTCACTTTACTAATCAAAGTATCCCTACCTCTGGTGGTGTTATCAATAACAACTACTAGCAACAAGGGAAAACATATACGCTAGGGAGAAATCTGTATCTATCAATGTACGTATGATTCAAAAGAATCGAAATATACCTGTAACCCCATGCGATGTTGCCTCCTGATCCTGCCCAGTAGTCACGTCATCTATGCGGTTCAAAGGACCGCCAGAACTATAAACTCCACCCTGACCTCTACCACGACCGATCGACATCCAACACTCGCTCGGGGACGACAATCTGTGGAGGAAAGGGAACCAACCACCGGCCTCATAGGCTGAGCCACCTCACCGGTGCTCTTTCTAAAAGGACATACCCTCAGTATATGGCCCAGACGACCACAATAAAAACAAACACCTGTGCCATAACGACATTTCCCCATATGACGCTTACTACATCGGAAACACTGAGGAATAAGTGGCCTCGACTGAGAAAATCCTATGCTCCTCTCGGTAACCTCGACCTCGGAGCTCGTGACCGCTCCTAAATACCTTGTGGGGTTCAATCTTCACCGTGAGCTGTGGGTATGTCTCGGGTAGTGTGGGACGAATATCTCACTCGGCCGAGGTCGCCGTCCCAAAACTCACCGGATAACCAACCGGTCTAGCCTCTTACGCCGATCTCCGGTTGGCCTCTACCCTCTGCTCACCGCTCAGCATCGCCGAATAACCTCATCTTGATGAAATCGTAGCACCGCTTATCTTGGTCAATAACATAATCGCTTCTTATGACCCTATAGTCTTCCCTAACCGAGAAACTGGAGGCTCGTGCCGGGCCTCAAAACTGGCGCAGAAGAACTCGCATCGCAGACAACATCCGTATACCCCGGGCATAAGCCCTATCAACTCTCGAGTCCGACCGTAGCTCTCGCTACGGTTTTGCCCTTCAGGCATTGTTCTCCTCGAGGCATACCAGAATATCTAAAATACGCCAGAGGAATTATCTTAATAACACAACTCATGGCACGATCTCAGAGTGAGAAGAATAGAAACCAACTCCTAAATGTCCCGTAGCCTCTCGCATGGGTGTGGCGCGCAACACACCGATAATCAAGACTTACTAGACACGGCTCAGAAACATTCCGAGGATCGATCGCTTTGATACCACTCGCCACGCCCCAACACCGGGCGGATCGGTGCCCTACCCGCACCCTTCTACCTAATCGACACAAGTAAATCGCGAATTTAAATAACACCTCGCTTTTTTAAAACCAACATACATGCAAGTGGCAAAGCCGATGCCGCCATATAATATACATAATCAAAAGATACTACATCGCATACGAGTCTAATCCCACATATGAATACTGCACTTAAGAGTTATATCAACTATGACGGACAAGGCCCCGCCGTACCCATAACTATACAAAAGCACATCTTGAAGGATCTATACCAAAATGATAAACTCACGATGGATGAGCTATCCAAAACTCCGGCGGTCCTACACTGCAGATCACCAAATCTGCACCTAAACTCATGCAGATGAACGCGCCCCGGGCGAGGTCAAGACGAAGAATGTACCAAGTATGTGAAACAGTAAATACTGTAATAAAATCATAACAGTATAAACAAAACAGGAGACATGTATGATAGCCAACCTACAATACACAATACATAAGCAGTCATATCAAGTCAGGGATGCATGCCCTCAAAGTCATTACTCAAATATAACCATGGGTCTCACGCCCATAATATCAATCATGCCCGTGGAATCCTTCCTCACTGCCGGCAGTCCATGATATAATATAACATCAATAAGCACACTGAACCTTGCAATCATGAGAGTAATGCAATCCTTTTTATCTTTTAAGTTATGTTTTTAACAATGAGACTAACTGTTCCACTTTAAGTCATAACCACACTGCACCCTTTCATTAATAAAATCACTACCGTTTCAAAATATGAAGGCCGTGCCAGTGCCAGGTTCAACCACCCTCTGTGTTATAATGCAACCTATCATGGGACTATTTCACCCGCAAGGGACTATTTCACCCGCTTAGGTCATGTGGACCCGCAATGAGTCATCGGTACACGATACTCGCATCACGGATAGCTAATCCATGGCTTATATATATATCCCGGGAATTTAACCCGCCCGAGTCAAATACCGACCCGCCGTGAGTGTGTACCACTCACCCCCATGGGGAGCTAACCCATGGTATCCTTGAAACAAGTTGCCGACCCTTTATGGAGGGACGCGGAGATGTGGAAATATGACACTTGCACGAATGTCTATATGAGCAACCCATATGCAAGCAAACCAAGACAATACCATGCCTTTCACACCAAGAAAATACCATGCCTTTCCTTTTTACATAAACCAAGACAATACCATGCCTTTACACAAACTAAGACAATTACCATGCCTTATTTTTACATAAACCAAGACAATTACCATGCCTTCTTTTTACATAAACCAAGACAATTACCATGCCTTCTTTTTACATAAACCAAGACAATTACCATGCCTTCTTTTTTTTCATAAACCAAGAGAAATCCTTATTTAAGCAAGCCAAAGTACTATCAAGGCACAAATAGAATAATTCTCATTTAAACAAGCCAAAGTACTATCAAGACACAAATGGAAAAATTCTCATTTAAACAAGCCAAGTACTATCAAGCCACAAATGGAAAAATTCTCATTTAAACAAGCCAAGTACTACGTACGTCCATTCTTTTCAAAAGACTCCTCTTTATATAAAACCCCAAGATACTAACACCCGTAGTATCAAGGCATGTCTATTTTTCAAAATAAGTTACTACACCTTTAGAAATTTATTTCAAGGCTTTGAAACCAAGTAACTTCTAATTTTCACAATCTAGGCAACTTATGCCCATCAATCAAAAATAGACAACTCTCTTAACCTTCCATAAAGCCGTTATAACCAACTTCCCATAAAGCCGTTATAACCCTTTATGGTTTTAGACCAATTCATTCTTTTTATAACCAAGAGACTTATACTTTTAAAACCAAGTATCATATACTTTAGAAATTAAGTTACATAACTTTCAAAATACTTCAAGTCTCTTAACTTTAAATCATGTCATTTCTCCTCTTTTTAAATCAATTAAGTAAATCACTCCTTTGACTCCCCTAAAGTCATTATAACAACCTTTAGGTTTTGGAACTTAGGCACTAGCCAAAAGATTTGGAAACCACTTCCTTTTCAAGACTCTATGTACTTCAAGTAAAATACTTTTACTTTTGAAAATCCAAACTTCATTAAGGTAATGGATTATAACAACTTCCAATTTAAACATCCAAAGTACAATCAAGGAAGTATACAGAACAACTTCTATATTAGGCAATCGAAGTACAATCAAGGAGTGGATCATTTAAGGAGTAGGACTTACTTACTTTACCATATGGAATCATGCTAGAAGAAGAGGAGATGGTTCACATACCTTTTCGGCTTAATCCACAAGCTAAGTTGAATACGTCCCTCGTAAAATTGTCAACCTATAAAGGCCACAACACGACTATCAACTTCTAGTTTCTAACGTAGAATAATACTAAGTATACGGTCTCTTATTCTACGGAAAATCGGGCAGCACCTCCTTTGTTTCTACATACTTTTCCACCCTTTTCAAGGCCCGATAATCAATACCAGCATGCCACATTTAAGGCTCAATACATCAACCAATAAAAGGGGATTACACGCCTTACAATACGTGTAAAATTCTGCCCCACAATTCATACCAACTAGTTCCGTATTCAAAGCCATTCTCGGCTAACATAAACAACAACACAAAGTCCTTTCCAATTCTTTTTCAATCCAAGTTCTTAGGTCTAACATGTTATATAGTCATATACAACTTCAACAACTACAGTTCCTTCTTTATATAACATGCGGCTACTAAACTAATAACCAAATTGAATTGTAATCTCAAAGGCTAAACATGTTAGTTTCGGATTAGGGTTCCAATAGCCAATACACTTATCAAACTTCATACTATATACCTCATGCTTGCTAATATCCATAGCTACAACAATAAGTAATCTTAATTACTAAAACGACAAGATTGATACCTTTATAAGCCCTTATAAATTCCAAGATTCAAAGTCGCTCCTTAGCAATTATTAGCTCCTTTCCTTTACGCTCCAATCCGCTATTTGAAGCCTTTAGAAGTTCACAACCAACTTCTCTTCCATTTCCAATCCAAACCTATGAAAACGACTTAGGTTTTCGCCTTGCGACTAACGTGAAAACGTCATTTTTCCGAGATCTTTCTATTGAGATATCCTTACAATGCCCTTAGGGACCTTGGGTTAAAGTCTTGTGAATAATGAACCAAAATTACAAAATTTTCTTGTGGGAAAATCACTAAAGCCGAGAGCTATCTCAAGTGAGCTCAAAGTTCCCTCAATTTTTCTAAGTGTTGAAGAGCTTGTCTTGCACTAGTGTGGTATATATAAAACAATGGAGGGCTTAGATCACAACACTTGTGTGGCTTGGATGGAGGAGATTAATATTAAGCCAAGTGGACAAGTTGACTTAGTCAATTATCTCAAGCTTGCAAGACTTGATCTTCTACCTTGGTCAATGACCATTTTACCCTTGCTAATTGTCGTCCAAGACCATGTGGGGGGTGCCACGTGTCGCCCTCCCATTCGTCCATAAAATTTCGTAACCCTCGTGGGCCCCACAAAACGTAAAATTCCTCGGGTGGGCCCCACGTGACCAAATCCGTAAAAATAAATTTCCATAATGATAATACATTCTATATTCCTCAAATAATGCATTTTGAGAATCCAATTCTCAGCAACAAACAGTTTTCCTTTCCGACGTTCGGAAGATTTTTCCGTCGGAAAAATAATTCTTTCTTTCGTACCAATTTCAAGTCTTGATTCCTTAAGTACATTATCTTAAACATGTCCTTGTATTACGGGGTGTAACAGTACTTTTCCACCTTTTCAATGTCCGAATTCAATAACCAAACATGCCACATTTAAGGCTCAACACATCAACCAATCAAAGGGGATTACACGTCTTACAGGACGTGTAAAATTCGGCCCCACAATTAATACCAAGTAATTCAATAACCAATGCCATTTTCGGCCATAATGTACAACAATGCAAAGTATTATCCAATTCCTTTTTCAATCCAAGTTGTTTAGTCTAACATGTTATATAGCCGCAATCGATTATAACAACTACAATCTTCAAGCGACGATTATAACTATCGACCAAATTGTATTTCAATTTCAAATGGCTAACAAGGTCATTTCGGATTTTAGGCTTCCAATATTCATAACACCTATAAATATCCAATACATATATCTCATTCTTGTCAAAATGTATAACTACAACAATATGTAATCTTATAACACTAAGAGAACACGATTGTTACCTTGACAAGCCTTAATCCAACTTCAAGATCCGAAGTCACTCCTTAGAAACTTAGCTCTTTTCCTTGACACTCCAAGCCGCCACTTGAAGCCCTTAGAAGTTCACAAACAACTTCCCTTCAATTTCCAAACAAAACCTATGAAAGCGACTTAGGTTTTCACCTTGCAACTAATGCAAAAACGAAACTTTCCGGGATCTTTCTATTGAGATATCCTTACAATAACCTTAGGAACCTTGGTTTAAAGTGTTGGGATTATTGAACCACAAACGAAATTTTTCTTGTTGAATTGAGAGCAAACCCGAGAGCTCAAGAACAAACACAATATTTTTCTTGAAATTTTTCTAAGTGTGGAAGACTTGTCTTGCTACTAGTATGCTTATATAATTAAATGGAGGGTCTAGATCAATACACTTGTGTGGTTTGGATGAAAGAGATTTAAATATCAAGCCAAGTGGGCTATTTGACTTAGTCAATAATCTCAAGCTTGAGCTTGCAAGACTTGTTCATCCAAGCTTTGTTCAAATGACCATCTTGTCCTTGGTCTAAATCGTCCAAGACCATCCAAGGGGGGGGGTGACACGTGTCACCCTCCCATTCGTCGTAATATTTCATTTCCCGACATTTTCATAATTCCGATAAATTCTACAAGTCTCAAATCTTAACGCCCTGATTTCATACGTATGTTCTTATATACATGTCCTGGGATTACGGGGTGTAAGAACCATATCACCAGAAGATCAGGAAAAGACGACATTCACCTGCCCCTTTGATACGTTCGCTTTCAGAAGAATGCCATGCGGGCTCTACAATGCTCATGCTACCTTTCAGCGGTGCATGATGACAATCTTCTCTGACATGGTGGAGAAGACCATAGAGATTTTCATGGACGACTTTTTTGTCTTTGGGTCTTATTTTGATGAGTATTTGAAGCATTTGAAAGCAGTGTTGCAACGGTACAAAGAGTACAACCTTGTGCTGAACTGGGAGAAATGTCATTTTATGGTAAAAAGGGTATTGTCCTTGGCCACAAAATATCCAGCCAAGGCATTGAGGTGGACAAAGCAAAGATTTCAGTGATTGAAAATCTGCCACCCCCAGTGTCAGTAAAAGGGGTTAGAAGTTTCCTTGGGCATGCTGGTTTCTATAGAAGATTCATCAAAGACTTCTCAAAGATTTTGAAACCCCTTTCCACCTTGCTGATGAATGGATTCACTTTTGAATTCAATAAGGAATACATGACTGCGTTCCAGACACTCAAGGAGATGTTGATTTCAGCACCTATAGTCAATGCACCGAACTGGAAGCTCCCATTTGAACTAATGTGTGATGCAAGTGATTATGCAGTGGGAGCAGTTCTTGAGCAGAGGGTTGATAAGGTATTCAGATCTGTCGACTACGCTAGCAAAACTCTTAATGATGCATAATTGAATTATTCCACAACAGAGAAAGAGCTGCTAGCGATAGTATACACATTTGAGAAGTTCAGGCCATACCTAATTGGGAATAAAGAGATAGTGTACACCGACCACTCTGCTATAAAGTACTTGATGACAAAGAAGGATGCAAAACCCCATCTTATCCGATGGGTGCTGTTGTTACAAGAGTTTGACATGGAAATCCGTGATAAGAAGGGAACAAAGAACTTGGTTGCTGACCACCTATCAAGGCTGGAAAACAAGGAGAGCCAGAACACCAAGGATGTGCAGATAAATGATCACTTCCCAGATGAGCAATTGTTTCAGGTAAGCACTGATTTTAATTTACCTTGGTACGTGATTTTGTTAATTTTCTTGCAGTCAAGGTAGTACCCCAGGATTGACAAGACAGCAGGTGAAAAGGTTCTACTCAGAAGTAAAACACTACTACTTGGAGGAGCCGATTCTCTACAAGCACTGCGCCGACCAAGTCATTAGGCGTTGTATACCAAAAGATGAGATGCTCCAGATTCTCACCCATTATCATATCTTACAATGTGGTGGACATTTTGGAGCATCACGAACAACCGCCAAAGAACTGCAGAGTGGTTTTTATTGGCCATCCCTATTCAAAGATGCCAACACCTTTGTGAAGGGTTGTGATCATTGTCAACGAACTGGGAATATATCAAGGCGAAATAACATGCCCTTGAATGGGATCTTAGAAGTGGAGCTGTTTGATGTTTGGGGGATCGAATTCATGGGCCCATTCCCGTCGTCCTTTGGGAATCAATACATCATTCTTGCAATGGATTATGTGTCCAAATGGGTAGAAGCAGTGGCTACCAAAGAGAATGACAGTAGGACTGTCCAAAAATTCCTCCAGAAGAACATATTCACAAGGTTTGGTACTCCCAGAGCCATCAAGGAAGTGCAACAAGCAACTTGACACACAACTTTCCCGCTATGGAGTCTACCACCGTACCACATTGCCCTATCACCCTCAGGCAAATGGGCAAGCCGAGATTTCTAACAGGGAAGTGAAAAGCATATTGGAAAAGACAGTGGACGACTCAAAGAAGAATTGGTCTATCAAATTAGATGATGAACTCTGGGCGTATAGAACGGAGTTCAAAACTCCCATTAGAATGTCAACATACCGGTTAGTCTATGGGAAAGCATGTCATCTACCAGTGGAGTTGAAACACATGGCTTATTGGGCAATGAAGAAGTTGAACATGGATGCCAAGGCAGCAAGGCAGAAGAGGTTGCTACAACTGAGTGAGTTAGATGAATTTAGATACAACGCATATGAGAATGGAAAGATCTACAAGGAAAGAAACAAGGCATGACATGATAAGAACTTGATCCCAAGAGACTTCCAATCAGGACAACAAGTGCTCTTATTCAACTCAATGTTGTGACTCTTTCCAGGAAAGCTTAATTCTCGATGGTCAGGCCCTTTCACTGTTGAAAGAGTATTCCCCTATGGTGCAGTTGAAGTAAGAGAAAGAGAGGGATCCCCATTAAAAGTGAACGGACAGAGATTGAAACCTTACTTGATAAACGACATAGAATATGTGAGCTCTCTGATCCATCTCAATCCAATGTAAAGAGGAGCCTGCGTCCGGCTACAAGACGTTAAAGACAACGTTAGTTGGGAGGCAACCCAACACTTTAGAAATTTTGTTATTTTTTCTCATGAACAGACTCACAAACTTGTAATCACAGGCATATCATGGAATAGAAGCAGAAGGGTAAAGAATGAGAGACGCAAGAAAAATGGCGCCGCGGCGCCAGATATTAGGGCCGCGACGCCTATCTGAAAGTGTCTGCCATGCATTACCCGCCAACGCCACTACCACCATTTTAAACCGTAAAGACTGTAAGTCGTCCCGTCTTTTTATTTTGAGTATTGTACACATTAGGGACAATGTGTTATTTAAGTTTGGGGGGGGGGGTTCTTAGTCTATTTTGTGTGTCTATTGTGTGTTTTAGTGTCTATTTGATTGTCTTGTTTATGTTTTATATGAGTCAATTTTTTTATGATCATGCATGATGTAGTTAATTGAAACGCCTAGTGAAGTAAGTGGGATAATGTAATGAAATTAAAAGCAAAAATCTGAATGCTTAAGTTAGATATGCCAAGAATTCACGAAATCGAATTATTTGGGGTACCTGTGCTTAATTTATGCGTTGTTAATAATATGGTATATGTGTCTGCTCGCTTGTTATGTCACGACCCGAATCTGGGCCCGTGACTGGTGCCTTACCCCGGGCACCCTAGTGATACAACATCAGAGTAATCAGCGGAACATAAAACACATACATGAAACAAATGAAGTACAAAACAAAGAACTGAGAAAACTTGCCTTTCGCATATATATAAATAACAACTCCTACAAATGAACAGCTTTAATCCTTTTTACAACCCCGCCCACAACAAGATACTGCACTTCTAAGAAATGATACGACAACAATGGCGGACAGTGGCCCGCCATACCTCGAATGTAAATACCTACAACGACAGTGGACTATACCAAGATAAGCCTCCGAGAAACGGAGCTTTCCCAAACGCCGAATCAGGACCCTAAGAGCGAGGATCAACGATCGGTGTACCTTTACTCGCAGATGAACGCACCCCAAGCGAGGTCACATAACAGTACCAAGTATGTGAAATCGAAAATAACATCAGAAATGAAATCATAGTAGTCTATATAAAGCAGAGACATGTATGATAACCAAACTACGCTCACAATAAATAAGCAAATATGTCAAGTCGTGGACTCACGCCTCAAAGTTATCACAATAAAACCGCACGGCAAGTACGAAGGCATAGCCGACTACTAAGACCCACGCATCAAAAATACCACAACCGTATCCCGAGGTCTTTCTAGATCGCACTACATGATCGGCCGCCACTCGCCCGCAATATCAATGCGGCGTATATCCTCGAACTCTCGCAGCCCGCATAGGTCACCCATGCACCCGCACGAGGTATTCCTCGAATCACGGTCCTGCATCACCGAGGTATACCCCGCATCGAAGGCAGCTAACCCTCGGTATCCGCCTAGGCTCCCGCAGCCCGCATAGTCTCAAAGACCGCATAGTCTCAACAGACCGCATAAGGAATCCCCGTGATCGGGCTAAACACCCGAATGATCAATCTCGAGCTACCGACCGCATAGTCACAAGGATCGATAGCCGTAATAGACCCGCATCGCGGTGGCAAGCCCTGTATAATAAGTCGGGGTATGTGATACAATAACAAGATAACCGCTTAACGCTTGACAACGTAAGCACAACAAGAGTGACCCCTTACACAATAATCACAAGATACTAACACACGTAGCATCCTAACATGCTTACTTATCAAATCAACAAGAAAGTATTACAAGGTTATCACAAACCAATACAATCAAGTTATTCACACAAGTACTTTCTACTAACAAGTTCGTACCTATCCCCAAAGTACTTCATACATTAAATCTTTAAAAGATCGTTACTTCACAAAACCACACAATACCGTAGTATATGAAAATAGAGTGATTATCTTTTAGAGTAACTCAATTACTTCTCTTTGTAAAATCAAGTAGCCACATTCTTTTCCAATGTTCAAGTTTGCCTAATTTCCAATGTTCAAGTTTGCTTTTTTTTTTAGAAAGGTTTCGTAGTTCATAGTCTTATTCATTTAAGAATATAATTCTCCTTTAAACTATCTGAGAAACATAAGTCTTATATGTGAGTAGGATATTCTTGTTTATAACAATCTTATTACAGCAGCCATGATCTAGGAAATATCATTTTGTCTCATCTTAGCTTCTATGCAGATGGAAGTTTCTCCGGTTTTAATAATACTTAATCACAAACATTTCCTTTATTAACGCCGCAGTTGGTTTGTCGATACACATTCGATTTCCAAATCAAGAAACATTCTTAAGCCGTTATTACCTAACTTCCCATAAAGCTAGTATAACTCTTAAGTTTTCAAAACCAAGTATTACTTCTTCTTTCGAAATGATTCAAAAATCTTTTGAAATACTTCAAGTTCTTTATTAACACATAACAAGCCGCTTATAGTTCAAATCGATTACCTTTTAAAACCACAAGTATTTTCTTACCAACATAAAGTCGTTATAACCAACTTCCCATAAAGCCGTTATAACACTTTATGTTTTAAACCAATCAAATACATTTAGCACATGTACGTTTACCGTACTACATAGTTCACACATATCATGCTAGAAGAGATAGGAAGAGGTTCACATACCTCGCGACGATTATCGACTAATAGCAAAACGCTCAAAGTACTTCCAACTGTCGGCTACTCCTTTAAGCCAAGTAGATCGCGCCACACGTAGTACTTCAACCTATACGGCCCCCAGGCGCTTCTTAACATTTAGATCCCTTCAGAGAACATTCTACGTAAAATTCGCAAAGACTCTCCTCCCCGCAACAACAGCGTAAATCTCCTCCTCTATCGGGGCCGGCTACCAAGCCAACCAGGGGGGGTTATACGTTTAATCCGGACGTGCACAATTCTACCTCACAGAAAAGCTACACAAGTCTACTGGAATACAGTCCTATGTAAATACAGTTCAGTACTCTTCTTTCGAAAAGGTTTCTTATTATTCAGGCTTAAGTCAAAAGACATTGCCGATAACAACGTTCAGTACCATATATAGTATACTTCAACTATATAATCTAGCAACATGTAATTTCCAATTACAATAGGGGGACAAGATATTTACCTCGATAAGCCCATAATTATCCGAGTTTAAATGTCGATCCTGAGCAAGGTTTAGCTCCTACTCCGCGGCCCGACCCGCTCCAAACAACCCTTAGAAGTTCTAACCAACTTCTACTTAATACTCCAACTAACTATGGAGATTTTCCTTAGGGTTTCGGTTTTGTGACTGAAGGGAAGTATAATAGTATTTCTGGGCTTTTTGTAAAGGTATAACCTTAGAATACTACAAGGTATATGGCTAAGGTAATTTGGGCATTATAACAATACTTTTGAGAGTATTTCTAACAAGAGGGGAGGTATTATACGAAGACAACTAGGCAGTGGGTACACTCTGGCTAGCACCCCTAGAGTGGGGTGCTCTCGCCACAAGGGGGAGGCCCTCGGCCGAACTCAACACAAGGGGAGGGAGAAGGAGAGCTTTCAAGACTTAGGAAATTTTGTGGATGAATTAGTCTTCAAAGGGGTGGGTATTTATAGGTCAAGTGAAGGCCAACCAATGGCCAAGATCTTGCCAAGTGCAAGGCAAGTGTAGGCCAAGATCTTGCCAAGTGCACCTTATCCATCTACCACCAAAATATCCTACCAACCCTTGACCAAACAATGGCCATTCGCCAACCCCTTACCGCCCAAGGTGTTCCAATGAGAGGGTGACAAGTGTCGCCCTCTTGTTGGTCCAAAATGTTTCGTCTCTCGGAAAAATCCGCAAAAATTAAAAATGACATAGCCGAAAATTCCCCTACGAAAGCTGTGGAAACGTTTCGTCGAAAAACGACTCTAATCGGGTGTTGTGAACAAAAGAATTCGCCAAGCCTAAATCACAAGTTCAAATTTTTCTACGCACGCCCCACGCACATACCGGAAATACGGTATAACATTCTCACCTCCTTAGAAACATTCGTCCCGAATGTTCCTTCTAATCCTCAAAACCAACGCTCGCCAGTATAGTCGTCACTACTATACTGACGAGGACAAAGCTGTAACACATGGCCAACGAACCTACTGCGCAAAATGCTTACATCCAAGTCCACGGGAAGCACTCTAACATCATAAAGCATACCACTTTTGTCACTTTGCGCGAGGTTCTAGTGTCACTCGGCGACCCAACAAATGGTACTGCGCATGCGATCATCGAAGATGTCGTACATTCGAACTCTTACTACATTTCGATCGCCCGAGATTCAAAACTCGGGTTATCATCTTCAACTTGGTCATCATTAGTGGGAATACTCGGATGGATCTCCGATTTCCTTCTCGAACATAACACGAAAGATCGACGACCTTGCCTCCTAAGTCGGACGGCAAATGCTAACATATAGGCAACCCGCCTATTCTTCACATAAACTCAAAGGCCCAAAGTAACTCGGGCTAAGTTCCCTCAGTATTCCAAAACTCGCCACACCCAACCCGGTGGTACTTTCAAGAAGACCGACCGTCAACTGAACTCTAAGCGTCGTCGCCGATTATCCGCAGACGATTTATCCGAGCCGCGAACCTCTTCTAGACAAGCTTTACTCTATCCACAATCACCGGAACAAGCTCGAACCAACTATCCGAATCCACGCCAACATCGAACCAATCGACCGGCGACTACACATCCGCCTCTGAGGCTTCATAAGGCGACATCCGAACACCGAAATGGTAGCCTAAACACTCCTTCAACAGAGACAACAATTCTCGCAACTATCCTCGAAATCCAAACACCGCCCGAGGCGAATGTGATTCGAGACTTACTTGAGTTCCTAACCTTGCTCGGTAAAACCTCCGTAAAAGAAATAGCGCAACTGGCTCCACTGTTTGACATAAGGTGAAGGTAGGCACCTCGTGCAGCCTTACAACCTTTCTGATATATCATCTCGCATAACCCTCTGCCGAGTAAACGGTCTTTGCTAGAAGACAACACGGCTGACCTCCTCGGCCCAACTACTGGTCGAATGCATCCATGAAATCGTACGTTGGTTAACTAAACTCGGGCCTAACACCCTCGTGACCCTACCACAAGGCGGGACCACCACAAACTGACCCCACCAAACATGCCGCGGGTTGACCCGCAACGTGGCCTCAACCCGACCCGGCAACGCGCGAAACGCTAGCTCCCTGAAGGAAAACTCTCACTAATCACGTTACGAAAACCTAGCGGTCTTCTTAGCTCAACTACCCTCTTTCATTCCACACTACTCAGGGACTAATCCCACAAACATAAACAATACATCTTTTACTCGAGATGGCCTTACCTCTAAGGTCTCTACGTATAACACTCTAAGGCTCACACTTTCTCTATCCCCCAAATCTTACTTGGTTAACTAACCAAGATTTCACCATTTACACAATGCTATCAGAATATAACACTTAAGGTATACTCACCTTATCACACATACTAAACCCTAGAGGGTTAAAGATATACCTGAATCTACTGCTTCACTCCCCTTAGTCGTTCTAATCAAACCTGCCCCGTAGGGCGCATAGCTAAGGAAGATGACGAACTACCCACCGATCACAGGCTAAGTCCTCCCGCAAGGACACTCTTTCGACATCGGACTTCGACGGTCATAGGTACAACAAGTACCAACTAAAAGACGACATTCCCTGAGATGACGCCTGCCACACTGTGAACACTGAGAAAATCGAATCGGATGGCCGAACCTTCGTGGATCGTGGAACGGAAGCTCGAGCTCGACCAACTCCTGCATACCCCGAACGCCCCGAACCCCGCGAGGACCTTTCTCGCATGGTGGATGCGCATAATCGATCTGGCCGCGAGGCGACTTCGCCTCGAAAGTTACCAAAGGGCCTTGCGCTGGCCCTCTTCTGTCGCTTCGTTAACCCGCCGATCTCTACGTTTCTGACTGCCGCGCATAAGCCCGCATACGTGCCATGCTCAAGCCTAATCAAGAACTTACTTTTGCACAACCTTCGTTGATATTCATCAAGACTCGCGATACATCGGTATACTCTCGGTATTCAAATCCATAGTTAGTAACGGTCGCCTCTTGAAATCTATATTCTCTCTGTTCGGCCGTGGGCGAAGGTTCAAATATCATGGCGCAGTAGGAATCGCCGCCGTGCTAAACTCTCGGGCTAGTGGCGTCGCAGAACTCCACGAATGAAGCACAACCCAACGTGATAATTGGGCCTGTGCCCACGAAACCCTCTCAGATTTACTCGCAGCTCCTCGGTGCCTTGCCCTCCCGGGCGGGTTGTCTACGCGAGGCATAACGGTAAGGGAAAGAAATACGTTAGAGGTCCAACTTACAACACGACTCTAAGGCACGATCTCGAGTGAGAAGAATAGAAACCAATCCTAAATATCCTATAGCCTCACGATTATTGGTGTGGTGCACAACACACCGATAATCAAGACTTACTCGATACGGTCGTAGACACTTTCCGAGGATTAATCGCTCGATACCACTTTTGTCACGACCGAATGGGCGTGATCGTGCCTTACCGGGCACCCTAGTGATACAACATCGAGTAATCAGTGAACATAAAACACATACATGAAACAAATGAAGTACAAACGATGTCGAGGAAAACTTGCCTTTCGGCATATATATAAATAACAACTCCTACAAATGAACAGTTTAATCCTTTTTACAACCCTGCCCACAACAGTACTACAGACCTCTAAGAAATAATACGACAACAATGTCGGGACAGGGCCCCGCCATACCCCTGAATGTAAATACCTACAACGACAGGGGACTATACCAAGATAAGCCTCCGGAGAAACGGAGCTTTCCCAAACGCTGAACTGTGACCCTAAGAGCGAGGATCAACGGCGGTGTACCTTTACTGCGTAGGCATGAGCAAGGAGGTCGATCTAACAGTACCAAGTATGTGGCGAAAATAAATCGTAAATGAAATTATAGTAGTCTATATAAAGCAGGAGACATGTATGATAACCAAACTACAGTTCACAATAAATAAGCAGTCATGTCAAGTCAGGGACTCACGCCCTCAAAGTTATCACAATAAAACCGTACGGGGCAAGTACGAAGGCATAGCCGACTACTAAGACCCACGGTACCAAAAATACCACAAACTGTATCCCGAGGTCTTTCTAGACCGCACCACGATCGGCGCCACTCGCCCGCAATATCAATGTGCGCGTCTATCCTCGAACTCTCGCGACTCGCATAGGTCACCCATGCACCGCATGAGGTATTCCTCGAATCACGGTCCTGCATCACCGAGGTATACCCCGCATCGGCGCACTAACCCTCGGTATCCTCCTAGGCTACCGCAGCCCGCATAGTCACAAAGACCGCATAGTCTCATCATACCGCATAGGGAATACCCCGCATCAGGCTAAACACACGGAATGATCAATCTCGAGCTACCGCGACTCCGCATAGTCACAAGGATTGCATAGCCGTAATAGACCCGCATCAAGGGTGGCAAGCCCTCGGTATAATAAGTCGGGGTATGTGATACAATATGATAACGGGCTTAACGTTTGACAACGTAAGCACAACAAGAGTGACCCCCTTACACAATAATCACAAGATACTAACACACGTAGCATCCTAACATGCTTACTTATCAAATCAACAAGAAAGTATTACAAGGTTATCACAAACCAATACAATCAAGTTATTCACACAAGGTACTTTCTACTAACAAGTTCGGGTACCTATCCCCAAAGTACTTCATACATTAAATCTTTAAAAGATACGTTACTTCACAAAAACCACACAATACCTGTAGTATATGAAAATAGAGTGATTATCTTTTTAGAGTAACTCAATTACTTCTCTTTGTAAAATCAAGTAGCCACATTCTTTTCCAATGTTCAAGTTTGCCTAATTTCCAATGTTCAAGTTTGCTTTTTTTTTTTAGAAAGGTTTCGTAGTTCATAGTCTTATTCATTTAAGAATATAATTCTCCTTTAAACTATCTGAGAAACATAAGTCTTATATGTGAGTAGGATATTCTTGTTTATAACAATCTTATTACAGCAGCCATGATCTAGGAAATATCATTTTGTCTCATCTTAGCTTCATGCGGATGGAAGTTTCTCTTGGTTTTAATAATACTTAATCACAAAACATTTCCTTTTATTATTAACGCTGCAGTGGTTTGTCGATACACATTCTGATTTCCGAAATCAGTAAAACATTCTTAAGCCGTTATTACCTAACTTCCCATAAAGCTAGTATAACTCTTAAGTTTTCAAAAACCAAGTATTACTTCTTCTTTCGAAATGATTCAAAAATCTTTTGAAATACTTCAAGTTCTTTATTAATACATAACAAGCCGCTTATAGTTCAAATCGATTACCTTTTAAAAACCACAAGTATTTTCTTACCAACATAAAGTCATTATAACCAACTTCCCATAAAGCCGTTATAACACTTTATGTTTTAAACCAATCAAATACATTTAGCACGTATCGTCTACCGCACTACATAGTTCACACATATCATGCTAGAAGAGATAGGAAGAGGTTCACATACCTCGCGACGATTATCGACTAATAGCAAAACGCTCAAGTACTTCCAACCGGCTACTCCTTTAAGCCAAGTAGATCGCGCCACACATAGTACTTCAACCTATAAGGCCACAAGCGCTTATTAACATTTAGATCCGCCGTAGAACATTCTACGAGAAAATTCGGCGACTCCCCCCATGGCGTAAATCTCCTCCTCTATCGGGGCGGCTACCAAGCCAACCAGGAGGGGTTATACGTTTAATCCGGACGTGCACAATTCTACCTCACAGAAAAGCTACACAAGTCTACTGGAATACAGTCCTATGTAAATACAGTTCAGTACTCTTCTTTCGAAAAGGTTTCTTATTATTGGGCTTAAGTCAAAAGACATTGCGATAACAACGTTCGATTACCATATATAGTATACTTCAACTATATAATCTAGCAACATGTAATTTCTAATTACAATAGGGGGACAAGATATTTACCTCGATAAGCCCATAATTATCCGAGTTTAAATGTCGATCCTGAGCAAGGTTTAGCTCCTACTCGTGCGCTCAGGCCCGCTCCAAACAACCCTTAGAAGTTCTAACCAACTTCTACTTAATACTCCAACTAACTATGGAGATTTTCCTTAGGGTTTCGGTTTTGTGGTGAAGGAAGTATAATAGTATTTGGGCTTTTTGTAAAGGTATAACCTTAGAATACTACAAGGTATATGGCTAAGGTAATTTGGGCATTATAACAATACTTTTGAGAGTATTTCTAACAAGAGGGGTATTATACGAAGACAACTAGGCTAGGGGTACACTCTCGGCTAGCACCCTAGAGGGGGTGCTCTCGGCCACTGAGGAGGCCTCGGCCGAACTCAACACTGAGGAGGGAGAAGGAGAGCTTTCAAGACTTAGGCAATTTTGTGGATGAATTAGTCTTCAAAGGGGTGGGTATTTATAGGTCAAGTGAAGGCCAACCAATGGCCAAGATCTTGCCAAGTGCAAGGCAAGTGTAGGGCCAAGATCTTGCCAAGTGCACCTTATCCATCTACCACCAAAATATCCTACCAACCCCTTGACCAAACAATGGCCATTCGGCCAACCCCCCTTTACCGCCCAAGGTGTTCCAATGAGAGGGTGACAAGTGTCGCCCTCTTGTTGGTCCAAAATGTTTCGTCTCTCGGAAAAATCCGCAAAAATTAAAAATGACATAGCCGGAAATTCCCCTACGAAAGCTGTGGAAACGCTTTCACGAAAAACGACTCTAATCGGGTGTTGTGAACAAAAAGAATTCGGCCAAGCCTAAATCACAAGTTCAAATTTTTCTACGTACGTCCTTACGTACATACTCTGGAAATACGGGGTATAACATGTTATTTGAGGCGAAATAGTTAGGATGCACATGTTAGGGAGATGACTCAGACATTTTTTTTGTTAGCCCTTCTTACCATTCACTGCCTATCCCTGACAATAAATTGTATCCCTAGACAGCCCCTTTGAGCCTAAATAAGATCTTTCTTTGACACCCTATGCTTCCATGTTTGTGTCATAAGTGACAATTGAAAACTCTTGGGATGAAAAGTGTTGAAAAAGAAACGAAAAGAGAATTGAAAAATTTGATTAGTGGAGAATAGCAAGTGAACAAACCATAGAATTTTGAAATTGACATGTATAAGTTAGGTATTCGTACTTCCATTGAGCATGATTGAAATGAATTTGCGAAATATCTGACTTGAAATTCTTGATTGCTAAAAATCCATGCTATATATGTTTCTGTATATTATCCCAACATACATTCATGTTTTTCTAGTGACATTTGTGCAGCAAGTTGATCAGAGTCTTTGAGTCTTTTATTTTTATTTGTGTCTTTGATTCTATTTTGATCTTTACTCGAGGGCGAGCAAAGGTTAAGTTTGGGGGTGTTTGTTAGGCATATTTTATATGCACTTTGAGAGTTATTTTCAGTTAGTAATTTTCCCATTTTTGTTCAATTATGTGTCGTGTTAGGGTATTTTTCTTTCTTTTGAGTCACAGTGGTTTAAGAAGGTAAAATGGCGAAAAAGAGAAATAATTGGACCGAAAAGGAAGTTCCCGAGCCAAAAATTGACGAAAACAGGCAATCCGGACAAAGGCGAAGCAGCGCCGTGGCGCAGGAATGTAGGGCCACAGCGGCCAAAGATCTGAGACGCTACAGGAGTTAAGGCGCCACAGCGAAAAATTATCCAAATCCGAAAGGGAATTGGCCAAGGGCGAGGAGGAAAAGGGTACACATTTTTGGAGCTTATAAAAGGCCATTTGGACAGATTTTTTAAAGGGGACTCAACCTTTCTTCACGACACAACATAGTTTTTGGAGTCTACAAGATTGGAGACTTGTTCCAAAGTATTTTCTTTTCTTTGCTTTATTTTAATTTAGTTCATGTTGGATATTAATTTGGTTCTTAGCATGTCTATGGCTAGGAGCTACACTTTTAATTAGGGTTTTCCTTTCGAATCGCTTGAAACTCGTCTTTATGAATTAATGTAGTATTTTGGTTTCTTCTTCATATAGTTAAGATTTATTCAATATTTGGTTTGATTGTTTGATAATTAATTGATCACTAGTTATCATCACGTATATGATTTCGAATCAAGAACCGAGAGGGGAGATTTGAATATGCTGTAGTTGAATAAACATAAGTTAAAATCGTGGACGAAAGTAACCCGATACTTGTGTAGCTTCATAGGTTATTGTTCTTAATCTTCCTATGTGGTAAAATCTATCATAGAAATATAGAAGATTTCTGCACTGGGGTTGTGCGTTTATATATCCTAACCGGAATATAAAACAGTCTAGCTAACATGCTATCTTAAAATAGAAGAAAAACTTGTATTGCTGCATTAAGGATTAAAGCGAGTGGTTAGTCGAGGAGATTAGAAACCCTATTTCTACCATAACTGATTCAAATAAAGTATTTTAGTTAATTTCTGTAATTACTTCAGTAGTTTATAGATAAAACCAAAATAAAATATTGATAGTCAAATAGATAACTTAGGATAGAGGTTTGGTAATTGAAAACCAGTCCGTGAGGACGATATTCTGTCTTACCAAGACTATATTACTTGAGCGATACATACACTTGCGTAAAGCATAAGGAAAATCGCGAACAAGTTTTTGGCGCTGTTGCCGGGGATTGGCGTAGTTTCAATATCAAACTATCTATTTTTAATTTCTAATTTGGCTTTTATTTTCATTTTATTAATTTATTTTATTTGTGGAACCGTGCGCCGTGATTTTTTTGTTGGTTTTGATCCATCTCAGGGACCCAGCGAACATGGATCACCACTATCACGGGCTACAGAACTATCAACATCAATGCAACCCTCATGTCTCACAGAAAGATCAAAATGGGTTGCAGGAAGCCATACTCATGCTCACTAAGCACCAGACTCAGTTCATGGATGAGACAAGAGTGTCCCTAAAAAAATTGGAGATACAAATAGGACAACTTGCTAGCATGCTGAGCAACAGAATACAAAGGAACCATACTGACAATATTGGGGTGAATTCGAAAGAGCAGTGTCAGGCGATTGATCTAAGAAATGGCGAACTAGTGGAAGCTAGCTCACCACCACCGTGTTTGGTGAAGGAGGACTCAGAAGGCTCTCAGGATTTCCAGAGCCGCGGCTCCACTGAGCACGGTCGCGACGTCGATATATCAGACAATGTAGTGGTTGCTGGAGACCTTCGTCCGAAATAAAGAACATTGCCAGCATCTATTGACGCATCCCAAGTGAAGATACCATGTCCCCGAGGCTAAAAACAAGTTCTCTTGACAAACAGTTTTCTAAATTTTTGGAAATCTTCAAACAACTACAAATCAACATTCCATTTGCTGAGGCTCTAGAGCAGATGCCGAGTTATGTAAAGTTCATGAAGGAGATCCACAGTAAACAAATGAGGTGGGAGGAGTATGGAACAGTGGTGTTGACTGTAGAATGCAGTGCCATCCTACAGAGGAAGTTACCTCAGAAGTTGAAAGATCCGGGGAGCTTCACCATCCCTTGCACTATAGGGAAGTTTGAATATCAGAAGGCCTTGTGTGATTTGGGGGCAGGTATTAATTTGATGCCCTATTCATTGTTTTGCAAACTTGGAGTGGGGGAAGCACGACCTACAACCATCACCTTACAGCTAGCCGATCGCTCCATCGTCCATCCTAGAGGAATCATCGAGGATGTGTTGGTTAAGGTGGACAAGTTTATCTTCCCTGTTGATTTCATCATCTTAGACATGGAAGAAGATGAACTGATTCCCATAATTCTTGGCAGGCCATTCCTAGCCACAGGACAAACACTCATTGATGTTCAAAAAGGTGAGCTGAGACTTCGTGTTCATGAAGAAGAGGTGATTTTCAATGTATTCCGGGCAACAACCTTTCCAAGAGAAAGCGACAACTGTTATGCTATCGATGTGATGGAAACGACAGTTTCAAAGAACAATCTCAGGAGTGTGGATGCTCTTGAGTGGGTGATAACACAATGTGACCAGGACATAAGTGATGATGCATAGTTAATGGAGTCTGTGGATTGGATGGATTCTTATGAGCCATGTTATAAGAAGAAATATGAAGGGCTAGGGCAGATGCCAGAAAGATCAGTACCATCCATCGAAAAAGCTCCAGAGTTAGAGTTAAAAACTCTACCTGCTAACTTGCAATACCAGTATCTAGGTGAAAATAATACATTGCCAGTAATTGTTTTTGCTCAACTATCTAAAGTAGAGACTGAAAAATTATTGAGAGTGTTGCGGGCCCACAAGCGTGCTATTGGGTGGACATTGGCAGACATAAGAGAGATAAGTCCTTCAACAATGATGCATAAGATCCGTCTAGAAGATGAGAGCAGATCCTCCATTGAGGCACAAAGGATACTGAATCCAAACATGAAGGAGGTAGTGAGGAAAGAAATCATGAAATGGCTTGATGCTGGGGTGATTTATCCTATTTCTGACGGTGCATGGGTGAGTCCTGTACAAGTGGTGCCCAAGAATGGTGGTATGACTGTGGTGACCAATGAAAAGAACGAGCTTATTCCATCTTGAACAGTTACATGATGAAGGATTTGCATTGACAATCACAAGTTGAACAAGACAACCAGAAAAGACCACTTCCCATTGCCCTTTCTAGATCAGATGCTGGACAGGCTCGCAGAACACAACTATTATTGCTTCCTAGATGGTTACTCAGGGTATCACCAGATTGCCATATCATCTGAAGATCAGGAAAAGACGACATTCACCTGTCCCTTTGATACGTTCGCTTTCAGAAGAATGCCATTCGGGCTCTACAATGCACATGCTACCTTTCAGCGGTGCATGATGGCAATCTTCTCTGACATGGTGGAGAAGACCATAGATATTTTCATGGACGACTTTTCTGTCTTTGGGTCTTATTTTGATGAGTATTTGAAGCATTTGAAAGCAGTGTTGCAACGGTGCGAAGAGTCTAACCTTGTGCTGAACTGGGAGAAATGTCATTTTATGGTAGAATGGGGTATTGTCCTTGGCCACAAAATATCCAGCCAAGGCATTGAGGTGGACAAAGCAAAGATTTTAGTGATTGAAAATCTGCCACCCCTAGTGTGATTAAAAGGGGTTAGAAGTTTCCTTGGGCATGCTGGTTTCTATAGAAGATTCATCAAAGACTTCTCAAAAATTTTAAAACCCCTTTCCACCTTGCTGATGAACGGATTCGCTTTTGAATTCAATGAGGAATGCATGACTGTGTTCCAGACACTCAAGGAGAGGTTGATTTCAGCACCTATAGTCATTGCGCCGAACTGGAAGCTCCCATTTGAACTAATGTGTGATGCAAGTGATTATGCAGTGGGAGCAGTTCTTGGGCAGAGGGTTGATAAGGTATTCAGATCTGTCTACTGCGCTAGCAATACTCTTAATGATGTACAATTGAATTATGCCACAACAGAGAAAGAGCTGCTAGCGATAGTATACGCATTTGAGAAGTTCAGGCCATACCTAATTGGGAATAAGGTGATAGAGTACACCGACCACTCCTCTATAAAGTACTTGATGACAAAGAAGGATGCAAAACCCCGTCTTATCCGATGGGTGCTGTTGTTACAAGAGTTTGACATGGAAATATGTGATAAGAAGGGAACATAGAACTTAGTTGCTGACCACCTATCAAGGCTGGAAAACAAGGAGAGCCAGAACACCAAGGATGTGCAGATAAATGATCACTTCCCAGATGAGCAATTGTTTCAGGTAAGCACTGGTTTTAATTTACCTTGGTACATGATTTTGTTAATTTTCTTGCAGTCAAGGTAGTACCCCAGGATTGACAAGACAGCAGGTGAAAAGGTTCTACTCAGAAGTAAAACACTACTACTGGGAGGAGCCGATTCTCTACAAGCACTGCGCCGACCAAGTCATTAGGCGTTGTATACCAAAAGATGAGATGCTCCAGATTCTCACCCATTATCATATCTTAAAATGTGGTGGACATTTTGGAGCATCACGAACAACCGCCAAAGTACTGCAGAGTGGTTTTTATTGGACATCCCTATTCAAAGATGCCAACACCTTTGTGAAGGGTTGTGATCATTGTCAACGAACTGGGAATATATCAAGGCGAAATAACATGCCCTTGAATGGGATCTTAGAAGTGGAGCTGTTTGATGTTTGGGGATCGAATTCATGGGCCCATTCCTGTTGTCCTTTGGGAATCAATACATCATTCTTGCAATGGATTATGTGTCTGATCGCTGTATTTTATATACACCTTTTGAGTCAGTTTTAGTTAGTCTTTTGTCCCTTTTTGTACAAATAAGTGTCGTATTAAGATAGTTTTCATTTCTTTTGAGTCAAAGTGGTTAAAATGGCCAAATGGCGAAAAAGGAGCTAAAAGAGGGCAAAAGAGGAGGTTCCAGAGCTAAAAACAGAGAAAGTGGCGAACGAGGCTGAAACCGAACCTGCACGCGGCGCGCGCGCCGCGCGAAGCGGGCGCGGCGCCCAACATCCAGAGAGGCTGCAGAAGACCCAAAGATCGCGACGCCATGCCAACGAGCGTGGCGCGCGCGCTAATCATCGAGAGGCTACGAAGTAGCGGCGCGCTACGCATGCCAGAGAATCAGGGTCGCGGCGCCAAATCACCCGGCGACCACAGGTTCCGGCGCGGCGCCGACTGCAGGGCCGCGGCGCCGACGCGGGAAAAATCAGGGGTGTGACGATTTTACGCCAGCCGGCAGGAAACGTTAAGGCGGTTTCGGCTATAAAAGGAGAACCCTAGGCAGATTTTAAGGGTTCCCCTTCTTGCACAACACAAGGCTTCTTGCTTGGAGATTGGAGACCATAGTTTAGTAATTTCTTTTCATTTTCTATACTTTATTTCAGTTTTTGTATGATGAACATGGGATTAGTTCTTGACATGTCAATGTCTAGGAACTAATTCCTCTATAGGGCTTTCCATGTTGAATCTCTAGAAACTTATGTTATGATTTAATGCATGCTTATGGTTATTCTTCTTCTTGTTGAGATCTATCCAATAATTGAATTGAATGCTTGGTAGTTAATTGACAACTAATTATCACTATATGATTTCTAATCAGACTCCGAAAGGGGGGATTGTGAATATGCTGTAAGTTGGGTAGACATTCTTGGATTGGGGATGAAAATACCTCAATTATTTATGTAGCGTTAATGAGAGGCTTAAAAACCCTAATTTTGCGCATTGTGCGTGACATTTAACTAGGTTCTTGTTCTTAATCCTCCTATAGAGTTATCCTTATCACCGAAAGGTAGGTAAGGTGCATCTTTGAGGTTGAGTGTTTATATAACCCTAACGGGAGTATAAAACGATTTAGTGAACCTGCTTTCTCCAAAAGAAGAAGACCATAAGTTATTGCATTAATAAGTAGCATAAGCGGATAGTGAGGAGACGTGGAAGCCCTATTCTCATTACAACTGAAGTAAACCTTTATAGTTAAAATAGCTTTTATAATTCTTAGTTATAAACAACAAATCCAAATATCAATTTACCAAATAGATACCAAAAAATAGATAGTTGGTAATTGAACCCTAATCCTTGAGGACGATATTCAGTCTTATCAAGACTATACTACTTGTCACGATAACGTGCACTTGCGTTTAAAGTGTGTGCATCTTACCGCGCATCAAGTTTTTGGCGCCGTTGCCGGGGATTATGCATAGTTCAATATCAATTTTATCTATTTTTAATTTCTAATTTGGTTTTTTATTCTTTGTTATTGTTTTTCTTTTTCTTTTTTTTTTTTAGTTTTTTTTTTAGTTTTTTTCGATTTATGTATTTATTGTGTGAAAACAAGGGTGCCGTGATCCGTTGTTGGTTTTGATGCATCTCAGGGATCCTGAAGACATGGATTACCACTGTCAATATGATGAAGCTCCAACCCTACAGGAAGAAAGGGAGGAGTTACGAGAAGCCATACTCAGTTTCGCTAGGTATCAATCTCAGTTCATGGACGAAACGAGATTGGCCATGAAGAAGCTGGAACTGCAAATAAGAGAACTCGCAGTCATTTTGAACAGTGAACAGCAAATTGAGGATCCTGAACCACACCCAACTATTGAGGAATCTGGTGAGATAGTTGGTGTAGAGAAGGAAAAGATTGCAGAAATCCAATTATTCACCTTCTTGGATTCTGTGGAAATTCTTTTTCTTGCACCTATTACAGAAGAAACACCACCAGCTATCACTTCTGATCCCCAATTAGGAAGTCCACACCATCAAGGGTACCCCCTAGAGTTGAGAGATGTAGAGAAGTTCACGGATTCCTACATTATAAAAAGCCTAAAGGACAAGCCTGTCTTGTGTACTTGGGGGATAATTGGATTTTTAAGGCTCTTGTTTGAACAAATGGTTGTAGGGAAGGTGATACCTATAACAATAACTCTGCGGATTGCAAGCAGTTCGCAGAAGGATCCAATGGGCACTCGGAAATGTTAATTGCGTCCGGCTAAAAGACGTTAAAGACAGCGCTTGTTGGGAGGCAACCCAACATTTTCAATTATGTTATTTTAATTTCTGTCGTTAGTTTATTTTATTTTGTCTAGGACAATCTCACGGTCTTGGGTTCTAGTGTTTGTGTTGTGATTGACAGGTATAGGCAAATACAGTGAAGGGCGAAAAACTGAAGAAAAACGAGGATTTCCAGAAAAGCGGGTAAGCGCCATGTGTGAGTAGGCGCGCCAAAAGAAATGAATGCGCGCTGAAGTTTAGGCCACGCGTGAGCAGGCCGCGACGCGTAAATCCAGAAAATTTGCCAAGTTTAAGCGCCGCGGCGCAGAAAGACCCGAAGGAGTGCAGAAGATCAGCCGCGGCTAAAAGCGCACATGGCGTGGAAATCCAGAAACTTAAAACGCCCAGAAATCAGATTTTCCCCAATTCCAATTTCAAAAACCTAACCCTTCTTCTCCAAAAACACACGAAAATCCAAAAATCTACCCACAATTCCTCCACAAATCCAACCCAACCACAACCAAAACTCTTAAATTCCTAAAAACCCTTAGCTATCTCAAACAACAAAGCTCCATTCCATAGCCTCAAACCACCATTAGAAACAAGAACAACTTGAATCTTCTCATAAAAAGGTAATCTTTTTCTGTTCTTGAGATCTTTACTAAAGTCACAGGAGGTAGTAGTTTGAAGGAGTATTGTAGTTGTGAAGTAGTTTGGGTGCTGAAAAATTGATTGTGAAGTTTGGAGAAGGAGTAGAAAAGGAGGGTGTGGGTATTGGGTAGAATAGTTGAAGTTTGGGGGTGTTGTGTTAGCTGCTAGTTGTTGAGTGTGTTGGGAAACATTTGTGCCATAAGTTGTAAGCTGCAGAAATTGTTTTAACCATGTCCACTAGAAAGAGAAGAGCCTCCACATCCACCTCAGCCCCACAATACGATGAGACTAGGTTCGTTAGCCACGAAGCCTATAAAAGATACATAAAGCTTAGTAGTAGACCCTTAATCCCTGAAAGGGGAATGGACTACCAGAGGGAGTCGTTGGGGGGAAGAGGATGTCTATGAGCCCATTCAGGCAATGATTGAGATGAGGGGGTGGAGAAGATTTGTGAACCAGGAGAAGTTAGCACCAATAAACACAGCAATGGTACGGGAATTCTATGCTAACTTTCCGGAGAGGGTAGACAACAAGTGCTTTGTAAGGGGAAGATATATGCCTGTGACGGCAGAAGCAATAAATATGACTCTAAAAACAGTTGATGTTGAAGGAGGAATTGGTGATCGGAGCCATTTTAGAACATGGTCTAGGAGCACCGACAACATCAATTGGAATACCATCACAGACACAGTGAGCTACCCTGGGGCTGTTTTTGATATTGCAAAAAATGGGTCAAGAGCACTGAGCAGGTGCCAATTCAACAAAGCAGCCAAGGGTTGGCTATATTTCGTCAGTGCCCGCATGATTCCATCCACGCACTTCACCAGAGTGCCAGAAGATAGGATTAAGCTGATATATGGAATTATGAGGGGGTTGACGATTGATGTGGGGAAAGAGATAGTGCAAAGTATTGAAGAGACCAGCAGGTTGGTGACAACAGGTGGATTAGGACATGGCTCACTTATCTCTAATTTGTGCAACATGAATGCGGTCCAAATCCTACCCACTGATACTAATGAGAGGAACCAACTACCGGTGACATATGGGATAGTGCACTCTTTCCCAGACCCAAGCCCCCCAGCAGCAAGAAGAAGAATACAACCACCAGAAACAGCAGCAGCAGAGGCCGCCATGGACGAAGATGAGCCTGAAATAGAGGCTCAATATGCGGCAGGACCTAGCCACCAGCCTACCACAGATTCAGAACCCTCAGTGCCCATGATGGAACAATTGCTTCAGAATCAGATGAGGATGATGCAGAGTTTGGACACAGTGATACAAGGACAGCAAGAAACGAAGCAACAAATCAACGAGATGAGTTCCTTGTTCAGTCAATGGTCCATGCACTATCCCATGCCACCGCCACCACCACCATTTTAGCCAAGTCTGTAAGTGTCTTATTTCTTTTATTGTCTTTGAGTCTACACACATTGGGGACAATGTGTGATTTAAGTTTGGGGGTGTTTTATTTGTGTCTTGTTTTATTTGTGTCATGTTATGTTTTATTTAAGTCTTTTTGATTGCTTTATGTTTATTTTGAGTCACCAAATTTTTTTCTTTTTGAGTCATAATTGCCTGTCAAAGATCATGTATGCTGTAGTTGCTAGAAACACCTAGTGAAGTAAGGTGGAATAATGTAACGGAATAGAAGCAACTATCTAAACACCTAGGTTAGATATGCCAAAAACTCACAAAATCTGTCTATTTGGAGTTTCTTGCTTGAATTATGCATGCTAAATAATGAATACTTATGTGTTATGATTGCTTGCTATTTGAGGCGAAATAGTTAGGATATGCATGCTAGGGAGATGACTCAGACATTTCTTTGATAGCCAATTCCTACCATTTTTTTCTATCCCGGACTTTAAAAATATATCCCTAGTTAGCCCCATTGAGCCTAAAAAGTGAAACTTCTTCTTTGACACCCTATATTCCCACAAAGTGTGCCATAAGTAAAAATATGAAATAGTGGAATCAAGTGTGTTAACAAAGAGACAAAAAGAGTGAATGAGCTTGTTGCACCCCAATAAAAAAAAGTAATAAGAAAGAGGCAAAAGCCTAAGTTTGGGGGTGCTTGTTATTATAATACTCTTCATTCTCCCAAAACAAAAGAGGGAAAAAGATAGAATTGAAGTGAAGAAAAGAACAAAAAGAAAAGGGAAATACTGAAAAGCAAAAGAGCTTATGGTACACAGAATGAGCCTAAATGCCTATTTTTACTAACCCCTACCTAAGCCTACATTACAACCCTTAAAGTCCTGAAGATCTCTTTTATGCATATCCAGGATTAGTGGAGAATAACAAGTAAGCATGCCATAAGATTTTTAAATTTGTATGCATGATTTAGTATATTGACTTCCATTAAGCATGATAAATATGAGTTTGCGAAATATCTAGCTTAATGTGTTTAGTGTGCTGAAATTTCATGCTACGTGTTCCTGCATATTATTCTGCTAACCTTCATGTTTTTCTAGTTAACACTAATGCAGCAAAAGTGATCAATGTCAGTGAGTCTTTTATTTTTCGTTCCTTTGAGTCTTTTATTTCTTTCTTTCTATCTTTGCTCGAGGGCGAGCAAAGGTTAAGTTTGGGGGTATTTGATCGGTGTATTTTATATACACCTTTTGAGTCAGTTTTAGTTAGTCTTTTGTCCCTTTTTGTACAAATAAGTGTCGTATTAGGATAGTTTTCCTTTCTTTTGAGTCAAAGTGGTTAAAATGGCCAAATGGCGGAAAAGGAGCTAAAAGAGGGCAAAGAGAGGTTCCAGCTAAAGCAGAGAAAGTGGCGAACGAGGTGAAACCTGCACAGCGCGGCACCTCCCCGATCGAAGCGGCGCGGCGCCCAACATCGAGAGGTCGCGAAGACCCAGCGCCGCGGCGCCTCATGCCAACAGTAGCAGGGCCGCGGCGCCTAATCATCAGAGAGGCTACAGAAGAAGTAGCGCCGCGGCGCCCACAGACAGCAGAGAATCAGGGCCGCGGCGCCAAATCACCCGAAGGACCACAGAAGTTCCCGGCCGCGCGAACGTGGCCGGCCGACGCGGAAAATCGTGGTTTTGACGATTTTACAGGCGGTAGCGAGGAAAAGTTAAGGGCGGTTTTCAGCCTATAAAAGGAGAACCCTAGGCAGATTTTAAGGGTTCCCCTTCTTGCACAACACAAGGCTTCTTGCTTGGATATTGGAGACCATAGTTTAGTAATTTCTTTTCCTTTTCTTTACTTTATTTCAGTTTTTGTATGATGAACATGAGATTAGTTCTTGTCATGTCAATGGCTAGGAACTAATTCCTCTATAGGGCTTTCCATGTTGAATCTCTAAAAACTTATGTTATGATTTAATGCATGCTTATGGTTATTCTTCTTCTTGTTGAGATCTATCCAATAATTGAATTGAATGCTTGGTAGTTAATTGACAACTAATTATCACTATATGATTTCTAATCAGATTCCGAAAGGGGGGGATTGTGAATATGTTGTAAGTTGGGTAGACATTCTTGGATTGGGGATGAAAATACCTCAATTATTTATGTAGCGTTAATGAGAGGCTTAAAACCCTAATTTTGCGCATTGTGCGTGACGGTTAACTAGGTTCTTGTTCTTAATCCTCCTATAGAGTTATCCTTATCACCGAAAGGTAGGTAAGGTGCAATACTGGGGTTGAGTGTTTATATAACCCTAACGGGAGTATAAAACGATTTAGTGAACCTGCTTTCTCTAAAAGAAGAAGACCATAAGTTATTGCATTAATAAGTAGCATAAGCGGATAGTGAGGAGACGTGGAAGCCCTATTCTCATCACAACTGAAGTAAACCTTTATAGTTAAAATAGCTTTTATAATTCTTAGTTATAAACAACAAATCCAAATATCAATTTACCAAATAGATACCAAAAAATAGATAGTTGGTAATTGAACCCTAATCCTTGAGGACGATATTCAGTCTTATCAAGACTATACTACTTGTCACGATAACGTGCACTTGCGTTTAAAGTGTGTGCATCTTACCGCGCATCAGTGTCCAAATGGGTAGAAGCAGTGGCTACCAAAGAGAATGACAGTAGGACTGTCCAAAAATTCCTCCAGAAGAACATATTCACAAGGTTTGGTACTCCCAGAGCCATCATCAGCGATGAAGGAAGCCATTTTTGCAAAATGCAGCTTGACACGCTACTTTCCCGCTATGGAGTCTACCACCGTACCACATTGCCCTATCACCCTCAGGCAAATGGGCAAGCCGAAATTTCTAACAGGAAAGTGAAAAGCATATTGGAAAAGACAGTGGACGGCTCAAGGAAGAATTGGTCTATCAAATTAGATGACGCACTCTGGGCGTATAGAACGACGTTCAAAACTCCCATTGGAATGTCACCATACCGGTTAGTCTTTGGGAAAGCATGTCATCTACCAGTGGAGTTAGAACACATGGCTTATTGGTCAATGAAGAAGCTGAACATGGATGCCAAGGCAGCAGGGCCGAAGAGGCTGCTACAGCTGAGTGAGTTAGATGAATTTAGATACAACGCCTATGAGAATGCAAAGATCTACAAGGAAAGAATCAAGACATGCTATGATAAGAACTTGATCCCAAAAGACTTCCAATCAGGACAACAAGTGCTCTTATTCAACTCAAGGTTGCGACTCTTTACAGGAAAGCTTAAATCTCGATGGTCAAGCCCTTTTACTATTGAAAGAGTATTACCTATGGTGCAGTTGAAGTAAGAGGAAGAGAGAGAGCCCCATTCAAAGTGAATGGATAGATATTGAAACCTTACTTGATAAATGACATGGAACATGTGAGCTCTGTGATCCATCTCAAGCCAATGTAAAGAGGTGCATGCGTCCGGCTACAAGACGTTAAAGACAGCGCTAGTTGGGAGGCAACCCAACACTTTAGAAATTTTGTTAATTTTTATAATGAACAGACTCACAATCTTGTAATCCCACACAGATCATGGACTAGAAGCAGAAGGGTAAAGAACGAGAGCCGCAAGAAAAATGGCGCCATGGCGCCAGATATTAGGGTCACAACGCCTATCTGAAAGTGCCTGCCATGCATTTCCCGCTAACGCCACCACCACCATTTTAAACAATAAAGTCTGTAAGTCGTCCCATCATTTTATTTTGAGTCTTGTACATATTAGGGACAATATGTCATTTAAGTTTGGGGGGGAGTTCTTAGTCTATTTTGTGTGTCTATTGTGTGTTTTTGTGTCTATTTGATTATCTTGTTTATGTTTTATATGTCAATTTTTTTAATGATAATGCTTGTTGTAGTTACTTGAAACGCCTAGTGAAGTAAGTGGGATAATGTAATAGAATTAGAAGCAAAAATCTGAATGCTTAAGTTAGATATGTCAAGAATTTATGAAATCAAATTATTTGAGGTACCTGTGCTTAATTTATGCGTTGTTAATGATAAAGTCTATGTGTCTGCTCGCTTGTTATTTGAGGTAAAATAGTTAGGATGTACATGTTAGGGAGATGACTCATACATTTTTTTTGTTAGCCCTTCTTACCATTCACTGCCTATCTCTAACAATAAATTGTATCCCTAGTCAGCCCCTTTGAGCCTAAATAAGATCTTTCTTTGACACCCTATGATTCCATGTTTGTGCCATAAGTGACAATTGAAAACTCTTGGGATGAAAAGTGTTGAAAAAGAAACGAAAAGAGAATTGAAAAATTTGATGCATCCCAATGAATGAAGAATATGCAAAAGCCTAAGTTTGGGGTGCTTGTTAAAATGTATTTCATTCTCTCAAAAGAAATGAGGGAAGAAGATAGATATGAGACTAAAAAAAAGTCAAAAAGGAGTTGAATGAAAATAGCTTATGGTACGTAATTTGAGCCTAAATGCTTATTTCTACCCCTTCCTAAGCCTACATTACAACCCTAAAAAGTCCTGAAGATCTCTAGTATTTATGTCTATGATTAGTGGAGAATAGCAAGTGAACAGACCATAAAATTTTGAAATTGACATACATAGGTTAGGTATTCGTACTTCCATTGAGCATGATTGAAATGAATTTGCGAAATATCTTACTTGAAATTCTAGATTGCTAAAAATCCATGTTATATATGTTCTTGTATATTATTCCAACTTACATTCATGTTTTTCTAGTGACATTTGTGCAGCAAGTTGATCAGAGTCTTTGATCTTTTATTTTCTTTTGTGTCTTTGATTCTGTTTTGATCTTTACTCGAGGGCGAGCAAAGGTTAGGTTTGGGGGTGTTTGTTAGGCATATTTTATATGCACTTTTAGATTCATTTTCATTTAGTATTTTGCCCATTTTTGTTCAAATATGTGTCGTGTTAGGGTATTTTTCTTTCTTTTGAGTCACAGTGGTTTAAAAAGGTAAAGTGGCGAAAAAAAGAAAAATAATTGGGCAGAAAAGGAAGTTCCCGGGTCAAAAATTGACGAAAGCTTGCAATCCGGACAAAGGCGAAGCAGCACCGTGGCGCAGAAATGCAGGGCCACGACGCCCAAAGATCTGAGAGGCTACAGGAGTTAAGGCGCCGTGGCGCTAGTCAGCAGGGCTGCAACGCCGAGGCGGAAAATTGTCCAGATCCGAAAGGGAATTGGCCAAGGGCGAGGAGGAAAATGGTACATGTTTAAAAGGCCCTTTAGGCAGATTTTTTAAAGGGGACTCAACCTTTCTTCACAACACAACATAGTTTTTGGTGGCTACAAGATTGAAGACTTGTTCCAAAGTATTTTCTTTTCTTTGCTTTATTTTAATTTAGTTCATGTTGGATATTAATTTGGTTCTTAGCATGTCTATGGCTAGGAGCTAAACTTTTAATTAGAGTTTTCCTTTCGAATCCCTTGAAACTCGTCTTTATGAATTAATGCAGTATTTTGGTTTCTTCTTCATATAGTTAAGATTTATTCAATATTTGGTTTGATTGTTTGATAATTAATTGATCACTAGTTATCATCACGTATATGATTTCAAATCAAGAACCGATAGGGGAGATTTGAATATACTGTAGTTGAATAAACATAAGTTAAAATCGTGGACGAAAGTACCCCGATACTTGTGTAGCTTCATAGGTTATTGTTCTTAATCCTCCTATGTGATAAAATCTATCATAGAAATATAGAATATTTCTGCACTGGGGTTGAGCGTTTATATATCCTAACCGAAATATAAAACAGTCTAGCTAACCTGCTATCTTAAAATAGAAGAAGAACCTTTATTGATGCATTAAGGATTAAAGCGAGTGGATAGTCGAGGAGATTAAAAACCCTATTTCCATCATAACTGATTCAAATAAAATATTTTAGTTAATTTTTGCAATTACTTCGGCAGTTTATAGATAAAACCAAAATAAAATAACGATAGTCAAATAGATAACTTAGGATAGATGTTTGGTAATTGAAAACCAGTCTGTGAGGACGATATTCAGTCTTACCAAGACTATATTACTTGAGCGATACGTACACTTGCGTAAAGCATAAGGAAAATCGCTAACATTAGACGACTATGATTTTTCAAGTAATATCTTAGTTTTGTATTGTGATAATTTGAGTGCTATAAATATTTCCAAAAATCCAGTTCAACACTCTCGTACAAAACACATTGTTATTATACATCATTTTTAAGAGATTTGATTGAAAAACAGCTAGTTCAAATTGAACATGTTGACACTCTTCATCAACTAACTGATATTTTTACAAAAGTTTTGGATCATGAAAAATTTTCTAGTTTGAAAAATTCTCTTGGTCTTTGTAATCTCTGAAAAGGCATTGTTTGGTGAATGTCAGCTGAAATGTCTTTAATATTTTGGGTGATATTTACCTATGTAATATCATAATATGATTTATGTTACTGTATAATGGCATGATTTTTGTTCACACAAATATGATCCTTCAAGAAGAATATGATCCAAAAGTGATACCGTTCTCTGCGATGATAGTAGATATCATAAAAAATGAGTATCAAAATTAAGGCAAAGCCTTCACTAATCCTTTGGCAAATGTGCAAATGGGCAAAATCCGTGAAATGATATTGTTCCTATTATATAGGAGTATCAAGTGCTTAAACTGAAATGATGAGGATACTAAATAAGTATTCTTACTATTGACACAAAAATGAGTTTTGTATGTGTTTTATGATTAGATCAAGGACAATGGAAAAATGTTACATTGGTCTGGAAGTTAAACTCATAAAAACACATATAAAACGTGTCTTGATATGTTGCCAAAAATGAAAAGTTCTTGTGAAATCATAATACTTGTGTTGTCCAAGATGTTGCCAACATTACTGTTAGCATTTTCAGATAATGATATTTGTTGGATACTGTTTGTAACTGATTTTTGAAAAATCAGTTTTTATCTTCCCTATTTGTATGTCATATTTTTTTTTGGAATTCAATTTTTAAATGATTAAGATCAAATTCCAAATTTTGATGTCTATCTTGTTATCCCAAAACTTTAGGTGCAAGTAGTTGAATATGATTCAAACACCTAAAACCAGGGAATGTTTTATTTGCCAAAGATTATAAAACCTAATTCATTTGTTCTTCTTTTAGTTCTTCCTTCTAGTTTTGTTTTTTTCCCGAAATTTTTTTTAAAAAAAGAAAAAATATCACATTAATCTCGGTTTATTCAACCAAGACCGATGGAATCATCACATTCATCTTCTTCCAAAAACTCCAAAAACCCTAAACCCTTGGAATCGTCTCCTTCTTACTCACACATAGATACATCACCAATGTCAACACCCATGTCCGCCAACATATCAGACAATACACCTATGAGTACTAGTCCTCCAATGTGCTCTGTCATTGTTTTTAGTTCTCTCCAAGAACCTCTGGAGATCAGTTACCCTGGGGATAACAATAACCCCATAGATGTGGATGCAACTCCAGATGTTTCTGTCTTAGGCAAAAGAACCATCTCCTCTATGTTTCCCTCCAGAAGATCAAATAGAGTATTTGAAAGAACAGTTCAACCGGAACCTGCTGTTAAGAAGTCAAGGTTTGAGTCGAAAGTTCCTGCTTGTTCAAGCAGTGATATAGGTGATACAGACTTCGAACTATCTTCCGAGGATACTGATGAAGAAACCCCAATCACGGATGCTCAACCCGAGCCCTCTGTCTCCGTTCCTCAAGAGTCAAGTCCATCTGAGGATGAGGACGACACCCCCTTGAAAAGGTTCTGTCCCAAAGGAATTCCTCGTAATATCAGACCAAATACTACTCCAGATGTTGCCCCAGATGCCACAACATCTCAGGCAATATACCAATCAACTTCTGAAGAGACAGATTCTCCTACTTCATCCAGCAAAACAGAACAGATTCTGACCAAGAGGTACCTACTTTCTCAGAAATGTTTTATTCTAAGGCTAGCTCTAAAAATTGGAATTGGTACAAAAATAGAATCATTAGGTCTGAAAAAATAATAGACATTGTCTCCTGCTCAGAATATGGATTGATAGAGTTTTTAAAGGAAATACAACTCCTAGGGTCTGTTACAAATAAAGGGTCATATGTTGATACAATAGTCAAGTTGTTCTATGCTAATTTAGAATCTGTTATAGAAGATACTAATTCAAAGAAATTTGGGAAATTATATCTCTGTAACAGAATGTATTCATTCACACCAGCTATTATAAACCAATGTATGAGATTAAATAATGAACAACATGATATTGATACAAACTATGTAGTTGACAATAGTAGGGGTGAGCGGGTCCAGGTACCTTAATATTTTTGAACTACCCGGATCCTACCCTGTAAAAAACCGGTTTCTAAATTTACTATCCGGAACCTACCCGTAGCAATTATTACCCGAAACCTACCCGAACATTGCGGTTCCGGGTAGGTTCCCGGGTACCTTGTAACAGAAAACAAATATAGCTCTTGGGACATGCTTCCCATCACTAGTTTCGCTAAAGAAGGTGTTGAAGGCATCATGTGCTGCACCTGGTGAGGTGTCACTGCAAGAAGACCATGAAAGGTAATTGCAAAATAAAGCAAAATGTCACCTATATCTTTCTCTCTTTCATCCTCAAATCTAAAGAGGGGGGGTGGGGGGTGGGGGGGGGATGGAACATGAATATGCAAAATAAAGCAATAGACAAACAGCACAATGATTAGAGTGAGCAACAAATGGCTACTTGTTCATTGGCAATGACACCTCTATCTTTCTCTCTTTCATCAGAATTGATTCCATCTGCCTCTACACACAAACCCAATTACCTTCCATTCTATTCAGATTCATGTCATTACCTTTTTCCACAAACAAGAAACCCTTTCAGGACAAAGCCAAATATGTAGGGGTAATGGAGAGGATATGCGTAGTGCATACCGCATAGTGCCCAAAGCCCAAAACTAAATAATTTAAATGGGGGTGGGTTCATAGGGTCCGGGTACCTGATCTCTATTTTTCAGAACCAGACCCGACATTGATCGGTTCTTAATTTTATTACCCGGAACCTACCCATTATTCTAATATATCTACCTGGAACCTACCCGTTAGTGTTGGTTTCGATCGGGTATCTGGGTACCCTGTACCCGTGCTCACCTCTAGACAATAGGGATGGTGTGATTAAATACCTTACTGGAGGTATTATGCATAAATGGGTCTCGAGATGTCCAGCTTCGAAACTAACAGCTCTATTTGCCACTCTACACAAAATTGCTATACATAATTGATTACCTTATATGAATGAGTCAATTGTAACTTCAGAACAAGCCATTCTACTGTACAAAATTGGTAAATGATTGAGAGTTGACCTAGGCAGAACAATCTTCCATCAAGTTGTTAACTTGGCACAAAAAGAATCCACCTCAATCTTACATTTTCCTCTTTGATATACAAAGTACTAACTACACAAGGCTTTCAACCTAAGAAGGGAGACATATTAGGGGAAATCCATAATTGTACACAGTCAATAAAGCAGTGTTAAAAAGCAAAGATAAAGTCATTTATTTACCCTGGAAACTGGAAGAAAGTCGTATAGATGTTGAAGGAATGTCTCCAACATTCCTGGCAACACTGAATCATAACAATATCCATGTCCACTGAATGACTTGTGAATCAAATCACAAAAATCAACCACCAGATTTCTGAGGTTGATATTATGAGACAGGCACTGGTTCAAGCACGAGACCATCTCTTGCTGCTGTTTTCTTCACAAAAAGGGGGAGATAATACTGATGTTGCTGAGGCTTGTGAAGATGTTATTGTTACTCGTGAAGCTAAAGGAAACAGAGAAAATGTTGATGATGTAGGGGGATATAAGGAAGAAGTCTAGAGACTGCGGTGGAAACAGAGCTGAAGTCTTGCAAAAGTAGAAAGAAGCTGAAAGCTACTACTGATGCTTGACTTGCAGGGGAGATTGCTATAGTTGTTGTTGGTTGCTGGTTGTTGTTAGTTGTTGTGTTGATTAAAATCTTATTACCTAAAGGAAAACGAATATGTGTGTTGACCAAAGATCAAGAATTTATGATAGATATGATTAAACACATAGATACCCAGCATCAAAAAGAATATTTGAATAAACTCCTTAAAACCTTTACCCCAGAAAAGAAAGAAATAAAAAACAATGTATTACCATGTACTTTCAGAAAAAATGATTTAACAAAAATCCTGGAAAAGGGTAAAAAAATTAAAGAAATAACAATTCAAGAATTACAAAAACAGGTAATCCAGGTAAAATTAGAGGTAAAAGAATTAAAAGAAAAACAACAAAAAGATTCGGAATTAATTAAAATTATGCTTTCAAATAGAGCAAAACAAAACTCCGTTCCAAAGGATGATGACTCATCCGATTCAGAAAATCCCATAAATGATAACCAAATGAAAAATCTAGAAGAAATCCCAGAAGATTTTCTAACGGTATTAAGACAAATAACAACGAAGAAATACTTAATAAAAATAACACTAAAATTTTCAGATAATTTCAAAATAACAACTGTTGCCCTCTTTGACACAGGAGGATACCTAAACTGCATAAAAACTGGTATAATACCGGAAAAAATCCTAAAAGAGACACAGGATTCATTAGCAATTCTAAATTAGAAATTAAGTATAAAACCAAGGCATCAATTATAAATGACGGAACTTCAATAACAACATCATTTGTCCTGGTTGAAGAAATTCACAATACCGTAATATTTGGAACACCATTATGAACCTGATCACTCCTTATGAAGTAAAAAATAAATCAATATCTTTTAATTTCAAAAACAAAAAACTAAAATTCGAGTTCATATCAACACCAAAAATAAAAGATCTCAATCTCATAAAAACATGCTCAATACATAAAGAAAAATTATATTTACGAGAATTAAAAAACAATTTTTCTAACAAACCAATTGATAATAAAATCAAATCCCCTCTTCAAAATGAATTTCCAAATCATGCATATTTTCAAAACCCTGCATTAAAATTAATTTTCTCCAAATTAATATTTAAAAAAAAATCCAGGAATCCTGGTCCGTGATTATTTCAAAATGTCCTACCATTGCCCGAATAACATGTGTATAGCCTACAATCACAAAATATCAAGAAAATATATGCGTGAATGTGGACAATACTGTATACAGGCAGTATGTGGATCCTTACTCCAAAAGAGACAGGAAGAAACCCTCCCCTCAATAAATACCCCAGCTACTACACCACATCCACAAGAAGAAAATTCCATGGCTCCCAAAAATCCTACCGAGAATAGTGTATGAGATTGAATAATATAGAGACAATTAAATAATACGACAGGTAAATAGAGAGTAACTTACTTAGCTAAGGTTCCTCATGGAGGAAACCATAATTGTAAGATTCTGCATGAATTTAAAGAATTTAAGTGCAGGAATTTAAAGCAGGTGGTTGTGCCAACCATAGATGCAGAATTTAAATAATTAAAAGACAGGAATTTAATTGCAGTAGGTGGTAGAACCAACCATGTTGCAAGATAATTTAAATAATTAAAAAACGTGAATTTAAATGCAAGAATTTAAAGAGCATGAATATTTAAAAGATATAGGAGGCAGTGCCATCTATAATCGTCTTTATTCAAAACTTTAAAGTACTTACAAGGAGTTTAATTTCGAACGGGGTATTTGGATAATTTCGAACGGTGTTTATGAATCAGTGAGTGAACTGAATCATATCAATTGGATAATTTTCGGGTAAATTATCGGGTAAGGAATATTTGGGAATATTAGTTCATAGACTCACGAGGTCATATGAACTTGGAATATTTAAGTAACTAATCTACTAAGGGGATGAACTTTGATGATCTTCAACTTCTAGAGAGAAGGAAGAGAATTCTAAACTAAGGGAAGAAAAAACTTTTCTAACAAAGGGAGAGGGGTTCTCTTTTTATAAGAGAATTACAAAGTGGGAACTTACTATTACATGAATATTTTAATAATTAAACTATTCATCCGAGTGCAGAATGATGTCATGCATGACCTCAGTATTTTTGTCTTCATCTCGAATTCTTCTTTCACTATTTGAGCACTGAGTTTTGTCGGGAATTTTCATCAATTATTCCTCCGGGATTTTCGGTATTTTTGGCAGCATCTAGAATCCACTGCTGCCGAAAATAGGAATATTTTCATTTTCAATTCCGGGTTCTTCCTCATCATTTGAAGAGTTGTGTTTGAATGAGGACGGTGCAAATTTCTGGAATATTGCCTGTATTTCTTCTGGAGTTTTTGCTGCAGCCAGCATTAAGGCCATCTGGGATTTTTGGGAAAGGAACTGTGTATGTTCCTTTGATTGGAATGACGCCTGTGGTGTCAGGGGAGGTGCCTGTAAAGGAATTGGTTTATTATTATCTAACCATTGTTGAACATTTTGTGGTGCGAGGGTCCTTGGTATTTTAAAACTGTCCCACCATCGAATTTTAAATCTCCTTCGGATGATTGGTATTTTGTCATCTGAGTAGTCTACAAACCATGTGAACACCCATGGTAGATGGAATTTTGTGTGGAAAAGGTGCAATGGTATAAATCTTTTTTCTTCCTCTGAGGGAGTGAATTGGGATTTGAAGAGGCTAAAAAATTTAATTATTTCGGGTTTTTGTATATTCAGTGTAGATCTGAATTGTTCTCACCATGAATTCCACCAAGTAGGAAATTGCGAAGCATCACATGAAGTATCAAAATGAAAAAACCAAGTATGTGATAATTTTGAATTTTGAATTAAAAAGGAATTAAAACAAGCTTGTTGGTAGTCCCAGTAATTAAAAGGAATGTAAAAAAAGGGCTCATTTTTGTGAGAATTTAGAAAATTTATGAGTTTTGACAAGTCATTCCCCCAATGAATTGGAGCAATTACTCGGAGTATTTTGCATATCGAATAAGAGGGATCTGAATTGTTATTGAAAAAATTAACTTTTGTTGTCGCCGATCCTGTTATGTCAAGGATAGCCTGATAAAAGTATGGAGTTTTTAAATCGTCCCATGATTTATAAAACCATTTTCATCCAAAATAATTTTGTAATGCCAAAAAAGGTTCTTTATCAAAGTATCCTTTTTCAAGAGTTACAATGTTTTCAAAAAAATGATTTTATGAAAAATTCAGGAGCGGATTTTTTGTGTACTTGTGGCGTCACAAGCTGATTTTTGGAAAATTGTTTTTGAGAAAGATTTTTGAAAATTCATCTTTCTCGATTTTGGTATTTAAAAATTCATTTTGAGAAAGGGTTTTTGAAGATTCTCCTTTTTCCATTTTTGTAGTAATTCTAGAGGTTTTTTTCTCTAGTTTTCCGGGAGCATTTCTTCTTTCGGAATTTGCAGTTGCCTTAGTGCCTTCTGTAATTCTGGTGATTTTGTAAGGAGCTGAAAGAGATTTTCAGCGGTTTCTTGCGCGGTATTTTATTGTGTTTTCTGCACAGATTCTGTGCTGCTCGAATTTTCTCGTTCTTCTATCATAACCGCATCATACCAGGACATTGGTTTTTCTGGGGTTTTTTCTTTTTCTTTTTTCATTGTCTTGGAATTGGTATTTTGGGGTTTTTTGGGAGCCATGAAATTTTCTTCTTGTGGATGTGGTGCAGTAGCTGGGGTATTTATCGAGGGAAGGGTTTCTTCTTGTCTGTTTTGGAGTAAGGATCCACATACTACCTGTATACAGTATTGTCCACATTCACGCATATCTTTCCTTGATATTTTGTGATTGTAGGCTATACACCTGTTATTCGGGCAATTGTAGGACATTTTGAAATAATCACGAACCAGGATTCCTGGAAAAAAATCTTTAAATATTAATTTGGAGAAAATTAATTTTAATGCAGGGTTTTGAAAATATGCATGATTTGGAAATTCATTTTGAAGAGGGGATTTGATTTTATTATCAATTGGTTTGTTAGAAATATTGTTTTTTAATTCTCGTAAATATAATTTTTCTTCATAAGGAGTGATCAGATTCATAAGTGGTGTTCCTATTATTACGGTATTGTGAATTTCTTCAACCAGGACAAATGATGTTGTTATTGAAGTTCCATCATTTATAATTGATGTCTTGGTTTTATACTTAATTTCTAATTTAGAATTGTCAGCAGCTGCTAATGAGTCTTGTGTCTCTTTTAGGATTTTTCCCGATATTATACCAGTTTTTATGCAGTTTAGGTCTGCTCCTGTGTCAAAGAGGGCAACAGTTGTTATTTTGAAATTATCTGAAAATTTTAGTGTTATTTTTATTAAGTATTTCTTCGTTGTTATTTGTCTTAATACCGTTAGAAAATCTTCTGGGATTTCTTCAAAATTTTCCATTTGGTTATCATTTATGGGATTTTCTGAATCGGATGAGTCATCATCCTTTGGAACGGAGTTTTGTTTTGCTCTATTTGAAAGCATAATTTTAATTAATTCCGAATCTTTTTGTTGTTTTTCTTTTAATTCTTTCACCTCTAATTTTACCTGGATTACCTGTTTTTGCAATTCTTGAATTGTTATTTCTTTAATTTTCTTACCCTTTTCCAGGATTTTTGTTAAATCATATTTTCTGGAAGTACATGGTAATACATTGTTTTTTATTTCTTTCTTTTATAGGGTAAAGGTTTTAAGGAGTTTATTCAAATATTCTTTTTGGTGTTGGGTATCTATGTGTTTAATCATATCTATCATAAATTCTTGATCTTTGGTCAACACACATATTAGTTTTCCTTTAGCCTTTTCAGGTTTTTCTGTTGAACTACTCGTGAGTAATTCGTCTACTTGGAGGGTTTATTGTCTTCTGATGAAAGATAGAAATAGTCAGGGTCTGACTGATCTGCTTCCGAATCAGAGGAATCAAGTAGTAGATTGGAGATTTTTCTTAGTAGTATCTTTGTCGAGATTTAATTCTTGTAGCTTTCTATTCATTCTAGAGTATTTTGATGTATGTCCTTTCTTATTACATTTGTAACAAGTTAGATTTCTGTATTTGGATTGTAATTCTTTTTTGTATTTCTATTATTCTTATAACGATTATTTTTATAAGGATTCTTATAATAATCATTATTAGATTTATAATCTTTTGTGAATTTTTTGTGGGATTTATTAGTTTTGCTACAATCTCCTTCGCAACTTTTGGAATTTTCTATGGTAGCCGGTTCGAATTGTTTGCAAAATGTTCCTAATTCACATTTTGTTCTCTTTAATTCTTTTTAAGGTGTTTTTGTATTTTTAGATCTTGACTGATTTTTAATCCTTCTTGTTGAGTTATACAGACTAATTCTCCGTATATAAACTCATCGTAAGGTAATATTTGTTTTCCACAATTTTCTTTAATTTTATTCCTAACCTTTTATCCCAAGAGGCTTGGTAATCCGGCTAAGAATTTTTCTTTCCAGAATGGTTGACCAGAATCTTCTCTAATCATTATTCTGGTTAAGAAGGTATTTTTATACCATTGAAAATCACTTAATTTTTTACATTTTAAATTTGAAAGTAATTCAGCATTTTTATTTTTAAGATGTGTAGAATCACCTATGAAATTCAAAGATATTGTTAGTATCAAGGTTGATACTGCATCTTGTATAGGTTCTCCCATATCAGTTAATATTGGTATTCCTTCTTCATCGGTTTTTATGGCATTTAAAATATTTTCTTTTTGTTGGTCAGTGAGATAATGATCCCACCATCCTTTTAATTGACCTGAGAATCCTGCGATTAGCAGTTCTGCAGAGGTTTTATCGAGGACTTCTTTTTGTGTTTGGTAGGCATTTGCTGCCATTGTCATTTGTTGAAGGAAGCTGAGGATTTTGTATTCAGTCATTCTATCGAGGTTCCAATCATAAATTGAAGCGACATTGTAACAGGATTGGGCTAAGGGCTTAATTATTCCTAGATCTGGAGCAGGGATTATTTGTAACCCTGGAGCTATTTGTACTCCTTGTACGGGTTGTTGTTCCCAATTCATATTGTTGATGAAGGGTTTTCCTAATTGTTCTAGTGTGTCACTGCTATCAGATTTATGTGTTAACATCGTTACACTATTCTCGATAGAGGAGTCTATTGTTTTAAGAAAGGGGTATTTTATGGAGTTTTGAGAGGAATATATCTCAAATCATTTGAAAAAAGGAATATTAATTTTATTATCTTGGACAAATTCATAGAATTTTTCTTGTATTTGTTTTCTTGTATTTTGGAAATTTTTAAAGAACCAATTTCTTTTTTCTGAATTATGTTCTTCATAGAATTCTTTCTGTAGTAGTTTTTTATCTACTTGGAATTCTTTTTCTGGAACTTTGATTTCATTTGCTAGGGCAATGTGGGTTATCGAAGAATAAGTTGGACTTGTAGGTTCCTGATCGTCCATCTTTTCTCTAACCACGGGATTTATATATACTGGTCTGTGTATTTGATTTGTGTAATCTACGTTTGTCAGATTTGGTAGATCTGATGTAGAATATCTAGGCTTTATTTTGACCGGTGTATTTATTATTGAAGATATTTGTTAGACTCTTCCTAAGTCTAGGGTCTCTTCGGAACTTGTATCTTCGTATCTATTACTCATAGATCTTCTTAAAAATGAGAGACTGACCCTACCATCTTGGTATTGAGTTATTTCTCTAAGATGGGTATTTGGTTGCTCAGATTCTAAGGGTTCAAGTTTAACTACGCCTTCCAGGATCCATTCTTCTGGTAGGGTAATATATTTCCATCTAATGGGTCGCTGTATTACCGTGTTGGACCTGGAAAGGTCTGTTTGTAAAAAAAGGGTTTCACCTTTCTTACTATGGTATCTGACCTTTGTTGCAAAAGCAGAAGTCATAGCTTTATAATGGATTCTGAAAATTAATGCTACCGAAATTGATCCTTCAAGCATCTGGTAATTGTGTGTCTTAATTTGTAAGACGAGGGATTTTTGGATATTTTTATCATTCAAAGAAACTGAAAGGTTTGGGTAACAATCAAAAGAGATCGGTCCTGTGCAGAGACTGTACTCAACCGAACTTAACAGGAAATCTTCGTAGTTTGTAAATTTTGCATCTCTTAAGATAGCAAGGATTGAAGTGTTTAATCCTTCTTTAGTAAGGGGTTTTATCCCTACTTGGACTAAACCAATCTGTATGTATTTATAATTTCTTTCTCTATGTTTTTTCAAGGAAATTTGAGAAAGTAATTGAATTGTTTCAAAGGGTTTTGTTAATTGAATATCTCTTTCTTCTGTTTTGATTGTGAAATCTGTTTTGAGAATTGATATTTGGAATTTTTGTAAATTTGGTCTCTATTTACTTTTGGTATCTCCCAATTATCAATTGATTTTTCGAAATCATGTATACCGATTTCTTCAGAATTGATTATCTTCTTTGAATCAAAAGAAGAAGATGATAAAGAATTATAAGAAGTATTTCTATCGAGAAACGGATCCATGTATGCTTTATGATTTTGTAAAAGTAATCTCTATTTACCTTTTGTATAATTAATTATCAATCTACTATTCAAAAACCTATATATTGATTTCTTCGAAATTTATTATCTTCTTTGAATCCATGGAAGAAGATGATTCAAAAAACATAAGAAGTAGTTCTATTGAGAAACGGATCCATGTATATGGAATCCTAGTTCGAAGACCCTTACCTTCCTACAATCCCCACGAACAAAGATATCAATGGGTTCTTATCAGCCCTACACACGGGGACTTACCGTGACCCTGCGATCTGATCGTTCGACTAATCTGGGATTTAACCAACTCAGAAGGCTCAGTCGTAGCCAAGTTTATCGGGGAAAATGAACAGGGATTTCACCTGATCTGGAACTCATATATCTCTTTAGAATTTACCCTTTATGGCTTTGATACCAAGTTAGGCCGAGGATCAAAAGGGGATAATAAATATGGAAGGAACTGGCATATAAGGGATTGAATAATATAGAGACAATTAAATAATACGGCAGGTAAATAGAGAGTAACTTACTTAGCTAAGGTTCCTCATGGAGGAAGCCATAGTTGTAAGGTTCTGCAGGAATTTAAAGAATTTTAGTGCAGGAATTTAAAGGAAATTTAAAGCAGGTGGCTGTGCCAACCATAGATGCAGAATTTAAATAATTAAAAGACAGGAATTTAATTGCAGTAGGTGGTAGAACCAATCATGTTGCAAGATAATTTAAATAATTAAAAAACGTGAATTTAAATGCAAGAATTTAAAGAGCATGAATATTTAAAAGATATAGGAGGCAGTGCCATCCATAATCGTTTTTATTCAAAACTTTAAAGTACTTACAAGGAGTTTAATTTCGAACGGTGTTTATGAATCAGTGAGTGAACTGAATCATATCAATTGGATAATTTTCGGGTAAATTATCAGGTAAGGAATATTTGGGAATATTAGTTCATAGACTCCCCGAGGTCTTATGAACTTGGAATATTTAAGTAACTAATCTACTAAAGGGATGAACTTTGAAGATCTTCAACTTCTAGAGAGAAGGAAGAAAATTCTAAACTAAGGGAAGAAAAAACTTGTCTAACTAAGGGAGAGGAGTTCTTTTTTTATAAGAGAATTACAAAGTGGGAATTTACTGTTACAAGAATATTTTAATAATTAAACTATTCATCCGAATGCAGAATGATGTCATGCATGACCTCGATATTTTTGTCTTCATCTCGAATTCTTCTTTCACTAAATTGAGCACTGAGATTTGTCGGGAATTTTCGTCAATTATTCCTCCGGGATTTTCGATATTTTTGGCAGCATCTAGAATCCACTGTTGCCGAAAATTGGAATATTTTCATTTTCAATTCCAGGTTCTTCCTCATCATTCGAAGAGCTCTGTTTGGATGAGAATGGTACAAATTTCTGGAATATTGCTTGTATCTCTTCTGGAGTTTTTGCTGCAGCTAGCATTGAAGCCATCTGGGATTTTTGAGAAAGGAACTGAGTATGTTCATTTGATTAGAATGGCGCCTGTAGTTTCTGTGGAGGTGCCATCGAATTTTGAATCTTCTTCGGATGACTGGTATTTTGTCATCTGAATATTCCACAAACCATGTGAATACCCATGGTAGATGGAATTTTGTGTGAAAATGGTGAAATGGTATAAATCTTTTTTCTTCCTCTGATGGAGTGAATTGGGATTTGAAGAGGCTAAAAGATTTAATTATTTCGGGTTTTTGTATGTCCAGTGTAGATCCGAATTGTTCCCACCATGAATTCCACCAAGTGGAAAATTGCGAAGCATCACATGAAGTATCAAAATGAAAAAGCCAAGTATGTGATAATTTGAAATTTTGAATTAAAAAGAAATTAAACCAAGCTTGTTGGTAATCTCAGTAATTAAAAGGAATGTCAAAAAAGGCTCATTTTTGTGAGAGTTTGGAAAATTTATGAGTTTTGACAAGTCATTCCCCAATGAATTGGAGCAATTACTCGGAGTATTTTGCAGATCGAATAAGAGGGGTCTGGAAAAAAGTTTACTTTTAAATTATCCCCATGATTTGTAAAATCATTTTTTCTCAAAATTTTATTTAAAAGTAACTAGTATTTTTTATAAGTTAGTAGTTTAGAAATTGATTTGAGAAAGGTTTTTAAGAATTCTTTCTCTATTTTTAGAAAACATTTAGTTTAATCATCTTTTGGAAATTGATTTTGAGAAAGGGTTATGAAAATTCTTTCTCTGTTTTTAGAAATCATTTAGTTTAATCATCTCTTGGATGATCATTCTGTTGGAATCCGACACCGCCAATTAACGCAATCCCTAGTGCGAGAAGGTGACGTCGGTAAGTTCCTTTTGTTGTTTCTCAAGACTGTGTTCTCTTAGTTTTTCAGAGAGGACACTTCTTTACAGACGATGAGAAGGCTACCGGAACTGAGGGTCAGAACATATTCATTATCTCCATTAATGGAAGAGAAAAGATGACAGAGAAGAAGTACTGTGAAGACGAAAGCTTCGGGAAGATAAGAAAAGTAAGTGAGTCTCAAATGTTCGTCCAACCGAATGGACAGATCGCCTAAGTAGTAGATTTCGATCGATATCATATGGGTGGCCTTTAATGGGCTGGCCTTCTTTATTCGGGGCTGACCTATTAAAGGCCAGGGACAAATATACATAGTATACACAACATATACATAGGCCCTTTTACTTAATAGTTTTAACAGCCTCCCTCAAGCTGGGTGCTCGAATATATCTAGCAAGCCTAGCTTGGAACAAAGATGTTGATGTTGTACTCTTGTTAACCCTTTTGTAAGAATATCTGCCGGCTGCTCTGCAGTTTGAATATACTCTGTTTGAATTATCCCTTGTCGAATCTTCTCTCTAATAAAGTGAAGATCAATTTCGATGTGCTTAGTCCTTTCATGGAACACAGGATTGGCTGTCATTTGTATGGTCGACTTCATCGCCGCTGTACATGTGGATCGTTGCCTAATGATTATACCAATGTCTTTCAGCAGCCCCAGAAGCCATGTAATTTCAGCAGCAGTATTGGCAAGACTTCTATATTCTCGCTCGCAGAGTCGCGAAATTGTGCTCGCTTTTTTGATTTCCAGAAATAAGAGTGTCTCCAAACTTGATTAAATAACACGTGATAGACTTTTCAGTATGTGACACGAAGCCCAACTGCATCACAAAAACTAGTTAAAGTCTCTTGTTTGTTACTAGATAATAGCAGTCCTTGACCTGGTTTACCTTTCACATATTTTACAATTCTGAGTGCAGCATCATAGTGTGATTTCTTTGGATTTTGTAGGAATTGGCTAAGTGTTTGCACACTATAAGCAATATCTGGTCTAGTAAGAGTAAGATATAACAACTTACCAATTATCCTTTGATAAGAACTGATATCTTGTAATGGATCATCAGCAGTGACTGGTTTTCCTGTATTAGAACTCTGCTTCTCTACATACTCATCATACTCTTTTGTGGTGAGTTTCACATTAGCATCAGTGGGTGTATTACAAGGTTTGGCAGCAGCTAGGCCAAGTTCAGAAATAAGTTCTAAGGCATACTTCCTTTGATTCATAACAATTCCTTTGGTGGATCTAGCAAATTCTATTCCTAGAAAGTACCTTAGTTCCCCCAGATCCTTCATTTTAAAAATATTATGAAGAGACTGCTTGGTTTCCTTTATGAGACTTATATTGTACATAGATAAGAATGATAATTATATCCTGCTTACCTTGTTTAAGAAATAGTGAATGATCAAATTCAGATTGTTTAAAATTCATCTGAACCAGAGCCTCAGTAAGTTTGAAATTCCACTGTCTTGGAGCTTGTTTGAGCCCATACAGAGATTTAGTAAGTTTACAAGCAAGGTTACTGCCTCCCTGGCTACTGAAGCCTTGGGGCAAAGACATGTAAATTTCATCAAGAAGATCCCCTTGAAGAAAATCATTATACACATCCATTTGATGGATATACCATCTTCTGGAAGCAACAATAGAAAGAATAGTTCTTATAGTAACCATTTTAACAACAGGAGAAAAAGTTTCTTGGTAATCAATGCCTTCTTGTTGACTATAGCCTTTGGCAACAAGTCTAGCTTTCAGTCTTTCTATTTCTCCAGTGTCTTTATATTTTATCTTGTAGATCCACTTACAAATTTATAGGTTTTTTTCCTTTTGGTAATGTAACAATTTCCAAGTATGGTTTTCGCAAGGCATCTATTTCACTTTCATAGCATCTACCCATCTAGATCTTTTGAGGCTTCCAAGTAACCTTTGGTTCAACCATTCATACGTATGTTAAGAAAGCTTGATATGCAGGTTTTAGGCTATCATAGGAAATATATTTGCTAATAGGTAGGTTACATTGTTATCAGTGGTGACAAAGTCTTTGAGCCATATAGAGGTTGTTTGTGTCACTGGACTTTCTTGTTGAGTGATCGCAATTTTGAGTAGTATCGGTGTTCTCTCATCGAATTATTATGAGAAGAAATGATATCCTCAACAGATTCAATATTAGTAATATCAACACACCTCCTTTCTCAAACGCTGTTCTTACAAGGTTTTCGGGATATATTTTGGTATTCATTGTTATCAACCAAGTTCGAAGACAGATTCTCGATAAATTTTCTCTAAAAGGATATTCTGCTTTCTAAAGGTAACATCTCTACTAACTACAAGGGACATGGATTCCAGATCATACAAGATATACCCTTCTGGTATCGAATAACCCATAAGAGCACACCTTTGACTTTAGATCAGAACTTATCAAGAATGCTTAAGTCATTAGCAAAACATAGACACCCAATAGTTCTTAGATGACCTAGGAAGGTTTTTGTGATAGAGGCCCTCATAGGGTGTAGTATGAGTGTGTAGGAAGGTAGTCTATTGATTAAGTAGACAGCACTGCACACATAAAGCCCCAAAACTTTAAAGGAATATTGGCTGCATCCTTATTGCTCGGTTATTTCTAGTATATGTCCTGTTTTCTTTCTGCAACACCATTCTCATGTGGGGTATAAACACAACTTCTTTGGTGAATGATCCTAAGTTCTCAAACAGACTTTGACAATTATCATTGACAAATTCTGCTCCATTATCGATCTAATGATTTTGACAATTTGGTTAAACGAGTAGAAATGTATTTAAGAAAGTCTTTAATAACAACACAAACTTGATTTGAGTCCGAGTAGGTATATCCGTGTCATCCTGGTAGTCATCTACAATGGTGAGAAAAATTTCTTTCCATCAGATGTTTGATCTTATAAGGACCCCATAGTCCACGTGGATAATATCAAATGCATTATTACTATAAGTAGTGCTATTAGAGAAGTGGTAATCTATTCTGCTTTGCACAAGGGCACACATTACAGTTTTGTTACCTCAAAGAACTTTGTCATTACTAGCATTGATCGCTTGTCGAGTACCTTGCTTGGAGGTGTGGCCCACCTTTTTACGTGCCACAGAGTAATATCTTCTTTTGTCATGATTATCTTTGGCTTAGTAGCTTGCACATTTAGGATGATCTTTATTGAGTCATGTGTATGATTAGTTAGCACATATAGCCCATCCCGAGTCTACCAATCTCTTTCACCTTCCCACTGTAGATCCCGAAATAAATGTAAGTCGGGGTAAGATGGTCAGACATTTCAAATTCTTTGTTAGTTGAGATACGTATAGTAGATTATACTTAAATTGAGGTAAAAAGAAAATATTTTCCAATGTACTCCTGTTTGGGAGTGTACTGATACCAGTGTGTGTAACATGAGCAGACTGACCATTGGGTAAGAATACCTTCTTTGACATGGTAGACTCATCATTACCAGTGATTTTGTCTAACATATTTAGGTCAGATACCATATGGTTTGTAGCACCTGTATCTATTATCCAATTTTTGTTAGTGTTGAAAACATGCAGAGCTCGGTTCGTAAATACCGCCATATTTGCGCACTTTTGACTACCTTGAGAGTTCAAATGCACTGTCTCGTGTATGATTGTTGTTCAAATAGCTTGTACAATATGCTCATACTGTTTTGGAGAACTTTGGTGCTCCTTCAACTTCCCACTAGTTTTAGATGCTTATGAGGATTCAGATCCTCTATCATGAGCATTATGAGCAAAGATATTCTTTCCTTTGGACTTGAAACTGTGAGGATATCCAACTAATCTATAGCAGGATTCCTTTGTGTGGCCTCTCATCTTACATTCTTCACAAACAAGGTTGTTCCTCTTTGACCTCTGATTTCCAGTCTTAGAGTACATAGCAGTAGTAGTAGGACCAGCTCCAAGAATTCCTGAAGTCTTGGCAGATATCCCCTTTTGATTTTCATCACTCACTATCATAGAGTAGGCTTTATTGACTGTTGGAAGAGGTGACATGAGGAGAATTTGGCTCCTAGCTTGCATGTAACTTTCATTTAAGCCCATAAGAAATTGATACAGTTTCTGTCTCTGGAGGTAGCTAGTAAAGTCCCTAGAGGTAGGGCACCCACAATTAGGTGGTGGCACAATGGCTTGATATTCTACCCAGAGATTTTTAAGTCTAGTGTAGTATTCTGCCACACTAGAGTTCCCTTGTGAAAGTGTAGCAATTTCCCTATGCAAGTCATAGGTCCTAGACTCATCGATTTTATCGAATCTTTCTTTAAGTCTTCCCATATCTCATATCTGTTTTCGCATATAGTACTCCACACAATAAGCTACTAGAAACAAAGATTCATTAGCCAAGCTCGAACAACAAAGATTGACTGGCCCCACTGTTCCCACCATTCCATCCCATACTGATTTTTAGTACAGTTTCCATTCACAAACCCTAGTTTATTTCTTCCAAGAAGAGCAATCCTTATTGACTTGCTCCAGACTGTATAATTTTCAGAGCCAAGTAACTGAAAGGATATTAAGGAGGCACCACTAACATCAGAGGCTTGTAAGAACAGAGGATGGTTGTGGTCAAGAGTAGTGGAGTTAGAGGTACTAGCCACCAACCCCCTAGGAATAGGTACAGGTACAGTTACTCCATCTTCGGAGGAACTACTCTCAATAGGTGGATCTGTTAACATCGTTACAGTAGAACACAGTCTTCAATAGTTTTACCAAGATGAGTGTTACAATATAGGAGAGGAACAGTGGACATGCACAGTCGGTAAACCAGTAAACAAGAAACAGTCAACACAAACAAGATCTGAACAAGATTTCAAAGTACAAGATACCTCAGATCGAGACACACATAAGTCTTGATGATTTACTCAGATCTGGTCGCATGCACAGTCGACAGGATAGTCGGCTCTGATACCATGTTGGAATCCGACACCGCCAATTAACGCAATCCCTAGTGCGAGAAGGTGACGTCGGTAAGTTCCTTTTGTTGTTTCTCAAGACTGTGTTCTCTTAGTTTTTCAGAGAGGACACTTCTTTACGCATTTACGAGAAGGCTACGAATCGAGGGTCAGAACATATTCATTATCTCCATTAATGGAAGAGAAAAGATGACAGAGAAGAAGTACTCAGGAAGACGAGAAAGCTTCCTTGGGAAGATAAGAAAAGTAAGGGAGTCTCGAATGTTCTGTCCAACTGAATGGACAGACTGCCCTAAGTAGTACTTCGACTGATATCATATGGTCTGGCCTTTAATGGGCTGGCCTTATTTATTTGGGCCAGACCTATTAAAGGCCAGGGACAAATATACATAGTATACACAACATATACATAGACCCTTTTACTTAATAGTTTTAACACATTCGTTTACGGACCAGTAATTGTATCATCTTCTTTCTATGAAGTATTTTGCTGTATTTACTCTTTCTGAATTCGTATCAACTTTAAATCTGTATCAACTTCTTTCTTCTTCTTCTAGGGGATTTGTGAAGGAGTAAGAGGGGATTTTTAGGTATTTTCTCTGTTTTGGAGGAATTCATGGCTTAGAAAATCTGGAATGAAATTTGTTTCTCCTTTTATATATTCAATATCAAAATCAAAAATACTAAGAATTGCTTGCCATCGGGCGAAAATTTGTTTTGATGCAAGGTTTTGAACATCCTTTTGTAAAACCTTTTTAGCACTTTTGCAATCGACTCTAAGTAACAATTTTTGATTTAGTAAATCACTTTGAAATTTTTGTATGCATAAGACGATGCTCAAAATTTCTTTTTTAATGGTAGAATAATTTTTCTGGGTATCATTCCAATGGGAAGAGGGGTATTGGACTATACATTCTTTTTCCTCTGATTCTTGTTTTAAGATTCCTCCGTATCCTAAGTCTGATGCATCTGTTTCTACTATCTTAGGTAGTTGGGGATTTGCTATATGAAGACACAGTATTTCTAGTACCTTTTTCTTGATTTTCTGGATACAAATAGTATGGTTGTTAGTTCATGGAGTCGGATTTTTCCTTAGTCTATCATGGAGTGGTTTTGCCATCTTATTGATCTCCGGACAAAAATCTAAAACATAATTTAAGCTGCCTAAGAATCTTTGCAACTGAGTTTTGTCAAGGATTTTGTCAGGGAATTTGTTTGCGAATTCTAAGGACCTTTCTATGGGAGTGATTTTACCTTGGGATAGGTAATGTCCTAGAAATCTTATTCTAGTCTGAAACAAATTCATTTTTGACTTGGAAACTACCAATCCATTTTTCTTAGTGATATAAAAGAATGTTTTGAGATGTTTGAAATGTTCTTCTGTGGAATCTGAGAAGATTAAAACATCATCAATATAGATTATGCATAATTTGGAATGATCACTGAAAATATCATTCACTATTCGTTGGAATTCTGAAGGGGCATTCTTTAGAACAAAAGGCATTAGACTCCATTCGTATTGCCCAAAGGGTACCGTAAAGGCGGTTTTATAACGATCTTTCGCAGAAATCTGGATTTGCCAAAAAACCTGATTTCATGTCGAATTTTGAGAATATTAAGGCAGAATGTAATTTTTGCAACAAGTCTCTTTTGTTTGGGATTGAGTATCTAATCCATTTGAAGGTTGTATTTAAGGGTTTATAATTTATTACCAATCTAGGAATTCCTCTTTCTATCTCGGAATTTTTGTTTACATAGAAAGTAGCACAACTCCAAGGGGATCGAGATTTGGAAATTAGTTTCTTATTTTCAAGATCCTGTATTTCTTTTCTGCAATGTTGTTCAAGGTCGCTATTCATTTGAATGGGTCTTGATTTTGTCGGAATTTGTCTTTCATCAAATGCCTTTTCATAAGGAAGATCTACTACGTGTTGTCTCCTGTTCCAAAAGGCATTTGGAATTTCGGAACATATCTCAGTTTCGAATGTTTTTTGGAGTTTGGAAATTTGTTTTTTAACATCGGGTATTTCTAATTGTGTATTTAATCTTTTAACTGAAACTTCTTTTTTCAGTTCTTGTAGGTGGTATATTTTTCCCTGTATTTTTGCATTTATATCATCTTCATGTATCGAACATGTTCTTATTATGTTTAAATTTCTTGTTTATGGTTTTGCTATAAAATGGAATTTTAATTTCTTTTTATTAAATTTAAAAGATACGGAATTGCTATCTATTTTGTAAGGAGTGATGAGATTTATGAATGGTGTTCCTAAGATGACGGAACTGTGTATGTCATTTGTTAGAACAAACGGTGTTGCTATAGAAATTTCGTTGTTTTCAATTGTCGCACTGGTCTTTGAATCAATTCTGATTTTGGTGTTATTAGCAGCTTTTACTCTTTCACTAGTTTTTTCTCTGAACTTTTCTGGTACTATGTCTATTTTTATTAGGTTTAAATCTGCACCCGTATCAAAAAGTGCAATTGTTTGGATTTTAAAGTTATCCAAAAATTTAAGAGTAATTTTTATTAGGTATCTTTTTGACGTAATTTGTCTTAAGACATTAAGGAAGTCTTTTGGAATTTCTTCTAGGTTTTGACTCTATGGGGTTTTCTGAATTGGATTTAGAGTTTTGTGATGTTGGTTTGAAAGGATTATTTTTATTAATTTAGAATCTTGTTTCTGTTTTTCTTTTAATTCTTTTATCTCTATTTTTACTTCTTTTATTTCTTTTTGTAATTCTTGTTTTGTTGTTACTTCGTTATCCTTTCTTATTACTTCTTTATTATTGTTTAATACACACACACTTTTAATTATTTCAGATGAACTAGCCGTGACCAATCCAGCTATTTGAAGGAAAACACTAGGTTCTATCCTGGTGTTTGAATCAGAATTATGTAATTTCATTTTACAGTATTTTGAGTTTTGTTTGAATTTGGAAATGTATTTTTTAGGATTTATTTTATTCTGGAATTGTTGTAAGACATTATTGTTATTTGAATTATGTATTAAAGTTTCACACCTTTTCTCGGTGGATTGTGGTGTATCTGGGATAGTGAATTATGTGTTAGAACTACTGGATGTTCCAATTTTGCTTAATTGGTCTTGTATGGCCTGAACGAATTCAGACTTACTTTGTTTGATATCTTTAATACTATCCTTGGATACTTGGAATGGTTTAAAGATCGGACTTTTCAAATTTGTTTCCCTAGGTAATTCTGAGGAACCTATAGTAACTACAGGATGGTTTTTTATGTAATTTTCGATTCTGTCTAATTATTTTCCTATGGTATTTAAATTAATGTTGGTAAAGTTATTTTGTGCAATGATGTTTTTTGTATTTGTTTTTTCATCTTCTGAATGAGTTTTAAAAGGAAATGCGTCTATGGATTCCCATGGACGTCAAGTTTGATTCCTTGTAGAGGGGGGGGGGGGTGATTTGATTGTATTCTTTTAAAATTGGCTATAGTTTCCCATTCTTGTGTCTTGTTCCTAGTTGTAATGAGATTTATTGATTTAGGAAAAGGAAATTCTATAGAATTTTGGGAAGAGTATATTGCAAACCAATTAAAGAAGGGAATATTAATTTCTTTCTTTTTTATGTATTCATAAAAATTTTCTTGAATTTGTTTTCATGTATTTAAGAAGTTTTTAAAGAACCAAATCCTTTTTTCAAGGTTTTGTTGGAATTTTATATTAATTTGGAATCCCTCAACATTATTGTGGGAGTTGTCCATAACTGGAATAATCTTTGGAATCTTAACAGTTTCTTATGGAGATCCGTTTGTCTGACTCAAAATTGAGCCGTAGATGTATTGAGTATATTTGTACACCAGTTTATTTGTCTTTGTTGGACAATTATGTTTATGTTAATATATTTTAAACTGCTGTATAGTGCTATGATTTTAGAGAGGATTTCTTCTCTAATGATTTCCTTGCTATAGCTATCTAGTGACTCGGAGGGTACTAATTTTGAGTAATAGCTTAGTAGACTAAGGGCTTGAGTTTTTCTTTTTGAGAATTTCCTTTTTGTTTTCGAGTGTAGCCACCGGGATGAATTAGCAAAATTTATGTGCTGGAAAGAAGGATGGATTTTCATATAAGGAAACCTATTTGAAGAATGGTATTTATGATTTTGTAAATGTAATCTCTATTTACCTTTTGTATAATTAATTATTAATCTACTATTCAAAAACCTATATATCGATTTCTTCAGAATTTATTATCTTCTTTGAATCCATGGAAGAATATGATTCCAAAATCATAAGAAGTAGTTCTATTGAGAAACGGATCCATGTATATGAAATCCTAGTTCGAAAACCCTTACCTTCCTACAATCCCCACGCGAACAGTATATCAATGGGTTCTTATCAGCCCTACATACGGGGACTTACCGTGACCTTGCGATCTGATCGTTCGACTAATCCGGGATTTAACCAACTCAGGAGGCTCAGCCGTAGCCAAATTTATCGGGGAAACAGAACAGGGATTTCACCTGATCTGGAACTCATATATCTCTTTAGAATTTACCCTTTATGGCTTTGATACGAACTCATAGATGCAGGTATTTTATGGAGTTTTGAGAGGAATATATCTCAAACCATTTGAAAAAAGGAATATTAATTTTATTATCTTGGACAAATTCATAGAATTTTTCTTGTATTTAGAAATTTTTTAAAGAACCAATTTCTTTTTTCTGAATTATGTTCTTCATAGAATTCTTTCTATAGTAGTTTTTTATCTACTTGGAATTCTTTTTCTAGAACTTTGATTTCATTTGCTAGGTTATTGTGGGTTATCGAAGAATAAGTTGGACTTGTAGGTTCCTGATCGTCCATCTTTTCTCTAACCACGGGATTTATATATACTGGTCTGGGTATTTGATTTGTGTAATCTACGTTTGTCAGATTTGGTAGATCTGATATAGAATACCTAGGCTTTATTTTGATCAGTGTATTTATTATTGAAGGTATTTGTGAGACTCTTCCTAAGTCTAGGGTCTCTTCGGAACTTGTATCTTCGTATCTATTACTCATAGATCTTCTTAAAAATGAGAGACTGGCCCTATCATCTTGGTATTGAGTTATTTCTCTAAGATGGGTATTTGGTTGCTCAGATTGTAAGGGTTCAGGTTTAACTACACCTTCCAGGATCCATTCTTCTGGTAGGGTAATATCTTTCCATCTAATGGGTCGCGGTATTACCGTGTTGGACTTGGAAAGGTCTGTTTGTAAAAAAAGGGTTTCACCTTTCTTACTATGGTATCTGACCTTTGTTGCAAAAGCAGAAGTCATAGCTTTATAATGGATTCTGAAAATTAATGCTACTGGAATTGATCCTTCAAGCATCTAGTAATTGTGTGTCTTAATTTGTAAGACGAGGGATTTTTGGATATTTTTATCATTCAAAGAAACTGAAAAGTTTGGGTAACAATCAAAAGAGATCGGTCATGTGCAGAGACTGGACTCAACCGAACTTAACATGGAATCTTCGAAGTTTGTAAATCTTGCATCTCTTAAGATAGCAAGGATTGAAGTGTTTAATCCTTCTTTAGTAAGGGGTTTTATCCCTACTTGGACTAAACCAATGTATATGTATTTATAATTTCTTTCTCTATGTTTTTTCAAGAATTTTGAGAAAGTAATTGAAATGTTTCAAAGAGTTTTGTTAATTGAATATCTCTTTCTTCTCTTTGATTGTGAAATCTGTTTTGAAGAATTGATATTTGGAATTTTTGTAAATTTGGTCTCTATTTACTTTTGGTATCTCCCAATTATCAATTGATTTTTTCGAAATCATGTATAACGATTTCTTCAGAATTGATTATCTTCTTTGAATCAAAAGAAAAAGATGATAAAGAATTATAAGAAGTATTTCTGTCGAGAAATGGATCCATGTATGCTTTATGATTTTGTAAAAGTAATCTCTATTTACCTTTTGTATAATTAATTATCAATCTACTATTCAAAAACCTATATATCGATTTCTTCGGAATTTATTATCTTCTTTGAATCCATGGAAGAAGATTATTCCAAAAACATAAGAAGTAGTTCTATTGAGAAATGGATCCATGTATATGGAATCCTAGTTCGAATACCCTTACCTTCCTACAATCCCCACGCGAACAATATATCAATGGGTTCTTATCAGCCCTACACACGGGGACTTACCGTGACCCTGCGATCTGATTGTTCGATTAATCCGGGATTTAACCAACTCAGAAGGCTCAGTCGTAGCCAAGTTTATCGGGGAAAACGAACAGGGATTTCACCTGATTTGGAACTCATATATCTCTTTAGAATTTACCCTTTAAATTCTGCATCTATGGTTGGCACAACCACCTGCTTTAAATTCCTTTAAATTCCTGCACTTAAATTCTTTAAATTCTTGCAGAACCTTACAACTATGGCTTCCTCCATGAGGAACCTTAGCTAAGTAAGTTACTCTCTATTTACCTGCCGTATTATTTAATTGTCTCTATATTATTCAATCTCTTATATGCCAGTTTCTTCCCTATTTATTATCCCCTTTAGATCTTCGTCCTAACATGGTATCAAAGCCATAAACGGTGTTTATGAATCAGTGAGTGAACTGAATCATATCAATTGGATAATTTTCGGGTAATTATCGGGTAAGGAATATTTGGGAATATTAGTTCATAGACTCCCCGAGGTCTTATGAACTTGGAATATTTAAGTAACTAATCTACTAAGGGGATGAACTTTGAAGATCTTCAACTTCTAGAGAGAAGGAAGAGAATTCTAAACTAAGGGGAAAAAAACTTTTCTAACAAAGGGAGAGGGGTTCTCTTTTTATAAGAGAATTACAAAGTGGGAATTTACTATTACATGAATATTTTAATAATTAAAATATTCATCCTAGTGCAGAATGATGTCATGCATGACCTCGGTATTTTTGTCTTTATCTCGAATTCTTCTTTCACTATTTGAGCACTGAGTTTTGTCGGGAATTTTTGTCAATTATTCCTCCGGGATTTTCGGTATTTTTGGCAGCATCTAGAATCCACTGTTGCCGAAAATAGGAATATTTTCATTTTCAATTTCGGGTTCTTCCTCATCATTTGAAGAGTTCTGTTTGGATGAGGACGGTGCAAATTTCTGGAATGTTGCCTGTATTTCTTCTGGAGTTTTTGTTGCAGCCAGCATTAAGGCCATCTGGGATTTTTGGGAAAGAAACTGTGTATGTTTCTTTGATTGGAATGGCGCCTGTGGTGTCAGGGGAGGTGCCTGTAAAGGAATTGGTTTATTATTATCTAACCATTGTTGAACATTTTGTGGTGCGAGGGTCCTTGGTATTTTAAAACTGTCCCACCATCGAATTTTAAATCTCCTTCGGATGACTGGTATTTTGTCATCTGAGTAGTCTACAAACCATGTGAACACCCATGGTAGATGTAATTTTGTGTGGAAAAGGTGCAATGGTATAAATCTTTTTTCTTCCTCTGAGGGAGTGAATTGGGACTTGAAGAGGCTAAAAGATTTAATTATTTCGGGTTTTTGTATATTCAGTGTAGATCCGAATTGTTCCCACCATGAATTCCACCAAGTAGGAAATTGCGAAGAATCACATGAAGTATCAAGATGAAAAAGTCAAGTATGTGATAATTTTGAATTTGAATTAAAAAGGAATTAAACCAAGCTTGTTGGTAGTCCCAGTAATTAAAAGGAATGTAAAAAAAGGGCTCATTTTTGTGAGAATTTAGAAAATTTATGAGTTTTGACAAGTCATTCCCCCAATGAATTGGAGCAATTAATCGGAGTATTTTGCATATCGAATAAGAGGGATCTGAATTGTTATTGAAAAAATTAACTTTTGTTGTCGCCGATCCTGTTATGTCAAGGATAGCCTGATAAAAGTATGGAGTTTTTAAATCGTCCCATGATTTATAAAACCATTTTCATCCAAAATAATTTTGTAGTGCCAAAAAAGGTTCTTTATCAAAGTATCCTTTTTCAAGAGTTACAATGTTTTCAAAAAAATGATTTTATGAAAAATTCAGGAGCGGATTTTTTGTGTACTTGTGGCGTCACAAGCTGATTTTTGTGTACTTGTGGCGTCACAAGCTGATGCGATTGTGGAGGCCTCAAAAATCGATTGTGGAGGCCTCAGCTTGTGACGCCACAAGTACACAAAAAACTTGGCTACGACTGAGCCTTCTGAGTTGGTTAAATCCCGGATTAGTCGAACGATCAGATCGCAGGGTCACGGTAAGTCCCCGTGTGTAGGGCTGATAAGAACCCATTGATATACTGTTCGCGTGGGGATTGTAGGAAGGTAAGGGTCTTCGAACTAGGATTCCATATACATGGATTCGTTTCTCAATAGAACTACTTCTTATGTTTTTGGAATCATCTTCTTCCATGGATTCAAAGAAGATAATAAATTCCGAAGAAATCGATATATAGGTTTTTGAATAGTAGATTGATAATTAATTATACAAAAGGTAAATAGAGATTACTTTTACAAAATCATAAAGCATACATGGATCCGTTTCTCGACAGAAATACTTCTTATAATTCTTTATCATCTTCTTCTTTTGATTCAAAGAAGATAATCAATTCTGAAGAAATCGTTATACATGATTTCGAAAAATCAATTGATAATTGGGAGATACCAAAAGTAAATAGAGACCAAATTTACAAAAATTCCAAATATCAATTCTTCAAAACAGATTTCACAATCAAAACAGAAGAAAGAGATATTCAATTAACAAAACCCTTTGAAACAATTCAATTACTTTCTCAAAATTCCTTGAAAAAATATAGAGAAAGAAATTATAAATACATACACATTGGTTTAGTCTAAGTAGGGATAAAACCCCTTACTAAAGAAGGATTAAACACTTCAATCCTTACTATCTTAAGAGATGCAAGATTTACAAACTTCGAAGATTCCCTGTTAAGTTCGGTTGAGTCCAGTCTCTACACAGGACCGATTTCTTTTGACTGTTACCCAAACTTTTCAGTTTCTTTGAATGATAAAAATATCCAAAAATCCCTCGTCTTACAAATTAAGACACACAATTACCAAATGCTTGAAGGATCAATTCATGTAGCATTAATTTTCAGAATTCATTATAAAGTTATGACTTCTGCTTTTGCAACAAAGGTCAGATACCATAGTAAGAAAGGTGAAACCCTTCTTTTACAAACAGACCTTTCCAAGTCCAACATGGTAATACCGCGACCCATTATATGGAAAGATATTACCATACCAGAAGAATGGATCCTGGAAGGCGTAGTTAAACCTGAACCCTTAGAATTTGAGCAACCAAATACCCATCTTAGATAAATAACTCAATACCAAGATGGTAGGGTCAATCTCTCATTTTTAAGAAGATCTATGAGTAATAGATACGAAGATACAAGTTTCGAAGCGACCCTAGACTTAGGAAGAGTCTCACAAATACCTTCAATAATAAATACACCGGTCAAAATAAAACTTAGGTATTCTACATCAGATCTACCAAATCTGACAAACGTAGATTACACAAATCAAATACCCAGACCAGTATATATAAATCCCGTGGTTAGAGAAAAGATGGACGATCAGGAACCTACAAGTCCAACTTATTCTTCGATAACCCACAATGACCTAGCAAATGAAATTAAAGTTCTAGAAAAAGAATTCCAAGTAGATAAAAAACTACTACATAAAGAATTCTATGAAGAACATAATTCAGAAAAAAGAAATTGGTTCTTTAAAAATTTCCTAAATACAAGAAAACAAATACAAGAAAAATTCTATGAATTTGTCCAAGATAATAAAATTAATATTCCCTTTTTCAAATGGTTTGAGATATATTCCTCTCAAAACTCCATAAAAAACCCCTTTCTTAAAACAATAGACTCCCCTATCGAGAATAGTGTAACGATGTTAACACATAAATCCGATAGCAGTGATACATTAGAACAATTAGGAAAACCCCTCATCAACAATATGAATTGGGAACAACAATCCGTACAAGGAATACAAATAGCTCCAGGGTTACAAATAATCCCTGCTCCAGATCTAGGAATAATTAAGCCCCTAGCCCAATCCCGTTACAATGCCGCTTCAATTTATGATTGGAACCTCGATGGAATGACTTAATACAATATCCTCAGCTTCCTTCAACAAATGACAATGGCAGCAAATGCCTACCAAACACAAAAAGAAGTCTTCGATAAAACCTCTGCAGAACTGCTAATCGCAGGATTCTCAGGTCAATTAAAAGGATGGTGGGATCATTATCTCACTGACCAACAAAAAGAAAATATTTTAAATGCCATAAAAATCGATGAAGAAGGAATACCAATATTAACTGATATGGGAGAACCTATACAAGATGCAGTATCAACCTTGATACTGACAATATCTTTGAATTTCATAGGTGATTCTACACATCTTAAAAATAAAAATGCTGAATTACTTTCAAATTTAAAATGTAAAAAAATAAGTGATTTTCAATGGTATAAAAATACCTTCTTAACCAGAATAATGATTAGAGAAGATTCTGGTCAACCATTCTGGAAAGAAAAATTCTTAGTCGGATTACCAAGCCTCTTGAGAGAAAAGGTTAGGAATAAAATTAAAGAAAATTGTAGAAAACAAATAATACCTTACGATGAGTTTACATACGGAGAATTAGTCTGTATAACTCAACAAGAAGGATTAAAAATCTGTCAAGATCTAAAAATACAAAAACACCTTAAAAAAGAATTAAAGAGAACAAAATGTGAATTATGAACATTTTGCAAACAATTTGAACCGGCTACCATATGAAGGAGATTGTAGAAAAACTAATAAATCCCACAAAAAATCCACAAAAGATTATATATCTAATAATGATTATTATAAGAATCTTTATAAAAATAATCGTTATAAGAATAATAGAAATACAAAAAAGAATTACAATTCCAAATACAGAAATATAACTTGTTACAAATGTAATAAGAAATGACATACATCAAAATACTGTAGAATGAATAGAAAGCTACAAGAATTAAATCTCGACAAAGATACTACTAAGAAAATCTTCAATCTACTTGATTCGGAAGCAGATCAGTCAGATCCTGACTATTTCCCTCTTTTATCAGAAGACAATAAACCCCTCCAAGTAGACTAATTACTCACGAGTAGTTCAACAGAAAAACCTGAAAAGGCTAAAGGAAAACGAATATGTGTGTTGACCAAAGATCAAGAATTTATGATAGATATGATTAAACACATAGATACCCAGCACCAAAAAAAATATTTGAATAAACTCCTTAAAACCTTTACCCCAGAAAAGAAAGAAATAAAAAACAATGTATTACCATGTACTTCCAGAAAATATGATTTAACAAAAATCCTGGAAAAGGGTAAGAAAATTAAAGAAATAACAATTCAAGAATTACAAAAACAGGTAATACAGGTAAAATTAGAGGTGAAAGAATTAAAAGAAAAACAACAAAAAGATTCGGAATTAATTAAAATTATGCTTTCAAATAGAGCAAAACAAAACTCCGTTCCAAAGGATGATGACTCATCCGATTCAGAAAATCCCATAAATCATAACCAAATGGAAAATCTAGAAGAAATCCCAGAAGATTTTCTAACGGTATTAAGACAAATAACAACGAAGAAATACTTAATAAAAATAACACTAAAATTTTCAGATAATTTCAAAATAACAACTGTTGCCCTCTTTGACACAGGAGCAGACCTAAACTGCATAAAAACTGGTATAATACCGGAAAAATTTCTAAAAGAGACACATGACTCATTAGCCGCTGCTAACAAATCTAAATTAGAAATTAAGTATAAAACCAAGGTATCAATTATAAATGATGGAACTTTAATAACAACATCATTTGTCCTGGTTGAAGAAATTCACAATACCGTAATATTAGGAACACCATTTATGAACCTGATCACTCCTTATGAAGTAAAAAATAAATCAATATCTTTTAATTTCAAAAACAAAAAACTAAAATTCCAGTTCATATCAACACCAAAAACAAAAGATCTCAATCTCATAAAAACATGCTCAATACATAAAGAAAAATTATATTTACGAGAATTAAAAAATAATTTTTCTAACAAACCAATTGATAATAAAATCAAATCCCCTCTTCAAAATGAATTTCCAAATCATGCATATTTTCAAACCCTGCATTAAAATTAATTTTCTCCAAATTAATATTTAAAGAATTTTTTCCAGGAATCCTAGTTCGTGATTATTTCAGAATGTCCTACCATTGCCCGAATAACAGGTGTATAGCCTACAATCACAAAATATCAAGGAAAGATATGCGTGAATGTGGACAATACTGTATACAGGCAGTATGTGGATCCTTACTCCAAAAGAGACAGGAAGAAACCATTCCCTCGATAAAAACCCCAGCTACTGCACCACATCCACAAGAAGAAAATTACATGGCTCCCAAAAAACCCCAAAATATCAATTCCAAGACGATGAAAAAAGAAAAAGAAAAAACCTCAGAAAAACCAATGTCCTGGTATGATGCGGTTATGATAGAAGAACGAGAAAATTCCAGCAGCACAGAATCATTGCAGAAAACGCAAGCAAATACCGCGCAAGAATTAACCGCTGAAAATATCTTTCAGCTCCTTACAAAATCACCAGAATTACAGAAGGCACTAAGGCAACTGCAAATTCCGAAAGAAGAAATGGTCCCGAAAAAACTAGAGGAAAAAACCTCTAGAATTACTACAAAAATCGAGAAAGGAGAATCTTCAAAAACCCTTACTCAAAATGAATTTTTAAATACCAAAATCGAGAAAGATGAATTTTCAAAAAACATTTCTCAAAAACAATTTTCCAAAAATCATCTTGTGTCGCCACAAGTACACAAAAAATCCGCTCCTGAATTTTTCATAAAATCAATTTTTCAAAACATTGTAACTCTTGAAAAAGGATACTTTGATAAAGAACCTTTTTTGGCACTACAAAATTATTTTGGATCAAAATGGTTTTATAAATCATGGGACGATTTAAAAACTCCATACTTTTATCAGGCTATCCTTGACATAACAGGATCGGCGACAACAAAAGTTAATTTTTTCAATAACAATCCAGATCCCTCTTATTCGATCTGCAAAATACTCCGAGTAATTGCTCCAATTTTTTGGGGGAATGACTTGTCAAAACTCATAAATTTTCCAAATTCTCACAAAAATGAGCCATTTTTTGACATTCCTTTTAATTACTGGGACTACCAACAAGCTTGGTTTAATTCCTTTTTAATTCAAAATTCAAAATTATCACATACTTGGCTTTTTCATTTTGATACTTCATGTGATGCTTCGCAATTTCCTACTTGGTGAAATTCATGGTGGGAACAATTCGGATCTACACTGAATATACAAAAACCCGAAATAATTAAATCTTTTAGCCTCTTCAAATCCCAATTCACTCCCTCAGAGGAAGAAAAAAGATTTATACCATTGCACCTTTTCCACACAAAATTTCATCTACCGTGGGTGTTTACATGGTTTGTAGACTACTCAGATGACAAAATACCAGTCATCCGAAGGAGATTTAAAATTCGATGGTGGGACAATTTTAAAATACCAAGGACCCTCGCACTACAAAATGTTCAACAATGGTTAGATACTAATAAACCAATTCATTTACAGGCACCTCCCCTGACACCACAGGCGCCATTCCAATCAAACGAACATACACAGTTCCTTTCCCAAAAATCCCAGATGGCATCAATGCTGGTTGCAGCAAAAACTCCAGAAAAAATACAGGCAATATTCCAGAAATTTGCACCGTCCTCATCCAAACAGAACTCTTCAAATGATGGGGAAGAACCCGGAATTGAAAATGAAAATATTCCTATTTTCGGCAACAGTGGATTCTAGATGCTGCAAAAAAATATCGAAAATTCCGGAGGAATAATTGACGAAAATTCTCGACAAAACTCAGTGCTCAAATAGTGAAAGAAGAATTCGAGATGAAGACAAAAATATCGAGGTCATGCATCACATCATTCTGCACTCGGATGAATAGTTTAATTATTAAAATATTCTTGTAATAGTAAATTCCATTTTGTAATTCTCTTATAAAAAGAGAACCCTCTCCCTTAGTTAGACAAATTTTTTCTTCCCTTAGTATAGAATTTTTTTCCTTCTCTCTAGAAGTTGAAGATCTTCAAAGTTCATCCCCTTAGTAGATTAGTTACTTAAATATTCCAAGTTCATAAGACCTCGGAGAGTCTATGAACTAATATTCCTTACCTGAAAATTATCCAATTGATATGATTCAGTTCACTCACTGATTCATAAACACCGTTCGAAATTATCCAAATACCCCGTTCAAAATTAAACTCCTTGTAAGTACTTTAAAGTTTTGAATAAAACGATTATAGATGGCACTGCCTCCTATATCTTTTAAATATTCATGCTCTTTAAATTCTTGCATTTAAATTCACGTTTTTTAATTATTTAAATTATCTTGCAACATGGTTGGTTCTACCACCTACTGCAATTAAATTCATGTCTTTTAATTATTTAAATTATGCATCTATGGTTGACACATCCACCTACTTTAAATTTCTTTAAATTCCTGCACTTAAATTCTTTAAATTCCCGCAGAACCTTACAACTATGGCTTCCTCCATGAGGAACCTTAGCTAAGTAAGTTACTCTCTATTTACCTGTCGTATTATTTAATTGTCTCTATATTATTCAATCTCTTATATGTCAGTTCCTTCCCTATTTATTATCCCCTTTAGATTCTCGGCCTAACTTGGTATATATATATATACGTATATATGTGTGTGTATCAGGACACTTTTAATGACGTGACACCTAATTTTTTCCACAAAAATAATTTAAAAACACTTAGGGTGCGTTTGGTTCGCGCAGGCAGGGTAAACAGAATGGAATCTAGTAAGGGAATGAAATGGAAATGAATTACCTGATTGTCCCTACATGTTTGGTTATGGGAGGTTCGGGGTCTGGGGTCCTGGGTGGTCCGAGTGGTCCGAGGTCCGGATTGAGTAAAGGGAATCCAAATACCTAGAGGGTGGTGGAATCAAGGAAAGGGGATGAAAGTGGAAAAGAGGTAAAGGGAATGAAAAAATAAGGCCAAACAAACAACAACAAAGAAAATTTCATTCCTCCATTCCGTTTTCCTTTTCTGTTTACCCCGAACCAAACGCACCCTAAACCTATTTAAACACAAAAAAAACGTTATATCTTACCCATTACCCAAAACAAGTGATATGTCCAACTTCAAGTAAACTTAATAACTTCTGACATGAATATTTGGTATTTCAATCACGTATATCGAAACTTAATTCTAAAGTGTCTAAATTTATAAAAATTTATAAACTTCGATTATAATTTAAATGAGTCCAAAAGGGACTATCCGTTTAGAGAGTGGGAGTACTATTTAGGGCCCAGCGTACACTTTCTCTGGAAGCTCAAAGACTCCTCAGTTTTGCTGACATTGCAACAAAAAATTAGCTAACGTTACGTTCCCCAATCAATATGACTCAAGGTAACTTGCCTTGTGAAACCTATAATTATGCTAAATGTACAATGCTAATTAATACAATATTTATACTAAATATTTTTGCCAAAAACTGTGATATACACGGGTTTGTATACCGTGTATACAACAGTTTCACATAAGGTAACTTGCCTTGTGAAACCGTGATATACATGGTATACAAACCCATGTATATCACCGGTATATTTAACACACCCTGCAGTCATAGAAGACAGTCTTCGTACGCTGAGACTGTCCCTAAAATCTTCAAAGAGTACTGACGTAAGACTTTTTTTAAAGATGTCTGCAATTTGATACCCGAAAGGGACATGGAAGACGCGTACTTGTCCACGAGCTACCTTTTCGCGAACAAAGTGAATATCCATCTCGATGTGTTTAGTGCGCCGGTGTTGAACCGGATTAACAGAAAGGTAGACAACACTAACATTATCACAATAAATCAAGAGAGCTTTCTGAATAGGACAATGAAGCTCTAAAAGAATATTACATAACCAACAGGATTCAGAGACCACATTATCTATCCCTCGATACTCGGCCTCTGCACTAGAGCGTGATAATGTAGATTGACGCTTCACAGACCATGAGACCAAGTTATTATCAAGAAACATACAATAGTCGGACATGAAACGTCTGATATCTGGACAGTCACCCAAATCAGCATCAGTATACGAGACAAGTGTAGACGCTGATGAAGGATATAAATGTAAGTCATAGTCAAGTTTCCCCTAGATGTATCGAATAATGCGTTTGAGCGCATTTATGTGCTCAACCCTGAGATCATGCATAAACAAACACACATGTTGTACGACATATGTAATATCTGGTCTCGTGAAAGTAAGATACTGAAGAGCCCTTGCAAGATTGCGATAGTTAGTCGAATCCTCGTATGGTGAACTAGCCGCAGCACCCACCTTGGGCTTAGTATCAACTGGAGTGCAAGTAGACGTGCAAGAGGACATACCAGCTCACTCAATGATCTCAATTGCATACTTCCGTCGTGATAAGAATAACCCACCTGTATGACGAGTGACAGCAATCCCCAAAAAGTAATTCAAGGGTTTCAAGTTTTTCATAGCAAACACAAAACTGAGCATTGTCATGATAGACTGACACAAAACATCAGAAGAGGTAGTTAATTAAGATAATACCATCCACATATAATAATATATAAGCCAGTGAAGTACCACGACGATATATGAACAATGAATTATCAGACATACTGTGAGAAAACCCAATAGTCGAAACATAGTCTGCAAATCTCTTATACCAAGCCCGTGGGGCCTTCTTAAGCCCATATAAGGACTTCTTCAATAAACAAACATGAGGAGGATATTTGGGATCTCAAAAATTCAAGGGTTGATGCATGTAAACGGTCTCCTTAAGATCACCATGTAAGAAAGCATTATTCACATCTAACACAAAGAATACCTTTCCTCCTGCCCTTGCAGTCCCCAACATCAAGAACAACATCCCCATTGTTCTTGAAATGGAGAATGTCCAGTACGCAACGTGGGCAGAACTCTTTAAAATTAGAGTCCTCTATCACATCGTCAAACCAGAAAAAGGCAAGTAGAAGGTGCCTTCCATCGATGATGAAATATAGTTGTGGGCTACTCCTGATGCTATGGTGCTCCAATGAATTTATTACACCATCTCTACAGACCTCTTACAGACAATTGTTGAACCCGACGCCACGACAATGGAAGCTTGGAATAGGTTGCGTAATATATTCCAAGATAACAAAAATTCTCGTGTCATGACCCTTGAGCAAGAATTCTCCCATATAAATATATAGGATTTCCCGCATGCATCAACCTATTGTCAAAGGCTCAAGGAGTTGTCGGATCAACTCAAGAATGTTGGTGCGCCCGTCACGAATGATCGTCTCATTCTTCAAATAGTTGCAAGCCTCTCCGAGGCGTATAATGGGGTTGGAGCACTTCTTTGCCAAAGCGATCCTCTCTCACCGTTCTACCAAGCACGTTCCGTGCTAGCTTTAGAAGAAGCAGTATTGGCTAAAAAGGCAATTACCCGAGCTAATTCCTCCATGATGGTGGCCACATCCTGCGAAATCGATGACTATCAATCATTCTCCTAAAATTATGGTCATAACTGTAACAATGGGGGTGGCAAAAATTGGTCAAACTGTGGAAAAAATCACGGTGTCGGATGTAGCGGTGGCAAGAGTGGTGATCACAGCGTCAACGGCTACGACAGTGGTGGACTAGGAGGCAGCAGTGGCGCTCAGCAAGGGACCGGGCCACAGAACCTCTGGCAGCAGGCTTGGGCCATTGGGTAGTTGCCATGGGGCCTTGCCCATTCCCAGCACCAAACTGGGCCAGACCCAGTGGACATGAGAGGCAGTAGCAAGGCAAGCTTGGGCCACGAAATACCTCGGCTTGGCAGCAGACTACTTGGGCCTCAGCAGGCTTTCTCTGTTGTGGTCCCACTCATGACGTTGACCCACATGAATATCGAGGCAGAAATGCATACACTTGGGTTAAATTCTCCGAATGCAAATTGGTACATAGACACTGATGCTACTTCTCATATGACATCCGTGCTAGGTAATCTCTCGTCTTATTTCAATTTGAGCAAAAATCATGACATAATTGTTGGTAATGGTAATTCAATTCTAATTCGTGGTTATGGTCACACAAATTTATCTCCCCCGAATCCATCTTTAGCCTTGAAAAATGTCCTTCATGCTCCTTAATTAAAAATTTGGTATATGTTCAGAAATTTACAACTGATAATTGAGTTTCTATTGATTTTGACCCTTTTGGATTTTCTCTTAAGGATTTCTCGACGGAGATACCTCTAATGAGATGTGATAGTCGGGGTGAGCTCTATCCTATCACCACCACTAAACAAGCCACACCGTCAACGTTTGCCGTTTTAGCACCTTCGTTATGACATGCGCGTTTGGGTCATCCGGGAGCGTCCGTTCTTTCCTCATTTCAAAACATAAATTTATTGAGTGCAATAGTACTCGTAGTACTAATGTTTGGCCTTCATGTCCGCTTGTGAAACATGTTAAATTGTCATTTGTTGCTTTCAATTCTAGTACTTTGTTGCCATTTGATATTATTCATAGTGATTTGTGGATATCTCTCGTTTTGAGCTCTTTGGGCCATCATTATTATGTGTTATTTTTGGGTGATTATTCTAATTTTTTGTGAACATTTTCGTTATCTAAAAAATCTCAAGTTTATTCCACATTCCTATCATTTAGACCATTCACCCGTACTCAATTTCAATGGAAAATTAAGAACATTCAATGTGATAATAGAAGGAAATTTGATAATGGGCCATTTAGAGAATTTTGTAGGGATAATGGTATATCGTTTCAGTTTTCGTGTCCACATACGTCCTCACAAAATGGGAAAGCCGAGAGAAAAATCCACATCATTAATAATATTGTTCAGACATTACTAGCCCATGCTTCATTACCATCTTTATTTTGGCATCGTGCATTACACATGACTACTTACCTTCTTAACATACTCCCTAGCAAAGGATTAGCATACTAATCACCACTCAAAATTCTTTATCACGAAAACCCTTCGTATTCTCAATCTTAAGGTGTTTGGGTGTTTATACTATCTTTTTTTCCCCTTTACTACAATAAACAAACTTCAAGCCCACTATACCGCGTGTGTGTTTTTGAGTTATCCGTCTAATCATTGTGGTTACAAATGTTATGATCTATCCTCTACTAAAATCATAATTAGTCGCCATGTCATTTTTTATGAAACCAAATTTTCGTTTGCTAAGTTGCATAATTCCGTGTCCAATTTTTATAATTTTTTGGATGATAGACACTCACCGTCTCTGGTCCACCATTTGGTGTGGTCCACACCTAGGATTTGGACCAGCAGACACCGGCAGGCCCACTATATGCTGACCCGATCACTTCCCGTCATCAAAATCTGCCAGCAGGCCCACTGCCTACTGGCCCAAATACCTCTCTTCCTTCAAATCTGCCAGCAGGCCCACTGCTTGCTTGCTGGCCCAAAGTCAGCCATCCCTGAGCTTCTGCATGATAGCCCAAATCCTTCAAGCCCCCATTTTCTGTCATCTGGCCCACTGCTGGACCAACCCCGTCCAGCCATCACCGACCTAATGTTCTCCCAACCCGAATCCTGCCACAATATCTTCTGTATTGGGCCAGCCCATTACCACTCCGGGACAGGGGCCTGTTACTCATAGCCAATGGGGCATTTTTAAATCAAAGCGTCAGTTTAATCTCAACTCTAATGACACTAAATCTCCCTTACCACATAACCCTGTGTTTGCCTTTCGTGACCCAAATTAAAAAATGACCATGGATGACTAATATAATGCTCTTATTTAAAATAAGACGTGGGAGTTGGTGTCCCATCCACCCGGTGTTAATGTGATTCATTCTATGTGAATTTTTGCTCACAAGGAAAAATTTGATGGTTCTTTTGAGAGGCATAAGACCCGTCTTGTAGGTGATGGCAAAACTCAAGGAAACTATACACATGCATTAACCCTTGAATTTTAGGGACTCCACTCATCCTAATCATGTGTGCTTGCTGAAGAAGTCCTTGTATGAGCTAAAATAGACTCCTCAGGCCTAGTACAAATGATTTGAAGAGTATGTGTCTACCCTTGAATTTTCGCATAGCAGGTCTGATCATTCTCTGTTCATCCATCGTCACTGTACTTCTATGGCATACATTCTGTTATATGTGGATAATATTATATTGACTGCTTCGTCTGACAAACTACAAGTCTATCATATCTCTTCGCAGCTCAGAATTTACTATGAAAGACTTGGGGCCATTGAGCTACTTCTTGGGTATAGCTGTCAACAACAACATACCCAGTAAAATCTCACAATGTGAGGTTTGGGAAGGATAAAGTTTAGACAGACCTTATCCTTACCTTGAAAGGTATATCATCAATTTACTTGCACAAGTAATATGCCAAACTTTAAAAATATTTTTTCGCAACTCCAATAGCGTATTTTAGAAATTGATTTTAAAGTGGCCAAATTTACAAAATATTATAAATTTGGATTATACTTATGAGTGCCAAAATGGATATCCGTGCACTTTCCCCGATTTAGAGAGTATTGTTCAAGGCCCGGCCCCCTTTTCCTTCCTCCGAAAGACTCCTCAATTTGCTTATATTTCACACAACAAACATGACTCAAGGTATGCATTTATCTCTTTCTTTTCTTTTTTTCCTTCATTTATTTTGGATTATGAATTTTAAAGCCTAAGATTATTTAAATTCTTTTAACTGATTTTCATCTCAAAATATTAAATTATTAATCATATGCTCTTCATTTTCGTTGTGTATATTGACTTGGTTGTTATAGTTTCTTATGTGCATGTATGGTTGTTGTAATTCTAAGGATGTAAAATGTAGTTAGAGAGTCTATGCTTGACGGAAAAAATCAGTATTTTTTCACTCCAGTTAGGTAATTTCTACTTATCTGCTTAAGCTTTGGCGGGTAGAATTACTACGTACCGATGGAATAGTTGATGAGCACCCAAGATGACTTGGATACCACTGTCATTAAAATAAAACTTAAGGGACTAATTTGATTTTGTAATTTATCTTTCAATTGCAACTTTAATCAGAAGTAGAGTACAGAGCAATATAGCAAAATATTGCTAATCATATCAAACACATCGACACAGACTAAGCTTCCAAAACATCTAGTGAAGAACATATTAATTAAGGGGATGCATCATTTTAACAAAATTTGCCAATCCATCAAAAAAATTCAGTGAGTACAACTAATGCATCAATAGAATAGTTGTGCCCTGGGAGAAGCTTGATGAAAACGCTTCAATTCTAAGGCAATATCAACGTCTCTGTCTGTATACTGATCAATGCACATACTTAGCAGAGATGGAGTACGAGAAAGCAATAGCTTTACAAAAAGCAGTTCAGCTTCTGAACTCTCAAAACCATTGATGGCCACATACTTGAGCTTGTCGAGAGGTCGTTCCAAGCAGGCTGGTTCTGTCTTTCGCCCGGAAGTCTGTCTGTCTTCATTCCAATCATTGTAGTTCGATCGATCAACTACGCCCATCCAATCTAACCATCTCTCCTTCGGCATTGTTTCTTGTGGAATCGACCTAATGGTATAAAGAAATACCAAGTCATTTCAGCTTTTCAAAGTTAACGTATATCAAGAGCAAAAATAAACCAGATCAATACATATATTTATCTAGTGTATGACCAAATATAGTGACTTTTCTTACCCAAATCTCAAGTTTACTCTGATTGTGGAAACTCTTAATCAACTGTAGAGCGCAAAAAATCTTACCCGTTTTGCCGAAGTCTACACCTAATGATAAATGCCACAAGCAGTTGCGCATAAAAGGAAGCCCATTTGGAACAACGTGTGAACTCAAAAGCATTGGAGCAAATACAATAATTAGAATCATATGAAATTACCATCACTATAAAGATATTCAAGTGAAACAGGTAGTCAATATCTTACCTCAACAAAGAATGAATCCAAATAGATTACCTCAAGTGCAAGTAAGCTAACAAGAAGCTTCTCCAAAGTTGATTGTTCATTATGTTTTGGATTATCAACCACTTCGTCAAATTCAAGTTTGAACACTCAAATTCTTGCAATTCATGAAACAATTTAGGAAGGGATAGTAGTGACCGGCTCGAACATGCAATTCATGAAACAATTTAGGAAGGGATAGTAGTGACTGTCTCGAACATACAAGGACTTCAACACTGGCAAAACAATGTTTAGGTATTGAGTACCGTGATGTTGAGTTGTGGAGCCTAATTCATCGCCGACACTATGAATAACTTACACAGAGTTGTGGAATTTTTTATAATGTAAGATTATTTAGAGGTTATTTTGGGAATTTCGGACTTGTATTATGTTCGCCTTAGTTTTCGCTGTATATAGACTAGGGGCACCGTTTTTCTTTCTTTTGAGGTCGAGCAAGAAAGAAAGAGAGAATTGCAAAACTCAAACTCTCTATTTGATTATAGTAAAATCTGCAGCCGCAAAGTGGACGTAGCTCTTGCATTGAGAGTGAACCACTATAAATCTGTGTGTGTTATTTATTCTTTGTTTATTTATTGTTTTGTGATTAGGTAGGATTTGTGACTCAAATCCTAACAACGGGTATCAGAGCGACCGGTTGTGTTGCGATTCAGAAAACTATGGAAGGTGAAGATGGTTCAGCGCACGGCATCGGGAAATTCGATAATACAGATTTTGCGTTTTGGAGAATGCAGATTGAAGATTATTTGTACGGCAGAAAGTTTCATCAACCGCCGAGTCCGAAACCAGATGAGATGAATGATGTAGATTGACGTTCTGGGAGTCATTCGATTGATGTTGTCGAAGAACGTTGCTCACAACGTGGCGAAGGAGAAGGCCACCACTGGCATGATAAAGGTTTTGTCCGACATGTATGTACCTTCGGCAAACAATAAGGTATTTCTCATGAAGAAACTCTTTCATCTAAAGATGGAAGAAGGTGCTCCAGTTGCAACGCACGTGAATGAATTCAACGACAACTGTCAATCAATTGTCATCTACTGCAATCGAGTTTGACAATGAAGTGCAAGCCCTAATTTTAATGGCTTCTCTACCGAATAGATGAGAGTCGATAAGAGCAGCGGTTAGTAATTCTGTTGGCAGTGCTAAACTGAAATTCAATGATGTTAAAGATCGTATGCTTGCTGAAGAGGTTCGCAAGATAGATTCTGGTGAGGCATCGACGAGTTCTGCTTTGAATGTTGACAACATGAGCATAAATTATAACAGAAACTACAACCGAAATAAGGGCAAGTCGATGTCAAGGAATGACAGGAGTCAATCCAGATCCGGGAAAACACTTGAGTGTTGGAATTGTGGGAAAATGGGTCACATTAAGAGGAATTGCAGGGCACCGAAGAAGGAGGACAACAAAGGGTGGAGTCAATGTTTCCACTAAAGACATTACTGATGCGTTATTGTTGTCTGTTGACAGACCGTCGACTTTTGGGTGCTTGACTCAGGAGCGTCTTTCCACCCCACCCCACATCGTGATATAATGATGAATTATGTTGCTGGGTATCTTGGGAAATTCTATTTGGCAGATGGTAAGCCTTTAGATGTTGTTGGTATTGGATACATTAATTTGAAGATGTCAAATGGACACGTGTGGAAGATCACAAGGCCAGACATGTGCCAGAGCTGAAGCGCAATCTGATCTTAGTGAGTCAGCTTGATGATGAGGAACATGATCTTAACTTTGATAATGGGTCCTGAAAGGTGACGAAGGGTGCTATGATCGTTGGTCGAGGTAAGAAACTAGTACTCTTTATATGACGATAAGCTGTCGTGATACAGTTGCTGCTATTGACAATACCAAGAAGACAGAGATGTGACATTACAGGTTGGGGCATATGAGCGAGAAAAAGATGAAGCTTCTGGTGACTAACGACATGATTCCGGAGCTGAAGTCGGTGGATCATCATATGTGTGAGAGATGCATTCTCAGAAAACAGAGGCGAGTAAGTTTTTCAAATGCAAGTAGTGAATTGAAAACTGAGAAGCTTGAATTGGTGCACATTGACGTGTGGGGACCTGCTGTCCCCTCACTCGGAGGATCACATTACTACGTGACCTTCATTGATGATTCAACCAGGAGGCTATGGGTCTATTTTATGAAAAATAAATCTGATGTGTTCACTGTCTTCAAAAGGTGGAAAGCCATGGTCGAGAATGAGAAAAACCTCAAGTTGAAGAACCTGAGGTCCGACAATGGTGGAGAATACATTGATGGTGACTTCAAACAGTATTGTGCTGATAATGAGATCAAGATGGTGAAGACTATTCTGGAACTCCCCAACAAAATGGAATAGCGGAAATGATGAATCAAATATTGAATGAGTGTGCACGGAGCATGAGAATACACACTGGACTGCCCAAGACATTCCTGGTAGATGCAATTAATACCGCAACCTTCTTGATTAACAGATGACCGTCTGTTCCTTTAGATTTCAGAATTCCAGAAGGGGCTTGGAGTGGAAAAAAGGTAAATCTTTCTTTCTGAAAGTGTTTGGTTGCTTATTCTATGTTTATATTGATGCTATTGCTAGAAGTAAACTTGATCTGAAATCTAAGAAGTGTTATTTTATTGTCTATCGATTTTGGGATGACCAAAATCGGAAGATCATCCGAAGCAGGGACGTCATCTTCAATGAACAGGTGTTGTACAAGGACAAGTTGAGGAAGAGTTCATAAAGCAAAGTCTTTAAGAACAAGGAATCGAAAACAGTTGATTTGAGAGATTTCTCGACACCCGAGCTACAACAAGGTACTACTGCGGCAGAGTAACAAGCCAGTGATGGCGAGGTTGATGAAAATGCTAATTCTGAAACAAATCTGCGAACGCCAATCACAGAATTACGCATATCATCCTGGATCAGTAAGCCGGAGCTGGAATGTTCGAAGAAGCGACGCAAGTTGATGAATCAATCAAGTGAGAGCTGGCAATGAAAGATGAGATGGACTCACTGTTGTCAAATCATGCATGAGAGTTAGCTAAGTTACCAAAGGAGAAAAGGCATTGCAAAACAAATGGGTCTACAGGATAAAGGAATAACACGATGGAAGTAAGCGCTATAAAGCGAGGCTGGTTGTGAAGGGATTTCAACAGAAAGAAGCCATTGACTACACGAAGATCTTCTCTCGCATAGTCAAGTTGGTGACAATCAGATCTGTTCTTGGGCTGGTAGCAAAGGAAGATCTGCATCTTCAACAGATGGACGTGAAAACTGCTTTTCTTCACGGTGACTTAGAAGAGGAAATCTACAGGAAGCAACCTGAGGGATTTGAGGTCAAAGGAACGAGAAGCTGGTGTGCAAGCTTCAAAAGAGTCTGTACGGATTGAAACATGCTCCAGGATAGTGGTATAAGAAGTTTGACAACTTTATGAAGAAAGCCGAATTCCTAAGGTGCAAAGTAGATCACTGTTGTTACTTCAAGAGATTTGAAAACTCCTACATAATATTGCTCTTTTATGTTGACGACATGTTGATCGTAGGAGCATACCTACATGAGATTGATAGGCTGAAGATGAAGTTGTCAGAAGAATTTGGAATGAAGGATCTGGGAGCCGCAAACCAAATTTTCGGGATGAGAATGATCAGAAGTAAGGAGGGCCTCAAGCTCTCACAAGAAGAATACGTGAAGAGTATTCTAAAGTGGTCCAACATAGATGATGTCAAGCCAGTCAGTACTCCCTTGGCTGGACACTTTCGTTTGTCAAAGAATCAATCGCCTGTGACCGAGGACGAGAAGGAGCATATAGACAAGGTGGCAGTATTATGTACGCGATGGTATGTACGAGGCCAGACATTGCACATGCAGTGGGAGTTGCTAGCAGGTTTATGAGCAATCCGGAAAAGCAACGCTATGAGGCTGTGAAGTGGATTTTCAGGTATCTGAAGAGCAGCTCAAGTTCACCTTTGTGTTTTCGAAAGTCAGAGACAGGATATGTTAGATGCTGACAATGGCGGTGATGTTGTAGCAGAAAGAGCACATCTGGGTATGTTTACACCTTCGGATGTACTGCGATTTGCTGGGTTTCAAAGTTGCAGAAGATAGTAGCACTCTCTAGCTATGAGACTAAGTACGTTGCTGTGACGGAGGCCATGAAAGAGATGATGTGGCTACAATCTTTTTTTGTAGAAATTGGATCAGGACCACGAGGGGAGTGTGCTATACTGTGCTAGCCAGAGTGTCATTCATTTGGCAAAGAACCCGGTCTACCATGTTCGTACGAAACACATACAACACCGGTACCATTTCATCATATCAGCTTTGGAAGATGGAGTATTAGTGCTTGAGAAGATCCCAGGGAGTCAGAATCCAACATACATGCTAACGAAGACTTTGCCGAATGATAAACTGAAGTTGTATGCAACTTCAGTTGGACTTCTTGGATGAGGATCGGAGTCGCCGCTGCAGATGGAGACAACTCCAAGTGGGATATTGTTGAGTTGTGGAGCCTAATTCATCGCCGACACTATGATAATCCTACGCAGAGTTGTGGATTTTTTTATAATGTAAGGTTATTAAGTGGAGGGTATTTTGGAAATTTCGGGCTTGTATTATGTTCGTCCTAGTTTTCACTATATATAGACTAGGGCACCGTTTTCTTGTATGGTGGTTCAGCAAGAGAGAGAAAATTGTAAACGCAAACTCCCTATTTGATTATAGTAAAATCTGCAGCGGCAAAGTGGACGTAGCTCTCGCATGAGGGTGAACTACTATAAATCTGTGTGTTATTTGTTCTTCGTGTATTTACTGTTTTCTGATTAGGTAGGATTTGGGACTTAAATACTAATACATCAAGGCTCTAAGACATATTTTTCCTTGTCAATGAGCCTCTCTAGAAGAGGTGACATTAAATAATTGGTATTTCACTTTATCATAATGTTTTTACAAAAAAAATTTCCATATATTTGTTATTCATGCTTATTATTATAGTTTTGGACTAAACATATTATATCTTTGTATTTTTGTACCACTACACCTTTTTTAATTAAACCCACGTTTTATTTGCGCTTTGCGCTTAAAGCCCTAGCTGACCTTAGAGCTTTTTTGCGCTTTTCGCTCTTGATAACACTGAAAAAAATACCACTAAACTTAAGGGAGTTTTTGATTTTTTTTCCTTCCAAATTCTTCTAACAGATGGAAAAAGTGCTGCTGTTGAAGGGGATAGAGAAGATAGAATCAGTGGTTTACCAAGAAATGTTATAGATAGTATTCTTCAGCTCTTACTGGTTCAAGACGCAGCAAGAACTAGTATCTTGTCCAGAAACTGGAGATATTTTTGGGCCACACTTCCAAATTTGGTGTTGGCTTACCACAGAGACTTCTGTCGTGAGTTAACAGAAGAGTCCGTATCCAACTTCAAAAAAGCAGTTGATGAGATTTTATTGCTACATATGGGGGACATTGTGAAGTTTGATCTTGACACTAGAGGAGCACATTTGTGTTCATTTGCAGTTATCCATAGATGGGTGCTTTATGTAACCAGAAATGGTGTCAAGAAGCTAACTCTTAGCTTTTCAAATTTAGATACCTATACATTGCCTTCTTGTATTTTTAATTGTTCAACCTTGACACATTTGAACCTCCTCAATTGTGTCTTCGAACCACCCATATCTTTTCTTGGCTTTCAGAATCTTATCACCCTAAGTCTGTTATTTTCGACCTTTGTGCCAACCACATCGTTTTGTGTTATCAACGCCTCCCTTCTTGCTAGTTTGACCTTGAGCTCGTGTCACGGTACTCAATACCTAAACATTGTTTCACCAGCGCTGGAGTCCTTGTATGTTCAAGACAGTCACTACTATCCCTTGTTAAATTGTTTCATAAATTACAAGAATTTGAGAGTGTTCAGACTTGCATTTGACGCGTGGATAATAATCCAAAACATAATGAAAAATCAACTTTGGAGAAGCTTCTTGTTAGCTTGCCTGCACTTGAGGTGCTCGATTTGAATTCTTACTTTCTTGAGGTATGATAGCAACTACATGCTTCACTTGAATGTCTTATAGTGATGGTAATTTGATATGATTCTAATTATTGTATTTGCTCCATAGCTTTTGAGTGCAGACGCTGTCCCGAATGGGCTTCCTGTTATGCTTAACTGCGTGTGGCATCTATTGTTAAATGTAGACTTCTGCGGAATGGGTCCGATTTCTTCTGCTCTACAGTTGATTAAGAATTCCCCCAAATTGAGATTTCGGTAAGTAATGGAAAATTTTGTGGTCTTGCACTGGATATGTGTATGATTTGGTTCATTTTTACACCTAATATTTGTGAACATGAGAATCTAAAATGACCTGGTATTTATTTATACCATTATTAGGTCCGTGCTACCAGCGACGAAGCGGAAGCAGTTTGGAAGTATCTCGAGCATGTGAACATCACGTTTCTTCAGGGTTCAAAAACTGAAGTGCTTTTTGTAAAGCTATTGCTTTCTCGTGCTCCGTCTCTGCTAAGTAAAACAAATAAAAAAAATAAAACACAAACTAATCATAACAATTCACTAATCTGTATATTTTTAAAATTTTACGATCTATATCAGTATAATAGTAAAACACAATTATTTGTTTTGCCACTAAATCAATATTTTACGTAATCAACTAATTAATATCGCAATCATTTGATCGAGACCAATCGCCACAATAGAAGGTGATGATTCTAGTGTTCTTAAATAAAATTTAAAAGAATTAAGTTAATACTTATTATCCTGAAAACTAACAAATTATACAAAACTAAAATACATAAAAAATAAAGCACAAACTAATCATAGCAATTCAACTAATTTACATATTTTAAAATTTTACGATGTAAGGTAAAGTTTAGGTTACAACGACATTACTTGATAGGAGAAATAACATGAATCAAGAACGTACTATTGATATAATTGTCATGTTCCACCAACATACGTATAATTTGTGGAGTATTTTCTACAAATCTTGATCAACTCATGAATTTAAGAATGTGTCCTCGCTTGATCAAAGTTTGATTAAATCTTCAATTTTGAATTTTAAAGACAGAGTGTCCTCACTATAAATGATGCAATTAACTTTGTACAAAATCAAATTGACATCTATAATGAATGAATAATGTTGATTAAATCAATTCAAACTCGTGAATATTGTTTTCTTTTCCTTCTTAACCAAGTGTGACTACGACTTAAATAGATCAATTCTTTTTTTAAGCCAATCCGCTAGGCGAGGTGTATAGGGTTAGTTTAAAATTATTAAATAAAGGGACCTCAAAGAGAATAGTACAAACAAGGAGAGTTTGACCTTACTTTACTAGTCCTATGAGGTAACGAACCTCGACTAATTAACAAGAAGGAAAATAAGAAATAGAGAAAACTAGGTATTCTATAATCATCACAGAGTTTATAATACACTCTATGATGATATTACAGAGTTTATCATACACTCTATGATGATATTACAAATGAGGATGCTTAAGTAATGTAAAAATATAAACGTCAAGAATAAAGTTGAGTTATCAACCTCAAACTTCATTTTGTACATGTATGTACTAACCAAATTTCCTTTTTTTTTTATTCGGATCGGATTTATATTGGCTTCGTTGGAACTTTATAATACCATAAAAAAAGAGTAGGAGAAAGCAAAAAAGAACTATCCGATAGATTGCCCGTCTAAAGTAACTTTAAAGTATTTTCCTCTTGTCTTCTTCAAATTTGTCCAATAACACTTGATAGTTCATCATCTTTTCTTGGATTTATTGGATCTTGTTAAAACTGTTGACACTGTCAGATGATTCGCACCGGTAGGTGCCTTGGAACAAATTCCTCAATCACCTTACCGTCCCAACTATGTTGCCTTCCATGTGTCAAATATCTACGTTCAATTCGAACTGCGTAGCGGAAACCCTGAAATGAGAACTGCTACGCTCCTCTCACTTCATTTTAAAGCTTTCTTTCCACTTTTTTGCTTTTGTTGCTTCCACTTCTTTGTTGCCTAGGTGAGAGATCCCCATCCTTGGCCACCTTATCAAAACATATGTCCATGATATCATCCTCATCATCCTATCGAACATGACATCGCCTAAGTCAATAGATGTAGTTGGACTAAGTCCTGAAACTACAGTTCCTGTCTCATGGCTCTTTGTCAATACTCTCATATCCTTTATCACTGCCATAGATGAATTTTCCTTACTTGAAGGCACAAATGCAGGTGTTTGAGGACTTTACTTACTCCTAGGAGGTGAAGTAATATGCAACTCTTCCTCAACTAAATCCGCCCACCTAGGAGCACTCGTTTCCCCTTGTTTTTTCGTAGAATTCAAGAACTCAATCCCTTGATTATTAACATTTTTCTCCATACAATGCTCCGGCGAATTTTTCCATTAGCAGATAATAGTTCAAAAGTATTTTGAGTTGGTAGAACTAAATTAGGATCGACACACAATTGAACATTTCCAGTCGCACCCTTTTCCCGACTTGGAGAATTACTACGACTAGCCGACGAACCAATACGACTTCCAACTGATTTTTTGTATGCAATCACGGTCCAATTTCCAGATGCATTATCTTGGCTGCTATAGAATTTTTTAGCTTGCAAGGCAACAGGTTTTGAACTTGCGATAGTATTCATGTTGCCCAAAAGATTTTGTAACCCGTAAAGGATCACAATGTGCAATTGTTTTGTCACCATTTGTAGCAACCGTTTTCTTGATAGTACTGGACTTCTTCACCAGCTCCGTGTCTTGTCGATCACCAAATACACTAGCACTTTTTGTTTACAGTAACATTGCAATTAGTTTGCAAAACACACCTCAACCATCGTCACTTTTCCTACTCAAACTATAATCAACTAGTTTACAAAACACACCTCAACTATCAGTTGTTCACTTTTAATGAGATTGTTTTTTGCAAACTAATTGATGATAGTTCAGGTAGGAAAAGTGAACAACTGATAGTTCAGGTGTGTTTTACAAATTAGTTGGTGATAGTTTAGGTAGGAAAATTGTAAAATTGATAATTCAGGTAGGAAACTAAAAAAAGATGATATTTGATGTGTGTTTTTTACTCTCGTCTCTTCCTATTATTTTAACAGTATATCATTTTTTTTTCCTGCTATAAAAAAAATTACCCCTTGTGACAAGATCCATCACATCTCTCTTTCCTTGATAAAAAATCCTCAATTTTCATGTTGTTTTGTATATCTGATTCTAAAAGTTGATGCCTCCAAAATAGCATCTGTGTAGTTTGGGAGTTTTTGAATTAAAATCTATTGTTTATTTAGTTTGTCTCTGCAGGCTATGGAATCTCTGGAATTTGCTGCTTCCTTTCTATTTTAAATGATTTTTGCTTTTCATTAGCTGTTGATATCCTCGTAAACAATTATACGCATTCAGTATTTACGTCAACTTATATTAATTGACCACGATTGAGGAACGAATTGATGTGAGTGGTGCGTACGCAACCTTACCCCTATCTTGCGAAAGTAGAGAGACTGTTTCCGAATACTATGTATTCATCGAGTAAACATTAAAAAAAATCATGACAGGAGCTTCGGATGTTACTCATGGGGCATAATTAGGCCAAAACATGTACCCAAACTTGGAACCATCATTTAAGTCATACACGTAGTGCATAAAAAATTACAAGTCTATCAACCTCAAAATAACTTCAGACTTGCGATGTCAAAGACGTATAGATAAAATTTAGTTTATAAATATATATAATTGAAGTTCATGCACATATGACTTAAGTTCAATCATTTTTGCCTAACTTCATCCATGTGGTTGAATTTACTCATTTTTGCTTAAACATTTAGCAAAAATGCCTAAATTTCAGACAAAATTATGATTTGTCAATCCTAGCTTCAGACAACACATATTGAAGTTGTTCGGAAGTGAGTAAACTTACAAAAAAAATATAAAAATGAGTACAAGTTAAATAGCAATGTGCAAATAGAATATTAGTGAATATTATCATATATTCACCATATATTTTATAATTAATAGTAGTGTATAATTATGGTAAACATATGATCTAATTATGGTAAATATAGGATTCAACATTGTACACACTATATATATTTGTATTAATGAGAAAACCCAAAGGAGATTAATACAATTCTACAGGTATCAGAAGCCAAAATTCCCTAAATAATATCTCGCCCGCCTCCCCTACTCCTAATTTTTCCGACGTCATATCTACCTGAAACAATCGATATACACCTTGTATACGTCTTATATACCTTCTCCGCCCCTCTCTACTGTGATATACTACACGTATACAAGTTTATACACAACCGATATACATTATGTATACGACTAATAACCCTTCCTATCCATATACAACCCGTATACATCATTATACACGCTGATATACACTTAGTATATGGCTGTCACAAATTATATATTGCCTGTATACGCCTTATGTATATCTACCGAAACCCCCCCTCCCCTCACTTTCTTCTCTACTTTCTGGAAATTCTAATGGCATCACCCGCGGCCTACATACCTTCTCCCACTTCCATTTCCTCAACACCCAGCAGTTATCCGACTTTGGTCGGCCTAGGGCAATGTCCTAACCTAGGCCTCAGCGTCTTGCCTAACACAACTAGCAACGACCCAGTATCCAGCAGCGTGGTAGCCCGAGATTTTGGGCCACTTTCCAGGCCCATGCTAGGCTCCAGTTTCAGCCCAACATGCCCATGTAGCGATAGACCAGCAACAGCAGACCTTCATCACATTAAAACGCCAACAACCAGATCAAAATTGGTATATGGATACGGGCGCCACGTATCACCTCACGAACAACTCTGGTAATCCTCCTCACCTGCGCAATCTAAATACTCCTCAATCTATTGTGGTCGAAAATGGGTATCGCATTCCAATACAAGGGTTTGGCCACACACTAACCACACCACTGAATCCCCATTTCTCCCTTAATAATGTTCTATATGCCCATAACATTATCAACAACCTAATCTATGTCAGAAAATTTACCACCGATAATTCTGTATCCATTAATTTTGACCCATTTGGTTTTTTTTATAACGGACCTACGTACGGAAAAACTTCTTACAAGATGCAATAGTTATGGGGATCTCTATCATTTCTTATCCACGTCCATTGTCAGTGTCAATCCCCCCACATCTCTAGTTGTCATCTCCTCCTCAACATGACATAGTAGACTTGGACATCCCAGAGTCCATATTTTTCATTTTCTTAGAAACCACAAGCTAATCCAATGCAATAAAGGGACCATTACCCATAGTTGCTCATCTTGTCATCTAGGAAAACATGTTAGACTTTAATTTACACCTTCTTCGAGTATTACTTTCTCACTCTTTGATATTATTCATGCAGGTTTATGGACATCTCATATAACCAGTAATCTAGGTCATAAATATTATTTGGTATTTTTGGATGACTTCTCTCACTTCCTTTGGGTTTATCCGCTTAAACTTAAGTCTCAAGTCTACTCCAAATTTCTTGAATTTCGTACATTACTTAAAACGCAATTTGACAAATACATCAAAAAAATTCAATGTGATAATGATCGTGAGTTCAATAACTCCCACTTTCATACTTTTTGTGTGGCTAATGACATAGTTGTCCATTTCTCCTGCCCCATACTTCCCCTCAAATGGTAAAGCTAAAAAAATGCTCTACACCATTAACAATATGATTTGTACCCTTCTTTTTCATGCATCTCTCCCCCTACCTTTTGGGTTTATGCATTAAAATAATAGAACACATTCTTAACATCTTACCTACCTACGATTCAAAATCAGACACCTACTGAAATTCTCTTCCGTCGGATCCCTTCCTATAATCACCTTAGAATTTTTTGGTTGTCTTTGTTACCAAAATATGGCCTCCACGGTCCCTCACAAATTAGCATCTCGTTCTACTCCATGCGTCTTCCTCGATTTTCCATCAAACCATAGAGGTACTTGTGTTATGAGATATCCACAGACAAAATATTAATCTCACATCATGTCACGTTTGTTGAGTACGTCTTCTCATTCGACAACATCCAAAACTTTCGAGTCACTGATTACAGTTTACTTGATGACTCGGACACCTCCCCGCAACTCTAAAATGCACTACAAAATCTGCAACCTTCGGCCGTCCGAACACCAATCCCGCCATGGCCCACTACCACCACCACACCACCCGTATTGAGTGTATTTTATACACTCTTTTGAGCCCCTTTTAGTTAAGTATTCCACTCTTTTCGGTTGTGTTTAGTATAGTGTGAGGGTTTCTTTTCTTTCTTTTGTGTCACAGCGGTCAGAAAGGAGAAAATATTGCTTTTGAGGATGAATTGCACAATAAAAGGCCAAGAAATGAAGCCTAAGAATTCCCGGGAAGCACGAAAGAAATCTGACGAAGTTCAGACACCAAATTAACGCAAAATCACAAAACAACGTCGCCGGCGCCGCGATTCAAGCCAGCAGCGCCGCGGCGCCAGAAGTCCTGCAACGTCTGATAGAATTTGGCGAAGTCAGCGGCGTCGATGCGGAACAGGGTGAGAAAAGTTCGATTTTTCAAAAGAAAAAGGGTTCGAAACGTGATTTTTACATCTATAAGACCTAGGAATTCTTCTAAAGGAAGAAGATCATACCTTTGGAGGCAAAGAAAGGAGGAAAGACACAATTGGAGACTCTTGTTCAAGTTCTTTTTCTTTCCCTTATTTTATTTCAGTTTATGTTGAATTTTGTATTAGTTCTTAGCATGACAATGTCTAGGAACTAATCTCATTATTAGGACTTTCCGTCGAATCGCTTGAAACTCTTTCATATAGTTAATGCATAGTTATTGATTTCTTCTTCAGCTTTATTAAGATCTATTCAACATTGTATTGATTGCTTGATAATTAACTGACTTTGTCATAACTTATATGATTTCGAATCTAGATCTGAAAAGGGAGATTTGAATATGCTGTAGTTGTTTAGACATAGGTTAAAATCGTGGACGAAAGTACCCCGATACTTATGTAGTATTTAAGGCTATTGTTTTTAGTCCTCCTGTGTGGTAAAATCTATCATAGAAATATAGAAGGTTTCTGCATAAGGTTGAGTTTTTATATATCTTAACCGGAATATAGAACAAATTAGTTAACATGCTATCTTAATAAGAAGAAGAATCACTAGCATTGCATTAACACATGAAAGAGTGGATAGTTGAGGAGATTGGAAACCCTAATCCCCATCATAACTGTTTTAAACTCTAAGTATCATCATTAGTTTATTTTCTGCAAATTACTTTAGCTTTAATTCTTAGTCTAAAATCTCAAACAAAATTACGGTCACCCAATAGATATTCGATACTTTACAAACTAGTCTCTGAGGACGATAACTCAATCTTAAAGATCTTTATTACTTGAACGATACATACACTTGCGTAAGCATAGAGAAATATCGCAACAACCCGCTAAGGTGCCGTTGTCGGGGACTGACGTACTGTTAATATCGAATTATCTATTCTTATTTCTAATTTGGTTTTTTATTCTCTGTCTTTTTATTATTTTATTTTAGAACATTTTGCCGTTATCTGTTTGTTTGTTTTTGATCAATTTCATGAATTCGTTTATGCGAAGTAGGAGAGGAACATACACTCTTATCCCTTTGAACCCTGAAATTGAAAGATTGTGCAAAAAAAAAAATAGGAAAAACAAAAGAATTTCTGATTCATTAGCAATGGAAGATCAGTAGAACCAGAATGAGGTAAATGATGAGTTACCGCCTGTCATAAGACAAGTCCCTCATCTTGCAGAGAGAAGTTTGAGGGACTATGTGTTGCCTACAATTACAGAGGTGCAAACTTGCATCAGGCTTCCAGCTGTGGAAGCTAATAATTTCAAAATCAAACCAGCGATCTTGCACATGGTACAAGGTTCAGTCCAGTTTGGGGGGTTACCGTCTGAAGACCCTCATATGCATCTAGCAAATTTCTTGGAGTTGTGTGCCACATTTAGATAAAATGGCGTTACTGATGATGTCAGTCGATTAAGACTCTTCCTATTCTTACTCAGGGATAGAGCAAAGAGCTGGTTGAACTCCCTACAAGCGAACTCCATTACCACATGGCAAGACTTGGCGTAGAAGTTTCTTGCCAAATTCTTCCCTCCATCCAAAGCTGTAAGGCTTAGAGGTGAGCGTAATAATTTTATCAGACGGAGGGAGAATCATTATATGATGCATGGGATCGGTTCAAATACTTGCAGAGGAAGTGCCGACATTATGGGATTGAGAAATGGATGTTAGTCCACATATTTTATAATGGGTTGTGTGGTACTATTCGTACCATTATTGATGCTGCAGCAGGAGGGACCTTCATGAGTAAAAGTGCCAATGAGGCACATGATTTATTAGAAGACATGGCCACCAACAACCATCAGTGGTCAAATGAGAGAGAAATGAACATCAGGAAAGTGTCTGGGGTTCATGAGTTAGATGTTATCACTGCATTGACTGCACATGTTACCACTTTGACAAAGCAGTTGCAGCAGAGTACAATGCCCGTTAATATTGTCCAGACACCAGTGAGTTGTGAGATTTGTGGGGGTCTCCATACTTTTGATAGGTGCACAGCAGTGGATCCAAACAATGTGTCTATGGAGCAGGTTAAAGCAGTTGGGAAATTTCAGAGGTCCTACAACAATGCATACTCCAACACTTATAATCAAGGGTGGAGAAATCACCCCAAATTTTGTGGAGGAATGACCAAGGACAACAGCCTCAGTTCCAGGAGCAATATCAACAGCCTCAGGGACAGATCCAGCACCAACCCCACAAGAGAAGCCAGATGAAATAAGAGAAATAAAAGCAGCACTAGTGTCTCTGGCCAAATCCCAGACACAAATGACCAATTCTCAGACCCAGTTTATGACAGAGACTAGGTTATTTATCAGAAATTTGGAGACACAGGCGGGACAGCTGACGAACATGCTGAACAATAGAGAGCAAGGAATCTTCCCAGCAATACTGTGGTAAATCCAAGAGAACAGTGCCAGGAAATAATCTTAAGGAGTGGTAAGCAGTTAGAGTAGGTTACAGCCCAACCACAGGTGGAGCAGAAAGATAAGCTGACAGAGACTTCTAAGGTAGAGAAAGAGGGGGTTATTGATGACCGCTCTATTTTAGAAAAGGCTCCACCAGCAGTCATGAGGGAATATACAGACATAATTCATTACCCTCAAAGACTGTAGATGAAGACCCTAAACAAACAGTTTTCCAAGTTTTTGGAGGTCTTCAAAAAGTTGTGCATCAACATCCCGTTCATTGAAGCTTTGGAGCAAATGTCAGTATATGTCAAAATTCATGAAGGATATTTATCCTCTTTAAAAAGAGAAAGCTAGCAGGCTATGAGACAATGATGCTGACAGAGGAGTGCAGTGCTATCCTGCAGAAGAAACTTCCTCCGAAGTTGAAAGATCCAGGAAATTTCACCTTACCTTGCACTATAGGGAAGATGACATGCAAGCAGACCCTATGTGATTTAGGAGTAAGTGTCAACCTTATGCCCCTCTATGTGTTTAGAAGACTTGGAGTAGGCGAAACTAAGCATACGACAGTGATCTTGCAACTAGCAGATCGCTCAATAAAGCATCCACATGGTATAATTGAAGATGTGCTAGTGAAAGTAGGTAAGTTCATCTTTCCTGCTGATTTCCTCATTCTAGACATGAAAGAAGATGAAAATATGCCCCTCATCCTTGGGAGACCATTTCTTGCCACAGGGAGGGCAGTGGTTGATGTTGAGAAAGGAGAGTTAAAGCTCCGAGTCCAAGATGAGTAGATTATATTCAAAGTTTTCAAGCCACCCACTGAACCTCAAGTCAATGATAGATGTTTTGCCATTGGGATAGTTGGCAAGTGTGTCTCCGAGAAAAGCCTCACAAGTACTGATGCTCGTTGGGTAACATTAAAACAACGTGAAGAACTTGATGGTAATGTGAATGAACCGACGAATGATGAAAAAGGAATGAACCCTCTGAACTCAGCCCTGTGAAGAAGAAGATGAAGAGAAGGAGAAAGAGAATGATTCTGAAATGGATATGCGGAGGGGACAATCTACCCCTTTGATTGAGTAAGAAAACTGCGTCAGGCTAAAAGACATTAAAGACAGCGCTACTTGGGAGGCAACCTAATGTTTTAATTATGTTATTTCAATTTTTGTTTTAGTTATTTTATTTTGTCTTGAACAGTCTCACGATCTTGGTTTATTGTCTTATGTTTGTGGATGACAAGTGGACAGGAAGCTGACCCCAAGTGGAAAAAAGGACAAAAATGCTGAAAAAGGGAAAAATTAGCAGCAGCGCCGCGGCGCCAACATGCAGAGCCACATCGCCATAACTTCAGAGAGCAATTCCCGTCATCAGCGCCGCGGCGCCGGAAGTTTAGAGTGTCCCACGCCTGTGCAATGTCAAGAACCTCTTCCCAGAACTCCGTTATGACTGTTGTATTATGTCTGTAAGTTGTCCCTTTATTTTTAGTCTACACACATTGGGGACAATGTGTCGATTAAGTTTGGGAAGGGGGGGGGGGTCTTACTTTATTTTTGTGTTTTGGTTTTGAGTCTTTTCTTTTATTGTCTTTTTGTTTGTTTTATGTGTTTGTGAGTCATAATTTTTTTTTATGATCATGTATGTTGTAGTTGCTAAATATATTGAGTGGATAAAGTGGGATAATGTAATGAAATTTAAAGCAAAATATGTGTGCTTAAGTTAGATATGCCAAAAATTCATGACATCTAATTATTTGTGATATTTGTGCTTAGCCTATGTGTTGTCAATTATGGAAAGACAGGTTGAAAAAATGTCTAGAAACTCTGTTTGCTTGTTATTTGAGGCGAAATAGTTAAGATATACATGTTTAGAGAAATGATTCAGGCATTCTTTGATAGCCCTTCTGACCGTTCATTACCTACCCTGACATAAATTATATCACTAGTCAGCCCTTTTGAGCCTAAAATAATATATTTATTTGACATCCTATGATTCTTTTGTTGTGCCATAAGTAACAATAGAAAATTATTAGAATGAAAAGTGTTGAAAAAGCAATAAAAAGAGAATGAAAATTTGATGCACCCCAATGAAAAATATGCAAAAGTTGAAGTTTGGGGTGCTTGTTATTGATAATGTGTCTCATTCTCTCGAAAGAAAAGAGTGGAGAAAATAGGTATGAGATTAAAAAGAAAGTCAAAAAGAAGGAAAAATGAGTTGAATGAAAAATACTTATGGTACGTAATTGAGCTTAGACAAACAGTTTTCCAAGTTTTTGGAGGTCTTCAAAAAGCTGCGCATCAACATCCCGTTCATTGAAGCTTTGGAGCAAATGACAGTATATGTCAAAATTCATGAAGGATATCTATCCTCTTTAAAAAGAGGAAACTGGAAGGCTATGAGACAGTGGTGCTGACAAAGGAGTGCAGTGTTATCCTGTAGAAGAAACTTCCTCCGAAGTTGAAAGATCCAGGAAATTTCACCTTACCTTGCACTATAGGGAAGATGACATGCAAGCAGGCCCTATGTGATTTAGGGGCAAGTGTCAACCTTATGCCCCTCTATAGGGAAGATGACATGCAAGCACGCCGACAGTGAGGTAGGATGCCACAGGCGCGTCACATGGTTATATGTTACCCTTACGACTGTCGGCAGTGATGGGGGATTCCACGGGCAGGGGGTATAGATATATATATGTGTTGTATGTGTGTACGCCGACAGTGAGGTAGGATGCCACGGGCGCGTCACATGGTTATGTTATTCACTTATAGCTGCCGACAGTAATGGGGGGATTCCACGGGCACGCTTTGATATTTGAGGGCTCGTGTCGGTAGCCCTGTGTGACTATTGTTCATGTGTTGAAATAGTCTTTAAAAGGTAAACCGACTTTCGACTTTCATTTTGGTAAGGCACGATTATCGTTATTTTGGTTATCATACATGTCTCCATCTTTTATAGTCGATATGATTTCATTCTGATTTTTGATTTCACATACTTGGTACATATTTCAGATCGACCTCCTTCTGGCTGCATTCATCTGCGAGTTAAGGTACATATCTTGTTGATCCACGCTCTTGGGTCACTGTTCGCTTGAAAGCTCCATTTCTCGAGGCTTTATCTTTTAGCACGGATCCCCGAGGTTGTAGATTCATGTATATTCAGGGGTATGGCGGGGCCCTGTCCCGCCACAGTTGATATGTTAAAACTCTTATAGGTCTGTAGTCACATATTGTGGGTCAGTTTGTTAAGGTAAGGAGGCAACTGCTTCGGTTGTATATGTATGTCCAGGAAGGTAGCCCTATCGGCTAACCTGTTGTTTTATTTTATAAGTTTCATGTATGTTCCACTGATTATCTCTGATGTATACTTGTAAGGGTGCCTAGGTAGGGCACCAGTCGCGGGCCCGGGGTCGGGTTGTGACAAAAGTGGTATCAGAGCAGTTAGTCCTCGGAAAGTGTCTGCATCGTGTTCAGTAGTCTTGATTATCGATGTGTTGTGCACCACATCTATAATCGTGAGGTCTGCAGGACATTTAGGATTGGTTTCCATTCTTCTCTCTTTGAGATCGTGCGATGAGATTTGTCATAGTAGGTTGAATCCTCTCGACCTATTCTTATGTAATGATTATGCCTCCACCTGACGGCGACCGAGGCCCGAAGGGCAAGGCAGCGATGGAGGCGCTAGTGGTGCGTAGAGGTTACCAGGACTCGAGCACGACTATGCACGAGGTAGTAGCGGATCGGAGAGTTCACCACGGCGGTATTAGAGAGCCAAGAGCGGCGGTAGCTCCAGAGGTCGTGCGAGCCTCGATTCGCAGCGAGGCAGTTTAGAGATTATGGAGAGCGGATCAGGCTTTTGACTAGCATAGTAGTAGGGCAGCACCGACAGGAGCAGGTAGCTAACCCTAGATCCGACAGTTTGAGGATTCGGGATTTTCTGGGTTGTAGTCCACCCGAGTTTTATGGTTCGAGATCTGAGGATGATCCTTAAGAGTTCTTTCGGCAGCTACAGCGGACTATGCAGGTGCTTAGGGCCTCGGAGACAGAGTCAGTTGTATTAGCTTCTTACCGGTTACGCGATATTGCATTGAACTGGTTTGAGTCTTGGGAGCTGTCGAGAGGTGTGGGTGCTCGCCCGGCAGTTTGGGATGAGTTCACGGAGGCCTTTCTTGATCACTTTTTGCCTCCTGAAATGAGGAGAGCCCGTGTTGATAGGTTCTTGTCATTGAGGCAGAATGAGAGGACCATCGTGAATACAACACGAGTTTGACTCGTTGGCGGTATGCGCACACTATTGTGGGCGATATGGGCGACGAGTTCACCGCTATGTGATGGGCTGACCATTATATGATTCTGCGTGCGGAGCCGCCCTTCACCGGATATGGATATTGCCAGGATGCAGCTTATGCGCAGGGATAGAGGATGAGAGAGAGAGGATCGGCTAGACTCAGCCACCAAGAGGCGAGGACAGCGAGTTCGAAGCGGTCGCGAGGCGGACAGCCTCGCGAGAATAGGTCCACATTTCAGACACGAGTGCTCCTTCCGGTCTTACGGCGGGAGGTTTGGTCGCCGGGGGATATTCGGGAGCAGTCGGGGCTCGAGTGCGCAGTTCACATATGTCAGGATAGTAGCGAGGAAGCCACCTTTGCCGGTGGTCGCGTAGTAGATTCCATTTGGGAGTGTCGATTACTTCGACAACTTGTTATGCTTGCGGCGGCCATTTCGTGAGAGATCGTCCACCGAGTGGCTGGTGGGATAACACGATCTCTTTGGATCGATTCGGGTTCTTCGCCTTCAATAGCTAGGCAGGATGTTCATGCACCGGCAGGCCGTGACAGAGGCCGTGGTGGAGGTTCCCAGTTTTAGCAGTCCTTTGAACCGCCAATATGATTTCAGGTATATTTTTGACCCCTTAGAGACTTGTATGCATGTTAAGGTTGTTGTAAGATTAAGTTTCATGAACGAATAATATTGATACTGTGTATGTATGCTAGAGTAACTTGGAAATGCGAGAAGATAATCCTTTTTGGGCTTATGAGGGATGGTTATGTGTACGTGTATTAGGGCCATATGTGGCATAATTAGGTTTCATTAAGTGTAGTTTTATGAGATTATGCCGAGAAAGGATAGATTGAGCTCCGAAAGAACATTCGGGGACGAATGTTTCTAAGGGGGGAAGAATGTTACACCCCGTATTTACAGGACATGTTTTAAGAACGTACGTGAGAATCCCAAATGTTAAGATTAGAGACTTGTAAAAATTTATCGGAATTATGGAATTGTCGGAAAACGAAATATTGTGACGAATGGGAGGGCGACACGTGTCACCCCCCCTTATCTTGTCTTGGACGAAATTTAGCATGGACAAAAGGGTCATTTGACCATTGTTAGAAAGACAAGTCTTGCAAGTTGAAGAGCTTGACATTGTTGAATTAGTCAATGGGACCACAAGTATTGATATTTCAAAGGACTTCATCCAAGCCACACATTTGTGCACATCTTGACCCTCCATTGTGCTATATAGTAGTACTAGTAGTGAGACAAGCTTCCACACTTAGCCAAATTTTCAAGAAAAATTGGATGAACAACAAGGTGCTCTCGGGTTCAAGCTCCTCAAGAAAGATTTTTTTTTTGTTTCTTGTCCATTAAGCTCCACACTTTAAACCAAGGTTCATGAGGGTATTGTAAGTGTATCTCAATAGAAAAAATCTCGGAAAAGGATAGTTTTCGTATTAGTCGCAAGGTGAAAACCTAGTTGCTTTTCTAGGTTTTGTTTAGAAGATTGAAGGAAATTTGTTGGTGTTGTTCTAAGGGTCTCAAGTAGCGGATTGAAGTGTCTAGAAGAGGCTCTAAGTTGCTAAGGAGCGACTTCAGATTTGAAGTTGGACTAAGAATCGTTGAGGTAATAATCTTGTCTCTTAAGTGTTACAAGATTATATATTGTTGTTAGCCTTACATGTTTTCTAGCATGAAGTATATGTGTTGAAGTTTCATAAGTGTTATGGATTGTTGTAGCCTAAAAACCGAAATGTCATATAAGCCATTTGAAGATTGGATTACAATTTGGTCGTTAATTAGAATCGTCGCATGTTACTTACTTGAAGATTATAGTAGTTATAATCGATTGCGACTTGATGCCATATTATGCTAACAATTTGGATTGAAAAGGAAATTGGATAAGAATTGGTGTTGTTGTATCTCAAGTTGCCGGAATTTCACTTGTAGTTGTATTAGTTTGATATCAATTGTGGGGCGAAATTTTACACGTCTAGTAGGCGTGTAGTCCCCTATTGATTAATTGCATTGATTGGGCCTTAAATGTAGCGTGTTTGGTTATTGAATTCGGCCTTGAAAAAGGTGGCAAAGTATGTAGAAACAAAGGAGGTGCTGTCCGATTTTCCGTAGAATTTAGTGACTTAGCACTTAGAAAATTCTACGTTTGAAGTAAGAGGTTAATGGACGTATTGTGGCCATTATAGGTTGAAGTACTAAGTATAGCGTATTCTACTTGAAGGATGGAATAACTATCAAGGTTGAAGTACTTTGGAGCATTTTGCTACTTGTCGATAATCGTCGCGAGGTATGTGAACCTCTTCCTTCCTTTGGCATGATTCTATGTATGGAATATACATGTGGTATTATTTCATGTTTCCTTCTACTCTTAGAAGTTAAGAGGTATGTGTGTGATTTACTCTATGTAAAGGTTATGTCAAAGTTATCCTAAGTCCTTACCGAGTCTTGTGGGGGATGTTGGTAAGAGTCGTTAGGAGGTATTTTGGAGCCAAGTTGACTTGGCTAATTTATGGCACGAATGAGAATAAGTATCAAACAAGCCATTGCAGCGTTAATAAAGGAAAATGTAATGACAATTGATAATATTAAAATGAGTAGAATTCTCCATCTGCATAGAAGCTAAGATAAGACAAAATTGTATTACATTTTCTAGATCATGACTGCTTTAATAAGATCGTTATAAACAAGTATAATCTACTCACACATAAGGCATATGTACTTAACTTAAAGAAGTTACATTATGAAGTTTTAAGATTATGAACCTTAAACTCTTAAAGGGTTGAGAGGCTTTATTTTTCAAGTAATAGAACTTGATTCTTAAAGGAAGAAATGACATGATTTAAGGGAAGTAACTTGTTTTTAAAAGATGTAAGTTACTTGAGATATAAGGTTAAGAAACTTGATTTCTAAAACATAAGAGACTTAAAGTATTTTGAAAGTTAAGAAATTGATTTGAAAGTATAAGTCTCTTGGTTGAAAAATGAATGAATTTGTCTAAAACCATAAAGGGTTATAACGGCTTTATGGGAAGTTGGTTATAACGACTTTATGGAAGGTTAAGAGAATGGTTTCCTCTAATAATGTAAACAAATGAGTAACTTGAAATAAAGAAGGACAATTTGATTTTAAGGTATCACTTGCTTAAAGCTTTAAAGTAAGGGTCACTTGATTTAGAAGCCGAGAAATGTATTTCTAAAAGTATAGTGACTTATGTGACATGTACACAAGCCTTGATACTACGGGTGTTAGTATCTTGGGGTTTTATATGAAAATGAATATTTTGAAAAGAATGGAAGTACGTAGTACTTGGGGTTAAATTCCCGGATTTTTATGTGAAGCGAAAAGTGTCTTGAGTATGTAAAAGTGAAAGTCTAAAGATTTAATGAACTTGCCTATGCTTGCTTCTGATAGCCTTGATTGCAAGTATTATATGTTTACATTGCCGTGACTCTCAGTTGGAGGGCCGGCTGACTTGTTGTGAAATTATTGGGCGTACCGGCAGTGACGAAGGATTCCACGGGTATGTGTCCATTGTAATTGATCTTGGCCATGCTTATACGATGAGGGATTCCGGGGCATGCGACCAGAAGGCGGGTTAGATTTCCGGATGTGTTTTTATTACCCATGGTCATGCTTATACGATGAGGGATTCCGGGGCATGCGATCATGTTATATTATTACTCCATGGGCTAGCTCCCCATGAAGACATGTACCGCGATGAGGATCGGGGCATGTTATATTATTACTCGTGGTGGCTCCCGAAGACACTGTACCCGCGATGAGGATTAGGGGCACGCGTTATGGACATGCTTATACGATGAGGATTAGGCATGCGGCACGTTGTATATATATATATATATATATATATATATATATATATATGTTGTATGTGCACGCGGTGAGGTAGGATGCCACGGCGCGTCACGTAGTTATATGTTACCCTTAAGATCGTATCAGCGATGGGATTCCAGGCGCAAGGGTATAGATATATATATGTCAGATGTGTACGACAAATGAGGTAGATTCCAGCGCGTCACATGGTTATGTTATTCACTTATACCGCCGGTGATGGGGGGATTCCACGGGCACGTTTTGATATTTCAGGGCTCGTGTCGGTAGCCCTGTGTGACTATTGTTCATGTGTTGAAATAGTCTTTAAAAAGGTAAAACTGACTTTCAGTACTTTCATTTTGGTAAGGCACAGTGTACTGTTATTTTGGTTATCATACATGTCTCGACTTTTTATGATCGCTATGATTTCATTCTGATATTTTTAGTTTCACATACTTGGTACATATTTCGTACTGACCTCCTTCGGGGGGCTGCGTTCATGCCGCAGGTTGAGGTACATAGCTTGTTGATCCACACTCTTGGGTCACTGTTCAGTTCTTGGAAAGCTCCATTTCTCCGGAGGCTTTATATTTTGGTACGGATCCCCTGAGGTTGTAAATTCATGTATATTCAGGGGTATGGCGGGGCCCTGTCCCGCCACAGTTATTATATTAAAACTCTTATAGGTCTGTAGTCACATATTGTGGGTCAGTTTGTTAAGGTAAGGAGGCAAATCGCTTTGGCCAGATATGTATGTCTGCGGCGTAGCCCTATCGGCTAACTCGTTGTTTTATTTTATAAGTTTCATGTATGTTCCATCGATTATCTCTCGATGTATACTCGTAGGTGCCTGTGTAGGGCACCACCGCGCCCGGGGTCGGGTCGTGACAAAAGTGGTATCAGAGCAGTTAGTCCTCGGAAAGTGTCTACAGACCGTGTCTAGTTGAGTCTTGATTATCGGTGTGTTGGGCACCATTTTTGTTTTAGTTATTTTATTTTGTCTTGAACAGTCTCACGATCTTGGTTTCTTGTCTTATGTTTGTGGATGACAGGTGGACAGGAAGCTGACCCCAAGTGGAAAAAATGACAAAAATGCTGAAAAAGGGAAAAATTAGCAGCAGCGCCGCGGCGCCAACATGCAGAGCCACATCGCTATAACTTCAGAGAGCAATTCCCGTCATCAGCGCCGCGGCGCCAGAAGTTTAGAGTGTCCCACGCCTGTGCAATGTCAAGAACCTCTTCCTAGAACTCCGTTATGACTGTTGTATTGTGTCTGTAAGTTGTCCCTTTATTTTTAGTCTACACACATTGGGGACAATGTGTCGATTAAGTTTGGGGGGGGGGGGGTCTTACTTTATTTTTGTGTTTTGGTTTTGAGTCTTTTCTTTTATTGTCTTTTTGTTTGTTTTATGTGTTTGTGAGTCATAATTTGTTTTTATGATCATGTATGTTGTAGTTGCTAACTAAATTGAGTGGATAGATTGGGATAATGTAATGGAATTTAAAGCAAAATATGTGTGCTTAAGTTAGCTATGCCAAAAATTCATGACATCTAATTATTTGGGATATTTGTGCTTAGCCTATGTGTTGTCAATTATGGAAAGACAGGTTGAAAAAATGTCTAGAAACTCTGTTTGCTTGTTATTTGAGGCGAAATAGTTAAGATATACATGTTTAGAGAAATGATTCAGACATTCTTTGATAGTCCTTCTGACCGTTCATTACCTACTCTGACATAAATTATATCACTAGTCAGCCCCTTTGAGCCTAAAATAATATCTTTGTTTGACATCCTATGATCCCTTTGTTGTGCCATAAGTAACAATGGAAAATTATTAGAATGAAAAGTGTTGAAAAAGCAATAAAAAAAGAATGAAAATTTGATGCACCCCAATGAAAAATATGCAAAAGTTGAAGTTTGGGGTGCTTGTTATTGATAATGTGTCTCATTCTCTCGAAAGAAAAGAGTGGAGAAAATAGGTATGAGATTAAAAAGAAAGTCAAAAAGAAGGAAAAATGAGTTGAATGAAAAATGCTTATGGTACGTAATTGAGCCTAAATGCCTACTTTTATCTACCCCTGCCTAAGCCTACATTACAACCCTTTGAAAGTCTTGATGATCTTTAATGTGTATGTCTATTATTAGTGGAGAATAGCAAGTAAACAGGTCTATAGAAATTTGAAAAAGATGGAATGAAATTGACATGCATAGGTTAGACACTTCTATTTCCAGTGACTATGATATATTTGAATTTGCGAAATATCTAACTTGAAATTCTAGATTGTTAAATATTCATGCTAGGTATGTTCTAACATATTATCCCAACTTTCATCCATGATTTTGAGGAAACATTGTTATAACTACTTGATCCATTTCATTGAGTCTTTTATTTGATTTTGTTTTTGTTTTTGTTTTTGTTTTTGCTTTTGTTTAGTGCTTTACTCGATGGCGAGTAAAGTGTAAGTTTGGGGGTGTTTGTTGAGTGTATTTTATACACACTTTTGAGTCCTTTTTAGTTAAGTATTCCACTCTTTTCGATTGTGTTTAGTATAGTGTGAGGGTTGTTTTTCTTTCTTTTGTGTCACAACGGTCATAAAGGAGAAATATTACTTTTGAGGATGAATTGCACAATAAAAGGCCAAGAAATGAAGCCTAAGAAGTCCCGGGAAGCATGAAAGAAATCTGACAAAGTCCGGACACCAAAATGACGCAAAATCATAAAACAACGTCGCCGGCGCCGCGGCGCCAGAAGTCATGTAGCGTCTGATAGAATTTAGCGAAGTCAGCGCCGCGATGCCGACGCGGAACTGGACGAGAAAAGTTCAATTTTTCGAAGGGCAAAAGGGTTCAAAACGTGATTTTTACATCTATAAGACCTAGGGATTATTCTAAAGGAAGAAGATCATACCTTTGAAGGCAAAGAAAGGAGGCAAGACACAATTGGAGACTCTTGTTCAAGTTCTTTTTCTTCCCTTATTTTTATTTCAGTTTATGTTGAATTTTGTATTAGTTCTTAGCATAACAATGTCTAGGAGCTAATATCTTTATTAGGACTTTCCGTCGAATCGCTTGAAACTCTTTCATATAGTTAATGCATAGTTATTGATTTCTTGTTCAGCTTTATTAAGATCTATTCAACATTGTATTGATTGCTTGATAATTAACTGACCACTAATTGTAATAACTTATATGATTTCAAATCGAGATCTGAAAAGGGAGATTTGAATATGTTGTAGTTGTTTAGACATAGGTTAAAATCGTGGACGAAAGTACCCCGACACTTGTGTAGTATTTAAGGTTATTGTTCTTAGTCCTCCTGTGTGGTAAAATCTATCATAGAAATATAGAAGGTTTCTGCATAAGGTTGAGTTTGGATGTGTCCTAACCGGAATATAGAACAGATTAGCTAACCTGCTATCTTAATAAGAAGAAGAATCACTAGCATTGCATTAACACGTGAAAAAGTGGATAGTTGAGGAGATTGGAAACCCTAATCCCCATCATAACTGTTTTAAACCCTAAGTATCATCATTAGTTTATTTTCTGCAAATTCTTTAGCTTTAATTCTTAGTCTAAATCTCAAACAAAATTACAGTCACCAAATAGATACCATATATTATATATTCGGTACTTGACAAACCAGTCTCTGAGGACGATAACTCGGTCTTACAGATCTTTATTACTTGAACAATACGTACACTTGCGTAAGCATAGAGAAATATCGCAACAACCCGCTAACGTCCCCGCCCCCCGTCATTGTCTGACCCCAGGTATATCCAACTACCACACAATATACCGCCACCCCACTCTCTGACCCGCATACCCCCGAAACATCCCGCCACCCACTACCAAATCCCGTTGAACCCCTCCTCACCCACTAATACTACCCCACGACCCGAGACCCACTTCCCTGCCCCCGTACCCACACACCAAATGAAATTCATGCCAAACACGATATTTTCAAACCCAAAGTTCAATTTAACATATCCACACAATCCATATCACCAATACCTAAAAATCCAAAACTAGCCAACTCGATCCGAATTAGAATGCGGCCATGCATAAGAAGTTTGATGCGCTCACCACTCAGCACATATGGGATCTTGTTCTGAGGCCAGAGGGGGTGAATGTGATTCGTTATATGTGAATCTTTCGTCATAAGTTCAGAGATAGTGGTGATATTGAACGCCACAAGATTAGACTTGTGGCAAATGACGCAGGACAGCAGAAGAGTATTGATTGTGGTGAGACTTTTAGTTCGGTGGTCAAACCGGCTACTATTTGCACTGTTCTGAGCATAGCTATGGGTACGAACTGGTCGATTCATCAACTTGATGTGAAAAATATGTTCTAACATGGAGATTGGAATGAAACAGTTTACATGCACCAACCGCCATGATTTATACATCTAGAGGCTCCTCATTATGTTTGTCGTCACTGTAAGTCCATGTATGGTTTGAAACAGACCCCTCGGACTTGGTGTGAGCGTTTCGCTACTTACATTATGCAAATTGGGTTCGTATGCATCAAATATGACCATTCATTATTCACTTTTCATCGATGTAGTGACATTGCATACTTGTTACTATATGTGGATGATATTGTTCTGACTGTCTCTTCTGATGTGTTGAAAATGAGATCATTTGGCTGCTTAAATCCGAATTCGCTATGATAGACTTAGGGAAATTGAGTTACTTCTTGGGAATTTTTGTGACTAGATCTCCAGATAGCATGTTCGTATGCCATCGTAAGTATGCGTAAGAAATTGTGCTGCTGACGGGGATCCGGTCGACTCGAAGTCAAAACTCAGTGTTGCTGACGGGGATCCGGTGTCCGATCCCACTCTCTATAGGAGTTTTACAGGTGCACTTCAGTATCTTACATTCACCAGGCCTGACATTGCATATGTTGTCCAGCAGGTTTGTTTAGTCATGCATGCGCCTAGGGAGCCTCACTTTACAGCTCTTAAACGTATCATTCGATACGTTAAGGGCACTCTTGATTATGAATTACATATCTACCGCTCTGCACCGACCAAGCTGATATCATACACGGACGTTGATTGAGCAGGTTGTCCAGACACGCGACGTTTCACATCCGACTATTGTGTGTTCTTAGGTGACAATCTTATCTCATGGTCTGCCAAGAGGCAATCCAGACTCTCCCGATAGAGTGCAGAAGCAGAGTATAAAGGCGTTTCAAACGTTGTAGCTGAAGCATGTTGACTCTGAAACCTCCTCTTAGAGCTTCAATGTCCCTTACGTAAGACATCTATGGTTTACTGTGATAACATATATGCGGTCTAATTATCTCATAACCCGGTTCAACATTGAGATAAGCACATTGAGATGAATATACATTTTGTTCGTGAGAAGGTTGCTATAGGTCATGTTAAGGTGTTACATGTGTTTTCTTCGTATCAATATGCATATATTTTCACAAAGGGACTTCATCGACAGTTGTTCATCGACTTCAGATACAGTCTCAGCGTCCGACCTCCTCCTGCTCCGACTGAGGGGGTGTATTAGTGAATATTACCATATATTCACCATATATTTTGTAGTGTAAATTATGGTAAATATAAGATTCTTATTCCATTATGATTCACACTATATATATTTGTATTAATAAGAAACTTTCAAGGGTGATTAATACAATTATACGTAGAGTACTCGTGAATTTTTTACGCACAAGTACAACACCAAATTCCTGGCCAAACTGGGCATATATTAACAAAAAAATCCAAGTAGACCGTGAATTTTCTGGTCATGCAATGATATTAAATGGTGCAGTAGCTATTAATTTTAATAAACAACTTTGAATATAGAACATGGAGTGTTGTGATTTGTGTTGAAATTTTATAGAAATATATTTCTGCATAAAATCCACACCCAAATCACGTTGTTCCAGTCCACTTTATGAAGATACTCAATAAAAAGTAGAATTGATAACTTTTAGCCAACATATTGAAAGCTTGTATCGGAGTCAGATACATCATAGTAAGTTTTGTTGAATAAAACACTAGAAGACTCACTAAAGTCCAAGCCTTAATTAAGGGAATAATATAAACCTTATGCAAGAGGAATAAAAGCATCACTTACCTATATAAAAGTACTATATAAGAATGACCTTGTTCATTCACCACCAACATCAACATCATTGCCCTAACAACTTTCTTCACTATTCCTAAAAGCTCATAAAAATGGCATTTTTGGCTACTATTTCTGGCCATGAAAATCTGCTCCTTTCTAATACCCTAAACAATAACTTTATTTTCAGTGGAAAGCCATCGCGCCAATCTTACCGTTTTCTTAACAAGAAAATCCAGACTAGCAATGTCGCGAACTCGTTCCGGGCATTTCAAGATAAAGAACAAGAAATTTTATCCAAAAAAGAGAAATTCATCTTGCCTAAGTTTGATTTTCAAGAATACATCGAAATGAAGGCAATCAAGGTAAACAAAGCACTAGATGATGCAATACCAATGCAAGAGCCTATAAAAGTTCATGAAGCCATGAGGTACTCACTTCTAGCTAGAGGAAAACGCATCCGGCCGATCCTTTGCATGGCTGCCTGTGAAGTAGTAGGAGGGGATGAATCCTTCGCTATTCCTGCAGCCTGCGCGGTTGAGATGATCCATACCATGTCACTCATCCACGATGATCTTCCCTGCATGGACAACGATGATCTACGTCGTGGCAAGCCCACGAACCACAAGGTTTTCGGGGAAAACACTGCAGTTCTAGCAGGGGATGCACTTTTGTCTTTGGCCTTTGAACATGTAGCTACCAAGACTCGAAATGTGACACCTCAAAGAGTGGTTCAAGCCATTGGAGAATTGGGTTCAGCCGTAGGCGCGGGAGGGCTCGTGGCAGGGCAGATTGTGGACTTAGCTAGTGAGGGAAAACAAGTGAGCCTAACTGAATTGGAGTATATTCACCATCATAAAACAGGGAAGCTTTTGGAGGCTGCTGTGGTTTGTGGGGCAATAATGGGGGGAGGAAATGAGGTTGATGTGGAGAGAATGAGGAGCTATGCTAGGTGCATTGGACTGTTGTTTCAAGTGGTAGATGATATTCTTGATGTTACTAAGTCATCAGATGAGTTGGGAAAGACAGCAGGTAAGGACCTAATGACTGATAAGGCTACATATCCTAAGTTGATGGGGCTAGAAAAGGCTCGGCGATTTGCCGGTGAGCTGGTGGATAAGGCTATGGATGAGCTGAGCTACTTTGATGCCGCCAAGGCGGCACCTCTTTATCATTTTGCTAATTATATTGCACGTCGCCAGAATTGACAGGCTGAATAGTTCATGATGGAAGATAATGTGTATATCCCTTAAAAGAAACTATCTCAGGAAGAACTTTGTGGAAGTTACCGCTCAATAGTATTTTCGCAAGACAAAAATTCAAATTAGCTAGGAGTATCCATGAAATAGACATGTCAAATCATTCTACATACTTTAATCGCAACATACTTCGTATCAAGAATTTTCATCTTCCTGCCAATTAAATGACAACATGCACTCTTGTTGTTATCACCCTCATTGGGCTATTTTCTCACTTTTTTTAATAACGTTGGTGTCGGTCCTTGCAGAAATGCAAGGTAAGACTGCGTATAATAGACCCTTGTGATCTGACCTTCCCCGGACTCCGCGCATAGCGGGAGCTTAGTGCGCCGAGCTTCCCTTTTTTTAACGTTGGTGTCGGCCAACACGAGCACATTTCGACTATTCCACTGCATACCTATTACCTCTCATGTACTAGGTAATTCTATCCACCAGAATTTAGGCAGATGAGAAACATGCTATTGTCTCGTCTAAACTAGTGGATGAAAAGGCGTGGTCAAGCGAAATTAAAAACACGAGAACCCTCGATGAAAAGTTGAAAACTGAAGTAAGTTCAGCAACCAAGGGTGATCAAGTTGGACCATGTAGGTACCTTGAACTCATCTTCCTTTATCATTGCTATATTAATAACTACTACACTAAATGTCACTCACCAGTTTTTGCCAATATCTATGGAATTCTAATAACATGGATCATCAGCTCGAAAGGTTGTGACAAAAGTATTCCACCCAACAGAATTCCACATGAACTATGACTACAACATATAAAATATATAAACATAACAAGTTTTTACTACGTTAACCGACAGATCCGTTTTTAATTCTTTTCTATAATTATGGAAAAATCGCATGTAATATACAAGAAAACATCACAGTGCACAAAATTACCCTTGGCAAAACAAACTGTATGGGACCAGCCATAAGTTCAAACTTATTGCAAGTTCCCGGTCTCTCTTTTGATAAGAAAAACATGTTTCCACAAGAAACTACAGATCTAATTAGATCCTTTTTTTATAACCTTGGGGTCCGGGCCAGTTTGTGCACACCTCGACTAATTTTACGGGATACCTGCTACTTCTGGTAGAGGATATCAGAGACTGAAATCTTCTACCGTAAAAAAAACATCCACCTCAAACCCCATAGAACTTGAACAATCACACATGTAGACTGACAAAACCAGCTCTCGATGGCATGTACTGGGCATACATATAACATGGATGCTACACCAAGTGGCCAACATTAATGTCTTGCTATTAACATTCATGACCTGACAAAATAACAACTTTTGCATACACAAACATCTGGAAGTATGTATTACATATATAACTCAGGCTTCATTCAGTCAAACAAGGATTAGTATGTGTTTTAATCAAAATATACATGGCAAAGAACAGTCATAGAGACCTCCAAAAGGTGCAAAAGATGATATAGTTTGTCTATCCCATGACTTTTTGTCGCCAACCCTCAATGACATCCTCTTTTAGTGCCCGAGTGTTGATGAATGATTCCCTGGAGAATATACTCTGAACACAAAACAAATCAAGTAATAAGAAACTATCCAGTTGGCAACTGTCTCACCGGACCAAGAAATGCACGTACAAGTATTTTCTCCCCAAAAGAAATCCATTGACTCGTCTTTTGTCTAATAAATAAATGATGAACAAAAAAAAGAACCTAAAAGAGGGAACTGCATGAGCTTCGGATACCTTCATGTATGATTTCACGTAGGAAAATGAATCTGGAACGGACCAATTCTTATAGTACCCCAAAGCTATTTCTAAATGATATAGCTTTGGTCCAAGCGACAAATCAGCAGCAGATACATCATTTCCGTTGATAAATGGACCCTTCAGTCAAGAACAAAGAATAACTTCGTCAACAATAGCTAGAAGCTGGAAGGAATAAAATCTAGAAGCAACCTATTAGAAAATGATATGCATAAGGTGAATTTCACATTTCTGTATAGCAAATTCACAATTCCCACAAACCAGGACATATTTGTTTCTCCTTTTTAGATTTAAACCATAAGGATTTTCTCTTTTTCCTCAATAACAAGGGCTTCCATAAAAGATGTTTCGGGTTTCACATGAAAGGGAGACCAAAGAAAACGTCAAGTAGTTGAAGGTTGCGGCAACTGACAAGTACTATATCAATCAACTCAAGATCAATTTGGCTTCTTTTATTCATCTTTCTCCTTCACTTTCCTTTTGTAATACCACTAACAGAGATTCTAGAAGTGTTAGTGCAAGCTAGATTTCGATTTGGAGAAGATTAAACAGAAAAAAAATTAGGTAAAAAAAATGATGTGTGTCAGCCCAATTTGTTCAGGTATACTGGTTTATTGATTTTCCTGCGTTTGCCAAACAAGGCCGAAGCAGATCTAAGATTTACCCAATCTAAATAACCCCAACAAATTGCAATTAAAACAAGATGGAAAACCACTTTTATCCAACTTCAGCAGCAGGTTTTTTGAAAGCGAAAGTAAAAAAAAGTGACAAGGTCCATGGGGTTTGAAGCGAAAAGCGAGAAGTAAAGCATGTGCTTCTTAAACGTGAAGCACATAATCTACGGAAAATTTAAAGTACTATACATATTTGAATTTAGTACTATAATAGTCAAGTTTAAATAAGAATAGCTAATTTCAACACCCAATATATAACAATTTAATATCCAGTTCCTCAAAGTGAAATTCAAAGATATGGACACTTCTCATTGAAATCATCCCAACTTATATGAATATAATAGTCAAGTTTAAATAAGAATAACTAATTTCAACACCCAATATATAACAATTTAATATCCAGTTTCTCAAAGTGAAATTCAAAGATATGAATGAAAGTATATATGTCCTAGAGACAATCATTTTAGGGACAGATGTACTTGAACACATTCGTATTATTAATGAGATTAATATATTTATGAATTTTGCAATTACTGAATTATTATTTGATTGTTTGTACTCTTCATTAACGTGCATCCCTTGAGCTTACATTATCATTGATAGGGTGATATTAATGATAGAGCGTAGTTCTTAAAGTAGTCTCGATGTGGTCTGCATCACATTCTTAGAGAATGTAGTATGTCTCACTTACTACTAGTAATGATTGCTAGTGATGGACACATGAATATTCTTAGAGGGTATTGGCATGCCTGCTGATAAACTGTTATACATATCTAGAGTATTATCAGCATGTGAGAGATAGAGGTATTTTCACTTGAGGTCAATACGCACCTGGTTTGTAGAGTAATGTACTTTGATCATGTCCTAAGCTTAAATTCCTTAAAGGATAAGACATGACTTGAATTGGGTACATTGCGATACAGACTAAGGTAGTAGTTAAGCCAAGAATAAGATTCATTCCTCGATTAGATATTCGAGAGAACACTCAGCTTCTCAGTGATATTAGGTCGACCAAGTCATTGGTCAATGCAAGAGATATATTAGAGATATGATCTAGTTTTCGACTAATATAGATGAGATAAAGTGATCAAGCCATTTGGATAGACACTTGACAAATCCTAAGCTTGATCGAGTGTGTTACGAATGAAAGACATCATAGAGGTTGTGTTTACTAGAGTCTTGTAAACGTTCTTCACATATTAAGTTCGTCATGTGGCGCAGTCTAGGAGTTTCGTGTGAACCTTAATTTGATTAAGTGTCGATGTGTGAAGACCTAAAGGGTCACACTAAGTCGATTGTCTTTTCGGTCTAAGGGTATATTGAGAGACTATAAAATATTCAATTTAGAATCGAGATATTTTAACCAATAATAAATTATGAGATAAATTTCATTTGATGGAAATTAATTAATTAAGTTAAAATTAGATTTTGGATTTAATTAAAATTAAAACGTGTTGAAACTTTAAAATAAAGGGCAAATGGCCTCGCAGGTCGAGCCGTATGTTGCACTCAATGATGGCCCAAATGACCGCCCACCGCAACTCGATTGGGTCAGGTTTTTAAGTCTAATCCTAGTCTGATTTGTATCTTAATCTCTCCTATATATTCAGCACTTAATCTCATAATTTAGGTTACTAATTCTACACAAAATTTACACTTGAATTCTTACTTTTTGAACTCAGAGTTCAGGAATTAAAATACTCTCAAACCTCTGTCAAGATTTCCTGGCTTTCCTGACATAGGAGTATACCGTAGCGAAGGCTTGCAAGGACAATTGTGTGCGCTCCCGTTAGTAGAGACTTAAGATAACATAAACTGTAATTTTTTTGTCTTTGCAGATTTCAATTGTAGCGTAAACATACCAGACGGAATCGTTGGGGCAAGTAAGTTAACAAAATTTTAAACTTCTGTTGTGCCTTACTTGTGTGTTTTAGACCCAACAAAACCCAACAGTGGTATCAGAGCCCAGACTGGTTCAATGATTACGTAACAATTGAAAGATATAATAATATGGGTTAAACGTAAAATTGATTTTAATCTGAATTAAAACAAGATTATTTGAAATCTGACATATTTTGACTGAGCGATTAACTTTTGTAATCACCCTAAATTATCAACTACGCTAAATCGAGGAAGTCATTCCGTTCTAACACGAACAGAGCCTTGTGCAGAAATCGGTTCATTGCGAACATGGTGCACGGCGAAGAACGTGTAGGAATGGATGATGGTCGACATGTTCGTTATTGCTAATGGTGGGTGGTAGTAAAGGACACATAATCTGACCCTAAATTAGATTTAAGGGTTGGACGATTTTTAGAAAATCGCTCTGTAAAGGACGTCGGCGTCGCGGCTCCATAGCAGTACGTCGCGGCGCCGGTCACGGGGTCGTGATTAAAACCTTCGTTTAAAATTCGGAGCTTACTGGAACTGAAGCGCCGCGGCCCCATAGTGGAGCGCTGCGACCCCAATTCACAGAAACCAAAAGTTTATGCTTGTTCAGCGTCGCGGCTCCTTGGAGGAGCATCGCGGCTCCATGGTGGAGCTCCGCGGCGCCTGATCTCCAGAAAGTTAAAATCTTTAGTTTTCGAAAATTAATCTATGATTATTATTAAAGTATGTTGGTATACTGTTTATGTGCTAAATGATCGTCATTTACTTTACTAAGTTTTAGAGTCCGCAAATCATGCTTGGGTAGGCGGCACCCAAAATTAGTTTAGAGTCTGCAATCATGCTTGTGTAGGCGGGCCCAAAACTAGTTTAGAGTCCGCAATCATGCTTGGGTAGGCGGCGCCCAAATACATGTTTTAAATGCTTTGAGTAATGTTTGAAACATGTAATAGTTGATCTTGAATATAACCCTAATTAAAATGTTCCCCAAAATTTAATACAAGTCTCATTTAAAATGAACGCGTTGTCCGTTATAATTGATTGTGGTGCAAAATTCTTTTCGGCGAGATGAGTATTATGCCCCAGCATTTGCTCTAAATCTACGAGGATTCAGACCCTTTCATAGATGCATATAAATGTTGTAGTATGTGATAAATCTTTGTGAGTATTTACACCCCAGTGTTTGCTCGATGAAGGCAAAGCCCACTTAGATACATAATTGCAGTCGCATAACGGGGTTGACTTGCTAGGCTATCTTGGCGCCCCAGTGTCGGACATCTGAGGGACGCAAATCGTATTGTTTAGAACATGCGATCAACCAAGAGTTGCAAATTGTTTGTAATTGATTCAGAGACCTACCGGATCATGTTGTTGAAGTTATCAGCCTCAGCAAACGCGGAGACAACATGAGTCTGGATCTTGACCCATTATGACCGTATTTGATATGAGTCTGTATTCTTTCATGGGGTAAAATAGTATGTTAAAATAGTGGGAGCTAATTAAACTAAAGACCATGTAAATTAGTTAACGAATGTGTTCAATAGAAATTATGTTAGAATGTTAATTTCAAATCTATCTTTTCTTCAGTTACAATGTCGAATCTGCCACTTAAAATGTTGGTTGAAACAAACAAGCTGAATGGAGCCAATTTTCCAGACTGATTAAAAAATTTGTGTTTGGTGTTGCGATTAGAAAAGATTGAGTATGTATTGGATACAACACTCCCTACAGTCTCTGCTGAAGATTCTGAAGAGTATGCCCTGTTTGACAAGGCAGCCTATCAGAAATATCTTGATGATGCTATTGCGGCACAATGTGTCATGTTATCTTCTATGACTCCAGAGTTACAAAGACAACATGAAAATATGGGCCCTAACGAGATGCTGGAACATCTGAAGAGTCTCTATGACTCACGCCTCGAACTACGAGTACGAGCCAGAGACCTCTTCAATGTAGTTGAACGAAGAAGTCGTGTCACAACATGTTTTGAAGATGATTGGGTTAATAGAAGGTTAGCTTCGATTGGAACGAAGCTACCCGTAACATTTTATGTCAACCTAATCTTGAATTCGTTTCCTGTTTCATTTGAGAACTTTATTGTAAATTACAACATGAATGGAACCAAAGCGAATCTCACAGAGCTTCATAACATGTTGAAGACCTTCGAATCGTCCACCTTCAAAGGTAAAGTCAGGTTTCACGCGGCTCATCTAGCAAGTTCAAGCCTAAGGGTAAGAATGTGCAGAAGAAGAAAAAGGGTAAGGCGGTTGCCGCCAACCCACAGCTATGAAACCTCGAGGAGTTATTCAAAAGAAGGTCAACGTAGCTGCTGATGTTTGCCTCAATTGCAAGAGAAAGGGCCATTGGAAGAAGGACTGTACAACCCCAAGGGGAGACAAAGCACAAGGTGCTGGCCCTGCTGGACAAGGTATGTTTGTTATTGAAATAAATATGTCTATAACTAATTCTCATTGTTGGGTATTACATACCGCTTGTGGCTCACACATTTGTAACAATGTGCAGGGGCTAGTTGACAACAGAAAGGTTGGACCTTAGGAAGTAGATCTACGCGTTGGAAACGGAGCAAGAGTTGATGCTGAACGCGTGGGGACTTATAGACTAGATTTACCTTCGGGCTTTTGTTTAGAACTCAATATTTGTTATTTTGTTCCCTCATTAACGCGGAATATTATTATTTATGTCCCTATGTTAGACATTGAGGGGTTTTCCTCATTTATTACCAATGGAAGTTATGTTTTATTTTATAATAGTTTTATTTGTAGAAATGCACCGCTTATGGATGGACTGCATGTTTTAAACTGTAGCCATGGAATTTTCAATATTCAAAATAAACGAGCTAAAATAAGTAATTCAAGAAATCTCACCTACTTATGGCACTGCAGACTTGGTCACATCAATGAATCAAGGATAGGAAGATTAAGGAAATTAGATTACCTAGAACCATTTGACTTAAGAGTCATATGGTAAATGTGAAACTTGCTTAAGAGGAAAGATGACAACCAAATCACTTTCTGGGAAAGGGGTACGTGCCAAAGAGGTGCTTGAGTTAGTCCATACCGATGTATGTGGGCCGTTTTCAACTCAAGCTAAGGGAGGCTTTCTTTATTTAATCACTTTTACGGACGATTTCTCAAGGTTTGGGCATGTATATCTTATGAAACGTAAGTCTTAAACTTTTGAGAAATTCATGGAGTACAAATCAGAAGTAGAGAAGCAACTTGAAACAAATATTAAAATTCTTCGATCAGATCGAGAAGGTGAATACTTAAGTAAAGAATTTCTAGGTTACTTGAAGCTTCATGGAGTTCAATCACAATGGACACCTCCCGGAACGCCACAAATGAATGGTGTTGCTGAGAGGAGAAATCAGACCTTATTAGATAAGGTTAGATCTGTGATGAGCTTCTCAGCTCTACCAACATACCTATGAGGATATGCATTACAAAACTCAATCTATATTTTGAACAGAGTTCCTTCAAAGTCAGTAGAGAAAACTCCATATAAGATATGAAACGGCAGTTATTAACACTTAGACACACGCGACTGGTGCCCCTGCATATGTAAAGAAGTTCACATCGACAAATTAGAATCTAAAAATGAGAAGTATTATTTTGTGGGATATCCTAAGGAAACAAGGGGATACTACTTCTATCTTCCTGGCGAACATAAGGTAACTGTTACCAGAAATGTAACTTTCCTTGAAGAAGACTATGTCTACAAGGAAAAGAGTTACAATAAGATAGAACTTGAAGAAATTCAAGAAGTGCAAAATAATATAGAGGATGAACCCTTGTCAAATGACCTAGGCAAGGATTCAGTGGGAGTATTTGATGATGATTGGGTACTTAGAGTACGCCCTTCAGTCCGTGGGAGTGATGTGATGGATAATGCAGAAATGCAAGACTCTCATACACAACCAATGGAAGATGACACAATGGTTGTGCAACATCCTATTCAAAATGATATTACTGCAGCTCTCAAGGTGCTGGATTGTCCAACACACAAACACCTTCTCACAATCAAAATACAACAAATACTGAAACGCTGAATATTCAACTCCGTAGGACCACTAGGACTCATCGTGCACCTGAAAGACTTAACCTCCTTGTTGAACACACAATGAGATAGATATTTCTGATGATGATGAGCCTACTACCTACAGCGAAGCAATGTTAGACATTGATTCGCAGAGATGGCAAAAAGCCATGAAATCCGAAATGGAATCCATGTACATATGGAACTTGGTTGATTTGCCAACAGGGGTTAGACCCATAGGATGCAAATGGATCTTCAAGAAGAAGATTGATGCATATGGCAAGGTACAGACTTATAAAGAAAAATTGGTGGCTAAAGGTTATAATCAACGACCTGGGGTCGATTATGATGAAACCTTCTCACCTGTTGCGAAGATTAAATCCATTCGGATTTTACTTGCAATAGCTCATACTATGATTATGATATTTGGCAAATGGATGTTAAAACCGTTTTCCTCAATGGTAACCTAATTGAGGAGGTGTATATGATACAGCCAGAGGGTTTTACATCCAAGACTTAACCCAAAGCATTATGCAAACTACAAAAGTCCATTTATGGACTTAAGCAAGCCTCAAGGAGTTGGAATATTTGCTTTGACAACGCAGTCAAATCGTTTGACTTTGTTAGAAGCAAAGAAGACCCATGCGTTTATAGTAAACGCACAGATGAGAGTATTGTCTTCATTGTCATATATGTAGATGACATATTGAAATGGGAGATAATAAGACTTTCATGCAATCAGTCAAGGAATGGTTATCCAGCACCTTCATGATGAAAGACTTAGGTGAAGCCTGCTACATTCTTGGAATTAGGATCTACACAGATAGACCTAATAGATCTCTATGGAAAATTTCAAGAAAGAAAGTCTTCCTATGGGTCAAGGCATCAAGTTATCAAAGAAGGATAGTCCTTCATCGCTTGTAACTTGAACGCACGTGAAGGTCTCATACGCACGCCTATTGGATCAATCATGTATGTCATGACCTGTACAAGGCCAGATGTGGCCTATGCACTTAGTATGACTTGCAAATTCCAGTAAAATCCTGGGGAGGAACACTGGAAAGCAGTCAAGAGTATTTTGAAGTATCTTAGACGAACTAAAGAATATTTCTTAGTCTATGGTGGACAAGAAAAGCTAGTAGCTACTGGGTACACTGATGCTAGCTTCCAGACAGATCTTGATGACTTCAAATCTCAATCTGGATATGCCTTCATTTTAAATGGTGGAATAGTGAGTTGGAAAAGTTCCAAACAAGCTACAACTGGTATTCAACTACTGAAGCCGAGTACATTGCTGGATCGAAAGCTGGTAAGGAAGTTGTCGCGATATTTAAGTTCTTAAAAGAACTAAGGGTTGTTCCAAGTACCACTTGTCCAATAACGATTTATTGTGACAACACTGGCGCGATTGCGCAAGCTAAAGAACCAAGATCAACGAACAAAAATAAGCATGTATCAAGGAAATACCACATACTTAGAGAGATGGTGGAGACTAAAGAAATAAAGTTAGACTATGTTCCCACAGATGAAAATCTAGCAGACCCATTTACTATCATTTCGAAAACATGGGCATTAGATACGTTGGAGATTGGCTCTAGGCCAAGTGGGAGATTGAAAGTATATATGTCCTAGAGACAATCATTTAGGGACAGATGTACTTGAACACATTCGTATTATTAATGAGATTAATATATTTATGACTTTTGCAATTACTGAATTATTATTTGATTGTTTGTATTATTCATTAATGTGCATCCCTTGAGCTTACGTTGTCATTGATAGAGTGAGATATTAATGATAGAGCGTAGTTCTTAAAGTAGTCTCGACTGATGATCATTAAGAATGGGATATCAATGATATATTATGGTCTGCATCACATTCTTAGAGAATGTAGTATGTCTCACTTACTACTAGTAATGATTGCTAGTAATGGACACATGAATACTCTTAGAGGGTATTGGCATGCCCTGCTGATAAACTATTTGTTATACATGTCTAGAGTATTATCAGCATGTAGGAGATAGAAGTCCTTTGACTTGAGGTCAATACGCACCTGATTTGTAGAGTAATGTACTTTGATCCTGTCCTAAGCTTAAATTCCTTATAGGATAAGACATGGCTTGAATTGGGTACATTTCGATACAGACTAAGGTGGTAGTTGAGCCAAAAATAGGATTCATTATTCGATTAGATAATCGAGAGAACACTCAGCTTCTCAGTGATATTAGGTCGACCAAGTCATTGGCCAATGCAAGAGACATATTTGAGATATGATCTAGTTGTCAACTAATATAGATGAGATAAAGTGATCAAGCCATTTGGATAGACACTTGGCAAATCCTAAGTTTGATCTAGTGTATTGCGAATGAAAGGAATTTATCATCCCACATAGAGGTTGTGTTTACTAGAGTCTTGTAAACGTTCTTCACATATTGAGTTCGTCATGTGGCGCAGTCTAGGAGTTCCATGTGAACCTTAATTTGATTAAGTGTTGATGTGTGAAAGCCTAAAGGGTCACACTAAGTCGATTGTCTTTTCGGTCTAAGGGTATATTGAGAGACTATAAAATATTCGATTTAGAATCGAGATATTTTAACCAATAATAAATTATGAGATAAATTTCATTTGATGAAAATTAATTAATTACGTCAAAATTAGATTTTGAATTTAATTAAAATTAAAACGTGCTGAAACTTTAAAATAAAGGAAAGCCAATTCTCAGCCAAAGTTGTATCGCGAATGGCCCACCGACCGCCCACTGCAAATCGGTTTTGGATCAGGTTTTTAAGTCTAATCTCAGTCTGATTTGTATCTTAATCTCTCCTATATATTCAGCACTTAACCTCATAATTTAGGTTACTGATTCTATACAGAATTTACACTTGAATTCTTACTTTCTGAACTCAGAATTCAGGAATTAAAATACTCTTAAACCTCTGTCAAGATAGGAGTATACTATAGCAAAGGCTTGCAGTCGTAAGGACAATTGTGTGCGCTCCCGTTAGTAGACTTAAGATAACATAAACTGTAAGTCTTCTTCCTTTTGCAGATTTCAATCAGAAGCGTAAACATACTGCATTTAAATCGTTAGGACAAGTAAGTTAACAAAATTTTAAACTTTCGTTGTGCCTTACTTGTGTGTTTTAGACCCAACAAAACCCTACAATGAACACTTCTCATTGAAATCATCCCCACTTATATGAAGCGCATAGCTTGGCTTCACACATGAAGCAACAACGCATTGTTTCAGATCTCTTCTGCGCTTTAAGCAACGAAGCGATGGCTTTTAACAACACTGTTAAATACTATTCATGGAAGCTGTATAAGATCAAGCTAAAATGGCAAATTTCGAGGAATAAATGATAGACCAAAACAGTATCAGTTAAACAGGAAGAAGAGCATAAAGAGGAAAATATAAACACAAGCATCCTGCACATATACAGATAAATTCAACACGTACATTTTCTTTAAGGTAATCATTGAAAGCTGTCAGGTCATCAAGTAAAGCCTGCTCTGTTCCATCACTGGGGTCTTTGCTTTTCACAAAAGCAACAAACTTCGGGAAGATCTTTGATCCACTACAAGAATATGGAAGATAATGAGGATCAGTTATGCACTAAAATGCCAAATAAATAGTAATAGATTCTTCGTAGGCAGACACAATATCAATAAGCAGCGTAGCGACTGTTAAATATATATACGACGCAGCCCATAAAGTCACGGACCAACACAGCCCACTGGCCCAATACAAGGCAGTCCGTGACATGCCATAGTTGTCCAAATACATTGTATATTAGGAAAGTATATTGTAATATAATTAGACTTGTATTATTACCATAGCTAGTCTCCAAATAGAATAGGGTTTTAGATGTATAGTAGGAATAGGATTTTACTATATGTAATGTGTATATATACACCATTCATGAATAAGAATAATCAAGGGATTAATTTTTTCATGGTACCAAAAGTCTAGGTTATTTTTCTTGCTTCCATTTCTCGAATTTCTCTTGAATTCCGTGACAAAAATCCCCCCCCCCCCCCCCCACTCGATTTTCTGCAAAATCAAAGACCTCTCCCCCCCTAAAAATTTTGTCCAAAGTTTGTTCAATTCACCATGACTGATAAGAACATTTTTCATCCTGCCCTCACAGTTTCTAACATCAAGAATCTCCTTTCTATTGTTCTTGACCTAGAAAACGTCCAATATGGGACGTGGGCGGAGTTATTCAAGATTCATGCAATGACACATCAAGTTTTTCACCATATCATCCCTATGACTCCTAAAACGGGGATGAGACCACCGAAGATGATGATGTACCCACCAAAGCGGACAATCCAAAATTATGGGTCACGCTTGACGCAAAGGACCTTTTACAGACGATTATGGAGTCCAACTCCACAACTATGGAGGCTTGGAATCGATTGCTTAATTATAATTTCCAAGATAACAATCACTCCCGCATTGTTACCCTTGAATAGGAATTTTCTCAAGTCGCTGTGACAAATTTTCCTAACGATTCATCTTATTATAAACGACTCAAGGACTTGGTGGACAGCCGCCCACTGGCCGCTTCCAAAGAACGGTTACTGAATCGGGCCATCGCCCATTCTCGCCCGATTCAAAGAACCGCAATGTGCCCAGCCCAAAGATCGCATTCAATGGCCAATTTCAAGAAGCCCATCGTTCCAAAGACGGCAATGGCCTTGTCACCAGCTCATTGGGCCTCGCCACGGCCGCTTTGCAGAGGCCCGCCGCACCATCTCAGACAAATATTAAGACCGCGATGCACACGCTTGGATTAACTCAACCGGACCCGAATTGGTATGTGGATACATGCGTCACTACCCACATGACATCCGACCAAGGTACTCTCTCGTCTTATTCCAATTTGAACAGTAATCGAGGTATAATTGTTGGAGGTATAATTGTTGGTAATGGCAATTCAATTCCAATTAAGGGTTATGGTCATAAAACGTTGTCTCCTCCCCATCCACCACTTGTCTTGAAAAATATGTTTCATGCCCCAAAACTAATTAAAAAATTGGTGTTTGTTCGTAAATTCACCACTGATAATTGAGTTTCTATTGATTTTGATCCTTTTGGGTTTTCTGTGAAGGATTTCAAGACGGGAGTCCTCTCATGAGGTGTGACAGTAGGGAAGATCTTTATCCAATCACACCAAGTCTCGGTTTCTCGCGTCAAGCGATGTCTTCCACTTTTGCGGCTCTTGCTCCTTCCTTGTGGCATGCTCGTCTAGGTCATCCGGGATCGTCTATTTTATCTACTTTAGATAGAAATAAGTTTATTTCATGTAAGGGTACACGTAGTACTCCAAATTGTCAATCTTGTTCTCTTGAAAAAATTATTAAGTTGTCATTTGTAGACTCAAATTCTCGTACTTCAATGTCATTTGATACTATTCATAGCGATTTATGGACATCTTCCGTTCTCAGTTCTATGGGTCATCGTTATTATGTTTTATTCTTGGATGATTACTCTAAATCTTTATGGACGTTTCCAATAGTGAAAACATCCCAAGTTTTTTCCATCTTCTTAAAATTTAGAGTTTTCATTAGAGTTCAATTCGAACGGAAAATAAAAAATATTCAATGTGATAATGACAAAGAATATGACAATGGGGAGTTTCGGGAGTTTTGTGCTAAGAATGGAATAAATTTTCATTTTTCTTGTCCTCATACGTCTTCACAAAATGAGAAAGCTGAACATAAAATTCGTACCATTAATAACATTATCCGCACCTTATTGGTTCGTTCTTCCGTCCCTCCGTTGTTTTGGCATCATGCTCTACAAATGGCTACATATCTACTTAATATTCTTCCTTCTAAAGGTGTGACATATTCGTCCCCTCTTCAAATTTTATACAACAAGACTCCTTCGTATTCACATGTTCGGGTCTTTGGGTGCTTATGTTATCCCCTTTTTTCATTCACCACAATTAACAAACTCCAGACACGTTCTACCCCTTGTGTGTGTTTTGGTTATCCGTCAAATTACTGTGGTTATAAAGCGAGTCTTTATTATTGATTTGGGCCCTGAACTCGATTTGTCGACTAAACGAATCATTATTAGTCGTCATGTTATTTTTGATGAGTCCCAATTTTGATTTTCTAAAGTAGATAATCTCGTACCGGGTTCGTATGATTTTTTGGATGATGATGTCTCACCCTATATTATCCATCATTTTTTGGATATGTCCCGCAACCCGTCTCCACTAGCGGACCCACTGTCCGCTGGTCCCATGCCACTGCCTCAAGACACGCCCCTTCTCGCCATCGGGCGATCCGACTATTGGCGCCCACCCAATAATATCGAATCGGTCCAACGACGCTTCTGGCCGCTCGATCACGCTCGGGCCAAGACCATCGCCGGCGCCACCATTCTGAGTCACGCAGTGTCCCAAAATTCACCAACTTCAGCCCCGAGTCATCGACCAGTCACTCGCAGTCAACCGGATATTTTTAAACAAAAAAGATATTTTAATCTAAATTCTAATGTTCTTAAATCACCCTTACCCCGTAATTCTTGTCTGCCTTAAATGACCCAAATTGAAAAATTGTCATGACCGATGAATATAATGCTCTTATTGATAACAATATGTGGGAGTTGGTACCCGTCCATATGGTGTTAATACTATTCGGTCTATGTGAATTTTTTCTCATAAGAATAATTCTGACGGTTCATTTGCGAGGCATAAGACTCGTCTTGTAGGTGATGGTAAGACTCAGCAGGTTAGTGTAGATTGTGGTGAGACATTTAGCCTGGTGGTCAAACCGGCTACCATTCGTACTGTGCTCTGCTTGGCTCTTTCAAAATCATGGCCCATTCATCAGCTTAACGTTAAGAATTCTTCTCTACATGGTGATCTCAAGGAAACAGTCTATATGCATCAGCCCTTGGGTTTAGGGATCTCAAATATCCTCATCATGTATGTTTGTTGAAAAAGTCCTTGTATGGGCTTAAACACTCTCCACGGGCGTGGTATATGAGGTTTGCAGACTATGTTTTGACTATTGGGTTCTCTCACAACAAGTCTGATAATTCATTGTTCATATATCGTCATGGTTCTATTTTGGCTTATATACTATTGTATGTGGATGATATTATCTTGACTGACTCTTCTGATGCATTACGCAAGTCTATTATGACAATGCTCAGTTCTGAGTTCGTCATGAAAGACTTGGGGCCATTGAGTTATTTTTTGGGGATAGCTCTCACTCGTCATGCAGGTGGACTGTTCTAATCACAGAGGAAAGTACGCAGCTGAGATCATTGAGAGGGTTGGGATGTTATCCTGTAAGGGATTAATTATTTCAGCTACAAAGTGATAGCCAATCATAGATACATACATCTCGGTTTCAAATTTGATTTTGCAACTCTATGACTGTGAGCCAGCTTTTACTATTTGTGCAGGAACACAATTCATTTACTTGAGGAAACTGAGGGCTGGCTTTTACTTTTGATTGTGGTTGAATATTAAAGCTGTTGTGAAGAATGACCAGAAAGGGATGCCATGTCTCAGACAAAGCAAGGAAGGGCCAGTTTTGAGTTACAACTTACTTGTACATTAAAAGCCAACATAGGTTAGCGTAACTCTTTTTCTGAAAGCTTCAAAGATGAAATTAAATGTATAGGAGTCCTCCATTTAGTTTTGGGTATAGCTTCGTTAGGCACACTTTTGTAAAGGATTTATCTTGTAAGTCCTCACATATGACAAGAGGTAAGCCAAGGTACCCTCCTCTCTCGTAGACCTACTACTTTCATATCTATATTAGTGCCCAACCAATATTTTTTTCTTAAACAAAAAAGAACAATGCTTTAAAAACTTATGGTTCGTAATGGAAGAAAAATACATATATGTCACCTAACGGGTAAAAAGATTTGAAAGACTGATGAAAGATACAAAAAAAGTTCAACTCTAATTATTGATTAAATTATAACAAATGAACAGAAAAGACTTAATTTCTGAAAGTATTTCCAAAATCAAACTGTAGAATCAATTTCAGCAAGAGAAAACTGTACATCAATGATCATAACAGGTAAAACCTACATGGAAGCCTTCTCGAGAGGAGTTGCCAGTGGAGGTTCAGGAAACTTCTCCTCCAGTGCCTGTGTAATGACATCTGAATCTGAGACCCATTTTTCATCAAGTTTAATAAGTGGAACTTTACCTTCAGGGCTTATCTTCAAAAACCTAGAGAAATTGTTATCAAAAGAATTTCATTAACGTATAATTTTGCTGCCTGAAAATAATATTAATTTATCATCAAATGTGGCAACAACTGAGTTAGATGAACGTGTTTCTGAACTAACCAGTCAGGCTTGTTACTCAAATCAACAAACTTCATGTCATATGGCAGCTGCTTTTCCTCCAATGTAAGCAAAACCCTCTGCGTGAATGGGCCTGAATGCAAAAAAGAAGCATTTTGACTCCAAAATCTCAACTCAAAATGTTGTTCTTTCACTAATGCCACTAGTGCAATAATTTGTAGCTGTGGAGGTTAGTCCATAAAAAAGGCTAATTAACCGACATGTTCAAACTACACTTCTCTAATAAACACTTCATATACCACACCTGCCTAGTAAACAAATTCTAACAGAAAAAAAATGCAACTTTGGAGTTCTTATTTCAATTCTCCACAGGTCCAACTCCCTGTATGTGAGCTTCACAAAGCATAGCCAGTCTCAATTCCAGATAAAGGAGGAGAATTGCATAGGTTAATGACTAGTATTAAATTAGTCTAATGAAGTAAGCGAAATGGATACAGAGAATTCAAATCCTAGCTCCACTAGCTTGGGAGTTAGGTGTAGTTGATTGAGTATACATGGTTCCAACTGCTATTAAGATTGTAATTAGGTTAACTGAAAAGGTACTCACAATTTAGCCCCAGCAAAATTGTTTTGAGGAATGAAAAACATTCTCATAAACAAGTAAATCTTAGTATAATCATGAAATACTTCTAAATGAACAAGCAATTAACAATAAACTCCCATAATATCATCACTACAAACAATTTTGCAGCACATTTTCTTATAAACGCTAAAATTCCTCTTAACTTGGTGGAATTGGTGGTGAAAATTGTTCATAGGAATGATAATATTCTTATAAAGACTAGTAAAATGTATTACTCCCTCTGTCATGTGGCACCATTTCCTTTTTAGTCCGTCCCCAAATAAATGTCACCTTTCCTTATTTGACAAATCTTTAATAACATCATCTCTAGTTTAGACTTGTTGGATCCCACTTAATTTTAAAAATATACTTATTGTGAAAAAAAAGTCAACAAAAGCAGGTAGGTAATAAGGTAATAAAGTAAGGGAAATTTGGTAAGCATAACAAAATCTTCCCTTATTTCTTAAATTTCGTTGCCCAATCAAATAATGCCACATAAATTGAGACGGAGGGGGTATAATACTATAATCATGAAACGGTAGACTCTAATAACGCAAATTTAAGAGTGAGACAACATACAGTCACCGAGCTTATTTGGGGTTGTAATTGATTGTTTGACACAAACTTCAGAAGGGGTATCCACTAAAGCCATTGACACAGTGAAAGCTCTTCTAGGTGTTCTAAATTTGGTGGAATTGTTGGTAAAAATGATGTTTGAGAGTCGAGGACGTTGAATGCTCGCAAGGTGTTTGATAGTGGTGGAATCGGTAGCGAAAATTGTTCGTACGATTGATATTGTTCATAAAACACTAAGGGGTCATTTGGTAGTTGGTTAGAGTTATGCAGGTGCAAATTCAGTAACGGGAGCGACCTTGAAACAGGCGTGGAGGTGTCATTCTGAATAAAGGAACCTTCAAGTACTTCGAGTCTATTATCCAGGGGAATGGAGAGATTGATGACGATGTCACACATCGTATTGGGGCAGGGTGGATGAAATGAAGGCTCGCATCTGGAGTCTTGTGCGATAAAAATATGCCACCAAAACTTAAAGGCAAGTTCTATAGGGTTGTGGTTAGATCGACTATGTTGTATGAGGCGGCGTGTTGGTCAGTTAAGACTTCACATATCCAAAAGATGAAAGTTGTGGAGATGAGGATGCTGAGATGGATGTGTGGGCATACAAGGAGGGATATGATTAGAAATGATGATATCCGAGACAGAGTGGGAGTGGTCTCGGTGGAGGATAAGATGCGAGAAGCGAGGTTGAGATGGTTCGGGCATGTGCAGAATAGAGACACAAATGCCCTAGTGCGGAGGTGTGAGAGGTTGGCTATGAACGAGTTCATGAGGGGTAGAGTTAGACGGGATATGGCGCAGGTACAACTTACTGAGAATATGACCTTAGATAGGGGGTTGCGGAGGACACGGATTAGGGTAGAAGAGTAGTAGGTAGTCGAGCGTAGTCCTACTTACGCTTACGCTTACAAACTGATAGTTGTAGTGTTATTATTGTAGGCCCGCCTAGCCTATCATACTAATATGCGCAGTATTTCTTTATAGTCCCCTGTAGTAGAATTTCTGCTACTATGTGTCATTTAATGTACTTTGTTTAGCTTATGTACCTGCATTAATTAATGCTTTTTTTTACAGAATGCGCTAGAATTGCTTATTCGTTTTTTATACCAGCATTTTCATACTGCTTTAAATTTTTTGTCCGGGTCTAACCGTTTCTCTTGCTTTGCTTGTGCTTATGCTCTGTTTTGAGCCGAGGGTCTCTCGTAAACAGCTACTCTACCTACCAAAATAGAGGTAAGGTTTGCGTATACTCTACCCTCCCCAGACTTCACGTTGTGGATTTCACGAGGCATGTTGTTGTATACAGCATAAAATAAATCCATAGATTCCTCGAAACTTATATATGTATTAATTATGCAAGTTTTTAAATTGCAAACCAAACGGCATATTAGTTTTATACATGAATAATTTTACCTCCTAACCAGCTAACAAACGTGATATTACTTATGCAGGATTTAAAAAATGAATAACTTACCTCCTAACCAGCTACCAAACATGATATTTCTTAGGCAGAATTTAATACATGAATAACTTACCTCCTAACCAAAAAGACAGCCTGATACACTAAACTCACACTATGCATAGGGTACGAGGAAGGATTGGACCACAAGGTCTATTGTACGCAGTCTTACCTTGCATTTCTGCAAGAGATTGTTTCCAGTGCCCTAACTAGCTACCAAACAGCCCCTAAAATTTAGTATAATCCAATAAATAAGCATTAAACAATGACCTCCAATAATATCATTAATAGAAACACAATTGTAGCAAATTTTCAAGGAAATAGACATACAGTCACCAAGCTTATTTGGGGTTGTAATTGATTGTTTGACACAAACTTCAAAAGGGGTATCCACTGAAGCCATTGATACAGTTAAAGCTCTTCTGGGTGTTCTAAATTTGTTGGTGAAAATGGTGCTTTGGAGTCGAGGTTGTTGAATGCACGCAAGTTGTTTGATAGTGGTCGTAAGTGAAGCTGGTGATGGTGTTATCTTTACTGTCAACATTGTGGTAGTGTTGTTGCTATTGATGAAGCCTCTAGGCCTAAAATTTACTAAAAAATGACACGGTTAGTGTGTTGATAAGTGGACGTGTGGCAATTAGCAATGGGGGGTGAGGTGAGTCCAATATATGATCAGCTGGACGTTGTCTTACCAGCTTGCCTACCAAGGGCCATTTAAGTCTTTTCAGGTCTAATTTTTACTCCGCGCATTCCACTTGAATACCACTATAACGCGTGTTAGCGCTCTACAACAGACAGCGACACAGCGTACATACGATGAGAACAAAAATATTTGGTAAGTAAATAAAAAATATTATTTTAAAAATTATATCAGGTACACAATGAGGGGCAGATTTAGGGAGGCTCTCCGGCTCGAACACCCTCGATAAGAAATTACACTATATATATAAGGTAATTTTTTATTAATTATGTATATTTATAGATTTTGAATAGCCTAAACACAAAACTAGAAATTGATTTAGTGATTTAAAATTTACCCTGAACTAAGTTTAATCATTTAAGAAGTTCTCTGTTTCTGTATGAAGTGAGGATTTTTGTACTTCTTTTATTCGTTATTTTTTTGTCTTTTTCTATATTCAAGTTAAAAGAATAAGTACCTCCGCTCTTTTCTCTTGTCATTATGCTCACATAGTAATTATATAATATGTATAATTAGTGAGTACATTGATTATAGATTTATTAAACACAAATTATATAATATTGATGCAGTTTCTATACACATAAGATAGGAATATATATTTTATACAATAATGATATAGTTTATATATGTATTATACATTTTCTATACATATATACATACTCTATACAACAATGATACATATTCTATACAATAATGATACGATTTTCTATCGCATACTGTATAGATACATATTCTATGCATCAATGATACAGTTTCTATACATATACATTATTGATACATATTTTATACAATAATGATACAACTTATATACAAGAATATCTATACATATACAGTATTGATACATATTCTATACAACAATGATATCATTTTTATACACATATTGTACGGATACATATTTTATCCATCAATGATACATTTTTCATACATATTATATACTATAAGGGTACAATTTTTATACATATGCTGGGGGAAAAAAGATGAAGAGAATGTGTGCTAAGGTGATGTAACGGTTGCAAGAAGAGATATTAGGGTTTAGAGTTTTGGAGGTTTGAGTTGTACAAAAAGAGTACAATTGATAAACAATTACATTATCACATAAGGTTTAAATTTTTAAAATGTTTAGTTTATTAACACTTTTACCACACTTTTATTTAATATATAATAAAAATATTCAAGAAATCAACAAATAGAACTTAAGCTTAATTTTGATATTTTTTAATATCCTATTTAGCAAATTATAAAAGATTACAAAAAATTGAATCATATTTTAGATACATATAATTTTTGTTTTCATTTGCAAAAGAGAAAAGTTATAAAAATAAAAAAATTATTAATTTAAATTTTAATAAATAAGCTAGTGACTTTAGTATGTTTTTATATTATTTCTTGTTGTAATCTAATTAGATAATTTTTTCTTATAGTTTATTAATTTAAAATATTAATTTAATATTTTTATTTTTGTCTTTCATTTTTATCTTTACAAAAGAAAGAGAGAGACAAAAATAAAAGAACAAAAATGAAGAAGATAAACAAACCAAAAAAGAAATTAAAATTAAGAGGAAACAAACAAAATAACAAAAAACAGAGACAACTAAGATATTGATAGAAAATAAGAGATAAACAGTTGTCAAATACTTAAAAATGAGACTAGAAAATGGGTTGAGATTAGTTTAGGGCTACAAAATGGGTTTTGTGGAAACTTGGGTCATTGGTTGTGTCATGAGCTGGGGGTTTATTTAGAAAATTTAGATACAATATGTCACGACCCGACCCGACGAGCCGCGACTAAATGCCCTAATGACATGTCATTATACTAACCTGTCACACATAATCCAACTAATACTAAGGAAAATATGAAATCCGGCAGCATAACGTTGCACTCATAACATATATCCGAATAGGCAAACCAGTAAGGCTGCCTTTACACATGAATAAACCTGCCTCCTGAGGAGTCACATCTAAGCAAATATAACAAAGGACGCAAACCGACAAGGCTGCCACTATATAAGGTAACATCCCAAAACAGAGTACAACAACACATATACAAAAATAGGTTCACAACTCCACATACGTATAACCCATGATCGTTTCATGCACTTCAGAGAAGGATAACGCTATACGATTTTAACAGGGCCCCGTCGTGCCCCTAAATATATACATAAGTCAACAAAAATAGGGTGTTGTACCAGAGTGACAAAGCTCTGAATCAAAGGAGCTCTCCAAATAGCTGAATAGGAACCTAGATCGGAGGATCACCAAACTGAGCACCTGTACCTGCGGCATTTAACGCAGCTTCCGAGAAAGGGGTCGATGTAAATAATGTCTTCGAGTATGTAAAACATGGCATCGCAAGAAAGATCATAATCGGCGTAAGATATCATGAGACAAGTATAATAATCAAATTACTATTTCAACTGTTTCATATACAAATGAGAGTCAATTGTGTCTGTCCATATAATCATCATGTCTATATACATATAACATGTCCCGGCCCTCTAGTGAGGGACTCGGTGGGATCATCAGTATAACGTGTCCCGTCCCATTCTGGGACTCAGTGGAATCATCAGTGTAACGTGTCCCGGCCCATTCTGGGACTCGGTGAAATCATCATCATCATATATATTCATATAACGTGTCTCGACCCTCTAGTGAGGGACTCGGTGAAATGATATAGTTACATCAAGCACGAATAGAATATCATGAGAAACCATATGCAATTAAAATCCTCATTTGACACTCCATGGAATAAGTAAAAAGTCATATCATATCATGTATCATTTTAAAACATCTTTTGGAAACTCAATAAAATCATTAAATGAACTTTTTACTAGAAAGTCAAAGACACTTCTCCCGACTCATATCTTTAGGAATTAAACTGTGTAGAAATCATGTACGTTCATTAAATCATGCCAAAAAGAAAGAAGGAAGGGTTTCACATACCTCTTAGTCAAACTAATCAACTTCATATTAAGATACGTCTCGTCTAGTACATCAACCTATAATAATGGTAATACATTCGTCAATTCTATGATCACTAGCATACTTTATATCGAATGACGACTTCCTATTCTATAAAAATTCGGGCAGCACTTCCCCTGTTTATATGTACATCCACAATTTACAACAAATGTCAACCAAACCAATAACCAAGCACAATTCCAAGATATAACCAAATTAGTCTCATGTACTTCATATACACTACCATAATACATTCTTTCTCTTTATGGAATACAATTACCATAACAACCAAGGTGATTCATACACCTATTTCTTATGTTAATCTAACTCCTTTAACTACGTCAAAACAGTCCATTAAGACAACTCACACTTTATCAATAACGAGAGTGGAATGTGAAGTTTTTCTACACCTTTTTATACCTTAATTCTTTTAGGACATATATCCACAATTATAACAACGTAATTGTAGGTTTTTAACTGAAATTTCCAGCATCTTAACTTAGCCAAAACAGCCCCTAAAGTGCAACACAACGTGTCCAATAATTTCATACAAATTTCGGCCAACATCCACAATACCAACTCTTTTCATAATTTCTTAAAATCCAATTGAAGTCTTAAAATCCAATTCATAATTCAATACTTTCATATAAACAATTATAACTCTAAACATCAAGATTATTTCAATTTCAATATGCAAGGCAGCGACAACTTAACAACACAATAATCGAATACGACAACTCTAAAATTTATAGAATTAGTCCCAACAATCATCCAAAATATTCACATGCCATTGTCTTAATTCCAATTTTCCCTTGACACAAATTCATTCCCTTAATTCTAATATCATGCACTCCAATTATATCATAGAAAGAAGAATTTATTACCTTAGATGAAACTCAAAAACAGTCCCCAATTTCGGCCTTGTTTCTTGAGTTTTTGCACCAATTTTTCACCTTTTCAACTCCAAATTGACATGCATGAATCCCACAATGTTAATCCATCATTCCTTATGTTTTTCTTTCTTAAACTTCAACTCAAAATTTGGTAAGCCTGTAATGAGGTCCATATTAATCACTTCCCATTTAACTATCTTACTTACTAGTCTTTGCATATAACCTTCAAACATCTCATTATCTGAGGAAGGTACTTTAGAATATTTTGTTGCCACGAAAACATGAGTCTGCACACCTTATAGATAGTCGTATTGATCTCCTATATCACCCTGTGGATAGTCATATGCCTTCATGCAACACAATATTTCCCCACTTCCATATCAACCGTATAGTGATAAGTGGTACAGCTCCGAATACTACTTTGAACTTGGAGGGGAAATAGTCATTCACCATACTTGCAATACTTGTATCACCTACAGAAACTGAGTTGAAATACCTACATCAGTGTTACCGTATCTCCAAAAACAAACAAATAATCCACGGTCTCATATTGTCTATTAACACAACAATAGAATCTAGCCTCAGTCTCTTTTCCAACTTTTCTTAGGACATTCCCACTTGTAGTTTAAACTCCCATAATCTCTAGAAAAAGAACGAAATCTTAAAAGGTAATCCTGATATTCATATAGTCTTAAAAACATCAGATTTGTATGATTTTCTCCTTAACAACTCCCATCTATCATAGGTTCCTTCACATCTTGAATACTCTCATCCACCGTGTATTTTTGCAGGAACAATATAATACAGAGCTCCTAGTTTTCACTTGTCAACCCAGAAATTAGAAGTTCTACTCCTTGGCTTCTACCATATTTCATGTTCTATGTCATCTCTAGCTTCCAACAACATTTTCCATACACGAGAGCATAATTTCTAATGTACATTTAGAGGATAATGTCTCTTGCAATATTTGATCCACATAAAATTATCTCCCAATCTGTTAGATGTTCAGAATTTCACTAAGGTTTAGTATATAAGGCCTTAGACACATCAAACAATGATCTAAGCCCTATGCTTCCTTCATCTCTAGGCAAGCACATATCCAACCATGAGGACTAATGCCTCATTCTGCCTTCATCTCTAATTCCAATAAAATCTTGCAAAGACTTTATGTAACTCATTTATGAAATATTTCGGAGACTTTATAGTTAACAATAGATGGATTAGCATACTTAAAAGAACATTGGTTATCAAAGTAGATTTTTCTTCAAATAATAATAATCTTCATTTCCAGACTTGTTATTTATTCTTCACCTTCTTTATCAGATTATTGTATCATCTTTCATCTTCCTTACATGAGGTATGAAATAAACTTACCCCTCGGTGCTGATGTATTCCCCTTCCATTCTATAATTGGCTTGCCTAGAACTGAAATCGAACTAACTTCTCTGTACAATCGACGTTAGCAAAACAAGAAGCCAACCAATCCATACCCATACTAATCATCAAAGTCAGTCATGTCTAACTCTTATCAAATCTACTATAGTATGACGACTATGTATAGTCACCGAGCAATTTTGATATACTCACTTAGCTATGATAGAATCTTCTACCGGTGTAGTTACCTCTTTGAGCTTGTTCATATATCTTGTACATCTCTTATCTGTTTTCCACCCTTCTATTACCGCCTATAGAAATTCAGGATCCAATCTTCACATATTAAAGTATCTGAACCTGTACTGATTCTCTATGCCTCCTTCCCACATAATTATTCCAACAGAATGATCATATAGGCCTGGTGTTACACCCCGTAAGTCCAGGGCATGTTAAAGAGAATGTACGTAAGGAATCAGGACTTAAAAATTTGAACGAAAGAAAGAGTTGTTATTTCTAAGGAAAATATTCCGAACCCCGGGAGGGAAAAATGTTTGTTAGTAAGAATTGGGTTCCCAGGATTGTTATTTGAGATTGTGGAAATTTATTTAAGGATTTGCTTACGTGGGGCCCACCCGGAAAATGTTACATTTTGTGGGACCCACGAGGTTTTCAATATTTTGACGAATTATGGAAATTTCGGAAAATGAAATATTTTAGACCAATAGGAAGGCGACACGTGTAACCCTCCACATGGCCTTGGTCGAAAATTAAGGGTCAAGAGAGACAAGTGGAAGCTTGACATTATTGACTAAAGTTGACCACATCCTAGCCACACATTTGCCTCGATCCAATCCCTTGATTTTAGTATTTATCTACACTAGTAGCAAGACAAATTCTACACTTAGAAAAAAATCAAGAACCTTGTGTTCATGAAGTGAGGCTCTCGTCCATGCTCTCTAGAAAGATAGAAGAATTTTCGTTTGTTGATGATAAATCCCAATACTTAAACCAAAGATCACTAGAGGTATTCTAAGGATATTCTTATACAAAAATCATGGAAAAACTACATTTTTACGTTAGTCGCAACATGAAAACCTAAGGAGTTTTTCATAGTTGGAGTTGAAACTTGAAGAGAAGTTGTGTATGAACTTCTAAGGGTTTCAAATAGCGGATTGGAACGTGAAAAAAAGGAGTTAAAGTTGCTAAGGATCGACTTTTGATCTTAGATAAGATTTGGGCTTATTGAGGTAATAATCTTGGTCTTGTTAAATATAATTAGCGATTACGTGTTATTATAGTTGTAAGTGATCATGAGAATTATGGAATGAAGGTTTATAATTGTTATGGAATTAGGAAGCCTTAAATCCGAGACCTAGCATGCTTGGCCATTGAAATTGTAATCAATTTAGTTGTTAGTTACGATCGTCGCATGCTATATAAGAAAGGGATTATAGTTGTTATAATTGTTTGCGACTATATAACATGTTAGAATAACAACTTGGATTGAAAGGAATTGGAAAAGAATAGATGTGGTGTTATCCTTGTGATTGCCGAAAATGGCTTTGGAATATTGGACAGTTTTATATTAATTGTGGGGCGAAATTTTATACGTCATGTTAAGGCGTGTAATCCCCTTTGAATTGATGGTTTGTTGCGCCTTAAATGTGGCATGTTGGTTGTTATACCCCGTATTTCCAGAATATGTACGTGAGGGCGTACGTACAAAGTTCAAGCCTTAAGTAGGCATAAGGGACAAAATTTGTGCACAACTAGCGAAAAGAATTGTTTTCCGACGAAACGTTTTCCGGACCTTGCGAAGGGAAAATTACGGTTGCGACATTTATATTTTTTGCGGATTTTTCCGAGAGATGAAATATTTTGGACCAACGAGAGGCGATACGTGTCACCTCAAGTTGGCGGAAATGGTGGCCGAATTCCTTGGCACGTTTTTTCCATTTTTGTTGCCTAAAACATTTGGTCAATTTTTGCTAGATATTTGTGTGGTAGATGGATAAGGTGGGACCCACACAACACTTGTCCAAATATACACCCTCCACTTGCCCTCCACTTGCCTTAATCTTGGCCATTGAAAGTCCTATAAATACCCCTGAGTCAAGACTTCTTCATCCACTCCACATTTTCTAAGTCTTGAAAATCCTCTCCCCTTAGTGTAGCTCTCGCCCAAGAGCTCCTCCCTCGAGAAGGCCCTACCGAAAGTACCCCTCTCGAGTGTTGTTCTCGTGAAACACCCCTTGGTAGAAAAGTATTCTCCAAGTATTGTTACTATTCCAAAATACCTGCCCAAATACCTTGTAGTATTCCAAGGTTACCCTATACTAAGCCCATAAATACTATTATACTTCCATTCACCACAAAAACGAAACCCTAAGGAAAAATCTTCATAATTGGTTGAAGTATTAAGAGAAGTTGCGTAGAACTTCTAAGGGTTGTTTGAGAGGGTTGAGCGCCAGAGGTGAGCTAAACGTTGCTCAGATCGACATTAAATCTTGGATAATTTTGGGCTTATCGAGGTAAATACTCTTGTCATTCTATCAGAATTGGAAATTACATAATCGTAGTTGTATAGAAATGAGTATAAGATACATGTAAGGATGGTATAAGAGAAGAGAATTGAATTGAAATCACATCGTAAGAATATTAAAGAAGATTGAACTGCACTTTACATAGACCGTATTTACAGAGACTTGTAGTTTGTCGGCAGTGGAAGTCTTGCCCGATTTTCCGTAGAATAGAGAACACTCTGCTTAGAATATTCTACAGAGTAGTCTAGACGTTGATAGACGTGTATGGCCTTTATAGGTTGAAAGTTCTGCGAGTAGCATGTTCTACTTGAAAGGTGGACAAGGCTAGCCGGATTATAGCGGTGGAGCGTTTTGCTATTTGTCGATAATCGTCGCGAGGTATGTGATTCTTCCTATCCTCTTGAGCATGATATTTTAAAAGAATATATATAGTACGGTAGACGTACGTGTGTTAACTGAACGTGGTTTTACTGCGATGTCTTTTGACTTGAGTCTAAATAATAAGAATCTTGAAGTATTTCAAAAGAATTAAGAATCGTTTTTAAAAGAAGAGTAATACTTGGTTTAAAAGCTTAAGAAGTTATACTAGCTTTATGGGAAGTTAGGTATAACGACTTAAGAGAGATAAAAGGAACGGTTTACTTAATTGTTTATGAACGCCTTGTATTGATTTCGGAAATGAGAATAAGTATCGAACAAACCATCGCAGGCTTAATAAAGGAAAATGTATTGACTAATTAAGTATTATTAAAACCAAGTAGAAACCTCCATCCGCATAAGCTAAAATGAGACAAAATGATATTACATTTCCTAGATCATGGCTGCTTTAATAAGATTGTTATGAACAAGAATAACCTACTCACACATAAGACATATGTTTCTCAAATTGTTTTAAAAGAGAATTATATTATTAAGTGATTAAGACTATGAACTACGAAACCTTTCGAAAATAAGAGACTTGAGTCTTTGAACTTAGGCAAACTTGAACTCTTGGAAAAGAAGGTTGTTACTTGTCTTTTAAAAGGGAAATTGTTTTGGTTTACTTAAAAAGATAGTCACTCTATTTTAATACTACGGGTATCGTGTGACCCTTGTGAAAGAAACATGATCTTTTTAAAGAGATAGTGTATGAAGTACTTTGGGGATAAAAACCCGAACTTGTTGGCATAAAATAGAAAGTACCTTGTGTGAATAACTTGATTATGTTGGTTTGTGATAGCCTTGTAATACTTTCTTGTTGATTTGATAAGTAAACATGTTAGGATGCTACGTGTGTTAGTGTCTTGTGATGGTTGTGTAAAGGGGTTTCCCTTGTTGTGCTTATGTTGTTTAACGATAAGTCGTTATGTTAGTATTATATCACTCACCTCTTGACATGATACACCGGGGGTTAAGTCCGCTCACGCGAGGTACACCTCGATGCACCGTGACTATGATTCGAGAATACCTCACGCGGTCCAGGGACCTACGCGAGCTACGAGTTCCGTGTTAGTGTGCGGTCTATGTGGCCACGCGGTCTATGTGCTACGCGACTACGAGTCGGGGCGACGCCGAGGAGTAGCTACCGACGCGGAATACCTCACGCGCCTATGTGTGGCCTACGCGAGTGCAGAAGTTCCAGATTAGACGCGCACATCGATATCGCGCGAGTGGCGGCTTCGATCATGTGGCGGTCAGAAAGACCTCGTGATACGATTTATGGCATTGTTGGTACTGGGTTTTAGTAGTCGGCCATGCCTTCATACTTACCCCAGACGGTTTTATTATGACACAGTGGACTCGTGTTCATGTATTCCTTGGTGTTTTTATATCATGGATCGCCGGTGAGGAGGAATTCCACGCATGATTGATGTTGGGCATGAGACTCATGGTTATATTTGAGTGATGACTTTAAGGCGTGAGTCCCGACTTGACACGATCACATATATGGTATCGTAAATTGGTTATCATATATGTCTTCGCTTTATATAGACTATAATGATTTCATTTACTGATTTTCGGGCCACATACTTGGTACTGCCAGATCGACTTCTCGGGCCGCGTTCACGCCGCAGTAGGTACACGCCGCCGATCCTCGCCATAGGATCACGCTCAACGTTGGGAAGCTCCGCTTTCTCCGAGGCTTATTCGTATAGTCCTGTTGTTGTAGGTACTTACATTCGTGGTATGGCAGGCCCCATCCCGTCGTTGTTGTTATAACATTCTTAGAGGTCTGTAGTACTGTTGTGGGCAGAGTTTGAAAAAGGGATGTAACTGTTCGTGTTCAAGTTTTTATATATATGCCGTAAGACAACTTTTCTCAGATAAACTGTTTCACATTTCATATTATTTCATGTCTTGTTTTATATTCCGCTGATTACTCTTATGTATGTCTACTTGGGTGCCCGGGGTAAGGCACCAATCACGGGCCCGGGTTCGGGTCGTGACAAAAGTGGTATCAGAGCAGTTAATCCTCGGAAAGTGTCTACAGACCGTATCTAGTAGAGTCTTGATTATCGGTGTGTTGTGCACCACACCAATAATCAGGAGGCTATAGGATATTTAAGATTGGTTTCCATTCTTCTCACTCTGAGATCGTGCCTTAGAGCTGTGTTATAAGTTGGACCTCTAACGTATTCCTTTCCTTACCGCTTATGCCTCGCGCAAGGCAACCCGCCTGGCGGCAAGGCAACCGGCGGAGCCGCGAGTAGAGTACAGAAGGTTACGAGGAACAGCCCAATCATCACCGGGTGGTGCTTCATTCGGGGAGTTCGCACGCCACCAAACAGCAGAGTTTAGCCCGGCAGCAGCTTCATCGCGCCATGATATCTGGATCTTCGCCCACGACCCGAGCGTAAAGTATGGATTGCAAAGAGACGACATTACTAGCTAGGATTTAGCAAACTGCAGAGTATATTATGTATCGATTTATCGCGGGCCTTGATGATTATCTAAAGAAAGGTTGTGCAAGAGTAGCTCTTGATCAAAGCCGAGCATGGCTCACAGACGGCTTATGCGCAGCAGCCGAGAAACGTAGGATCGACGGGTTAACCAAGATCGCCAGGCAGGCCGACGGCAGGTCCTGGTAACTTTCGAGGCGACCGCCTCAAAGAGCAGATCGATACGCGCCTCCGCCACAGCAGTGGTCCTCCACATGGTTCATGACGTTCGTGGTATGCAGGAGTTGGTCAGAGCTCCAGGGCTTCTGGTTTACAGATACACGTAGGTTCCACCACAATTCAGATTTTCCTCGGTGTTCACAGGACAGCGCCATCCCGGGAATGTCGTCTTTTGTTGGTGCTTGTTTTCGCTCGCGCCGTCAGGCCACGTGGTCGAGCGGTGTCCTAAGAGAGGATGCAGTAGAGGACTCACCTACCGCATCGATTCTTCGATTCGGTGGCTCGAGAGGAAGGGTGTTAGCAGAGAGGCCACCCCTACCTCGGCGCCGTGTGGAAGATGTCATCATGGGAGTGTCGCACTTGCCGACAAATTGTTATGCTTATGACGCAGGCCATTTTGCGAGAAATTGGCCGACCAAAGGTGGCGCGGATTTAGAGACTCAGCCTTCAGGATCAATGGCTAGTTCATCACCTTCCCTAGCTATGCGCCCAATAGGGCAGGATGGATTAGAACGACAAAGGGGAGTGAAGCAGTAGATACATGTATATCCTTAACCCTCTAGAGATTTGTACGTGTGATAAGATGAGTACATCTTAAGTGTTATGTTCAGATAGCATTGTGTTAATTGTGATTAGAAATCATGGTTAGTTAAAAGGGTAAGATTGGGGATAAGGAAAGTGGAGACCTTAGAGGCGAGGCCATCTCGAGTAAAATATTTAGTGTTATGTTTGACCTGTATCGGAGTACATAGTATACGTGAGATATATATTTGTGTGATAAGTCCCGGAGCAGTATGAAATGAAAGAGGGTAGTTGAGCTAAGAAGACCACTAGGTTTTCGTAACTTGATTAGTGAGATTGTTCCGGATCGGGGGAACAAGAGTTTTGCGCGATAGCGGGTCGGGTTGAGGACCAATCGCGGGTCAACCCGCGCCCAGAATGTGGTCGGGCCGAGGTGGTCCCGCCAGGTGGGGTCACGAGGCGCTAGGCCCAAGTTTAGTTAACCATCGTACGAGTTCGTGGATGCGTTCGACCAGTAGTCGGGCCGATGGGGTCAGCCCATCTTGTCTTTCAGTCAGGACCGTTTACTCGGCAGAGGGTTATGCGAGATGCTATATATCAGGGAGGTTGTAAGGCTACACGGGGTTCCTACTTTTACTCTATGACAGGCAGTGGAGCCCAGTTTACGGCTGTTTCTTTTCTGGAGGTTTTACCAGGCAGGGTTAGGAACTCAGGTAAGTCTCAGTATCGCATTCACCCTCGGGCCAGTGTTTGGATTTCAGGGGTAGCAGTGAGGATTGTTGCCTCCTGTTAAGGGAGTGTTTTAATAGCTACCATATCAGTATTCGGATATCGCCTTATGACGCCTTGTAGGGGCGGAAGTGTAAGTCACGGCCGATTGGTCTGATGTTGCGCGTTCAGATAGTTGGTTCATACTTTTCACAGGATGTGGATAGCGGCCTATCCAGAGAGGTTATTGGCGGCTGAGTCAACGTAAGTCGCATGGATAATCGGCGACGACGCTGAGTTCGTGCCGACGCTGGTCTTCGAAGGTACCACCCGGAAAGGGTGACGAGTTTTGGAAAACAGAGGAAACTTAGCCCGAGGTACTGAGCGTTCAGATCCTTTGGAGGATAGGCCAAGTCGCTATAAGTTAGCTTTTGCCGTCCGACGCGGAGGCGAAGCGTCCGGTCTTTCTTGTTGCTATGTTCGAAAAGTATCGGAGATCCATCCAGTGTTCCCGCTTAATGATGACCAAGTCGAGGTAGTAACCCGAGATTTTGGAACCAAGCGAATGTAAATGTGGTAAGTTATGAGAAAGAGTTCGAGTGTACGAGAAGGGTACGACGAGTAATAGAATAGAAGTGATCATTTCGTTTGTAAAGAAAAGGTGCGAAGGGAGTATCTTTAAGCCCTTGGGTGGGAGCTTTTGTAGTGATGGAGGTGATTCCTCGTGGACTTGGATTAAGTATTTGCGCGTATGTTATTTTATGGCCAGGTGTGGCATGATTGTTTTCGTAAGTATAGTAGTGAAGACTATACTGGCGCATGTATGTTTTGAGACTTAGAAGGAACATTCGGGACAAATGTTTCTAAGGAGGGGAGAATGTTATACCCCGTATTTCCAGAATATGTACGTGAGGGCGTACGTACAAAGTTCAAGCCTTAAGTAGGCATAAGGGACGAAATTCTCTGATGTATACCTGTAAGGGTGCCCAGGTAGGGCACCATCGCGGGCCCGAGGTCGGGTCGTGACAAAAGTGGTATCAGAGCAGTTAGTCCTCGGAAAATGTCTATAGACCGTGTCTAGTAGAGTCTTGGTTATCGGTGTGTTGTGCACCACATCTATAACCAGGAGGCTACAGGACATTTAAGATTGGTTTCCATTTTTCTCACTCTGAGAGCGTGCAATAGAGCTGTGTTATTAGGTTGATCCGTCTCTGACGTATTCTTATGTATATGTATCAGCTATGCCTCCACGAAAGGCGACCAGGGCCGAGAAGGGCAAGTCAATAATAGGAGTTGTTAGTGGGACGCAGAGAGTTACTAGGACTCAGGCCCAGACTATGCCTGAGGTTGTGGTCCAGGCGGCGAGTTCAGTTACCCCGACAGTACTACAGGAGCCGAGAGCAATCGCAGCTCCAGGAGTTCCGATACCTGAGCCTCTATTCCCTCAGCCAGAGGCAGAGTATAGAGATTATGGGAAGCAGATCAGGTTGTTGACCAAAGATAGTGGCAACGCCGACAGAGCCGTAGCGAACCCCAGGCGTATAGTTTGAGGGTTCGAGATTTTCTGGGTTGTGATCCGCCAGAGTTCTATGGGTCTAAACCTGAGGATGATCCTCAGGAGTTTATTAGGCAGATGCAACGGACTATGCGGGTAATTAAGGCCTCAGATGCCGAGTCAGTTGTACTAGCTTCTTACCGGTTGCGCGATGTTGCAGTGAACTGGTTCGAGTCGTGGGAACTGTCCAGGGGCGAGAGTGCTCCTCCAGCTTTGTGGGACGAGTTCACAGAGGCCTTCCTTGATCACTTTTTGCCTCCTGAGATGAGGAGAGCCCGTGTGGATATGTTCTTGACAATGAGGCAGAATGGAAGGACCATCAGAGAGTATAACCTGGAGTTTGACTCATTGGCTAGGTATGCACTCACTATTGTAGCTGACATGGTTGATAGAGTTCATCGCTATGTTATGGTTCTAGACAACTATATGATTACTGCATGCCTGGGAGTGACCCTTCAGCCAGGTATGGATATTGTCAGGATGCATGCATACGCACAGGGGATTGCAGACAGAGAGAGAGAGGACCAGCCAGACCGAGGCCAGCCCAAGAGGGCCAGGACGGCAGGGTTTCAGGGTAACTTCCGAGGCGGACAGCCTCAGTAGCAGGCTAGGTCTACATTTCAGCTGACACAAAGTGCTCCTTCCCAGTTTTCTGGCAGGAGGTTTGATCTGCCGGGTTATTCAGGAGCTGGTCAGAGCTCCAGAGTTTCGGATTCGCGTGTGCACATGGGTTCTGGGCAGTCGGGACCACTCTTCCCTCAGTGTTCACAGTGTGGCCAACATCATGAGGGGGAATGTCATCGCCATCGCGCCTGTTTTGCACGTGGGCCATCGGGCCATATGATGAGGGATTGTCCTAGTAAGAGGGATACAAGTGGGATAACTCAGTCTGCTGGATCAGTTGCTGGTTCTTCACCTTCTATAGCTATGCGCCCTGCAGGGCAGGATTACGAACAAGAGCGATAAAGGGGAAATGAAGCAATAGTTACAGGTATATCTTTGACCCTTTAGAGACTTGTATGCATTGATAAGATTGTTATATGTTTAAGTGTTATGTACGGGTAATATTGAGTTTTGTGATTAAGACAACATGGTTATGTGGTAATGTAAGTTTGGGACATAGAATATTGAGGACCTTAGAATATTGATAACCGCAGAGACCTTAGATGTACAAGGCCTTCTCGGGTAGTAAGGTTTATTTTAGGCTAAAAATAAGAATTAAGTGTGATGATGGGCCAGGTGTGGCATATGTGATTATGTTGGGTGTAGTTAAGGGGGACTATGCGATATCCGTTTAGATTGAACCTCGAAAGAACATTCGGGGACGAATGTTTCTAAGGGGGGGATAATGTTACACCCCGTAAGTCCAGGGCATGTTAAAGAGAATGTACGTAAGGAATCAGGACTTAAAAATTTGAACGAAAGAAAGAGTTGTTATTCCTAAGGAAAATCTTCCAAACCTCGGGAGGGAAAAATGTTTGTTAGTAAGAATTGGGTTCCCAGAATTGTTATTTGAGATTGTGGAAATTTATTTATGGATTTGATTACGTGGGGCCCACCCGGGAAATGTTACGTTTTGTGGGGCCTACGAGGTTTTCGATATTTTGACGAATTATGGAAATTTCGGGAAATGGAATATTTTAGACCAATAGGAGGGCGACACGTGTCACCCTCCACATGGCCTTGGTCGAAAATTAAGGGTCAAGAGAGACAAGTGAAAGCTTGACATTATTGACTAAAGTTGACCACATCCTAGCCACACATTTGCCTTGATCGAAACCCTTGATTTTAGTATTTATCTACACTAGTAGCACGCCAAATTCCACACTTAGAAAAAAAACAAGAACCTTGTGTTCATGAAGTGAGGCTCTCGGCCATGCTCTCTAGAAAGAAAGAAATTTTTCGTTTGTTGATGATAAATCCCAATACTTAAACCAAAGATCCCTAGAGGTATTCTAAGTATATCCCAATACAAAAATCTTGGAAAAACTACGTTTTTACGTTAGTCGCAACATGAAAACCTAAGGGGTTTTTCATAGTTGGAGTTGGAACTTAAAGAGAAGTTGTGTATGAACTTCTAAGGGTTGCAATTAGCGGATTGGAACGTGAAAGAAAGGAACTAAAGTTGCTAAGGATCGACTTTTGATCTTGGATAAGATTTGGGCTTATTGAGGTAATAATCTTGGTCTTGTTAAATGTAATTAGCGATTACGTGTTATGATACTTGTAAGTGATCATGAGAATTATGGAGTGAAGGTTTATAATTGTTATGGAATTAGGAAGCTTAAATCCGAGACCTAGCATGCTTGGCCATTGAAATTGTAATCAATTTAGTTGTTAGTTACGATCGTCGCATGCTATATAAGAAAAAAGATTATAGTTGTTATAATTGTTTGCGACTATATAACTGTTATACCCCGTATTTCCAGAGTATGTACGTAAGGACGTACGTAGAAATTTGAACTTAAGAGTAAGGCTTGGACGATTTTCACTTTGTTCACAACACCCGATTAGAGTCGTTCGATTTAAACGCTTTCAGACTTTCGTAGGAAAATTACGGCTATGTCTTTTTAATTTTTGGCGGATTTTTCCGAGAGACGAAACATTTTGGATCAACAAGAGGCGCCACTCGGCACCCTCTCATCAGTGGGAGCGGTAGCGTGGCCGAAAGTTGGCCTTGTTTTCGGCGGTTGGTAGGATATTTTTGTGTTAGATGGATAAGGCACTCGCAAGATTCGCCCTACACTTGCTATGCACTTGGCAAGATCTTGGCCATTGGTCGCCTTGGCTCAGGCTATAAATACCCTCTCCCTTTGATGAATTCTTCATCTTTTCCACAAATCTTCTAAGTGTTAAAATCCTCCTCTCCTCTTCATTGACTCTCGCCCAAGAGCCCTCTCCCTTGAAAGGCCCCTGGCCGAGATCCCTCTCCCTCCTAGTAGTGTGGCCGGGTACCCCTAGCCTAGTTGCTTTCGTATAATACCCCCCCTTTTAGGTGTAGAAATACTCTCAAAAGTATTGTTATAATGCCCAAATTTCCTTAGCCGTATACCGTGTAGTATTCTAAGGTTATACCTATATGAAAAGCCCGTAAATACTATTATACTTCCCGCAATACCACAAACCGAAACCCTAGGAAAATCTCCATAGTCCGTTGAGTATTGTGTAGTTGGTTAGAACTTCTAAGGGTGGTTTAGAGCTGGTTGAACGCCTGAGTCGAGCTAAACGATTGCCCATGATCGACTTTATACTTGGATAATTATGGGCTTATCGAGGTAAATATCTTGTCCTCTATTGTAATTGGAAATTACATGATTGTTAGACTATAGTTGAAGTATACTATATGTAGAATCAACGTTGTTGTCGGCAATGTCTTTTGACTTAAGCCCAATAATAAGAAACCTTTCAAAGAAGAGTATTGAATCGCTTTTTACATAGATCAGACATGAGACTTGTGTAGCTTTTCGTGAGGTAGAATTGTGCACGCCCGGTTAGATGTATGAACCCCGTTGGCTTGATAGCGGCCCGATAGAGAGATTTACGCTGTCATGCGGGGAAAGGTCGCCGAATTTTCTCGTAGAATGTTCTACGGCGGATCTAAATGTTAATAAGCGCCTGTGGCCTTATAGTCAAGTACTACGATGGCGCGATCCATCGCAAGGAGTAGCCGACGGTTTGAAGTACTGAGCGCTTTGCTATTAGTCGATACTCGCCGCGAGGTATGTGAACCTCTTCCTATCTCTTCTAGCATGATATGTGTGAACTATGTAGACGGTGAGACGCATGTGCTAAATGTATTTGATTGGTGTAAACATAAAGTGTTATAACGACTTTATGGGAAGTTAGTTATAACGACTTTATGTTGGTAAGAAAATACATGTGGTTTTTAAGGTAATGGTTTGAACTATAATCGCTTGTTATGTGTTAATAAAGAACTTGAAGTATTTCAAAAGATTTTTGAATCATTTTGAAAGAAGTAATACTTGGTTTTGAAAACTTAAGAGTTATACTAGCTTTATGGGAAGTTAGGTATAACGGCTTAAGAATGTTTCTTGATTCGAAATCGAACGTGTATCGACAAACCACCGCAGCGTTAATAAAAGGAAATGTTTTGACTAATTAAGTATTAATAAAACTAAGAGAAACCTTCATCCGCATGAAGCTAAGATGAGACAAAATGATATTTCCTAGATCACGGTCTTTGTAATAAGATTTTTATAAACAAGAATATCCTACTCACATATAAGGCTTATGTTTCTCGATGGTTTAAAAGAGAATGATAGTCTTAAGTGATTAATACTATGAACTACTAAACCTTTCTAAAATGAGAAACTTGAACATTGGAAATTAGGCAAACTTGAACATTGAAATTAGGCAAACTTGATCATTGGAAAAGAATGATTGCTACTTGATTTTACAAAGAGAAGTAATTGATTTACTTTAAAAGGATAGTCACTCTATTTTTATACTACGTATTGTGTGACATTGTAAAGTAACGTATCTTTTAAAGAGTTAATGTATGAAGTACTTTGGGGATAAAACCCGAACTTGTTGGCATATAGTAGAAAGTACCTTGTGTGTATAACTTGATTGTGTTGGTTTGTGATAGCCCGTAATACTTTCTTGTTGATTGATAAGTAAACATGCTAGGATGCTACGTGTGTTAAGATCTTGTGATGTTGTGTAAAGCGGTTTCCTTTGTTGTGCTTATGTTGCTTAACGATAAGTCATTGTGTTAGTATTTTACATCAATCATCTCTTGAGATGATTCCGGTTAAGCCGCCTCCGACGCGGGAATACCTCACGCGGGCCGATGAGATTGGCCTACGCGAGTGGAAAGTTCGAGTGGCTAGACGCGACATTAGATATCGCGGGCAAGTGGCGGCTTTGATCATGCGACGGCCTAGACAGATCTTATGATACGATTCATGACCTTGTTGGTACTGGTGCGCAGTAGTCGCTATGCCTTCGCATTTACCCCAGACGGTGTTATTATGGCACAAAGCGGACCGTGTTCATGTGTGTTCCTCGTGCTTTTATATCATAAACCGCTATGGCGGTGCGAAGGTATTCCACGCATGATTGATGTTGGGCGTGAGACCCATTGTTATATTTGAGTGATGACTTGAGGCGTGAGTCACGACTTGATATGATCGCTTGTTTATCAGGAATCGTAGTTTTGTTATCATACATGTCTCCCGCTTTATATAGACTACTATGATTTCATTTACTGATTTTCGCCACATACTCTGCATCAGATCGACTTCCTCGGCCGCGTCATGCCGCAGTAAAGGTACACCGCCGTTGATCCTCGCCTAGTGGTCACAGTCACTGGGAAGCTCCGTTTCTCCGAGGCTTATCTCGTATAGTCCTCGTTATTGCGGGTGCTACATTCTGTATGACGGCCCCGTCCGTCGCTGTGGGTCATATCATTCTGTGAGGTCCGTAAATCGATGCAAGGTGGTTTGTAAAAAGGATTGTCGCTCATGATTGAAAGAGTTGTTGTTTATATATACGCCGAAAGGCAAGTTTTCACAGACATCGCTTTTGTACTTCATTTGTTTCACGATGTGTTTTATGTTCCACGATTACTCGATGTTGTGTCACTAGGGTGCCCGGGTAAGGCACCACCACGCCCAGCCAGTCGTGACAAAAGTGGTATCGAGCGATTAATCCTCTGGAAAGTGTCTGCATCAGATCCAAGAGAAGTTCTGATTATCGGTGTGTTGTGCACCACACCAATAATCGTGAGGCTATAGGTATTTAGGATTGGTTTCTATTCTTCTCACTCGAGATCGTGCTTAGAAATGTTGTTAGTTGGATCCTCCGACTAAATTATTTCCTTATCGTTATGCCTCCGCGTAGGCAACCCGCCCGTGAGGCAAGGCGGCCGAGGAGCCGCGAGTAGAGTTCAGAGGTGGCGAGGGCACCTGACAAATCATTACCTAGATAGTGCTTCATTCGGGAGTTCGCGACGCCACTAGCCCCGCAGAGTTTTAGCACGGCGCGCAGCTTCATCGCGCCACGATGTTCGACCTTCGCCCGCGACGAACAATGAGTATAGAGTATACCGATGTATCGCGAGTCTTGATGACTATCTAAGAGAGGTTGTGCAAGAGTAATTCTTCGCCAGCTTCGAGCATGGCCCGTATGCGGGCTTTTGCAGCAGTCGAGACGCAGAGATCGACAGGTTAACGGGCGTACGAGAAGAGGCCAGAGCGAAGGTCCTTTGGTAACTTTCGAGTCGAGTCGCCACCAGCAGATTAGATTTGCACATCCACCGCAGCAGAGGTTCCCGCGGGTTCGTGGACGCTCGGTACGCAGGAGTCGGTCGAGCTCCGAGCTTCCGCTCACGCTACACGTAGTTCCACCACCGATTCGCTTTTCCTGTTCATTACGATGCACGCCATCCCGAATGTCGTTTTTAGTCGGGTACTTATCAGACCGCGCCGCCGCCATGTGGTCGGCAGAGTGTCCTCAGGAGGACTTAGCCTTCAGGATCGCGGTAGTTCGTCATCTTCCTTAGCATGCGCCCACGTGGCAGTTTGATTAGAACGACTAAGCGGAGGAAAGAGATATAGATATATCCTTAACCTCTGAGATCTCAGATATGTGATAAGCGAGTATACCTTAAGTGCTATGTTCGATAAAGAGTGTTAGTTGTGATTAGAAATCATGATGGGTTAACCGAGTAAGATTGGGGGATAGTAGGTGTGAGCCTTAGAGTTTTATACGCAGAGACCTTAGAGGTAAGGCCATCTCGAGCATAGGTGTAGGTTATGTTTGACTTTATCTAAGTGCATAGTGCAGACGTGAGTTATGTTAGGGATAGTCCCTAGTAGTGGAAACGAAAGGGGTAGTTGAGCTAAGCACCGCTGGTTTTCAAACGTGATTAAGTGAGATTGTTCCGATCGGAGCTAGTATTGCGGCGCTGGTCGGGTTGAGGCGCGTTGCGTCAACCCGCAACCCGCTTGTCGCGGGTCGGGCTGGCGCGAACCCACGTGGTGGGATCACGAGGGTGTTGGGCCCAAGTTTAGTTAACCAACACGAGTTCGTGGATACGCTCGACCGGTGGTCGCCGACGGGCAGCCCATCGTGTTCTTCGCTCGACCGCTTTTCTGCAGAGGTTATGCGAGATGTTGCATCGTAAAGGTTGTAGGTCGCACGGCGCGCCTACCTACATCTTAGACGCATGTGGAGCCTGTGTTACTACCGCTTTTTCTCGAGGTTTTGCCAGCAAGGTTAGGAACTCAGTGAGTCTCGTAATCGCATTCTCCCGCCGCTGGTCGATTTCGCGGTAGTTGGAGATTGTTGTCTCCGTGAGGGAGTGTTTAAGCTACCATTTCGTGTTCTGATGTCACCTTTGAAGCCTCAGAGGCGGAAGTGTAAGTCACGGCCGATTGGTTCGATGTTGGCGCGTTCGCATACTGGTTCAGCTTGTTCCAGCAGACTGTGGATAGTGAGAATCTTGTCTAGAAGAGGTTCCCGCACTCGAGAAATCGTGCGGATAATCGACGACGCTAGAGTTCAGTTGACGGTCTTCTTAGCGTACCACCCTTTGGGTGTGACGAGTTTTGAAAACAGAGGAACTTAGCCCGAGTTACTTTGGGCCTTTTAAGTTCATGTGAAGAATAGGCCAGTTGCCTATATGTTAGCTTTTGCCGTCCGACTTAGAGGCAAGACGTCCGGCCTTTTCAGATTGTTATGTTCGGGAAAGTATCGAGATCCATCCGCAGTGTTCCCGCTTAATGATGACCACGTTAGAGATAGTAACCCGAGTCTTGAAATCAAGCGACGAAGTGTGGTAAGAGTTTGAGTGCACGACCTCGTGGATCGACGCAGCGGCACCATTTGTCGGGTCGCCGAGTGACACTAGAACCTCGCGCAAAGTGACAAAAGTGGTATCAGATCTTTTGTAAAGAGAAGGTGCGAAGGAAGTATATTGTAGACCCCGGTGAGAGGTGTTATGGTGATGTTAGAGGTGTTTCCTCGTGGACTTGGATGGAAGCTTTTGGCGCAAGTTGTTTCGTGGCCATGTGTGGCAAGGATTGTTCTCGTAAGCATAGTAGTGAAGACTATCTCGCGCCGCTTGTTTTGAGACTTAGAAAGAACATTCGACGAATGTTTCGCGAGGGGAGAATGTTATACCGTATTTCCGCAGTATGTACGTAAGGACGACGTAGAAATTTGAACTTAAGAGTAAGGCTTGACGATTTTCACTTTGTTCACAACACCCGACAGAGTCGTTTTTAAATGTTTTCACTTTTCGTAGGGAAAATTCGGCTATGTCTTTTTAATTTTTGCGGATTTTTCCGAGAGAAAACATTTTGGACCAACAAGAGGCGCCACTGCACCCTCTCATCAGCGGAGCGGCGGTAAAGGTGGCCGAAAGTTGGCCTTGTTTGGTCAAGGGTTGGTAGGATATTTTTGTGTTAGATGGATAAGGTGCACTTGGCAAGATCTCGCCCTACACTTGCTATGCACTTGGCAAGATCTCGCCATTGGTCGCCTTGGCTCAGGCTATAAATACCCTCTCCCTTTGATGAATTCTTCATCCTTTCCACAAATCTTCTAAGTGTTAAAATCCCTCCCTCTCCTCTTGTTGACTCTCGCCCAAGAGCCCTCTCCCCTTTGAAAGGCCCTCGCGAGAGCCCTCTCCCACTCCTAGTAGTGTGGCGTGGGGTACCCCTAGCCTAGTTGCTTGTATAATACCCCTTTGTGGTGTAGAAATACTCTCAAAGTATTGTTATAATGCCCAAATTACCTTAGAGTATACCTTGTAGTATTCTAAGGTTATACCTATATGAAAAGCCCGTAAATACTATTATACTTCCCGCTACAAAACCGAAACCCTAGGAAAATCTCCATAGTCCGTTGGAGTATTGTGTAGAAGTTGGTTAGAACTTCTAAGGGTGGTTTAGAGCGGGTTGGGCAGCTCTGAGTCGAGCTAAACGATTGCCAGGATCGACTTTATACTTGGATAATTATGGGCTTATCGAGGTAAATATCTTGTCCTCTATTGTAATTGGAAATTACATGATTGTTAGACTATAGTTGAAGTATACTATATGTAGAATCGAACGTTGTTGTCGTGATGTCTTTTGACTTAAGCGAATAATAAGAAACCTTTTGAAAGAAAATCTTGAATCGTTTTACATGGGGTATCAGATAAGAGACTTGTGTAGCTTTTACGTGAGGTAGAATTGTACGCCCGGTTAGATGTATGAACCCCCTGGTTGGCTTGATAGCGGCCCAGATAGAGGAGGAGATTTACGCTGTTTGTTGCGGGGAAGGTCTTGCGAATTTTACGTAGAATGTTACGAAGGGATCTAAATGTTAATAAGCGCCTTGTGGCCTTATAGGTTGAAGTACTACGTATGGCGCGATCTTGGCTAAGGAGTAGCCGACGGTTTGAAGTACTTGGGCGTTTTGCTATTAGTCGATACTCGTCGCGGTATGTGAACCTCTTCCTATCTCTTCTAGCATGATATGTGTGAACTATGTAGTACGGTGAGCATACGTGTGCTAAATGTATTTGATTGGTGTAAACATAAAGTGTTATAACGGCTTTATGGGAAGTTGGTTATAATGACTTTATGTTGGTAAGAAAATACATGTGGTTTTTAAGGTAATCGTTTGAACTATAAGCGGCTTGTTATGTGTTAATAAAGAACTTGAAGTATTTCAAAAGATTTTTGAATCATTTTGAAAGAAGAAGTAATACTTGGTTTTGAAAACTTAAGAGTTATACTAGCTTTATGGGAAGTTAGGTATAACGGCTTAAGAATGTTTCTTGATTGAATCGAGAATGTGTATCGACAAACCAACTGCAGCGTTAATAAAAGGAAATGTTTTGACTAATTAAGTATTAATAAAACCGGTAGAAACCTCCATCCGTAGAAGCTAAGATGAGACAAAATGATATTTCCTAGATCATGGTTCATTGTAATAAGATTTTTATAAACAAGAATATCCTACTCACATATAAGGCTTATGTTTCTCGGATGGTTTAAAGAGAATGATAGTCTTAAGTGATTAATACTATGAACTACGAAACCTTTCTAAAATGAGAAACTTGAACATTGGAAATTAGGCAAACTTGAACATTGGAAATTAGGCAAACTTGATCATTGGAAAGAATGATTGCTACTTGATTTTACAAAGAGAAGTAATTGATTTACTTTAAAAGGATAGTCACTCTATTTTTATACTACGTATTGTGTGACATTGTGAAAACGATATCTTTTAAAGAGTTAATGTATGAAGTACTTTGGGGATAAAACCCGAACTTGTTGGCATATAGTAGAAAGTACCTTGTGTGTATAACTTGATTATGTTGGTTTGTGATAGCCTGGTAATACTTTCTTGTTGATTGATAAGTAAACATGCTAGGATGCTACGTGTGTTAGTATCTTGTGATGTTGTGTAAAGGGGTTTCCTTTGTTGTGCTTATGTTGATTAACGATAAGTTGTGTTAGTATTTTACATCACCATCTCTTGAGATGATTCCGGTTAAGCCCTCCGACGCGGGTAGACTTCAGCGGGTCGATGGACCTATGATTCGAGAATACCTCACGCAGTCCCGAGGCTATCGCGAGCTACGAGAGTTCGTGTTAGTGTGCGTCCTTTATGGGCACGCGGTCCATGTGGCATGCGGTGCGAAGTCGGTGACGACGCGGGAGTAGCTACCCTCGATGCGGGAATACCTGCGGGCGATGAGATTGGCCTACGCGAGTCGCGGAAAGTTCGTGGCTAGACGCGCATTAGATCCGCGGGCAAGTGGCGGCTTTGATCATGTGACGGCCAGACAGATCTTATGATACGATTCATGACCTTGTTGGTGCGTGGGTGTTAGTAGTCCGCTATGCCTTCGCATTTCACTGCAGACGGTGTTATTATGGCACAGGTGGGACCCGGTGTTCATGTGTTCCTTGGTGCTTTTATATCATAAAGCGCCGGTGAGGAAGGTATTCCACGGGCATGATTGATGTTGTGGCGTGAGACCCATTGTTATATTTGAGTGATGACTTGAGGCGTGAGTCACGACTTGATATGATCGCTTGTTTATTGTGAACGTAGTTTTGTTATCATACATGTCTCCCGCTTTATATAGACTACTATGATTTCATTTCTGATATTTTGATTTCACATACTAAATTTTTGTTATCGACCTCGCCCGAAGTGCGTTCACGCCGCAGTAAAGGTACACGATCGTTGATCCTCGCTCTTAGGGTCACGATTCACTTTTGGGAAGCTCCGTTTCTCGGAGGCTTATCTTGGTATAGTCCCTGTTATTGCGGTGCTACATTCGTGGTATGACGGGGCCTGTCCGTCGTTGTGTCATATCATTCTTAGAGTGCAGAAATCGATGTGGCGTGGTTTGTAAAAAGGATTAACCTGTTCATGAGTGAAAGAGTGGATGTTTATATATATGCCGAAAGGCAAGTTTTCACAGATTACTGTTTTGTACTTCATTTGTTTCACGTATGTGTTTTATGTTCCGCTGATTACTCTGATGTTGTGTCACTAGGGTGCCCGGGGTAAGGCACCAGTCACGGGCCCAGTTTCGAGTCGTGACAATAACATGTTAGAATAACAACTTGGATTGAAAGGAATTGGAAAATAATAGATGTGGTGTTATCCTTGTGATTGCCGAAAATGGCGTTGGAATATTGGACAGTTTTATATTAATTGTGGGGCAGAATTTTATACGTCCTGTTAAGGCGTGTAATCCCCTTTGAATTGATGGTTTGTTGCGCCTTAAATGTGGCATATTGGTTGTTGATTTCGGGCCTTGAAAAAGGTGGAAAAGTGCGTAGAAACAAATAAAATGATGCCCAATTTTCCGTAGAATAAGAGACTTTACACTTAGTATTATTCTACCTTAAAAAGGCTAGGAATTGATAGACGTATTATGGTTATTATAGGTTAAAGTACTACGTATAGCGTATTCTACTTGAAGGGTGGAATAACTATCAAGGTTGAAGTACTTTGGAGCATTTTGCAACTTGTCGCTAGTCGTCGCGAGGTATGTGAACCTCTTCCCTCTTTTGGCATGATCCTACGTATGAAATAGCCATGTGATATTATTTCATGATTCCTTCTACTCTTAGAAGTTAAGAGGTACGTATGTTGATTTACTCTATGTAAAAAGTATGTCTAAATTATCCTAAGTCCTTACCAAGTCTTATGGGAGATGTTGGTAAGAATGGTTAGGAAGTTATGAGGTTTGATTTAAAGCCATGTGCCTTGATTTATTTGAAGTAAGTAAGTTGATTTTATATTTGAAAATGACTTGAATTTATATGTGAAAAGGTACTTGATTTTATAAGTGGAAGTTATATAATTTTAAAGAGAATAAGTTTCTTGGTTTTGGAAGTGTATGAAACTTTATTTTTCAAGTTATGGGACTTGATTTCTAAAAGTATAGATGGAATGATTTTATATGTATAAGCGACATGATTTTAAAGAGTATATGATACGAGGTTTTAAGACTATATGCCTTGATTTTATAAGTGGAAATGACTTGATTTAAAAAGTATGGCTTTTGATTTATTTCAAAAGATAAGAAGATTGATTTCAAAAGAGTATGTAACTTCAGTTTTAAAAAGGAGAAATTTGTTGATTTAAAAGAGAAGGTGTGGCAGATTCTTTTATAAGTATGCATGTACGTAGTACTTTTGGGTTTAGTTTCCCCTAATGTAATAAGAAATAAAAGTGCCTTAAGTTCTCTAAAATGAAAGGTTGTTATAATAGCTTTATGGGAAGTTGTTATAACGACTTAAGAAGAAGTGAAAAGATGGTTTAAAATGTTATGTAAGGAAAATTACATCGTGTCCCGCAAACGGGTCGGGTTACGTTATGTAAGGAAAGTTACACCGAGCCTACAAATAGGTCGGGTTATGTTATGAAATGCACCGAGCCTACAAATAGGTCGGGTCATGACACACACCGAGCCTACACATAGGCCGGGTTATGTTATGAGATACACCGAGCCTACATATAGGTCGGGTTACGCCATATTACACCGCGCCCCAAAATGGGCCGGGTTACGTCATTTACAACTGCCCGCGGTGGGCGGGTTATGCTACAGATTCCACAGTACACCGCGCCCACAAGTAGCGGGTTATCTTCTGATTCCATACATCGCGCTACTGCGGGCCAGATTCCACAAGATAATCGAGGCCGCGGGTGGGCCGGGTTATGTCACATGATTCATCAGTACACCGTGTTCCGCAAATGGGCCGGGTTATGTTATCACGTATTGATAATCAAAGCAAGCTCCAAAATAAGAAGTCCCTCCATAAAAGGGCCGGATTATGTTATGAAAGATATGTAAATTATGTGGAAAAGAACTTGATCAAATTATTAAGTATGTATGTAAGAATATGATGTTAATTATTATTGAAAGAAGGAAAAGAACGACTAATGTACGATTGATTTCATGAGTTAAAATGGCACGGTAGGATCTGGTACTAAGTTTTTATACTTGCCCCTATCATTCTTTTATAAAATTATGATTTGATTACTGTACCTTATTTCCGTTCCATACTAAGACTGTTGTTATGACCCCGAAGTGCGTTCATGCCCGCGGGTATTAGGTACCCAGGTTGGTGATCCTCGTTCTTAGGATGTCTGTTCATTTTTTGGGAAGAAGCTCCACTCACTTCGGAGGCTTATATTTTGGTACGGATCCCTGTTGATGTAGATTATGTATATTTAGGGGTATGACGGGGCCCTGTCCCGTCACAGTGGTTATGTCAAAAATTCTTAGAGGTCTGTAGTCATATCTTGTGGGTCGGTTTGTAAAGAAGAAGGATGTAACTGCTTTTGGTTATGTATATATATATATATGTCCAGGGAGGTAGCCTTATCGGCTAGCCTGTTGTTTATTTCCTGTAAAATGTACGTTATGAGTTCATGTATGTTTATTGATTTTCTACGATGTATACGTAAGTGCCTGAGTAGGGCACGATCCACGAGCAGTCAGTCGTGACACACAGTTTCATGAAATGCACTTTAGAAGCATGTAGATTATCAACCCCTTCTTGGTAGTAAGTACCGCTATAGACCCTTTTTAGCACGCTGCCATGTATAGTATGCCCCTGATAATCTTAGTTCTGTCAGATCACCTTCTATTATATACTGCTTAAAATCCCTTATCTCAGTCATAGTAACATGACGTATAACTCTTTCATTTCTCTTTCATACACAGTTGAAATCACTCATTATTGCATATGATCTTTGTACCTGGCCATGTAACATTCCATTATCAATCCAAAGTTCCCTTTTCAGAGCCACATCATTGAATGCACACACCAAGATTATATGAGAATTTTTCTTTATACCCTATGTGTCACCCCGCAGTGTATCAATTTCTCCGTACAATTTTTAATATTCACCTCATAGGGATGAGCCTTCCACAATAGCCATATTCCTCCATTTGGATGCTCAGTAAGATTAGTACTAAAAGATCATCCACTACACAAGTTTAGAGAGACATTATGAGCTTCTTCCCTTTTAACCTTTGGTTCCAAGAGACCAAATAACCCCATCTTAGCATTCTGCGTGAACCAATGCATTTAACTGTGCACGAATGTGTCACGACCCGAATCGGGGCCCGTGACTGGTGCCTTACCCCGGGCGCCCTCGTGATACAACATCAGAGAAAATCAGCGGAAATAAAAACATAAACATGAAACAAGAGACATGATAAATAAACAGGCCAACCAAAACAGTTGCCTTCTGTATATATACATAAAAACCCGAACAGTTATCCTTTTTACAAACTCTGCCCACAACAGTACTACAAACCTCTAAGAAGTGACAACAACTATGACGCAGTGGCCCCGCCATACCACGAATGTACAGAACTCTGACTCGGGTAACATGCAAAAGATAAGCCTCAGAAACGGGGCTTCCTAACATGTTGGCGTGATCCCATGAGCGAGGATCCACACGATGTACCTACCTGCGGCATGAACGCAGCCTCGAAGGAGGTCGATACAAGTACCAAGTATGTGGCGAAAAATCAGTAAATGAAATCATAACGATCTATATAAAATAGGAGACATGTATGATAACCAAACTACACTCATAACATAAGCGGTCATGTCGGTAAGGGACTCACGCCTCAAAGTCATCCTCACGTGCGTGGAACTCCTTCCTCACCGCCGTGATCTAGGTATAAATCGTTTGGAATACGTGTCTCGGCCCATCCCACGGGACTCGATAAAGAACCGGTGGAATACGTGTCTCGGCCCATCCGTGGGACTCGATAAAGAACGGTGGAATACGTGTCTCGGCCCATCCGTGGGACTCGATAAAGAATCGGTGGAATACGTGTCTCGGCCCATCTCATGGGACTCGATAAAGAATCAGGTGGAATATGTGTCTCGGCCCATCTCATGGGACTCGATAAAGAATCATTCATAACAAATCAGCCAGCCCTCCATCGAGAGACGCGGTAGCACAGAAATACAACACTTGCACAACAAAGGCTATCACCACAAGCATAGGCAAGTTCAACATACAACTCAAGGAACTTTCATTTTTTTTGTCAAAGTCCGGGTTTTAACCCCAAAGTACTACATACGTTAAATTCTTTTAAAAGATCCATTCTTTACAAAGGTCACCCGATACGTAGTATTAACATAGAGTGACTAACATTTTTAAGTAAACCAGAACACTTTCTTTTTTAAAAATCAAGTAACAACATTATTTTTCAACCGTTCAAGTTTGCCTAATTTCAAATGCTCAAGTCTCTTATTTTAGAAAGGTTTCATAACTCATAGTCTTAATCTCTTTTAAAACAATTGAGTAACATAAGTCTTATGTGTGAGCCATTTATTCTTGTTTATAACAATCTTGTTACAGCAGCCATGATCTAGGAAATGTAATACAATCTTGTCTTATCTTAGCTTCTATGCAGATGGAGGTTTCTACTGGTTTTAATAACAATTAGTCAACACATTTCCTTTATTAACGCTGCAATGGTTTGTTCGATACTTAATCTCATTTCCGAAATCAGTAAAACATTATTCTTTAAAAGCCAAGTACTCATTACTCAGGAATGAGGTTTCACAACTTTTTAACAAAATTCATAGTTCTTAACATTTCATAAAACGTCATTTATAAGTTAAGTCTCTTATCTTTCAAGATCAAGTCTCTTAACTTCTAAAATCAATAATCATTCTATTACTTACATAAAGTCGTTATAACTAACTTCCCATAAAGCTATTATAACACTATATGTTTTAAACCAACCAAAACTCGTTTAGCACACGTACGTCTACCGTACTACATAGTTCACAACAATCATGCTAGGAAAGATAGGAAGAGGTTCACATACCTCGCGACGATTATCGACAAATAGCAAAACGCTCCAAGTACTTCAACTCGTCATTACTCCTTAGCCAAGTAGATCACGCCACACGTAGTACTCCACTCCTAAAATGGTCATAGTACTTTTATCAAACCTTTCTTACCATTGAAGACTTATACCAATAAAAAGCCCTCTAATTCTACGGAAAATTGGCAAGACTTCCGTTTTACTCACTTTTCCATCTTTCTCCAAGGCCCGAATAACCGTAATATATATACCATATATATATAAGGCGTAATAATTAAACAACATAAATAAGGGGATTACATGCCCAAACGGTAACGCGGTTTACTATCACGCCTTCATAACAACAATAAGTAAAAGAAGGGGATTACGCGCCCAACCGGTAACGCGGTTTACTATCACGCCTTCATAACAATACAATAATTAAAAGGGGATCACGCCCAAAGCGAACGCGATTGAAAAATCTTCCTTAATGAAATGTAAATCTGATCAATGTAAATCAAATCCAAAGTAAATACGGTCCAAAGTAAATCTGATCCAAAGTAAATCTGATCCTTAAGTTGGGGTCCTTGGCAACTTTGTCCATTTACTTATCCAATTTACTCATTAGTCATCCAACTTATATTTCCATTCTTAATATAAGTTATAGTTACTTTGTTATTAGCTTCTTAGCAAGTAAGATACGTTTTTACCATTTTAATGGCTAACGGCCAATCCTTTCTTTTAACAAGTTAACAAGATCCGACTCTTCCAAACTTTACTCCATATATTATATAATCCATAATATACTTATAATATATGTATAATGACCAATTCACAAAGAGGTTTAAGATTCACTACCTCAAATAGCCCAAAATTATCCATGAACTTAATGTCGCTCCAAGCAAGTCTTAGCTTCAAATACTTTGTGTTCCAACCCACCACAAATCACCCTAAGAAGCTCCTAACCATCATCTCTTCAAGAACCAACTCAAACAAGTGAAGAACACTAAGGTTAACCTTCCAAGAGCTCTCGGCCAAGGTGGCCTTTTGTGGCTAGGGATGTGAAATCTTTCCTAACTTTTGGTTAATAGTCTTCCTAATACACTAGGGAAGAACACATAAGAGTTTAGGAATTATTGGACAAGGTTTGGTTAGGGAGGGGGGGGGGGTGTGGTCGACGAGAGCAAGTGAGAGAGATGAAATATTTCTCAAGTCTTGAAATATCTAAGTGTGCAAGATTTCATCAACAAAGGGTGCATATATAGGACAACCAAGGGCTAGGATGAAGGCAAGTGTGTGGTAGAGATTGGGGACAAGTGTGGGTGGGAGCCACAAGCCACTTGTCCACACAAAATATCTTGCAAGACTTGGCCACTTGTCTTGGCCACTTGTCACATGAAAATCGGCCAACCTAGCCCACCTAGGGGTGACACGTGTCGCCCTCTATCGTCCAAAACATTTCATCTTCGAAAATATCCATAAAGGCCAAAATCTCGAAAACAAAGTGGGCCCACAAAAGTAAATTTCTCCCGTGGGCCCACGTGACCAATTCGAAATAAAATTCCATAATTCTAATATAATTCAAGAAGCCCAAATACCAAACTGGAATCCAATTCCCATCAACGAACCTTTTTCCTTCACAAACCGAAACTTTTCCGTGAAAAATCACATCTTTCTTTCTTTCCAATATTAATGTCGTATTCTCGCACGCGTCGTCTCACATACATACCTTGGAACTACGGGGTGTAACATTCTTCCCCCCTTAGAAACATTCGTCCCGAATGTTCCTTCTAAGTCTCCAAAAACACACATGCGCCGGTATAGTCTCCACTACTATACTTTACAAAACCAATTATGCCACACATGGCCATAATATCACATACGCGCGAAACCCAAATCCAAACTAACGAGGAATCACCTCTAAGATGTAAAACAACACTAACTCTCACTCCTGGTCCAAAGGATACTCTCCTCGCACCTTCACTTCACAAAAAAATGATCACTTCCATCCTCTTAACACATGTTCGCTTCCTTTCTTACTCGTCGTACCTTTCTCGTACACCCGAACTCTTTCTAGTACACGTACCATATTTCCGTCATCGCTGCAGTTTCCAAAACCTTGGAGTCACTACCTCCAAACTTGGTCATCTTACTGGCCTCAAATTCTTTTAAGGCCATCCCCGGCCTTCACGATCCGATTCTGGTTGAACGCATCCACGAACTCGTACGATGGTTACCTAAACTTGGGCCTAGCACCCTCGTGACCCTACCACGGTGGGACCACCTCGAACTGACCCGCTCATTACGGGCGTGGGTTGACCCGAAACGGCCCTCAACCCGACCCTAAACGCGCGCCAAACTCTTGTTCCCGATCCGAACAATCCTACTAATTTACGTCATGAAAAGCTACCGATTCATCTCATACCCCTCGTATAATTATCTCACAATATTTTTCACGCATTTCAAGTATTTCGACAAATGCTAACCGTAAAATCACCACTCAAGCGGCCTTGCATCCAAGGTCCTAACTGTTATAAATTCTAAGGCTCACAATTGTCTCGTCCCCAGACTTACCCTTTTTCTAACCAGGCCTCTAAATCACAATTTAACATAATGCTATCTGAACATAATACATAGCACATCATCATATCAACAACGCATACCAGTCTCTAGAGGGGTAAGAATATACCTGTATCAACCGCTTCACTCTACTCATAGGCACGCCTGCAGGCATAGTATGAAGGTGATGAACACGCCGTGACCGTAGGTGAGTCCCGCTGTCAGATCCTTCCTATTAAGACAGTTTCTCGTCACATGGCCTGATGGCCGCAGGTAAAACAAGCACCAGTAAAAAGACGACATTCCCCGGGATGACGCCTGCCGCATCGTGCACTGAGAGGAAACATGAAACCGTGGCTAGAACCCGTATATACCGTGAACGAAGCCCGAGCTCGACCATCTCGAATACCGAACGTCCCGAAGGCGCGGAGGACCACTCTGTCTTGGCGAAGGTGCATAACTAACTGCCGGCGAGGCGTCCGCCTCGCAAGTTACCAAAGGACCTGCTGTTACGGCGCCTTCCTGCGATCCCGGCCATTCCGTCGACCTCTCCGTGCCTCACATCTGGTGCGTGAGCTGCGTGCGGGCAATGTCCATGCCGGTTGAAGAGCTACCCCGAACAAGCCTCTGCCAAATAGTCATCGAGCCCGGTGACGTAGCGGTGCACTCTGTCCTCCATATCTGTCACTAAAGCGGGGACATACCGAGCCAACGAGTCAAACTCCACGTTGTAATCCCTAATGCGCCGATGCGCGCTTTAACGTCAAAAATCTGCCGGCCGAGCCTCTCATCCGTGGAGGCAAGAAATGTGCAAGAAATGCCCTTGAGAACTCGTCCCAACCTGCTGGGAGCGCATGCTCTCCTCGGGACAGTTCCCATGAATCAAACCAGTCGACTGCCGTATCGCGCAGCCGATGTGAACCTAGGACCACTGACTCGGTCTCGGCTCGATCACTCTCGCGATCCGTTGTATCGCCGGATGAACTCCTGCGGATCATCCTCCGGCCTCGACCCATAAAACTCTGGCGGACTGCAACTCAGAAAGTCCCGCAGTCTCAAACTATCCGATCTCGGGTGAACTACGGGTACTACCGGTACCGGAATTGCTGCATCCAGCCTATCCTCGTGCCTTGCCACTATCCTGGCCAATAACTGGGCCATCTCCTTGTAACCCATCTCCTCTGTTACTTGCGGTAGGTCGGCGTCTCGTGCGTGGCCTCGGTGAGACCGCCGCTACTCCACTCGCGACTCCGCCTGCGCGCCTCATGGGCCCCGATTGCCTTGCGTGGAGGCATAACTGACACATAAGAATACGTCAGAGGGAGTCTAACTTACAACACAACTCTAAGGCACGATCTCAGAATGAGAAGAATGGAAACCAATCCTAAATATCCTGTAGACTCCTGATTATAGATGTGGTGCACAACACACCGATAATCAAGACTCTACTAGATACGGTCTGTAGACACTTTCCGAGGATTAACTGCTCTGATACCACTTTTGTCACGACCCGAACCGGGGCCCGTGACTGGTGCCTTACCCCGGGCACCCTCGTGATACAACATCAGAGAAAATCAGCGGAAATAAAAACATAAACATGAAACAAGAGACATGATAAATAAACAGGCCAACCAAAGCGGTTGCCTTACGTATATATACATAAAAACCGACAGTTATCCTTTTACAAACTCGCCACAACAGCGATTACTGCACTCTAAGAAGTGACAACAACTATGGCGGACAGGGCCCGCCATACCACGAATGTACAAGAACCTACGGACTCGGGGTAACATACTAAAAGATAAGCCTCGAAGAAACGGGGCTTCCCAACACGTTGATCGTGATCACATGGCGAGGATCCACAACCGATGTACCTCACTGCGACATGAACACGGCCCGAAGGAGGTCGATCTGAGTACCAAGTATGTGGCGAAAAATCGTAAATGAAATCATAACGATCTATATAAAGCAGGAGACATGTATGATAACCAAACTACATTTCATAACATAAGCGGTCATGTCAAGTCGTGGACTCACGCCTCAAAGTCATCCTCACGCGTGGAACTCATTCCTCACCGCCGATCTAGGTATAAATCGTGTGGAATACGTGTCTCGGCCCATCCGTGGGACTCGATAAAGAACCGGTGGAATACGTGTCTCGGCCCATCCGTGGGACTCGATAAAGAACCAGGTGGAATACGTGTCTCGGCCCATCCCATGGGACTCGATAAAGAATCAGGTGGAATACGTGTCTCGGCCCATCCCATGGGACTCGATAAAGAATCAGGTGGAATACGTGTCTCGGCCCATCTCATGGGACTCGATAAAGAATCATTCATAACAAATCAGCCGACCCTCCATCGAGAGTCGCGGTAGCACAGAAATACAACACTTGCACAACAAAGGCTATCACCACAAGCATAGGCAAGTTCAACATACAACTCAAGGAACTTTCATTTTTTTGTCAAAGTCTGGGTTTTAACCCCAAAGTACTACATACGTTAAATTCTTTTAAAAGATCAAATTCTTTTACAAAGGTCACCCGATACCCGTAGTATTAACATAGAGTGACTAACATTTTTAAGTAAACCAGAACACTTTCTTTTTTAAAAATCAAGTAACAACATTATTTTCCAACCGTTCAAGTTTGCCTAATTTCAAATGCTCAAGTCTCTTATTTTAGAAAGGTTTCATAACTCATAGTCTTAATCTCTTTTAAAACAATTGAGTAACATAAGTCTTATGTGTGAGCCGTTTATTCTTGTTTATAACAATCTTATTCAATGACCATGATCTAGGAAATGTAATACAATCTTGTCTTATCTTAGCTTCTATGCAGATGGAGGTTTCTACTGGTTTTAATAACAATTAGTCAACACATTTCCTTTATTAACGCTGCAATGGTTTGTTCGATACTTAATCTCATTTCCGAAATCAGTAAAACATTATTCTTTAAAAGCCAAGCACTCATTACTCACGAATGAGGTTTCACAACTTTTTAACAAAATTCATAGTTCTTAACATTTCATAAAACGTCATTTATAAGTTAAGTCTCTTATCTTTCAAGATCAAGTCTCGTAACTTCTAAAATCAATAATCATTCTATTACTTACATAAAGTCGTTATAACTAACTTCCCATAAAGCTATTATAACACTATATGTTTTAAACCAACCAAAACTCGTTTAGCACACGTACGTCTACCGTACTACATAGTTCACAACAATCATGCTAGGAAAGATAGGAAGAGGTTCACATACCTCGCGACGATTATCGACAAATAGCAAAACGCTCCAAGTACTTCAACTCGTCGGCTACTCCTTAAGCCAAGTAGATCACGCCACACGTAGTACTCCACTCCTAAAATGGTCATAGTACTTCTATCAAACCTTTCTTACCATTGAAGACTTATACCAATAAAAAGCCCTCTAATTCTACGGAAAATTGGGCAGCACTTCCCCCGTTTTTACTCACTTTTCCATCTTTCTCCAAGGCCCGAATAACCGTAATATATATACCATATATATATAAGGCGTAATAATTAAACAACATAAAGAAGAGGATTACATGCCCAAACGGTAACGCGATTTACTATCACGCCTTCATAACAACAATAAGTAAAAGAAGGGGATTACGCATGGCCGTGTAGCGGTTTACTATCACGCCTTCATAACAATACAATAATTAAAAAGGGGATCACACGCCCAAACGGAACGCGATTGAAAAATCTTCCCCTTAACAGAAATGTAAATACAGTCCAATGTAAATACAGTCCAAAGTAAATACGGTCCAAAGTAAATACAGTCCAAAGTAAATACAGTCCTTAAGTTGGGGTCCTTGGCCAACTTTGTCCATTTTACTTATCCAATTTACTCATTAATCATCCAACTTATATTTCCATTCTTAATATAAGTTATAGTTACTTTGTTATTAGCTTCTTAGCAAGTAAGATACGTTTTTACCATTTTAATGGCTAACAGCCAATCCTTTCTTTTAACAAGTTAACAAGATCCGACTCTTCCAAACTTTACTCCATATATTATATAATCCATAATATACTTATAATATATGTATAATGACCAATTCACAAAGAGGTTTAAGATTCACTACCTCAAATAGCCCAAAATTATCCATGAACTTAATGTCGCTCCAAGCAAGTCTTAGCTCCAAATCCTTTGTGTTCCAACCCACCACAAATCATCCTAAGAAGCTCCTAACCATCATCTCTTCAAGAACCAACTCAAACAAGTGAAGAACACTAAGGTTAACCTTCCAAGAGCTCTCGGCCAAGGTGGCCTTTTGTGGCTAGGGATGTGAAATCTTTCCTAACTTTTGGTTAATAGTCTTCCTAATACACTAGGGAAGAACACATAAGAGTTTAGGAATTATTGGACAAGGTTTGGTTAGGGGGGGGGGGGGGTGTGGTCGACGAGAGCAAGTGAGAGAGGGAGGGAGATGAAATATTTCTCAAGTCTTGAAATATCTAAGTGTGCAAGATTTCATCAACAAAGGGTGCATATATAGGACAACCAAGGGCTAGGATGAAGGCAAGTGTGTGGTAGAGATTGGGGACAAGTGTGGGTGGGAGCCACAAGCCACTTGTCCACACAAAATATCTTGCAAGACTTGGCCACTTGTCTTGGCCACTTGTCACATGAAAATCGGCCAACCTAGCCCACCTAGGGGTGACACGTGTCGCCCCTCTATTGGTCCAAAACATTTCATCTTCCGAAAATATCCATAAAGGCCAAAATCTCGAAAACAAAGTGGGCCCCACAAAACCGTAAATTTCTCCCGTGGGCCCCACGTGACCAATTCCGGAAATAAAATTCCATAATTCTAATATAATTCAAGAAGCCCAAATACCAAATCTGGGAATCCAATTCCCATCAACGAACCTTTTTCCTTCACAAAACCCGGAAACTTTTCCGTCGAAAAATCACATCTTTCTTTCTTTCCAATATTAATGTCGTATTCTCGTACGTACGTCCTCACATACATACCCTGGAACTACGTGGTGTAACAGAATGCATACCTCGGGTACCAATCCTTCCAATAAATTCTTAACTGAAAATATGAACCCCAGAGGTTCGCTGCACGTCCTTGCTTTGCTTTTTCAAAAACAAATTGTGCGTTGAATACTGCTCTTTACGATATTTTAAATGTTTGACACAACTATACACTAATAGGATGTTCATCATTCCCAAGTTCTAAGTCATTAGCGAAAGAACTACAATAATCCCTTTGTCCAATACTTCCCAGTACTCGGTCCAAAGTAAGAAAAACGCTTCCATTCTTTTATATCAACCTTATCATTCAAGAAGTAATAGCCCCTTCTTATTCTTACATGGAAACAATATTCTTTTGCAGTTTTTTACCTTCACATAGTCCAACAACATGGTATACCATAAAACAGTCACAATTAGAGCTCAAAATTTAATTAGAGGTATGGAGGAGAAAATACTAGATAAGCTTCATTTTCTATCTTTGGGAGGAAAAGTTCAATCTCTATAACTATAGAGCAGATAACGTGGCATAATGGAGTACCAATTCGTAAGATAGAGAATGTCGCAATACATTTCACAAGTTGACACCTCATTCATGGTCTGAGAGATATCTTTTTTTTTTGTATCTTCTCACTACTCGTAATTATAAACAACTTCATTTCTTTTAACACTTGTTCACACCTTTCTTACCTGTTATACTTTTCATAATTCCAACATATTCTATTATACATACGTAATCTCAGACATTGCTCCTGATTCCAATCCCTGACGATACCATCCCTTAAGTGATGAATTGTTAGCTTATTCTCTTATTCAGTACGTAGAAGGTTGTGAAGAGTTGCATTACCTAATGTTGACCTAGTATCTCCAAACCTGGTCATCATACTTCTATTCAAATTCCATAATTCGATATTTTGACCAATTATGGAAATTTCGGGAAACGGAATGTTATAGACCAATGGGACGGCGACACGTGTCACCCTCCATATGGTCATCTTGGACGAAAATACCAATTAAAAGAGTAGCCAATTGGCTTGATATAATGGACCAAGTCAAAGGGAAAGTTGAGGCTTGATATAATTGACCAATATTAGCCATCCAATTGGTTCAATCCTAGCCCTCGAGGGTGTTATATATACACACTACTACTAGTAGAAAAGATGAATTCCACACTTAGAAAAAAATTGGCAAATCTTGTGTGTTCTATAAGAGGCTCTCGGCCAAGAGAAAAAGGAAAGGAGAAAATTTTGCAATCTTTCTTCATAAATCCCTATATTCAAACCCAAGGTCCCCTAAGGTATTCTAAGGATATCTCAACACAAAAATCCCGGAAAAATTACGTTTTTACGTTAGTCGCAACATGAAAACCTAAGGTGTTCTTCAACTTTGAAGTTGGAAATTGAAGATGAGTTCTTCACAAGCTTCTAAGGGTTGCTTGGAGTGGATTGGAACGTCGAGAAGATGAGCTAAAGTTGCTAAGGATCGACTTTAAATCTTGGATTGGATTTGGGCTTATTGAGGTATAAATCTTCGTCTTACTATTGTGATTGAAGATTCCATGTTATGATAAGTTAGAAATGATCATGTGATATATATTATGAAGATTGATAAGTGTTATGGAATTTTGGAAGCCTAAAATCCGAAAAATTCATGTTAGCCATTAAGATTGTAATTCAATTTAATTATTAATTACGATCGTCACATGTTATAGAAAGAAGGGATTATAGTTGTTATAATCGATTGTGGATATATAACATGTTAGAATAACAACTTGGATTGAAAAGGAATTGGAAGAGAATAGATGTGGTGTTATCCTTGTGATTGCCGAAAATGACTCAAGTTATTGGACAATTTTACTTTAATTGTGGGGCAGAATTTTACACATCCTTTGAACTGCTGGTTTGTTGCGCCTTAAATGTGGCATGTTGGTTGTTGATTTTGGGCCTTGAAAAAGGTGGAAAAGTACGTAGAAACAAAGGAAATGCAGCCCAAATTTCTGTAGAATAAGCGACCTAGCACTTAGTATTATTCCACGTTGATAAGCTAGGAGTTGATAGACATGTTATGGTTATCATAGGTTGAAGTACTACATATAGTGTATTCTACTTGAAGGGTGGAATAGCTATCAAGGTTGAAGTACTTTGGAGTATTTTGCTACTTGTCGATAGTCGCCACGAGGTATGTGAACCTCTTCCTTCTTTTGGCATGTTCTATGTATGAAATATATATGTGGTGTTATTTCATGATTCCTTCTACTCTTAGAAATTAAGAAGTACGTATGTTGATTTACTTTATGTAAAAGGTATGTCTAAGTAATCCTAAGTTCTTACCAAATCTTATGGGGGATGTTGGTAAGAGTCGTTAGAAAGTATTTGGAGTCGAATTGACTTTGCTAATTTACCGCACTAATGAGAATAGGTATCAAACAAGCCATTGCAGCGTTAATAAAAATGTATCGACAATCAATTATATTACAAATGAGTAGAATTCTCCATCTGCATAGAAACTAAGATAAGACAAAATTGTATTACATTTTCTAGATCATGGCTGCTTTAATAAGATCGTTATAAACGAGTATAACCTATCCACAACTCATAAAAGTATATGTTACTTAATTTAAAAGAGTTTATGTTATGAAGTTTTAAGACTATGAACCTTGATTTCTTAAAAGGTTATGAGACTTTATTTGTCAAGTTATGGGACTTGATTCTTAAAGAAAGAAATGACTTGATTTAAAAAGTATGGTTTCCATGATTTATTTCAAAAGTTAAGAGGCTTGATTTCAAAAGAGAATGTAACTTGAGTTTTCAAAAGAAGAAGTTTAATTGATTTAAAAGAGAAGGTGTGGCATGATTCTTTTTTTAAGTATGTATGTACGTATTACTTTTGGGTTTAATTTCCCTAATGTAATAAGAAATAAAAAGTGCCTTAAGTTCTCCAAAATGAAAGGTTGTTATAATAGCTTTATGGGAAGTTGTTATAACGACTTAAGAAGAAGTAAGAAAAGATGGTTTAAAATGTTATGGATATGACCTTACCGCATCCCAGAATGGGCCCGTCAGTATACCTTTATGGGAAGACTTATATGACTTTACCGCGTTCCAGAATGGGCCGGGCAGTATACCTTTATGGGCAGACTTATATGACTTTACCGCGTCCTAGAATGGGTCGGGCAATATACCTTTATGGGCAGACTTATGTGACTTTACCGCGTCCTAGAATGGGCCGGGCATTATACCTTTATGGGAAGACTTATGTGACCTTACCACGTCCCAGAATGGGCCGGGCAGTATACCTTTATGGGCAGACTTACGTGACTTTATCGCGTCCCAGATTGGGCCGGGCAGTATACTTTTATGGGCAGACTTACGTGACTTTATCGCGTCCCAGATTGGGCCGGGAAGTATACCTTTATAGGCAGACTTACGTGACTTTACCGCGTCCCAGATTGGGCCGGGCAGTATACCTTTATGGGCAAATTTACGTGACTTTACCGCGTCCCAGATTGGGCCGGGCAGTATACCTTTATGGGCAGACTTACGTGACTTTACCGCGTCCAAGACTGGGCCGGACAATATACCTTTATGGGTAGAATTACGTGACTTTACCGCGTCCCGGATTGGGCCGGGCAGTATACCTTTATGGGAAGACTTTTATGAATTCACCGTGTCCCGAAAATGGGTCGGGTTACGTTATCACGTATGGATAATAAAAGTGAACTCCAAAATGAGACGTCCCTCCATAAAGGGCTGGATTATGCTATGCAAGATACGTAAGTTGAACTTGATGATTTTTCCTAAGTATGTATGTAAGAATTTGATTATAACTCTTATTGAAAAGGGGAAAAGATAATAATGTGTGATTAAGTTCATGAGTTGTAATGACACGGTAGGATCTGTTATTTCCTTTTTATACTTGCCCCTGTCATTCTTTTGTACAATTATGATTTGTTTATGACCTTATTTGATTCCATACTTGTACTGTTATGCGACCCGCCCGGGCGGCTGCGTTCATGCCCTCAGGTATTAGGTACACAGGTTGGTGATCCTCGCTCTAGGATCTCTGTTCAGTTTTGGGTAAAAGCTTCATTCACTCCGGAGGCTTATCTTTGGTTCAGATCCCTGGTATTGTCGGTTGTAGTACATTCAGGGTTATGAAGGGGCCCTGTCCCATCACAGTTGTTATGTCAAAATTCTTAGAGGTCTGTAGTCATATCTTGTGGGTCATCTTGTAAAAGAAAAATGACGTAACTGCTTTTGGCTATATATATATGTCTAGGGAGGTAGCCTTATCGGCTAACATGTTGTTTATTTCTTGTTGATTTATTTTATAAATTTGATGTATGTTCCGCTGATTATCTCTGATGTATACCTGTAAGGGTGCCCAGGTAGGGCACCAGTCGCGGCCCGGGGTCGGGTCGTGACATTAACACAACAATAGCATCTAGCCTCAGCCTCTTTTCCAACTTTTCTTAGGACATCTCCACTTGTATTTTAAACTCCCATAATCTCTAGAAAAAGAACGAAATCTTAAAAGGTAATCCTGGTATTCATATAGTCGTAAAAACATCATATTTGTGTGATTTTCTCCTTAACAACCCCCATCTATCATAGGTTCCTTCACATCTTGAATAGTCTCATCCACCGTGTATTTTTGCAGGAACAATATAATACAGAGCTCATAGTTTTCACTTGTCAACCCAGAAATTAGCAGTTCCACTCCTTGGCTCCTACCATATTTCCTGCTCTATGCCATCTCTAGCTTCCAACATCATTTTCCATACACGAGAGCATCATTTCTATTGTACATTTAGAGGATAATGTCTCTTGCAATATTTGATCCACATAAAATTATCTCCCAATCTGTTAGATGTTCGTAATTTCACTAAGGTTTAGTATATAAGGCCTTAGACACATCAAACAATGATCTAAACCCTATGTTTTCTTCATCTCTAGGCAAGCACATATCCAATCATGAGGACCAATGCCTCATCTCTAATTCCAATAAAATCTTGCAAAGACTTTATGTAACTTATTTATGAAATATTTCGGAGACTTTATAGTTAACAATATATGGATTAGCATACTTAAAAGAACACTGGTTATCAAAGTAGATTTTTCTTCAAATAATAGTATTCTTCATTTCCAGAGTTGTAATTTATTCTTCACCTTCTTTATCAGATTATTGTATCATCTTTCCTCTTTCTTACATGAGGTATGAAATAAACTTACCCCTCGGCGCTGCTGTATTCCCCTTCCACTCTATAATTGGCTCGCCTAGAACTGAAATCGAACTAACTTCTCTATACAATCGACGTTAGCAAAACAAGAACCCAACCAATCCATACCCATAATAATCATCAAAGTCAGTCATGTCTAACTCTTATCATATCTGCTATAGTATGACGACTATATATAGTCACCGAGCAATTTCGATGTACTCACTTTGCTATGACAGAATCTCCTACCGGTGTAGTTACCTTTATGAGCTTGTTCATATATCTTGTACCTCTCTTATCTGTTTTCCACCCTTCTATTACCGCCTATAGAAATTTAGGATTCAATCTTCACATATTAAAGTATCTAAACCTGTACTGATTCTCTATGCCTCATTCCCACATAATTATTCCAAGAGAATGATCATATATGTCTGATTTCATGAAATGCACTTTAGAAGCATGTAGATTATCAACCCCTCATTGGTTAGTAAGTACCGCTATAGATCCTTTTTAGCACACTACCATGTATAGTATGCCCCTTGTCACGACCTGATCCCGGGCCCGTGACTGGTGTCTTACCCCGGGCACCCTAGTGATACAACATCAGAGAAAATCAACGGAAATAAAAACTTAAACATGAAACAAGAGATATGATAAAAAAAATAGGCCAACCAAAACGGTTGCCTTCTTGCATATATACAGAAATTGAACAGTTACATCCTTTACAACCCTGCTTACAACAAGTACTACGGACCTAAGAATGTGACCACAACTATGTGACAGGGTTCGCCATACCACGAATGTACAAGAACCTACAACTCGGGAAACATACCAAAAGATAAGCCTCGGAGAAACGGAGCTTCCTAATCTGTTGAATCGTGATCCTATGAGCGAGGATCAACAACCGATGTACCTCTACTGCGGCATGAACACGGCCCGAAGGAGGTCGATAACAGTACCAAGTATGTGGCGAAAATCACGTAAATGAAATCATAGTAGTCTATATAAAGCAGAGACATATATGATAACAAACTACGATTACATAATATGCGATCGCGTCAGTCGTGGACTCACGCCTCAAAGTCATCACTCAAATATAAATATGGGTCTCACGCCCACCTCATCATTCGTGCGTGGAATACCTTCCTCATCGCCCAGCGATGCATGATGTAGCAACATCAAGGAGTACACATGAACACCAGGTCCCACCTGTGTCATAACAACCGTACGGGGCAAGTACGAAGGCTAACTACCAGATACCAAAGCCGCGTCCTCAACTGACCGGGGAAAGTACGAAAGCCAACTACCAGATATCAAAGCCGTACCAACAAATCTACATAACCATACCACGAAGCTGATCCAGGGCAAGTACGAAAGCCAACTACCAGATACCACCTGCGCCACGCGTGGTGGTGGGGCAATCACGAAGACTAACTACCAGATACCAAGCCGGAATCACGAGACTTCATCACAAAACTGAACGGGGCAAGTACGAAAGCCAACTACCAGATACCAAGCCGAATCAGTAAAACTTCATGGAGAGCTAGTCCATGGAATAATAATCACAGAAGCGTACCCGTGGAATGCTCCGTCACTGCCGGTACGTCCAAGTAAGATCATAACAAATCAGCCGGCCCTCCATCGAGAGACGCGGTGGTATAGAAATACAATACTAGCACGACAAGGCTATCACACGCAAACATAGGCAAGTTACACACAACTCAAGGTACTTTCATTTAATGCCAAAGTCCAGGTTTTAACCCCCAAGTACTACGTACGTTAAATTCTTTTTAAAAGATCCATTTCTTTTACAAAGGTCACCCGATGCCCGTATTATCAAAAATAGAGTGACTAACATTTTAAGTAAACCAAAACAACTTCCATACTTTCCTTTTTAAACCAAATTAAGACAATACCATGCCTTCTTTTTAGACCAAAACACTTCTCCTTTTAAAGTCAAGTTACCATTTTAAAACTAATGATAAAACCATTCTCTTGTTTCATAAAGTCGTTATAACTAACTTCCCATAAAGCTGTTATAACACTTTATGTTTTAAACCAATTTAAGACAAAACCATGTCTTTCTTTTAAACCAAAAACTCTTCAATTCCTCAAGTCTCTTTTCTTTTAGAAATCAAGTTCCTTACTTTGGAAATTTAAGAAAATTAATGCTTGTTTATAATGATTCTTATTAAAGCAGCCATGATCTAGGAAATGTAATACAATTTTGTCTTATCTTAGCTTCTATGCAGATGGAGGTTTCTACTGGTTTTAATAGTAATTAATTAGTCAATACATTTTCCTTTATTCACGCTGCAGTGGTTTGTTCGATACTTAATTCTCATTTCCGAAATCAATATAATATTATTCCTTTTAAACCCAAGTACCCATTTCTCATAAAAGCGGTTTCACAACTGTTTAACACAAACCAAGTCCTTAATATTTCACGTCAAGTCATTTATAAGTCAAGTCTATTATCTTTTAAAAACCACAAACCATTTCTTTACCTACATAAAGTTGTTATAGCAAACTTTCCATAAAGCCGTTATAACACTTTATGTTTTAAACCAACCAAATTCATTTAGCACATGTACGTCTACCGTACTACATAGTTCACAACAATCATGCGAGAAAAGATAGGAAGAGGTTCACATACCTCGCGACGGTTATCGACAATTAGCAAAATGCTCCAAGTACTATAACCTTGCTAGCCCTTTCCACCCTTCAAGTAGAATACGCTACTCGTAGTACTTCAACCTATAATGGCCATAAAACGTCTATCAACTTCTAGATCTCTTCGTAGAATATTCTAAATACAAGATTCCTTATTCTACAGAAAATTCGGCAGCACCTCCCCCCCCCCCCCCGTAACCACATAAATCTCCTCCTCTACTCAGGCCCGCTACTGTGCCAACAACTCCCGAGGATTACACGCCTAACCTGACGTGTTCAATTATACTTCACGGATATACTACAAGTCTCAGTAAATACGGTCAATGTAAATACTGATTCAATCCTTTTCAATATTCATTCTACATATAGTATACTCAACTATACATTACTACAACATGTAATATCCAATTACAATAGGGGGATAAAAGATCATTACCTTGATAAGCCCAAAATTATCCAAGATTATATGTCGATCCTGAGCAACGTTTAGCTCCAATTCCTTACGCTCCAACCCGCTCCAAGCAACCCTTAGAAGTTTCTAAACAACTTCTCTTAACACTTCAACTCCAAAAAGTGAAGAACATTTAGGCTTTGATTGTGGCAACTCTCGGCCAAGGGGTACTTTAGTGGCTAGGGGTGTGAAATCTTTTCCAACTCTTGGTTACTAATCTTCCTAATACACTAAGGAAGAACACTTAAAACTTTAAGAATTTTTGGACAATTTTTGCTCAAGAAACAAGGCTAAAGCCGAGAACTACAAAGGAAAGGGAGGGAGTTTTTCAAACTTGGAAAACTCTAAGTGTGGATGAATAATAGTCTTCAACTTAAGGGGGTATTTATAGGACATTCAAGGGCTAGGATTGAAGCAAGTGTGTGGTCTAGATTGAGCCATGTGTGTGTGGGTCCCACTTATCTATCTACTACACAAATATCTTGCAAGACTTTGACCAAATGTTTATGGCATTTTTCATGTGAAAAACGTGTACAACATGTCCAACAATTTCGTCCAACCTTGCCACCTAGGGGTGACACATGTCGCCCTCCTATTGGTTCAAAATATTTCATCTTCCCAAAATATCCGTAATGCCAAAAATCCGAAAATAAAGTGGGCCCCACGTGACCAATTCCGGAAATAAAATTCCATAATTCTTAAATATTCCAAAAAGTCCGAATACCAAATCTGGGAATCCAATTCCCATTAACGAACCTTTTTCCTTCCCGAAATCCGGAAACTTTTCCGTCGAAAAATCACATCTTTTCTTCCTTTCCAATTTAATGTCGTATTCTCGTACGTATGTCCTCACATACATACCCTGGAAATACGGGGTGTAACATTCTTCCCCCCTTAGAAACATTCGTCCCGAATGTTCCTTCTAAGTCTCCAAACGTACACGCGCCGGTATAGTCTTCACTACTATACTTACGAAACCAACTATGCCACCAATGGCCAAAAAGATAACCTACGCGCGAAACCAAAATCCAAGCCAATGAGGAATCACCTCTAAGATCACAAAAGCTTCCACCCATGGTCTAAAGGCTACTTTTTTCGCACCTTCACTTCACAAAAAGATCACTTCCATCCTCTTAACACATGTTCGCTTCCTTCCTTACTCGTCGTACCCTTCTCGTACACCCGAACTCTTTCTAGTATACTTACCCCACTTCAGTCATTACTTCAGTTTCCAAAACCTTGGAGTCACTACCTCCAAACGTGGTCATCTTACTAGCCTCAAATGCCTTTAAGGCCATTCCCGGTCTTCATGGTCCGATTCTGGTCGAACGTATCCACGAACTCTTACGATGGTTACCTAAACCTGGGCTTAGCACCCTCGTGACCCTACCACCTGACGAGACCACCTCGAACTGACCCCACCCCAAACCGGGCTGCGGGTCGACCCGCGAATGGTCCTCAACCCGACCCATAATCGCGCCAAACTCTTGTTCCCCGATCCGGAACAATTTTACCTATTCAAGTCCTGAAAGCTACCACTTTCATCTTACACAACCCAAGGAATTATCCCACTGGTACACCCTATGTATATAATGCTCTCCGACAAGGATCACCCGCAAAATCTTCTACTCGAGACGACCTTACATCTAAGGTCTCGACGTGTAATATTATATGGTTCACACCTTCCATACCCCCATACTTACCTTTTCAACTACCCATGTTTTCTAACTCACCAATAACACAACGCTATCCGTACATAGCACACAATAATAAGATCATCATATCAAGCATACTAATCTCTAGAGGGTTAAGGATATACCTGTATCTACCGCTTCACTCTAATCATAGGCCTGCCCTGCAGGGCGCATAGCTGTAGAAGGTGATGAACCAGCCATAGATCCTGAAGGCCGAGTCTCAACATCCGCGCTACCTCTGGTCGGACAATTCCTCGCAAAATGGACCTGCTGGACGCATGTAAAACAACCTCCCGAACCAGCACGACACTCCCCCTTATGGATTTTACCGCAACGGTCACACTGAGGTAAGGGTGGCCTCATCTGGTCAACACCACTACTCCCCCGAAAACCTGAACCCTTGGAGCCCTGACCTGCTCCTGAATACTCTGGATTCTCGAAGATCGTGGAGGATCGCTCAGATCTTGGGCGGAGGCGCATAACTAGTCTGCTGCTGAGCCGGTCCGCCTCGAAAGTCGCCAAAAGACCTCGCTGCTCGCCTCTTCGCGATCCGGCCATTCCGTCGATCTCTCCGCCTCACACCTGCGCATAAGCTCGCACGCGGGCAATGTCCATGCCTCGCCAAGAGCTACACCCGAGCAAGCCTCGCCAAGTAGTCATCGAGCCAGTGGCGTGGCGGTGCACTCGTCCTCCATATTTGCCACTAACGCCGGGACATATCGGGCCAACGAGTCGAACTCCACGCGTTGTACTCTGCACGCCGCCCCGCTCAACATCAAAAATCTGTCGGCCCGAGCCCTCCTCATATGTGGGGGCAAGAAATGTGCAAGAAATGCCCCTGAGAACTCGTCCCATACAGCTGGAAGCGCATGTTCCCCCCGGGACAGTTCCCATGAATCAAACGATCATCGCAGATCACGCACCGATGCGAACCCAATACCACCGACTCGCCTCGAGGCCTTGATCACTCTATGATCCGTCAGAATCGCTTCGGATAAACTCCTGAGGGTCATCCTCAGCTCTCGATCCATAGAACACTGGTGGACTGCATCTTAAGAAGTCCCGAAGTCTCCAACTATCGGCCCTGGGGTGCACTACTGGTACCACCGGCTCCCGTCTGTCCTCAAGTCTCGCCATAAACCTAACTAGTAACTGGGCCATCTCCTTGTAACCCATATCCTCTGTCCCTGGCCGTGGGACTGGAGGCTCAGATATTGTGGCCTCAGTAGCTACTGCTGCTGCTTTAAACTCTGTTGGGGCTGGCGGAATCGTAGAATCCGCCGTCTGTAGCACCACCTCGGGTAAAGACTGGGCCTCTGTCCTGGTAACCCTCCGTGCTCTACTCGCAGCTCCCTCTGCTGCCTTGCCCTTCTGGGCTCTGGTTGCCTTGCGTGTAGGCATAACTGATATAAAAGAATACGTCAGAGGGAGTCCAACTTACAACACAGCTCTAAGGCACGATCTCAGAGTGAGAAGAATGAAAACCAATCCTAAATGTCCTGCAGCCTCCTGATTATAGATGTGGTGCACAACACACCGATAATCAATACTCTACTAGACACGGTCTGTAGACACTTTCCGAGGACTAACTGCTCTGATACCACTTTGTCACGACCCGATCCCGGGCCCGTGACTGGTGCCTTACCCTGGGCACCCTAGTGATACAACATCAGAGAAAATCAGCGGAAATAAAAACTTAAACATGAAACAAGAGATATGATAAAAAAAATAGGCCAACCAAAACGGTTGCCTTCTTGCATATATACAGAAATTGAACAGTTACATCCTTTACAACCCCGACACACAAGATTACTGCACTTCTAAGAATGTGACCAACTATGACGGACAGTGGCCCCGCCATACCCCGAATGTACAATAACCTACAACTCAGTGGAAACATACCAAAAGATAAGCCTCCGAGAAACGAGCTTCCTAATACGAATCGTGATCCTATAAGCGAGGATCAACAACCGATGTACCTACCGCGGCATGAACGCACTTCCGAAGGAGGTCGATAACAGTACCAAGTATGTGAAATCAAAATATCAGAAATGAAATCATAGTAGTCTATATAAAGCAGAGACATATATGATAACCAAACTACAATACATAATATGTAGCGATACGCGTCAAGTCGTGGACTCACGCCTCAAAGTCATCACTCAAATATAAATATGGGTCTCACGCCCACCTCATCATTCGTGCGTGGAATACCTTCTCATCGCTGCCAGCGATCATGATGTAGCAACATCAAGGAGTACACATGAACACCAGGTCCCACCTGTGTCATAACAACCGTACGGGGCAAGTACGAAGGCTAACTACCAAATACCAAAGCCGCTTCCTCAACTGACCGGGGCAAGTACGAAAGCCAACTACCAGATACCAAAGCCGTACAAACAAATATACATAACCATACCACGAAGCTGACCCAGGGCAAGTACGAAAGCCAACTACCAGATACCACATGCGCCACGTAGCTGGCCGGGGCAAGTACGAAGACTAACTACCAGATACCAAGCCGGAATCACGAGACTTCGTCACAAAACTGAACGGGGCAAGTACGAAAGCCAACTACCAGATACCAAGCCGAATCAGTAAAACCTCATGGAGAGCTAGTCCATGGAATAATAATCACAGAAGCGTACCCGTGGAATGCTCCGTCACTGCCGGTACGTCCAAGTAAGATCATAACAAATCAGTCGGCCCTCCATCGAGAGACGCGGTGGTATAGAAATACAATACTAGCACGACAAGGCTATCACACGCAAACATAGGTAAGTTACACACAACTCAAGGTACTTTCATTTAATGCCAAAGTCCAGGTTTTAACCCCCAAGTACTACATACGTTAAATTCTTTTTAAAAGATCCATTTCTTTTACAAAGGTCACCCGATGCCCGTATTATCAAAAATAGAGTGACTAACATTTTAAGTAAACCAAAACAACTTCCATACTTTCTTTTTTTTAAACCAAATTAAGACAATACCATGCCTTCTTTTTAGACCAAAACACTTCTCCTTTTAAAGTCAAGTTACCATTTTAAAACTAATGATAAAACCATTCTCTTGTTTCATAAAGTCGTTATAAATAACTTCCCATAAAGCTGTTATAACACTTTATGTTTTAAACCAATTTAAGACAAAACCATGTCTTTCTTTTAAACCAAAAACTCTTCAATTCCTCAAGTCTCTTTTCTTTTAGAAATCAAGTTCCTTACTTTGGAAATTTAAGAAAATTAATGCTTGTTTATAATGATTCTTATTAAAGCAGCCATGATCTAGGAAATGTAATACAATTTTGTCTTATCTTAGCTTCTATGCAGATGGAGGTTTCTACTGGTTTTAATAGTAATTAATTAGTCAATACATTTTCCTTTATTCACGCTGCAGTGGTTTGTTCGATACTTATTCTCATTTCCGAAATCAATATAATATTATTCCTTTTAAAACCCAAGTACCCATTTCTCATAAAAGCGGTTTCACAACTGTTTAACACAAACCAAGTCCTTAATATTTCATGTCAAGTCATTTATAAGTCAAGTCTCTTATCTTTTAAAAACCACAAACCATTTCTTTACCTACATAAAGTTGTTATAGCAAACTTTCCATAAAGCCGTTATAACACTTTATGTTTTAAACCAACCAAATTCATTTAGCACATGTACGTCTACCGTACTACATATTTCACAACAATCATGCTAGAAAAGATAGGAAGAGGTTCACATACCTCGCGACGGTTATCGACAATTAGCAAAACGCTCCAAGTACTATAACCTTGCTAGCCCTTTCCACCCTTCAAGTAGAATACGCTACTCGTAGTACTTCAACCTATAATGGCCATAAAACGTCTATCAACTTCTAGATCTCTTCGTAGAATATTCTAAATACAAGATTCCTTATTCTACAGAAAATTCGGCAGCACCTCCCCCCCCCCGTAACCACATAAATCTCCTCCTACTCGGGCCTACTGTGCCAACAACTCGAGGATTACACGCCTAATCGGGCGTGTTCAATTCTACTTCACAGATATACTACACAAGTCCAATGTAAATACAGTTCAATCCTTTTCAATATTCATTCTACATATAGTATACTCAACTATACATTACTACAACATGTAATATCCAATTACAATAGGGGGATAAAAGATCATTACCTTGATAAGCCCAAAATTATCCAAGATTATATGTCGATCCTGAGCAACGTTTAGCTCCAATTCCTTACGCTCTATCCCGCTCCAAGCAACCCTTAGAAGTTTCTAAACAACTTCTCTTAACACTTCAACTCCAAAAAGTGAAGAACACTTAGGCTTTGATTGTGGCAACTCTCGGCCAAGGGGTACTTTAGTGGCTAGGGGTGTGAAATCTTTTCCAACTCTTGGTTACTAATCTTCCTAATACACTAAGGAAGAACACTTAAAACTTTAAGAATTTTTGGACAATTTTTGCTCAAGAAACAAGGTTAAAGCCGAGAACTACAAAGGAAAGGGAGGGAGTTTTTCAAACTTGGAAAACTCTAAGTGTGGATGAATAATAGTCTTCAACTTAAGGGGGTATTTATAGGACATTCAAGGGCTAGGATTGAAGCAAGTGTGTGGTCTAGATTGAGCCATGTGTGTGTGGGTCCCACTTATCTATCTACTACACAAATATCTTGCAAGACTTTGACCAAATGTTTATGGCATTTTTCATGTGAAAAACGTGTACAACATGTCCAACAATTTCGTCCAACCTTGCCACCTAGGGGTGACACATGCCGCCCTCCTATTGGTCCAAAATATTTCATCTTCCGAAAATATCCGTAATGCCAAAAATCCGAAAATAAAGTGGGCCCCACAAACCGTAAATTCCTCCCGTGGGCCCCACGTGACCAATTCCGTAAATAAAATTCCATAATTCTTAAATATTCCAAAAAGTCCGAATACCAAATCTGGGAATCCAATTCCCATTAACGAACCTTTTTTTCCTTCCCGAAATCCGGAAACTTTTCCGTCGAAAAATCACATCTTTTCTTCCTTTCCAATTTAATGTCGTATTCTCGTACGTATGTCCTCACATACATACTCTGGAAATACGGGGTGTAACACCCCTGATAATCTTAGTTTTGTCAGATCACTTTCTACTATATACTGCTTAAAATCTCTTATCTCAGTCATAGTAACATGACGTATCACTCTTTCATTTCTCTTCCATACACAGTTGAGATCACTCATTATTGCCTATAGTCCTTGTACCTGGTCATGTAACCTTCCAATATCTATCCACAATTCCCTTTTCATAGCCACGTCATTTAATGCACACACCAAAGTTATATGGGAACTTTTCTTTATACCCCTATGTGTCACCCCGCAGTGTATCAATTTCTCCGTACAGTTTTTAATATTCACTTCATAGGGATGAGACTTCCATAATAGCCATATTCCTCCATTTGGATGCTCAGTAAGATTAGTACTAAAAGATCATCCACTACACAAGTTAAGAGAGACATTATGAACTTCTTCCCTTTTAACCTTTGGTTCCAAGAGACCAAATAACCCCATCTTAGCATTCTGCGTGAACCAATGCATTGATACTGTGCACAAATGCATACCTCGGGTACCAATCCTTCCAATAACTTCTTAACTGAAAATATGAATCCCAGAGGTTCGCTGCATGTCCTTGCTTTGCTTTTTCAAAAAGACTTTTGTGCGCTGAACACTACTCTTTACGATATTTTAAATGCTTGATACAACTATACACTAATAAGATTCTCATCATTCCCAAGTTCTAAGTCATTTGCAAAAGAACTCCAATAATCCTATGTCCAATACTTCCCAGTACTCGATCTAAAGTAAGAAAAAACACTTTCATTCTTTTATCTCAACCTTATCATTCAAGAAGTAATAACCCCTTCTTATTCTTACATGAGAACAAAATTCTTTTGCAGTTTTCTACCTCACATAGTCCAGCAACATTGTCACGACCCAAACCCCGGGCCCGCGACTGGTGCCCTACCTGGGCACCCTTCTACTCATACAATACAAGTAACCTGCAGAAGCTAAATAACACTTAATTTTTTTAACAAAGGCAAAGCTGACATCACATATATAACACTCAAAGGCATACAACCATACACCGGTCCATCCCACATATGAATACAGACCTCTAAGAATTTTGACAACAACAAGGAATGAGACAAGGCCCCGCCGTACCCATGAATGTACATAAAACCATAATACAACTTTGTACCAACATGGCAAACTCCGGAATAATGGAGCTACCTCACTGAAAGCTGAGTGAAGATCCTAAGCTTGCGGATAACCCAACAGAGTACCTAATACCTGCGGGCATGAACGTAGCCCCCCGAAAGGGGTCAGTACAACAAGTACTAAGTATGTAACCAGGAAGTACAGTAAACAAAATCATAACATTACAATGACAGGGGCAAGTATGAATATCAAATACCAGATCCTACCGTGCCATATAAAATAGAGTCGACTGTACCTTTTAAAAGTGAGAGAGTCATAACAAAATCATGTATGTTTGTTCGTCTAGTCAAATATTGCCATAGGTATCTATACCCGCATCATGGATATAAGTCCACGGACAAAACACATCTCATGGGAATCTATACCCGTATCGTGAATACAAGTTCACGGACAATATATATCTCATGGGAATCTATACCCGCATCGTGAATACAAGTTCACGGACAAAACACATCTCATGGGAATCTATACCCGCATCGTGAATACAAGTTCACGGATAATATACATCTCATGGGAATCTATACCCGCATCGTGAATACAAGTTCACGAACAATATACATCTCATGGAAATCTATACCCGCATCGTGAATACAAGTTCACGGACAAAAAAAATATCATGGGAATCTATACCGCATCGTGAATACAAGTTCACAGACAATATACATCTCATGAGAATCTATACCCGCATCGTGAATACAAGTTCACGGACAAAACACATCTCATGGGAATCTATACCCGCATCGTGAATACAAGTTCACGGACAATATACATCTCATGGGAATCTATACCCGCATCGTGAATACAAGTTCACGGACAATATACATCTCATGGAAATCTATACCCACATCGTGAATACAATTTCACAAACAATATACATCTCATGGGAATCTATACCCGCATCGTGAATACAAGTTCACAGACAAAACACATCTCATGAGAATCTATTCCCGCATCGTGAATACACGTTCACAGACAATATACATCTTGTTACAGCCCATAACCCCAGGACATGTTTAAGAGAATGTACGTAAGGAACTCAAGACTTGAAAATTGGTACGAAAGGAAGAATTGTTTTTCCGACGGAAAATCTTCCGAACGTCGGAAAGGAAAAATGTTCGTTGGTGAGAATTAGATTCTCAAAAGGCATTATTTGAATAGTATGAAACTTATTAGCATTACGGAAATTTATTTTTACGAATTTGGTCGTGTAGGGCCCACCCGAGGAATTTTACGTTTTGTGGGACCCACGAGGGTTGCGGAAATTTTATGGACGAATGGGAGGGCGACACGTGGCACCTCCCCCACATGGCTTGGACGAAATTTTTAAGGGGTAAAATGGTCATTGACCATTGAAGATGAACAAAGTCTTGCTAGCTTGAGATTGTTGACCAAGTCAACTTGCCAATTGGATTATTATTTAATGCCCTTCATCCTAGACACATATATGTTGATATCTTGACCCTCCATTGTGTTTTATATAGTACTACCCTAGTGCAATACTTGTCTTCCAACACTTAGAAAAAACTGAGAGAACTTGTGTGTGCCATTGTTGCTCTCGGGTTCATGAGCATGTTCACACAAAATTTTTTAGTTTTTGGTTCTTTATTCACAAGACTCTAACCCAAGGTCCCTAAGGGTATTGTAAGGATATCTCAATAGAAAGATTTCAGAAAAACGGCGTTTTCACGTTAGTCGCAAGGCGAAAACCTAAGGCATTTTCATAGGTTTTGATTGGAAATGGAAGAGAAGTTGGTTGTGAGCTTCTAAAGGCTTCAAATAGCGGATTGGAGCGTAAAGGAAAGGAGCTAAGAATTGCTAAGGAGCGACTTTGAATCTTGGAAATTATAAGGGCTTGTAAAGGTAAAATTCTTGTCGTTTTAGTAATTAAGATTTCTTATTGTTGTAGCTATGGATATTAGCAAGTATGAGATTTATATTATGAAGTTGATAAGTGTTTTGGCTATTACAACTCTAATCCGAAAACAAGTATGTTTAGCCCTTGAGATTTCAATTCTATTGGATTATTAGTATAAGTCGTCACATGTTATATATTGAAGGAATTATAGTTGTTGAATTTGTTTATGACTATATAACACGTTAGACCTAAGAACTTGGATTGGGAAAGAATTGGAAAAGACTTTGAGTTGTTGTTTATGTTAGCCGAGAATGGCTTTAAATATGGAACTAGTTTCGTATATATTTGTGGGGCAGAATTTTACACGTCCTGTTAAGGCGTGTAATCCCCTTTGGTTAGCTGAATTGTTGGGCCTTAAATGTGGCATGTTTGGTTATTGTATTCGTCCTTGAAAAAGGTGGCAAAGTATGTAGAAACAAAGGAAGTGCTGCCCGATTTTCCGTAGGATTTAGTGACTTTGCACTTAGAATATTCTACGTTTGAAGCTAGAGGTTAATGAACGTATTATGGCCATTATAGGTGGAAGTACTAAGTATAGCGTGTTCTACTTGAAGGATGAAATAGCTATCAAGGTTGAAGTACTTTGGAGCATTTTGCTATTTGTCGATAATCGTCGCGAGGTATGTGAACCTCTTCCTTCTTTTGACATGATTCTATGTATGGAATGTACATGTGGTATTATTTCATGTTTCCTTCTACTCTTAGAAGTTAAGAAGTATGTATGTTGATTTACTCTATGTAAAGGTTAGGTCTGAGTTATCCTAAGTTCTTACCAAGTCTTATGGGGGATGTTGGTAAGAGTCGTTAGGAGGTGTTTGGAGCCAAGTTGACTTGGCTAATTTACGGCACGAATGAGAATAAGTATCGAACAAGCCATTGCAGCGTTAATAAAGGAAAATGTAATGACGATAAATTATATTAAAACAAGTAGAATTCTCCATCTGCATAGAAGCTAAGATAAGACAAAATTGTATTACATTTTCTAGATCATGGCTGCTTTAATGATATCAGTATAAACAAGTATAACCTATTCACACATATAAGGCATATGTTGCTTAATTTAAAGAGTTTACGTTATGAAGTGTTAAGACTATGAACTACGAAACTTGTTCTAAAAGATAAGAGACTTGAAGTATTTTGAAAGTATACGATACTTGGTTTTCGAAAGTATAAGTCTCTTGGTTATAAAAAGAATGTATTTGCCTAAAGTATAAAGTTAGTATAACGACTTGATGGGAAGTGGGATATAATAGCTTTATGGAAAGTTAAAAGAGTGGTTTACTCTAAGTAATGATAAATGTTATGAAATAAAGAAAGGCAAATGGATTTAAAAGCATCAATTGCTTGAGTTTTAAGGAAAGAAGTCACATGATTTAGAAGCCGAGAAATGTATTTCTAAAAGTGTAGTGACTTAGGTAAAATGTAAACAAGCCTTGATACTACGGGTGTTAGTATCTTGGGGTTTTATATGAAAAAGAGTCTTTTGAAAAGAATGTAAGCACGTAGTACTTTGAGTTAAATTCCCGGATTTTTATGTGTGAAACGAAAGTGCCATGAGTTTATAAAAAATGGAAGTCTAAAGGTTTAATGAACTTGCCTATGTTTGCTTGTGATAGCTTTGAGTGCAAGTATTATATGTTTACGTTGTCGTGACTCTCAGTTGGAGGTTTGTCTTGTTGTAAGTTTACTTGGAGCGTCTGCAGCGGTGATGTGGGATTCCACGGGTATGCTTCCATTATGATTGATCCGACACGCTTATACGATGTGGGATTCGGGCATATGACCGGAGGCGGGTTAGATTCGGATTTGTTTTATTACCCATGGCGTGCTTATACGATGAGGATTAGGCACGCGACCGTGCTATGACGATTATTACTCCATGGGCTAGCTCACGTGAAGACATGTACCCACGATGAGGATTAGGGGCATGTTATATTATTACTCCACGGGCTAGCTCCCGTGAAGACTGCGCCTACGATGAGGACGCCGAGGGCACGTTATGGCCATGCTTATACGATGAGGATTAGGGCATGCGGCGCGTTATATATATATATATATATATATATATATATATATATATATATGTATATGTGTCGGCAGTGATGTAGGATTCCACGGCGGGAGATATATATATGTATTGTGTATGTACGCCCGACGGTGAGGTGGGATGCCATGGCGCGTCACGTGGTTATATTTTACACTTATAGTTGTCGGCGATGATGGGATTCCACGGCACGTTTTGATATTTGTGTGACTTGATCGCGTCCATATTGGTAGGGTAGTATATCGTCCTCCATAAAGGGCGGATTATGTTATGAAAGATAAGTAAGTTATATGGTAATGAACTTAATGACTTCTCCTAAGTATGTACGTAAGATATGGCTATAACTCTTAATGGAATGGAAAAGATAATGATGTGCAATTAAGTTCATAAGTGGTAATGACACGACATGATCTGGTATGTACTTTTTATACTTGCCCCTGTCATTCTTTTATGCTGATTATGATCATTTCTTGTACTTTATTTACATTCCATATTAAATTTGTTATGCGACCCGCCCGAAGCTGCGTTAAATGTCCGCAGTTTAGGTACGATTGTGGATCCGCGAGCTTAGGATCCCGATTGATATTTTGAGATGGCTCGATGTTCGGAGTTGTCCTGGCTATGTAGATTCAGGGGTACGGCGGGGGCTTGTCACGTCATAGTTTTTGTTCTAATCTTAGAGGTCTGTATTCATCGTTTGGGATGGCTAAAGTTGTTTTTACATTGTTAGCGGTGTAGACCCTTTCGGGTAATTTTATGATTATGGCGGCCTTATCGGCAGCGCTTGGTTTAAAAAAAAAAAAGTGTGTTATTTATCTTCCGCAGTTTGTTATGTTGTATGATTAGAAGGGTGCCCAGGTAGGGTACCAGTCGCGGCCCGGGGTCGGGTCGTGACAAAAGTGGTATCAGAACAGTTAGTCCTCGGAAAGTGTCTACAGACCGTGTCTAGTAGAGTCTTGATTATCGGTGCGTTGTGCACCACATCTATAATCAGGAGGCTGCAGGACATTTATGATTGGTTTCCATTCTTCTCACTCTGAGATCGTGCGATAGAACTGTTTTGTTAGGGTCGTCTCTCCCTAACGAGTTATGTTGATTGCAGCTACGAGAAAGACAGCAGTGACCCAGGAAGGACTACGTGGATTGCGTATCCAGGTTGGTAATGATTATAGTATAGTTGGTATTGTGACATACATCTATATGGAGTTATGTATGAGGGTCAGACATGTGTTGCCTAGAATGATTTTAGATTACCAGGAGTTGGTAAAGACTCACTAGATACCGGGAAGGTATGGAGCAGTTAATGAATTTTCGCCAAGATCTTATGTTTTATTTTGAGATAATTGGGAAATGATGAGCTGTCTGATAGGGTAGTGAACCCTTAATAAGCCATGTTAAGGAACTTAACGGAATGTCATGTTAATAGATTAAGCTGCGTAGTAGGCTTAAGGGGATTGTACGGATGAGGTCCGTATAGAGTAAGTAATGGTTGTTGTGAACAAGACGACACGATTATGGTATTATGAGAAGTTTTTGTACCCAGTTACGGGGGACTGATAAGATAGGCTTGGAGCATAGAAATTGCGAGCCTAAGAATATTGATGACCGCTGAGACCTTACATGTACAAGGTTTTCTCGGGTAGAAAGATTTATTATAGACCAAGAATAAGAGTTAAGTGTGACGGTGGGACGGGGTGAGGACCTATTGCGGGTCGCCCTATAGCCTGTAATAGAGTGGGATTAGTTGGTAGTAGTTCCGCTACGTGACAGGGTCACGAGGGTGCAAGGCCCAAGTCTAGCTAATTGTTTTACGGGTTCGTGGACGCGTTCCACCGGAACCAGGTCGTGAAAGCCGAAAATGGCCTTATATTGTTTTATAGAGTGACTCCGAAGATTAGAGGCCAGAATCGGTATGGAAGTTAGGTATGTATGCTAGTATGAGTTGGAAGTACGGAAAGAGTACGACCAGTAAGAAAGATAGCAACCAAGTGTAAAGGAGTAGAGCCTGAATCCATAAGAACCTTTCGAGGTAACTACACCCGTGAGTGTTTGGGGTGGTAGCTGAGCGGGTATATGATAGTTGCCCGGTGATTATACAGCCGTCAGACCCTAGTAGACCTTGTAGAGATGATTACGACAGACTTTGAGGTCATTATGAGTATGGACTAGTTGGCTTCGTGAGTGCCAAGGTTGACATCTTAGTATAAGTATTTTATGTGGCCATGGGTGGCATATGTAGTATGAAGGGTGCAGTAAAAGAAGACTATGTCGCTATCTAATTGGATTGGACTCCGAAAGAACATTCGAGGATGAATGTTTCTAAGGGGGGAAGAATGTTACACCCCGTAACCCCAGGACATGTTTAAGAGAATGTACGTAAGGAACTCAAGACTTGAAAATTGGTACGAAAGGAAGAATTGTTTTTCCGACGGAAAATCTTCCGAACGTCGGAAAGGAAAAAAGTTCGTTGGTGAGAATTAGATTCTCAAAAGGCATTATTTGAAGAGTATGAAACTTATTAGCATTACAGAAATTTATTTTTACGAATTTGGTCGTGTAGGGCCCACCCGAGGAATTTTACGTTTTGTGGGACCCACGAGGGTTGCGGAAATTTTATGGACGAATGGGAGGGCGACACGTGGCACCTCCCCCCCCACATGGCTTGGACGAAATTTTTAAGGGGTAAAATGGTCATTGACCATTGAAGATGAACAAAGTCTTGCTAGCTTGAGATTGTTGACCAAGTCAACTTGCCACTTGGATTATTATTTAATGTCATTCATCCTAGCCACACATATGTTGATATCTTGACCCTCCATTGTGTTTTATATAGTACCCTAGTGCAAGACTTGTCTTCCAACACTTAGAAAAAATTGAGAGAACTTGTGTGTGCCATTGTTGCTCTCGGGTTCATGAGCATGTCCACACAAAAAAATTTAGTTTGTGGTTCTTTATTCACAAGACTCTAAACCAAGGTCCCTAAGGGTATTGTAAGGATATCTCAATAGAAAGATTTCGGAAAAACGACGTTTTCACGTTAGTCGCAAGGCGAAAACCTAAGGCATTTTCATAGGTTTTGATTGGAAATGGAAGAGAAGTTGGTTGTGAGCTTCTAAAGGCTTCAAATAGCGGATTGGAGCGTAAATTAAAGGAGCTAAGAATTGCTAAGGAGCGACTTTGAATCTTGGAAATTATAAGGGCTTGTAAAGGTAAAATTTTTGTCGTTTTAGTAATTAAGATTACTTATTGTTGTAGCTATGGATATTAGCAAGTATGAGATTTATATTATGAAGTTGATAAGTGTTTTGGCTATTAGAACTCTAATCCGAAAACTAGTATGTTTAGCCCTTGAGATTTCAATTCTATTGGATTATTAGTATAAGTCGTCACATGTTATATATTGAAGGAATTGTAGTTGTTGAATTTGTTTATGACTATATAACATGTTAGACCTAAGAACTTGGATTGGGAAAGAATTGGAAAAGACTCTGAGTTGTTGTTTATGTTAGCCGAGAATGGCTTTAAATATGGAACTAGTTTCGTATATATTTGTGGGGCAGAATTTTACATGTCCTGTTAAGGTGTGTAATCCCCTTTGGTTAGCTGAATTGTTGGGCCTTAAATGTGGCGTGTTTGGTTATTCTATTCGGCCTTGAAAAAGGTGGCAAAGTATGTAGAAACAAAGGAAGTCTTTTGATTTTCCGTAGGATTTAGTGACTTTGCACTTAGAATATTCTACGTTTGAAGCTAGAGGTTAATGGACGTATTATGCCATTATAGGTGGAAGTACTAAGTATAGCGTGTTCTACTTGAAGGATGAAATAGCTATCAAGGTTGAAGTACTTTGGAGCATTTTGCTATTTGTCGATAATCGTCGCGAGGTATGTGAACCTCTTCCTTCTTTTGACATGATTCTATGTATGGAATGTACATGTGGTATTATTTCATGTTTCCTTCTACTCTTAGAAGTTAAGAAGTATGTATGTTGATTTACTCTATGTAAAGGTTAGGTGCGAGTTATCTAAGTTCTTACCAAGTCTTATGGGGATGTTGGTAAGAGTCGTTAGGAAGGTGTTTGGAGCAGTTGACTTGGCTAATTTCTGACACGAATGAGAATAAGTATCGAACAAGCCATTGCAGCGTTAATAAAGGAAAATGTAATGACGATAAATTATATTAAAACAAGTAGAATTCTCCATCTGCATAGAAGCTAAGATAAGACAAAATTGTATTACATTTTCTACATCATGGCTGCTTTAATGATATCAGTATAAACAAGTATAACCTATTCACACATATAAGGCATATGTTGCTTAATTTAAAGAGTTTACGTTATGAAGTGTTAAGACTATGAACTACGAAACTTGTTCTAAAAGATAAGAGACTTGAAGTATTTTGAAAGTATACGATACTTGGTTTTCGAAAGTATAAGTCTCTTGGTTATAAAAAGAATGTATTTGCCTAAAGTATAAAGTTAGTATAACGACTTGATGGGAAGTGGGATATAATAGCTTTATGGAAAGTTAAAAGAGTGGTTTACTCTAAGTAATGATAAATGTTATGAAATAAAGAAAGGCAAATGGATTTAAAAGCATCAATTGCTTGAGTTTTAAGGAAAGAAGTCACTTGATTTAGAAGCCGAGAAATGTATTTTTAAAAGTGTAGTGACTTAGGTAAAATGTAAACAAGCCTTGATACTACGGATGTTAGTATCTTGGGGTTTTATATGAAAAGGAGTCTTTTGAAAAGAATGTAAGCACGTAGTACTTTGGGTTAAATTCCCGGATTTTTATGTGTGAAACGAAAGTGCCATGAGTTTATAAAAAATGGAAGTCTAAAGGTTTAATGAACTTGCCTATGTTTGCTTGTGATAGCTTTGAGTGCAAGTATTATATGTTTACGTTGTCGTGACTCTCAGTTGGAGGTTGTCTTTGTTGTAAGTTTACTTGGGCGTCGCAAGCGGTGATGTGGGATTCCACGGGTATGCTTCCATTATGATTGATCCTTTGACATGCTTATACGATGTGGGATTCCGGGGCATGTGACCAGGAGGCGGGTTAGATTCCCGGATTTGTTTTATTACCCATGTCCATGCTTATACGATGAGGATTAGGGCGTGCGACACGTGCATGTGACGATTATTACTCCGTGGACTAGCTCCCATGAAGACATGTACCGCGATGAGGATTAGGGGCATGTTATATTATTACTCCATGGGCTAGCTCCCATGAAGACTGCACCTACGATGCGGGATGCCGAGGGCACGTTATGGCCATGCTTATACGATGAGGGATTTCGGGGCATGCGACCGCGTTATATATATATATATATATATATATATATATATGTGTTGTATATGTTACACCTACGGTTGTCGGCTGTGATGTGGGATTCCACGGGCAGGAGATATATATATGTATTGTGTATGTATGCGCCGGTGAGGTGGGATGCCACAGCGCGTCACGTGGTTATATTTACACTTATACCGTCGGCGGTGATGGGGATTCCACGGAACGCTTTGATATTTGTGTGACTTGATCGCGTCCCAGTTGGCGGGTAGTATATCGTCCCTCCATAAAGGGCGAATTATGTTATGAAAGATAAGTAAGTTATATGGTAATGAACTTAATGACTTCGCTAAGTATGCGTAAGATATGGCTATAACTCTTAATGGAATGGAAAAGATAATGATGTGCAATTAAGTTCATAAGTGGTAATGACACGGCAGGATCCGGTATGTACTTTTATACTTGCCCTGTCATTCTTTTATCTGATTATGATGCATTTCTTGTACTTTATTTACATTCCATATTCGATTTTTGTTATCGACCCGCCGAAGCTGCGTTAATGTCCGCGAGTTTAGGTACTTGATTGTGGATCCGCGAGCTTAGGATCACGATTGATATTTTGAGATGGCTCGATGTTCGGAGTTGTCATGGCTATGTATATTCGAAGTGCGGCGGGGCCTTGTCCCGTCATAGTTTTGTTCAAATCTTAGAAGTGCATGTATTCATGTAATTTGGGTGACTAAAGTTGTTTTTACATTGTTAAGCAGTGTAGACCCTTCGGGTAATTTTTATGATTATGGCAGCCTTATCGGCTTGGCCTTGGTTTAAAAAAAAAAGTGTGTTATTTATCTTCCGCAGTTTGTTATGTTGTATGATTAGAAGGGTGCCCAGGTAGGGTACCAGTCGCGGCCCGGGGCCGGTTCGTGACACATCTCATGGGAATCTATACCCGCATCGTTAATACAAGTTCACGGACAATACACTTGCACGAATAGCTATCTGAGCAACCATGTGCAATTTAAACCATCTTTTGACTCTTAATAAAATCTTTAAACGAACTTTCATTTTAGAACAACCAAGGCAATATCATATTTTTAGGGAAATGAACCCAAAGTACTATGAAATATTAGGGACATGAACCAAAAAGTACTATGTACGTTCGCCGTACATCCTTTCATTTACAAACCCCAAGACACTAACACTCGTAGTATCAAGACATTTTCACTTTTTAAAATCAAGTTACTTACAGACTCAAGTAGCTTACCTCTTTTTAGAACCATGTAACTTATACCTTTAAATCAAATCACTTCTTTCAAAATCAAGTAACTTATACCTTTAATTCAAGTCACTTGTTCTTTCAAAATCATTAAAATGAACCTTCCTTTTTGAAACCCAAAGGTACTTCTCCTAACACATATCAATAGGATTTAAACCATGTAGAAACCCAAAGTACAATCGAGGGAATATATAGAACAACTTCCATTTTAGAAAACCCAAAGTACTATCAAGGGAATATATAGAACAACTTCCATTTTAGAAAACCCAAAGTACTATCAAGGGAAATATATATCACTAAGGACTAGGATCCAATGGAACTTTATAAAGATCAAGTAAAGTGTCAATAAGGATTGAAATCCACTCACTTTATAAAAACAAATCAAGTATCATCAAGGATTAAATCCATTCACTTTATACAATCAAATCATGCCAAAGAAGAAAGGATAGTTCACATACCTTATTGACGACTAACCAACACGATAAGTAGAATACGCCCCGAATGGGTACTTCAACCTTATCGGCTATTCCACACGCCAAGTAGAATATGCCACAAGTAGTACTTCAACCTAAAATGACAATATCACTTCTATCAACTTCAAGCTATCAAGTGTAAGACTTATACCAAGTAATAGTCCTCTTATTCTACAGAAATTTGGGCAGCACTTCCCCCGTTTATACGTACTTTTCCAAGGCCCGAATTCAACACCAATCAAGCCACACTTAAGGGCACAACCAACATTTAACCAAAGGGTATTACACGCCTACTAGACGTGTAACATTCTACCCCACAACGATACAAAACAGTCCACAATTAATCAACATTAAGGGTACAATGTGAAGCATTTTAACACCCTTTTATACCCTTAATCTCTTAGTACTTTCATTAAAAATTTCCATACTTAAACATACATAATGAGGGATGAATTTCCAGAATTCCAACGCCCTAAAACAGTCCCCAAAAACTGTATAATAACGTCCAATAGTTTTATAGAATATGCGGCCAACAACAACAATCCGATAACTCTTTCCTTAATCCATTTTATTCCAATTCAAGTTCCAACACTTCTATATATGATATATCAACTTATAAACAACCATATTACTTCATTTTAACATGCGACAAGTGTAATTAACAACAATAATAACCAACGAATTCAACGTCACCAAAATGGCCTAGTCTCGGCCTCACTTCCAAATATTGTTCAAACCTTTTTTAATCTTCATTATTTTTAGTACAAGTTCATCCATACATATCAACAATAAGTAATATATCCATTACCTTATTTTTGGCTCCAAAATCGGCAGTCCGGGTAAGATTAGCCCGCAGTTTTCGATTCGCTCCACTTCCTCAAGTTCCAATCACATATATGTATCCCATACAACCTTGTAACCAACTTCCCTTCACGTTTTACCTCCAAAAAGTCGATGAATCAAGCTAGGGTTTCACCCTCATTTTCGGCCAACACAAGATTTGGACGGTTTGGAGAGTTAACTTGTTTTAGCACTTGGTTTAGAAGCTAATATTGGAGAAAGAAACTTGTCAACACTTGTTGATCTTTGGCTATGGAGATTTTCGAAAATGGAGCTCAAAGGGAGAAGATGAGAGCTAAATTGATAAGTGTATAATGTCCAAGTCTTGCAAGACTTGGATATTTATCCAAGTGTAATGCCAAGTGGAGTGGGACCCATGTACACTTGTCCTCAAGTCTCAAAATATCTAATGTGAGTCAAAGTATTTCAAGACAAGTGGGGGGGGGGTGACACGTGTCACCCTCCTATTGGTCAAAAATAATTCTTTCACAAAATAATTCTATACTTGGCCAAAATATCACAAAATTATTCTATACTTGGCCAAAATATCACAAAATCTCATGGGCCCCACAACATCGTAAAATTTCCCGTGGGCCCCACATGACCAAATTTGAGACTTCAAAATCCAAAACTAATTTCGTGACTCCAATTAGGAGAATTGAACTCCGAGTAATAAAATTGTCGTATTCACATTTTCGAATTAATTCCTTAAGAAAATGTAGCTATACTATCTTCCGACGTTCAAGTCTTACTTCCTTACTTACGTTCTCAAATACATATCTTGGAACTACGGGGTGTAACAAACATTGTATACCATAAAACAGTCACAGTTTCTAACAATTAGAGCTCAAAATTTAATTAGAAGTATAGAAGAGAAAAGACTAGATAAGCAACATTTTCTATATTTGGGAGGAAAAGTTCAATCTCTATAACTATAGAGCAGATAACGTGGAATAATGGAGTACCAATTCGTAAGATAGAGTATGCCGCAATACATTTCACAAGTTGACACCTCATTCATGGTCTGAGAGGGATCTTTTTTTTGTATCTTCTCACTACTCGTAATTATAAACAACTTCATTTCTTTTAACACTTGTTCACTCCTTTCTTACCTGTTATACTTTTCATAATTCCAACATATTCTAGTATACATACGTAATCTTAGACATTGCTCCTGGTTCCAATCCCTGACGATACCATCCCTTAAGTGATGAATTGTTAGCTTATTCTCTTATTCGGTACGTAGAAGGTTGTGAATAGTTGTATTACCTGATGTTGACCTAGTATCTCCAAACCTGGTAATCTGTTATACCCTGTATTTTCCAGAGTATGTACGTGAGGACGTACGTAGAAAAGTTTGAGCCTTAAAGTTAGGCTAGGACCGAAAATTTGGGCACAAGTGCCGAAAAGAATCGTTTTTCGACGAAACGTTTTACAAGACTTGCGAAGGGAAAATTACGGCTATGTCATTTCTAATTTTTGCGGATTTTTCCGAGAGACGAAACATTTTGGACCAACGGGAGGGTGACATGTGTCACCCTCATATTGGACGTGAGATTGGGGCGGCAAGGGACGACTTGGAGCATTGGTTAGGTAGGATATTTTGTGCAAGTTGGTGTGGTAGATGGATAAGGTACACATGGTTAAATCCTAGCCCTACACTTGCCTTACACTTGGATTGATCTTGGCCATTGGTTGGCCTATAAATACTCCCCTAACTTGAAGACTTTCTTCACCCCCAAATTGTTTCTAAGTTTTAAAAACCGCCCCCCCCCCCCCCCCCCGCTCTTAGAAAGGTTCTCGTCCAACCCTTGGAGAGACCTTGGCCGAAACCCCTCCCCCTTGTGAGCTTTAGCCGAAACCAACCCCCCCCCCCCCCTTGCCTAGTTGTTTTCGTATAATACACCCCCCCTCTTGGTAGAAATACTCTCCAAGTATTGTTATAATACCAAAATACCTTGGCCCAAATACCTTGTAGTACCTTCCAAAGTTACCTCTATACGTAGAGCCCGGAAATACTATTATACTTTCCTTTAGCCACTAAACGAAACCCTAAGGAAAACCTTCATAGTCGGTTGAAGTGTTAAGTAGAAGTTGCGTAGAACTTCTAAGGGTTGTTTGGAGCGGATTGGAGCACTCGGAGTAGGAGCTAAACGTTGCTCAGGATCGACATTAAACTTGGATAATTTTGGGCTTACCAAGGTAAATAATCCTATCCTTCTAGTGTAATTGGAAATTACATACTGTAGTAGTATAGAAATGAATATAAGATTCATAGAAGAGAATTGAACTGTAATAGAAGGATATTACTGAGAAAAAGTTGAGCGATATCACGTCGGAAGAATATATAAGTAGAAGTTTAAATTGTACTTACATAGACGTAATTACGATGAACTTATAACCTTATTGGTTGAATGTTCTGCGAGTAGCATGTACTACTTGGAAGGTGGACAAGGCTAGCCGGGTTATAGCCGTGGAGCGTTTTGCTTATAGTCGATAATCGTCGCGAGGTATGTGATTCTTCCTATACTCTTGAGCATGATATTTTAAAGGAATATATATAGTACGGTAGACGTACGTGTGGCAATGTCTTTTGACTTAAGCCTGAATAATAAGAACCTTGAAGTATTTTAAAAGAATATATAGTACGGTAGACGTACGTGTGGCAATGTCTTTTGACTTAAGCCTGAATAATAAGAATCTTGAAGTATTTTAAAAGAATATATATATAGTACGGTAGGCGTACGTGTGTTAGCGAATGTAGTGTTACTGCAATGTCTTTTGACTTAAGCTGAATAATAAAGAATCTTGAAGTATTTCAAAAGATTAAGAAACCTTTACGAAAGAAGAGTAATACTTGGTTTTGAAAACATAAGAGTTATACTAGCTTTATGGGAAGTTAGGTATAACGTCTTAAGAGAGATAAAGAGAATAGTTCTTGATTTTTAGAAGTTAAGAGACTTGATCTTAAAAGATAAGAGACTTGAGATAAGAGACTTGACTTGAATGAATTAATATGAATTTTGTGTGAAACCTCATTCGTGAGTAATGAGTACTTGGTTTTAAAAGGAGAAATGTTTCTTGATTTGAATCGAATGAGTATCGACAAACCAACTGCGGCGTTAATAAAGGAAAATGTATTGAATAATGAAGTATTATTAAAACCAGTAGAAACCTCCATCTGCATAGAAACTAAGATGAGACAAAATGATATTACATTTCCTAGATCATGGCTGCTTAATAAGATTGATTATAAAAAAGAATAACCTACTCACATATAAGGCATATGTTTCTCAATTTGTTTAAAAGAGAATTATGTTTTAAAGGATTAAAATTATGAACTACGAAACCTTTTCGAAAATGAGAAACTTGAGCATTTGAAATTAGGCAAACTTGAACGTTTGGAAAATAATGTTGTTACTTGATTTTACAAAGGAAAGCATTTTGGTTTACTTAACAATGTTAGTCACTCTATTTTTATACTACGGGTGTCGGGTGACCTTGGTAAAAGAAATGGATCTTTAAAAGGAATTTAACGTACGTAGTACTTTAAGGTTAAACCCGGACTTTGACATAAAATGAAAGTACCTTGAGTTGTGTATAACTTGCCTATGCTTGTTGTTGTGAAACTTGCCTATGCTTGTTGTGATAGCCTTTGTTGTGCAAGAATTGTGTTTCTATACTACTGCGTCTCTCGGTGAAGGGCCGGTTGACTTGTTGAGGACTTACTTGGGCGTCGCGCGTGACGGAGAATTCCGCAGTGCGCTCGCGTTGATAGTGTTATTCCATGGACTAGCTCTCCATGAGGTTTCTTGTTCGGCCTTGGTATCTGGTGGTCGGCTTTCGTACTTGCTCCGTCTCGTGGCTGATTCGGCCTTGGTACCTGGTAGTTAGCCCTCGCACTTGCCCCGTTCAGTGTAGTGACGAAGTCTCGTGATCTGACCTTGGTACACAGTAGTTAGCCCTCGTACTTGCCGTCGACTCGTGACCGGCCTTGGTATCGGTAGTCGGCTTCGTACTTGCCGATGTCGACCGTGGTTTGGTTGTATAGTATTGTTAGTACGGCTTTGGCATCAGATAGGACTTGGTGTTCATATGTACTCCTTGGTGTTATTATATCATAGACTGCCGGCAATGAGGAAGGTATTCCACGGGCATGATTGATGTTGCGGGCGTGAGACCCATAGTTATATTTTAGTGATGACTACGAGGCGTGAGTCACGACTTATATATTCGCTTATTTATCGTGAATCGTAGTTTGGTTATCATACATGTCTCTGCTTTATATGTCGCTATGATTTCATTCTGATATTTCTGATTTCACATACTTGGTACTGTTATCGACCTCGCTTGGGCTGCGTTCATGCCGCAGGTAGGGGTACACCAGTGTTGATCCCCGCTTTTAGGATCACATTTCAGCGTATTGGGAAGCTCCGTTCCTTCGGAGGCTTATCTTTGGTATGTTACCCTGAGTCTGTAGATTCTTATACATTCAGGGGTATGGCGGGGCCCTGTCCCGTCATAGTTGTTGTAAAAATCTTAGAGGTCTGTAGCACTGTTGTGGGCAGGGTTGTAAGGATTGTAACTGTTCAAATGTCGATATATATATATATATATGCTGAGAGGCAACCGTTTTGGTTGGCCTATTTTCTTTTATCTTGATCCATATCTATTTGTATGTTTAAGTTTTTATTTCCGCTGGTTTTTCTCTGATGTTGTATCACTAGGGTGCCCGGGGTAAGGCACCAGTCACGGGCCCGGGTTCGGGTCGTGACAAAAGTGGTATCAGAGCAGTTAGTTCTCGGAAAGTGTCTACAGACCGTGTCTAGTAGAGTCTTGATTATCGATGTGTTGTGCACCACATCTATAATCAGGAGGCAATAGGACATTTAGGATTGGTTTCCATTCTTCTCATTCTGAGATCGTGCCTTAGAGCTGTGTGATAAGTTGGACCCCTCTGACGTATTCCTTTCCTTTACCAGTTATGCCTCCGCGTAAGGCAACTCGGGCCCAGAAGGGCAAAGCGGCGAGAAGAGCTGCGAGTAGAAGCGGCGATCTCTACAGAGACCACAAGACTGAGCCTCGGTCCGCGATGCAGGCGAGAAGAGATGGGTTACAAGAGTGGTCGATTAATGGCGAGTTGTGGCGGACTTGAGATAAGTGGGCCAGCGGCGGTTCGATGCACCGATGGTTCACCCAGATCGAGATAGTTTGAGGCTACGGGATTTTACGAGTTGTAGCCGCGAGTTTTATGGGTGAAGTCGAGGATGACCGCAGGAGTTCATCCGGCGATTCTGACGGATCATGAGAGTGATCAAGGCATCGGAGATCGAGTCAGTGGTCCTAGGTTCACATCGGTTGCGTGATACCGCAGTCGACTGGTTTGATTCGTGGGAGCTGTCCCGGGGAGAGCATGCACTTCCAGCCGTATGGAACGAGTTCTCAGAGGCATTTCTTGCCTCCACAGATGAGGAGGGCTCGGGCCGACAGATTTTTGGTGTTGCGGCAGAACGGACGTACGGTTCGGGAGTACAATGTGGAGTTCGACTCATTGGCTCGTCGTCCGCGTTAGTAGCTAGTATGGAGGATCGAGTGCACCGTATGTTCTGAGGCTCGATGATTACCTAGCGAGAGTTGTTCGGGTGTAGTCATCACGACCCGTTAGGGCCGTGGATCGTGTCTTACCGGGCACCCTAGTGATACAACATCAGAGAAAAACCAGCGGAAATAAAAACTTAAGCATTTAAATAGACATGGATCAAGATAAAGAAAATAGGCCAACCAAAACGGTTGCCTTTCAACATATATATGTATAGACATTTGAGCGATTACAATCCTACAACCCCGCCCACAACAATGCTACGGACTCTAAGATTTATACAACAACTATGACGGGGCGCCGCCATACCACGAATGTACAAGAACCTACATCGTGGTAACATACCAAAGATAAGCCTCGAAGGAACGAGCTTCCCAAGGCCGAAAGGTGATCCTAAGCGAGGATCGGCGACGATGTACCTCTGCGGCGTAACGACCCGAAGGAGGTCAGTACAACAGGTACCAAGTATGTGAAACTGTAAATACTGTAAATGAAATCATAATAGTCTATATAAAGCAGGAGATATGTATGATATCCAAACTACAGTACACAACATATAACCAGTCATATCAAGTCAGGGACTCACGCCCTCCAAATCATCACTCGTGCGTGGAATTCCTTCCGCCACTGCCTATGATATAACAATACCAGGAGTATATGGGAACACCAGTCCTACGTGTCAATAAAACCGTACGGGGCAAGTATAACTACCAGATCCGACCGTACCAATAATACTGTACAACCATATCATGAAGCTGACACGTGGCAAGTGCAATAGCCTCGCGACTCGCTGCGCCACGTGGCGGCGGGGCAAGTGAATCGGCTACGCACTGATCACAACCGTAAGTCACGAAGCTCCATCCAAATCTTGACTCGCGAAGGCGACCGTGGCAAGTACACTAGCCTCGCACCAGATCCACTGCGTCACGTAGGCGGCGGGGCAAGTGAATCGGCGGGCACGATCCTGGCCGTAAGTCACGATACGCCGCGCGAAGGCGCGTGGCAAGTGCAATAACCTATACCAGATCCACTGCGTCACGTAGGCGGCGGGGCAAGTAAACAGCTACGCCCGATCACAACCGTAAGTCACGATACTTCGCCATAACCATAAAGGTCACATGTCCACAGAATCCATCAACAGTGTGGACATGCCCATGTAACAATGCTACTGGAAGCATACCCGTGGAATCTCCCGTCACTGCCGGTATGTCCAAGTAAGTTCTCAACAAGTCAACCGGCCCTCCATCGAGAGACGCGGTAGTATAGAAACACAATTCTTGCACAACAAAGACTATCACCATAAGCATAGGCAAGTTACACAACACCAAACATAGGTAAGTTACACAACAACAAGCATAGGCAAGTTACACAACAACAAGCATAGGCAAGTTATACACAACTCAAAGTAATTTCATTTTAGGTCAAAATCCGGGTGTTAACCCTAAATTACTACGTACGTTAAATTCCTTTTAAAGAGATCCATTCCTTTTATAAAAGTCACCCGATACCCGTAGTATAAAATAGAGTGACTCACATTTTTAGGTAAACCAAAACACTTTCCTTTTCAACCACATTCTTTTCCCTAAGGTTCCAGTTTGCCTAATTTCAATTACTCAAGGCTCTTTATTTTAGAAAAGTTTCATAGTTCAATGTCTTAATCTCTTTTAAAACATTTGAGTAACATATGCCTTATATGAGTGTAGGTTATTCTTATTCATAATCAATCTTATTAAGCAACCATGATCTAGGAAATGTAATATCATTTTGTCTCATCTTAGTTTCTATGCAGATGGAGGTTTCTACTGGTTTTAATAATACTTCATTATTCATTACATTTTCCTTTATTAACGCTGCCGTGGTTTGTCGATACTCATTCTGATTTCCGAAATCAGTAAAACATTATTCCTTTTAAAACCAAGTACCCATTACTCACGAATGAGGTTTCACATTGTTAACAAACTTCATATCAATACAATTAAGTCAAGTCTCTTATCTTTTAAGATTAAGTCTCTTAACTTCTAAAAATCAGTAAACCATTCTTTTTATCTCTCTTAAGACGTTATACCTAACTTCCCATAAAGCTAGTATAACTCTTATGTTTTCAAAACCAAGTATTACTCTTCTTTCAAAAAGGTTTCTTATTTCTTTGAAATACTTCAAGATTCTTCTTATTCAGGCTTAAGTCAAAAGACATTGCCGTAACACTACATTCAGTTAACACACGTACGTCTACCGTACTATATCTATATTCCTTTTAAAATATTTCAAGGTTCTTATTATTCAGGCTTAAGTCAAAAGACATTGCCGTACAACTATATTCAGTTAGCACACGTACATCTACCATATAATATATACATATTATTCAGGCTTAAGTCAAAAGACATTGCCATACGTACGTCTACCGTACTATATGTATTCTTTTAAAATACTTCATGCTCAAGAGTATAGGAAGAATCACATACCTCGCGACGATTATCGACTATAAGCAAAACGCTCCACGGCTATAACCCGGCTAGCCTTGTCCACCTTCTAAGTAGCACATGCTACTTGCAGAACATTCAACCAATGAAGGTTATCAGTCTACTGTAAATACAGTTTTAATCTTCTACTCTAATATTCTTCTGATGTGATTTCAGTTCAAGTCTTTTCTGTAATATCCTTCCATTACAGTTCAATTCTCTTCTATGAATCTTATATTCATTTCAATTCAACTACAGTATGTAATTTCCAATTACACTAGAAGGATATGATTATTTACCTCGATGAGCCCAAAATTATCCAAGTTTAATGTCGCTCCTGAGCAACGTTAAGCTCCTACTCCGTGCGCTCCAACCCGCTCCAAGCAACCCTTAGAAGTTCTACGCAACTTCTACTTAACACTTCAACCGACTATGAAGGTTTTCCTTAGGGTTTCGTTTTTGTGACTGAGGGAAAGTATAATAGTATTTTCCGGGCTTTTCGTATAGGTATAACCTTGGAATACTACAAGGTATAAGGGCTAAGGTATTTAGGGCATTATAATAATACTTGGAGAAGTATTTCTCAACCAAGGGGGTACCCACGGCTAGCACCACTAGGAGGGGGGGATACTTTCGGCCAAGGGGCCTTCTCAAAGGGGGAGGGGGGTGTGGCGGACGAGAGCTCAAGAGGGAGGGAGTATTTTGAGACTTAGAAAGATTGCTCAAGTTTGGATGAAGAAAGTCTTCAACTTAGGGGGGTATTTATAGGTCAAGCAATGGCCAACCAATGGCCAAGATCAAGCCAAGTGCCATGCAAGTGTAGGGCTAGATTTAAGCCAAGTGCACCTTATCCATCTACCACAACAACTTGCACAAAATATCCTACCAACTCCTTTGACCCCTTTTCGTCCAAACCGCCCACAACTTCCTCCAATGTGAGGGTGACACATGTCACCCTACCGTTGGTCCAACATGTTTCGTCTCTCGGAAAAATCCGCAAAAATTAGAAATGACATAGCCGGAATTTTCCCTTCGCAAGTCTAGTAAAACGTTTCGTCGAAAAACGATTCTCTTCGGCACTTGTGCCCAAATTTCGAACCTATGCCTACTTTAAGGCTTCAATTTTTATACGTACGCCCTCACGTACATACTCTGGAAATACGGGGTATAACATTATCCCCTCCTTAGAAACATTCGTCCCGAATGTTCCTTCTCAAGACGGATAACGATAAAGTTCTTCTTAACAAGTTGCCAATGCCACACCTGGCCACAAAATAACACACGTTCTCTCCCTTCCTTACTCGTCGTACCCTTCTCGAACACTTGAACTCTTTTAGTATACGTACCACACTTTAGTCATCGTTTTAGTTTCCAAAACTTTGGATTCACCACCTCCAAACTTGGTCCTCTTACTAGCCTCAATCTCCCTTAAGGCTATTCCCGGCCTTCACGATCCGCTTCTGGTCGAACATATCCACGAACTCATACGATGGTCATCTAAACTTGGGCCTAGCACCCTCGTGACCCTACCACCTGGCGGGACCACCCAGAGCTGACCCCACCTCGAAACAGGTCGCGGGTTGGCCCGCAACATGGCCCCAACCCGACCCACTTAACGCATCAAGCTCTTGTTACCCGATCCGGAACAATCTTACCTATACAGGTCATGAAAGCTACCACTTCCATTTCACACTACCCAGGGACTTATCACACAATACATTTTAGGTATAAAATGCACTCTGACAAGGATCACTTGCAAAATCTTGTACTCAATACGGCCTTACATCTAAGGTCTCAACTGTAATATTCTAAGGTCCATCATTTTCTCACCCCCCAGGCTTACCCTTTCTCACTAACCAGGTTTCTAAATCACATTTTAGCACAAAGCTATCCGAACATAACACTAAACACATCATCAATACATACAAAACTCTAGAGAGTTAAGGATATACCTGAAAATAGGCGGTTCAAAGGACCGCTAAAACTGGGAACTTCTACCGCGACCTCTGCCGTGGCCTGCCGGTGTATGAACATCCTGCCTAGCTATGGAAGGTGAAGAACCCGCAACTGGTCTAGTAGTCTGTGCTATCCCACCAGTGCTACCTGGTGACGATCTCCGTCAAATGGCCTGTCGGCCGCAAGTATAGCAATCTCCCAAACCGAGCACGACATTCCCTCATGGGCTTTACCACAATGGTCACACCGAGATACGGGTGGCCTCATCCGTGAGCACTCCTACTCACGAAAATCTGAACCACAGGAGCCACGACTGCTCACGAATATTCCAAACATCCCGCGACGGTGGGGACCACTGAATGCTGGCGGAGGCGCATAAGCGGCTTTCTGAGGCGGTCCGCCTCGAAAGTCATCAAAGGACCTCTGTTCGGCCCTCTTCTGGCGATCTCGGTCATTCAGTCGATTTCTCGCTCTCACTTCCAAGTGCATAAGCTGCATGCGGGCAATGTCCGGTGCTACCAAGAGCTACACCCGAACAACTCTCTGCTAGGTAATCATCGAGCCCTGTAACATATCGGTGCACTCGATCCTCCATACTAGCTACTAACGCGGGGACGTACCGGGCCAATGAGTCGAACTCCACATTGTACTCCCGAACCGTACGCCCGTTCTGCCGCAACACCAAAAATCTGTCGGCCCGAGCCCTCCTCATCTGGGGAGGCAAGAAATGTGCAAGAAAGGCCTCTGAGAACTCGTTCCATACAGCTGGAAGTGCATGCCCTCCCCGGGACAGCTCGCGAATCAAACGATCGGCTGCGGTATCACGCGCGGCGATGCGAACCTAGGACCACCGACTCGGTCTCGATGCCTTGATCACTCGTGATCCAGTATCGCTTCGGATGAACTCCTGCGGATCATCCTCAGGTCTCGACCCATAGAACTCTGGCGGGTTACAACTCAGAAAATCCCGTAGCCTCAAACTATCTGATCTAGGGTGAACCACTGGTGCTCTTCGGCTGCTGCGTCGGCCCATTTATCCTCAAGTCCGCCTGACCACGGCCATCAATCGGGCCACTCCTTGTAACCCATCTCCTCTGCTCGGTGCGGGGTGGAGGCTCAGTCTTGTGGTCTCTGTAGGCCGCCGCCGCTCTACTCGCGGCTCCTGCTGCCTTGCCGCCCGGGCGGGTTGCCTTACGCGGAGGCATAACTGGTAAAAACGAAATACGTCAGAGGGGTCCAACTTATCACACAGCTCTAAGGCACGATCTCAGAATGAGAAGAATGGAAACCAATCCTAAATGTCCTGCAGCCTCCTGATTATAGATGTGGTGCACAACACATCGATAATCAAGACTCTACTAGACACGGTCTGTAGACACTTTCCGAGGACTAACTGCTCTGATACCACTTTTGTCACGACCCGTTCCGGGGCCCGTGACTGGTGCCTTACCCCGGGCACCCTAGTGATACAACATCAGAGAAAAACCAGCGGAAATAAAAACTTAAGCATTTAAATAGACATGGATCAAGATAAAGAAAATAGGCCAACCAAAACGGTTGCCTTTCAACATATATATATGTATAGACATTTGAACAGTTACAATCCTTACAACCCTGCCCACAACAGTGCTACAGACCTCTAAGATTTATACAACAACTATGACGGGACAGGGCCCCGCCATACCCCTGAATGTACAAGAACCTACACATCGTGGGTAACATACCAAAGATAAGCCTCAAGGAACGGAGCTTCCCGAGGCGAAAGGTGATCCTAAGCGGGGATCGACGGTAGATGTACCTCTACTGCGGCATGAACGGCCCGAAGGAGGTCGATAACAGTACCAAGTATGTGAAAGTGTAAATAATGTAAATGAAATCATAATAGTCTATATAACGCAGGAGAGATGTATTATATCCAATCTACATTACACAACATATAACCAGTCATTTCAAGTCTGGGACTCACGCCCTCCAAATCATCACTCGTGCCCGTGGAATTCCTTACTCACCGCCGTGATCATGATATAACAATACCAAGGAGTATATGTGAACACCAGTCCTACGTGTCAATAAAACCGTCTGGGGCAAGTATAACTACCGAGATCCGACCGTACCAATAATCTTTGTACAACCATATCATGAAGGCGACCGCGTGGCAAGTGCAATAGCCTCCACGGCTCTACTGCGCCACGTAGGCGGCGGGGCAAGTGAATCGGCACGCGCGGATCACAACCGTAAGTCACGGCTCCATCCAAATCGACTCGCGAAGGCGACGCGTGGCAAGTACACTAGCCTCCACCAGATCCACTGCGTCCACGTAGGCGGCGGGGCAAGTGAATCGGCCGGGCACCCGATCACAACCGTAAGTCACGATACGCCGCGCGAAGGCGACCGTGGCAAGTGCGATAACCTATACCAGATCCACTGCGTCCACGTGGGCGGGGCAAGTAAACAGCTACGCACCGATCACAACCGTAAGTCACGATCTTCGCCATAACCATAAAGGTCACGTGTCGCGAGAATCCATCAGCGGTGTGGACATGCCCATGTAACAATGCTCTTTGAAGCATACGGTGGAATCTCCGTCACTGGGGTATGTCCAAGTAAGTTCTCAACAAGTCAACCGCCTCCATCGAGGCGGTAGTATAGAAACACAATTTTTGCACAACAAAGACTATCACCATAAGCATAGGCAAGTTACACAACACCAAACATAGGTAAGTTACACAACAAGCATAGGCAAGTTACACAACAACAAGCATAGGCAAGTTATACACAACTCAAAGTACTTTCATTTTAGGTCAAAATCGGGTGTTAACCACTAAAGTACTACGTCGTTAAATTCCTTTTAAAGAGATCCATTCCTTTTATAAAAGTCACCCGATACGTAGTATAAAATAGAGTGACTCACATTTTTAGGTAAACCAAAACACTTTCCTTTTCAACCACATTCTTTTCCCTAAGGTTCGGTTTGCCTAATTTCAATTACTCAAGGCTCTTTATTTTAGAAAAGTTTCATAGTTCAATGTCTTAATCTCTTTTAAAACATTTGAGTAACATATGCCTTATATGAGTGTAGGTTATTCTTATTCATAATCAATCTTACTAAGCGACCATGATCTAGGAAATGTAATATCATTTTGTCTCATCTTAGTTTCTATGCGGATGGAGGTTTCTCGGTTTTAATAATACTTCATTATTCATTACATTTTCCTTTATTAACGCCGTAGTGGTTTGTCGATACTCATTCGATTTCGAAATCAAGAAACATTATTCCTTTTAAAACCAAGTACCCATTACTCACGAATGAGGTTTCACATTGTTAACAAACTTCATATCAATACAATTAAGTCAAGTCTCTTATCTTTTAAGATTAAGTCTCTTAACTTCTAAAAATCAAGAAACCATTCTTTTTATCCTCTTAAGACGTTATACCTAACTTCCCATAAAGCTAGTATAACTCTTATGTTTTCAAAACCAAGTATTACTCTTCTTTCAAAAGGTTTCTTATTTCTTTTGAAATACTTCAAGATTCTTCTTATTCGGGCTTAAGTCAAAAGACATTGCGTAACACTACATTCGATTAACACACGACGTCTACCGTACTATATCTATATTCCTTTTAAAATATTTCAAGGTTCTTATTATTCGGGCTTAAGTCAAAAGACATTGCATAACTATATTCGGTTAGCACACGACATCTACCATATAATATATACATATTATTCGGGCTTAAGTCAAAAGACATTGCCACACGTACGTCTACCGTACTATATGTATTCTTTTAAAATACTTCATGCTCAAGAGTATAGGAAGAATCACATACCTCGCGACGATTATCGACTATAAGCAAAACGCTCCACGACTATAACCCGGCTAGCCTTGTCCACCTTCTAAGTAGCACATGCTACTTGCAGAACATTCAACCAATGAAGGTTATCAGTCTACTGTAAATACAGTTTTAATCTTCTACTCTAATATTCTTCTGATGTGATTTCAGTTCAAGTCTTTTCTGTAATATCCTTCCATTACAGTTCAATTCTCTTCTATGAATCTTATATTCATTTCAATTCAACTACAGTATGTAATTTCCAATTACACTAGAAGGATAGGATTATTTACCTCGATGAGCCCAAAATTATCCAAGTTTAATGTCGCTCCTGAGCAACGTTAAGCTCCTACTCCGTGCGCTCCAACCCGCTCCAAGAAACCCTTAGAAGTTCTACGCAACTTCTACTTAACACTTCAACCGACTATGAAGGTTTTCCTTAGGGTTTCGTTTTTGTGACTGAGGGAAAGTATAATAGTATTTTCCGGGCTTTTCGTATAGGTATAACCTTGGAATACTACAAGGTATAAGGGCTAAGGTATTTAGGGCATTATAACAATACTTGGAGAAGTATTTCTCAACCAAGGGGGGGGTACCCCACGGCTAGCACCACTAGGAGGGGGGGATACTTTCGGCCAAGGGGCCTTCTCAAAGGGGGAGGGGGGTGTGGCGGACGAGAGCTCAAGAGGGAGGGAGTATTTTGAGACTTAGAAAGATTGCTCAAGTTTGGATGAAGAAAGTCTTCAACTTAGGGGGGTATTTATAGGTCAAGCAATGACCAACCAATGGCCAAGATCAAGCCAAGTGCCATGCAAGTGTAGGGCTAAATTTAAGCCAAGCGCACCTTATCCATCTACCACAACAACTTGCACAAAATATCCTACCAACTCCCTTGACCCCTTTTCGTCCAAACCGCCCACAACTTCCTCCAATGTGAGGGTGACACATGTCACCCTCCCGTTGGTCCAACATGTTTTGTCTCTCGGAAAAATCCGCAAAAATTAGAAATGACATAGCCGGAATTTTCCCTTCGCAAGTCTAGTAAAACGTTTCGTCGAAAAACGATTCTCTTCGGCACTTGTGCCCAAATTTCGAAGCTATGCCTACTTTAAGGCTTCAATTTTTATACGTACGCCCTCACGTACATACTCTGGAAATTCGGGGTATAACATCTTCAGCCGGGCATGGACATTGCCCGCATGCAGGCTTATGCACTTGGATGTGAGGAGCGGATGAATCGACGGAATGACCAAGATCAGCAGAAGAGGGCCAGAACAGCAGGGTCCTTTGATAACTTTCGAGGTAGACCGCCTCAGCAGCAGACTAGTTATGTACCTCCGCCCGATCTGAGTGGTCCTCCACGGCGCCGGGACGCCGGGATATTAGGAGCGGTCGGGGCTCCTGTGTTTGATTTTCAGGGGAGTAGGAGTGCTCGCCGGATGAGGTCGCCCTTATCTCAGTGTGGCCGTTGTGGAAAACTTCATAAGGGAGAGTGTCGTACTAACTTTGGAGATTGTTATTCTTGCGGCCAACAGGGCCATGCGAGGCGTCCGAGGCCAGGTAGCTGGTAGGATAGCACAGACTACGGGATCGATTCACGGGTTCTTCACCTTCCATAGCTAGGCGGGATGTTCATACCGCGAGCCACGGCAGTCGCGGTGGAAGTTCCCAGTTTTAGCGGTCCTTTGAACCGCCTATTTTCAGGTATATCCTTAACCCTCTAGAGACTTGTATGTATTGATGTGATGATAATGTGTTAAGTGTTATGTTCGGATAGCTTTGTGCTAAAATGTGATTTAGAAGCACAGTTAGTAAAAAGGGTAAGCCTGGGGGTGAGAAAATGATGAACCTTAGAATATTACAGTTGAGACCTTAGATGTAAGGCCGTCTTGAGTACAAGATTTTGCGGGTGATCTTTGTCAGAATGTAAGTATACGTGGAGTAATTGTGGGAAAATTCCTTGGGTGGTGTAAAATGGAAGTGGTAGCTTTCATGACCTGTATAGGTAAGATTGTTCCGGATCGGGAAACAAGAGCTTGATGCGTTAAGTGGGTCGGGTTGGGGCCATGTTGCGGGCCAACCCATGGCCTGTTTCGAGGTGGGGTCAGCTCTGGGTGGTCGCCGGTGGTAGGTCACGAGGTGCTAGGCCCAGTTTAGATGACCATCGTATGAATTCGTGGATATGTTCTACCAGAAGCGGATCGTGAAGGCCGGGAATGGCCTTAAGGGAGATTGAGGCTAGTAAGATGACCAAGTTTGGAGGTGGTGACTCCAAAGTTTTGGGAACTGAAGCGATGACTGAAGTATGGTACGTATACTAGAGAAGTTCAAGTGTTCGAGAAGAGTACGACGGGTAAGGATAGATGTGAACATGTGCTGAGAAAATAGAAATGATCATTACCCTTGTGAAGTAAAGGTGCGAAGGAATATCTGTTAGACCGGGGGGTGGAAGCTTTTGTAATGCTAGAGGTGATTCCTCGTTGACTTGGGTTAAGTACTGGAGCGTGTGTTATTTTTGTGGCCATATGTGGCGTTGGCAACTTGTTTAAGTTAAGAAGAACTTTATCGTTATCCGTCTTGAGAAGGAACATTCGGGACAAATGTTTCTAAGGAGGGGAGAATGTTATACCCCGTATTTTCCAGAGTATGTACGTGAGGACGTACGTAGAAAAGTTTGAGCCTTAAAGTTAGGCTAGGACCGAAAATTTGGGCACAAGTGCCGAAAATAATCGTTTTTCGACGAAACGTTTTACAAGACTTGCGAAGGGAAAATTCCGGCTATGTCATTTCTAATTTTTGTGGATTTTTCCGAGAGACGAAACATTTTGGACCAACGGGAGGGTGACATGTGTCACCCTCACATTGGACGTGAGATTGGGGCGGCAAGGGACGACTTGGAGCATTGGTTAGGTAGGATAATTTGTGCAAGTTGGTGTGGTAGATGGATAAGGTACACATGGTTAAATCCTAGCCCTACACTTGCCTTACACTTGGATTGATCTTGGCCATTGGTTGGCCTATAAATACTCCCCTAACTTGAAGACTTTCTTCATCCACAAATAGTTTCTAAGTGTTAAAATCCTCCCCCCCCCCCTCTTAGAAAGGTTCTCGTCCAACCCTTGGAGAGACCTTGGCCGAAACCCCTCCCCCTTGTGAGCTTTAGCCGAAACCAACCCCCCCTTGCCTAGTTGTTTTCGTATAATACACCCCCCCTCTTGGTAGAAATACTCTCCAAGTATTGTTATAATACCAAAATACCTTGGCCCAAATACCTTGTAGTACCTTCCAAAGTTACCTCTATACGTAGAGCCCGGAAATACTATTATACTTTCCTTTAGCCACTAAACGAAACCCTAAGGAAAACCTTCATAGTCGGTTGAAGTGTTAAGTAGAAGTTGCGTAGAACTTCTAAGGGTTGTTTGGAGCGGATTGGAGCACTCGGAGTAGGAGCTAAACGTTGCTCAGGATCGACATTAAACTTGGATAATTTTGGGCTTACCGAGGTAAATAATCCTATCCTTCTAGTGTAATTGGAAAGTACATACTGTAGTAGTATAGAAATGAATATAAGATTCATAGAAGAGAATTGAACTGTAATAGAAGGATATTACAGAAAAGGATTGAACTGATATCACGTCAGAAGAATATATAAGTAGAAGTTTAAACTGTAATTACATGGGGTAATTACTGATGAACTTATAACCTTATTGGTTGAATGTTCTGCGAGTAGCATGTACTACTTGGAAGGTGGACAAGGCTAGCCGGGTTATAGCGAGTGGGCGTTTTGCTTATAGTCGATAATCGTCGCGAGGTATGTGATTCTTCCTATACTCTTGAGCATGATATTTTAAAGGAATATATATAGTACGGTAGACGTACGTGTGGCAATGTCTTTTGACTTAAGCCTGAATAATAAGAACCTTGAAGTATTTTAAAAGAATATATAGTACGGTAGACGTACGTGTGGCAATGTCTTTTGACTTAAGCCTGAATAATAAGAATCTTGAAGTATTTTAAAAGAATATATATATAGTACGGTAGGCGTACGTGTGTTAACTGAATGTAGTGTTACGGCAATGTCTTTTGACTTAAGCCTGAATAATAAAGAATCTTGAAGTATTTCAAAAGATTAAGAAACCTTTCTGAAAGAAGAGTAATACTTGGTTTTGAAAACATAAGAGTTATACTAGCTTTATGGGAAGTTAGGTATAACGTCTTAAGAGAGATAAAGAGAATAGTTTACTGATTTTTAGAAGTTAAGAGACTTGATCTTAAAAGATAAGAGACTTGATCTTAAAAGATAAGAGACTTGACTTGAATGAATTAATATGAATTTTGTGTGAAACCTCATTCGTGAGTAATGAGTACTTGGTTTTTAAAAGGAGAAATGTTTCTTGATTTCGGAAATCAGAATGAGTATCGACAAACCACTGCAGCGTTAATAAAGGAAAATGTATTGAATAATGAAGTATTATTAAAACCAGTAGAAACCTCTATCTGCATAGAAACTAAGATGAGACAAAATGATATTACATTTCCTAGATCATGGCTGCTTAATAAGATTGATTATAAACAAGAATAACCTACTCACATATAAGGCATATGTTTCTCAAATTGTTTAAAAGAGAATTATGTTTTAAAGGATTAAAATTATGAACTACGAAACCTTTTCGAAAATGAGAAATTTGAGCATTTGAAATTAGGCAAACTTGAACGTTTGGAAAATAATGTTGTTACTTGATTTTACAAAGGAAAGCATTTTGGTTTACTTAACAATGTTAGTCACTCTATTTTTATACTACGGGTGTCGGGTGACCTTGGTAAAAGAAATGGATCTTTAAAAGGAATTTAACGTACGTAGTACTTTAAGGTTAAACCCGGACTTTGACATAAAATGAAAGTACCTTGAGTTGTGTATAACTTGCCTATGCTTGTTGTTGTGAAACTTGCCAATGCTTGTTGTGATAGCCTTTGTTGTGCAAGAATTGTGTTTCTATACTACCGCGTCTCTCGGTGGAGGGCCGGTTGACTTGTTGAGGACTTACTTGGACGTCGGCGGTGTGGAGAATTCCGCACGCGCTCGCGGTTGATAGTGTTATTCCATGGACTAGCTCTCCATGAGGTTTTACTGTTCGGCCTTGGTATCTGGTGGTCGTCTTTCGTACTTGCTCCGTCTCGTGGCTGATTTGGCCTTGGTACCTGGTAGTTAGCCCTCGCACTTGCCCCGTTCAGTGTAGTGACGAAGTCTCGTGATACGGCCTTGGTACCTGGTAGTTAGCCCTCGTACTTGCCCCGGTCAGCTACGTGACCGACCTTGGTATCTGGTAGTCGGCTTTCGTACTTGCCCCGTGTCAGCTTCGTGGTTTGGTTGTATAGTATTGTTAGTACGGCTTTGGCATCAGGTAGGACTTGGTGTTCATATGTACTCCTTGGTGTTATTATATCATAGACTGCCGGCAGTGAGGAAGGTATTCCACGGGCATGATTGATGTTGCGGGCGTGAGACCCATAGTTATATTTGAGTGATGACTCTGAGGGCGTGAGTCCCTGACTTACATGACTGCTTATTTATCGTGAACTGTAGTTTGGTTATCATACATGTCTCCTGCTTTATATAGACTGCTATGATTTCATTTACAGTATTTTACAGTTTCACATACTTGGTACCTGTTGTACTGACCTCCTTCGGGGGGCTGCGTTCATGCCGCAGGTAGGGGTACACCAGTGTTGATCCCCGCTTTTAGGATCACATTTCAGCGTATTGGGAAGCTCCGTTCCTTCGGAGGCTTATCTTTGGTATGTTACCCTGAGTCTGTAGGTTCTTATACATTCAGGGGTATGGCGGGGCCCTGTCCCGTCATAGTTGTTGTAAAAATCTTAAGTGCATGCTTTGTTGTGGGCGGGGTTGTAAGGATTATGCTTTGCTCAAATGTCGATATATATATATATATATGCTGAGAGGCAACCGTTTTGGTTGGCCTATTTTCTTTTATCTTGATCCATATCTATTTGTATGTTTAAGTTTTTATTTCCGCTGGTTTTTCTCTGATGTTGTATCACTAGGGTGCCCGGGGTAAGGCACCAGTCACGGGCCCGGGTTCGGGTCGTGACATAATCATACTTCTATTCAAATTCTTCCACTTCCCTTATAGCTTTTTGCACAAAGTCAAGTTTGAATAACTATGATTTTCCCTTCCGGGCCATTGTCGCTTTCTTTTGAGACGTAGCTGCAACCACAATAACTCGTTGGGGGGGGGGGGGGAATTATCCTAATGACATAGCTCTATTGCACGATCTATGAGATAAAAGAATAGAAACCAATCCTAAATGTCCGGAAGCCTCCTGCGTATAAGTATGGTGCACAACATACTCATACACAAGACTCTACTAGACACGGTCTGTATACATTCCGAGGACTAATTGCTCTGATACCACTTTTGTCATGACCCGACGGGCCGCGACTAAACGCCCTAATGACAGTGTTACACCCCGTAATTCCAGGACATGAATAAGAGAATAGACGCGAGAACACAAGACTTGAAATTGGTACGAAAGAAAGAATTATTTTTCCGAAGGAAAATCTTCCGAACTTCGGAAAGGAAATATGTTCATTGATGAGAATTAAATTCTCAGAATACATTATTTGAGGAGTATGGAATTTATTAACATTGAGGAGTATGGAATTTATTAACACCCGAGAAATTTTACGTTTTGTGGGGCCCACAAGGGTTACGAATTTTTATGGATGAATGGGAGGGCGACACGTGGCACCCCCACATGGTCTTGGACGAAATTGACCAAGGATAAAATGGTCATTTGACCAAAGTATAGATGACCAAGTCTTGCAAGCTAAGAGCTTGAGATAATTGACTAAGTCAAAGAGCCACTTGGCTTGATCTCTTTCATCCAAACCTAACAAGTGTTATAATCTAGACCCTTCATTGTAGTATATATCCTATACTAGTGCAATACATTCTACACTTAGAGAAAAATTAGCCAAGAACTTGTTGTTCTTATGTGAGCTCTCGGCAATTGAGCAAGAGGAACAAGAAATTTTTTCATTGTTGTCCATTATTCACAAGACTTTAACCCAAGACCCCTAAGGGTATTGTAAGGATATCTCAATAGAAAGATCCCGGAAAAACGACATTTTTACGTTAGTCGCAAGGCGAAACCTAAGGTGTTCTTCAACTTTGAAGATGGAACTTGAAGAGGAGTTCTTCATGAGCTTCTAAGGAGTGCTTGGAGCGGATTGAAACATAAGAAAAGGAGCTAAAAGTTGCTAAGGATCAACTTTTACGTTTGGACATTATTAGGGCTTATTGAGGTAAAATCTTCATATTCTTAATGTAATGGAAGATTACATGTTATAGTAGTTAAGAAATGAGCATGTTGTATATAGAATGAAGTTTGAAAAAGATTTGGATCATGTCGACATGTTAAAACCGAAAATGGACAAGTTAGCCATTTATGTTGAAATTAATTTAATTGTTAGTTATGATCGTCGCATGTTATAGAAAGAAGGGATTATAGTTGTTATAATCGTTTGAGGCTATATAACATGTTAGAATAACAATTTGGGTTGAAAAGGAATTGGAATGAACTTTATGTTGTTACACATTTTGAGCCGAGAATTGCCTTAATCTTTGGACAGTTTCGTATTAATTGTGGGGCAGAATTTTACACGTCCTGTTAAAGCGTGTAATCCCTTTTGTATTTACTGAATTGTTGGGCCTTAAATGTGGCGTTTGGTTATTGATTTTTGGGCCTTGAAAAAGGTGGAAAAGTACGTAGAAACAAAGGAAGTGCTGTCCGATTTTCCGTAGAATTTGGTGACTTTACACTTAGAATATTCTACGTTGGTTGCTAGAGGTTAATGGACGTATTATGGCCATTATAGGTTGAAGTACTAAGTATAGCGTATTCTACTTGAAGGATGGAATAACTATCAAGGTTGAAGTACTTTGGAGCATTTTGCTACTTGTCGATAATCGTCGCGAGGTATGTGAACCTCTTCCTTCTTTTGGCATGATTCTATGTATGGAATATACATGTGGGGCTATTTCATGATTATTTCTACTCTTAGAAGTTAAGAGGTATGTATGTTGATTTACTCTATGTAAAAGTTACGTCTAAGTTATCCTAAGTTCTTACTAAGTCTTATGGGGGATTTTGGTAAGAGTCGTTAGGAAGTATTTGGAGTCGAGTTGACTTTGCTAAGATATCGCACGAATGAGAATAATTATCGAACAAGCCATTGCAGCGTTAATAAAAGAAAATGTATCGACAATCAATTAAATTAAAATGAGTAGAATTCTCCATCTGCATAGAAGCTAAGCTAAGACAAAATTGTATTACATTTTCTAGATCATAGCTGCTTTAATAAGATCGTTATAAACAAGTATAACCTATTCACAGCTCATAAAAGTATATGTTACTTAATTTAAAGAGTTTATGTCATGAAGTTTTAAGACTATGAACCTTGATTTCTTAAAAGGTCACGAGACGTTATTTTTCAAGTTATGGGACTTGATTCTTAAAGAAAGAAATGACTTGATTTAAGAAGTATGGTTTCTATGATTTATTTCAAAAGTTAAGAGAATGTAACTTGAGTTTCAAAAGAAGAAGTTTATGGATTTAAAAAAAGAGAAGGAGTTTTATGATTCTTTGTAAGTATGTATGTACGTAGTACATTTGAGTTTAATTTTCCCTAATGTAAAAAGAAATAAAAGTGCTTTAAGTTCTCTAAAGTGAAAGGTTGTTATAATAGCTTTATGGGGAGTTGTTATAACAAATTAAGAAGAAGTGAAAAAATGATTTAAAATGTTATGTAAAGAGACATTATCGCGTCCCAGGAATGGGCCGGGCAGTATACCTTTATGGGCAGACTATATGACATTATCGCATCCCAGGAAGGGGCTGGGCAGTATACCTTTATGGGCAGACTATATGACATTATCGCGTCGAGAATGGGCCGGCAAGATACCTTTATGTGCGTACTATATGACATTATCGCGTCCGAGAATGAACGCATAAGATACCTTTATGGGCAGACTATATGACATTATCGCGTCGAGAATGGTAGGCAAAGATACCTTTATGGGTAGACTATATGACATTATCGCGTCCCAGAAATAGGCCGGGCAGTATACCTTTATGGGCAGACTATATGACCTTATCGCGTCCCAGAATGGGCCGGGCAATATACTTTCGTGGGAAGACTTTTGTATGACTTCGCCGTGTCCCGCAAATGGGCCGGGTTACGTTATTACGTATGGATAATCAAAGTGAACTCCAAAATGAGGCGTCCCTCCAAAGGGCCGGATTATGTTATGCATGATAAGTAAGTTATATGGTTATGAACTTGATGATTTTTCCTAAGTATGTACGTAAGAGTTTGATTATAACTCTTATTGAAAAATGGGTAAAGATAATGATGTATGATTAAGTTCATGTGTGGTAATGGCACGGTAGGATCTGGTATTTACTTTTATACTTGCCCCTGTCATTCTTTTGTACAGTTATGATTTGTTACTGTACCTCATTTCCGTTCCATATTCGGTACCTGTTGTACTGACCCCCTTTGGGGGGCTGCGTTCATGCCCGCAGGTGTTAGGTACACAGGTTGGTAATTCTTGTTCTTAGGATCTCTGTTCCGCTGGTTGGAAAGCTCCATTATTTCAGAGGCTTTGTATGGTGGTACAGTTCTCTGAGGTTGTAGGTTTATGTACATTCAGGGGTATGGCGGGGCCCTGTCCCGTTACAGTTGTTATGTCAAATTCTTAGAGGTCTGTAGTCATATCTTGTGGATTAGGTTGTGTAAAAAAAAAAGAGGTAACTGCTTTTTGGGTTACGTATGTAATTTTTTTGGAAGGTGGCCTTATCGGCTAACCTGTTGTTTATGTCTTGTTGAATTATTTTATAAGTTTGATGTATGTTCCGCTGATTATCTCTGATGTATACTCGTAGGTGCGTGTAGGGCACGATCGCGCCCGGTCGGGTCGTGACAAAAGTGGTATTAGAGCAGTTAGTCCTCGGAAAGTGTCTACAGACCGTGTCTAGTAGAGTCTTGATTATCGGTTTGTTGTGCACCACATCTATAATCAGGAGGCTGCAGGACATTTAGGATTAGTTTCCCTTCTTCTCACTCTGAGATCGTGCGATAGAGCTGTGTTGTTAGGATCGTCTCTCCCTAACGAGTTATGTTGATTGCAGCTATGAGAAAGGCAGCAGTGACCCAGGAAGGACTATGTGGATTGCGTATCCAGGTTGGTAATGATTGTAGTATAATTGGTATTATGACATACAGCTATACGGAGTTATGTATGAGGGTCAGACGCATGTTGCCTAGAATGATTTTAGATTACCAGGATTTGGTAAGGACTAAATAGATACCGGGAAGGTATGAAACAATTAATGAATCTCGCCAAGGTCTTTTGTTTTATTTTGAGATAATTGGGAAATGATGAGTTGTCTGATAGGGTAGTAAACCCTTAAGAATTCATGTTAAGGAACCTAACGGAATTCCATGTTAATAGATTAAGCTACGTGGTATGCGTAAGAGAATTGTACGAATGCGATCCGTATGTAGTAGGTAATGGCTGTTGTGATAAGGACAACAAGGTTATAGGATTATGAGAAGATATTGTACTCATTTACGGGGGGACTGATAAGGTAGGCTGGGAGCATGGAAATTGCGAACCTAAAGAATATTGATAATCGCCGAGACCTTAGGTATATAAGGCCTTCTCGGGCAATAAGATTTTATTCATACTAGGGGTAAGAGTTAAGTGCGACGGTGGGTCGGGTTGAGGACCTATTACGGGTCTCCCCATAGCATGAAATGGAGTGGGATCAATTGGTAGTAGTCCCGCTACGTGACAGGGTCACGAGGGTGCAAGACCCAAGTCTAGTTAATTGTTTTACCGGTTCATGGACGCGTTCCACCAGAACTAGGTCGTGAGGGCCGGAGGTGGCCTTATCTTGTTTAATAGAGTGACTCCAAAGATTGGAGGCCAGAATCAGTATGGAGGTTATGTACGTATGCTAGTATCAGTTGGAAGTACGGAAAGAGTATGACCAGTAAGAATGAGAGCAACCAGGTGTAGAGGAATAAAGCATGAATCCATAAGAACCTTTCAAGGTAACTACACCCGTGAGTGTTTGGGTGGTAGTTGAGCGGGTATATGAGATTTTCCCGGTGATGATACAGTCGTCAGACCCTAGAAGACCTAGTAAAGCTGGATACGACAGGCTATAAGATCATTATGAGTAGGGACTAATTGACTTCGTGGGTACTAAGGTTGACTGTAGGGAGAGGTTGGTTCAACGTAGGCGAGGTTCAGATAATTGGCCCAGGCTTGATTCAGCGGGCTGTGGATAAGGCGAAGCTTATCCAGGGAAGATTATTAGTAAGCTCAGAGTCAGCAGAAACTTTATGCAGATGAACGACGTCGACAATTAGAGTTCGGGTTGACGTTTTAGTATAAGTATTATTATGTGGTCGTGGGTGGCATATTTTGTATAAAGAGTGTAGTAAAAGGAGACTATGTCGCTATCTAATTAGATTGGAATCCGAAAGAACATTCGGGGACGAATGTTTCTAAGGGGGGAAGAATGTTACACCCCGTAATTCCAGGACATGAATAAGAGAATAGACGCGAGAACACAAGACTTGAAATTGGTACGAAAGAAAGAATTGTTTTTCCGAAGGAAAATCTTCCGAACTTCGGAAAGGAAATATGTTCATTGATGAGAATTAGATTCTCAGAATACATTATTTGAGGAGTATGGAATTTATTAACATTGTGAAAATGTATTTTACGGATTTGGTCACGTAGGGCCCGCCCGAGAAATTTTACGTTTTGTGGGGCCCACGAGGGTTACGAATTTTTATGGATGAATAGGAGGGCGACACGGGGCACCCCCCACATGGTCTTGGACGAAATTGACCAAGGATAAAATGGTCATTTGACCAAAGTATAGATGACCAAGTCTTGCAAGCTAAGAGCTTGAGATAATTGACTAAGTCAAAGAGCCACTTGGCTTGATCTCTTCCATCCAAACCTAACAAGTGTTATAATCTAGGCCCTTCATTGTAGTATATATCCTATACTAGTTCAAGACATTCTACACTTAGAGAAAAATTAGACAAGAACTTGTTGTTCTTATGTGAGCTCTCGGCAATTGAGCCAAAGGAACAAGAAATTTTTTCAATTGTTGTCCATTATTCACAAGACTTTAAACCAAGGTCCCTAAGGGTATTGTAAGGATATCTCAATAGAAAGATCCCGGAAAAACGACGTTTTCACGTTAGTCGCAAGGCGAAACCCTAAGGTGTTCTTCAACTTTGAAGATGGAACTTGAAGAGGAGTTCTTCATGAGCTTCTAAGGAGTGCTTGGAACGGATTGAAACATAAGAAGAGGAGCTAAAAGTTGCTAAGGATCGACTTTTACGTTTGGACATTATTAAGGCTTATTGAGGTAAAATCTTCATATTCTTAATGTAATGGAAGATTACATGTTATAGTAGTTAAGAAATGAGCATGTTGTATATAGAATGAAGTTTGAAAAAGATTTGGATCATGTCGACATGTTAAAACCGAAAATGGACAAGTTAGCCATTTATGTTGAAATTAATTTAATTGTTAGTTACGATCGTCGCATGTTATAGAAAGAAGGGATTATAGTTGTTATAATCGTTTGAGGCTATATAACATGTTAGAATAACTATTTGGGTTGAAAAGGAATTGGAGTGAACTTTATGTTGTTACATTTTGGTAGAAATTGCCTTAATCTTTGGACAGTTTCGTATTAATTGTGGGGCAGCATTTTACACATCCTGTTAAGGCGTGTAATACCCTTTGTATTTGCTGAATTGTTGAGTCTTAAATGTGGCGTTTGGTTATTGATTTTCGGGCCCTGAAAAGGTGGAAAAGTACGTAGAAACAAAGGAAGTGCTGTCCGATTTTCCGTAGAATTTGGTGACTTTACACTTAGAATATTCTACGTTTGAAGCTAGAGGTTAATGGACATATTATGACCATTATAGGTTGAAGTACTAATTATAGCGTATTCTACTTGAAGGATGGAATATCTATCAAGGTTGAAGTACTTTGGATCATTTTGCTACTTGTCGATAATCATCGCGAGGTATGTGAACCTCTTCCTTCTTTTGACATGATTCTATGTATGGAATATACCTGTGGTGCTATTTCATGATTCTTTCTACTCTTAGAAGTTAAGAGGTATGTATGTTGATTTACTCTATGTAAAAGTTACGTCTAAGTTATCCTAAGTTCTTACCGAGTCTTATGGGGGATGTTGGTAAGAGTCGTTAGGAAGTATTTGAAGTCGATTTGACTTTGCTAAGATACCACACGAATGAGAATAATTATCGAACAAGCCATTGCAGCGTTAATAAAAGAAAATGTATCGACAATCAATTAAATTAAAATGAGTAGAATTCTCCATCTGCATTGAAGCTAAGATAAGACAAAATTGTATTACATTTTCTACATCATGGTTGCTTTAATAAGATCGTTATAAACAAGTATAACCTATTCACAACTCATAAAAGTATATGTTACTTAATTTAAAGAGTTTATGTCATGAAGTTTTAAGACTATGAACCTTGATTTCTTAAAAGGTCACGAGACTTTATTTTTCAAGTTATGGGACTTGATTCTTAAAGAAAGAAATGACTTGATTTAAAAAGTATGGTTTCTATGATTTATTTCAAAAGTTAAGAGAATGTAACTTGAGTTTCAAAAGAAGAAGTTTATGGATTTAAAAAAAGAGAAGGAGTTTTATGATTCTTTGTAAGTATGTATGTACGCAGTACTTTTGAGTTTAATTTTCCCTAATGTAAAAAGAAATAAAAGTGTCTTAAGTTCTCTAAAGTGAAAGGTTGTTATAATAGCTTTATGGGGAGTTGTTATAACGACTTAAGAAGAAGTGAAAAGATGATTTAAAATGTTATGTAAAGAGACATTATCGCATCCCAGGAATGGGTCGGGCAGTATACCTTTATGGGCAGACTATATGACATTATCGCGTCCCAGGAATGGGCCGGGCAGTATACCTTTATGGGCAGACTATATGACATTATCGCGTCCCATGGATGGGCCGGGTAGTATACCTTTATGGGCAGATTATATGACATTATCGCGTTCCAGGAATAGGCCGGACAGTATACCTTTATGGGCAGACATTATCGCGTTCCAGGAATGGGCCGGGCAGTATACCTTTATGGGCAGACTATATGACATTATCGCATCCCAGGAATGGGCCGGGCAGTATACCTTTATAGGCAGACTATATGACATTATCGCGTCCCAGGAATGGGCCGGGCAGTATACCTTTATGGACATACTATATGATATTATCGCGTCCCAGGAATGAGCCGGGCAGTATACCTTTATGGGCAGACTATATGACCTTATCGCGTCCCAGAATGGGCCGGGCAGTATACTTTCGTGGGAAGACTTTTGTATGACTTCGCCGTGTCCCGCAAATAGGTCGGGTTACGTTATTACGTATGGATAATCAAAGTGAACTCCAAAATGAGGTGTCCCTCCAAAGGGCCGGATTATGTTATGCAGGATAAGTAAGTTATATGGTTATGAACTTGATGATTTTTCCTAAGTATGTACGTAAGAGTTTGATTATAACTCTTATTGAAAAATGGGAAAAGATAATGATGTACGATTAAGTTCATGTGTGGTAATGACACGGTAGGATCTGGTATTTACTTTTATACTTGCCCCTGTCATTCTTTTGTACAATTATGATTTGTTACTGTACCTCATTTCCGTTCCATATTAAATTTTTGTTGTACTAACCCGCCCGAGGCTGCGTTCATGCCCGCAGGTGTTAGGTACACAGGTTGGTGATCCTTGTTCTTAGGATCTCTGTTCAGCTGGTTGGAAAGCTCCATTATTTCAGAGGCTTTGTATGGTGGTACAGTTCCCTGAGGTTGTAGGTTTATGTACATTCAGGGGTATGGCGAGGCCCTGTCCCGTCACAGTTGTTATGTCAAATTCTTAGAGGTCTGTAGTCATATCTTGTGGATTGGGTTGTGTAAAAAAAAAAGAGGTAACTGCTTTTTGGGTTACGTATGTAATTTTTTTGGAAGGTGGTCTTATCGGCTAACCTGTTGTTTATGTCTTGTTGAATTATTTTATAAGTTTGCTTTATGTTCCGCTGATCTCTGATGTGTACCTGTAAGGGTGCCCAGGTAGGGCACCAGTCGCAGCCCGGGGTCGGGTCGTGACAGACACGCCATTATACTAACCTGTCATACATAATCCCGGGTCGTGACAGACACGCCATTATACTAACCTGTCATACATAATCCAACTAACACTAATGAAAATATGAAATCCGGCAGCATAACGCTGCACTCATAACATATATCCGAATAGGCAAGCCGGCAAGACTGCCTTTACACATGAATAAACCTGCCTCCTGAGGAGTCACATCTAAGCAAATATAACAAAGGACGCAAGCCGACAAGACTGCCACTATATAAGGGAACATCCCCAAACAGAGTACAACAACACATATACAAAAATAGGTTCACAAATCAATAATGCGTGGTATATGGATACGGGCGCCACGTCTTATCTCATCAGCAATTCAGGTAATATTCCTCAACTGCACCAGTTACCAACTCCACAATCTATTATGGTCGGTAGTGGTGATCACATTCCAATTCAAGGCTTTGGCCACACCCTTACCCCCTCCACCGTATCCCTGCTTCTCCCTAAATAACGTCTTTTATGCCCAAAGTATTATCAAGAACCTAATCTCCAGTAAAAAAAATTGCCACGGATAATTCTGTAACAATCAATTTTGACCCATTTGGGTTTTCCGTAAAGGACCTACGTACCGGGAAAATTCTTACAAGATGTAACAGTAAGGGGGACCTCTATCCTTTCCTATCCACGCTCGATGTCAGTGTCACCCCTCCTACATCTCTAAATGCCCAAGTCTCTTCTATAACCGCTTTAGCAACTATCTCTTCTTCAACTTGGCACAATAGACTTGGACATCCTAGGGCTCACGTTTTTAATTTTCTTCGGAACAATAACTTAATCTATTGTCCTAGTGGAAAATATGCTCAACCATGTTTTTCCTGCCCTTTAGGCAAACACGTTCGTCTCCATTTTCAGTCTTCCTTAAGTGTTACGTTTTCTCCGTTTGATATTGTTCATGCAGATTTATGGACATCTCCTATTGTTAGTTCACTGGGTCACAAATTTTATCTTGTGTTGTTAGATGACTCTTCACACTTTATATGAATTTACCCTCTAAAGTTCAAATATGAAGTCTATACCAAGTTTATTGAGTTTCATAACTTTATCAAAACACAATTTGAAAAATCCATAAAATCATTCCAATGTGATAAAAGTCGTGAGTTTAATAATTCTGCTTTTCATAATTTTTGCACCAATAATGACATGGAATTCCGTTTCTCCTGTCCCCACATCTCACCCCAAAACGGAAAAGTCGAACGAATCATTCGTACTATCAACAACATGGTTCATACATTTCTTTTCCATGCCTCTCTCCCATCACCGTTCTCGGTCTATCCAGTCAAAATGGTAGAATATTCCTTAATATTTTACCTACCAGTACTCTTCACAACAAAACCCCCATCGAAATTCTCTACCGTCGGATCCCCTCATATGACCAATGTTAAACCCCGTAATTCCAGGACATGTGTCTAAGAGAATGTACATGAGAAGATACGACTTTAAGTTTGAAACGAAAGAAAAAATTATTTTTCAAAGGGAAAAGTCTTCCGAACCTCGGGAAAGATTAATGTTTGTAAATTGAGACTCGTAAAATTTATCGGAATTATGGAAATATCGGGAAACGAAGTATATGGACGAATGGGAGGGCGACACGTGTCACCCCTACTTAGGCATGGACGAAAATGGACATGGAATTGGTCAAGTCTTGAACAAGCCAATGCTTGACATATTTGACTTAGTCAACTAGCCCACATGACATTAGATCTTTTAACCCCAATGAATCTAGACCACACAAGTGTTATAATCTTGACCATTGGAAGTAGTATATCATCACACTAGTAGCAAGACAAGTCCTACACTTAGAGAAATTTTTGCAAAACTTTAGGTGTTCATAGTGTTGCTCTCGGCTTTGTGCCTAAATGGAAGACAACAAATTTCATGTGTGGTTCATTATTCACAAGACTTTAACCCAAGGTTCCTAGGGGTATTGTAAGGATATCTCAATAGAAAGATCCCGGAAAAACGACATTTTTACGTTAGTCGCAAGGCGAAAACCTAAGGTGTTCTTCAACTTTGAAGATGGAACTTGAAGAGGAGTTCTTCATGAGCTTCTAAGGAGTGGTTGGAGCGGATTGGAACATAAGAAGAGGAGCTAAAAGTTGCTAAGGATCGACTTTTACGCTTGGACATTATTAGGGCTTACTGAGGTAAAATCTTCATCTTCTTAATGTAATTGAAGATTACATGTTATAGTAGTTAAGAAATGAGCATGTGGTATATAGAATGAAGTTTGAAAAGATTTGGATCATGTCGACATGTTAAAACCGAAAATGGACAAGTTAGCCATTAATGTTGTAATCAATTTGGTAGATAGTTACAATCGCCGCATGTTAAGAAAGAAAGGATTTATAGTTGTTGTAATTGTTATTGTGTATATAACATGTTGGGATAACAACTTGGATTGAAAAAGAAATTGAAAGAAAATTGATAATTGTTGTGATAATGGTAGCCGAATATGGCTTGGAAATACTGGACAATTTTATATTGATTGTGGGGCAGAATTGTACACGTCCTATTAGGCGTGTAATCCCCTTTGTATTGCTGAATTGTTGGGCCTTAAATGTGGCATTTGGTTATTGATTTTCAGACCTTGAAAAAGGTGGAAAAGTACGTAGAAACAAAGGAAGTGCTGCCCGATTTTCCGTAGAATAAGAGTCTTTATACTTAGAAATATTCTACGTTGAAAGCTAGAAGTTGATAGGCGTATTATGGTCATTATAGGTTGGCATTCTACGTGCGGAAAATTCAAGATAGCAAGTGGATTAAGCCGAAGAGGTATGTGAACTCTTCTTATCTCTTGAGCATGAATCTTATGAAATGTATAGTACGGTAGACGTACGTGTTTTAAATGAACTCAGTTTCATTTTGGTATCCTTGTATGGATTTTCGAAAGTGTAGTAACTCTTTTTCAAAGAAGTATATGTTACTTGACTTGAAAAGTATAGAATACTTGATTTAGGAAAAGCATTGATAACTTGATATTCTAAGTTAAAGAGACTTGATATTCTAAGTTAAAGAGGCTTGATATTCTAAGTTAAAGAGACTTGATATTCTAAGTTAAGAAACTAGAGTTCTAAAGTTAAGAGACTTGAAGTATTTTGAAAGTTATGTAACTTGATTTGAAAGTATAAGTCTCTTGGTTATAAAAAGAACGAATTAGTCTAAGACATAAAGAGTTATAACGGCTTTATGGGAAATTTGTTATAACGGCTTTATGAAAGGTTAAAGATGTCCTAAAAGCTAAAGCATAAAGTTAGTATAACGGCTTTATGGGAAGTTGGTTATAACAACTTTATGGAAGGTTAAAGGAATGGTTTCCTCTAGTAATGTAAACAAGGATTAATGACTTGAAATAAAGAAGGGCAAATTGATTTAAAGGTATCAATTGCTTAAAGTTTTAAAGTAAGGGTCACTTGATTTAGAAGCCTAGAAATGTATTTCTAAAAATATAGTGACTTGTTTGAAATGTAGACATGCCTTGATACTACGGGTGTTAGTATCTTGTGGTTTTATATAAAAAGGGGTCTTTTGAAAAGAATGGAAGTACGTAGTACTTAGGGTTAAATTCCCGGATTTTATGTGAAACGAAAGTGCCTTGAGTTTATAAAATGAAATTCATTTTTGTATGATAATGAAAGTCTAATTATTTTATGAACCTGCCTATGCTTGGTTGTGATAGTCTTTGAGTGCAAGTATTATATTTTTACGCTGTCGTGACTCTCAGTTGGAGGACCGGCTGTCTTGTTGTGAATTTACTTAGACGTACCGACAGTGACGGGGGATTCCATGGGTATGCTTTCATTGTGATTGATCCTTGGACATGCTTATACGATGTGGGATTCCGGGGCATGCGACCAGGATGCGGGTTAGATTACCGGATTGTTTTTATTACTCCTTGGACATGCTTATACGTTGTGGGATTCCGGGGCATGCGACCAGGAGGCGGGTTAGATTCCCAGATTATTTTTATTACTCCATGGACATGCTTATACGATGTGGATTTCGGGGCATGCGACCATGATGCGGGTTAAATCCCCGGGTGATATTGTTATTCCATGGACTAGCCCTCCATGAGGTTTAGTGACGCATGATGGTCTGGTAGTTAGCTTTTGTACTTGACCCGGTCAGTGGCTGATGCAGGATGGTCTGGTAGTTGGCTTTCGTACTTGCCCCCGTCAGTTATATAGCACAGTTTGGTACGGTAGACTCTGGTAGATAGCTTTCGCACTTGCGATCATATCTCGTGGCGACAGTGGATCAGTAGTTGGCTTCGTACTTGCCGTCGATTGTTGACGCAGGCTGGATCTTGTAGTTGGCTTTCGTACTTGCCCCGGTCAGTTTTATGATGCAGGCGGGATCTGGTGGTTCGCTTTCCTACTTGGCCCGTACAGTTTTTATGACACATGTGGGACCTGCTGTTCATGTATACTTATTGGTGTTATATTATATCATGGACTGCCGGAAGTGAGGAAGGAATTCCACGGGCATGAGTGATATTATGGGCGTGAGACCCATGATTATATGTGAGTAATGACTTGAGGGTTTGTGTCCCTGACTTGACATGACTGCTTATATATTGGGTATTATAGTTTGGTTATCATACATGTCTCCTGTTTTATATAGACTGTTATGATTTCATTAAAGTATTTTCAGTTTCACATACTTGGTACATATTTCGTACTGACCTCCTTCGGGGATGTCACACACCGAACCCCGGGCCCATGACTGGTGCCCTACCTGGGCACCCTTCTACCTAACTGACACAAGTAAACCGCGGAACTAAATAACACCTCATTTTTTTTAAACCAACGAACATGCAAGGGCAAAGCCGACAAGGCTGCCATATAATATACATAATAAAAAAGGCACTTTCTGCATGCAGTCCAATCCACATATGAATACTGGACCTCAGAGTTTTCTTGAACTATGACGGGACAAGGCCCCGCCGTACCCATAACTGTACAAAAGCCTGTAATGAAGGATCTATACCAAAATGATAAACTCCTGAACAGATGAAGCTATCCAAAACTCTGAGCAAGGGTCCTACACTTGCAGATCACCGAACTGCGTACCTAAACCTGCGGCATGAACGCAGCCCCCCGAAGGAGGTCAGTACGAAGAATATACCAAGTATGTGGCGAAAATGCGTAATGAAATCATGCGATCTATATAAAATAGGAGACATGTATGATAGCCAAACTACAGTACACAATAATAAGCAGTCATGTCAAGTCAGGGACGCATGCCCTCAAGTCATTGCTCACATATAACCATGGGTCTCACGCCCATAATATCAATCATGACCGTGGAATCCCTTCCTCACTGTCGGTAGTCCTTGATATAATATAACACCAATAAGTATACATGAACACCAAATCCCACCTGTGTCATAAAAACTGTACGGGCCAAGTAGGAAAGCGAACCACGGATCGGCTGCGTCATAAAGCGGCCGGGCAATCACGAAAGCCAACTACGAGATCGGCGTCGTCAATAAGCGGCAAGGCAAAAGCCAACTACCAGATCTAGCCTGTCGTCACGAGATATGACCGGGGCAAGTGCGAAAGCTATCTACCAGAGTCTAGCGTACCAAATTGTGCCATAGAAATGACGGGGGCAAGTACGAAAGCCAACTACGGACCATCACATGCCGACCGGCGGGGCAAATGAAGCCTACTACCAGACCATCCTGCGTCACTAAACCTCATGGAGAGCTAGTCCATGGAATAATAAAAACAAATCCGGGAATCTAACCCGCCTCGTGGTCGCATGCCCCGGAATCCCACATCGTATAAGCATGTCCAAGGAGTAATAAAAACAATCCGGGAATCTAACCCGCATCCTGGTCGCATGTCCCGGAATCCCACATCATATAAGCATGTCCAAGGATCAATCACAATGGAAGCATGCCCGTGGAATCCCCCATCACTGTCGGTACGTCCAAGTCAACTCACAACAAGACAACCGACCCTCCAACTGAGAGTCATGGCAGCGTAAAAATATAATACTTGCACTCAAAGGCTATCACAAGCAAGCATAGGCAAGTTCATAAAATCTTTAGACTTTCATTATCATACAAAAATGAATTTCATTTTATAACTCAAGGCACTTTCGTTTCATATAAAAATCCGGGAATTTAACCCTAAGTACTACGCATTTCCATTCTTTTTAAAAGACACCTTTTTATATAAAACCCCAAGATACTAACACCCGTTGTATCAAGGCACGTCTATTTTTCAAATTAAGTTACTACACCTTTAGAAATTCATTTCAAGACTTTGAAACCAAGTAACTTCTAATTACATAACCTAGGCAACTCATACCTATCAATCAAAATAGACAACTCTCTTAACCTGTTACACCCCGTATTTTCAGGACATGTGTTAAGAACGTACGTAAGAACTCACAAGTGTTAAGATTTGAGACTAGTAAAAATTTATCGGAATTATGAAATTGTTGGAAAACAAATTATTATGACGAATGGGAGGGCGACACGTGTCACCCCCCCCTTTAGAATGCTTGGACGAAAAATGCCATGGACAAAAGGGTCATTTGACCTTGGGTAGGATGATTAAGTCTTGCAAGTGTGAGCTTGAGAAAATTGACTTGGTCAAGGGGACCACAAGTCTTGATATTTAAGTGAAGCTCATCCAAGCCACCCAATTGTTCACATCTTGACCCTCCAATGTGCTATATATTACTACTAGTAGTAAGACAACTTCTATACTTAGCCAAATTTTCAAGAGATTGGAGGAACTCTTAGTGAAGCTCACGGGTTCATGAAAAAGAAAGGAGGAAAAAATTTGTTTGTTGTCCAATAATCTCCCCACTTTAAACCAAGGTTCTTGAGTGTATTTTAAGTGTATCTCAATAGAAAAATCTCGGAAAAAGATAGTTTTCGGGATAGTCGCAAAGCGAAAACCTAGTTGTCTTTCTAGGTTTTGTTTGGAAGTTTGAAGGAACTTTGTTGGTGTTGTTCTAAGGGTCTCAACTAGCGGATTGAAGTGTCTTGAAGAGGCTCTAAGTTACTAAGGAGCGACTTCAGATTTGGAGATTGGATTAAGATTCGTTGAGGTATAATCTTGTCCCTTAAAAGTGTTACAAGATTATTTATATTGTTGTTAGCTTTACATGTTGCTAGCATGAAGTTTATATGTTGAAGTTAGATAAGCATTATGGATTGATTGTAGTCTTAAATCGAAATGTCATTTAAGCCTTGTGAAGTTGGATTACAATTTAGTCGTTATTGGAATCGTCGCATGTTACTTACTTGGAGCTTATAGTGGTTATAATCGATTGCGACTTGATATCATGTTAGGCTAATAACTTGGATTGAAATGGAAATTGGATAAGAATTGATGTTGTAGTACTTCAAGTTAGCCGAATTGGCCTAGTAAGTTGTATTAATTTGATATCTATTGTGGGGCGGAATTCTACACGTCTAGTAGGCGTGTAATCCCATATTGTTGATTTCATTGGTTGGGCCTTAAATGTGGCGTGTTTGGTTATTGTATTCGGCCTTGAAAAATGTGGCAAAGTGAGTAGAAACAAAGGAGGTACTGTCCGATTTTCCGTAGAATTTAGTGACTTAGCACTTAGAATATTCTACGTTTGAAGTAAGAGGTTAATGGACGTATTGTGACCATTATAGGTTGAAGTACTAAGTATAGCGTATCGTACTTGAAGGATGGAATAGCTATCAAGGTTGAAGTACTTTGGAGCATTTTGCTACTTGTCGATAATCGTCGCGAGGTATGTGAACCTCTTCCTTCCTTTGGCATGATTCTATGTATGGAATATACCTGTGGTATCATTTCATGTTTCCTTCTACTCTTAGAAGTTAAGAGGTAGTTGTGTGATTTACTCTATGTAGAACTTTTCCTATCTTTTGAGCATGACTAGTTGCACGTATGTAGTACGGTGAGCGTCGACAACACCTTGATATCCTTTACTAGTTTTAAGAATAGCCAAGTCGGGTGAGTTAGGAGATTAACTCACTTCTTTGAAATTATTAAGGATGTCTAATGTTTTATTAAAGTTAAGGGACTTGAAGAGTTTTGAAGTATGTGATACTTGTTCCGTTTTAAACGTATAAGTCCCTTGGATAGGAAATTGTTTTTGGCTAAGGTATAAAGTGAATATAACGACTTTATGGGGAGTTGGTTATATTTGCTTTATGGAAAGATAAATGACTTGATTTTTTTCTTAATGAAAAGGCAACTTGATTCTAAGGCATCAATTGCCTAAGGTTTTATAATAAAAGGAGTCACTTGATTTCTAAAGGTTAAGAGACTAATTGTACTTTGAAAGTTAAGAGAAATTTATTTGAAAGTATACAATACTTGGTTTTAAAAAGTATAAGTCTCTTGGTTATAAAATGAGTGAGTTTTGTCTAAAACCATAAAGGGTTATAACGGCTTTATGGGAAGTTGGTTATAACGGCTTTATGGAAGGTTAAGAGAATGGTTTTCTCTAATAAGGTAAACAAAGAAATAACTTGTATTAAGGAAGGGCAATTTGATTTAAAGGTATCACTTGCTTAAAGCTTTAAAGTAAGGGTCACTTGATTTAGAAGCCAAGAAATGTATTTCTAAAAGTATCGTGACTTATGTGAAATGTACACAAGCCTGGATACCACGGGTGTTAGTATCTTGGAGTTTTATATGAAAAAGGGATCTTTTGAAAATAATGAAAGTACGTAGTACTTGGGGTTAAATTCCCGGATTTTTATGTGTAAAACGGAAGTGCCATGAGTTTATAAAAATGGAAGTCTAATGGTTTAATGAACTTGCCTGTATTTGCTTGTGATAGCTTTAAGTGCAAGTAGTATATGTTAAGTTGTCGTGACTCTCGGTTGGAGGGTCGGCTGTCTTGTTATAAGTTTACTTGGACGTACCGACAGTGATGTGGGATTCCACGGGTATGCTTCCATCATGATTGATCCTTGGACATGCTTATACGATGTGGGATTAAGGGCATGTGACCGAGATGCGGGTGAGATGCGGACATTTTATTAGACGTCTGGCGGTGACGGGATTCCGGGTATGCTTCCATTGTGATTGATCTTCGCCATGCTTATCGATGAGGATGCGGGGCATGCAGCGAGACGCGGGTTAGATGCGCGCGTTTTATTACTCCATGGCCATGCTTATACGATGTGGGATTAGGGCATGCGACCGTGTTATATTTTACTCCATGGGCTAGCTCCCGTGAAGACTGCGCCTCTACGATGAGGATGCGAGGCGCGTTATGGCCATGCTTATACGATGTGGGATTAGGGGCATGCGGCGCGTTATATATATATATATATATATATATATATGTGTATGTGTATGTACGCCCGGTGAGGTGGGATGCCACGAGCGCGACATGGTTATATTTTACACTTATAGTTGTCGGCGTGATGTAGGATTCCAGGCGGGAGATATATATATGTGTTGTGTATGTGTCGCCGGCGGTGAGGTGGGATGCCACAGGCGCGTCACGTGGTTATAATTTACACTTATAGGCTGTCGGCGATGATGGGGATTCCAGGCACGCTTTGATATTTGTGTGACTTGATCGCGTCCCAGATTGGGCCGGGTAGTATAGGCGCCACTCCTTAAAGGGCCGGATTATGTTATGAAAGATAAGTGAGTTATATAGTAATGAACTTAATGATTTTTCCTAATCATGTGCATAAGAATGTGACTATAACTTTTATTGAAAATGGGAAAAGATAATAAGGTGCGATTAAGTTCATAAGTGGTAATGACACGGCGGGATCGAGTATGTATTTTTATACTTGTCCTGTCATTCTTTTATCTGATTATGATCATTTCTTGTACATTATTTACATTCCATATTAAATTGTTATGCTTGACCCCGCCGAGTGCGTTAAATGCCCAGGGTTTTAGGTACCTAGGTTGGTGATCCTTGCTCTTAGGATCTCGGTTCAGTTTTTGGGAAAAAGCTCCATTTGCTCCGGAGGCTTATCTCTTGGTACGGTTTCCCCTGAGGTTGTAGATTCATGTGTATTCAGGGGTATGGCGGGGCCCTGTCCCGCCACAGTTGTTATGTTAAAACTTTTAGAGGTCTGTAGTCACATATTGTGGGTCAGTTTGTAAAGGAAAGGAAATGACTTCATTTATGTATTTACTATCCGGGGAGGTAGCCTTATCGGCTAACTGTTGATTTTATCTTTGATGATTTATTTATAAGTTTCATGTATGTTCATTGATTATCTACGATGCATGCACAGTAAGGGTGCCCAGGTAGGGCACCAGTCGCGGGCCCGGGGTCGGGTCGTGACAAAACCTTCCATAAAGCCGTTATAACTAACTTCCCATAAAGCCGTTATAACCCTTTATGGTTTTAGACAAATTCATTTTTTTTATAACCAAGAGACTTATACTTTTAAAACCAAGTATCATATACTTTCAAATCAAGTTACATAACTTTCAAAATACTTCAAGCCTCTTAACTTTAGAAATCAAGTTACATAACATTCAAAATACTTCAAGTCTCTTAACTTTAGAAATCAAGTTACATAACTTTCAAAATCAAGTTTCTTAACTTTAGAAATCAAGTTGCTTCTACTTTTAAATCTCAAGTAACTCACACCTTTAAAACAAGTTACTTCTCTTTAAATCATGTCATTTCTCCTCTTTTAAATCAATTAAGTAAATCACTCCTTTGACTCCCCTAAAGCCGTTATAACAACCTTTAGGTTTTGGAACTAAGGCACTATCCAAAAGATTTGGAAACCACTTCCTTTTTAAGACTCTATGTACTTCAAGTAAAACACTCACTTTTGAAAATCCAAATTTCGTCAAGGGAATGGATTATAACAACTTCCAATTTAAACATCCAAAGTACAATCAAGGAAGTATATAGGACAACTTTTATATTAGGCAAACCAAGTACAATCAAGGAAGTATATAGAACAACTTCTATATTAGACAATCCAAGTACAATCAAGGAAGTATATAGAACAACTTCTATATTAGGCAATCCAAGTACAATCAAGGAGTGGATCATTTAAGGAGTAGGATTTACTTACTTTACCATAAGGAATCATGCTAGAAGAAGAGGAGAGTTCACATACCTTTTCGGCTTAATCCACAAGCTAAGTCGAATACGCCGCACGTAGAATTGTCAACCTATAATGGCCACAACACGACTATCAACTTCTAGTTTCTAACGTAGAATGATACTAAGTATACAGTCTCTTATTCTACAGAAAATTGAGCAGCACTTCCTTTGTTTCTACGTACTTTTCCACCTTTATCAAGGCCCTGAAAATCAATAACCAACATGCCACATTTAAGGCTCAATACATCAACCAATCAAAGGGGATTACACGCCTTACAATACGTGTAAAATTCTGCCCCACAATTAATATCAAGTAGTTCAATATCCAAAGCCATTCTCGGCTAACATGTATAACAACAAAAAGTCCTTTCCAATTCTTTTTCAATCCAAGTTGTTAAGTCTAACATGTTATATAGTCGTAAACAACTTTAACAACTACAATTCCTTCTTTATATAACATGCGACGACTAAACAAATAACCAAATTGAATTGTAATCTCAAAGGCTAATCATGCTAGTTTCGGATTAGTGGTTCCAATATCCATGTTATACCCCGTATTTCCAGAGTATGTACGTGAGGACGTACGTACAAAAGTTTAGGCCTTAAGTTAGGCTAGGAACAAAAATATTTGTGCACAACTACCAAAAAGAATTGTTTTTCGACGAAACGTTTTCCAAACTTTGCGAAGGGAAAATTACGGTTGTAACGTTGATTATTTTTGCGGATTTTTCCGAGAGATGAAATATTTTGGACCAACGGGAGGGTGACATGTGTCACCCTCAAAGTGGACGGCATTGTGGGCTCTTGTTGGACGATTTCTAGTCAAGGGGTTGGTAGGATATTTTGTGATATTTTGGTAGTAGATGGATAAGGTACACTTGCCCAAATACTCACCCTACACTTGCCCACCACTTGTCTTAATCTTGGCCATTGATTGGCCTATAAATACCCCCCTTTGTTGAAGACTTCTTCATCCACAACACAACTTTCTAAGTCTTGAAAAATCCTTCCCCCTCTTGTAGAAGCTCTCGTCCAAAGAGCTCCCCCCCCCCCCCCTTGAGAAGGCCTTGGCCGAAACAACCCCCCCTTTTTGCCTAGTTGTTCTCGTGAAATACACCTCCCCCCTTGGTAGAAAAGTATTCTCCAAGTATTGTTACTATTCCAAAATACCTTGGCCCAAATACCTTGTAGTATTCCAAGGTTACACCTATACTAAAAGCCCATAAATACTATTATACTTCCTTGATCCACAAAGCGAAACCACAAGGAAAATCTTCATAGCCGGTTGAAGTTTTAAGAAGGAGTTGCGTAGAACTTCTAAGGGTTGTTTAGAGCGGGTTGGAGCACCCAGAGTAGGAGCTAAACGTTGCTCAGGATCGACATTTAAACTTGGATAATTTTGGGCTTATCGAGGTAAATACTCTTGTCCTTCTATTGTAATTGGAAATTACATACTGTAGTAGTATAGAAATGAATATAAGACACATAGAAGGATATTACAGAAGAAAGTTGAACTGTAATAGGAGGATATTACAGAAAAGTATTGAACTGAAATCACATCAGAAGAATATTAAAGAAGAAGATTGAACTGTACTTACATAGGACTGTATTTCTGATGAACTTGTGTAGCTTAACGGGTAGGGAAGTGCTGCCCGATTTTCCGTAAAATAGAGAACCTACTGCTTAAAATATTCTACAGAGTAGTCTAGACGTTGATAGACGTATATGGCCTTTATAGGTTGAAAGTTCTGCAAGTAGCATGTTCTACTTGAAAGGTGGACAAGGCTAGCCGGGTTATAACCGTGGAGCATTTTGCTATTAGTCGATAATCGTCGCGAGGTATGTGATTCTTCCTATCCTCTTGAGCATGATATTTTAAAAGAATATATATAGTACGGTAGACGTACGTGTGTTAACTGACCGTGGTTTTACTACGATGTCTTTTGACTTGAGTCTAAATAATAAGAATCTGAAGTATTTCAAAAGAGTTAAGAAATCTTTTTGAAAGCCTTGTAATACTTTCTTGTTGATTTGATAAGTAAACATGTTAGGATGCTACGTGTGTTAGTATCTTGTGATGTTTGTGTAAAGGGGTTTCCCTTGTTGTGCTTATGTTGTTTAACGATAAGCTGTTATGTTAGTATTATATCACTCACCTCTTGACATTATACCGGGGGTTAAGCTGCCTCCGTCTGGGGTAGACTCGGTGATGCAGGACCATGATTCGAGAATACCTCATGCGGGTCCAGGGGATCTATGCGGAGCTACGAGAGTTCTAGGTTAGTGTGCGGCCTATATGGTCATGCGGTCTATGTGGCCATGCGCGGTGCGAGTCGGGGCGATCTTGGGAATAGCTACCCTCGATCGAGGAATACCTCATGCGGGCCTATGTGAGTGGCTTTATGCGGGAAGTTCGAGTTAGGCAGCGCATTTGATACTCGGGCGAGTGGCGGCCGATCATGTGGCGATCTAGGCAGGACCTCGTGATATAGTTTATGACCTTGTTGAGTGCTGTGGGTTTTAGTAGTCGGCTATGCCTTCTTACCGTGCGGTTTTATTATGACAGGTGGGACACGGTGTTCATGTGTATTCCTTGGTGCTTTTATATCATGATTTGCGGTGAGGAAGGTATTCCACGGGCATGATTGATGTTGTGGCGTGAGACCCATAGTTATATTTGAGTGATGACTTTGAGGCGTGAGTCACATTTGGACATATTGCTTATTTATTGTGGCTTAGTTTGGTTATCATACATGTCTCCTTTATATAGACTACTATGATTTCATTCTGATATTTTGATTTCACATACTTGGTACTGTTGTGCGACCTCGCCCGGGGTTGCGTTCATCACCGCGGTAAGTACACGCGATTGTTGATCCTCGCTCATAGTCCTGATTCGGCGTTTGGGAAGCTCGTTTCTCGGAGGCTTATCGGTGGTATAGTCCCAATCGTTGTAGGTACTTACATTGGGGGTATGGCGAACCACTGTCCGCCATTGTTGTCATATCATTCTTAGAAGTGCATGATCTTGTTGTGGCGAGTTTGTAAATGGGATGCAAGCATTTGGATTTAAGTTTTTATATATATCTTGAAAGGCTTTTCTCGAATAAGCGTTTACTTCATATTATTTCATGTCTTGTTTTATGTTGTGATTACTCGATGTATGTCTACTTGGGTGCGGGGTAGGCACGATCCGCAGGCCGGTTGTCGTGACAAAAGTGGTATCGAGCGATTAATCCTCGGAAAGTGTCTGAGCCGTATCTAGTAAGTCTTGATTATCGGTGTGTTGTGCACCACACCAATAATCGAGGCTATATGATATTTGGGTTGGTTTCCATTCTTCTCACTCGGAGATCGTGCTTAGAGGCGTGTTATAAGTTGGACCTCTAACGTATTTCTTTCCCTTACCGTTATGCCTCGCGTAAAGCAACCGGGCCCGAGAAGGGCAAAGCGTGAGAGCTGCGGCGGTCTGCAAAGATTCTGAGGCTCGAGCAATCATCACTGAGGTGGTGCTTCGTTCGGGGAGTTACGACGTCGCCCGCCCGAGTTTAATGCGGTGATTCCTCTGCGGCCATGATATTTGAACCGGTTCCACGGCCAAGGAGCGAGAATATGGATTACAAAGGAATAGACACATTAGCTAGGACTTTAGCGGCGAGAGAATATAGAGTGCACCGATATATCACGGGTCTAAGCGATTATCTAGTAAAGGGTTGTACAAGAGTAGCTCTTGATCGGCATGGATATTGCCAGCGTCTGAGCTTATGCGCGGCACGAAGAGCGTAGAGATCGGCGGATTAACGAAGATCGGGAGAGGCGAGAGCAGCGGGGTCGCTTTAGTAACTTTGAGCGGACCTTCCGGCAGCGAGAATGGTTCTGGCGCCTCCGCCGAGCAGTGGTCATCCACAGGGTTCATGACGTTCGAGGTATTCCGGAGTTGGTGAGCTCGGGGCTCGCAGTTCGCGACTATCGTAGGTTCGGCCCGGCGGATTGATTTTCCTCGGTATTCACGGTGTGGCGTCGTCGGGGAATGTCGTCTTTTTGTTGATGCATGCTTTACCTGCGGCCGTCAGGGTCATATGTCGAAAGGGTGTCCTTGTAGGAGGGATGCAAGTAGGAGGACTCAACCTACCAGATCAGTTGCAGATTCAGTGGTCCGGAGAGGAAGGGGTGCTAGCCAGAGGAGGCCACCCCCACCTCGGTGTGACCGTTGTGGTAGATGTCATTGTGGGGAGTGTCGTGCTTCTTCGACAACTTGTTATACTTGCGGCCAGCAAGGCCATTTTGCGAAAAATTGTCCAACCAGAGGTGGCGTGGATGTAAAGACTCAGCCTTCAGGATCAGAGGCTAGTTCGTCACCTTCCCTAGCTATGCGCCTAACAGGGCAGGATTGATTGGAGCAGCGGAGGAGTGAAGCGATGGGTCGGTATATCCTTAACCCTCTAGAGATTGTGTTATACAGTATTTCGGAGTATGCGTGAGGAATACGTCAAAAGTTAGCCTTAAAAGTTAGGCTTTGGACGAAAATACTTGGGCCTGACTCACTAAAAGAATCGTTTTCCGAAGCGTCTTACAAGACTCGCGTAGGTTAAATTCGGCTATGTCATTTCTAATTTTTGCGGATTTTTAGAGGCGTAACACTTTGGACCAACGAGAGAGGCGACACTTGTCACCCTCTCATTGATGGATGTGGGACGGCAATAGGGCCGATTGGAGTGGCCTTCTTTGTCAAGTAGTTGGTAGGATATTTTGTGTGCAAGTTGGCTAAGGTACACTGGCCCTAATCCTCACCCTACACTTGCCTTGCACTTGACATCATCTTGGCCATTGGTTGGCCATGGCTTGACCTATAAATACCCCCTTAAGATGAAGAGTTCTTCATCCACAAATTACTTTCAAAGTCTTGAAAATCCTCCCTCTCCTTGTGAGCCATTTCGTCCAAGCCTCCTCCCCCCTTGAGAAAGCCTTGGCGAATACCCCCATACAAAGAAGCCACTGGCGAAACACTACCTCATCCTTGGTAGAAAAGTTGTCTTCCAGTGTAGTTACTATACTAAAATACCTAGCCCAAATCCTTTAGTACTTAGTAGAAGTTGTGAAGAACTTCTAAGGGTTCTTGGAGCTTTTGGAGCGTACAAATTAGGAGCTAAGCCTTGCTCAGGATGGAAACTATATCTAGGATATTTTTGGGCTTACCGAGGTAAATAATCTTATCCTTCTTTTTGTAATTAGAGAATACATCTTGTAGAAGTATAGAAGTAAGTATAAAATACTTAGAAGGATATTAAAGAATAGAATTGAGCTGTTATCACGATGAGAAGGGTATAAAGAAGAATAATTGAACTATACTTACTTAGGATTGTTTTCTGATAGACTTGAGTAGCTCATGGGTAGGAAGTGCTTTGCAGATTTTTAAAGTAGAATAGAGGACCCTGCGCTTAGAAATGTTTCTGAGTAGTCTAGATGTTAATAGGCGTGTCGACTATTATAGGTTGATTCTCTGCGCGACATATTGAACTTGGCGGTGGTTTCGCGAGAAGGTATGTGATTCTTCCTAAGCATGATATTTTAAAATATATATATAATGCGGTGAAGCGTACATGTGTTAGCGAATAATAATTACGGCAATGTCTTTTGACTTAAGCTGAATAATACTTACGGCAATGTCTTTTGACTTAAGCACGAATAATAAGAATCTTGATGCATTTCAAAGAATCTTGAATCATTTTTATGAAGAGAACTAATTGGTTTTAAACAAAAGCTTAAGAGTTATACTAGCTTTATGGGAAGTTAGGTATAACAACTTAAGAAAGATAAAAGGCAGTTTACTTATGTGTTTATAACGGACTTATATTGATTTATGAAAGAATAATAAAATGGTTAGATAAGTAGACATGATATGATGCTATGTGTGGTAGTGACTTGTAACGTTTGTATAAGAGGGTATTCTGTTGTGCTTATGTTGTTTAACGATAATTGTTATGGTAGTATTATATCACTCGCCTCTTGACATATTCTGGGGTTAAGGCGCCTCCGATGCGGGGTAGACTTCGGTGATGCAGGACCGTGATTCGAGAATACCTCATGCGGGTCGAGGACCTATGCGGAGCTACGAGTTCGAGGTTAGTGTGCGGGGTTATACCTCATGCGGTCTATGTGGCCATGCGGACTACGAGTCGGGGCGATGCGAGGAGTAGCTACCCTCGATGCGGGGTTATACTATGCGGGCCTATGTGAGTGGCCTATGCGGACTACGAGTCGAGTTAGGCTTGCATAGTGATCTACGAGGCGATTGGCCTGCTCGATCATTCGACCTAGAAAAGACTTATTCTGATTTACCTATTGTTGCTCTTGTTTATGATGTGGCACTATATGTGCGGTTACATTAGTTGTTTCGTGCATATTTATAAAATTGGTTTTAAAATGATATGATTTCATTTAAGTACTTTCTGATTTCACATACTTAGTACTGTTGTACTAACCTCCTTGAGGCTGCGTTCATACGTGAGATAAGGGCAGCAGTGCTAGATCCACATCCTTAGGATCTTTGCTTTGGTGTCGGGAGCTCCATCTATAGGAGGTTCTACTTTTGGGTATGATCTCCTGTATTGTAGATAGTTTTTGTACATTCGGGGTATGGCGGGGCCCTGTCCGCCATAGTTGTTACTTCCTTAGAAGTGCAGCTACATTATGCAGTTGGGATATAAGCTGCAAAACTTGGGTTATATGTATATATCTTAGAAAAGCGACTTTTCTCATATAAAGCGTGTCTCAATTTTCATTGATTCATATCTTGTTTTATATTTCCGTGATTTTCTACGATGTATGGTAGCAGGTGCGGATAAGGCACGATCACGAACCCGAGCAATTCGTGACAAAAGTAGTATCGAGCGATTAATCCTCGGAAAGTGTCTGAACCGTATCTAGTAGAGTCTTGATTATCGGTGTGTTGTGCACCACATCAATGTCAGAGTCTATAGGATATTTAGGATTGGTTTCCATTCTTCTCACTCTGAGAACGTGCTTTAGAGCTGTGTTAAAGTTGGACCCCTCTAACGTATTCCTTTTCTGTAACAGTTATGCCTCCACGTAAGGCAACCCGGCCCCAGAAGGGCAAGGCAGCCGAGGGAGCTGCTAGTGGGACACCTAGAGTCACGAGGCTCGAGCCCGATCTATGCGAGGCAGCGAGTTCTACTGACGCCGCCCGACCCATGAGGTTTAGGGCGCGGCGATGGGCGATGAGACCACATTACCTACACCTCGATCCCGGCACAGGCGAGATGAGATAGATTCTGAGAGATGGCCCGATTCTGGCGGGATCGTGGCGAACATGAGGCAGTGAATCTGGCGATTCGATTCCGGCCCAGCACCGTGGTTCACCCGGCGAGCGATTTGAGGCTACGGGATTTCTGAGTTATAGCGCGAGTTCTACGGGTCGGCCGGAGGATGATCGCGAGGAGTTCATCCGGCGATTCTGAGAGAGATCGTGAGGTGATCAAAGCTTGAGACCGAGTCGTGACCTTGATTCGCATCGGCTACGTGATACATGATCGATTGGTTTGATTCATGGGTGTTATCCGGGAAACGCAGCGTCCCGGCTACAGGATGAGTTCTCGGAGGCTTTCCTCGCTCACTTCTTGCCTCGCAGATGAGGAGGCGCGGGCGATAGATTTTTTATTCTGCGAGGCGAAGGGCCTTGATTAGGGAGTACAATGTCGAGTTCGATTCTTTGGCTCGATACGTGCTAGCGTTAGTAGCAGATATGGAGGATAGGGTGCACCGCTACGTCACGGGCTAGATGATTATATGGCGAGTCTTGTGCGGGTGTGGCTCTTGACGAGCATGGATATTACGCGTGCGAGCTCGTACGCCAGCTGCGAGGCGTAGAGGCAGCGGGTTGTGGCGAAGAAGACCGGGGCGGGGTCTTTTGGTGGCTATCGTGGTGGCGGCCTCGGCGGCGATCTGGGTTGCACCACGGCCCGGCTCGAGCACTCACTGCACCGTCTCGGCCACGGCCCGAGTATTCGGCGAACCGGGGCCCGGGGCTTGAGCGTCGAGGCGGCGAAGTGCGGCGTCGGGACCACCCGCCGGTGTGGCGTCGGTAGATCCGCCGGGAGTTGTGGTGCTGCTACGGGAGCTTGTTTGATTGTAGCAGCGAGTCACTTTGCGGCTGTCAGACCAAGGCGGTGCGAATAGTAAGTCGGCTACGAGTTCTTTTCTTGGGTCTTCTTCATCCCAGCGATTACTCGCCCGGAGAAGCGGGGTACTCATGGACCAGCAGGTCGCGGCGAGTCGTGGCTCGGGTCCCGATTCTAGCGGTCCTGAACGCATTTATGCCTTGTCGGCCGGCGGGATCGGGAGGCCTCGCTGATGTAAATCCGCAGTACCTTATCGATCTCGATTATGATGTGTATGCCTTGATAGATCCGGGTTCTACTACTGTCCTATATATCTCCCTTGTTTCTAGTAGGATAGGGATAGAGCACGAGTCCATAGACCCTTCGAGGTAGCTACGCGATGGGTGATTCGGTGGTAGCTCGGCGGGTATTTAGAGCTTGTCCGGTGACCTTATGCGATCGTCGGACCTAGCGAACTTGATAGAAATTTGGACATGGCCAGTTCGGCGTGATCATGGGCATGGATTGGCTAGCTTCTTGCTATGCCAATGTAGGCTGCGAGGAAAGTGAGTGCAGTTCGGTTTCTGAGGCCGGTTATTGAGTGGGAGGAACCTGTATCGTAGGGTAGGTTTATTTCCTACCTCAAGGCTAGGAAGATTGTGCGAGAAGTACATCTACCATCTCGTTCGGGTGTTTGATCACGAGCTGCGATGCAGATTTTTAGTCGATTCCGATAGTGAGAGAATTCCCACGTGTTTCCAGACGACCTCCCGGGTATCCCTCCTGAGAGGGAGATAGAGTTTTGTATTGATGTGTTGCCAGACACTCGGCCTATTTCCATTCCGCCATACAGAATGACACCTGCCGAGTTGAGAGAGTTGAAGTACCAGCTGCGGGATTTGCTGGAGAAGGGCTTCATCAGACCTAGTGTTTCTCCAGGGAGGCGCGGTATTGTTCGTGAAGAAGAAGGGCGGGGCCAGCTGCGCATGTGTGTTGATTCTGACGGTGAACAAGGTGACCATTAAAACGAATACCCCCTTCCGGGATTGATGATTTGTTCGACCCGATTGCGAAGTGCGAGATGTTTCTCAAGATTGATCTGCGATCGGGCTATCATCAGTGCAGTCGAGGCGGATGTCCCTAGGGCGCATTCGGACGATGCGGGCATTATGCGTTCGAGGTCATGTCTTTTGGGTTGACCAATGCTCCGGCGGTATTCATGGATTTGATGAACCGAGTGTTCAAACCATTTTTGGACACGTTTGTGATAGTGTTCATCGATGATATCTTGGTTTATTCTCGCTCAGATCAAGAGCATGCGGAGCATTTGAGAATTTGTCTTTGAGAGTTCTCGGGACCGCGATTTATGCGCCAAGTTTTCCAAATGTGAGTTTTAGTTAACCGGTGGCTTTTCTTAGGCATATTATGGGGTGATGGTATTCGGGTGGATCTGGCGAAGATTGAAGCGATCGAGTTGGCCTCGACCTACTTACTCAAGCGAGGTTCGCGATTTACGGGCCTTACGAGTTATTATCGGCGGTTCGTAGAAGTTTGCTTCTATCTCTACACCATTGACTAGGTGACTCGAAGCGGCCAAATTTGATGGTGATGCTTGTGGCGGGGTTTCGATTCTTGAAGGAGAGGCAGCGCCCGTTCTTACTCTTCCGGAGGTCGACGGTTATGTCGTGTATTGTGATCGTCGGGCATCGGGTTGGGATGTGTGTTGATGCGGCGGGGCAAGGTTATAAGCGTATCGTCGGCGGTGAAGAAACACGAGAGGAACTACCCCGTGATTTGGAGTTAGCGGCGGTGATTCACGCCTTGAAGATGCGGAGGCACTATTTGTATGAGGTTCGTGGATATTTATACAGACCACAAGAGCCTCAGGTATATCTTCGGCGGAGGAGTGAACTTCGGCGAGGCGGTGGTTAGAGTTGCTTAAGGATTACGATGTTGATATCTGTACCACGGGAAGGCCAATGTTGTGGCGGATGCTCTTAGTCGTATGTCGATGGGAGCCTATCGGATGTGCGGCAGAGGAGGACACGGTTGCGTGATTTGCATCGATTAGCGAGCCTTGGTGTCCGTTTGATTGATTACGATAGCGGTGGGGTTGAGTGCGTGAGGTTGCGAGTCTTCCATCGTCGAGGAGGTGAAGAGGCGCGATTCGAGATCGATTTTGACACGTTGTCGTGTCGGCTCTTCGTGAGGAAGGGTCCTTTTGAGTAGCACGATGGAGTGCTAAGGTTTGGCGAGTTGTGTGTTCGGATGTTTGAGGACTTGGCGGTTCTTGGGAAGCACTGCGGTAGCGGCGTTACTCTATCCGTCGAGTCGACCAAGATGTACCACGACCTTAGATACGTGTATTGGTGGGATGGCTTGAAGAGGGCGTTGCGAGTTCGTAACTTCGGTGCGTGTTGTCGGCGGTGAAGGTAGAGCACGAGGCACGGTGGTTTATTCTGACGATAGAGATCCCGACACGGAAGTGGGAGGTGATCAACATGGACTTCATCACGGGATTACCTCGCACTCGGAGGAGACATGATTCTATATGGGTTATAAATCGGCGGTGGCGAAATCAGCCCACTTTATTCCGTCGGGGCGACTTTTGGTGAGGATTATGCGGACTTTACATCAGAGATCGTCGATGCGTGGAGTCCTATTCGATCATATCGATGCAGAGCCCGGTTCTGGCTAACTTACGGAGGTCTTTCGAGAAGGGTTTGGGGGCCTTGGTGAGCACAGTCACGCATTCCATCCACGCGAGCAGACGGGCGGCGCACTATCCGGACTCTTGAGGATATCTTGCGAGCTTTGTGTTATCGACCGGTAGTTGGGAGGATCATTTGCCTCTAGTTGAGTTTGCGTATAATAATAGCTACCACTCCGGTATTGAGATGTCGCCTTATGAGGCCTTGTATGGGAGGAAGTGCGGATCGCCTATAGTGGTTCGATGTGGCGAGTGCGATTAGTGGGACGATTTGGTGCGTGAGCGATGGATAAGGTGAAGCTTATCCGAGGCGGTTGCTCGCGGCTCAGTCGGCGAAGTCATATGCGGATCATCGTCGTCGGCATCACGGAGTTCGAGGTTGATGATTGGGTTTTCTAAAGGTGTCACCCATGAAGGTGTGATGAGATTCGGAAGAAAGAAAACTTCGGCCCAAGGTACATTGGGCCCTATCAGTTGTCATGAGGTAAGCGAGTTGCCTACGAGTTGAATCTGCCGTCCGTCTGGAAGCGGTGCATCCGGTGTTTCATGTTTCTATCTTTGAGGAGATGTATCGGGGATCCATCTAGAGTGCACCCGATTGCGATGTCGGTGGCCAGGGGTTATCGTATGAGAGATTCCATAGCGATAATGGATCGTCGAGTTAGGCGTCTGCGGACGAAGGGCGTGGCAGTCAAAGTCTTTTGGCGGAACGAGCTCGAGGAGGAGATGGCGTGGGAAGGCGAGGAGGACATGAGGCGAAGTATCCTCACCTATTCCCACCTCCGGGTAATTCACTTTCCTACTTGTAAATTTTCATTATCGTTTATGCCTAAGTATTGTTTTGTGGCGTGTGTGGCATTTGCAAGCTGTTTAAGTTATGAGGAACCTTATCGTTAAGCTGTTTTGGGAAGGAACATTCGGGACGAATGTTTCTAAGGAGGGGAGAATGTTATACACCGTATTTCCAGAGTATGTACGTGAGGGAATACGTACAAAAGTTTAGCCTTAAAAGTTAGGCTTTGGACGAAAATACTTGGGCACAACTCACTAAAAGAATCGTTTTCCGACGAAACGTCTTACAAGACTCGCGTAGGTTAAATTCCGGCTATGTCATTTCTAATTTTTGCGGATTTTTCCGAGAGACGTAACACTTTGGACCAACGAGAGGGCGACACTTGTCACCCTCTCATTGATGGATGTGGGACGGCAATAGGGCCGATTGGAGTGGCCTTCTTTGTCAAGTAGTTGGTAGGATATTTTGTGTGCAAGTTGGCTAAGGTACACTTGCCCTAATCCTCACCCTACACTTGCCTTGCACTTGGCATCATCTTGGCCATTGGTTGGCCATGGATTGACCTATAAATACCCCCTTAAGATGAAGAGTTCTTCATCCACAAATTACTTTCAAAGTCTTGAAAATCCTCCCCTCTCCCTTGTGAGCCATTTCGTCCAAGCCTCCTCCCCCCCCCTTGAGAAAGCCTTGGCCGAATACCCCCTCTAAAGAAGCCCTAGCCAAACACTACCTCACTCCTTGGTAGAAAAGTTGTCTTCCAAGTGTAGTTACTATACTAAAATACCTAGCCCAAATCCTTTAGTACTTAGCGAAGTTGTGAAGAACTTCTAAGGGTTCTTGGAGCTTTTGGGCGTACAAATTAGGAGCTAAGCCTTGCTCAGGATCGACTATATCTAGGATATTTTTGGGCTTAAGGGTAAATAATCTTATCCTTCTTTTTGTAATTAGAGAATACATCTTGTAGAAGTATAGAAGTAAGTATAAAATACTTAGAAGGATATTAAAGAATAGAATTGATTTGTTATCACGGTGAAGGGTATAAAGAAGAATAATTGAACTATACTTACTTAGAATTTGTTTTCACGATGAGCTTGAGTAGCTCAGGGTAGGAAGTCTTTGCCCGATTTTTAGTAGAATAGAGGACCTCTGCTTGAAGCATTTCTGAGTAGTCTAGGCGTTGATAGGCGTGTCGACTATTATAGGTTGATTCTCTGCGCGACATATTGACTTGGCGGTGGTTTCGTAGAAGGTATGTGATTCTTCCTAAGCATGATATTTTAAAATATATATATATGCGGTGAGCGTCGTGTTAAGCGAATAATAATTACGGCAATGTCTTTTGACTTAAGCACGAATAATACTTACGGATGTCTTTTGACTTAAGCTGAATAATAAGAATCTTGATGCATTTCAAAAGAATACTGAATCATTTTTAACAGAAGAGAACTAATTGGTTTTTAAACAAAAAGCTTAAGAGTTATACTAGCTTTATGGGAAGTTAGGTATAACAACTTAAGAAAGATAAAAGGAACAGTTTACTTATGTGTTTATAACAGACTTATATTGATTTATGAAAGAATAATAAAATGGTTTGATAAGTAGACATGATATGATGTTATGTGTGGTAGTGACTTGTAACGTTTGTATAAGAGGGTATTCCTGTTGTGCTTATGTTGTTTAACGATAAGCTGTTATGGTATATCACTCACCTCTTGACATGTTACCGGGGGTTAGCGCCTCTCCGTCTGGGGTAGACTTCGGTGATGCAGGACCGTGATTCGAGAATACCTCATGCGGGTCGGGGACCTATGCGGGCTACGAGTTCGAGTTAGTGTGCGGGGTTATACCTCATGCGGTCTATGTGGCCGTGGACTACGAGTCGGGGCGATGCCAGAGAGTGGCTACCCTCGATGCGGGGTTATACCTATGCGAGCTATGTGAGTGGCCTATGCGGACTACGAGTCGAGTTAGGCTTGCATAGTGATACTACGGGCGATTGGCCTGCCCGATCATTCGCGGCCTAGAAAAGACACATTCTGATTTACCTATTGTTGCTCTTGTTTATGATGTGGCACTATGTATGCGGTTACATTGGTTGTTTCGTGCGTATTTATAAAATTGGTTTTAAAATGATATGATTTCATTTAAGTACTTTCTGATTTCACATACTTAGTACCAATTATGCGACCTCGCTTGAAGTGCGTTCATGCAGTAGGTAAGGGCAGCGGTTCTAGATCCACATCCTTAGGATCTTTGCTTTGGTGTCGGGAGCTCCATCTTCTAGGAGGCTCTACTTTTTGGGTATGATCTCCTGTATTGTAGATAGTTTTTGTACATTCGGGGTATGGCGGGGCCTGTCCGCCATAGTTGTTTACTTCCTTAGAGTGCTGTAGCTCTGTTATGCAGTTGGGATGTAACTGCAAAACTTGGGTTATATGTATATATGCCGAAAGGCGACTTTTCTCATATAAACTGTGTCTCAATTTTCATTGATTCATATCTTGTTTTATATTTCCGCTGATTTTCTCTGATGTATGACTGCTTGGATGCCCGGGTAAGGCACCAGTCACGGGCCCCGGAACGGGTCGTGACAGATTGTATGTGTGATAAGATAAGTATATCTTAAGTGTTATGTTCAGATAGCATTGTGTTAATTGTGATTAGAAATCATGGTTAGTTAAAAAGGTAAGATTGGGGATAGGAAAAGTGTGAGCCTTAGAGTGTTATACACAGAGACCTTAGAGGCAAGGCCATCTCGAGTAAAAGATTACATTTATGTTTGACCCTTATCGGAGTGCATAGTACACGTGAGATATGTTTGTGTGATAAGTCCCTGAGTGGTATGAAATGAAAGAGGGTAGTTGAGCTAAGAAGACCACTAGGTTTTCGTAACTTGGTTAGTGAGATTGTTCCGGATCGGGGGAAACTAGAGTTTTGCGCGATAGCGGGTCGGGTTGAGGACCGATCGCGGGTCAACCCGCGGCCTGCAATGTGGTGGGGTCAGTTCGAGGTGGTCCCTCCAGGTGGTGGGGTCACGAGGGTGTTAGGCCCAAGTTTAATTAACCATCGTACGAGTTCGTGGATGCGTTCGACCAGTAGTCGGGCCGATGAGGTCAGCCCATCTTGTCTTTCAGTCAGGACCGTTTACTCGGCAGAAGGTTATGCGAGATGTTATATCAGGAAGGTTGTAAGGCTGCACGAGGTGCCTACTTTCACCTTATGACAGACAGTGGAGCCCAGGTTACGGTTGTTTCTTTTCTGGAGGTTTTACCAGGCAGGGTTAGGAACTCAGGTGAGTCTCGATGTCGCGTTCGCCTCGGGCGGTGTTTGGATTTCGGGGGTAGTGAGGATTGTTGCCTCTGTTGAGGAGTGATTTATAGATACCATTTGATTCAGATATCGCCTTATGAAGCCTCAGGGGCGGAAGTGTAAGTTCTTGTCGATTGGTTCGATGTTGGCAAGGTTGAGATAGTTGGTTCATACTTGTTTGTGGCGGAGGCGGATAGGGTGAAGCTTATCCGTAAGAGGTTATTGGCATCTCGAGTCAGCGAAGTCGTGCGGGTAATCGGGCGTCGACACTTGAGTTCAGTTGGCGATAGGATTTCTTGAAGGTACCACCGGAAGGGTGTGGCGAGTTTTGGAAAGCGAGGAAACTTAGCGAGTTACTTTGGGCCTTTCAGTCATGTGAAGAATAGGCGGGTTGCCTATAAGTTAGCTTTGCCGTCCGACTTAGGAAGCGATCGTCCGATCTTCGTATTGTTATTTCGAGAAAGTATCGGAGATCCATCCGCAGTGTTCCCGATTAATGATGACCAAGTTGGAGATAGTAACCTGAGATTTTGGAAAGCGCGATGCGAAAATGTGGTAAGTTATGAGAAAGAGTTGAGTGTCACGAGAAAGTGCGACAGTAAGGGAAGAAGCGAGCATGTGTTAAGCACAGAGATGTGATCATGTCTTTTGTAAAGTGAAGGTGCGAAGGGAGTATATTTTAGACCTCGGGTGGGAGCTTTTGTAGTGTTGGAGGTGATTCCTCGTGGACTTGGATTAAGTATTTGCGCGTGTGTTATTTTATGGCAGTGTGGCATGATTGTTTTCGTAAGTATAGTAGTGAAGACTATACGAGCGTGTATGTCTTGAGACTTAGAAGGAACATTCGGGACGAATGTTTCTAAGGAGGGGAGAATGTTATACCCCGTATTTCCAGAGTATGTACGTGAGGACGTACGTACAAAAGTTTAGGCCTTAAGTTAGGCTAGGAACGAAAATATTTGTGCAAAACTACCAAAAAGAATTGTTTTCCGAAAGCGTTTTCCAAACTGCGAAGGGAAAATTACAGTTGTAACGTTGATTATTTTTGCGGATTTTTCCGAGAGATGAAATATTTTGGACCACGGGAGGGTGACATGTGTCACCCTCAAAGTGGACGGCATTGTGGGCTCTTGTTGGGCGATTTCTAGTCAAGGGGTTGGTAGGATATTTTGTGATATTTTGGTGGTAGATGGATAAGGTACACTTGCCCAAATCCTCACCCTACACTTGCCCACCACTTGTCTTAATCTTGGCCATTGATTGGCCTATAAATACCCCCCTTTTTTTGAAGACTTCTTAATCCACAACACAACTTTATAAGTTTTTAAAATTCCTTCCCCCTCTTGTATAAGCTCTCGTCCAAAGAGCCCCCCCCCCCCTTGAGAAGGCCTTGCCCGAAACAACCCCCCCTTTTTGCCTAGTTGTTCTCGTGAAATACACCTCCCCCCTTGGTATGAAAGTATTCTCCAAGTATTGTTACTATTCCAAAATACCTTGGCCCCAAATACCTTGTAGTATTCGAGTTACACCTATACTAAAAGCCCGGAAATACTATTATACTTCCCTTGATCTACAAAACGAAACCACAGGAAAATCTTCATAGCCGGTTGAAGTTTTAAGAAGGAGTTGCGTAGAACTTCTAAGGGTTGTTTAGAGCGGGTTGGAGCACCCAGAGTAAGAGCTAAACGTTGCTCAGGATCGACATTTAAACTTGGATAATTTTGGGCTTATCGAGGTAAATACTCTTGTCCTTCTATTGTAATTGGAAATTACATACTGTAGTAGTATAGAAATGAATATAAGACACATAGAAGGATATTACAGAAGAAAGTTAAACTGTAATAGGAGGATATTACAGAAAAGTATTGAACTGAAATCACATCAGAAGAATATTAAAGAAGAAGATTGAACTGTACTTACATAGGACTGTATTTACAGTAGACTTGTGTAGCTTAACGGGTAGGGAAGTGCTGCCCGATTTTCCGTAAAATAGAGAACCTACTGCTTAGAATATTCTACAGAGTAGTCTAGACGTTGATAGACGTATATGGCCTTTATAGGTTGAAAGTTCTGCAAGTAGCATGTTCTACTTGAAAGGTGGACAAGGCTAGCCGGGTTATAACCGTGGAGCATTTTGCTATTAGTCGATAATCGTCGCGAGGTATGTGATTCTTCCTATCCTCTTGAGCATGATATTTTAAAAGAATATATATAGTACGGTAGACGTACGTGTGTTAACTGACCGTGGTTTTACCACGATGTCTTTTGACTTGAGTCTAAATAATAAGAATCTGAAGTATTTCAAAAGAGTTAAGAAATCTTTTTGAAAGAAGAGTAATACTTGGTTTTAAAAGCTTAAGAGTTATACTAGCTTTATGGGAAGCTAGGTATAACGACTTAAGAGAGATAGAAAGAATGGTTTATTGATTTTAGAAGTTAAGAGACTTGATCCTAAAAGATAAGAGACTTGACTTAATTAAATTAATATGAATTTTGTTAAAAAGTATGAAACCTCATTCGTGAGTAATGAGTACTTGGTTTTTTTAAAAGGAATAATCTTTTACTGATTTCGGAAATCAGAATAAGTATCGAACGAACCACTGCAGCGTTAATAAAGGGAAATGTATTTGACTAATTAAGTATTATTAAAACCAGTAGAAACCTCCATCTGCATAGAAGCTAAGATGAGACAAAATGATATTACATTTCCTAGATCATGGCTGCTTTAATAAGATTGTCATAAACAAGAATAACCTACTCACACATAAGGCATATGTTTCTCAAATTGTTTTAAAGGAGAATTATATTATTAAGTGATTAAGACTATGAACTACGAAACCTTTCGAAAATGAGAAACTTGAGCATTTGAAATTAGGCAAACTTGAACGTTTGGAAAATAATGTTGTTACTTGATTTTACAAAGGGAAGTGTTTTGGTTTACTTAAAAAGATAGTCACTCTATTTTTATACTACGGGTATTGTGTGACTTTTGTGAAAGAAACTGATCTTTTAAAGAATTAATGTATGAAGTACTTTGGGGATAAAAACCCGAACTTGTTGACATAAAGTAGGAAGTGCCTTGTGTGAATAACTTGATTGTGTTGGTTTGTGATAGCCTTGTAATACTTTCTTGTTGATTTGATAAGTAAACATGTTAGGATGCTACGTGTGTTAGTATCTTGTGATGTTTGTGTAAAGGGTTTCCACTTGTTGTGCTTATGTTGTTTAACGATAAGGTGTTATGTTAGTATTATATCACTCACCTCTTGACATGATCTGGGGTTAAGGCCTCCGTCTGGGGTAGACTCGGTGATGCAGGACCGTGATTCGAGAATACCTCATGCGGGTCGGGGACCTATGCGGAGCTACGAGTTCGAGTTAGTGTGCGGCCTATATGGTCATGCGGTCTATGTGGCGTGCGATGCGAGTCGGGGCGATGCGGGAGTAGCTACCCTCGATGCGAGGAATACCTCGTGCGGGCCTATGTGAGTGGCCTATGCGAGTGCGGGAAGTTCGAGATTAGACGCGCACATTTGATATTGCGCGAGTGGCGGCCGATCATGTGGCGATCTAGACAGACCTCGTGATCTGATTTATGACCTTGTTGATGCGTGGGTTTTAGTAGTCGGCTATGCCTTCGTAGTTACCGTGCGGTTTTATTATGACACAGTGGGACACGGTGTTCATGTGTATTCCTTGGTGCTTTTATATCATAGGCTGCCGGTGAGGAAGGTATTCCAGGCATGATAGATGTTGTGGGCGTGAGACCCATAGTTATATTTGAGTGATGACTTTGAGGCGTGAGTCACGATCGACATGGCCTTATTTATTGTGAGCGTAGTTTGGTTATCATACATGTCTCCGCTTTATATAGACTACTATGATTTCATTTATAGTATTTTGATTTCACATACTTGGTACTGTTATCGACCTCCTTGAGTGCGTTCATCTGCGCAGTAGAGTACACGATTGTTGATCCTCGCTCATGAGTCACGATTGGCGTTTGGGAAGCTCCGTTTCTCCGGAGGCTTATCAGTGGTATAGTCCCCTGTCGTTGTAGGTACTTACATTCAGGGGTATGGCGGGGCCCTGTCCCGCCATTGTTGTCATATCATTCTTAGAGGTCTGTAGTACTGTTGTGGGCAGAGTTTGTAAATGGGATGCAACTGTTCGGATTTAAGTTTTTATATATATGCCGAAAGGCAACTTTTCTCAGATAACTGTTTTACACTTCATATTATTTCATGTCTTGTTTTATGTTCCGCTGATTACTCTGATGTATGTCTACTTGGGTGCCCGGGGTAAGGCACCAGTCACGGGCCCGGGTTCGGGTCGTGACAATCCATAACACTTATCAAACTTTATAATATATACCTCATGCTTGGTAATATCCATAACTACAACAATAAGTAATCATTAATCATTAAAACGACAAGATTGTTACCTTGATAAGCCCTTATAAAATTCCAAGATTCAAAGTCGCCCCTTAGAAAATCTTAGCTCCTTTCCTTCACGCTCCAATCCGCTATTTTAAGCCCTTAGAAGTTCACAAACAACTTCTCTTCCATTTCCAATCAAAACTATGAAAACGACTTAGGTTTTCGCCTTGCGACTAACGTAAAAACATCGTTTTTCCGAGATCTTTATATTGAGATATCCTTACAATACCCCTAGGAACCTTGGGTTAAAGTCTTGTGAATAATGAACCACAAACTAAAAAAATTCTTGTGGGAAATACCTCAAACCCGAGAGCACTTCTACAAGCTCAAAGTTTCTCAATTTTTTCTAAGTGTTGAAGACTTGTCTTGCTATTTGTGTAGTATATATAAAACAATGGAGGGTCAAGATTACAACATTTGTGTGGCTAGGATGAAGAATATTTAATATCTAGTCAAGTGGCAAGTTGACTTAGTCAATTATCTCAAGCTTGTCAAGACTTGATCATCTCCTTGGTCATTTGACCATTTTACCTTTGTCCATTTCGTCCAAGACCATGTGTGGGGGGGGGGGGGGTTGACACGTGTTTCCCTCTCATTCGTCCATAAAATTTCGTAACACTCATGGGCCCCACAAAACGTAAAATTTCTCGGGTGGGCCCTACGTGACCAAATCCGTAAAATAAATTTCCAAAATGAATATAAATTCTATACTTCTCAAATAATGCATTTTGAGAATCTAATTCTCATCAACGAACATTTTTCCTTTCCGACGTTCGGAAAAACAATTCTTTCTTTCGTACCAATTTAGGGTCCTGATTCCTTACGTACATTCTCTTAAACATGTCCTTGAATTACGGGGTGTAACAGGGGGGATGCGTTCATGCTGCAGGTTGAGGTACACAGCTTGCTGATCCTCATTTTTAGGATCACTTTTCAGCTGGTTGGGAGGCTCCATTATTTCGGAGGCTTAGTATTTTGGTACAGTTCTCTGAGGTTGTAGATTTTTGTACATTCAGGGATATGGCGGGGCCCTGTCCCGTCACAGTTGTTACGTTAAAACTCTTAGAGGTCTGTAGTCATATCTCATGGGTCGCTTTGAAAAAAAGAAGAGGTAACTGCTTTTTGGGTTACGTGTATATTTTTGGAAGGTGGCCTTATCAGCTAGCCTGTTATTTATTTCTTTTGAGATGTATGTATGTTCCTCTACTATTCTCTGATGTATACATGTAAAGGGTGCCCAGGTAGGGCAACAGTCGCGGGCCCGGGGTCGGATCGTGACAAAAGTGGTATTAGAGCAGTTAGTCCTCGGAAAGTGTCTACAGACCGTGTCTAGTAGAGTCTTGGTTATTGGTGTGTTGTGCACCACATCTATAACCAGGAGGCTACAGGACATTTAGGATTGGGTTCCATTATTCTCACTCTGAGATCGTGCGATAGAGCTGTGTTGTTAGGGTCGTCTCTCCCTAATGAGTTATGTTGATTGCAGCTACGAGAAAGGAAGCAGTGACCCAGGAAGGATTATGTGGATTGCGTATCCAGGTTTATAATAATTGTAGTATAGTTAGGATTATGACATACAGCTATACGGAGTTATGTATGAGGGTCAGACGTGTGTTGCCTAGAATGATTTTAGATTACCAGGATTTGGTAAGGACTAAATAGATACCGGGAAGGTATGAAACAGTTAATGAATTCTCGCCAAGGTCTTATGTTCTATTTTGAGATAATTGGGAAATGATGAGCTGTCTGATAGGGTAGTGAACCCTTAAGAAGTCATGTTAAGGAACTTAATGGAATGCCATGTTAATAGATTAAGCTACGTGGTAGGCTTAAGAGAATTGTACGGATGAGATCTGTATGGAGTAAGTAATGGTTGTTGTGATCACGACAACATGGTTATGGTATTATGAGAAGTTATTGTACCCGTTTACGGGGGGACTGATAAGGTAGGCTTGGAGCATGGAAATTGCGAGCCTAAGAATATTGATAACCGCCGAGACCTTAGGTATATAAGGCCTTCTCGGACAATAAGATTTAATTCAGACTAAGGGTAAAAGTTAAGTGCGACGGTGGGTCGGGTTGAGGACCTATTATGGGTCGCCCCATAGCCTGAAATGGAGTGGGATCAGTTTGTAGTAGTCGCTCGTGCGTGGCGAGTCACGGTGCAAGACCCAAGTCTAGTTAATTATTTTACGGGTTCGTGGACGCGTTCCACCGGAACCAGATCGTGAGAGCCGGAAATGGCCTTATATTATTCGATTTAGTAACTCCAAAGATTGGAGGCCAGAATCAGTATGGAGGTTATGTACGTATTCTAGTATAAGTTGGAGGTACGGAAAGAGTACGACCAGTAAGAAAGAGAGCAACCAAGTGTAGAGAAATAGAGCCTGAATCCATAAGGACCTTTCGAGGTAGCTACACCAGTGGGTGATTCGATGGTAGCTGAGCGGGCAGATAAGATTTTCCCGGTGAGGATACAGTTGTCAGACCCTAGCAGACCTAGTATAGCTGAATACGACAGACTTTGAGGTCATTATGAGTATGGACTAGTTGGCTTCGTGTATGCCAATGTTGACTGTAGAGAGAGGTTGGTTCGATTCCAGTTTCCCGGTGAGCCGGTTATCGATAGGGAAGGAAAGGAAGTGTTAGTAAAATGTAAGTTATTCCTTAATTCTTTGACATGAAATTGTGGAGTCTATGTGACTTATTTTATTGAAATATTTGATTTGAATTTGAACGTTAAGAGATGGAGATAAGAACATACCATTATTGAAGGATTTTATGTTAAGTGCCCTTGGAAGTACTTGGAATTGGTTTAGTGTGGCAGTCAGGGCCACGACATTCCGAATAATTTCAAGGAAAGAATAAGATAAGTATGAGTGCTGCCTGCGGAAAACAGAAGGCACCGCTGGTAGGTTTTGAAAATCTATACGACTATAAGGTGGTGCTTGATGATCAAGATTATGAAAGGAAGATAAGCTCTCTCCCCCACGGTAAAAGGATAGTTTTACGTACTATGGGGTTATGCACTTGGGTGTGAGGAACGCAGGGGCAGACGGATTGATAGGTATCAGCAGAAGAGGGCCAGGACAGCAGCGTCCTCTAGTAGTTTTCGAGGTAGACAGCCTCAGCAGCAGATCGGATTTGCATCACAGCCGGTTCATAGCGCTCCTCCACCATCTTTCGGTCGGACAGGGTATTCAGGGGCAGGACAGGGCCCCAGGGCTTCGGGTTTCCAGAGGGACTAGAGTTTCGGTCAGATGAGTCCACCTATGCCTCGGTGTGGTCGATGTGGTAATTGCCATTATGGGGGGTGTCGTGTTCCTCCAGGATCTTGTTACTCTTGTGGCCAGCAGGGCCATTTGAAGAGAGATTGTCCGGCCAGAGGCGGCGGGAATGCCATGGTTGTGAGCGAGTTGATTCTTTGGGTCCGTCTTGATGGTTGGCGCCCGGGCGAGGTGTTCACGCGGCGCGAGCGCGGCGAGGGTTCAGTTCCGGTGCTCGAGCGCATTTATGTTATGTCCAGCCGCCCGGGACCGGGGCGTCACGATGTAAATCACAGGTACATTGTTGGTTTCTTGCTGTGATGTTTATGCTTTGATAGACCCAGGTTCTACCTTGTCCTATATATCTCCTCATATTGCTGGTAGAATAGGGATAGAACCCGAGTCCATAAAACCTTTTGAGGTAGCTACCCCAGTAGGTGATTCGGTAGTGGCCGAACGAGTGTATAAGGCTTGCCCAGTGACTATATACAGTCGTCAGACTCTAGCCGACTTGATATAGTTGGATATGACGGACTTTGATGTGATTATGGGTATGGATTGACTAGCGTCTTGCTATGCCAATGTGGACTGTAGAGAGAGGTTAGTTCGGTTCCAGTTTCCCGGTGAGCCGGGTATCGAGTGGAGGGGGAATACTGCATCGCCGAGGGGTAGATTTATTTCTTACCTCAAGGCTAGAAAGATGGTGCGGAAGGGGTATATTTACCATTTTGGTTCGGGTATTCGATACTGAGGCTGAGATACTGATGCGCGGTAAGATGCACACACTTTAAACGCAAGTGCACGTTATCGTGACAAGTAATATAGTCTTAGTAAGACCGAATATCGTCCACAAGGATTAGGGTTCAATTACCAACTATCTATTTTCTAGTATCTATTTGGTGAATTTATGATTGATTTGTTGTTTATAACTACGAATTATGCAGGCTATTTTAATATAAAGATTTACTTCAGTGGTGATGAGAATAGGGCTTCCATGTATCCTCACTATCCGCTTATATGCTTACTAATGCATTAACTTATGGTATTCTTCTTTAGGAGAAAGCGGGTTTCTGAAATCGTTTTATACTCGCTAGTTATATAAACACTCAACTGATGTCGCACCTTACCTACCTTTGGTGATAAGGATAACTTTATAGGAGGATTAAAAACCTAGTTGACCGTCACGCACAATGCGCAAAATTAGGGTTGTTAAGCCTCTCATCAACGCTACATAAATAATTGAGGTATTTTCATCCCCAATCCAAGAATGTCTACCCAACTTACAGCATATTCACAATCCCCCCTTTTCAGAATCTGATTAGAAATCATATAGTGATAATTAGTTGTCAATTAATTACCAAGAATTCAACTCAATTATTGGATAGATCTCACAATAAGAAAAATAACCATAAGCATGCATTAATTTATAACATAAGTTTCTAGCAATTCAACATGGAAAGCCCTATAAGAGAATTAGTTCCTAGCCATAAATATGACAAGAACTAATTCAAAGTTCATCATAAAAACTGAAATAAAGTAAAGAAAAGGAAAAGAAATTACTAAACTAATGGTATCCAATCTCCAAGCCAAAGTCTTGTGTTGTGCAAGAAGGGGAACCCTTAAAAACTGCCTAGGGTTCTCCTTTTATAGGCTGCAAACCGCCTCCCTCTTTTCCTTCAGGCCTGGCCCAGATTTTCGTCAAAAGACCTAATTTTTGGCGCCGGAAGTTCTGCAATCCGTCGGGTGTTTTGGCGCCGCGGCCCTGATATCTGCTGTCTGAGGGCGCCGCGGCGCTGTATCTTCTGTAGATCCTCGGATGTTTAGGCGCCGCAGATTTTCTTTATGCGAGGCGTCGCGTGGCTGAGTCTTCGACCTCTACGGATAGTGGGCGCGCGGCACAGCTGCGAGGCGCGTGGCCATGGTCTTGATTTTTCCTCGTTCGCCACTTTCTCGATTCGGCTCACGGCAACTCCTCTTTTGCCCTCTTTTTGCTCTTTTTCCGCCATTTGGCCATTTTAACCACTTTGACTCAAAAGAAAGAAAAACTATCCTAATACGACACTTATATGTGCAAAATGGGACAAAAGACTAACTAAAAACGACTCAAAAAGTGTATATAAAATACCCCGATCAAATACCCCCAAACTTAACCTTTGCTCGCCCTCGAGCAAAGATAAAATAAAAGACTCAAAGAACAAAAAATAAAAAAGACTCACTGCCATTGATCACTTTTGCTGCATTAGTGTTAACTAGAAAAACATGAAGGTTAGCAAAATAATATGCAGGAACATATAGCATGAAATTTCAGCATACTAAGCACATGAAGCTAGATATTTCGCAAACTCATATTATCATGCTTAATGGAAGTCAATATACTAAATCATGCATGTAAATTCAAGAATTCCTATGGCATGCTTACTTGCTATTCTCCACTAATTCTGGATATGCATAAAAGAGATCTTCAGGACTTTAAGGGTTATAATGTAGGCTTAGGTATAGGTAGGTAAAAATAGGCAATTTAGGCTCATTTCGTGTACTATAAGCTCTTCAGCTTTTCAGTATTCCCTTTTTTTCTTTTTATTCTTTTCTTCATTTCGATTCTATCTTTCCCCTCTTTTGTTTTGGGAGAGTGAAGTGTATAATAATGACAAGCACCCCCAAACTTAGGCTTTTGCCTATTTCTTATTACTTTTGTATTGGGGTGCAACAGACTTATTCACTCTTTTTGTCTCTTTTTTAACACAATGTATTCCACTATTTCATATTTTCACTTATGGTACAATTTGTGGGAATATAGGGTGTCAAAGAAGAAGTTTCAAATTTAGGCTCAATGGGGCTGACTAGGGATAGTTTTAAAGTACGGGATAGAAGAGAATGGTAAGAATTGGCTATCAAAGAAACGCCTGAGTCATCTCCCTAACATGCATATCCTAACTATTTCGCCTCAAATAGCAAGCAATCATAACACATAAGCATTTATCATTTAGTATGCATAACTCAAGCAAGAAACTCCAAATAGACAGATTCTATGAGTTTTTGGCATATCTAACCTAAGTGTTTAGATAGTTGCTTCAATTCCGTTACATTATTCCACCTTACTTCACTAGGTGTTTCTAGCAACTACAGCATTCATGATCTTTGACAGGTAATTATGACTCAAAAAGAAAAAAAATTGGTGACTCAAAATAAACATAAAAACAATCAAAAAGACTTAAGTAAGACATAACATGACACATAAAGAAAACACCCCCAAACTTAAATCACACATTGTCCCCAATGTGTGTAGACTCAAAGACAGTAAAAGAAAAAGACACTTACAAACTTTGGTTAAAATGGTGGTGGTGGCGGTGGATAATACTTTGAATTCCGTGAGGGGAGGAGCATTCTTGGTTTTTTGATTTGGCGAGAGGGCCTTCGGATCAGGGTGTCTTCCAGATTTTCATATTTTTCGTTGTGGCGCCGCGGCCCTGCAAATGGCGCCGCGGCGCCGGAAGTTCTGAACATCTTCTGGTTTATTGGCGCCGCGGCCCTGCTAATGGGCGTCGCGGCGCTATGGCGATTTTTCTGGGTATCCTTGGCTTCTCTTCATTTTTCGCCTTCCACATCCTTGGCTTTCACCTGTCAACATAACATATACACATAACCCAAGACCGTGAGACTGATCAAAAATAAAATAAAATAAAAACAGAAATTGAAATAACATAATTAAAAACATTGGGTTGCCTCCCAACAAGCGCTGTCTTTAACGTCTTTTAGCCGGACGCAAGTTCCTTATTATTTTAAGGTATGAGAAGTTACCAAGTTCATGTATTCCATTTCATTGATCAGGTAGGGTTTTAACCTCTGTCCGTTTACCTTGAAGGCATCTCTCTCTCTCCCTTTTATTTCAATCGCTCCGTATGGGAATACTCTCACCACCGTGTATGGTCCTGTCCAACGTGATTTTAACTTGCCTGGAAACAATCTCAACCTTGAGTTGAATAACAGCACTTGTTGTCCTTCTAGAAAGTCTTTTGGTATCAAATTCTTATCGTGCCATGCTTTCGTTCGTTCATGTAGATCTTTGCATTCATAGGCATTGTGTGAATTCATCTAATTCCACCATTGTAGTAGCCTCCTCTGTCTGCTTAGTGGTATCCATGTTTAACTTTTTCATTGCCCGGTATGCTCTGTGTTCCAACTCTCTTGGCAAATGGCATGCTTTACCAAAGACTAATTTATAAGGTGACATACCAATTGGTGTTTTGAATCTTGTCGGTATGCCCACATCGTCATCGATTTGATGGACCAGTCTTTCCTTGGCGTTCACCGTCTTTTCTAATATGCTCTTTACTTCTCTATTTGATACTTCGCTTGCCCATTAGCTTGAGGTGGTAAGCGGTTGTAGTCTTGATGGTAAACTCCATATGGGAAAGCAATGAATTTAGGTCTATTGCAAAAATGGCTCCTTCATTTGATGAGAGCTCTTGGGGTGCGAACCTTGTGAAAATATTCTTTTGGAGGAATTTTTGAACAGTCTTCTTGTCGTTTTCTTTGGTGGCCCGCTTCACCCATTTGGACACATAGTCAATCGCCGGAAGGATGTATTGATTTCAAAGGATGGCGGGAATGGCCCATGAAATCGATTCCCACATCGAATAGTTCTACTTCCAATATCCTTGCGAAGGCATTTCGTTTCGTCTTGAGATGTTCCTGTTCTCGACAATTATCACATCTGCACAAAGGTATGGGCATCCTTAAAGAGTGTTGGCGATAGAATCCGCATTGCAATACTTTTGCTGTTCTTGATGCCCCAAGTGTCCACCGTGATAAGGTGTGGCAATGGGTGAGAACCTGGTGCATCTCTTCATTTGGTATACATCGCCTGATGACTTGGTCGGCACAGTGTTTGTATAACATCGGTTCCTCCCAATAGTAATGCTTTACTTCTGAATAAAACCTCTTCACTTGCTGTCTTGACAAGCCTGGGGGTAGTACTTTAGCTGCAAGAAAGTTAACAAAATCAACGTACCAAGGTAAATTAGAATTCATACTTACTCGAAACAGTTGTTCGTCTGGAAAGTGATCATTTATGTGCACATCCTTGGTGTTCTGGCTCTCTGTGTTTTCCAGTCTTGACAAGTGGTCCGCAACTGAATTCTCTGTTCCTTTCTTATCACGAATCTCTACGTCAAATTCTTGTAGAAGTAGGACCCATCGAATGAGGCGAGGCTTCGCATCCTTCTTTGTCATCAAGTACTTTATAGCAGAGTGGTCAGTGTATACTATCACTTTATTCCCAATCAAGTATGGCCTGAATTTCTCAAATGCATATACTATAGCTAGTAGTTCTTTTTCAGTAGTTGCATAATTTAACTGTGCGTCATTTAGAGTTTTACTAGCATAGTAAATGGATCTAAATACCTTGTCGATTCTCTGTCCAAGCACCGCTCAATCGCATAGTCGCATCGCACATTAGTTCGAATGGGAGCTCCCAGTTTGGTGCAATAACTATGGGTGCGGAAATGAGCTTCTCCTTGAGCGTTTGAAATGCGGATAAGCATTCTTTATTGAAGTCGAAGGCAACCCCCGTCATTAGTAATGTGGAAAGAGGCTTTGAGACCTTTGAAAAATCCTTGATAAATCTTCTATAGAAACCTGCATGTCTAAGGAAACTTCTGACACCTTTTGTTGATACTGGAGGTGGTAGATTTTCGATCACAAAAATCTTTGCTTTGTCAACCTCAATACCTTGGTTTGATATTTTGTGTCCCAAGACGATTCCTTCTGTTACCATGAAGTGACACTTCTCCCAATTTAGCACAATGTTAGATTCTTCGCACCGGCTTAACACTGCTTCTAAATGCCTTAAACACTCATCGAATGATGCTCCAAAGACCGAAAAATCATCCATAAAGATCTCTATAGTTCTCTCTACCATATCTGAGAAAATTGTCATCATACACCTCTGAAAAGTTGCAGGTGCATTGCAGAGTCCGAATGGCATCCTTCTGAATGCAAATGTACCAAAAGGGCAAGTGAATGTTGTCTTTTCCTGATCTTCTGGGGCTATTGCAATCTGGTGATACCCTGAGTATCCATCCAAAAAGCAGTAGTAGTTATGCCCTGCAAGTCTGTCCAACATTTGATCTAGGAATGGCAACGGGAAGTGGTCTTTTCTGGTTGCTTTATTCAACTTGCGATAGTCAATGCAAATTCTCCAACCGGTGACCGTTCTCGAGGGAATGAGTTCGTTTCTTTCGTTAGTCACCACTGTTATTCCACCCTTTTTCGGCACCACTTGTACTGGGCTTACCCATGTGCTGTCGGATATGGGGTAGATTACTCCTGCATCGAGCCATTTTAGGATTTCCTTTCTCACTACCTCTTTCATGTTTGGGTTTAGTCGCCTTTGGGCTTCGATGGATGGTCTGCTTTCCTCATCTAGACGGATCTTATGCATTACTGTTGATGGACTTATCCCTTTTATGTCCGCTAATGTCCATCCAATGGCCCGCTTGTGATTATTTAGTACTCTTAGCAGCTTGTCCATCTCTTCGGTGGATAGGTGGCATGAAATGATCACTGGTAAGGTTTTTTCTTCACCTAGGTATTAGTATTGTAGATGATTGGGTAGGGTTTTTAACTCTAACTCTGGAGCCTTCTCTGTGGATGGTAATGATCTTTCTGGTACCTGTCCAAGTTCTTCATACTTCCTTGTATCCCATTTTTCATAAGCATTCATCCAATTTGCATACTCCATCAAATCTGGATCGTTTCTACTATCATCATCCCATGTGGTCAGTACTTCTTCAAGCGTATCATCATATCCGAACTCTTTGGCTGACACTGCTTCTTCACTAAGGTCAATGACTGAGCAGTTATCCTTGGCCTCTGGAAAAGTTGCTGCTCGAAAAACATTGAAAATCACCTCTTCTTCGTCTACTCGAAGCTTCAACTCCCCTTTGTGAACATCAATGAGCGCCTGTCCTGTGGCTAAGAAAGGTCTGCCAAGTATGATGGGGATTCCATCGTTATCTTGTATGTCTAAGATAACGAAGTCGGCGGGGAAGATGAACTTGTCCACCTTCACTAAAATATCTTCGATGACTCCTCTCGAATGAACAATTGAGCGGTCAGCTAACTGCAAGGTGATGTTTGTAGGTCTGATTTCTCCCATTTCTAGTTTGCAGAAAACTAGATAGGGCATCAGATTTATCCCTGCTCCTAGGTCGCACAGTGCCTTCTGACATTCAAACTTCCCAATAGTACATGGGATGGTAAAACTCCCAGGGTCTTGTAACTTCTGAGGCAGTTGTCTCTGTAAGATGGCACTACATTCCTCAGTCAACATCACTGTTTCGTAATCCTCTAGCCTCCTTTTTTTGTTAAGCACATCCTTCATGAACTTGACGTAGCTCGGCATTTGTTCTAATGCTTCAGCAAATGGGATATTGAGTTGCAATTGTTTGAGGACCTCCACGAATCTGGAGAATTGCTTGTCAAGGGTGCATGTTTTTAATTTCTGAGGATATGGTATCATCACCTGGGGTGCGGTTGCCACAGCTGGTGCTGATTTCTCGGTTTCTGGGTTACGGCGCGCGACCACGATCTTGGGCGCGCGCTCACTTTCTGACTTGCCTCGGATGTCGTAACCTTCGTCGCTCTCGCATTGTCTCAGAATCTTCGCGCCGCCACGCTTATCATGGCCACTGCTGCGAACTCTCTTTCTCCCCTGATTCGGCATCTTTCAGATCAATTGCCTGAAATTATGTTTCCTCATTGCCTACCCCAGGTGCAGGTTGCTCTTCATATGTTTCGCTGTTGAATATGATTGCGAGCTCTACTATTTGCGTTTCCAACTTCTGCATGGCCATTCTTGTTTCGTCTATGAACTGATTTTGGTACCTCGTGAGACTGAGTATCGTTTCTCTTAATTCCTCCCTCTCTTCCTCTATGGTTGGTTCTCTGTCATATTGACAGTAAAAATCCATATCTAAATAATTCCTGAGACAAATCAAAACCAACAAAGAATCACGGCACCTCGAACTTTTCGAAAATAAAAATAAAAACGTAAAAATTTAAAAAAATTAAAATAAAAAAAATAAAAACCAAATTAGAAATTAAAAATAGACAAATTTGATATTGAACTATTGCCTAATCCCCGGCAACGGCGCCAAAAACTTGATGCGCGGTAAGATGCACACACTTTAAACGCAAGTGCACGTTATCGTGACAAGTAATATAGTCTTAGTAAGACCGAATATCGTCCACAAGGATTAGAGTTCAATTACCAACTATCTATTTTCTAGTATCTATTTGGTGAATTTATGATTGATTTGTTGTTTATAACTACGAATTATGCAGGCTATTTTAATATAAAGATTTACTTCAGTGGTGATGAGAATAGGGCTTCCATGTATCCTCACTATCTGCTTATGCTACTTACTAATGCATTAACTTATGGTATTCTTCTTTAGGAGAAAGCAGGTTTACGAAATCGTTTTATACTCCCGCTAGGGTTATATAAACACTCAACCCCAGTATCGCACCTTACCTACCTTTCGGTGATAAGGATAACTTTATAGGAGGATTAAGAACAAAAACCTAGTTGACCGTCACGCACAATGCGCAAAATTAGGGTTGTTAAGCCTCTCATCAACGCTACATAAATAATTGAGGTATTTTCATCCCCAATCCAAGAATGTCTACCCAACTTACAGCATATTCACAATCCCCCCTTTTCAGAATCTGATTAGAAATCATATAGTGATAATTAGTTGTCAATTAATTACCAAGAATTCAACTCAATTATTGGATAGATCTCACAATAAGAAAAATAACCATAAGCATGCATTAATTTATAACATAAGTTTCTAGCAATTCAACATGGAAAGCCCTATAAGAGAATTAGTTCCTAGCCATAAATATGACAAGAACTAATTCAAAGTTCATCATAAAAGCTGAAATAAAGTAAAGAAAAGGAAAAGAAATTACTAAACTAATGGTATCCAATCTCCAAGCCAAAGTCTTGTGTTGTGCAAGAAGGGGAACCCTTAAAAGCGCCTAGGGTTCTCCTTTTATAGCCGCAAACCGCCTCCTCTTTTCCTTCGTGGCCCGATTTTCGTCAAAAGACCTAATTTTCAGCGTCGGCGCGCTACGAAGTTCGCAATCCGTCGGGTGTTTTGGCGCGCGACCCGATATCTGGCTGCGAGGCCGCGCCATGTATCTTCTGTAGCTCCTGGATGTTTAGGCGCCGCGACCACGATTTTCTTTATGCGAGCGCGCGTGCGCCAGTCTTCGACCTCTCGGATAGTGGCGCCGCGCCCGCTGATCGCGGGAGCGCGCGGCCTGGTCTTGATTTTTCCCTCGTTCGCCACTTTCTCTGATTCCAGCTCTGGCATCTCATCTTTTGCCCTCTTTTTGCTCTTTTTCCGTCATTTGGCCATTTTAACCACTTTGACTCAAAAGAAAGAAAAACTATCCTAATACGACACTTATATGTGCAAAATGGGACAAAAGACTAACTAAAAACAACTCAAAAAGTGTATATAAAATACACCGATCAGATACCGGACCTTCAGTCAGTTCCGGTGGTTAGAGAGTTTCCAGACGTATTCCCAGACGAGCTTCCGGGTATCCCTTCTGAGAGGGACATTGATTTTTGCATTGAGTTGGCGCCAGACACTCGACCGATATCTATTCCTCCATACAGGATGGCACCTGCCGAGTTGAAGGAATTGAAGGACCAGCTGAAAGATTTGCTGGAGAAAGGCTTTATCAGGCCAAGTGTTTCTCCCTGGGGAGCGCCAGTGTTATTTGTAAAGAAGAAGGATGGGACGATGCGTATGTGTATTGATTACAGGCAGTTGAACAAGGTAACTCTCAAGAACAGATATCCCCTCCCCAGGATTGATGATTTGTTTGACCAGTTGCAGGGTGCGAGATGCTTTTCCAAGATAGACCTGCGATCTGGTTACCATCAGGTATGAGTTAGAGAGGCGGATATCCCGAAGACTGCATTCAGGACCCGGTATGGGCACTATGAGTTCAGGGTGATGTCTTTCGGATTGACCAACGCTCCAGCGGTATTCATGGATTTGATGAATAGAGTGTTCAGGCCATTCTTGGATATGTTCGTTATAGTGTTCATTGATGATATCTTGGTGTATTCGCGCACAGAGAAGGAGCATACAGATCATTTGAGGACGGTATTGGGAGTCCTCAGGGACCGGCAGTTATATGCCAAGTTCTCGAAATGCGAGTTTTGGCTGGCTTCAGTGGCTTTCTTAGGGCATGTTATCGGGGCCGATGGTATTCGGGTTGATCGGCAAAGATCGAGGCGATCAAGACTTGGCCTAGACCACTACACCGACGAGTGCGCAACTTTGGGCCTTGCAGTTATTATCGGAGGTGTGTGGAGATGTTTGCTTCCATGTCGGCGCGCTTTGACTAGCCGACTCGGAAAGCGGTATATTTCAGTGGACGGATGCTTGTGAGGAGAGTTTTCAATCACTGAAGGAGAAATTAACGACCGCCTCAGTTCTTACTCTTCCTGAGGGTTTGGACGGATATGTGGTTTATTATGATGCGTCAAGTGTCGGGCTTGGGTGCGTCTTTGATGCGGCAGAGTTATAGCTTACGCATCTCGACAGCTTAGGAAGCATGAGAAGAACTATCCCACACATGACTTAGAGTTGGCAGCAGTGATTCATGCCTTGAAGATCTGGAGACACTATTTGTATGGAGTTCATGTGGATATTTACACAGACCACAAGAGTCTCCAGTATATCTTCAGCCAGAGGGAGCTGAACTTGCGACAGAGACGGTGGTTGGAGCTGCTTAAAGATTACGATGTTGATATTCTATACCACCCAGGGAAGGCCAATGTAGTTGCAGATGCCCTTAGTCGCAGATCGATGGGTAGCCTGTCTGATGTACAGCCAGGGAAGAGGGATATGGTCCGAGAGTTACATCAGCTAGCGAGCCTTGGGGTTCGTTTGGTTGATTCTGATAGTAAGGGAGTTCGGGTTCGAGAGGTTGCCGAGTCTTCCATCGTCGAGGAGGTGAAGAGGTGACAGTATGAGGATCCGATTTTGGTACGGTATCGAGATGTCTCTTTTCAGAAAGAGAAGAGTCTATTTGAGGTAGCGCCGGATGGGGTGCTAAGATTTGAGGGCCGGTTGTGTGTTCCCGATGTGACAGGACTTCGTCAGCAGATTCTGGGGGAGGCACACAGTGCTCGTTATTCTATTCATCCGGGGTCGACTAAGATGTATCATGACCTCAGATGCGTGTATTGGTGGGATGGCCTGAAGAGGGACGTGGCAGGTTTTGTTGCCTGATGTCCTAATTGTCAGCAAGTTAAGGTTGAGCACCAGAAGCCCGGTGGGCTGTTGCAGGCTATTGATATTCCGACTTGGAAGTGGGAGGTGATAAATATGGATTTTATTACAGGGTTACCTTCCACTCAGAGGAAGCATGATTCCATTTGGGTTATCGTCGACGGTCGAAATCAGCCCATTTTCTTCCATCGGGACGACTTTTTCTACGAGGATTATGCTAGATCAGATATTATGGAGATCGTGAGACTGCATGGAGTTCCTATATCGATTATTTCTGACAGAGGAGCCCAGTTTACGGCTAACTTCTTGAGGTCTTTCCAGAAGGGATTAGGGACACAGGTGAGTCTCGACGACGTTTCATCCTCGCATCGACGGAAGCCGAGCGCACTATCCAGACACTTGAGGATATGCTGCGGGCTTGTGTTATTGATTTCAGGGGTAGCTGGGAGGATCATTTACCTCTTGTGGAGTTTGCTTATAACAACAACTACCATTCTAGTATCCAGATGGCGCCTTATGAGGCCTTATATGGGAGGAAGTGCAGGTCACCGATAGGTTGGTTTGAGGTGGGAGAAGTTCAGTTAGTCGGGCCAGACTTGGTACAGCAGGCAGTGGATAAGGTGAAGCTTATCCAGGAGCGGTTATTGTCAGCTCAGAGTCGACAGAAGTCGTATGCAGATCATCGGCGTCGACACTTGGAGTTTGAGATAGATGATTGGGTCTTCCTGAAGGTATCACCCATGAAGGGTGTGATGAGATTTGGGAAGAAGGGGAAACTTAGCCCAAGGTACATTGGGCCTTATCAGATTATCCGTAGGGTAGGCAAGGTTGCCTATGAGTTAGATCTGTCGTCTGATTTGGAGGCGGTACATCCAGTTTTCCATGTGACGATGTTGCAGAAATGTATTGGAGATCCATCTAGAGTGCACCCGATTCATGATGTCTAGGTGACAGAGGAGTTATCGTATGAGGAGAGTCCCATAGCGATACTCGATCGTCAGGTTAGGCAACTTCGGACAAAGGATGTGGCTTCCGTCAAGGTCTTATGGTGGAACGAGAACAGGGAAGAGATGACGTGGGAGGCGGAGGAGGACGTGATGAAGAAATATCCTCACTTATTCCCTACACCTCCAGGTAACCCACTTTCCTGCTTGTTAGTTTTGATTTAGCGATTTTGCTTGAGTATTGTTGTGGCTCGTGGAGCATCTTTATTTGCAAAGGAGTAGTTAAGAGCGTCTATGTCAATTTGTGATTCGAGTAAGCCTAGAAGGAACATTCGTGATGAATGTTTCTAAGGGGGGGAGAATGTTATACCCCGTGGTTTGGGTCTGGATCGCGGGGCCTCGGCCTGGCGCATGGCCAGGCGCGCGCGCCAAGCGTGATTGTAGGGCGCGCGCCGAGAAGATCTGAAGGTCGCTGAAGTTTCAGCGCCCAGTGCCGAAGCGAGGACCGCGCGCCGAAAGTCTGAAGCGCGCAGTTTAGCGCTGGCCACGAGCCGCAGGGCGCGGCGAGGCGGTTCTGCGAGAGTTAGTGGAAATTTCTGCCGCTTTGTTTTAAAAGAGGTCATGGGTGGGTGACAAGTGTCCCACCCCATCTGATTTTGCATGTCTTTTATATTGACCAAGTCTTGAAGACTTGGTCATCTTCCAAACTCTTCTCTCTCTCTAAGCTAAAAATCTCTCCCTTCTCTCTAGAAAATCAAGAGAAACTCTAAGCTTAAGGAAAATCTGAAAAGTGTGATAAGAAGGAAAGTTATTTGCAAGCTTGTGGAGGTTATTGTAGTGGTGTTTTTGGAAAGGAGGCTAGCAAGGTTGTTGGAATAATTTTGGCTAAAGCTCTAAGGTAACAATTCCTCTCTTATAGTTAGTTACTTGTGTTGCATGTGAAGAATAAGGAATTTGTAGTAGTAAATAATGCTCTTAGATTCATTGCATGTATGAAATGTGGTTTGGATATGAAAGGATTGGTTAAAAGGGTTAAGTGAGCATGTTGTAGCCTAAGAACTACTTTGGAATTGTTAAGTGTATTGTTTTACCTTATGGGGCAGAATTTTACACACCTAAGTTTGGTTGTGTAATCCCCTTTGAAATGTTGGATTGTTGGGCCTTAAATGTGGCGTTTGGATATTGAATTCGGTCTTGAAAAAGGTGGCAAAGTATGTAGAAACAAAGGAAATGCTGCCCAAATTTCCTTAGGAATTAGTAACTTAAATTTGGAATATTCTACATTGAAATTAGGGATTAATAAACGTATTATGGTCATTATAGGTTGACATATTACGTGCGGTATTTCGGACTTAACAAGTGGATTAACCGAAGAGGTATGTGGAACTTTCCTATCTCTTGAGCATGAGTAGTTGTATCTATGTAGTACGGTAGACGTACAAGATTTGATATCTTTCACTTGTTTTAAAGTATATGATACTTGTTTCATTTTAAAAGTATAAGTCCCTTGGATTTAGGGAAAATGTATTTGACTAAGGAATAACGCAAATATAATGACTTTATGGGAAGTTGGTTATATTAGCTTTTGAAAGGTTAACAAAGAAAGGTTTACTCTAAGTAAAACAAGTACGGGTAAATGATTTGAAACTGTGAAAGGTGAATTGATTTTTAGGCATTGGTTGCCTAAGGTTTTAAAGGAAATGAAGTCACTTGATTTAGAAACCTATTATATTTCTAAAAGGAAATGTGACTTATTTTGAAAGGAAATCGTAACTTGATACTATGGTGATTAGTATCTTGGAATTTTTGTATAAAAGAGTTATTTCCTAAAAGGTTAGTAGTACATGGTACTTGGGTTGAATTCCCGGATCTTCTATTAAAAGACATGTTAGTGCCTTGGGTATACTAAAATGAGAGGATATATTAATAATGTTAATAAGAAGTTAGGGGATTTCTTAACTTGCTTATGTTATGATAAGCCAGTAGCGCTTATGTTATGATATGATAGGCTGGTAGTGCTTATGTTATGATATGATAGGCCGGTAGTGCTTATGTTATGTAAGATAGGCCGGTAGTGCTTATGTTATGTATGATAGGCCGGTAGTGCTTATGTTATGTATGATAGCCGAATGAGCTATGTTATATATATATTATTACGGGGTAAACCCCGGGTTATTACTTATGCCATGGATTTGCTACCCATGATGCGAGTGCGGCGATTGTACTCATGCGGATCCGGTCCACAGGATTCATGCGGGTGAAATAGTCCCATGCGAGTGCGGCGATTGTACTCATGCGGGTCCATAGGATCCATGCTGGTGAAATAGTCCCATGCGGGTGAAATAGTCCCATGACGAGGCGGATGACCTCATGCGGGTCCACAGGACCCATGCGGGTGAATAGTCCCAGGAGTAGGATTGCTTAATGATACTACGGGCGAGGTACCCTGTTTTGATCATGAGCCTCCTATTTTTTTTATGCTGTAAGATTTATACTTGTTACTCTCATTGTTAGTAAGGCACAGTGCAAGGAAATTGATTTTTACCTATGACTCCAGCTTATTTTTTACTTATGATATTATTACAAGTATTTTCCAGTTTTACATACTTGGTACATATTGTGATCGACCCTTCCTCAAGTGCGTTCATGCCGCAGGTAAGGGTAAGCAGGTGGTGGATCCTCATTCTTAGGATCTTTGCTCAGGCGTCAGAAGCTCCATTTCTACGGAGGCTTGACTTGACTTTTGGTACGGTGCTCCCTGATGTTGCAGGTTTTGTGTACATTCAGGGGTATGACGGGGCCCTGTCAACTTACAAACTCTTAGAGGCCTGTAGTCCGGTTATAAATTGGGTTATTAAGGATGTAACTGTTCAGTTCTGTTTTATTTATGTTACGGAAAGGTAGCCATTTTTGGGTTAGCCTATTTTATCTTATATGGTTCTTGTTTGTGAGTTTATTTCCGCTGGTTTTCTCTGATGTTGTATCACAAGGGTGCCCGGGGTAAGGCACCAGTCACGGATCCGAGGTCGGGTCGTGACATTAAGAAAGAAAGGATTTATAGTTGTTGTAATTGTTATTATGTATATAACATATTGGGATAACAACTTGGATTGAAAAAGGAATTGAAAGAAAATTGATAATTGTTGTGACAATGGTAGCCGAATATGGCTTGGAAATACTGGACAGTTTTATATTGATTGTGGGGCAGAATTTTACACGTCCTATTAGGCGTGTAATCCCCTTTGTATTGCTGAATTGTTGGGCCTTAAATGTGGCATTTGGTTATTGATTTTCGGGCCTTGAAAAAGGTGGAAAGTACATAGAAACAAAGGAAGTGCTGCCCGATTTTCCGTAGAATAAGAGTCCTTATACTTAGAAATATTCTACGTTGAAATCTAGAAGTTGATAGGCGTATTATGGTCATTAGAGGTTGGCATTCTACGTGCGCCAAATTCAAGATAACAAGTGGATTAAGCCGAAGAGGTATGTGAACTCTTCTTATATCTTGAGCATGAATCTTATGAAATGTATAGTACGGTAGACATACGTGTTTTAAATGAACTCGGTTTCATTTTGGTATCCTTGTATGGATTTTCGAAAGTGTAGTAACTCGTTTTCAAAGAAGTATATGTTACTTGACTTGAAAAGTATAGAATACTTGATTTGGGAAAAGCATTGAGAACTTGATACTCTAAGTTAAAGAGACTTGATATTCTAAGTTAAAGAGACTTGATATTCTAAGTTAAGAGGCTTGATATTCTAAGTTAAAGAGACTTGATATTCTAAGTTAAGAAACTAGAGTTCTAAAGTTAAGAGACTTGAAGTATTTTGAAAGTTATGTAACTTGATTTGAAAGTATAAGTCTCTTGGTTATAAAAAGAACGAATTAGTCTAAGACATAAAGAGTTATAACGGCTTTATGGAAAATTAGTTATAACGGTTTTATGAAAGGTTAAAGATGTCCTAAATTCTAAAGCATAAAGTTAGTATAACGGCTTTATGAGAAGTTGGTTATAACAACTTCATGGAAGGTTAAACGAATGGTTTCCTCTAGTAATGTAAACAGGGATTAATGACTTGAAATAAAGAAGGGCAAATTGATTTAAAGGTATCAATTGCTTAAAGTTTTACAGTAAGGGTCACTTGATTTAGAAGCCTAGAAATGTATTTCTAAAAATATAGTGACTTGTTTAAAATGTAGACATGCCTTGATACTACGGGTGTTAGTATCTTGGAGTTTTATATAAAAAGGGGTCTTTTAAAAAGAATGGAAGCACATAGTACTTAGGGTTAAATTCCCGGATTTTATGTGAAATGAAAGTGCCTTGAGTTTATAAAATGAAATTCATTTTTGTATGATAATGAAAGTCTAAAGATTTTATGAACTTGCCTATGCTTGCTTGTGATAACCTTTGAGTGCAAGTATTATATTTTTACGCTGCCGTGACTCTCAGTTGGAGGGCCGACTGTCTTGTTGTGAATTTACTTGGACGTACCGACAGTGACGGGGGATTCCACGGGTATGCTTCCATTGTGATTGATCCTTGGACATGCTTATACGATGTGGGATTCCGGGGCATGCGACCAGGATGCGGGTTAGATTCCCGGATTGTTTTTATTACTCCTTGGACATGCTTATACGATGTCGGATTCCGGGGCATACAACCAGGAGGCGGGTTAGATTCTCGGATTGTTTTTATTACTCCATGGACATGCTTATACGATGTGGGATTCCGGGGCATTCGACCATGATGCGGGTTAAATCCCCGGGTGATATTGTTATTCCATGGACTAGCCCTCCATGAGGTTTAGTGACGCAGGATGGTCTGGTAGTTAACTTTCGTACTTGCCCCGGTCGATCGACGCAGACGGTCCGTAGTTGGCTTTCGTACTTGCCCCGGTCAGTTCTATGGCACAGTTTGGTACGGTAGACTCTGGTAGATAGCTTTCGTACTTGCCCCGGTCATATCTCGTGACGACAGGCTGGATCTGGTAGTTGGCTTTCGTACTTGCCCCGGTCAGTTGTTGACGCAGGCTGGATCTGGTAGTTGGCTTTCGTACTTGCCCCGATCAGTTTTATGATGCAGGCTGGATCTGGTGGTTCGCTTTCCTACTTGGCCCGTATAGTTTTTATGACACATGTGGGACCTACTGTTCATGTATACTTATTGGTGTTATATTATATCATGGACTGCCGGCAGTGAGGAAGGAATTCCACGGGCATGAGTGATATTATGGGCGTGAGACTCATGGTTATATGTGAGTAATGACTTGAGGGCTTGTGTCCCTGAATTGACATGACTGCTTATATATTGGGTATTGTAGTTTGGTTATCATACATGTATCCTATTTTATATAGACTATTATGATTTTATTACAGTATTTTCAGTTTCACATACTTGATACATATTTCGTACTGAGCTCCTTCGGGGGGCTGCGTTCATGCCGCAGGTTGAGGTACATAGCTTGCTGATCCTCATTTTTAGAATCACTGTTCAGCTGGTTGGGTGTGTTACACCCCGTAATTCCAGGACATGTATATAAGAATGTACGTAAGGAATCAGGATGTAAAAATTTGAAGAAATAAAGAATTGTTTTCCGAGGGAAAAATCTTCCGAACCTCGAAAAAGAGAAATGTCCGTTAATGAGAATTAGGTTCTCGAATTTGTTATTTAATACTTTTAAGAGTTTATCGGAATCATGAAATTTTATTTTGAGAATTGGATACGTGGGGCCACCCGAGAGATTTTACGTTTTTGTGGGGCCCACGAGGTTTCCGATATTTTGACCAATTATGGAAATTTTGGGAAACGAAATATTATGGACCAATGGGAGGGCGACACGTGTCACCCTCCACATGGTCATCTTGGTCGAAAAATGCTAAGAGAATAATAGCCATTTGGCTTGATAATTTTGACTAAGTCAAGAAGTCAATATAGCTTGATAATATTGACCACATCCTAGCCTTCCATTTGGATTAATCCTAACCCTTGATTTATTTATATATACTACTACTACTAGTAGCAAGACAATTCAAGACTTAGGAAAAAAAATCAAGAAAACTTTCTTGTTCTTGAGGGCTCTCGGCAATGCTCCATTTCCCACACAAAAATTTTGCAATTTTGGATCATAATTCACAATACTTCAACCCAAGGTTCCTAAGGGTATTACAAGGATATCTCAATAGAAAAATCCCGGAAAAACTACGTTTTCACGTTAGTCGCAAGGCGAAAACCTAAGGTGTTCTTCAACTTTGAAGTTGGAAATTGAAGAGAAGTTGGTTATGAGCTTCTAAGGAGTGCTTGGAGCGGATTAGAACATAAGAAGATGAGATAAAAGTTGCTAAAGATCGACTTGAAGTCTTGGATAATATTTGGGCTTATTTGAGGTATAAATCTTCATCTTGCTATTGTAATTAAAGACTTCATGTTATGATAAGTTAGAAATGAGCATGTGATATATGTTATGAAGATTGATAAGTGTTACCGAATTTTAGAAGCCTAAAGTCTGAAAAGTTCATGTTAGTTATTACGTTTGTAATTCAATTTAATTGTTGATACAATCATCACATGCTATTGAAAGAAGGGATTATAGTTGTTGTAATCGTTTACGGCTATATAACATGTTAGACTAAACAACTTGGATTGAAGAAGAATTGGAAAAGACTTTGTGTTGTTGTACATTGTTAGCCGAGAATGACATTAATGTTAGACTATTTGGATATCGATTGTGGGGCAGAATTTTACACGTCTTGTGCGGCGTGTAATCCCCTTTGTTTAACTGATTATTGAGCCTTAAATGTGGCATGTTTGGTTATTGAATTCGGGCCTTGAAAAAGGTGGAAAAGTACGTAGAAACAAAGGAGGTGCTGCCTGATTTTCCGTAGAATTAAGAGTCCTTATACTTAGGAATATTCTACGTTGAAAGCTAGTAGTTGATGGACGTATTATGGTCATTATAGGTTGACATTCTACGCGTGGCGTATTCAACTTGGTAAGTGGATTAAGTCGAAGAGGTATGTGGAAACTTTCTTATCTCTTGAGCATGAGTAGTTATAAATGTATAGTACGGTAGACGTACGAGATTTAAATGAATTCAGTTCATTTGATATCCTTGACTTGTTTTAAGAATGTCTAAGTTGGTTGAGTTAGAGAATTAACTCACTTGTTTTTAAAGGATAGAAATGCCTTCGTTTCAAAAGCATAAAGTTGGTTATAATAACTTTATGGAAAGTAAAAAGAATGGTGTATTCTAATAAGGTAAACAAAGATTTCTTGACTTGAAAATGTATAGAATACTTGATTTGGAAAATATTGATTACTTGAACTATTCTAAAGTTAAGAAACTTGATTTCTAAAGTTAAGAGACTTGAAGTATTTTGAAAGTATATGATACTTGGTTTTGAAAGTATAAGTCTCTTGGTTATAAAAAAAATGTAATTGTCTAAAGCATAAAGAGTTATAACGGCTTTATGGGAAGTTAGTTATAACGGCTTTATGGAAAGTTAAGAGAATGTCTACTTGAATTTTAGGCACGAGTTGCCTAGGTTGTGAAAGTAGAAGTTACTTGGTTTTAAAGCCTTGAAATGTATTTCTAAAGGTATAGTAACTTATTTTGAAAAGTAGACAAGCCTTGATACTACGGGCGTTAGTATCTTGAGGATTTTATATAAGAAAGAGTCATTTTTAAAAGGAAAAAGGTACATAGTACTTTGGGTTAAATTCTCGGATTTTATAATGACATGTTAGTGCCTTAAGTAAACTAAGATGAGAGTGTATATAAATAAGGCTAATAAGAAGTTAGGAGATTTCTTAACTTGCTTATGTTATGTATGATAAGCCGGTAGTGCTTATGTTATGTATGATAAGTCGGTGGTGCTTATGTTATGTATGATAGCCGATTGCGCTAGGTTATGTTATTCTTGCGGGGTAAACCCCCGGGTTACTACTTATTCCATGGATTTGCTACCCATGATGCGAGTGCAGCGTTTGTACTCATTGCGGGCCCACCGGGCCCATGCGGGTGAAATAGTCCTATGCTAGTGAAATAGTCCCATGCGAGGCGGATGACCTCATTGCGGGTCCACAGGACCTATGCGGGTGAAATAGTCCCAGGAGTAGGATTGCTTAATGATACTACGGGCGGGTGGCCCTACTTTGATCATGAGCCTCCTATTTTTATGCAGTAAAGTATACCCTTGATTACTCTCATTGTTAGTAAGGCACAGTGTACTGTTATTTGAATTATCATACATGTCTCCAGCTTTATTTTAAACTTTATGATTTCATTTGATTTTCGCTTTACATACTTGGTACATCATTTATCGACCCCTTTCCTCGGGGTTGCGTTCATGCCGCAGGTAGGGGTAAGCAGGTGGTGGATCCTCATTCTTAGGATCGTTGATCAATTGTCAGAAGCTCCATTTCTACGGAGGCTTGTCTTTTGGTACGGTTTCCCTGATGTTGTAGATTTATGTACATTCAGGGGTATGGCGGGGCCCTGTCCCGTCATAGTTATTATTTTTAGAGGTCTGTAGTCATATCTTGTTGATTGGGTTGTAAGAACAAAGATGTAACTGTTTTATTTTATTTTTTTGGGTTGTGTATATTTCACGGAAGGTGGCTTTATCGGCTAGCCTGTTGATATTTTTACTGTCTAAGTATCTTATGAGTTTATGGATGTTCCACTGCTATTCTCTGATGTATACCTGTAAGGGGTGCCCATGTAGGACACCAGTAGCGGACCCGGGGTCGGGTCGTGACAGGGAGGCTCCATTATTTCGGAGGCTTAGTATTTTGGTACAGTTCCCTGAGGTTGTAGATTTTTGTACATTCAGGGGTATGGCGGGGCCCTGTCCCGTCACAGTTGTTACGTCAAAACTCTTAAAGGTTTGTAGTCATATCTTGTGGGTCACTTTGGAAAAAAAAAGGTAACTGTTTTTTGGGTTACGTGTATATTTTTGGATGGTGGCCTTATCGGCTAGCCTGTTATTTATTTCTTTTGAGATGTATGTATGTTCCGCTACTATTCTCTGATGTATACCTGTAAAGGGTGCCCAGGTAGGGCACCAGTCGCGGGCTCGGGGTCGGGTCGTGATAACCACCTTAGAATTTTCGGTTGTCTGTGCTACCCAAACCTTTCCCCTCATAAATTAGCACCTCGTACCACCCCGTGTGTCTTTGTAGGTATTCTTTCTAATCACAGGGGCTATTTGTGTTATGACTTATCCACTTGTAAAATTCACGTCTCTCGCCACGTCACATTTAACGAGACCACATTCCCGTTTTCGAACATTTAAAATTTCTGAAAATCGGATATACCTGTCACGCCCTTTTTCGACCGCGACATTTCTAACTCCTTCCGCTTAGAAAGGTTATAAACTAAAATAAACGCTAAAGGGCGCTAAATGCTAAAAGTGCTAAAAGGGGTGCTAAATGCTAAAACTGCTAAAAGGGGTGCTAAAAGTGCTAAAGAGAGTGCTGAAAGTGCAAATAATACCAGAAGGTAAAAGGTGCTAAAGGGTTCGCGGAGTCGCCACCTAATTAGTTTGGGTGAATTAGGACACCTAAATGTCAACTAGGTTAAAGTCAACATTAACTCCATTTTAATGGTCTGCAAAACTAGTGTGAGATTCTGGGTAAGGGTTCTTTATTAATCTAGAGGGAAGGAGTTAGGCACCCTCGAAGATCCGCTAACTTGCGGTTGTCTTACCAAACCTAGGTTGATTATTATGCTAAGAAAATGCATGTTTTGAAAAAAGGTATTTGAGTAAAAGGATATTTGTAAGTATATAAAAATGTATTTTTGTCAAATATAAAAAGTTGTAAGATCTGTTTAAAGTATATGCAAAGTTAGTTCTGGATGAAAGCATGCGAGATGAAATAATATGCCTTCAAACTAGGATTTTTAAAGAGGCGTAAGAGTGATTTGCGAAAATAGGTTTTGTAGGCAAAGATATGTATTGTGTAGAAAAAGTACTTACTTGATGATTGATGATATATGGGAATTCAATTTATGCCAGGAGGATGATTTATGCGAAAAGTATTCTAACACTAAATCCATTTTTATTACTTGGCGTGACTAATATATGCAAGTAAGAGGCGACATAATCAGTTTTTAGAAAATTGAAATCATGCATAACAAGGTTAGATTAAATAAACTAAGGATAAACTCCTAATGCCAACCGTTTTCTAATTTATTGATTTAAAGTTTAACTATTCTAAGTATACTAATATTAGAGTAAGGTTAGGCAATTAATTTACAATAAATAAATGCGGGGCGGGGAGGAATCAATAAAGACTCGAAGAATGGCGAAGTCATTCCGCTTGTAGCTTTGGAATTTCTGATGCGGAGTGCACGTAGATGATGGTTTCATTTGAAGTAACTCATGATGAGTCTCGCTATGAGACTCTTCATTTTGCTCCGATGCATGCCACAAAAAAAGATAAGGATTAGTATATATCTTAGGTTTTACCAAACAAATAAATAAACATTGATAAGACTTGGCATATTTTAAATCGTTTCAATTTTAAAAGGAAATAATGGGCCTCCTGTTACACCCCGTAAGTCCAGGGCATGTTAAAGAGAATGTACATAAGGAATCAGGACTCTAAAATTGGTACGAAAGAAAGAATTGTTTTTCCGAAGGAAAATCTTCCGAACGTCGGAAAGGAAAAATGTTCGTTGATGAGAATTAGATTCTCAAAATGCATTATTTGAGGAGTATGGAATTTATTGACATTGTGGAGATTTATTTTCGTATTTGGACACGTAGGGCCCACCCGAGAAATTTTACGTTTTGTGGGGCCCACGAGGGTTACGAAATTTTATGGACGAATAGGAGGGAGACACGTGTCACCCCTCCCCCCCCACATGGGCTTGATCGATATTAGCCAAGGGCAAAGAGGTCATTTGACCAAGAATAGGATGATCAAGTCTTGAAGACAAGCTTGAGGTTATTGACTAAGTCAACTTGCCCACTTGGCTAAATATTTAAACTTCTTCATCCAAGCCACACAAATATTTTAATCTTGACCCTCCATTGTTTTATATATACTACACTAGTGCAAGAAAAGTCTCCATACTTAGAAAAAATTTGAGAAATCTTGTGGAGCTTGAGGAGAGCTCTCGGCTAGAAGAAAAAGAAAAAGATTTTTTTTTCGTTTGTGGTTCATAATTCATGATATTTTAACCCAAGGTTCCTAGGAGTATTGTAAGGATATATCAATAGAAAGATCCCGGAAAAACGACGTTTTCACGTTAGTCGCAAGGCGAAAACCTAACGTGTTCTTCAACTTTGAAGTTGGAAATTGAAGGGAAGTTGTTTGTGAACTTCTAAGGGCTTCAAATAGCGGATTGGAGCGTAAAGGAAACGAGCTAAGATTTCTAAGGAGCGACTTTAAATCTTGGAGTTATATAAGGGCTTATCAAGGTAACAATCTTGTCGTTTTAATGATTGAAGATTACTTATTGTTGTAGTTATGGATATTAGCAAGCATGAGGTATATATTATGAAGTTTGATAAGTGTTATGGATATTGGAACCCCTAATCCGAAAGTTGCATGATTAGCCTTAAGATTGTAATTCGATTTAGTTATTAGTTTTAGTCGTCGCATGTTATTTAAAGAATGGATTATAATTGTTAGAGTTGTTTGCGACTATATAACATGTTAGGACGACATTATGGATTGAAAGGAATTGGAAAGGATTATATGTGGTTGTACTTTGTAGCCAAGAATGATAAGTTAATATTGAATTGTTTTGTATTAATTGTGTGGCAGAATTTTACACGTCCTGTTAAGGCGTGTAATCCCCTTTGAATTATTGGGTTGTTGCGCCTTAAATGTGGCATGTTGGTTATTGATTTCGGGCGTTGAAAAAGGTGGAAAAGTACGTAGAAACAAAGGAAGTGCTGCCTAATTTTCCGTAGAATAAGAGACCTTACACTTAGTATGATTCTACCTTAAAGAGGCTAAGAATTGATAGACGTGTTATGGTTATTATAGGTTGAAGTACTACGTATAGCGTATTCTACTTAAGGATGGAATAGCTATCAAGGTTGAAGTACTTGGGAGCATTTTGCTACTTGTCGATAATCGTCGCGAGGTATGTGAACCTCTTCCTTCTTTTGGCATGATCCTACGTATGAAATAGCCATGTGATATTATTTCATGATTCCTTCTACTCTTAGAAGTTAAGAAGTATTCACGTTGTTGATTCTAAGTTAAAAGTATGTTTAAATTATCTAAGTCCTTACCAAGTCTTATGGGAGATGTTGGTAGGAATGGTTAGGAAGTTATGAGGTTTGATTTAAAGCTATGTACCTTGATTTATTTGAAGTAAGTAAGTTGATTTTATATTTGAAAATGATTTGAAATTATAATATAAAAGGGACTTGTTTTTATAAGTGAAGGTTATATGATTTTAAAGAGGATAAGTTACTTGGTTTTGGAAGCATATGAAACTTTATTTTTCAAGATTATGGGACTTGATTTCTAAAGTATAGATGACATGATTTTACAAGTATAAGTGACATGATTTTAAAGGGTATACGATACGAGGTTTTAAGACTATAAGCCTTGATTTTATAAGTGGAAATGACTTGATTTAAAAAGTATGGCTTCTTAATTTATTTCAAAAGTTAAGAAGATTGATTTCAAAAGAGTATGTGACTTGAGTTTTAAAAAGAAAGAAGTTTTATGATTCTTTTTAAGTATGTATGTACGTAGTATTTTTGGGTTTAGTTTCCCTAATGTTGCAAGAATAAAGTGCCTTAAGTTCTCTAAAATGAAAGGTTGTTATAATAGCTTTATGGGAAGTTGTTATAACGACTTAAGAAGAAGTGAAAAGATGGTTTGAAAGTATTATGTAAGGAAAATCACACCGAGCCTACAAATTGGTCGGATTATGTTATGCGATACACCGAGCCTACAAATAGGTCGGATTATGTAATGAGATACACCGAGCCTACAAATAGGTCGGATTATGTTATGAGATACACCGAGCCTACACATAGGCCGGATTACGCCATATTACACCGAGCCTACACATAGGCCGGGTTATGTCATTTTACACCGAGCCCCACAGGCGGGCCGGATTATGCTACATGATTCCACAGTACACCGAGCCCCACAGGCGGGCCGGATTATGCTACATGATTCCACAGTACACCGAGCCCCACAGGCGGGCCGGATTATGCTACATGATTCCACATTACACCGAGCCCCACAAGCGGGCCGGATTATGCCACATGATTCATTAGTACACCGCGTCCCGCAAATGGGTCGGATTACGTTATCACGTATGGATAATCAAAGTAAGCTCCCAAATAAGAAGTCCCTCCACAAGATATGACTACAGACCTCTAAGAATTTTGACATAACAACTGTGACGGGACAGGGCCCCGCCATACCCCTGAATGTACTACAACCGACAATACCAGGGATCCGAACCAAAGATAAGCCTCCGGAGTGAATGGAGATTTTACCCAAAACTGAACAGAGATCCTAGAGCGAGGATCACCAACCTGTGTACCTAATACCTGCGGGTATGAACGGCCCCGAAGTTAGTACAACAACAGTGAGTATGGAATCAAATAAGGTACAGTAAACAAATCATAACTGTACAAAAGAATGACAGGGGCAAGTATAAAAAGTAAATATCAGATCCTACCGTGCCATTACAACTCATGAACTTAATCGCACATTATTATCTTTTTCCATTTTTCAATAAGAGTTATAGTCAAATTCTTACGTACATACTTAGGAAAAATCATCAAGTTCATAAACATATAACTTACGTATCTTGCATAACATAATCCGGCCCTTTATGGAGGGACGTCTCATTTTGGAGTTCACTTTGATTATCCATACGTGATAACGTAACCCGACCCATTTGCGGGACACGGTGAATTCATAAAAAAAGTCTTCCCACGAAGGTATACTTCCCGACCCATTCTGGGACGCGATAAAGTCATGTAAGTCTGCCCATAAAGGTATACTGGGACGCGATAAAGTCTGCCCATAAAGGTATACTGTCCGGCCCATTCTGGGACGCGATAAAGTCATATAAGTCTGCCCATAAAGGTATACTGCCCGGCCCATCTCTGGGACTCGATAAAGTCATATAAGTCTGCCCATAAAGGTATACTGCCCGGCCCATCTCTGGGACTCGATAAAGTCATATAAGTCTGCCCATAAAGGTATACTGTCCGGCCCATTCTGAGACGCGATAAAGTCATATAAGTCTGCCTATAAAGGTATACTGCCCGACCCATTCTGGGACGCGATAAAGTCAGATAAGTCTGCCCATAAAGGTATACTGCCTGGCCCATCTCTACGCGATAAAGTCATATAAGTCTGCCCATAAAGGTATACTGCCCGGCCCATTCTGGGACGCGATAAAGTCATTTAAGTCTGCCCATAAAGGTATACTGCCCGACACATTCTGAGACGCGATAAAGTCATATAAGTATGCCCATAAAGGTATACTGCCCGACCCATTCTGGACGCGATAAAGTCATATAAGTCTGCCCATAAAGGTATACTTCCCGGCCCATCTCTGGAACGCGATAAAGTCATATAAGTATGCCCATAAAGATATACTGTGTCACGACCCGACCCCGGGCCCGCGACTGGTGCCCTACCTAGGCACCCCTTTCGGTATACATCAGAGAATAGCAGCGGAACATACACAACTTATAAAATGCTTAAACATAAAACAACAACAGGCTAGCCGATAAGGCTACCTTCCGTAAAATATACATAATAAAACAGTACATTTTTTTTCTTTACAACCCAATCCACAAATGTGACTACGCACTTAAGAATAACAATCGTGACGGACAGGCCCCGCCATACCCCGAATGTACAACAACCGACCATACGAGATAAGCCTCCGAGTAATGGAGCTTCTCAATTGAATCGGTGATCCTAAAAGTGAGGATCAACTACCAGATACTCTCGCGGCATGAACGCACTTCAAGGAGGTCGCATAACATGTACCAAATATGTGGGCGAAATCAGTAATGAAATCATAAGTCTATAATAAAATCGAGATGTATGATAACTCAATTAACAGTACACTGTGCCTTACTAACAATTAGAGTAATCAAGAGTATACTTACAACATAAAAATAGGAAGCTCACGATCAAAGCAGGACCACCCGCCCGCAGTATCATTAAGCAATCCTACTCCTGGGACTATTTCACCCGCATAGTCGTGTGGACCCGTGAGGTATTCCTGGACTATTTCACCCGTGTAGACCGCATGAGGTATTCCTCGATAGGTCAGATCCGCCGCATGGGACTATTTCACCCGCATAAGCCCTTACGGACTCGCATGAGGTATTCCTCGCATCGTGGGTAGCAAATCCACGAAATATGCAAATGCCACAAACCCGGGAACGACCAGAATGAATAACATACTACTAGCACAAACCGGCTATCACACATAACATAAGCACTACCGGCTTATCATACATAACATAAGCACTACCGGCTTATCATACCATATATAAGCAAGTTAAGAAATCCCCTAACTTCTTATTATTCTTGTTCATATACACTCTCATTTTAGTTTACTTAAGGCACTAACATGTCTTTTATAAAAATTCGGGAATTTAACCCAAGTACTACATACTTCCACTCTTTTAAAAATGACTCTTTTTCGTATAAAACTTCCAAGATACTAATAACCGTAGTATCAAGTCACAATTTCTTTTAAAAACAAGTCACAATACTTTTAGAAATAAAATTAGGCTTCTAAATCAAGTCACTTCTTCTCTCATAAAAACCTTAGGCAATAGATGCCTTTGAATCAATTTGCCTTTCATTATTTCAAGTCATTTAACACACTTAAATTACTTAGAGTAAACCACTCTTTTTAACTTTCCATAAAGCTATTATAACCAACTTCCCATAAAGCCGTTATACTAACTTTATACTTTAGAAACTTACATACTTCTTTATAACCAAGAGACTTAAACTTTCCAACAAAGCAAGTATCAAAAATGCTTTCAACATACTTAAAGTCTCTTAACTTTTGAAAACCAAGATATCCTTAATATTTAAACAAGTGAGTTAATTTCCTAACTCAACCAATTTGGACATTCTTAAAATAAGCCAAGGATATCAAATGGACTAGATTCGTCAAAAACTCGTACGTCTACCGTACTATACATTTACAACTATTCATGCTCAAGAGATAAGAAAGTTCCACATACCTCTTTGGTTTAATCCACTTGCTAAGTCCAATACGCCGTACGTAGTATGTCAACCTATAATGACCATAGTACGTCTATTAACTTCTTACTTCAAACGTAGAATATTCCAAGTGCAAAGTCACTAAATTCTACGGAAAATCTGACAAAGACTTCCTTTGTTTCTACATACTTTGCCACATTTTTCAAGGCCGAATTCAATAACCAAACACGCCACATTTAAGGCTCAACAAAGTAGTTAACAATAGGGGATTACACGCTTAATCAAGACGTGTAAAATTCCGCCCCACAATTGACATTAAACTAGTCCAAAAATACAATGTCCATTCGGCAATTAGGGACAACAATACCAATTCTTTTCCCATTTCCTATTCAATTCAAGTTGTTTAGTATAACATGTTATCAAGCCGCAATTGAGTATAACTACTACAATCTTCAAGTAGGTAATATGCGACGATTCTAATTAACGACCAAAATGTAATTCAATTTCAAATGCCTCAACATGTCGTTTTCGGATTTGAGCTTCTAAACTTCCATAACACTTATCAATCTTCATAACACATATCACATGATCACTTATAACTTATCATAACATGAAATCTTCAATTACAAAAGTAAGATGAAGGTTATACCTCATTTAGCCCAAATATGATCCAAGATCACAAGTCGATCCTTAGCAATTTTAGCTCCTCTTTTCGACGTTCCAATCCACTCCAAGCAACCCTTAGAATCTTATGAAGAACTTATCTTCAAGTTACAACTTCAAAGTTGAAGAACTCCTTAACTTTCCGCCTTGCGACTAATACGAAAACGCCATTTTTCCGGAATATTTCTAAAGAGATACCCTTACAATACACTTAGGAACCTTGGTTTAAAGTATGGGAATTATTGGAAAAAAATTGAAAAATCTTCTCTTGGAAACCTAGCATTGCCGAGAGCACACTTTGTGTGTCTTCAAATTTTCTTGAAAATTTTCTAAGGGTATAAGCTTGTCTTACAACTAGTAGACATATATAACACTAGGAAGGGTCTAGATTAGCACACATGTGGGGCTTAGATGAGTTTCACATGGATCAAGCCCAAGTGGCACTTTGACAAGTCAACAATGTCAAGCTCCTTGTCTTTGCAAGACTTGGTCATTTAAATTATGGTCAAATGACCATTTTAACCATGCCATTTTCGTCCAAGACCACTAAGGGGGGGTGATGTCACGACCCGAACCCGGGCCCGTGACTGGTGCCTTACCCGGGCACCCAAGTAGACATACATCAGAGTAACCAGCGAAATATAAAACAAGACATGAAACAATATGAAGAGAGAAACAGTTTATCTGAGAAAAATTTGCCCTTCGGCATATATATAATAAAAAAACTTGAACAGTTACATCCTTACAAACCCTGCCCACAACAGTACTACAGACCTCTAAGAGTTTTATACAACATGACGGGACAGGGCCCCGCCATACCCCTGAATGTACAAGTACCTAATGATGCGAGGACTATACTAAAAGATAAGCCTCGGAGAAACGGAGCTTCCCAATACGCTGAACGTGATCCATGAGCGAGGATCAACAACTGGTGTACTTACTGCGGCGTAACGCAGCCCCAAAGGAGGTCTGCAACAGTACCAAGTATGTGAAATCGAAAATATCAGTAAATGAAATCATAGTAGTCTATATAAAGCGAGAGACATGTATGATAACCAAACTACGATCCAATAAATAAGCGATCCACGTAAGTCGTGGACTCACGCCTCAAAGTCATCACTCAAATATAACTATGGGTCTCACGCCTCAACATCGCCATGCGGTGGAATACCTTCCTCAGCTGCCGATCTATGATATAATAACACCAAGGAGTACACATAAACAATGTGTCCCACTGAGTCATAAAACCGTGACGGGCAAGTACGGCTAACTACCAGATACCAAAGCCGCATCATCAACTGACCGGGGCAAGTACGAAAGCCAACTACCAGATACCAAAGCCGTACTAACAATATTATACAACCAAACCACGAAGCTGATACGGGGCAAGTACGAAAGCCAACTACCAGATACCAAAGCCGTGTCACGTAGCTGACCGGGGCAAGTCTGAGCTAACTACAGATACCAAGGTCGATCACGAGACTTCTCCACGGCGACACGGCAAGTACGAAAGCCAACTACCAGTTACCAAAGTCGTGTCACGTAGCTGACCGGGGCAAGTACGAGGGCTAACTACCAGATACCAAGGCCGTATCACGAGACTTCGCCACTAAACTGAACGGGGCAAGTGCGAAGGCTAACTACCAGGTACCAAGGTCGAGTCAGCCACGAGACGGGGCAAGTACGAAAGCCAACCACCAGATACCAAGGCCGAATCAGTAAAACCTCATGGAGAGCTAGTCCATGGAATAACGTTATCGACAGGAGCGCACCCGTGGAATCCTCCGTCACTGCCGGTACGTCCAAGTAAAATCATAACAAATCAGTCGGCCCTCCATTGAGAGACGCGGTGGTATAGAAATACAATACTTGCATAACAATGCTATCACACGCAAACATAGGCAAGTTACACACAACTCACGGTACTTTCATTTTATGCCAAAGTCCAGGTTTTAACCCCAAAGTACTACGTACGTTAAATTCTTTTTAAAAGATTTATTCCATTTACAAAGGTCACCCGATACCCGTAGTATTAAAATAGAGTGACTAACATTTTAAGTAGACCAAAACAACTTCCATACTTTCCTTTTTAAAATCAAGTAACAATATTTTTTTCCAAAGTTCAAGTTTGCCTAATTTCAATTATTCACGTCTCTTATTTTCGAAAGATTTCATAGTTCATAGTCTTAATCACTTATTAACGTAATTCTCTTTTAAAACAATTTGAGTAACATATGCCTTATGTGTGAGTAGGTTATTCTTGTTTATAACAATCTTACTAAAGCAGCCATGGTCTAGGAAATGTAATACAATTTTGTCTTATCTTAGCTTCTATGCAGATGGAGGTTTCTACTGGTTTTAATATAATTACTTATTTGTCAATACATTTTCCTTTATTAACGTTGCAGTGGTTCGTTCGATACTTATTCTCATTTCCGAAATCAAGAAACATTATTCTTTAAAACCAAGTACTCATTACTCACGAATGAGGTTTCACACTTTTTAACAAAATTCATATCGATTCAAATTAAGTCAAGTCCCTTATCTTTTAAGATCAAGTCTCTTAACTTCTAAAATCAATAAACCATTCCTTTTATCTCTCTTAAGACGTTATACCTAACTTCCCATAAAGCTAGTATAACTCTTAAGCTTTCAAAACTAAGTATTACTCTTCTTTCAAAACGATTCTTAATTCTTTTGAAACACTTCAAGATTCTTTATTATATAAAACTCAAGCCAAAAGACATCAAGTAAAACCACGCTCGTTAACACACGACGTCTACCGTACTATATATATTCTGTTAAAATATCATGCTCAAGAGGATAGGAAGAATCACATACCTCGCGACGATTACCGACAATTAGCAAATAGCTCCAAAGTACTGTAATCCTGCTAGCCTTTTCCACCCTTCGAGTAGAATACGCTACTTGCAGTACTTCAACCTATAACGGTCATATAAGTCTATCAACGTCTAGACTACTCATCAGAATAATTCTAGATACAGATTCCTTATTTTACGGAAAATTGGGCAGCACTTCCCTACCCGACAACTACACAAGTCTACTGTAAATACAGTCCTATGTAAGTACAGTTCAGTCTTCTTCTTTAATATTCTTCTGATGTGATTTCAATTCAATTCTCTTCTCTTATACCATCCTTCTATATATCTTATACTCATTCCTATACTACTATAGTATGTAATTTCCAATTACAATAGAAGGACAAGAGTATTTACCTCGATAAGCCCAAAATTATCCAAGTTTAAAAGTCGATCCTGAGCAAGGTTTAGCTCCTATTCTGTACGCTCCAATTCGCTCCAAGAAACCCTTAGAAGTTCTACACAACTTCTACTTAACACTTCAACCGACTATGAAGATTTTCCTTAGGGTTTCGTTTAGTGACTAAAGGAAGTATAATAGTATTTCTGGGCTTTTAGTATAGGGGTAACCTTGGAATACTACAAGGTATTTGGGCGAGTATTTGGGAATAGTAACAATACTTGGAGAATACTTTTCTACCAAAGGGGGGGGTGTATTTCACGAGAACAACTCAAGGTAGGGTGGGGGGGTTTCAGCCAAGGCTTCTCAAAGGGGGAGGGGGAGGACTTGGACGAATTTCACTACTGAGGAGGGAGGGATTTTAAGACTTAGAAGTCATTTGAGGATGAAGAAATCCTTCAACTAAGGGGGGTATTTATAGGGCCTTCAATGGCCAAGATTAAGACAAGTGGTGGGCAAGTGGAGGGTGAAGATTTGGACAAGTGTTGAGTGGGTCCCACTTGCTCATCTACTACACAAAATATCACAAAATATCCTACCAACTCCTAGACCAAAAATAAAGGCCAAAAACGTGCCATGTTTCGTCCAACATTTCCGCCCACTTGAGGGTGACACTTGTCGCCCTCTCGTTGGTCCAAAATATTTCATCTCTCGGAAAAATCCGCAAAAATTATAAATGTTGCAACCGTAATTTTCCCTTCGCAAAGTCCGGAAAACGTTTCGTCGAAAAACGATTCTTTTCGCTAGTTGTGCACAAATTTCGTCCCTTATGCCTACTTAAGGCTAAAACTTTTGTACATACGCCCTCACGTACATACTCTGGAAATACGGGGTATAACAGGTTACACGTGTCGCCCTCCCATTCATCGCAATATTTCGTTTTCCGACAATTTCATAATTCCGATAAATTTTTACTCGTCTCAAATCTTAATATTTTTGGGTTCTTACCTTCGTTCTTATAAACATATCCTGAAATTCCGGGGTGTAACATTTTTCCCCCCTTAGAAACATTCATCCCCGAATGTTCTTTCAGGAGTCAAACTTAAAGATAGCGACATAGTCTCCTTGCAACCCCTACATACCAATAATGCCACACGTGGCCACATAACAATGCTCATACTAAAATGTCATCCTGAACCCCCATGTGTCCAGGTCGGTTATCTGCATAAAGCTTCTGCTGACTCTGAGCTTACTCATAATCTTTACTGGATACGCTTCGCCTTATCCGCAGCCCGCTGAATCAAGTCTGGACCAAATAACTGAACCTCGCCTACGTCGAACCAACCAACCGGCGATCTACACTTTCTTACATACAAGGCCTCATACAGGGCCATCTGAATACTGGAAGGGTATCTTTTATCGTACGCAACTCAATCAAGAGGCAGTTAACCCTCCCAGCTATCTCTGAACTAAAGAACACAAGCCCGCCACCTATCCTCAAGTACTTGGATAGTATGCTCTACCTGTCCGTCGGTCTGAGGGTGTAATGAAACACTGAGACTCACCTGTGTCCCTAATCCCTTCTGAAAAACCTCCAGAAGTTTTCCGTAACCAAGCTCATCTGTCTGTCATCATAACGTAGGAACCCCGTGCAGTCTCACAATCCCCCTGCTATACAAGCTAGCATAAACCTCAGCCGAGTAAGTGGTCCCAATCCAAAAGAACACGGCTGGTTTCGCCAGCCTATTTACCATGACCCCCAGGGAGTCGCACTTCCTCTGAGTATGATGCCACCCTGTAACAAGATCCACATTAATCACCTCCCATATCTAAGTCGGGATCTAAATCGCCTGTAATAGCCCACTGGGCCTCTGGTGTTAACCTTGACCTGTTACTAATTCGGACACTAAGCAGTAAGCTCCGCTATGTCCCTTTTCCGGTCATCTTACCCATACCTACATCTGAGGTCACGACACAACTTAGTCGACCCCGAACAATTAGCGCAATAAGCACTGCGTGCCTCCCCTAAAACCTGCTGACTAGCCCTGCAACACCGGGTACACACAATCTATCCTCATATCACAGCACCTCATCCGGTGCTACTCAAACAGGCTCTTCTCTTCTTGGAGAGCCGTATCTCGATACCGTATCATAACTGGATCCTCATACTGTCGCCTCTTTACCTCCTCAACGATGGAAGACTCGGCAACCTCTCGGATCTAAACTTCATTAACCTTGGAAACAAATAATCGAACCCCCCGGCTCGTTAGCTAATGAATCTCACGGACCACGTCCTGTCTACCTGGCTGCCCATCTGACAGACTACCCATAGATCCACGACTAAGAGTATCTGTAACTGTCTTGGTTTTCCCCGGATGGTATAGGATATCGATATCACAATCCTTGAATAACTCTAACCACCGTCGCTGTCGCAAATTCTACTACCTCTGTCTGAAGGTATCCCGAAGGCTTTTATGGTCTGCACATATATCCACATGAAGTCTATATATACGTCATGCCTCCAAATCTTCAAGGCATGATTTAACTGTCGCCAGCTCTAAATCGTGAGTGACGTAATTTCCTTTCCTGCTTCCCTAACTGCCGGGAAAACATAGGCTCTATCCTTATCGGGTTGCGTCACAGACTACAGCCCAACACCCAACGTGTTATCATAATAACCTAACCCTCTAGTCTTTCAGGAGGAGTTAGAACTGTAGTCGAATCAACTTATCTTCCAATAACTGGAAACCTTTCTCATTCTTGCGAAATATTCGGGTGTCATTAATCTCAATTATGGTTCCTGTTTCCTTTGTCTAACAACATGGGTACACGCAACCCCATAATACGTAAAACTGTCCTTTTACGTGGAGGAGAGAACTTATCTCCCTCTTATAAACTTTCCTTGGAGTCACAACCCTAATCACAGGGTCCTCTTGCGGTCCAGTAAATATCTAATCATCACGCACCGCCTTAAAGTCATGTAGATTTTCAAAACCTACCAAAGATGCCCTCAGCTTTCTGCCGGCAGCACTCGTACTTATTTTATTCATGCCTTGCACACTTTCCTGAAATTATCCGGAAGGTCGTGGCCCTGACCGCCACACCAAACCAACTCCAAGTACCTCCAAGGGCACTTAACATAAATTCCTTCAAATTCAATTATTACTTACTTTCTGCGTCAATTTACCTTAAATGAACAAGTCACACAGACTTATTAAAATCAACAATGTCAAATAAGGAAGGATAATTCACTGGTTACCACCACTTCTCTTCCTTTCCACTCGATAACCGGCTTACCGGGAACTGGTACCAAATCAATCTCTCTTCTGTAGTCCACGTTGGCATAACAAGAGGCCAACTAGTTCGTACTCATAATGACCTCAACGTCTGTCATAACAGCTCTGCTAGGTCTGCTATGGTCTAACGACTGTATCGTTACCGATAATTACTATCTACCCGCTCAGCTACCACCCAACACTCACGGGTGTAGTCACCATGAAAGGTCCTCATGGATTCAGGCTCCATTTCTTTACACTTGGTTGCTCTCTTTCTTACTGGTCGTACTCTTCCCGTACTTCCAAACTTATTCTTGCGTACGTACATAGCCTTCATACAGATTCGGGCCGCCAATCTTTGGAGTTACTATTCTAAACAACATAAGGCCATTTCTGGCTCTCACACCCTGGTTCCGGTGGAACACGTCAACGAACCCGTAAAATGATTAACTAGACTTGGGCCTTGCACCCTCGTGACCCTGTCACGTAGCGGGACTACTACCAACTGATCCCATTCCATTTCAAGCTATGGGGCGACCCTTAATAGGTCCTCAACCCGACTCGGCGTCGTACTTAACTCTTTTACTACCCGAGAAGGCCTTATATATCTAAGGTCTCGGTGGTTATCAACATTCCTATGCTCACAATTTCCATGCTCCAAGCCTAACTTATCAGCCCCCCGTAAACGGGTACAAAAACTTCTAAAAAAAACTATAATCGTGTTGTCTTGTCCACAACAACCATACTTACTCCATACGGATCTCACCCGTACCATTCTCGAAATCCTACTACGTAGCTCAATCTATTAACATATTCTTCCATTAACTCCCTTAATAATAACTTCTTAAGGGTCCATTTCCTTCTCAGACAGCTCATCATTTCCTAATTATCTCAATTTAGTACGTAAAACCTTGATGAGAATTCATTAAACTGTTTCATACCTTCCCGGTATTTATTTAGTCCTTACCAAATCCTGGTAATCTAAAACCATTCTAGGCAACACCCTTCCGACCCTCATACATAAATAAGTATAGCTGTATGTTACAATACCAACTATACTACAACATTACCTACCTGGATACGTAATCCACATCATCTTTCCTGGGTCACAGCTGCCTTTCTCGTAGCTGCAAACAACATAACCTGTTAGGGGGAGACGACCCTAACCACACAGCTCTATCGCACGATCTTAGAGTGAGAAGAATGGAAACCAATCCTAAATGTCCTGCAACCTCCTGATTATAGATGTGGTGCACAACACACCGATAATCAAGACTCTACTAGACACGATCTGTAGACACTTTCCGAGGACTAACTGCTCTGATACCACTTTTGTCACGACCCGACCCCGGGCCCGCGACTGGTGCCCTACCTAGGCACCCCTTTCGGTATACATCAGAGAATAGCAGCGGAACATACACAACTTATAAAATGCTTAAACATAAAACAACAACAGGCTAGCCGATAAGGCCACCTTCTATAAAATATACATAATAAAACAGTACATTTTTTTCTTTACAACCCAATCCACAAATGTGACTACAGACCTCTAAGAATAACAACGGTGATGGGACAGGGCCCCGCCATACCCCTGAATATACAACAACCGACCATACCAGAGATAAGCCTCCGGAGTAATGGAGCTTCTCAACAACTGAATCAGTGATCCTAAAAGTGAGGATCAGCTACCTGTATACTCTACCTGCGGCATGAACGCAGCCCCCCGAAGGAGGTCAGTACAACATGTACCAAATATGTGGAACTGAAAGTACTGTAATGAAATCATAAGTCTATAATAAAACTGGAGACAGGTATGATAACTCAATTAACGATTAATCGTGCCTTACTAACAATGAGAGTAATCAAGAGTATACTTACAACATAAAAATAGGAAGCTCACGATCAAAGCAGGACCACCCACCCGCAGTATCATTAAGCAATCCTACTCCTGAGACTATTTCACCCGCATAGGTCGTGTGGACCCGCATGAGGTATTCCTCGCATGGGACTATTTCACCCACATAGTCGTGCAGACCGCGTGAGTATTCCTCGCATAGGCTGTATCCGCCCGCATGGGACTATTTCACCCGCATAAGCCCTTACGGACTCGCATGAGGTATTCCTCGCATCGTGGGTAGCAAATCCACGAGATATGCAAATGCCACAAACCCGGGGAATGACCCCGTAATGAATAACATACTACTAGCATAAACCGACTATCACACATAACATAAGCACTACCGGCTTATCAAAAACATAACATAAGCACTACCGGCTTATGATACCATATATAAGCAAGTTAAGAAATCCCCTAACTTCTTATTATTCTTGTTCATATACACTCTCATTTTAGTTTACTTAAGGCACTAACATGTCTTTTATAAAAATCCGGGAATTTAACCCAAGTACTACATACTTCCACTCTTTTAAAAATGACTCTTTTTCGTATAAAACTTCCAAGATACTAATAACCGTAGTATCAAGTCACAATTTCTTTCAAAACAAGTCACAATACTTTTAGAAATAAAATTAGGCTTCTAAATCAAGCGACTTCTTCTCTCATAAAAACCTTAGGCAATAGATGCCTTTGAATCAATTTGCCTTTCGTTATTTCAAGTCATTTAACATACTTAAATTACTTAGAGTAAACCACTCTTTTTAACTTTCCATAAAGCTATTATAACCAACTTCCCATAAAGTCGTTATACTAACTTTATACTTTAGAAACTTACATATTCTTTATAACCAAGAGACTTAAACTTTCCAACAAAGCAAGTATCAAAAATGCTTTCAACATACTTAAAGTCTCTTAACTTTTGAAAACCAAGATATCCTTAATATTTAAACAAGTGAGTTAATTTCCTAACTCAACCAATTTGGACATTCTTAAAATAAGCCAAGGATATCAAATGGACTAGATTCGTCAAAAACTCGTACGTCTACCGTACTATACATTTACAACTATTCATGCTCAAGAGATAAGAAAGTTCCACATACCTCTTCGGTTTAATCCACTTGCTAAGTCCAATACGCCGTATGTAGTATGTCAACCTATAATGACCATAGTACGTCTATTAACTTCTTACTTCAAACGTAGAATATTCCAAGTGCAAAGTCACTAAATTCTACGGAAAATCGGACAACACTTCTTTTGTTTCTACATACTTTGCCACCTTTTTCAAGGCCGAATTCAATAACCAAACACGCCACATTTAAGGCTCAACAAAGTAGTTAACAATAGGGGATTACACGCTTAATCAAGATGTGTAAAATTCCGCCCCACAATTGACATTAAACTAGTCCATTCGGCAATTAGGGACAACAATACCAATTCTTTTCCCATTTCATATTCAATTCAAGTTGTTTAGTATAACATGTTATCAAGCCGTAATTGAGTATAACTACTACAATCTTCAAGTAGGTAATATGCGACGATTCTAATTAACGACCAAAATGTAATTCAATTTCAAATGCCTCAACATGTCGTTTTCGGATTTGAGCTTCTAAACTTCCATAACACTTATCAATCTTCATAACACATATCACATGATCACTTATAACTTATCATAACATGAAATCTTCAATTACAAAAGTAAGATGAAGGTTATACCTCATTTAGCCCAAATATGATCCAAGATCACAAGTCGATCCTTAGCAACTTTAGCTCCTCTTTTCGACGTTCCAATCCACTCCAAGCAACCCTTAGAAGCTTATGAAGAACATATCTTCAAGTTCCAACTTCAAAGTTTAAGAACTCCTTATCTTTCCGTCTTGCGACTAATACGAAAACGCTATTTTTCCGAAATATTTCTAAAGAGATACCCTTACAATACACTTAGGAACCTTGGTTTAAAGTATGGGGATTATTGGAAAAAAATTGAAAAATCTTCTCTTGGAAACCTAGCATTGCCGAGAGCACACTTTGTGTGTCTTCAAATTTTCTTGAAAATTTTCTAAGTGTATAAGCTTGTCTTGCAACTAGTAGACATATATAACACTAGGAAGGGTCTAGATTAGCACACATGTGGGGCTTAGATGAGTTTCACATGGATCAAGCCCAAGTGGCACTTTGACAAGTCAAGCTCCTTGTCTTTGCAAGACTTGGTCATTTAAATTATGGTCAAATGACCATTTTAACCATGCCATTTTCGTCCAAGACCACTAAGGGGGGTGACACGTGTCGCCCTCCCATTCGTCGCAATATTTCGTTTTCCGACAATTTCATAATTCCGATAAATTTTTACTCGTCTCAAATCTTAATATTTTTGGGTTCTTACCTTCGTTCTTATAAACATATCCTGAAATTCCGGGGTGTAACATACTGCCCGACCCATTCTGGGACGTGATAAAGTGATATAAGTCTGCCATAAAGGTATAGTGCCCGACCCATCTCTGGGACGCGATAAAGTCATATAAGTCAACCCATAAAGGTATACTTCCCGGCCCATTCCTGGGACGCGATAAGGTCTTGTAAGTCTGCCCATAAAGGTATAATTCCCGACCCATTTTTGGGATGCGATAAAGTCATATAAGTCTGCCCATAAAGGTATACTGCCCGGCCCATCTCTACGCGATAAAGTCATATAAGTCTTCCCATAAAGGTATACTGCCCGGCCCATTCTGAGACAGGATAAAGTCATATAAGTCTGCCTATAAAGGTATACTGTCCGACCCATTTTGGGACGCGATAAAGTCATATAAGTCTGCCCATAAAGGTATACTGCCCGGCCCATCTCTACGCGATAAAGTCATATAAGTCTTCCCATAAAGGTATACTGCCCGACCCATTCTGGGACGCGATAAAGTCATATAAGTCTGCCCATAAAGGTATACTTCCCGGCCCATCTCTGGGACGTGATAAAGTCATATAAGTATGCCCATAAAGATATACTGTCCGACCCATTCTGGGACGCGATAAAGTGATATCTGTCTGCCATAAAGGTATAGTGCCCGACCCATCTCTGGGACGCGATAAAGTCATATAAGTCTGCCCATAAAGGTATACTTTCCGGCCCATTCCTGGGACGCGATAAGGTCATGTAAGTCTGCCCATAAAGGTATAATGCCCGACCCATTTTTGGGACGCGATCAAGTCTCTTTACATAACATTTTAAACTATCTTTTCACTTCTTCTTAAGTCGTTATAACAACTTCCCATAAAGCTATTATAACAACCTTTCACTTTAGTGAACTTAAGGCACTTTTATTTCTTATTACTTTAGGGAAAATTAAACCCAAAAGTACTACGTACATACATACTTAAAAAAAATCATAAAACTCCTTCTCTTTTAAATCAATAAACTTCTTCTTTTGAAAACTCAAGTTACATTCTCTTTTGAAATCAAGCCGCTTATCTTTTGAAATAATTCATGGCAAACCAAACTTTTTAAATCAAGTCATTCCTTTCTTTAAGAATTAAGTCCCATAACTTGAAAAATAAAGTCTCATAACCTTTTTTAGATATCAAGGTTCATAGTCTTAAAACTTCATAACATAAACTCTTTTAATTTAAGTAACATATACTTTTATGAGTTGTGAATAGGTTATACTCGTTTATAACGATCTTATTAAAGCAGTCATGATCTAGAAAATGTAATACAATTTTGTCTTATCTTAGTTTCTATGCAGATGGAGAATTCTAATTATTTTAATATAATTGATTGTCGATACATTTTCTTTTATTAACGTTGCAATGGCTTGTTCGATACTTATTCTCATTAGTGCAGTAAATTAGCAAAGTCAACTCGACTCCAAATAATTCCCAACGACTGTTACCAACATCCCCCATAAGACTTGGTAAGAACTTAGGATAACTTAGACATACCTTTTACACGGAGTAAATCAACATACGTACCTCTTAACCTCTAAGAGTAGAAGGAATCATGAAATAACACCACATTTATATTTCATACGTAGAATCATGCCAAAAGAAGGAAGAGGTTCACATACCTCGCGACGACTATCGACAATTAGCAAAATTATTATATCCCTTAATCCCAGGACATGTATATAAGAACATACGTATGAAATCAGGACGTTAAGATTTGAGGCTTGTAGAATTTATCGGAATTTTGGAAATGTCGGGAAACGAAATATTGCGATGAATGGGAGGGTGACACATGTCACCCCACTTAGTTGGTCTTGGTCGATTAGAACATGGATTTAATGGTCATTTGACCTATGTAAAGATGACTAAGTCTTGCAAGCTAAGAGCTTGAGATTATTGACTTAGTCAAAGAGCCCACTTGGCTTGATCTTTTAATGAAGCACATCCAAGCCACCCATTTGTTCTAATCTTGACCCTCCATGTTGTTATATAATAACACTAGTAGCAAGACAAGCTTCCCACACTTAGAAAATTTCAAGAAACACTTGTCAATCTCTTAAGTTGCTCTCGGGTTTGCCCCTCTTCAAGACTAAAATTTTCGTTTGTGATTCAATAATCCCAACACTTTAAACAAAGGTTCCTAAGGGTATTGTAAGGATATCTCAATAGAAAGATCCCGGAAAAGGGTCGTTTTTGCATTAGTCGCAAGGTGAAAACCTAAGTCGCTTTCATAGGTTTTGATTGGAAATTGAAGGGAAGTTGTTTGTGATCTTCTAAGGGCTTCAAGTGGCGGATTGGAGTGTCAAGAAGAGGCGCTAAGTTGATAAGGAGCGACTTCGGATCTTGAAGACGGATTAAGGTTAGTCTAGGTAATAATCTTATTCTCTTAAGTGTTATAAGATTTTATATTGTTGTAGTGATGATTATAAACAAGCATGAGACATGTATTGGAGATTTATAAGTGCTATGGATATTGGAAGCCTAAGATCTGAAATGACCTTGTTAGCCATTTGAAATTGAAATACAATTTGGTCGATAGTTAGAATCGCCGCATGTTATCTAATTGAAGATTGTAGTTGTTATAATCAATTGCGGCTATATAACATGTTAGACTAAACAACTTGGATTGAATAAGGAATTGGATAAGACTTTGTAGTATGATACATTATAGCCGAGAATGGCATGGAATTATTGGATTGTTTTGTATTATTGTAGGGCAGAATTTTACACGTCCTGTTAAGGCGTGTAATCCCCTTTGGATAGATGAATTGTTGGGCCTTAAATGTGGCATGTTTGATTGTTAAATTCGGGTCTTGAAAAAGGTGGAAAAGTATGTAGAAACAAAGGAAGTGCTGCCCGATTTTCCGTAGAAGTTGGTGACTTTTCACTTAGAATATTCTACGTTTGAAGCTAGAGGTTAATAGACGTATTATGGCCATTATAGGTTGAAGTACTACGTATAGCGTATTCTACTTAAGGGATGGAATAGCTATCAAGGTTGAAGTACTTTGGAGCATTTTGCTACTTGCCGATAATCGTCGCGAGGTATGTGAACCACTTCTTTCTTTTGGCATGATTCTTTGTATGGAATATACATGTGGTGTTATTTCATGATTCCTTCTACTCTTGTAAGTTAAGAGGTATGTATGTTGATTTACTCTATGTAAAGGTTACGTCTAAGTTATCCTAAGTTCTTACCAAGTCTTATGGGGGATGTTGGTAAGAGTCGTTAGTACGTATTTGAAGTCGAGTTGACTTTGCTAAGTTACTGCACGAATGAGAATAAGTATCGAACAATCCATTGCAGCGCTAATAAAAGAAAATGTATCGACAATCAATTAAATTAAAATGAGTAGAATTCTCCATCTGCATAGAAGCTAAGATAAGACAAAATTGTATTACATTTTCTAGATCATGGTTGCTTTAGTAAGATCGTTATAAACAAGTATAACCTATTCACAACACATAAAAGTATATGTTACTTAATTTAAAGAGTTTACGTTATAAAGTTTTAAGACTATGAACCTTAAATTCTTAAAAGGTTAAGAGACTTTATTTTTCAAGTTATGGGACTTGATTCTTAAAGGAAGAAATGACTTGATTTAAAAGTATAGAATACTTGATTTGAAAAGTATTGATTTCTTGATATTCTAAAGATAAGAGACTTGATTTCTAAAGATAAGAAACTTGATTTCTAAAGATAAGAGACTTGAAGTATTTTGAATGTTTTGCAACTTAATTTGAAAGTATAAGTCTCTTGGTTATAAAAAGAATGAATTTGTCTAAACCATAAAGAGTTATAACGGCTTTATGGGAAGTTAGTTATAACGGCTTTATGGAAAGTTAAGAGAGTTGTCTATTTTGATTGATAGGCATGAGTTGCCTAGGTTGTGAAATTAGAAGTTACTTGGTTTCAAAGTCTTGAAATGAATTTCTAAAGGTTTAGTAACTTAATTTGAAAAATAGACATGCCTTGATACTACGGGTGTTAGTATCTTGGGGTTTTGTATAAAAAAGAGCCTTTTGAAAAGAATGGAAGTACGTAGTACTTTGGGTTAAATTCCCGGATTTTTATGTGAAACGAAAAGTGCCTTGAGTATATAAAATGAAAGTCTAAAGATTTTATGAACTTGCATATGCTTGCTTGTGATAGCCTTGAGTGCAAGTATTATATGTTTACGCTGTCGTGACTCTCAGTTGGAGGGTCGGATGTCTTGTTGTGAATCTACTTGAACGTACCGACAGTGACGGAGGCTTCCACGGGTATGCTTCCATTGTGATTAATCCTTGGACATGCTTATACGATGTGGGATTCCGGGGCATACGACCAGGATGTGGGTTAGATTCCCGAATTGTTTTTATTACTCGTTGGACATGCTTATACGATGTGGGATTCCGGGGCATGCGACCAGGAGGCGGGTTAGATTACCGGATTTGTTTTATTACCCCATGGCCATGCTTATACGATGAGGGATTCCGGGGCATGCGACCATGTTATATACGACTATTACCCCATGGACTAGCTCCCCATGAAGACATGTACCCGAGATGAGGAATTCCACGGGCATGTTATATACGATTATTACCCCATGGATTAGCTCTCCATGAAGTCATGTACCCGAGATGAGGGATTCCACGGGCATGAGATATATATATGTATTGTATATGTGTACACCGACAGTGAGGTAGGATGCCACGGGCGCGTCACATGATTATATTTTACACTTACGGTTGTCGGCAGTGATGAGGGATTCCACGGGCAGGAGATATATATATGTATTGTATATGTGTACGCCGACAGTGAGGTAGGATGCCACGGGTGCGTCACATGGCTATAATTTACACTTACGGTTGTCGGCAGTGATGGGGGATTCCATGGGCACACTTTGATATTTGTGGGCTTGAGACCCTTACTGGACTGTTTGATGATATTTGAGGGCTTGTGTCCATAGCCCTGTGTGACTATTGTTCATATGTTGAAATAGTCTTTAAAAGGGTAAAACTGACTTTCATTACTTTTACTTCGGCAAGGCACAGTGTACTATTATTTTGGTTATCATACATGTCTCCAGCTTTATTTTAGACTATTATGATTTCATTACAGTACTTTCAGTTTTACATACTTGGTACATATTTCGTACTGACCTCCTTCGGGGGGGCTGCATTCATACCGCAAGTTGAGGTACATAGCTTGCTGATCCACACTCTTAGGATTACTGCTCAGTTCTTGGAAAGCTCCATTTCTCCGGAGGCTTTGTCTTTTGGTACGGTTCCCTGAGGTTGTAGGTTTATGTACATTCAGGGGTATGGCGGGGCCTTGTCCCGTCACTGTTGTTATGTCAAAACGCTTAGAGGTCTGTAGTCATATCTTGTGGGTCGCTTTGTAAAAAAAAAAAGAGGTAACTGCTTTTGGTTTTACATAGTTATATGTATCTAGGAAGGTAGACTTATCGGCTAACCTGTTATTTATTTCTTGTTAAGTTTATGTATGTTCCGCTGATTATCTCTGATGTATACCTGTAAGGGTGCCAATGTAGGGCACCAGTCGCAGGCCCGGGGTCGGGTCGTGACAAAAGTGGTATCAGAGCAGTTAGTCCTCGGAAAGTGTCTACAGACCGTGTCTAGTAGAGTCTTGATTATCGGTGTGTTGTGCACCACATCTATAATCAGGAGGCTGCAGGACATTTAGGATTGGTTTTCAATCTTCTCTCTCTGAGATCGTGCAGTAGAGCTATCATAGTAGGTTGAATCCTCTCTGACCTATTCTTGTGTATCAGTTATGCCTCAACGGAAGGCGACCAGGGCCCAGAAGGGCAAAGCGGCGCGAGGCGCTAGTGGTCCACAGAAGGTTACGATACTCGAGCCCAGATTATGCACGAGGTTGTGGCTCAGCGGCGAGTTGATTCTGGCCGATATTAGAGGCGAGAAACGTGCAGCTCCAGAGGTTCCGATACCCGAGCCTCCAGTTCTGCGGCCAGAGGCAGAGTTTAGATATTATGGAGAGCATATCAGGTTATTGACTAGCATAGTGGTAGGGCAGCGCCGACAGGAGCAGGTAGCTAACCCTAGAGCCGACAGTTTGAGGATTCGAGATTTTCTGGGTTGTAATCCACCCGAGTTCTATGGTTCGAGATCTGAGGATGATCCTCAGGAGTTCGTTCGGCAGATACAGCGGACTATGCAGGTGCTTAGGGCCTCGGAGACAGAGTTAGTTGTGTTAGCTTCTTACCGGTTACGCGATATTGCGTTGAACTGGTTTGAGTCATGGGAGCTATCTAGAGGTGTGGGTGCTCTTCCCGCTGTTTGGGATGAGTTCACAGAGGCCTTCCTGGATCACTCTTTGCCTTCTGAGATTAGGAGAGCCCGCGTAGATAGGTTCTTGACATTGAGACAAAATGGGAGAACTATCAGAGAGTACAACCTGGAGTTTGACTCGTTGGCCAGATATGCGATCACTATTGTGGCTGACATGGCGGACCGAGTTCACCGCTATGTGATGGGGCTAGACCATTATATGATTACTGCATGCCTGGGAGTGGCCCTTCAGCCAAGTATGGATATTGCCAGGATGCAGGCTTATGCACAAGGGATCGAGGACAAAGAGAGAGAGAGGACCAGCCAGACACAGTCCAACCCAAGAGGGCGGGGCGCGGGGTTTGAGGTAACTTCGAGGCGGGCGGCCTCGTGGCGAGCTAGGTCTACATTTCACCGACACGAGTGCTCCTTCCGGTCTTCCGCGGGAGGTTTGATCGCGGGGATATTCGAGAGCGGTCAAGCTCGAGTGCGAGTTCGCGGATGTCCGAGGGTAGTACTTAGGGGAAGCAACCTTTTCCTCGGTGTGGTCGCTGTGGTAGATTCCATTTTGGGGAGTGTCGTACTACTTCGACAGCTTGTTATGCTTGCGGCCAGTAGGGCCATTTGGTGAGAGACTGTCAGGCGGAGGTGGCCTTGGTGGGATAGCCTGATCTACTAGATCGATTGCGGGTTCTTCGCCTTGATAGCTAGGCGGGATGTTCATGCACGGCCGTGTGCGACAGGTCGTGGTGGAAGTTCCCAGTTTTAGCGGTCCTTTGACCCGCTTATATGATTTCAGGTATATCTTTGACCCTTTAGAGACTTGTATGCATGATAAGGTTGTTGTAAGTTTAAGTGTCATGAACGGATAATATTGAGACTATGTATATATGCTAGAAGGAGTTGGAAGTACGAAAAGAAAATCCTTTTGGGCCATGAATGGGAGTAAATAGTGATGGTGCACACTTTGGATTTGTTTTCTCATTTGGCATATGATGGATGGATATGTGTGTGCGAGGTATTAGGGCCATAAGTGGCATAATTAAGTTTCATTAAGTATAGTTTTATGAGACTATACCGAGAAATATTAGATTGGCTCTGAAAGAACATTCGGGGACGAATGTTTCTAAGGGGGGAAAAATGTTATAGCCCGTAATCCCAGGACATGTATATAATAACATACGTATTAAATCAGGACATTAAGATTTGAGGCTTGTAGAATTTATCGAAATTTTGGAAATATCGGGAAACGAAATATTGCGACGAATGGGAGGGTGACACGTGTCACCCCCCCCCCCCCTTGGTTGGTCTTGGTTGATTAGACCATGGATTTAATGGTCATTTGACCTATGTAAAGATGACTACGTCTTGCAAGCTAAGAGCTTGAGATTATCGACTTAGTCAAAGAGCCCACTTGTCTTCATCTTTTAATGAAGCACATCCAAGCCACCCATTTGTTCTAATCTTGACCCTACATGTTGTTATATAATAACATTAGTATCAAGACAAGCTTCCCACACTTAGAAAATTTCAAGAAAAACTTGTCCATCTCTTAAGTTGCTCTCGGGTTTGCCCCTCTCTTCAAGACTAAAATTTTCGTTTGTGATTCAATAATCCCAACACTTTAAACCAAGGTTCCTAAGGGTATTGTAAGGATATCTCAATAGAAAAATCCCAAAAAAGGGTCATTTTTGCATTAGTCGCAAGGTGAAAACCTAAGTCGCTTTCATAGGTGTTGATTGGAAATTGAAGGGAAGTTGTTTGTGATATTCTAAGGGCTTCAAGTGGCGGATTGGAGTGTCAAGGAGAGGCGCTAATTTTCTAAGGAGCGACTTCGGATCTTGAAGACGGATTAAGGCTTTTCTAGGTAATAATCTTATTCTCTTAAGTGTTATAAGATTTCATATTGTTGTAGTGATGATTATAAACAAGCATGAGATATGTATTGGAGATTTATAAGTGCTATGAATATTGGAAGCCTAAGATCTGAAATGACCTTGTTAGCCATTTGAAATTGAAATACAATTTGGTCGATAGTTAGAATCGTCGCATATTATCTAATTGAAGATTGTAGTTGTTATAATCAATTGCGGCTATATAACATGTTAGACTAAACAACTTGGATTGAATAAGGAATTGGATAAGACTTTGTAGTATGATACATTATAGCCGAGAATGGCATGGAATTATTGGATTGTTTTGTATTATTGTAGGGCAGAATTTTACACGTCCTGTTAAGGCGTGTAATCCCCTTTGGATAGCTGAATTGTTAGGCCTTAAATGTGGCATGTTTGGTTATTAAATTCGGACCTTGAAAAAGGTGGAAAAGTATGTAGAAACAAAGGAAGTGCTGCCCGATTTTCCGTAGAATTTGGTGACTTTTCACTTAGAATATTCTACGTTTGAAGCTAGAGGTTAATAGACGTATTGTGGAAATTATAGGTTGAAGTACTACGTATAGCGTATTCTACTTAAGGGATGGAATAGCTATCAAGGTTGAAGTACTTTGGAGCATTTTGCTACTTGTCGATAATCGTCGCGAGGTATGTGAACCACTTCCTTCTTTTGGCATGATTCTATGTATGGAATATACATGTGGTGTTATTTCATGATTCCTTCTACTCTTAGAAGTTAAGAGGTATGTATGTTGATTTACTCTATGTAAAGGTTACGTCTAAGCTATCCTAAGTTCTTACCAAGTCTTATGGGGGATGTTGGTAAGAGTTGTTAGGACGTATTTGGAGTCGAGTTGACTTTGCTAAGTTACTGCACGAATGAGAATAAGTATCGAACAATCCATTGCAGCGCTAATAAAAGAAAATGTATCGACAATCAATTAAATTAAAATGAGTAGAATTCTCCATCTGCATAGAAGCTAAGATAAGACAAAATTGTATTACATTTTCTAGATCATGGCTGCTTTAATAAGATCATTATAAACAAGTATAACCTATTCACAACACACAAAAGTATATGTTACTTAATTTAAATATTTTACGTTATAAAGTTTTAAGACTATGAACCTTCAATTCATAAAAGGTTAAGAGACTTTATTTTTCAAGTTATGGGACTTGATTCTTAAAGGAAGAAATGACTTGATTTAAAAGTATAGAATACTTGATTTGAAAAGTATTTATTTCTTGATATTCTAAAGATAAGAGACTTGATTTCTAAAGAAAATAAACTTGATTTCTAAAGATAAGAGACTTGAAGTATTTTGAAAGTTTTTCAAGTTGATTTGAAAGTATAAGTCTTTCGGTTATAAAAAGAATGAATTTGTATAAACCATAAAGAGTTATTACGACTTTATGGGAAGTTAGTTATAACGGCTTTATGAAAGGTTAAGAGAGTTGTCTATTTTGATTGATAGGCATGAGTTGTCTAGGTTGTGAAATTAGAAGTTACTTGGTTTCAAAGTCTTGAAATGAATTTCTAAAGGTTTAGTAACTTAATTTGAAAAATAGACATGCCTTGATACTACGGGTGTTAGTATCTTGGGGTTTTGTATAAAAAGGAGTCTTCAGAAAAGAATGGAAGTACGTAGTACCCCATGGATTAGCTCTCCATGAAGTCATGTACCCGAGATGAGGGATTCCAAGGGCATGAGATATATATATGTATTGTATATGTGTACGCCGACAATGAGGTAGGATGCCACGGGCGCGTGGTTATATTTTACACTTACGGTTGTCGGCAGTGATGGGGGATTCCACGGGCAGGAGATATATATATGTATTGTATATGTGTATGCCGACAGTGAGGTAGGATGCCACGGGCATATCACATGGCTATAATTTACACTTACGGTTGTCGGCAGTGATGGGGGATTCCACAGGCACGCTTTGATATTTGTGGGCTTGAGACCCTTACTGGACTGTGTGATGATATTTGAGGACTTGTTTCCATAGCCCTGTGTGACTATTGTTCATATGTTGAAATAGTCTTTAAAAAGGTAAAACTGACTTTCATTACTTTTACTTCGACAAGCGATGTCTTCGTTATTTTGTTATCATACATGTCTCGGCTTTATTTTAGACTATTATGATTTCATTCTGATACTGATTTTACATACTTGGTACATATTTCGTACTGACCTCCTTCGGGGGGGGGCTGCGTTCATGCTGCAGGTTGAGGTACATAGCTTGTTGTTCCGCACTCTTAGGATCACTGCTCAGTTCTTGGAAAGCTCCATTTCTCCGGAGGATTTGTCTTTTGGTACGGTTCCCTGAGGTTGTAGGTTTATGTACATTCAGGGGTATGGCGGGGCCCTGTCCTGTCATAGTTGTTATGTCAAAACTCTTAGAGGTCTGTAGTCATATCTTGTGGGTCGCTTTGTAAAAAAAAAAAAGTAACTGCTTTTGGTTTTACATAGTTATATGTATCTAGGAAGGTAGCCTTATCGGCTAACCTGTTATTTATTTCTTGTTAAGTTTATGTATGTTCCGCTGATTATCTCTGATATATACCTGTAAGGGTGCCCAGGTAGGGCGCCAGTCGCGGGCCCGGGGTCGGGTCGTGACAAAAATGCTCCAAAGTACTTCAACCTTGAAGCTTTTCCTCCCTTCAAGTAGAATACGCTACTCGTAGTACTTCAACCTATAATAGCCATGACCTTGGATTCCCAGATTTGGGGCCCACGGGAAAATTTACGGTTTTGTGGGGCCCACTTTATTTTCGGATTTTTGGCATTACGGATATTTTCGGAAGATGAAATATTTTGGACGAGTAGGGGGCGACACGTGTCACCCCCGTGTGGCCATGTTGGCCGAATTGGAGAAGGGTAAGTGGACGTTTTTTAGGTGGACAAGTGGCCCATTTTTGTGGTGGCCACTTGTCCCATTTTTGTGGTGAACAAATGGTTGGCCAACTACCCACACACATGTACCCCATCCTCACCTTACATTTGCCTTAATCCTAGCCATTGATTTATCTATAAATACCCCTTTATGCTAGACATAATTTCATCCACACTTAGAGATTTCAAAGTCTTGAAAACTCCTCCTTTCCTCTTGTGTGCTCTCGGCCATGGGCTGAGTTTGTGAAAAAACTTGTCCAAAAATTCTTAAAGTTTTAAGTGTTCTTCCTTAGGGTGTTAGGAAGATTGTGTACCAAGAGTTGGAAAAGATTTCACACCCTAGCCTAAATACACCCATGGCGAAAGTTGGTAGTGTTGTAGCCTAAGTGTTCTTCACTTTTGGAGTTGGATCTTGAAGAGGAGTTGGTTAGAAACTTCTAAGGGTTGCTTGGAGCGGGTTGGAACGTAAGGAATTGGAGCTAAACGTTGCTCAGGATCGACTTATAAACTTGGATAATTTTGGGCTTACCGAGGTAATGATCTTTGTCCCCCTTTTGTAATTGGATATTACATGTTGTAGTAATGTATAGTTGAGTATACTATATGTAGAATGAATATGGATAAGAATTGAACTGTATTTACATAGGATTTGTATTCTGATAGACTTGTAGTTTTATTGTGGAGTAGAATTGTACACGTCTGGTTAGACGTGTAACCCCCCCTGGGATTGTTGGTTTGGTAGCAGGCCTCGTTAGAGGAGAAGATTTATGTGGTTGCGGGGGGGAGGTGCTGCCGAATTTTCCGTAGAATAAGGAATCTTGTATCTAGAATTATTCTACGAAAATATCTAGAGGTTGATAGATGTTTTGTGGCCTTTTTAGGTTGAAGTACTACGAGTAGCGTATTCTACTTGAAGGGTGGAAAAGGCGAGCAAGGTTAGAGTACGTGGAGCGTTTTGCTAATTGTCGATAATCGTCGCGAGGTATGTGAACCTCTTCCTATCTTTTCTAGCATGATTGTTGTGAACTATGTAGTGCGGTGAGCGTACATGTGCTAAATGAATTTGGTTGGTTTAAAACATAAAGTGTTATAACGGCCTTATGGGAAGTTTGCTATAACAACTTTATGTAGGTAAAGAAATGGTTTGTGGTTTTTAAAAGATAAGAGACTTGACTTATAAATGACTTGATGTGAAATATTAAGGAACTTGATTTCTAAAAGAAAAGAGACTTGAGGAATTGAAGAGTTTTTGGTTTAAAAAGAAAGACATTGTTTTGTCTTAAATTGGTTTAAAACATAAAGTGTTATAACAGCTTTATGGGAAGTTAGTTATAACGACTTTATGAAAACAAAAGAATGGTTTTATCATTAGTTTTAAAATGGTAACTTGACCTTAAAAGGAGAAGTGTTTTGGTCTAAAAAGAAGGCATAGTATTGTCTTAATTTGGTTTAAAAAGGAAAGTATGGAAGTTGTTTTGGTTTACTTAAAATGTTAGTCACTCTATTTTTGATAATACGGGCATCGGGTGACCTTTGTAAGAAATGGATCTTTTAAAAAGAATTTAACGTACGTAGTACTTTGGGGTTAAAACCTGGACTTTGGCATAAAATGAAAGTACCTTGAGTTGTGTGTAACTTGCCTATGTTTGCGTGTGATAGCCTTATTATGCAAGTATTGTATTTCTATACCACCGCGTCTCTCAATGGAGGGCCGGCTGATTTGTTATGATCTTACTTGGACGTACCGGCAGTGACGGAGGATTCCACGGGTGCGCTCCTGTTGATAGTGTTATTCCATGGACTAGCTATCCATGAGGTTTCTTGATCGGCCTTGGTATCCGGTGGTTGGCTTCGTACTTGCCGTCTCGTGGTGATTCGGCCTTGGTACTGTAGTTAGCCTTCGCACTTGCCGTTCGGTTTAGTGGCGAAGTCTCGTGATCTGACCTTGGTATCGGTAGTTATCCTCAGACTTGCCCGGTCGGCTCATTGACACGACTTTGGAATCGGTAGTTGGCTTCGTACTTGCCCGTGTCGCCTTCGTGGCGAAGTCTCGTGATATGGCCTTGGTATCCGGTAGTTAGCCACCGTACTTGCCCGGTCGGCTACGTGACACGGCTTTGGTATCCGGTAGTTGGCTTCGTACTTGCCGTGTCGACCGTGGTTTGGTTGTATAGTATTGTTAAATGCGGCTTTGGTATCGGTAGTTGGCTTTCGTACTTGCCGGTCGATTGATGACGCGGCTTTGGTATCCAGTAGTTAGCGCCCGTACTTGCCCTTACGGTTTATATTTCGAGGTGGGACCTGGTGTTTATGTGTACTCCTTGGTGTTATTATATCATAGACCGTCGGCAGTGAGGAAGGTATTCCACGGGCATGATTGATGTTGAGGGCGTGAGACCTATAGTTATATTTGAGTGATGACTTTGAGGGCGTGAGTCCCTGACTTACGTGACTGCTTATTTATTATGGACTGTAGTTTGGTTATCATACATGTCTCCTGCTTTATATAGACTACTATGATTTCATTTCTGATATTTTGATTTCACATACTTGGTACTGTTATGCGACCTCGCCCGGGGGCTACGTTCAAGCCGCAGGTAGAGGTACACCAGTTCTTGATCCTCGCTCATAGGTTCACAGTTCAGCGTATTGGGAAGCTCCGTTTCTCCGGAGGCTTATCTTTTGGTATAGTCCCCTGTCACTGTACGTACTTGTACATTCAGGGGTATGGCGAGAACTGTCCGTCATGTTGTATAAAAACTCTTAGAGTGCATGAAATCTTTGTTGTGGCGAGGGTTTGTAAGGATGTAGCTTCAAGTTTTTAATTATATATATTCAAGAAGGTAACCGTTTGGTTGACCTGTTTTATTATCATATCTCTTGTTTCATGTTTAAGTTTTTATTTTCGCTGATTTTCTCTGATGTTGTATCACTAGGGTGCCCGGGGTAAGGCACGATCCAGGCCAGGATCGGTCGTGACAAAAGTGGTATCAGAGCAGTTAATCCTAGGAAAGTGTCTACATACCTTATCTATTAGAGTCTTGATTATCGGTGTGTTGTGCACCATCTATAATCAGGAGGCTGCAGGATATTTAGGATTGGTTTCCATTCTTCTCACTCAGAGATCGTGCCTTAGAGGCATGTTATAAGTTGGACTCCTCGACGCATTCTTTTCACCGTTATGCCTGCAGAGCAACGAGCCGGGAGGCAAAGCGGCGAGAGGAGCTGCGAGTAGAAACGAAGGTTACTGAGGCAGGCCCGGTCATTATCCGAGGCAGTGCTTCATTCGGGAGTTACTGCGGCCGCTAGCCCTGGAGAGTTTAGAAGCGTGGCGGTAGCTACGAGACCACGATACTGAGCCTCTAGTCCCGGCGGGAGCGAGAGGATATGAGTTACAAGAGATGGCGATTACTAGCGAGTTTGTGGCTAGGAATGGGAATGACAGAGTCGGAGGTTCGGTAGTACGATAGTTCACCCTAGATCCGATAGTTGAGATTTGGGACTTCTTGAGTTGCGGTCCACGAGTTCCATGGATTGTGGCGAGGAAGATCCTCGGGAGTTTATTCTACGATTGCGGCGGATCATGAAAGTGATCAAGACCTTAGAGGCATTTCCTACACGCGGCTCGCCTCGCGGATGAGGGGATAATGTCTAGTAGGAGGGATACATGTGGGATGACTAAGCCTACCAAGTCAGTTGCGGATTCAGTGAGTCGGAGAGGAAGGGGTGTTAGCCAGAGGAGGTCACCCCCACCTCGGTATGGCCGTTGTAGTAGGTGTTCATGGGAGTGTCATACTACTTAGATAGCTTGTTAGGCTTGCGGCCAGCAGGGCCATTTTGCGAGAAATTGTCCAACCAGAGGTGGCGCGGATGTTACGACTCAGCCTTCGGGATCAGTGGTTGGTTCATCACCTTCTATAGTTATCGCCCGTGAGCATGATTTGATTAGGCGACAAAGGAAAGTAGCGATGAGTTCTGAGAGATATCTTGACGCCAGAGACTTGTTTAGGTCGTTATGGTAGATACGTGTGGAGTGCTATGTTCGGTTAGCATGGTGTAAGTTGTGATTAGAAAACATGGGTAGTTGAAAGGGTAAGTGCAGGGACGAGAAAATGGTGAGCCTTAAAATTTATGTGATTGGAGACCTTAGATGCAAGGCCATCTTGAGTAAAGGATTGTACGTTTGATCGTTGTCAGGGTACATTGTATACGTGGAGTTTAGTCAGGTGATAAGTCCATGAGTGGTGTAAAAGGGAAGTGGATTATGAGCTTAGAAGACCACTAGGTTCTCATGACTTGAATAGTGAGGTTGTTCCGGATCGGGGAACGAGAGTTTAGTACGAAGTGGGTCGGGTTGAGGCCATATCGCGAGTCAACCCGCAGCCCGGTTTGTGGTGGGGTCAGTTTGAGGTGGTCCCGCTAGATGATAGGGTCACGAGGGTGTTAAGCCCAAGTTAGGTAACCATCGTACGAGTTCGTGGATGCGTTCGACGATGGCAGGGCGATGAGGTCAGCCCATCTTGTCTTCGATTAGGGCATTTACTCGGCGGAGGGTTATGCGAGATGTTATCAGGAAGGTTGTAAGGCTGCACGGGGTTCCTACTTTTATTTTATGGCAGGCAGTGGAGCCCAGTTTATGGCTATTTCTTTTTTTGGGAGGTTTTACCAGGCGGGGTTAGGAACTCAGGTGAGTCTCAGTATTGCATTCACCCTCGGGCCGACGGACGAACAACGCATTTTATCCAGACATCTGAGGATAGGTTCTGGGCGGTGTTTTGATTTGAGGTAGCTATGAGGATTATTTGCCTCTTGTTGGGTGAGTATTATACTAGCTACCATTTTAGTATTCGGATGGTGCCTTATGAAGCCTTGTATGGGCGGAAGTGTAGGTTGCGGTCGATTGGTTCGATGTTGGCAAGGTTGAGATAGTTGGTCCCTACTTATTTGGCGAGGATGTGGATAAGGTGAAGCTTATCCAGAAGAAGTTATTAGCATCTCAGAGTCAACAGAGTCGTGTGGATAATCGGCGTCGACACTTGGAGTTCAAGTTGACGGTGGGTCTTCTTGAAGGTACCACCCCGGAAGGGTGTGACGAAATTTGGAAAGAAGGGGAAACTTAGCCCGAGGTACTTTGGGCATTTCCAGATCGTTTGTAGAATAGGCGGGTTGCACATAAGTTATGCTAGTCGACTTAGGAAGCGATGCGTCCTGTATTCCATGTTGTTATGTTTCGGAAGAGTATCGGAGATTCCTCCAGAGTGTTCCCAGTTAATGATGACCAAGTTAGAGATAGTAACCCCGAGATTTTGGAAACTGAAGCAATGACAGAAATGTGGTAAGTATATTAGGAAGAGTTCGAGTGTACGAAAAGGGTACGACGAGTAAGGGAAGAAGCGAGCATGTGTTATGAGAATAGAAGTGATCATTTCGTGTGTGGAGAAAGTATCCTTTGGACCATAGGTGGAGCTAATGGTATTGTTATACGATTTGAGGTGATTCTTCGTTGGCTTGGATGCGAGTTTTTGCGCGTATGTGGTATTATGGCCATGTGTGGCATAATTGGTTCCGTAAGTATAGTAGTGGAGACTATACCGGCGCATGTGTGTTTTGGAGACTTAGAAGGAACATTCGGGACGAATGTTTCTAAGGGGGGAAGAATGTTACACCCCGTAGTTCCAGAGTATGTAAATGAGGACGTACGTACGAGAATACGACACAAAAATTGGAAAGGAAGAAAGATGTGATTTTTCGACGGAAAAGTTTCCGGATTTTGTGAAGGAAAAAGGTTTGTTAATGGGAATTGGATTCCCAGATTTGGTATTTGGACTTTTTAGAATATTTGAGTATTATGAGATTTTATTTCCGAAATTGGTCACGTGGGGCCCACGGGAAAATTTACGGTTTTGTGGGGCCCACTTTATTTTTGGATTTTTGGCATTACGGATATTTTCGGAAGATGAAATATTTTGGACGAGTAGGGGCGACACGTGTCACCCCGTGTGGCCATGTTGGCGAATGGAGAAGAGCGAGTGGGCGTTTTTAGGTGGACAAGTGGCCCATTTTGTGGTGGCCACTTGTCCCATTTTGTGGTGAACAAATGGTTGGCCAACTACCCACACACATGTACCCCATCCTCACCTTACATTTGCCTTAATCCTAGCCATTGATTTATCTATAAATACCCCTTTATGCTACATAATTTCATCCACACTTAGAGATTTCAAAGTCTTGAAAACTCCTCCCTCCTCTTGTGTGCTCTCGGCCATGGGCTGAGTTTGTGAAACAAAACTTGTCCAAAAATTCTTAAAGTTTTAAGTGTTCTTCCTTAGGGTGTTAGGAAGATTGTGTACCAAGAGTTGGAAAAGATTTCACACCCAAGCCTAAATACACCCCCTTGTAGAAAGTTGGTAGTGTTGTAGCCTAAGTGTTCTTCACTTTTTGGAGTTGGATCTTGAAGAGGTTGGTTAGAAACTTCTAAGGGTTGCTTGGAGCGGGTTGGAGCGTAAGGAATTGGAGCTAAACGTTGCTCGGGATCGACTTATAAACTTGGATAATTTTGGGCTTATCGAGGTAATGATCTTTGTCCCTATTGTAATTGGATATTACATGTTGTAGTAATGTATAGTTGAGTATACTATATGTAGAATGAATATGGATAAGAATTGAATTTGTATTTACATAGGATTGTATTCTGATAGACTTGTATTATTGTGGAGTAGAATTGTACGTCAGGTTAGGCGTGTAACCCCTGGGATTGTTGGTTTGGTAGCAGGCCTCGTTAGAGAGGAGATTTATGTGGTTGCGGGGAGGTCTTTGAATTTTCCGTAGAATAAGGAATCTTGTATCTAGAATTATTCTCTGAAGAGATCTAGAGGTTGATAGATGTTTTGTGGCCTTTTTAGGTTGAAGTACTACGAGTGGCGTATTCTACTTGAAGGGTGGAAAAGCGAGCAAGGTTAGAAATGCGTGGGCGTTTTGCTAATTGTCGATAATCGTCGCGAGGTATGTGAACCTCTTCCTATCTTTTCTAGCATGATTGTTGTGAACTATGTATGCGGTAGGCGTCATGTGCTAAATGAATTTGGTTGGTTTAAAACATAAAGTGTTATAACGGCCTTATGGGAAGTTTGCTATAACAACTTTATGTAGGTAAAGAAATGGTTTGTGGTTTTTAAAAGATAAGAGACTTGACTTATAAATGACTTGATGTGAAATATTAAGATTTCTAAAAGAAAAGAGACTTGAGGAATTGAAGAGTTTTTGGTTTAAAAAGAAAGACACGGTTTTGTCTTAAATTGGTTTAAAACATAAAGTGTTATAACAGCTTTATGGGAAGTTAGTTATAACGACTTTATGAAAACAAAAGAATGGTTTTATCATTAGTTTTAAAATGGTAACTTGACTTTAAAAGGAGAAGTGTTTTGGTCTAAAAAGAAGGCATAGTATTGTCTTAATTTGGTTTAAAAAGGAAAGTATGGAAGTTGTTTTGGTTTACTTAAAATGTTAGTCACTCTATTTTTGATAATACGGGCATCGGGTGACCTTTGTAAGAAATGGATCTTTTAAAAAGAATTTAACGTACGTAGTACTTTGGGGTTAAAACCTGGACTTTGGCATAAAATGAAAGTACCTTGAGTTGTGTGTAACTTGCCTATGTTTGCGTGTGATAGCCTTGTTATGCAAGTATTGTATTTCTATACCACCGCGTCTCTCAATGGAGGGCCGGCTGATTTGTTATGATCTTACTTGGACGTACCGGCAGTGACGGAGGATTCCACGGGTGCGCTCCTGTTGATAGTGTTATTCCATGGACTAGCTATCCATGAGGTTTTACTGATTCGGCCTTGGTATCTGGTGGTTGGCTTTCGTACTTGCCCCGTCTCGTGGCTGATTCGGCCTTGGTACCTGGTAGTTAGCCTTCGCACTTGCCCCGTTCAGTTTAGTGGCGAAGTCTCGTGATACGGCCTTGGTATCTGGTAGTTAGCCCTCGTACTTGCCCCGGTCAGCTACGTGACACGGCTTTGGTATCTGGTAGTTGGCTTTCGTACTTGCCCCGTATCAGCTTCGTGGCGAAGTCTCGTGATACGGCCTTGGTATCTGGTAGTTAGCCCTCGTACTTGCCCCGGTCAGCTACGTGACACGGCTTTGGTATCTGGTAGTTGGCTTTCGTACTTGCCCCGTATCAGCTTCGTGGTTTGGTTGTATAGTATTGTTAGTACGGCTTTGGTATCTGGTAGTTGGCTTTCGTACTTGCCCCGGTCAGTTGATGATGCGGCTTTGGTATCTGGTAGTTAGCCTTCGTACTTGCCCCTTACGGTTTTATGACTCAGGTGGGACCTGGTGTTTATGTGTACTCCTTGGTGTTATTATATCATAGACTGCCGGCAGTGAGGAAGGTATTCCACGGGCATGATTGATGTTGAGGGCATGAGACCCATAGTTATATTTGAGTGATGACTTTGAGGGCGTGAGTCCCTGACTTACGTGACTGCTTATTTATTATGGACTATAGTTTGGTTATCATACATGTCTCCTACTTTATATAGACTACTATGATTTCATTTCTGATATTTTCGATTTCACATACTTGGTACTGTTATGCGACCTCCTTGAGGCTACGTTCATCTGCAGTAGATGTACACCAGTTGTTGATCCTCGCTCATAGGATCACAGTTCAGCGTATTGGGAAGCTCCGTTTCTCCGGAGGCTTATCTTTTGGTATAGTCCCCTGTCATTGTAGCTACTTGTACATTCAGGGGTATGGCGGGGCCCTGTCCCGTCATGTTGTATAAAAACTCTTAAGTGCATGTAATCTTGTTGTGGCAGAGTTTGTAAGGATGTAACTGTTCAAGTTTTTAATTATATATATTCAAGAAGGTAACCGTTTGGTTGACCTGTTTTATTATCATATCTCTTGTTTCATGTTTAAGTTTTTATTTCCGCTGATTTTCTCTGATGTTGTATCACTAGGGTGCCCGGGGTAAGGCACCAGTCACAGGCCCGGGATCGGGTCGTGACACATAATCTCAATCATTGCTTATGTTTTCAATTCCTTGGAGTTACTACATCACAACTTGGTCATTATACTTAGATTCAATTTCCGTTAAGGCACTTCTCGGCCCTCACAACCCGGTTCTGGTGGAACGCGTCCACAAACTCGTACAACGATTAACTAGACTTAGGCCTTACACCCTTGTGACCCTATCACATAGCGGGACTACCCCCAACTGACCCCATTCTATTCCGGGCTACGGGTTGACCCGCCACAGCCCATAACCCGATCCATTGTCGCACTTAATTCTCATTCTTGGTATGAAATAAATCTTACTGCCCGAGAAGGCCTTGTACATCTAAGGTCTCAGTGATCATCAATATTCTACAGTTCACAATTATTCTACGTCCCTAGCCTACATTATCAGTCCCCACATACAGGAAATGTAGCCTCTTAATATCTCATAATCACGGTGTCTCACTCACAACAACCTTAATTGCTCCATACCATTATTATTCACATAATCACTTAAGCGTACAACACAACTTAATCTAACAACATGGTATGCTCTCAAATCAATAAAACATGATTTCTTTTAAGAGTCCATCACAATCTCAGACCGTCTATTACTTTCTGACTATTCCAAGTCAGTACATACATAAAGCCTAGGTGTGGATTAAATAACTGTTTCACACCCTCCAAGTATTTATCAAGACTTTACCAACTTATGGTAACTCATAGTCATTCTAGGCAACACATATATGAACCCAAGTAAATATGTTCGTACAGATATACATCATCATAATACCATCTATACGACAATTTTACCAACCTGAATACGCAATCCATATAATCCTTTCTGGGCCACTGTTGTCTTTCTCATAGCTGCAACCATAATAACATGTTAGGGAAAGACTACCCTAACAACACAGCTCTATCGCACGATCTTAGAGTGAGAAGAAGGGAAATCAATCCTAAATGTTCTGCAGCTTCCTGGTTATAGATGTGGTGCATAACACACCGATAACCAAAACTCTACTAGACACTTTCTGAGGACTAACTGCTCTGATACCACTTTTGTCACGACCGGGCATGGCGATCGTGCCCTACAGGCACCTCACAGGTATACATCAGAGATAATCAGCGGAACATACATCAAACTTATAAAATAAATCAACAAAAAATAAACAACAGGTTAGCCGATAAGGCTACCTCCCTGGACACACATATATATATATATATATATATATAGCCAAAAGCAGTTACCTCCTTTTTCTTTTACAAGCTGACCCACAAGATACGACTACAGACCTCTAAGAGTTTTGACATAATAACTGTGACGGGACAGGGCCCCGTCATACCCCTGAATGTACTACAACCGACAATACCAGAGATCCGAACCAAAGATAAGCCTCCGGAGTGAATGGAGCTTTTACCCAAAACTGAACAGAGATCCTAGAGCGAGGATCACCAACCTGTGTACCTAATACCTGGGGGCATGAACGCAGCCCGAGAGATACAACAGTGAGTGCGAGTATGGGCGAAATAAGTGCGATAAACAAATCATAACTGTACAAAAGAATGACAGGGGCATGTATAAAAAGTAAATACCAGATCCTACTGTGCCATTACAACTCATGAACTTAATCGCACATTATTATCTTTTTCCATTTTTCAATAAGAGTTATAGTCAAATTCTTACGTACATACTTAGGAAAAATTATCAAGTTCATAAACATATAACTTACGTATCTTGCATAACATAATTCGGCCCTTTATGGAGGGACGTCTCATTTTAGGGTTCACTTTGATTATCCATACGTGATAACGTAACCCGACCCATTTGCGGGACACGACGAATTCATAAAAAAAGTCTTCCCACGAAGGTATACTGCCCGGCCCATTCTGGGACGCGATAAAGTCATGTAAGTCTGCCCATAAAGGTATACTTCCCGGCCCATTCTAGGACGCGATAAAGTCATATAAGTCTGCCCGTAAGGTATCTTGCCGGCCCATTACGGGGCGATAAAGTCATATAAGTCTGCCCATAAAGGTATACTGCCCGGTCCATCTCTAGGACGCGATAAAGTCATATAAATCTGCCCATAAAGGTATACTGCCCGGCCCATTCTGGGACGCGATAAAGTCATATAAGTCTGCCCATAAAGGTATACTGTCCGACCCATTCTGGGACGCGATAAAGTCATACAAGTCTGCCCATAAAGGTATACTGCCCGGCCCATCTCTGGGACGCGATAAAGTCATATAAGTCTGCCCATAAAGGTATACTGCCCGGCCCATTCTGGGATGCGATAAAGTCATATAAGTCTGCCCATAAAGGTATACTGTCCAGCCCATCTCTGGTACACGATAAAGTCATATAAGTCTGCCCATAAAGGTATACTGCCCGGCCCATTCTGGGACGCGATAAAGTCATATAAGTCTGCCCATAAAGGTATACTGCCCGACCCATCACTGGGACGCGATAAAGTCATATAAGTCTGCCCATAAAGGTTTACTGCCCGGCCCATTCTTGGGACGCGATAAGGTCATGTAAGTCTGCCCATAAAGGTATACTGCCCGGCCCATTTCTGGGACGCGATCAAGTCTCTTTACATAACATTTTAAACCATCTTTTCATTTCTTCTTAAGTCGTTATAACAACTTCCCATAAAGCTATTATAACAACCTTTCACTTTAGAGAACTTAAGGCACTTTTATTTCTTATTACTTTAGGGTAAATTAAACCCAAAAGTACTACGTACATACATACTTAAAAAGAATCATAAAACTCCTTCTCTTTTAAATCAATAAACTTCTTCTTTTGAAAATTTAAGTTACATTCTCTTTTGAAATCAAGTCGCTTAACTTTTGAAATAATTCATGGCAACCAAACTTTTTAAATCAAGTCATTCCTTTCTTTAAGAATCAAGTCTCATAACTTGAAAAATAAAGTGTCATAACCTTTTTAGAAATCAAGGTTCATAGTCTTAAAACTTCATAACATAAAATCTTTTAATTTAAGTAACATATACTTTTATGAGTTGTGAATAGGTTATACTCGTTTATAACGATCTTATTAAAGCATCCATGATCTAGAAAATGTAATACAATTTTATCTTATCTTAGTTTCTATGCAGATGGAGAATTCTACTTATTTTAATATAATTGATTTCGATACATTTCTTTTATTAACGTTGCAATGGCTTGTTCGATACTTATTCTCATTAGTGCAGTAAATTAGCAAAGTCAACTCGACTCCAAATACTTTCCAACGACTCTTACCAACATCCCCCATAAGACTTGGTAAGAACGTAGGATAACTTAGACATACCTTTTACACGGAGTAAATAAACATACGTACCTCTTAACCTCTAAGAGTAGAAGGAATCATGAAATAACACCACATGTATATTTCATACGTAGAATCATGCCAAAAGAATGAAGAGGTTCACATACCTCGCGACGACTATTGACAAGTAGCAAAATGCTCCAAAGTACTTCAACCTTGAAAGCTTTTCCACCCTTCAAGTAGAATACGCTACTCGTAGTACTTCAACCTATAATAGTCATGACATGTCTATCAACTCCTAGCTTATCAACGTGGAATAATACTAAGTGCTAGGTCTCTTATTCTACATAAATTTGGGCAGCATTTCCTTTGTTTCTACGTACTTTTCCACCTTTTTCAAGGCCCGAAATCAACAACCAATACGCCACATTTAAGGCTCAACACTTCAGCTAACCAAAGGGGATTACACGTCTTAACAGGACGTGTAAAATTCTGCCCCACAATGTATACAAAACAGTCCATAATTTCATCAATATTTAGGATAAGATATGAAGCCTTTTTGCACCCTTTTTCACCTTTATTCCTTAGGACTTTCACTAGCCAATTCTACCACATTAATCATATATATAACCACCCAATTTCTGCATATATACAAGTCTAAAACAGCCCGTAAAACTGCCACAAAACTGCGCCAAAATATTCCAAAATTCTAGGCCATTTCGGCAATTTCACAATATAACAACAAGTAGTCATTTCCCATTTCCTTTTCCAATTCCTTTTCAATCCAAGTTGTTATTCTAACATGTTATATAGTCGCAACCAATTTTAACAACTATAATCACTTCTTTATATAACATGCGACGACTAAAACTAACAATTAAATTAAATTACAATCTTATGGCTAAACATGCTAGTGTCGGATTTAGGCTTCCAAAATTCCATAACACTTATCAATCTTCATAATATATATCACATGATCACTTCTAACTTATCATAACATGGAATCTTCAATCACAATAGTAAGACGAAGATTTATACCTCAATAAGCCCAAATCCAATCCAAGATTTAAAGTCGATCCTTAGCAACTTTAGCTCCTCTTCTCGACGTTCCAATCCACTCCAAGCAGGAGTTCTTCAAGTTCCAACTTCAAAGTTGAAGAACACCTTAGGTTTCCATCTTGCGACTAACGTAAAACATAGTTTTTCCGGGATTTTTGTGTTGTGATATCCTTAGAATACCTTTAGGGATCTTGGGTTCGAATATTGGGATTTATGAAGCAAGATTGCAAAATTTGTGTGTGGAAGGGGTGCCATTGCCGAGAGCCTCTCACTTTGCACAACATTCTTGATTTTTTTCTAAGTGTTGGATTGTCTAGTCTTGCACTAGTAATGTAGATATATACTACAACCAAGGGGTGAGATCAAAACAAATGTGTGGCTAGGATTGAGTCAATTAAATCAAGCTCTCACTTGTCTTCCTTGACTTGGTCAATTATATCAAGCCTTTGGCTTCAAGACTTGACCATAATACCCTTGGCCATTTCGACCAAGTCCATGGGGGGGGGGGGGACACGTGTCACCCTCCCATTCGTCCATAAAATTTCGTTTCCCGAAATTTTCATAATTCGTCAAAATATCCGAAACCTTATGGGCCCCACAAAAACGTAAGATTTCTCGGGTGGGCCCCACGTATCCAACTCTAAAAATAAAATTCCAACAGTCTCAAATAACCATCCTGAGAACCCAATTCTCATTAACGAACAATTTTCCTTCCCGAGGTTCGGAAGATTTTTTCTTAGAAATCACAACTCTTTCTTTTGTTCAAATTTTAAGTCTTGATTCCTTACGTACATTCTCTTAAACATATCCACGCAACCTAAGGTACTCATGGTACAACCTAAGGATTTGTCAAAAACAGTTTTAAACTTGGGATCTGTCGTATTACTTAAATCATATAAAGGTAAGATTACAAGCCTAACATGATTGATAGGTTTATTCCAGAACTACATCACATTATCCATGCAACAAATTCTAGTAGAACAAATCAACCATCATAGTCGCGAAAACAGCATAGACAATATCTAACGCGTTATTTAACACAAATTCGCACAGAAATACAAAATGAACCGAAATCGAGAGGGAGTGGATTTTTACCTTCTCCGGGCAGCGAACCGAGGCAGTGTATCAAGTCGTCGATCCACTCGGAAGATTCGGTATTGCGATGCGATTGAAAGGACTGATGTTTATGCTTGGCGAATGCTTATTTTGCTCTGGAATTCCTCACTCTTCTATGTTTTTTAACCAAATCTTCCCTCTTTTTCGATTGATTCTTGCCAATTTTTAAATCGTTGATGGCCTTTATCCTTGCTGCTTGATTGCAGATTTTTCCCAATATCCCGAGATGCCTCTGTATATGTATTATGGTTGGTTTATATAGCCTCCATTTGGGTTCTCAATTTGGTAGAATTTTCGACAGCTTTCAAAGTTAATTTCAGACGATTTTTAGTATGGTTAAAGTTATGGTAACTTAGGATTTTCTACCGATTTGGTAATGGTTTTGGTACTGATTTGGGTTATAGTTTAGGAGATTCTCGTTCTGATTTGAGCGTATAATTGGAGATGATTATGGTAAGCTACGATTTGAGTGATAATTTAGGAGATTCACGTTAATGGTGGGGCGGCTTCCTTGTACTAGGTTTTGTTTAGGGGATTTTCATTTTAGGTTTATTAGTGGGAGGGAGATGAAATAAAAATGGGCTGAAGGGAGTGAAATAAAAGGGCTGGGATGAGTTGGGCCGCGGGTCAGTCTATTTGGGTTGGGAAATTTAAGTAAATGGAGGAGGTTTGGTTTTCATTGGGTATTAGTTTTAAGTGTTAGTTTATCTTAAGTGTTAGATTTTAACTAGTGATAAATAAGTGGGGTTTTAATTGTTTATGAAATTACTTAAATGCTAAATGCGGATATGATATTTAAAGATTGCTTAATGCTTTTATAAATGCGATGATATTATTAGATTAAAATTAGTTTAACGGGAGTTTAAATTACAAATAATAATTATGAAATTGTCTTGCGTATTAATAAATGTGAATATAATTTTAAGGAATGCTTGATGCGATGCCATTATTAAATTATTTATTTATTTACGTATTTATTATTACTAAATGCGGACGTAATATTTATGAAGTGCTTAATGCTTAGAATGTCATTATGGAATTACTTATTTACATATTTACGCGGTGTTAAACTATTAAATGCAGGCGTATTGTGTAATTAGTATTTAATGTGATGTCGTTATGAGAATGCTTATTTGTGCATGTATTATGTTTTATTGTTGCATTTTATTATTATAAAATTGTTAAAATTATTTTCAAAAAAAACTAGTGTAATTTTATAGTTAATGATTGGACGAGATGGTCAAAATTGGGTGTCAACAACTTGTCCATCTTTGTATGGAGATGATGGAAGAGTCTTCAGACAAAGACGTTGACTTATAGACAATTTGTCTCGATCCTCAGAATTAAAAATGCTGGGCAATTAAGACAAGGCTGACGCAAATTCAAATTTGTCCCAGTGTCGAGTTATGACGATATTGGGCTACCATGGTCAAACACTAAGGAGGGCTGACGCGAACTCAAAATTTGTCTCAGTGTCGAGTTATGACAACACTGGGCTACTATGGTCAATCACTAAGGAGGGTTAAGGCGGACTCAAAATTTATCCCAGTGTCGAGTTATGACAACACTGGGTCGACGTGGTTAAAATAACCTGGCTTGAGCATAGGGGTGTATCGGTATTGACGTATGAAGACGTCGGGCTTATTGGTGATGTGGAATGAGTGGACTGACGCTCGAGGTCGCTTCTGTCATTCATTGGAAGGTTGGCCCCCCAACAAATTGCCCCGGTTCGCTGTAAGAGAAAATTCACGTTGTGCTTCTGCTCCTGCATGCTAAGACTTAAGCAAACGGTTAGTGCATAACTGTTACGGAAAAATGATAACGCATGAATTTATAGGCAATGTAACTGTGTGAGTAGAAATGTTATCCTGTAAAATGTGATGCCGGTTGTGTTGATGTGATGCTGCAAATGCTGTGATTTTGTCCTTTCACGGACGTGTTGCGATTGTGAATGTGAATATGATGTCCTTGCTGCAACTGCCCCTTTAGATTGAAGCTCTGTAGACTAAAGCTCAAGCAAAAGTTAGTGCGTAACTGCTAAGACAAAATAATAAAGCATGAATATATAAGAAATGCAATTCTGAGAGAAGAGAAATCATCCTTGCGTAGATGTGATATGCTGATGACGTCGTCTTTGGACGTGGCGTCGTGACGTCTGGCGTCGTTCCGGGGCGTCGTTCGAACTCGCGTCGTTCGGACTCGCGTTTCGGACTTGGCGTCGTTTTCGTACTTGGCGTCGTTTTCGGACTCGGCGTCATTTTCGGAATCGGAGTCATTTTCGGACTCGGCGTCGTTTCGGACTCGGCGTCGTTTTCGGACATGGCGTCGTTTTCGGACTTGACGTCGTTTTCAGACTCAGTGTCAGTTTCGGACATGACGTTATTTTCGGACATGGCGTCGTTTTCGGACTTGGCGTCATTTCGGACTTGACGTCGTTTTCGGACTCGGTGTCGTTTTCGGACATGGCGTCGTTTTCGGACTTGACGTCGTTTCGGACTCGACGTCGTTTTCGGACTCGGTGTCATTTTTGGACATGGCGTCGTTTTCGGACATGGCGTCATTTTCGGACCCGGCGCCGTCTTCGGATCCGGCGTCGTTTTCGGACGTGGCGTCGTTTTTGAACTTGACGTCGTTTTCGGACTTTGCGTCATTTTTGCACTTGGCGTCATTTTCGGACACGATGTTGATGAAGACGTCATTGTGTTGATGCTCCTATTCCTGTGAATTAATGCTCCTGCATGCTAAAACTTTAGGAAAATGTGCATATCGGTTTAATCAAAATAACGAATATATGAAAAATGAAATTTTTGTGAGTAGAGATGTCGTCCGGAATTCCACCAAGTCAGAATTTTGCTCTCGCAATGTCATCCCTGTACGATGTGTAGGACGCTGCGAATGCTGATGTCGTCTCTGCACGGACTTGCGGGATGCTGCGAATGCCGATATAGTCTCTGCACTGACTTGCTGGATGCTGCGAATACTTGTTGAATACTGCTAATGCTGATGTAGCCTCTGCACTGACTTGCTGGATGCTGGGAATGCTTGCTGAATGTCGTGATTGCTGAGATGTTGTTGCTTGTTGTGTTTGCGAATCGTCTGGTTGCAATGATGCCTTCGACCTGGACATTGTGCGTTTGTGAACCGCATTGGTTGCAATGATGTCGTTGCATGGACACTGTGCGTTTGTGATCCGCATAGCTGAAGTGTGATCCTGTGACTGAGCTGATGTGCTGGACTTTGGCTGTTGTTGCTTTTTTTCTATTTCTGCTAAGTTAAAGAACATGCGCTCAAAGAAAACTTGTGAGTTTGGGGGGGGCGGTTGATTCGCATTGACTTTGTAGTTTTGACTCTTGATGCTCGGACGTCGGCCTTGTTTGGACTCATAACCCCTGCCTGGTTTTCTACGTTGACTAGCTGTTAATGGTTCTAGTTTGAATATGCAAAGGGCGTTTGGCCTAAAGTGGGTCTCAATGGAATTGCTTGTCTATCATGTGTATTTTCGTTATTTTCAAAATAAGGGAAGACTTCCTAATGGTGTGACCGAAGCCGATTTAGGCCGCCTACGTATCCCCACGAGGGAATCAGGTCATGACGTAGTTCATTACAAGCAAAATTGGGTAAAATTTCTAAAGGTGGGACCGAAGCCGATATGGCCGCCTACGTATCCGCCAAGGGAATCAGGTCAAACGTAGTTCCATACATTACAGATAAAGGGCAAAATATATTAAACTAACTATTTTAGGACTCGGAGGGCCAAGGCAGAGGCACGAGTCCACTTGTTCAAAATGTCTTCTTGCTCTGCGTCTTCAATGGCTGAGTCTTGGCAGATCATCCTTGCAAAGACATAACTAGATGAATGACTTATTCAACGGTTAAACAATCTCCGGCAAGGAGCACCTTCTTTTCTCTGGCGGTTGGTCGATGATTCAACTTTCTTCCCATTTCAGGTTGGCGTAATAGTCTCTTCCAGACTGTTTTCTTCATCTTTAACTATCATATTCACATGGGAATCTTCATAACCGGGAAAAGGGTTATTGTTTACATTGAGAGGAGCATCTTTCAGCTGGATGACTCCATATTTGATTAACTCATATATTATGTCCTTGAGTGTATATCAATTTTCGACGTCGTGTCCCTCGGCACCGGAGTGGTATGCACAATGTTTGGTTTTATCGTGCCCTCGGGAAGTAGGTCTGGGGGTATTTCTGGGAATTGGTTGGAGTATCCCTGCGGCTTTCAGCTTCTCATACACTTGGGCTATGGGTTCGGCTAAAGGTGTATGGGTTTTGGTTGGTTTTCTTTCGTCATCTATGCGGGGTTTGGGTATGTTTGGTGTACGGGTTCATGACTGTGGTGAGTATGAGGGATTTGGATATGCTGGTTGGGTATGGTAAACATGATATGGGGTAGCGCAATGCTGATAATACGACTGTGGATTTTGAGTGTTTTGGTTATAGTAAGAAGGTGGTGAGCTTTGATACACTGGAAGTTGTTCTGGCCTATGTTCCTGAATGACCATGATAGAGGGTGATGCATATCTTTTCCTCTGTGAGGTACCTCCGATGGAATCTGACTGCATTGCTCTGCTAGTTGCTTGTAGGGCTGTCAGGTTTGTAATCCTGCCCGTTTTAATGCCTTCTTCCACGAAGTCGCCCATTCTTATGACTTCTGCAAAACTTCGCCCAATTACACTGATCATCCTTTCATAATATGTCGCGTCTCTTAAAGACTGTACGAACAAGGTGGTCATTTCGCTCTCAGCCATTGGAGGTTGGACCTTTGCTGCTTCTGACCGCCACCTCAGAGCGTATTCCCTGAAAGTTTCTGTGGATTTCCTCACTCTTCTATGTTTTTTAACCAAATCTTCCCTCTTTTTCGACCGATTCTTGCCAATTTTTAAATCGTTGATGGCCTTTATCCTTGCTGCTTGATTGCAGATTATTCCCAATATCCCGAGATGCCTCTGTATGTGTATTATGGTTGGTTTATATAGCCTCCCTTTGGGTTCTCAATTTGGTAGAATTTTTGACAGCTTTCAAAGCTAATTTCAGACGATTTTTAGAATGGTTACAGTTATGGTAATTTAGGATTTTCTACCGATTTGGTAGTGGTTTTGGTACTGATTTGGGTTATAGTTTAGGAGATTCTCGTTCTGATTTGAGCGTATAATTGGAGATGATTATGGTAAGCTACGATTTAGGTGATAATTTAGGAGATTCTCGTTAATGGTGGGGCGGCTTCCTTGTACTAGGTTTTGTTTAGGGGATTTTCATTTTAGGTTTATTAGTGGGAGGGAGATCAAATAAAAATGGGCTGAAGGGAGTGAAATAAAAGGGCTGGGGTGAGTTGGGCCGCGGGTCAGTCTATTTAGGCTGGGCAATTTAAGTAAAGGGAGGAAGTTTGGTTTTAATTGGGTATTAGTTTTAAGTGTTATTTTATCTTAAGTGTTAGATTTTAACTAGTGATAAATAAGTGGGGTTTTAATTGTTTATGAAATTACTTAAATGCTAAATGCGGATATGATATTTAAAGATTGTTTAATGCTTTTATAAATGTGATCATATTATTAGATTAAAATTAGTTTAACGGGAGTTTAAATTACAAATAATAATTATGAAATTGTCTTGCGTATTAATAAATGTGAATATAATTTTAAGGAATGCTTGATGCGACGTCATTATTAAATTATTTATTTACGTATTTATTATTACTAAATGCGGACGTAATATTTATGGAGTGCTTAATGCTTAGAATGTCATTATTGAATTACTTATTTACATATTTACGCGATGTTAAAATATTAAATGCGGACGTATTGTTTAATTAGTATTTAATGTGATGTCGTTATGAGAATGTTTATTTGTGCATGTATTATGTTTTATTGTTGCATTTTATTATTATAAAATTGTTAAAATTATTTTAAAAAAAACTAGTGTAATTTTATAGTTAATGATTGGACGAGAGGGTCAAAATTGGGTGTCAACAATACTTTCCTTGACGAGTCTGACATCTCCCCCGTCATCCTTAGACAACTGTATCAATCAGACACCACCAAATCAAATCTACCTCCCACAACCACATCAACGTCGATTTCCACCATCGTCGGCGTTCGGCCTCCTTGTCTATGTATCGTCACCCACTGTCACCACAACAGTGTCACCTTTAGCTTCTTTGCCACCCACTTCCCCAACCACCGGCAGCATCCCCGCGTATACCAGTCACCCCCTCCTCCGACACCTTACCCCACTGTATCGGTCTCAGCACATCTACCGCGACCGGTGACAAATCCCAACCCAGTACCTGCTATCAACGTCGAACCACCTAGAACGACGAACCTCCCACCTATCGATATTGCACTGAACCAGCAAGCACCTCACATAGAATGGAAACCCGTGCCCAAAACGAGATTTTCAAACCCAAAGTCTAATTTAAATTGTCTACACGAACCATTTCACCCATTCCCAAAAAAACTCAAATTGGCCAAACTAGACCCAAATTGGAATGCAGCCATGTGTGAGGAGTTCAATGCTTTAACGAAACAACACACTTGGGATTTGGTTCCTAGACAGGAATGAGTCAATGTAATTCGATATATGTGATTTTTTCGCAACAAGTACAGAGACAATGGTGACCTTGAGAGATATAAGGCGAGACTTGTGGCTAATGACACTAATCTACATGAGGGTATTGATTGTGGTGAGACATTCAGTCCGACTTTTAAACCGGCCACCATTCGCACAGTTCTGAGTATTGTTATGGGTAAGCATTGGCATATTCATCAACTTGATGTGAAAATGTGTTTCTACATGGGGATTTGAAAGAAACGGTTTATATGCATCAATCGTCTGATTTTGTCCATCCAGTCATCCCTCTGTATGTATGTCGTCTCCGTAAGTCACTTTATGGCTTGAAACAGGCCCCTTGAGTGTGGTATGATCGCTTTGCACAGTATATTTTGCGGATTGGGTTTGTATGCAACAAGTGTGATCATTCTATTTATTTTTCATAGAGGTAGTAACATTGCATATTTGTTATTGTATGTAGATGATATTGTGCTCACTGCCTCTTCTGAGTTATTGAGAAATGAGATCATTGCACTGCTCAAAACAGAATTTGCTATGACTGACTTGGGGAAGTTGAGCTGTTTTTTAGGGATTTTAGTGACTGGATCTGCAGATGCTATGTTTATTTGTCAACGTAAGTATGCAGAGGAGATTGTGTACAAGGCTAAAATGGCAAATTGCAAGATCATGTCCACTCCAGTTGACTCCAAATCAAAGCTCAGTTCTTTGGATGGTGATCCAGTATCAGATCTCACTCTCTACCGGAGTCTTGCAGGTGCCCTACAGTACCTGACTTTCACTAGACCTGACATTGCTTATGTTGTTCAACATGTATGCTTATTCATGCATGCCCCCAGGGAGCCTCATTTTACTTCCCTTAAATGTATCATTCGATACGTTAAAGACACACTTGATTATGGATTACATCTCTACCCCTCAGCACAAACCAATTTGTTGTCATATACGGATGTTGATTGGGCAGGCTGTCCGGACACGCGACGATCTACCTCAGGCTATTGTGTGTTCTTGAGGGATAATCTCATATCTTGGCCTGCCAACAGACAAGCCACCTTATCTCGTTCGAGTGCCGAAGCAGAGTACAAAGGTGTTACTAATGTTGTTGGGTTTTATTAGCTCTGAAACCTTCTTTTGGAGCTTCAGTGCCCATTGCGTAAGACGTCTTTGGTTTACTGTGATAACATATCCGTCATCTATTTATCTCATAATCCGGTTCAACATCAGCGAACCAAACATATTGAGATGGACATCCACTTTGTTCGTGAGAAGGTTGCTCTCGGTTATGTCAGAATATTACATGTGTCTTCCTCTTATCAGTATGCGGATATATTCACAAAAGGTCTTCCTAGACAACTCTTTCTTGACTTCAGATTCAGTCTTAGCGTACGGCCTCCTCCCGCTCAGACTGAGGGGGTGTATTAGCACGTGTACTAGTACATAAATTACCATATTTTGTATTGTGTAATTATGATAGAATTGGAATTCTAATTATAGAAGGATTCAATATTGTACACCTATATATGTTTTGTATTAATGAGAAAGACTCCTCAAGGGAGATTAATATAATCTTACATAGTATCAAGCTAGACTCATTCCAATTCTTTGTTCACCAATATTGGGCCCCCAATTTAAATTATCCACGCTCCAGTTAACAAAGTCTGGGCGTGCGGGGGATTGTTAAGAGTCTCACATCATATATGGAATGGAAACATGGACTCCTTATATGAACTTGGATAATCCTCACCCTACAAGATTCATCCTTTACACCGGCTACAATATATCGATTATATTAGGTATTTCTTTCACATCCTCTCTTTCTCTCTCAAATTCTCATATCTTTCTCTCTTCTAAATCTCTCATTTCTTTTTCTCCAGGTTACGAGATTACTAGGGAATTCCACAACCCATTCTATCTTAATTGTAGTACTAGCTAGTTGTAATAGTTTATTTATTTTGCTATTATATACAAGAGAAAATCTTCTAAAAAATATGGTGTTCAATTGGTTGTTAATTTCTGCAATTATATAACTAGAGCTTGACAATTGGTATCAAAGCCTCAAATTTTGTGACCTGTTTGTTAACAATGGTGGAGAGAACGTGAATGAAAACTGTCACGACCCGACCCCGGGCCGCGACTGGTGCCCTACCTGGGCACCCTGTTCAGGTATACATCATAGAATAGCAGCGGAACATACACCACATAAACACAGGTGTAAACAATATAACAACACAGGCTAGCCGATAAGGCCGCCTTCCATAATATAACAAAGTCAAAAGTACAACTTTACAACTCAGTTCTTACCATGACCACATATGTGAATACTGCACTCTAGGAATAACAAGCGTGGTGGGACAGGGCTCGCCATACCCGAATGTACATAATCTACAACATCGGGAAAGATCGTAAAAGAAAGACAAGCCTCCGGAGAATGGAGCTTAGGACGCCCGATAAGTGATCCTAAGAGTGTGGATCCGCAACTCGCTTACTCCTTTCTGCATGATGAACGCGGCCCGAGGAAGTGGGTCGACACAATATGTACTAAGTATGTAAAGCGGAAAGTCTTGTAATTACAACATAAGTTTAAAAGAAAGCCGGAGACATGTATGATAACAAAATTACAGTACACAGTGTCTTACTAACAATGAGAGTAAAAATAGGTGTATACTTACAACGAAAAATAGGATTGGAATCCTACTCCTGGGACTATTTCACCCGCATAGGTCGGTGGACTGCGTGAGGTATTCCTCGCATGGGACTATTTCACCCGCATAAGCCCTTACGGACTCGCATGAGGTATTCCTCGCATAGGCTGGACCCGCCCGCATGGGACTATTTCACCCGCATAAGCCCTTACGAACTCGCATGAGGTATTCCTCGCATCGTGGTTAGCAAATCCACGGAAATATACAATGCCACAATCTCGGGGAATGACCCCGCAACGAATAATATATCACTAGCCCAAATCCGGCTATCACACATAGCATAAGCTCTATCGGCTTATCATACAATATATAAGCAAGTTAAGAAATCCCCTAACTTCTTACTATTTTTGTTCATATACACTCTCATTTTAGTTTACCTAAGGCACTATCATGTCTTTTATAAAAATCCGGGAATTTAACCCAAAGTACTACGTACTTCTATTCTTTTAAAATGACTCATTTCATTATAACACTTCCAAGATACTAATAACCGTAGTATCAAGTTACAATTTCCTTTCAAGACAAGTCACACATCATTAGAAATAAAAATTAGGCTTCTAAATCAAGTGACTCATGTCTTATAAAACCTTAGGCAATTGATGCCTTAAAATCGAATTGCCTTCCATTAAATCAAGTCATTTATCTTTCCATAAAGTCGATATAACCAACTCCCCATAAAGTCGTTATATTCACTTTATACCTTAGTCAAGTACAATTTCCTATCCAAGGGACTTATACGTTTTTAAAACGACACAAGTATCACATACTTTAAAATTCTTCAAGTCCCTTATCTTTAACAAGACTTAAGACATCTTTAATATTCTCAAGGAAGTGAGTTAATCTCCTAACTCACCCGACTTGGCATTTCATAAAACAAGTAAAGAATGTCAAAGTCTTGTACGTCTACTCGTAGGCAACCTTGCCCACTCTACGAACGATCTGGTAGGGCCCAATGTACCTTGGGCTGAGTTTCCCCTTCTTACCGAATCTCATCACACCCTTCATGGGTGACACCTTCAAGAAGACCCAATCGTCTACCTGAAACTCCAAATGCCGACGTCGATTATCCGCATATGACTTTTGCCGACTCTGAGGTGCTAACAGTCTCTCCTGGATAAGCTTCACCTTATCCACAGCCTGCTGTACCAAGTCTGGGCCAACTAACTGTACCTCGCCCACGTCGAACCAACCGATCGGCGACCTGCATTTACGCCCATATAAAGCCTCGTATGGCGCCATCTGTATACTGGAATGGTAGCTGTTGTTATAAGCAAACTCCACAAGGGGCAAATGATCCTCCTAGCTACCACTGAAATCAATCACGCAGGCTCGCAGCATATCCTCAAGTGTCTCGATAGCGCGCCGCCGCCGCTTGAGGATGAAATGTTGTCCGAGACTCACTGTGTCCCTAGACCTTTCCGGAAAGATCTCCGAAGTTAGTTGTAACCGGGCTCTATCGATATAATCGACACCGACACCGCGGCCTCACTATCTCTGGATGTACACCGCATAGTCCTCACCAAAACGCGTCCCGATCGGAAGGAAATGGGCTGATTTCACACCACAACAATAACCCAAATGGAGTCGTACTTCCTCTGAGTACGAGGTAACCCTGTAACAAAGTCCATGTTGATCGCCTCCCACTTCCAAGTCGGAATCTCAATAGACTGCAATAATCCACTGGGCCTCTAGTGCTCGACCTTAACCTGCTGGAAATTAGGACACTGTGCAACAAAACCTGCCACGTCCCTCTTCAGTCCATCCCACCAATACAAACATATGTGGTCATGGTACATCTTGGTCGACCCCGGATGAATAGAATAACGAGCGATGTGTGCCTCCCCCAGAATCTGCTGACGAAGTCCTGATACATCGGGAACACAAAACCGGCCCTCAAATCTCAGCACCCCATCAGACGCTACCTCGAATAGACTCTTCTCCTCCCGAAGAGTCGCATCACGCACCGCATCAACACCGGGTCCTCAAATCGCCTCTTCGCCTCATCAACGATGGAAGACTGCAACCTCACGAACCCGCATCTACTATCGTCAGATCGATCAATCGAACCCCAAGGCTCGATAATCGGTGGATCTGACGGACCATGTCCCGCTCTCTCCGCCGCACTCGATAGGCTCCCATCGATCTACGACTCAAGGCATCAAGAATCACGTTGGCTTTCCCGATGGTAGAGAATATCAACATCATAATCTTTCAAAGAACTCTAACCACCGTCTCGTCTCGTGTTCACTCCTTCCTTTGAAGATATACTGGAGGCTCTTGTGGTGCGTATAAATATCCACATGAACCCTATACAAATAATGTCTCCAAATCTTCAAGGCATGAATAATCGCGCCAACTCTAAGTCATGGGTAGGTAATTCCTCTCATGCTTAGAATCGCCGGAAGCATAGGCTATAACCTTACCGCGCCGCATCAAAACACACCCTAGCCCGATACCCGAGGCATCACAATAGATCACGCATCTGCCTAACCCTCGGGAAGAGTAAGAATCGGGTCAGACAACCTCTCCTTCAAGAATCAAAACCCCGCCGCAAGCCTCGTCCACCGGAACTTGGCCGCTTTGAGTCACCTAGTCAGCGTCTTGAAATCAAGCAAATCGCTTCCACAAACCTACGGTAGTAACCCGCGATCTAAGAAACTGCGTACTCGGCCGAGTAGTAGGTCTCGCCAAGACTTGATCGCTTCACCTTTGCCGTATCCACGCGAACACCATCACCCCAATAATATGCCCTGGGAATGCCATCGAGGCCAACCAAAACTCACACTTGGAGAACTTGGCGACAATCGCCGGAGAATCCCATACCTCGTTGATCTGCATGCTCCCGTCTGCGTGAATACACCAGATGTCATCAATGAATACAATCACAAATGTATCCAAAATGGCTTGAACACGGTTCATCAAATCCATAAATACCGCTGAGCGTTGGTCAAACCGAAAGACATAACCCTAAACTCATAGTGCCCATACCGGTCCCGAATGCGATCTTTGGGATGTCCGCCTCGAACTCGAACTCGATGATAACTGCACGCAGTCTATCTTTGAGAAACACCTCGCACTCAGAATCGTCAAACAAATTATCAATCACGGGAGGGGTACTTATTCTTAATGGTTACCTTATTCACCGTCAGTAGTCAACACACATACGCAGCTGGCCCCATCCTTCTTCTTCACAAACAACACCGCGCTCCCGGGAGATACACTAGGCTGAGCATAAAGCCTTTTTCCAAAGAAATCTTTCACCGGTCCTTCAGCTCCCTCAACTCGGCAGGTGCCATCCTGTATGGCGGAATGGAAATAAGTCGAGTGTCTGGCAACGTGTCAATACAAAACTCGATCTCCCTCTCAGGAGGGATACCCAGAAGATCATCTGGGAACACATCCGAAACTCCTAACCATCGGCATCGATCAAGAACTCGGCACTCACCGTATCGAATACCCAACGGATGATAGATGTACTTCCGCACCATCTTCCTAGCCTTGAGGTAAGAAATAAACCTACCCTGGCGACGCTGTGGTTGCCCTCCACTCGATAATCGCTCGCCAGAAATCGAACCGAACCAACTCGTCCCTACCAACGTTGGCATAACAAGAAGCCAACCACCCATACCCATAATGACATCAAAATCTGTCATCTCGGCTCTATCAAGTTCGCAAGTGGTCCGACGATCAGAATAAATACCGACAACCTCTATACACCCGCCGCCTAACACCGAATCACCCATCGCGTAGCTACATCAAACGGCTCTATCGACACCGGCTCTATCCCGATTCTACCCGCAATAAGAGGGGACACATAGGACAAGGTAGAACCTAGATCTATCAATGCATAAACATCACAGCCTGAAATCAGTAATGTACCTGTGACGACGTCAGGGGAAGCCTCCTGATCCTGGCGGCTGGCTAGAGAATATATGCGGTTCTGGGACCGCTAGAACTGGAACCACCACCACGACCTCTACCGCGGCCTGCCTGTCTGTGAGTACCCTGCCCTCCGGGGCGCATAACCACAAAAGGAGAAGAAGACCCAAAGAATCGATCCCGCTTACCGTTGGCTGCACCACCCATGCCGCTCTAGACGGACAATCCTCTTCAAGTGGCCCACCGCCACAAGAGTAACAACCTCCCGCAGAACACGACACTCGCACAGGTGAGACCTACTGCGTCGAGCACACCGAGGTGTGGGTGGTCTCGACGGCGGCGATCTCTCCTCCCCGAAACCTCAAGTCCCGGAGCCACGACCGCCTCCGAATGACCTTGCCGATCATATCTCCTACCGTAAAACCGGACGGAGCACTCTGGCCGGCCGGAAAGTAGACCAGTCACGCCGAGGCCGCCCGCCGAAATCGCCTCGAGACCACGATGTCACGCCTCTTGCCGGGCCTGTCAATCTGGTCCTCCTCTCTATCCTCTATCCTCGCAGATAGGCTGCATCCGGCGATGTCCATACCGGCCAAGAGCCACACCAAGCATGCGGTAATCATATGACGGTCAAGCCTCATCACGTAACGATGAACCCTATCCGCCATGTCAACTACAATAGTATGCGTAACCGCCAAGGAGTCAAACTCTGCTATACTCCCGACAGCCCTCCCGCTCGCCTCAAGGTCAAGAATCTGTCTACCCGGCTCTCTCATCTCGAGGCAAAAGTGATCCATGAAAGCCTCAGAAACTCCTCCCAAACACCGGAAGAGCATCATCACCTCTCGAAAGCAACCACGACTCAAACCAGTTCAACGCAATATCGCGTAATGCAGAAGAGGCTAGTGTAACGGACTCTGTCTCGAAGCCCTAAGAACTCGCATGGTCATTGTAGTCGCCGAATGAACTCCCCGCGATCCTCATCGACCTTGAACCATAAAACTCGTGGATGACATCCCGTAAAAATCCCTAATCCGCAAACCGTCGGCCAGGGTGGCTGCTCGCTTCCCGCTTGCACGCTCGCTACTATCTTGGTCAATAACCGACCGCTTCCCGTAGTCTCTATACTCGCACCGGCCGTGGAACGGAGGTGCAGTATCGGAACCTCTAGAGCACGCCGCTCCGCCTCCTCTAAAATCGCAGCGTGGCTGAACTTGCCGACCGCCTACTACCTCGTGCATAGTCGTGCTCGAGCAGTGTAACCCTCTGCGTGCTAGCGACTCTGCCGCCGCCTTGCCTCCGGGCTCTGGTCGCCTTTCGTGGAGGCATAGCTGTTTCATAAGAAGAGGTCAGAGAGGATTCAACCTAATAAGACAGCTCTAATGCACGATCTCAGAGAGAGAAGAATGGAAACCAATCCTAAATGTCCTGCGACCTCACGATTATAGATGTGGTGCACAACACACCGATAATCAAGACTCTACTAGACACGGTCTGTAGACACTTTCCGAGGACTAATTGCTCTGATACCACTTTTGTCACGACCCGACCCCGGGCCGCGACTGGTGCCCTACCTGAGCACCCTGTTCAGGTATACATCAGAGAATAGCAGTGGAACATACACCACATAAACACAAGTGTAAACAATATAACAACACAGGCTAGCCGATAAGGCCGCCTTTCATAATATAACAAAGTCAAAAGTACAACTTTACAACTCAGTTCTTACAGCCCAACCACATATGTGAATACAGACCTCTAGGAATAACAACTGTGGTGGGACAGGGCCCCGCCATACCCCTGAATGTACATAATCTACAACATCGTGGAAGATCAGACTAAAGAAAGACAAGCTTCCGGAGAATGGAGCTTCCGGCGTCGATAAGTGATCTAGAGTGTGGATCCGCAACACCTTACCACTTTCTGCGGCGTGAGCGGCCCAGAAGAAGTCGGTACACAATATGTACTAAGTATTTAAAACTGGAAAGTACTGTAATTACAACATAAGTTTAAATTATAGCCGGAGACATGTATGATAACAAAATTACAGTACACAGTGTCTTACTAACAATGAGTAAAAATATGTGTATACTTACAACGAAAAATAGGATTGGAATCCTACTCACGGGACTATTTCACCCGATAGGTCGGTGGACTGCGTGGTATTCCTCGCGTGGGACTATTTCACCGCATAAGCCCTTACGGACTCGCGTGAGGTATTCCTCGCATATTTGGACCGCCGCGTGGGACTATTTCACCGCATAAGCCCTTACGGACTCGCGTGAGGTATTCCTCGCATCGTGGTTAGCAAATCCACGTAAATATACAATGCCACAATCGGGAATGACCATGACGAATAATATATCACTAGCCCAAATCCGCTATCACACATAGCATAAGCTCTATCGACTTATCATACAATATATAAGCAAGTTAAGAAATCCCTAACTTCTTACTATTCTTGTTCATATACACTCTCATTTTAGTTTACCTAAGGCACTATCATGTCTTTTATAAAAATCCGGGAATTTAACCCAAAGTACTACGTACTTCTATTCTTTTAAAATGACTCATTTCATTATAACACTTCCAAGATACTAATAACCGTAGTATCAAGTTACAATTTCCTTTCAAGACAAGTCACAATACTGTTAGAAATAAAAATTAGGCTTCTAAATCAAGTGACTCATGTCTTATAAAACCTTAGGCAATTGATGCCTTAAAATCGAATTGCCTTCCATTAAATCAAGTCATTTATCTTTCCATAAAGTCGATATAACCAACTCCCCATAAAGTCGTTATATTCACTTTATACCTTAGTCAAGTACAATTTCCTATCCAAGGGACTTATACGTTTTTAAAACGACACAAGTATCACATACTTTAAAATTCTTCAAGTCCCTTATCTTTAACAAGACTTAAGACATCTTTAATATTCTCAAGGAAGTGAGTTAATCTCCTAACTCACCCGACTTGGCATTTCATAAAACAAGTAAAGAATGTCAAAGTCTTGTACGTCTACCGTACTATATACGTGAAACTAGTCATGCTCAAAGGATAGGAAAAGTTCTACATACCTTGTCGGGTCAAACCACTTGCCAAGTACAAAGTCCCGCCCGTAGTATATCAACCTTAACGATTCTTAATCCAACTCCAATCTGAAGTCGCTCCTTAGTAGTTTAGAGCCTCTCCAAGACACTTCAATCCGCTTGTTGAGACCCTTAGAACAACACCAACAATTATCCTTCAAAACTCCAAACAAAACCTAGAAAGACCATTAGGTTTTCGTTTGCGACTAACCCGAAAACTACCTTTTTCCAAGATTTTTCTATTGAGATATGCTTACACTACCCTCAAGAACCTTGGTTTAAAGTGTGGAATCAAATGGACAAGAAACGAAAATTTTTCCTTCTCTTTTCTTAGTGAACCCGAGACCTCTCCAATGAGTTCTTCAATTTTTGTGTAAAATTTTCTAAGTGTTTAGCTCTCTCTCTACTAGTAGTAATATATAGCACCTTTGAGGGTTATGATAAAAACACATGGGTGGTTTAGATGAAGTCTACTAAAATATCAAGACCAAAGTGGGACCTTTGACTTTAGTCAATGTTCTCATGCTACAAGTAGCAAGACTTAGCCATAGAAGACTTATGGTCAATGACCATATTGGCCATGCCATTTCGTCCAAGGCATTGCTAAGGGGGGGTGACACGTGTCGCCCTCCCATTCGTCACAACACTTACGTTTTCCGACAATTTCACAATTTCGATAAATTTACAAGTCTCAAATCTTAACATTTGTGAGTTCTTACTTATGTTCTTAAAACATGTCCTGTAATTACGGGGTGTAACAAAAACTATGGAAGAGATATTGATTAAACATGATGCGGTTATGGATGAGTTGAACGAACAACAAAGGTGTAAGATGATATTAATCTCCCTTGATAAGTTTTCTCATTAATATCAAAGTATATATAAAGTACAATATTCATCTCTTATACAATAGGAATCCTAAGCCTATACAAAAGAGGAATCATAGTCTTACCATAATTATATTTACACAATATATGGAAATATTCTAATTATGGGTAGGGATATAATTGATTCTATAATATACATGTTTACACACCCTCTCAGTCGGAGCGGGAGGAGGTCGGACGCTGAGACTGGATCTGAAGTCAAGAAATAACTGTCTGGGAAGTCCTTTAGTAAATATGTTTGCATACTAATAGGATGATGGAACATGTAACACTCTGACATGGCCTAGCGAAACTTTCTCACGAACGAAGTGTAGGTCTATCTCAATATGTTTGGTTCGCTGATGTTGAACCGGATTATGAGAAAGATAGATGGCAGAGATGTTATCACAATACACACTAGATGCATGACGCAACGGACACTGAAGTTCTAACAGTAAATTTCTGAGCCAACAAATCTTATCTACCACATTTTCAACGCCTCTGTACTCAGTCTCGTCACTGGATCGAGATAGGGTAGCCTGTTGCTTGGCAGACCAAGAAATCAGATTATCCCCTAAAAAAACACAAAAGACGGAGGTGGAGCATCGCGTGTCTGCACACCCTGCCCAATCTGAATCTGTATATGAAATCAACTTGTTTGGTGCAGAGGGATATATGTGCAAACCATAATCAAGAGTGCCCTTAATGTATCGAATGATACGCTTAAGAGCAGTGAAATGAGACTCCCTGGGGCATGCATGAATAAGCACACCTGCTGAACAGCATAAGCTATGTCTGGCCTGGTGAAGGTGAGATACTGAAGTGCACCTGCAAGACTCCTATACAGAGTAGGATCAGATACTGGAGCACCATCCATGGCACTGAGCTTAGATTTAGAATCAACTGGAGTAGGCACCTCTTTGCAGTTCGCCATCTTAGCCCTGTACACAATCTCCTCTGCATACTTACGCTGACACAAGAACATATGATTGGCAGACCTGGTCACTGATATCCCCAAAAAGTAACTCAGCTTCCCCAAATCAGTCATTGCAAATTCGGACTTAAGCAAGGCAATAATCTCATTTTTCAATCCGTCGGAGGAGACAGTAAAAACAATATCATCCACGTAAAGTAATAAGTAAGTAGTGTTACTACCTCGATGAAAAATGCATAGTGATGTATCACTCTCGCTGCATACAAAACCAATCTGCAAGATATACCTGACAAAGAGATCATACCACGCACGGGGGGCCTATTTCAGGCCATATAGTGACTTACGGAGAGTCACACATAGTGAGGAACTGCTGGATGGGTGAACTCTGGCGGCTGATGCATGTAGACTGTTTCTCTCATATCCCCATGTAAGAATGCATTCTTCACATCAAGATGATGGATCGGCCAGTGTTTGCCCATGGCAATGCTCAAACTGTGTGAATGGTAGCCGGTTTGACAACCGGGCTGAAGGTCTCACCACAATCAATGCCCTCCTGCTGATTTGTGTCATTAGCCACAAGCCGTGCTTTATACCTCTCAAGATCTCCACTGTCTCTGAATTTGTGACGAAAAAGCCACAGACAACGAATCATATTCACCCCCCTCAGGTCTAGGTACTAGATCTCATGTGTGTTGTTTTGTTAAAGCATTGAATTCCTCAGACATAGCCGCATTCCAATTAGGATCTTGTTTAGTCAATATAGGGTTTTTAGGAATTTGAGAATAGTTTGGGCAGACAAGTTAAATTGGACTTTGGGTTTGAAGATTCCATGCTTAGCACAAGTTACCATTTGGTGAGTGGGGACAGTGGGAGGCGGTGCTTGCTGAGTAGGGAGGGATGAGACTGATGGTAGGGTCGGAAAAGGAGAAGGTGAGGGCGAAGCCGTCGGAGGTACCACATCGCCTGGATCTAGCACCTGGCGCTGCGAGTGTGAGCCTCTGCGGAAATATGGCGCAGCGCCATCTTAAGCTGGCGCGGCCGGGTTGGGAGGACAGGCCTCTCTGGAACAATGGTACCGCGGCGCCTCAACACTGGGTCGTGGCTCTGTCAATGAGTCAGAACAGATAAGTTGATCAAGGATGATGGGAGAGATAGCAGGCTCGTCAAGGAATGATTAATCCGATTTTTGGAATTTCTGAAGATTCGAAAACGGGAATGTGGTCTCGTCGAATGTGACGTGACGAGAGATGTGGATTTGACGAGTAGACAAGTCGTAGCATAGATAGCCCCTATGGTTTGGTGGGAAGCCTAGGAAGACACATAGAGTGGACCTAGAAGCGAGCTTGTGAGGGGCGGTAGAGCTAAGGTTGGGATAACACAGACCGAAAATCCGTAGATGATCATAGACTCTATGGTAGAGGATTTCGGTAGGGGTCATGTTGTGAAGAGTGTTGTTGCGATATTTCTATATGTTTACGCAAGTATACGTATCGTTCAAGTAACAAAGATCTGTAAGATCGAGTTTATCATCCACAGAGGCTGGTTTATTAAGTACCGGTTATCTATTCTATGGTATCTATATGGTTGACGTTCTTTAGTTTGAGAATTATAACTAAAAATTATGATTAAGTGTAGAAAATAAACTAAAGATTATAATACTTTGAGTTTATAACAGTTATGAATGGAATAGGGTTCCAATCTCCTCAACTATCCACTCTTTCACGTGTTAATGCAATGCTAATGATTCTTCTTCTTATTAAGATAGCAGACTAACTAATCTGTCATCATATTCCGGTTAGGACATACGAGAGCTCAACCTTATGCAGAAACCTTCTATATTTCAATGATAAGTTTTACCACACAAAAGGATTAAGACCAGTAACCTTAATTACTACACAAGTATCGGGGTACTTTCGTCCACGATTTTAACCTATGTCTAGACAATTACATCATATTCAAATCTCACATTTCAGACTTTTGATTCGAAATCATATAAGTGATGACAATTAGTAGCTAGTTAATTATCAAGCAATCATAACAATATTGAATAGATCTTAATATGTTGAAGAAGAAATCAATAATCAATGCATTAACTATATGAAAGAGCTTCAAGAAGATTCGATGGAAACCCTACTAAAGTAATTAGCTCCTAAATATTATCATGTCAAGAACTAAAATACAGTCCAACATAAACTGAAATAAAATAAGGGAAAGAAAATAACTTGAACAATAAGATGTCTCCAATTGTAGCTTGTAGTCGTCGTTCTCCTCTCCAAAGTAATCTCCCCAATAATGACAGGGTTTAGGGTATTTATATCTGAGAAAAACCTTGCTTCGGACCCTTTTATCCTTGTCAAAAATCGACTCGGAATCTGATTTTTACGCGTCAGCACCGCAGTTCCTCTACCTAGCACCGCGGTGCTAATTGCTCACGACATAATTGGCAGACACTGGAAATATGGCACCGCGGTTCTGCCTCCAGGCACCGCGGTGCCTTCGACGGTGATTTAGTTTCGAACTTTCTGGAAATTTTACGCCGCGACGCTAATTCTTCTTGATCCCGGTTTCATGGCATCGCGGCGCCTCTCTATTTCTCTGGCCTGGTTCCGCCTGATTTGTTCTATTCTTCTCCGGACCTTTTCGGCTTCATTCCTTGGGCCGTGTTTGTTCAGATTTCATCTCAATTAAGTTCATTTCATCCTCAAAAGTAGTATCTTCTTCTTTATAACTGCTGTGACACAAAATGAAGGAAAAATACACCTAACACTATACTAAATGCCAAATAAAAGAGTAAAATACTAGCTAAATATGACGCAAAAGAGTGTATAGAATACACTCAAAGTGCTAGTAGGGAGAATATTGAGAATGTATTCTGACATTTTAGCAGCATATACCCAGAAGGATAGAGGGAAGGAGGCATGAATCAATAGGGTGCGAATCATATTGTTAATTATGCAGATGATTCTTTCAGCTTTACCCTTTTGTAGTGAGGTGTGAGGGCAGGAGAAGTGAAAAATCATGCCATTATTGGTAAAAAATGGTGAAACATAGAGTTATTGAATTCACGATCATTATCGCACTGAAATGATTTGATACTTTTTTCAAATTGTGTTTGGATGAATTGTCGAAACTCAAGAAATTTGGTAAACACTTTCGATTTATATTTGAGAGGGTACAACCAGATATAGTGAGAAAAATCATCTAGCAAGACAAGATAATATTTATGACCGAGAGAACTAGCAACATGAGATGTCCATAAATCGGCATGTATTATATCAAATGGTGCAATGGTAGCACTAGTAGATGATTTAAACGAAGGACGAGTATGTTTGCCTAAAGAACAAGAAACACAATTTTGGGCAAGCTTCCCATTACAAGTAATGAAATTATTGCCTCTAAGAAAATTAAAGACTGGGAGTCCTGGGTGACCAAGCCTATTATGTCATGTCGAAGAAGAAATAGTCGCTAGAGAGATGGGAGAGCATGATCTGGCAGCGGAGGTGGGTGTGAATGAATAGAGATCCCCCGTGCTATTGCATCTCGTAAGAGGTGTCCCCGTACGAAGATCCTTTACAGTGAAACCAAAAGGGTCAAAGTCAACAGAGACAGAATTATTACGAGTAAATTGGCGGACATATATTAGGTTCTTAATCATGTGTAGGGCATATACGGTATTTTTAAGGGAGAATGGTGGATGGAAGGTTGTGTGTATGATGTACCATAACCCTTTACTGGAATGTGTTGTCCACTACCAACTGTAACATATTGAGGATGCTTTAAACTGCACAATTTGGGAATAGTACCTGCAGACTGGGTGATGTGATATGTGGCTCTGGAGTCCATGTACCAATTGTTGTCAGGCTGTTGCATGTTGAGGGTGCTGAAAGTCTGACCCAACTCAGTGGGTGTCATGGCGGAGGAGGGCTTCTTGAACTGTCCCTGCATGAAGTGGGCTTGTTATGGTGCTGGAGCTGGACCTAACAACCCGTAGTGGGAATAATGGTTGAAGGACTGCTGGTACTGGAATGGGGCAGCTCGCGGCTCATCTTGAGAACCGCGGCATCTCGATGTTGGGAGCGATCTCGACGCTGCTGCCGCTTAGCACAATGGGTTTCTTGGCGACAAGCGTGAGAGAGCTTTGTTAAAGCTGGGTAACGGATTCGCCTGTTGAATCATAGTGGCCAATGTATCATATTCGCCTTTAGGGAGGCCAGCAAACAATTGTAACACCATTTTGGTGTCGATAAAGTAGTCGACAACGTGAGTTGATCGTCAGGAGCTTTAGCGTTTGCGATGCTCGATCACATTGGAAAAGTTTTCAAGACGTGTATTGTTAAATTGTTCCTCTAAATACACAGCACGGGTGTGCTTGTTGTCCTGAAAAAGTTCCTCCAAACGATTCCACAAGTCACGGGCTGTGGAGTCAGATTTCATGATAGTAAGAAGTATATCATGAGAAATACTACCATATATCCATTGTTTGACGCCGGCGTCTAGACGACGCCAAGTAGAATCATCAACCTCCGAAGGGCGCGGAATGGTGTCATCAATATGATCAAGCACGTTATAGAGACATGCATGATTGCGAAACAGTTCAACCCAATGATAATATTGATTGCTTTCTTGATCAAGACGGATGGGGATATGGTTCTTGATGTTGGAAACAGTGAAAGCGGGATGAAAAGAGGGTGACGACTTGGTGGTGGAATTTGTGGAGGTAGAAGCGTCAACAACAGTGGGAGAATCCTGAGTATCCATTTAGAGAAGATAGGAAGAAAAGAAAAACCAAGAAATTTCTTGAAGAGAAGAAGGTAGTCGCGACGCCGTGGGAGGGGGGTGGTACCAGCGGCTGGGGAAGAAAATTTCTAGGGTTTTTGGAGTTTAGGCTCTTGATACCATGTAAGATGATATTAAGCTCCCTTGGGAAGTCTTCTCATTAATATCAAAGTATATATATAGTACAATATGCATCCCTTATACAATAGGAATCCTAAGCCTATACAAAAGAGGAATCCTAGTCTTACCATAATTATATTTACACAATATATAAAAATATTCTAACTATGGGTATGGATACAATTGTTTCTATAATATACATGTTTACAAAAGGGCTATGGTTGCTACTAAGAATGGGATCCAAGGTACTTTGAATCAGATCCTAGATCGACTGACTCAGCTAGAGATGAGGCCTAACAAAGGACCTGAGATTTCACAACCAGGAAGTTGTGTTCGCAGCATCGATTGCAAGTGCAACATATGTATCGAAAATGAAGATTTAACTTGTGATGAAATGGTATGTTGTGTACGCAACATCGATTGCGAGTGCTGCATCTTTATTGGAAGTGATGCTACATCTCCGAAAAATGAAGGTCTAAACTATGATGAAACTGAGATAAATCGACCTTTCAACTTTCACATACTTGACGATCCACATGTAGAACTTGATTCTATTGTTCTCGAGGGTACTCAGGAGCTGATTTGCTAGTGTTTGCTTTAATATATGGCTAGAATGTATGAAATTTAAGACAACTAGAGTTGCTTCTACTTGCTTGATAAAATGTCTGAAAAGGATCATGTCCAAGTAGCACATGTTGATGTGCATATTGATTCTGTCTTTTCATATGCTATCATGCCAGTATAGCGCTGTTTATAGTGGTAAAGGATACCTCTCTGCTTTTCACACTCTTGAAGACCTCCAGATAGAATTTGATTATTTTGTTCTTGTTGGTATTAGAGAGCAATACATCTCTGAGAGTAATAATGTATATAGAAATATTATGATATTTGGAAATGTGATTCTTCCAGCTAATGTTGACAAGTTGTCTTGTGTGGATATTGAACTAAGACATGTTGCTTGCTGGAAAGAAGCTCTGAAGGCACTTTGCTATAAGTCGCCTATGAATTTTGTAGGGCGGTTATTGGTGAAAGTTATTATATTGCAGATTGTGAAAAAGAGGTTGTTTGATGATGTTTCAGGGATAAAAGTCGTTAACTGTGTTACGATTCACTTTTACGCGAGACATAAAAGTTATTGGATAACTTGTGAGCTCTTGAGATTATTTTTTATTTTAGAGTCGTCACCTATTTTATAATGAAAAATAGAAAAACAGTATTTAAAAAGATTTTTCAAAATAAGAAAAAAATTCAATTTCAATTAAAGTTCAGGTAGGGGCTAGACACTTTGATATTAAGAATCTATAAGATACGATTGATCTCAGATCTTATATGATATAATATTGCTTAAAACTAATATTTTAAAAATATTACAAATAGTAATCATTCAAATCATTTTCCGCCAAAAGCTTTTCCACACACATTTTTAAGAGTTAAGCACAAAAACCTCCTTTATAAAATTCCAACCTTTTAGTGAAAACACTTCTTTTGTTTTCCTTTTTACCAAAAGATAGTAAAAACTTATTGTTTCTTATGTAAAAATAGGGAAAATACAACCTTAATAAAAATAATTTTATTAAGAGGTCAACCATTAAAGGAGTTTATTTTCCTAACCGAACTTTAATCAGTTAATAGCCAAGAAAATTTGATTTTTTTACTAACTTTACCTGAAAATTTATTTATTTTTTTAAGACTAGCAACTCTATTATAATAAAGTTTTAATTTAAAGATTTCAATAATAATTTAGCGTTTTTAAAGATAGTACACTCCAACTGCCATATGAGTCTCCCCGGAACTGTATTAAAAAAAATACAGTCCATTATATATTAATATTCTAATACCGTCCATTATATATTAATATAATTTAATCCATTATAATACAGTATAATTAATACAAAATTATACAGTTCAATTCGACGTACCAAACGAGACATATGACATACAAACTTGATATATGCCCAGTTCTCTATATCTTTAAAGGTATATCATTTTAAATATCCCATAGGAAATCAATAGAAAGAGGACATTAAGAGCCGCAGAAAAAGGAAGAGAAGGGGACAAGACTCATTAAGATTCTTGCCAGAAATGGGCGAACAAACTGGACCAAAAGCCTCTGAGCTTTTACCATGATCGGCAATGGAGGAGAGAAGCCCAAAAATCTGATAAATCATAGAAATTGATATATATATATATATATTTTATTTTATTCTGTCAAATAACATGGAAAAATATCATCAAAATAATTTTATAAAATCATTTTCGATTTGTAAAATGCATATTTCATTCCGTTTATAACTTAAATATTCTGAATAATTAAATAAAGTATTGGACACACTGTGTCTTTGGAAGATAGAGCCAAACATGTCCTTATAATCAGGATAGAAATGATAGCACTCAAGTTTGATGTGGTTCCAATGGCATTTTTCTACATATGACCTATGATTCATGAACTTCAAGAAAACCAAAGGAATAAAAAACTATATTTGGCCGGTATTATAATGAATTTTATACCTGAAGATTTGTTGACAATGAAAGGTTACAACAGTCCTATTGAAACTTGTTGATATTGTGTGAGTGTTGTGAAAACATCAGGTTTTATGTCTGAACAACATTTTGCAGTGTTCTATAGATGTTGGACGTAATGTTGCGCAATATCCGCAGTGTCCTGTAAATGTTGTCTCCGATGTTGTCGCAACATTTCACCCGACATCTTTGAAATCGATTTTGCCTATTATTCCGGCCAAAACAATATTTGTTACTGTGAGTTAAAAATGTTATAGGCAAGCTGAATATGGAGTTGTGTTTAAAACGTTGAAATTGAAGGAGTCAAGTTTGGAATCAAAGCAACTTGAAGACCAAGCAACTTGGAGACCAAGTCAAAGCTATTGAGAAATTCAAGGAGCTAGAATAGGTCCAAGCTGCAGCTTTCTTTCTCTCAACTTCCACAACCAACCAGCGAGAGTTTCAAGGAAGTTCCACACTATAAATAGAGGAGGACCTTCAGAGTATTGGTATCCAGAATCAAAATGTAAAAATACCAAGAGAGCTCTCAGAATTTCACTTCAGAAATCTGAATCAAAACCTTTTAGCCTAATTCTTTTAGCAACATTTGTCTCACACTACAATTGTTATCTCTATTCTTGATTAAGCTTATTGTAAAGAAATTGTGGTGATGATGTTGCATTTGTCTTTTAGACTTTTTAACTTAGGCGAAGTCATCTGCGACTTCATTTTTGTTTGTAATTTCTTTTTCATTTGTATTGCTCAATCTTGTAAAAAGAAATTCATTTGTAATTGTATATAATATATACAATTCTTTTGGTCATTGACCATCAAGAGATATATTAATATATACCTTTGAAAATATAAATATTTTATGTCTTTTACTTTTCCGCTGCAATTACTCTTTAAAGGTTGATTCTGTTTTTTTTGTCAGATGTTTCCACCAATGTTGAGGTAACATCCAGAAACTATTTCAGTTATTCTTGCTGTTTCGATTTTAATCTTACTTATCCATAGCTCGGGACCCAACAAGTGGTATCAGAGCCAACACTTGACACAATAAGTAATTGGTCCTGTTATTCTAAGCTATGGATCCGGCAAATTCAAATTATTGGTAGACTTCCCGTTGGTTTAAATTACGTCTATTGGATCGTCTATGTTCTCATATCAAATTAATTGATGTTAGGACATGAATATCTATAATCCATGGGTATGTTGTACTAATGTAGCCGCCGGATGAGGAATGTGACATTCTTGTTACACCCAAATCTAAATGGATTGCGGAAGAAATCAATAATGCGAGCTACAAGGGAAAATTGAACTTTTGAGGATGGAAGAAACGGAAGACGTAAAATCCTATTTTGAAAAGTTGAATGACGTTTTTAGATTGATAATGTTAGAATTAATGTCGTAACATTTGTGACAACATATTACATGTATGTGAATATATTGGAACAAATGTTGGACAACATTCTGCCCAATATACCTTCTAATAAATGTCAAGTGTTTGGTGTTCCTTTAACCAACACCCAACTTGTGGTAAAGACTCTCTGTTCTCTTCCTGAGAAGTTCAATATAAATATTTGTGTGATTGAAGAAGTTTGTGATGATGCTAATGTTGTCTTGCTCTCTCGAAAATTCATTTCGATGGTGAGAAAAATCAACAATGATAGGTTTAAGTCTAAATCCAAAGAGTACCAAAGTCAAACCTTTAATCATCAGTTCACTAGATTTTCTCCAAATACACAAAAAGGTAACTAAGGAAATTCAATTCGGATCATACCAAATTTGATCTCAAACAGCTTGAGTTCGGACATGCATGCTCAAGTTGGGGTCATTATGCTAATAAATGTATAAACACTCTTAGCAATTTAGTAAAAGTTGGTGAGTTTTTCTTAGTGATGATGAAGAAGATCCAGAACCAAAATCACAAGCAATGCGGACTGCTGTTTTCAAACAATTTCTGTCCGATAACGAAGATGTCATCGACAATGTTGTCTCAACATCTGTGGCAACATTTGCAGTACTTTGCAGGTGTTGCTCAACATCTGTGGAAACATCAGCGACAACATCTGCGGAAACATTTCTAAGGTATGAATATTTTTACTATCCAGATGTAAATTGCTTTAGTGATTTTATTTAAACTAGTGAGGCTCTATGATTGGATCAAGTTGACTCTCAAGATTACATGATTAAGGAAGTACAAAATCTTTGTAAATCTTTAATCATTGAATCTGAGCAACGTGACTCAAAAGTCAAATCTTTAACTCATGAGAACCATGTTTTAAAATGCACAATTACCCATTTAGTGGTAACACTTATAAAAAAGGATCTCTAATTTGGTAAGATTCGTGTAAAATTTGAATTCTGTCATAGCCACTTTCCGGAAGCTCAACACGAGGATCTTAAAATTGAATGAAATTCTTGTCTTCAGTAAGTCTTCATATGCAGGTATTGAGTATCAAAAATCTCTTAAAATTGTTATCCTAGTTTCTTTGATATAAATGAGAAAATCTATTTTGTAAAGGAAAAAATAAGATTGTCTTGTCTAAATCAAAGAATAATTTGAAGTATGTGGGTAGTTACTTAAACTTCTTTGGAAATATAATGACATACTACTTCAAACTTCATATTATTCTGTGAACAAGGTGTTTCCTAAAATGTCGTCTAAAATGTTGTCCAAACATTTCAGACAACATTCGAAGCTACATTTCTGAACAGAAAATGAGAAAACATTTTAAGAGAGATTGGGTTCCCAAAATGCACTCAATTTGTAATATTTGTATTACTGCATTAGAAAACTAACATTCTTGGTACTTTGATTATGAGCATTCATGCCACATGACAAGTACGAAAGACTTTATGAAGAACTAAGAGTCATTCAAAAGAGGTTACGTGACTTTTTGGAGGTGGGAATAAGATCAAGATTATTGGTAAAAGAACGCTGAATGGTTCTGATGTACCAGCCTTGAATATTGTACTTCATGTTGATGGCTTAGTTTCTAACCTTCTTAGCATAAGTCAACTTTGTGATGATGACCTCAAGGTAAAATAGTCTCTGAAGTTTGTATGAAAGATAAGCAAACTCATGTTGTCCTTAATATTGCCCAACACGACGGACAACATTCAGATATGTCTCTCTGTTTTCAGTTATTGCATGTGGATCTAATAGATCCAATTGAAGTAGACAACCTATGGGCATGAGGTATCATTTGGCGAAGTTTGACTCTAAGAATAAAAAAAGAATGATTATTGGCTATTCACAAAATAGTCAGGCTCATCATATGTACAATCTGAGGACCAAGACCATACAAGAGTTGGTCAATGTTATTTTTGGTGAACTTACTGATGTGACAGATAAGTCATCAGAAAACAACATTATAGTTACAGCAGAAAGAGAGTAAACTGCAGAGATGTTGTCCAAATATTGTCACAACATCAGAGGCAACATCTGAATCAACTGAAGAGACCACAAGGGTCGAAAGTGGAGGAGGAGTCCAGAACTGAATTGCAAGATCAAGTAAGAAGAGAGCCCCCATCAAGGATTAGAAAGAATAATCACCCAGACCAGGCGAATGGGGAGTTTGTGAAGGAATTATAACAAGAGAGAAAGAGCCAATCAACTACCGAGAGATGGTAAGGTATGTGTGTATGTCTACCATATACCGTCACGTTAGTCTTTCTTGTTTCATATCTACTTTAGAACCAAAAATATTTTGGGAGTAAAAGATGATTTTTGGTTTCAAGCAATGCAAGAAGAGCTTGAGCGATATTCTCGAAATGATGTCTGAGATCCGGTTCCAAGTCTTAACAATTCAAATGTTATTGGAATTAAATATATCTTTAAGTCAGACTAATCGAGAACTATAGTTCAAAATAAAGCTCATCTAAGTGACTCAAGGCTATACTCAGGGTAAAGATATGGACTATGACGAAACGTTTGCACCTGTGGCTAGAATTGAATCAATTAGACTAACCCTTGCTATTGATTGTTGTCTAAAAAATATTTTGTACCAACTGAATGTTAAAAGTGCTTTCCTAAATGATTTTTCTTGATAAGGAAGTCTATGGTAAACAACCTAAAGGATTTGAGGATCCTCACCACCCACATTATGTATACAAGCAAAAAAAAAAGTTTTGTATAGGTTGATAGGTGCTGTAAACAAGCTCCTTGTGTGTGGTATGACCATTTGATTAGACTTCTACTTGATTTTGGTTTTAGCCGTGATGAATATGATAGAACTTTATTTATAAAACGTCATGGTGTAGATATTATCATCGCTCAAATTTATGTAGATGACATAGTTTTTTGCTCGACCTCACAGTCGTACCTTAAGACTTTCATGTCGAGGCTATGTGATCAACATTTGAGATGAACATGATTGGAGAACTAACTTATTTCTTAGGCCTGCAGGTAAAGCAAAGTGAAGATGGAACTTTCATTTCATAAACCAAATACGCCAAGAATACAGTTACAAGATTTGGATTAGAGAATGCTAAGCATGTGAAAACTCCAATGGACTTCTCGCAAAAAGGTATGTAAAGACGATGTTGGCGAAGATGTTGACCCAACATTGTACCAATTCATGATAGGTAGTATTTTGTATCTTACTGTTAGTCGTCCAACATTATGTTTAGTGTTTTTGTGTGTGCATGTGTTCAAGCCTGTCCCAAAATATTCCACTTAAATGCCGTAAAACGTATTATTCAATATGTTATTGGCACATATGGGTTGGAAATTTTGGTATTCCAGAACACTAATCCTAACTTAATAGGATTTGGTGACTTGGATTGGGCTGGAGATGTGAATGATAGGGAGAATACAAGTAGAGGATATTGTTTACCTTGGCAACAATCTTATACATCTTTTTTCAAGCAACACTATGATTTTGTACTGTGATAATCTGAGTGCTATTAATATTTCCAAGAACTCTGTTCAGCATTCACGTACAAAACACATAGACATAAGACATCATTGTTAAGAGACTTAGTTAAAAAATAGCTAGTTCAAATCGAACATGTTGATACTCTTTCTCAACTAGCTGATATTTTTACCAAACCCCTAGATCATGAGAGATTTTCTAGCTTGAAAAAATCTCTTGGTCTCTGTTTTCTCTGAAAATAAGACAGGCTAGGTAGATGTTGTCCTAAATGTTAACCTAACATTCTGGGTAACATTTACTGTTTGAGTCAATGTGCAGGATATGTGTTGTAGTAATGTTGCAATGTTTTTCAAAAGAATCAAGCATGACTTTACAAGGACAAGGTTTGAATGTGATACAGTTCTCTGCGATGATATATATAACAATTATGTGTATCATAAAAAGGGAGTATCATAAGAAGGCGAAGCCTTAACTAAAGATTTGGTTTTATACAAAAAGAGCAAAGCTCTATGTTTGGTACCGTTCATATTCTATAGGAGTACCATGTGCTTCAAGAAGGTTGAAAATTCCTTAATATTTATTTTTTATCCATATGTGTTCAATTAAGTTGATTAAGGACAATGGTAAAATGTTACATTCGTCCAGCGATCAATCTCATAGGGAACATATACGGAAAACCATTTGCCAAATCAGAAAATCCTTGAAGTCTCACAATGCTTGTAAAACTTGGAAATGTTGCCAACATCACTCACAACATCGAGTTCTAGTACATTGTTCAATCTTGTTTTTCTTTTATTTTTCTGGGTTGTGGTATGTAACACGTCTCTCTAAATAACGAAAATCCAAAATTCTGGAGGACCGTTTCTTTTTAAAATGTTAATGATGTTTTGTGCTATGTAAAACCCTTTATTTTAGGGATGTGAAGAGTTCCAATTATTCTACACTACCTACTTTTTGAAAAATATTGTTGTGAGTTGTTTAAAGAAATATTGTCTTGTATATAATATTCCTCTTGTTTGTTATTTTTCATGTCATTTCAAGATTAAAAAAAAAGGAAAAATCATCTCCTCGGGTTGTTTTCTATCTATCCGATGAACTAATCACCATGTCACACTCCAATCATGGATGGTTGTTATATATGTATATATATGTATATATATATATATATATATATATGTATATATATGTATATATATTGTAATGTGAGATGTTACATTGCTCCAAATGTCAAATCTATACAATATCTATATATAAATGTATCCGGATTAATTCCCAAAATACTTTCCTACATATTCACCAATAGAATACTTCTCCAATGTCTACCCAACTGTCAAACACCACTCCATCCAATGAACATTAGTCATTTGTCGAATATGAAGAACCCAAGCTCAATACCTCTCAGCAGATTGGACAATTGTCTTCCTCTAGGATAAAAATATTGACTTAACCTGGAAGAAGGTAGCATGAAATGACGATGTTGCCAGGAATGTTATCAACGATCTAGGCTAAGTCATTTATAGAGATGTTGTCACAATATCGCAGACAACATCCAGAGTTAATTTCATGATACTGCTTTCTCCACAAAAAATGGGAGAAAATGTTGTTAACTATGCAGGGGGAGGAAGCTGAAATGCAGGGGAGGAAGCTGAAGTTGTACAAGCTCTACTACATAGGGGAGACTGCTACGACGGTGCTGCTTCTCAGCATGATGTTGTTGTTGCTGAATAAAGAGCAAGGGGGAGATTGATGATGCTGAACTATTCATGTTTGGTTAATATGTGAGTTTTGTGAAGAAAGACAAAAAAAGGAGATTGTTAATGTTGGAATTAGTGTTGTAACATTTGTAACAACATATCTACATACATGTATGGAGATATGTTGGGACAAATGTTATGTGTCACGATCCGAGCCGACGGTCCGCGACCCGACTCCCTAATTGGACGTCATTACACTAACCTGTCACATAATCAACTGACACTTAAGGGTAATAGAAAATTGGCGACATGCCGCATCTATAACATAAGCCTAAAGTAGGTGGTAAGCCAATTTGCACAACTAACCAACATGTTACAACAAAGGCCGACTAATTTGCCACCAAATAGCATCACATAAATACGGAAACAATCAAAATAGGCAAGCCGGCAAGGCTGCCACTATATGCGGGAATCTACCCAAATCAGAGTACAACCGCACATATATAAAAAAAAAGATTCACATATCTACATACGTACAACCTACAACTGTCTACAGACCTCTAAGAATTCGACGATGACATATAACGGGACAGGACCCCGTCGGGCCTGTAAATATACATAAGACAAAATAATAGGGCTCTGTACCAAAATGACGAGCTCTGAATCAAAGGAGCTCTCCCAAATAGCTGAGAAGGAACCTAGACCGGAGGATCCCCAAACTGAATACCTATACATGCGGGCATGAACGCAACCCCCCGAAGGAGGTCAGTACAATAGGTACCAAGTATGTAAACAAGAAGTACAATAAATAAGGTCATAACTGTACAAAAGAATGACATGGGCAAGTATGAAAACCAAATATCAGATCCTACCGTGTCATATAAAAATAAGTCAACTGGACCTTTTTCAAAAAGAGAGTTATTTTTAAAACCATGTATGTCTAGTCATGTAATCTTATACTCTATATACATCTTATGAGAATCTATCATGCATCGTGAATACAAGTTTACGGACAATACACATGCACAAATAGCTATATGAGGAAACATATGCAAGTTAAAACAATCTTTGACTCTCATTAGAACAAATAGAATATACTCTCTTTTTAGAAAACTCAAGACAATACCATTTTCACCATAAGAGTTATGCCATAATCATGGACGTTCTCACATGATTTTCACAAGTGTATATAGGTCATAATCATGGACATACTCACATGATTTCCATATGTATATGTAGGTCATAATCATGGACATTCTCACATGATCTCGGTATAATATCTAAATCATAATCATGGACATTCTCACATGATTCTCGTATAATATATATAAGTCATAATCATGGACATTCTCACATGATTTCTGTATAATATATAAGTCTTAATCATGGACATTCTCACATGATTTCCGTATAATATACAAGTCTTAATCATGGACATTCTCACATGATTTCCGTATAATATATAAGTCTTAATCATGGACATTCTCACATGATTTCCGTATAACCCCCGGGTAGGTACATGCAACTTGTCCCGGCCCACAATGGGACTCGGTGTAACAATGCAATCATATGACATTTTAAACCATCTTCTGACTTCCCATAAAGTCATTATAACAAATTTTTATTTTAGAAAGTTAAGGCACCACCACATCTTCTTTTTACACGAACCGAGGCACTATCATCTCTTTACTTTTAATAAAACCAAGACACTATCATGTGATGTAACATTAATGTGATGTAACATTAGGGAGTTGGACTTCAAAAGTACTAAGTACATCCATGCTCTTTTTAAAAAAAAGAATCCTTTCATGTAATAAACCCCAAGATACTAGCACCCGTGGTATCAAGGCACTTCTACTTTCAAAATCAAGTAACATATACTTTTTTTTAAGTTTAACTCGAGGCATTAAAATCAAGTAATTTCTACTCTTTAAATCAAGTCACTTACATCTTTTGATACCAAGTCATTTATACTTCATATAACTCAAATCGCTTACTTTCAAAATCAAATAATATATTCTTCCAAAATAAATCAAGTCCCATGACTTTCAAAACCAAGACAAGTATACTTCAAGAATAATCATGTCAATAGAAGGAAGTTAGTTCACATACCTTAGCGTTCTTCTACCAACCCTCTAAGTGGAATACGCTCACGTAGCACTTCCACCTATCACGACAATAGCATGTCTATTAACTACATGTCTTTAAGGGGAGGTTAGGGACTTAAGTAACGTTCCTATTTCTACGAAAAATTGGGCAGCACTTCCTTTGTTTCTACGTATTTTTCCACCTTTAAAAGACCCAATTTCAACAATAACCAAGCCCCGACTAAGGGCACAATCAACAATTAATCCAAAGGGGATTACACGTCTACTAGACGTGTAAAATTCTGCCCCACAATCATATGTAAACAGTCTATAATAAGAATAATATGACCATTAATTTTAGGACTTCTAACGTAAGCTATTCGAATAACGGCTTCTTATTTCTTCCTCTGTTATATGCATATCCACAATCCACCAACAAGCCAACAACACCAATAATCCAACATTATTCCAAAAATACAATTAAATTAAGCCCAATATACTTCATATACGCTATCATACAACCTCCATTCTTTTTATATTCATGAAAGACAATAACTTTCACAATCAAGTGACTATCACACTTATTTATCATGTTTATTCAATTCTTAGTCATGTTAAAATAGTTCATGGAAGCAATCCAATCCTCTAACAAAATTGTGAAGTCAAGAATGTGGAATAACACTTTTCTATACTTTAACTCTATCAATACACGTATAGGTAACTACCTTAACATATATGAATTCCAAAACTCGTCTCTTAATCTTTAGAATCCAATTTTTATATTTCCATACTTCAATATAACTAATTACATCTTAAATGTCAAGATTTCTTCTTCAATTTACACATGCAATTGGTGACAACAATAACAACGACAACATTTAATTCCAATTCATACAAAATAGTCCCAATCGTCATATAAATCTTACTATAGTCACATGCATTCTCATATTCCCAATTTCATCTTAATCACAAATTCAAAACTCCACTACAACAACATGCAACTCTTTGATTCCAATTCTTCTTTAACATGGGTTAATCCCTTAATCACAACATTAATTAATCTACCAATTATTTAATGAAAAGGACAATTTTTTTACCTAAATTCTGAGCCAAAACAACCCTTGGAATTCCGGTATTGCCCAGCCAATTTTGCCACTGTTTTGTCGCATTTTCAAGCCCAATTCTTCACTTTTTCAACTCCAATTCAACATGCAACCATCCTACTATGTTAACCCATTACTCCTACACGTTTTCTTCCAAGAATTTCGTCCAAAAACTTGAAGAAACGAGGGTTGTTCGATTCGCCAGTGATGCACGTTTTCCACTGTTTTGGTGAGATTTTTGGCTTAGAAATTTTGGGGAATGGTTTAATCTTGGCGGAGGAATCAAAAAGCTTCAATTTGGTTGGAAACAAATGGAGAAATCGTTGGTTTAAGAGAGAAGGAGGAGAAAACTTTGATTTGTGTTAAAGTGGGGAAGAATGAAATTATTAGGGCACTTATCTCAAATTTTCAGATTTTAAAATACTACATTTAGGTCCCCCTTCTTATTACTTTAGCCCTCCAATTGTTTACTTAACTCAATTAATCCCCCAAGTAATAAATCTTAATCCCGATTCTTTCAATCTTGATTGTCGTTTCCTTTAATTCCCAGGAATTCCATAAGGTCTCGTATTCTCCATGTCGTAATTCTTATAATATGTTACTACTCCTTAATGAAAATTTATATATCTTATCCTTTTAAACTCTCATCGACGTGCTCATAGCTTGTGTAATTATATCTTATATCCATTACCCGAGTCTTAACCTCAATGACGTTTTCAATCCTTGTCTTAAACTCACGAGGTGTAACATCTTTCCCCCCTTAGAAACATTTGTCTCGAATGTTCATACTAGGTTCAATCTAAACAGATATCGGCATAGTCCCTTTAACTATACCCAACAAAATCAATATTCCACACATGGCCACAATATATTACTGAATATAACCCGCCGACATACTCACATGATTTACATATGTATATGTAGGTCATAATCATGGACATACTCACATGATTTACATATGTATATGTAGGTCATAATCATGAACATTCTCACATGATCTCCGTATAATATCTAAGTCATAATCATGGACATTCTCACATGATTCCCGTATAATATATATAAGTCATAATCATGGACATTCTCACATGATTTCCGTATAATATATAAGTCTTAATCATGGACATTCTCACATGATTTTCGTATAATATACAAATCTTAATCATGGACATTCTCACATGATTTCTATATAATATATAAGTCTTAATCATGGACATTCTCACATGATTTCCGTATAACCCCCGGGTAGGTACATGCAATGTGTCCCGGCCCACCATGGGACTCGGTGTAACAATGCAATCATATGACATTTTAAACCATCTTCTGACTTACCATAAAGTCATTATAACAAACTTTTATTTTAGAAAGCTAAGGCACCACCACATCTTCTTTTTACACGAACTGAGGCACTATCACCTCTTTTCTTTTAATATAAGCAAGACACTATCATGTGATGTAACATTAGGGAGTTGGACTCCAAAAGTACTAAGTACATCCATCCTTTTAAAAAAAAAAATCCTTTCATGTAATAAACCCCAAGAGACTAGCACCCGTGGTATCAAGGCACTTCTACTTTCAAAATCAAGTAACATATACTTTTTTTTAAGTTTAACTCGAGGCTTTAAAATCAAGTAATTCCTACTCTTTAAATCAAGCCACTTACATATTTTGAAACCAAGTCATTTATACTTCATATAACTCAAATCGCTTACTTTCAAAATCAAATCATATATTCTTTCAAAGTAAATCAAATCCCATGACTTTCAAAACCAAGACAAGTATACTTCAAGAATAATCATGTCAATAGAAGGAAGTTAGTTCACATACCTTAGCGTTCTTCTACCAACCCGCTAAGTGGAATACGCTCACGTAGCAATTCTATTACACCCCGTAATTCCAGGACATGTATATAAGAACGTACGTAAGAAATCAGGATGTTAAGAATTGAGACTTGTAGAATTTAACGGAATTATGGAAATGTCGGAAAACGAAATATTAACGAATGGGAGGGCGACACATGTGACCCCCCCCCCCCCACACGGACTTGGTCGATTTTAGCCAAGGCTAAAATGGTCAAGTGACCAAGGTAAGATGATCAAGTCTTGACAAGCCCAAAGCTTGATATAATTGACTAAGTCAATGAGCCCACTTGACTTTAGATATTTAAATCTCCTTCATCCAAACCCCGCAAGTGTTTTAATCTTGACCCTCCATTTAATTATATATACACCCTTATAGCTAGACAAGTCTCAACACTTAGAGAAAAATCAAGAAAACTTGTGTGCACTATTGTGAGCTCTCGGCCAAGCTCTAGATGAAGAAGAATTTTTTTTTCGTTTGTTGTTCATAATTCACAATACTTTAAACCAAGGTTCCTAGAGGTATTGTAAGGTTATCTCAATAGAAATATCCCGGAAAAATTACGTTTTTACGTTAGACGCAACATGAAAACCTAAGGGATTTTTCATAGTTGGAGTTGGAACTTGAAGAGGAGTTCTCCACAAGATTCTAAGGGTTGCAAATAGCGGTTTGGAATGTCGAAAAGATGAGCTAAAGTTGCTAGGATCGACTTTAATCTTGGATTATATATTGGGCTCATTGAGGTAAAATTTTCGTCTTCTTAATGTGATTAAAGATTACATGTTATATTAGTTGATAAATGAGCATGTGGTATATAGATTGAAGTTTGAAAAGATTTGGATCATGTCGACATGTTAAAAACCGAAAATGGGCAAGTTAGCCATTTATGTTGTAATCAATTTGGTCGATAGTTACAATCGTCGCATGTTAAGAAAGACAAGATTTATAGTTGTTATAATTGTTATAGGATATATAACATATTAGAATAACAACTTGGATTGAAAAGGAAATTGAAAGAGAATTGATGTTGTTGTGATACAATGTAGCCGAATATGGCTTTGGATTAATGGACAATTTTATATTGATTGTGGGGCAGAATTTTACACGCCTTGTTAGGCGTGTAATCCCCTTTGGTTAGATGAATTGTTGAGCCTTAAATGTGGCATTTGATTATTGATTTTCGGGCCTTGAAAAAGTTGGAAAAGTACGTAGAAACAAAGGAAGTGTTATCCGATTTTTCGTAGAATATGAGTCCTTATACTTAGAAATATTCTACGTTGAAAGCTAGAAGTTGATAGGCGTATTGTGGTCATTATAGGTTGACATTCTACGCACGACGTATTCAACTTGGCAAGTGGATTGAGTCGAAGAGGTATGTGGAACTTTCCCTATCTTCTTGAGCATGAGTTTTATAAATGTATAGTACGGTGGACGTACATGGTTAAAATGAATTTGGTTTCCTTTTGGTATCCTTGCCTTGTTTTTGAAAAAAATATGTGACTTGATGTTACGTGGAAGGATTTCTTGACTTGAAAAGTATAGAATACTTGATTTGAAAAGTATTGATTCCTTGAACTATTCTAAAGATAAGAGACTTGATTTCTAAGTTAAGAAACTTGATATTCTAAAGATAAGAGACTTGATTTCCAAGTTAAGAAACTTGATATTCTACGTTAAGAAACTTGAAGTATTTTGAAAGTTATGTAACTTGAGTTGAAAGTATAAGTCTCTTTGTTATAAAAAGAATGAATTCGTCTAAGACATAAAGAGTTATAACGGCTTTATGAAAGGTTAAAGATGTCTTAGTTTCTAAAGCATAAAGTTAGTATAACGGCTTTATGGGAAGTTGGTTATAACAACTTTATGGAAGGTTAAAGGAATGGTTTTCTCTAGTAATGTAAACAAAGATAAATGACTTGAAATAAAGAAGGGAAATTTGATTTAAAGGCATCAATTGCTTAAAGTTTTAAAGTAAGGGTCACTTGATTTAGAAGCCTAAAAATGTATTTCTAAAAGTGTAGTGACTTGTTTGAAATGAAGACAAGCCTTGATACTACGAGTGTTAGTATCTTGGGGGGATTTTATACGAGAAAAAGTCATTTTTAAAAAGTATAAAGGTACGTAGTACTTTGGGTTAAATTCCCGGATTTTTATGTTATACGAAAGTGTCTTGAGTTTATAAAATGAAATTCATTTTGGTATGATAATGAAAGTCTAAAGATTTTATGAACTTGCCTATGCTTGCTTGTGATAGCCTTTGAGTGCAAGTATTATATTTGTACGCTGCCGTGACTCTCAGTTGGAGGGCCGGCTGTCTTGTTGTGAATTTACTTGGACGTACCGACAGTGATGGAGGATTCCACGGGTATGCTTCCATTGTGATTGATCAATGGGCATGCTTATACGATGAGGGATTCCGGGGCATGCGACCATGATGCATGTTAAATTCCCGGATGCTATTATTACTCCATGGACTAGATCTCCATGAAGACATGTACCCGAGATGAGGGATTCCACGGGCATGTTATATACTATGATTACGCCATGGACATGCTTTTACGATGAAGGATTCCGGGGCATGTGACCATGTTATATACTATTACTCCATGGACTAGCTCCCCATGAAGACATGTACCCGAGATGAGGAATTCCACGGGCATGTTATATATTATTATTACCCCATGGATTAGCTCTCCATGAAGTCATGTACCCGAGATGAGGGATTCCACGGGCATGATATATATATATTGCATATGTGCATGCCGACAGTGAGGTATGATTCCACGGGCGTGTTACATGGATATATTTTACACTTACTGTTGTCGGCAGTGATGGAGGATTCCACGGGCACGCTTTGATGTTTTGCGGGCTTGAGACCCTTACTGGACTGTGTGATGATTTTGAGGGCTTGTGTCCCTAGCCTCGGTGTTACTATTGCTCATGTGTTGAAATAGTCTTTTAAAAGGTAAAAAAAACTTACTTTCATTACTTTCGTTTCAGCAAGGCACGGTGGTACTGTTAATTTGATTACCATACTTGTCTCCAGCTTTTTATATCTAGACTTTATGATTTAAATTACGATGCTGGTTTACATACTTGGTACATATTTTGTCTTGACCTCGCCCGGGTGCGTTCATGCCGCAGTTGAGGTACAGTAACTTGCGATCCTCACTCTTAGGATCACTGTTCAGTTCTTGGAAAGCTCCATTTCTCCGGAGGCTTTGTCTTTTGGTACAGTTCCCTGAGGTTGTAGATTTATGTACATTCAGGGGTATGGCGGGGCCCTGTCCCGTCACAGTTGTTATGTCAAAACTCTTAGAGGTCTGTAGTCATATCTTGTGGGTCGGTTTGTAAAAGAAAAAAAAAGGTAAGTGCTTTTGGATTTATGTATATTTATATATGTCCAGGGAGGTAGCCTTATCGGCTAACCTGTTATTTATTTCTTGTTGAATTTATGTATGTTCCGCTGATTATCTCTGATGTGTACCTGTAAGGGTGCCCAGGTAGGGCACCAGTCGCGGGCCCGGGGTCGGGTCATGACAAAAGTGGTATCAGAGCAGTTAGTCCTCGGAAAGTGTCTACAGACCGTGTCTAGTAGAGTCTTGGTTATCGGTGTATTATGCACCACATCTATAACCAGGAGGCTGCAGGACATTTAGGATTGGTTTCCATTCTTCTCACTCTAAGTTCGTGCGATAGAGCTGTGTTGTTAGGGTCGTCTCTCCCTAACGAGTTATGTTAATTGCAGCTACGATAAAGGTAGCAGTGACCCAGGAAGGATTATATGAAATACGTATCCAGTTTGGTAATAATTGTTGTGTAGTTGGTATAATGACATACATCTATACAGATTTATGTATGAGGGTCTGACGCGTGTTGCGTAGAATGATTTTGGATTACCAATAATTGGTAAGGACTAAATAGGTACGGGGAAGGTATGAAACAAATTAATGAATTCTCATCAAGGTTATATGAGCTAATTTGAAATAATTAGGAGATGATGAGCCGTCTGAAAGGGTAATGAACCCTTAAGAAGTCATGTTTAAGGGACTTAATGGAAGACTATGTTAGTAAATTAAGCTACGTGGTATGCTTAAGAGGATTGTACATATGAGATCCGTATGGAGTAAGTAATGGTTGTTGTGATCAAGACAACATGATTATGGTATTATGAGAAGTTATTGTACCAGTTTACGGAGGGACTGATAAGGTAGGCTTGGAGTATGGAAATTGCGAGCCTAAGAATATTGATAACCGCCGAGACCTTAGATATATAAGGTCTTCTCGGGCAATAAGATTTAATTCAGACTAAGAGTAAGAGTTAAGTACGACCGTGGGTCGGGTTGAGGACCTATTACGGGTCGCCCCATAGCCTGAAATGGAGTGGGATCAGTTGGTAGTAGTACCGCTATGTGACAGGGTCACGAGGGTGCAAGGCCCAAGTCTAGTTAATTATTTTACGGGTTCGTGGACGCGTTCCACCGGAACCGGGTCGTGAGAGCCGGGAATGGCCTTATATTGTTCGATTTAGTAGCTCCAAAGATTGGAGGCCAGAATCGGTATGGAGGTTATGTATGTATGCTAGAATAAGTTTGGAAGTACGGAAATAGTATGACCAGTAAGAAAGAGAGTAACCAAGTGTAGAGGAATAGAGCCTGAATCCATAAGAACCTTTCGAGGTAGCTACACCCGTGAGTGTTTGGGTGGTAGCTGGGCGGGTATATAAGAATTGCCCGGTGATGATACAGTCGTCAGACCCTAACAGACCTGGTAGAGCTGGATATGACAGACTTTGAGGTCATTAGGGGTATGGACTAGTTGGCTTCGTGTATGCCAAGGTTTACTGTAGAGAGAGGTTGGTTCGATTCCAGTTCCCCGATGAGCCGGTTATCGATGGGGAAAGAATAGAAGTGTTAGTAATATGTAAGTCATTCCTTCCTTCTTTGATATGATAAATTGTGGAGTCTGTGTGACTTGTTTTATTGAAATGATTGATTTGAATTTGAACGTTAAGAGACGGAGATAAGAACGTACGATTATTGAAGGATTTTATGTTAAGTGCCCTTTGAGGTACTTGGAGTTGTTTTAGTGTGGTGGTCAGGGCCACAACTTTCCAAATAATTTCAGGAAAATGCGCAAAGCAAGAATAAGATAAGTACGAGTGTTGCCGCGGAAAACAGAAGACATCTTTGGTAGGTTTTGAAAATGTATACGATTATAAAGTGGCGCTTGATGATCAAGATTAGGAAAGGGAGATAAACTCTCTCCCCCATGTAAAAGGATAGTTTTACGTATTATGGGGTTATGTGTACCCAGGTTATTAGGCGATGGATGTGAGACTGGTAAGATCTTCAGTGTCATCATGCCATAGGTTACAGTTTTAGATAACCGTGGGAAAAGTATTGTGTTGAGGTAATTGAGGATTATGCGAGATTATATATCAGGAAGATTATGAGACTGCACGGGGTTTCTGCATTTATTTATGACAGACAGATGAGCCCAGTCTACGACTAGCTTCTGGGGGTTTTTCCAGAAGGGGTTAGGGACACATGTGAGTCTCAGTATTGCATTTCACCCTCAGACCGACGGACAGGTAGGACATGTTATCCAGACACTTGAGGATAGGTTGCGGGCCTGTGTTATTGATTTCAGGAGTAGCAGGGAGGATTTTTTGCCTCTCGATGAGTTGCGTATAATACCCGTTACCATTCTAGTTTTTAGATGGCCTTGTATGAGGCTTTGTATTAAAGAAAGTGTAGATCGCCGGTTGGTTGGTTCGACGTAGGCGAAGTTCAGTTAATTGGCCCAGACTAGATTCAGCGGGCTGTGGATAAGGCAAAGCTTATCCAGGAAAGATTATTAGCAAGCTCAGAGTCGACAGAAGCTTTATGCACAAAATTAACGTCAACACTTTGAGTTCGAGATTAATGACTGGGTCTTCTTGAATGTATCACCCATAAAGGGTATGATGAGGTTTGGGAAGAAAGAGATACTTATCCCAAGGTACATTGGGCCTTAGAAGATTGAACTTCGAAAGAACATTCGGGGAAGAATGTTTCTAAGAGGGGAAGAATGTTACACCCCGTAATTCCAAGACATGTATATAAGAACGTACGTAAGAAATCAGGACGTTAAGAATTGAGACTTGTAGAATTTAACGGAATTATCGAAATGTCGGGAAACAAAATATTAGCGAATGGGAGGGCGACACGTGTTACCCCCCCACATGGACTTGGTCGATTTTAGCCAAAGCTAAAATGGTCAAGTGACTAAGGTAAGATGATCAAGTCTTGACAAGCCCAAAGCTTGATATAATTGACTAAGTCAATGAGCCCACTTGACTTTAGATATTTAAATCTCCTTCATCCAAACCCCACAAGTGTTTTAATATTGACCCTCCATTTAATTATATATACACCCTTATAGCAAGACAAGTCTTAACACTTAGAGAAAAATCAAGAAAACTTGTGTGCACTATTGTGAGCTCTCGGCCAAGCTCTAGATGAAGAAGAAAAAAAAATTCATTTGTTGTTCATAATTCACAATACTTTAAACCAAGGTTCCTAGAGGTATTGTAAGGTTATCTCAATAGAAAGATCCCGGAAAAACTACGTTTTTACGTTAGTCGCAACATGAAAACCTAAGGGATTTTTCATAGTTGGAGTTGGAACTTGAAGAGGAGTTCTTCACAAGATTCTAAGGGTTGCAAATAGTGGTTTGGAATATCGAAAAGAGAAGCTAAAGTTGCTAGGATCGACTTTAATCTTGGATTATATATTGGGCTCAATGAGGTAAAATCTTCATCTTCTTAATGTGATTAAAGATTACATGTTATAGTAGTTTATAAATGAGCATGTGGTATATAGATTGAAGTATGAAAAGATTTGGATCATGTCGACATGTTAAAAACCGAAAATGGGCAAGTTAGCCATTTATGTTGTAATCAATTTGGTCGATAGTTACAATCGTCGCATGGTAAGAAAGACATGATTTATAGTTGTCATAATTGTTATAGGGTATATAACATATTAGAATAACAACTTGGATTGAAAAAGAAATTGAAAGAGAATTGATGTTGTTGTGATACATTGTAGCCGAATATGGCTTTGGATTAATGGACAATTTTATATTGATTGTGGGGCATAATTTTACACGTCCTGTTAGGCGTGTAATCCCCTTTGGTTAGCTGAATTGTTGAGCCTTAAATGTGGCATTTAGTTATTGATTTTCGGGCCTTGAAAAAGGTGGAAAAGTACGTAGAAACAAAGAAAGTGCTGTTTAATTTTCCGTAGAATAAGAGTCCTTATACTTAGAAATATTCTACATTGAAAGCTAGAAGTTGATAGACGTATTGTGGTCATTATAGGTTGACATTCTATGCACGACGTATTCAACTTGGCAAGTGGATTGAGTCGAAGAGGTATGTGGAACTTTCCCTATCTTCTTGAGCATGAGTTTTATAAATGTATAGTACGGTGGACGTACATGGTTAAAAATGAATTTGGTTTCCTTTTGGTATCCTTGCATTGTTTTCGAAAAAGATATGTGACTTGATGTTACGTGAAAGGATTTCTTGACTTGAAAAGTATAGAATACTTGATTTGGAAAGTATTGATTCCTTGAACTATTCTAAAGATAAGAGACTTGATTTCTAAGTTAAGAAACTTGATATTCTAAAGATAAGAGACTTGATTTCCAAGTTAAGAAACTTGATATTCTAAGTTAAGAAACTTGAAGTATTTTAAAAGTTATGTAACTTGATTTGAAAGTATAAGTCTCTTGGTTATAAAAAGAATGAATTCGTCTAAGACATAAAGAGTTATAACGACTTTATGAAAGGTTAAAGATGTCTTAGTTTCTAAAGCATAAAGTTAGTATAACGGCTTTATGGGAAGTTGGTTATAACAACTTTATGGAAGGTTAAAGGAATGGTTTTCTCTAGTAATGTAAACAAAGATAAATGACTTGAAATAAAGAAGGGCAATTTGATTCAAAGGCATCAATTGCTTAAAGTTTTAAAGTAAGGGTCACTTGATTTAGAAGCCTAAAAATGTATTTCTAAAAGTGTAGTGACTTGTTTGAAATGTAGACAAGCCTTGATACTACGGGTGTTAGTATCTTGGGGGATTTTATACGAGAAAGAGTCATTTTAAAAAAGTATAAAGGTACGTAGTACTTTGGGTTAAATTTCTGGATTTTTATGTGATACGAAAGCGCCTTGAGTTTATAAAATGAAATTCATTTTTGTATGATAATGAAAGTCTAAAGATTTTATGAACTTGCATATGCTTGCTTGTGATAGCCTTTGAGTGCAAGTATTATAATTTAACGCTGTCGTGATTCTCAGTTGGAGGGCCGGCTGTCTTGTTGTGAATTTACTTGGACGTACCGACAGTGATAGAGGATTCCACGGGTATGCTTCCATTGTGATTGATCAATGGACATGCTTATACGATGAGGGATTCCGGGGCATGCGACCATGACGCGGGTTAAATTCCCGGATGCTATTATTACTCCATGGACTAACTCTCCATGAAGACATGTACCCGAGATGAGGGATTCCATGGGCATGTTATATACTATGATTACGTCATGGACATGCTTATACGATGAAGGATTCCGGGGCATGCGACCATGTTATATACTATTACTCCATGGACTAGCTCCCCATGAAGACATGTACCCGAGATGAGAGATTCCAAGGGCATGTTATATATTATTATTACCCCATGTATTAGCTCTCCATGAAGTCATGTACCCGAGATGAGGGATTCCACGGGCATGAGATATATATATATTGCATATGTGTGCAAAGCGATGAGGTAGGATTCCACGGGCGTGTTACATGAATATATTTTACACTTACAGCTGTCGGCAGTGATGGAGGATTCCACGGGCACGCTTTGATGTTTTGCGGGCTTGAGACCCTTACTGGACTGTGTGATGATTTTGAGGGCTTGTGTCCCTAGCCTCGGTGTGACTATTGTTCATGTGTTGAATTTTATAGTCTTTTAAAAGGTAAAAAAAACTTACTTTCATTACTTTCGTTTCAGCAAGGCACAGTGGTACTGTTAATTTGATTACCATACTTGTCTCCAGGTTTTTATATCTAGACTTTATGATTTAAATTACAGCACTTTCAGTTTTACATACTTGGTACATATTTTGTACTGACCTCCTTCGGGGGCGGTGTTCATGCCGCAGGTTGAGGTACATAGCTTGCTGATCCTCACTCTTAGGATCACTGTTCAGTTCTTGGAAAGCTCCATTTCTCCGGAGGCTTTGTCTTTTGGTACAGTTCCTTGAGGTTGTAGATTTATGTACATTCAGGGGTATGGCGGGGCCCTGTCCCGTCACTGTTGTTTTGTCAAAACTCTTAGAGGTCTGTAGTCATATCTTGTGGGTCGGTTTGTAAAAGAAAAAAAAAGAGGTAACTGCTTTTGGATTTATGTATATTTATATATGTCCAGGAAGGTAGCCTTATCGGCTAACCTGTTATTTATTTCTTGTTGAGTTTATGTATGTTCCGCTGATTATCTCTGATGTGTACCTGTAAGGGTGCCCAGGTAGGGCACCAGTCGCGGGCCCGGGGTCGGGTCGTGACAAAAGTTGTATCAAAGCAGTTATTCCTCGAAAAGTGTCTACAAACCGTGTCTAGTAGAGTCTTGGTTATCGGTGTTTTATGCACCACATCTATAACCAGGAGGCTGCAGGACATTTAGGATTGGTTTCCATTCTTCTCACTCTGAGTTCGTGCGATAGAGCTGTGTTGTTAGGGTCGTCTCTCCCTAACGAGTTATGTTGATTGCAGCTACGAGAAAGGCAGCAGTGACCCAGGAATGATTATGTGGATTGCGTATCCAGTTTGGTAATAATTGTTGTGTAGTTGGTATAATGACATACATCTATACAGATTTATGTATGAGGGTCTGACGCGTGTTGCCTAGAATGATTTTGGATTACCAATAATTGGTAAGGACTAAATAGGTACCGGGAAGGTATGAAACAAATTAATGAATTCCTATCAAGGTTATATGAGCTAATTTGAAATAATTAGGAGATGATGAGTCGTCTGAAAGGGTAATGAACCCTTAAGAAGTCATGTTTAAGGGACTTAATGGAAGACTATGTTAGTAAATTAAGCTACGTGGTATGCTTAAGAGGATTGTACGGATGAGATCCGTATGGAGTAAGTAATGGTTGTTGTGATAAGACAACATGATTATGGTATTATGAGAAGTTATTGTACCAGTTTACGGAGGGACTGATAAGGTAGGCTTGGAGCATGGAAATTGCGAGCCTGAAAATATTGATAACCGCCGAGACCTTAGATATATAAGGCCTTCTCGGGCAATAAGATTTAATTCAGACTAAGAGTAAGAGTTAAGTACGACCGTTGATCGGGTTGAGGACCTATTACGGGTTGCCCCATATCCTGAAATGGAGTGGGATCAGTTGGTAGTAGTCCCGCTACGTGACAGGGTCACGAGGGTGCAAGGCTCAAGTCTAGTTAATTATTTTACGGGTTCGTGGACGCGTTCCACCGGAACCGGGTCGTGAGAGCCAGGAATGGCCTTATATTGTTCGATTTAGTAGCTCCAAAGACTGGAGGCCAGAATCGGTATGGAGGTTATGTACGTATGCTAGAATAAGTTTGGAAGTACGGAAAGAGTATGACCAGTAAGAAAGAGAGTAACCAAGTGTAGAGGAATAGAGCCTGAATCCATAAGAACCTTTCGAGGTAGCTACACCCGTGAGTGTTTGGGTGGTAGCTGGGCGGGTATATAAGAATTACTCGGTGATGATACAATCGTCAGACCCTAGCAGACCTGGTAGAGCTGGATATAACAGACTTTGAGGTCATTAGGGGTATGGACTAGTTGGCTTCGTGTATGCCAAGGTTGACTGTAGAGAGAGGTTGGTTCGATTCCAGTTTCCCGATGAGCCGGTTATCGATGGGGAAGGAATGGAAGTGTTAGTAATATGTAAGTCATTCCTTCCTTCTTTGATATGATAAATTGTGGAGTCTGTGTGACTTGTTTTATTGAAATGATTGATTTGAATTTGAACGTTAAGAGACGGAGATAAGAACGTACGATTATTGAAGGATTTTATGTTAAGTGCCCTTGGAGGTACTTGGAGTTGTTTTAGTGTGGTGGTCAGGGCCACAACTTTCCAAATAATTTCAGGAAAATGTGCAAAGCAAGAATAAGATAAGTACGAGTGCTACCGCGGAAAACGGAAGACATCTTTGGTAGGTTTTGAAAATGTATACGATTATAAAGTGGCGCTTGATGATCAAGATTAGGAAAGGGAGATAAGCTCTCTCCCCCACGTAAAAGGATAGTTTTACGTATTATGGGGTTATGTGTACCCATGTTATTAGGCGATGGATGTGAGACTGGTAAGATCTTCAGTGTCGTCATGTCATAGGTTACAGTTTTAGATAACCGTGGGAATAGTATTGTGTTGATGTAATTGAGGATTATGCAAGATTATATATCAGGAAGATTATGAGACTGCATGGGGTTCCTGCATTTATTTATGACAGACAGATGAGCCCAGTCTACGACTAGCTTCTGGAGGTTTTTCCAGAAGGGGTTAGGGACACAGGTGAGTCTCAATGTTATATTTCACCCTCAGACCGACGGATATGTAGGGCATGTTATCCAGACACTTGAGGATAGGTTGCGGGCCTGTGTTATTGATTTCAGGAGTAGCAGGGAGGATTTTTTGCCTCTCGATGAGTTGCGTATAATACCCGTTACCATTCAATTTTCAGATGGCCCTGTATGAGGCTTTGTATTAATGAAAGTGTAGATCGCCGGTTGGTTGGTTCGACGTAGGCGAAATTCAGTTAATTGGCCCAGACTAGATTCAGTGGGTTGTGGATAAGGCAAAGCTTATCCATGAAAGATTATTAGCAAGCTCAGAGTCGACAGAAGCTTTATGCACAGAATTGACGTCGACACTTTGAGTTCGAGATTAATGATTGGGTCTTCTTGAAGGTATCACCCATGAAAGGTATGATGAGGTTTGGAAAGAAAGAGATACTTATCCCAAGGTACATTGGGCCTTAGCAGATTGAACCTCGAAAGAACATTCGGAGATGAATGTTTCTAAGGGGGGAAGAATGTTACACCCCGTAATTCCAGGACATGTATATAAGAACGTACGTAAGAAATCAGGACGTTAAGAATTGAGACTTGTAGAATTTAACGAAATTATGGAAATGTCGGAAAATAAAATATTAGCGAATGGGAGGGCGACACGTGTCACCCCCACATGGACTTGGTCGATTTTAGCCAAGGCTAAAATGGTCAAGTGACTAAGGTAAGATGATCAAGTCTTGACAAGCCCAAAGCTTGATATAATTGACTAAGTCAATGAGCCCACTTGACTTTAGATATTTAAATCTCCTTCATCCAAACCCCACAAGTGTTTTAATCTTGACCCTCCATTTAATTATATATACACCCTTATAGCAAGACAAGTCTTAACAGTTAGAGAAAAATCAAGAAAACTTGTGTGCACTATTGTGAGCTCTCGGCCAAGCTCTAGATGAAGAAGAAAAAAAATTCGTTTGTTGTTCATAATTCACAATACTTTAAACCAAGGTTCCTAGAGGTATTGTAAGGTTATCTCAATAGAAAGATCCCGGAAAAACTACGTTTTTACGTTAGTCGCAACATGAAAACCTAAGGGATTTTTCATAGTTGGAGTTGGAACTTGAAGAGGAGTTCTTCACAAGCTTCTAAGGGTTGCAAATAGCGGTTTCGAATGTCGAAAAGAGGAGCTAAAGTTGCTAGGATCGACTTTAATCTTGGATTATATATTGGGCTCATTGAGGTAAAATCTTCGTCTTCTTAATGTGATTAAAGATTACATGTTATAGTAGTTGATAAATGAGCATGTGGTATATATATTGAAGTTTGAAAAGATTTGGATCATGTCGACATGTTAAAAACCGAAAATGGGCAAGTTAGCCATTTATGTTGTAATCAATTTGGTCGATAGTTACAATCGTCGCATGTTAAGAAAGACATGATTTATAGTTGTTATAATTGTTATAGGGTATATAACATATTATAATAACAACTTGGATTGAAAAGAAAATTGAAAGAGAATTGATGTTGTTGTGATACATTGTAGCCGAATATGACTTTGGATTAATGGACAATTTTATATTGATTGTGGGGCAGAATTTTACACGTCCTGTTAAGCGTGTAATCCCCTTTGGTTAGCTGAATTGTTGACCTTAAATATGGCATTTGGTTATTGATTTTCGGGCCTTGAAAAAGGTGGAAAAGTACGTAGAAACAAAGGAAGTGATGTCCGATTTTCCGTAGAATAAGAGTCATTATACTTAGAAATATTCTACAGTGAAAGCTAGAAGTTGATAGACGTATTGTGGTCATTATAGGTTGAAATTTTATGCACGACGTATTCAACTTGGCTAGTGGATTGAGTCGAAGAGGTATGTGGAACTTTCCCTATCTTCTTGACCATGAGTTGAATAAATGTATAGTACGGTGGACGTACATGGTTAAAAATGAATTTGGTTTCCTTTTGGTATCCTTGCCTTGTTTTCGAAAAATATATGTGACTTGATGTTACGTGGAAGGATTTCTTGACTTGAAAAGTATAGAATACTTGATTTGAAAAGTATTGATTCCTTGAACTATTCTAAAGATAAGAGACTTGATTTCCAAGTTAAGAAACTTGATATTCTAAGTTAAGAAACTTGAAGTATTTTGAAAGTTATATAACTTGATTTGAAAGTATAAGTCTCTTGGTTATAAAAAGAATGAATTCGTCTAAGACATAAAGAGTTATAACGGCTTTATGAAAGGTTAAAGATGTCATAGTTTCTAAAGCATAAAGTTAGTATAACTGCTTTATGGGAAGTTGATTATAACAACTTTATGGAAGGTTAAAGGAATGGTTTTCTCTAGTAATGTAAACAAAGATAAATGACTTGAAATAAAGAAGGGCAATTTGATTTAAAGGCATCAATTGCTTAAAGTTTTAAAGTAAGGGTCACTTGATTTAGAAGCCTAAAAATGTATTTCTAAAAGTATAGTGACTTGTTTGTAATGTAGACAAGCCTTGATACTACGGGTGTTAGTATCTTGGGGGATTTTATACGAGAAAGAGTCATTTAAAAAAAGTATAAAGGTACGTAGTACTTTGGGTTAAATTCCCGGATTTTAATGTGATACGAAAGCGCCTTGAGTTTATAAAATGAAATTCATTTTTGTATGATAATGAAAGTCTAAAGATTTTATGAACTTGCCTATGCTTGCTTGTGATAGCCTTTGAGTGCAAGTATTATATTTTAACGCTGCCGTGACTCTCAGTTGGAGGGCCGGCTGTCTTGTTGTGAATTTACTTGGACGTACCGAAAGTGATGGAGGATTCCACGGGTATGCTTCCATTGTGATTGATCAATGGGCATGCTTATACGATGAGGGATTCTGGGGCATGCGACCATGATGTGGGTTAAATTCCCGGATGCTATTATTACTCCATGGACTAGCTCTCCATGAAGACATGTACACGAGATGAGGGATTCCATGGGCATGTTATATACTATGATTACGCCATGGACATGCTTATACGATGAAGGATTCCGGGGCATGCGACCATGTTATATACTATTACTCCATGGACTAGCTCCCCATGAAGACATGTACCCGAGATGAGGGATTCCACGGGCATGTTATATATTATTATTACCCCATGGATTAGCTCTCCATGAAGTCATGTACCCGAGATGAGGGATTCCACGGACATGAGATATATATATTTTGCATATGTGCACGCCGACAGTGAGGTAGGATTCCACGGGCGTGTTACATGGATATATTTTACACTTACAGCTGTCGGCAGTGATGGAGGATTCCACGGGCACACTTTGATGTTTTGCGGGCTTGAGACCCTTACTGGACGGTGTGATTATTTTGAGGGCTTGTGTCCCTAGCCTCGGTAATAGTCTTTAAAAAGGTAAAAAAACTGACTTTCCTTACTTTCGTTTCAGCAAGGCACGGTGGTACTGTTAATTTGATTATCATACTTGTCTCTAGATTTTTATATCTAGACTTTATGATTTAAATTACAGTACTTTCAGTTTTACATATTTGGTACATATTTTGTATTGACCTCCTTCGGGGGGCTGCGTTCATGCCGCGGGTTGAGGTACATAGCTTGTTGATCCTCACTCTTAGGATCACTGTTCAGTTCTTGGAAAGCTCCATTTCTCCGGAGGCTTTGTCTTTTAGGCATTCCTCGAGGTTGTAGATTTATGTACATTCAGGGGTATGGCGGGGCCCTGTCCCGTCACAGTTATTATGTCAAAACTCTTAGAGGTCTGTAGTCATATCTTATGGGTCGATTTGTAAAAGAAAAAAAAAAGAGGTAACTTCTTTTGGATTTATGTATATTTATATATGTCCAGGGAGGTAGCCTTATCGGCTAACCTGTTATTTATTTCTTGTTGAGTTTATGTATGTTCCGTTGATTATCTCTGATGTGTACCTGTAAGGGTTCCCAAGTAGGGCACCAGTCGCGGGCCCGGGGTCGGGTCGTGACAACTTCGACCTATCACGACAATAGCATGTCTATTAACTACATGCCTTTAAGGGGAAGTTAGGGACTTAAGTAACGTTCCTATTTCTACGAAAAATTGGGCAGCACTTCCTTTGTTTCTACGTACTTTTCCACCTTTAAAAAGGCCCAATTTCAACAATAACCAAGCCCCGACTAAGGGCACAATCAACAATTAATCCAAAGGGGATTACACGCCTATTAGACGTGTAAAATTCTGTCCCACAATCATATGTAAACAGTCTATAATAACAATAATATGACCATTAATTTAGGACTTCTAACGTAAGTTATTCGAATAACGGCTTCTTATTTCATCCTCTGTTATATGCATATCCATAATCCACCAACAAGCCAACAACACCAATAATCCAATATTATTTCAAAATACAATTAAATTAAGCCCAATATACTTCATATACGCTATCATACAACCTCCCTTCTCTTTATATTTATGAAAGACAATAACTTTCACAATCAAGTGACTATCACACTTATTTATCATGTTTATTCAATTCTTAGTCATGTTAAAATAGTTCATGGAAGCAATCCAATCCTCTAACAAAATTGCGAAGTCAAGAATGTGGAATAACACTTTTCTATACTTTAACTCTATCAATACACGTATAGGTAACTACCTTAACATATATGAATTCCAAAACTCGTCTCTTAATCTTTAGAATCCAATTTCTATATTTCCATACTTCAATATAACTAATTACATCTTAAATGTCAAGATTTCTTCTTCAATTTACACATGCAATTGGTGACAACAATAACAACGACAACATTTAATTCCAATTCATACAAAATAGTCCCAATCGTCATATAAATCTTACTATAGTCACATGCATTCTCATATTCCCAATTTCATCTTAATCACAAATTCAAAACTCCACTGCAACAACATGCAACTCTTTGATTCCAATTCTTCTTTAACATGGGTTAATCCCTTAATCACAACATCAATTAATCTACCAATTATTTAATGAAAATGACAATTGTTTTTTACCTAAATTCTGAGCCAAAACAACCCTTGGAATTCCGGTACTGCCCAACCAATTTTGCCACTGTTTTGTCGCGTTTTCAAGCCCAATTATTCACTTTTTCAACTCCAATTCAACATGAAACCATCCTACTATGTTAACCCATTACTCCTACACGTTTTCTTCCAAGAATTTCGTCCAAAAACTTGAAGAACAGGGGCTGTTCAGTTCGGCCAGCAGTGGCACGTTTTGCCACTGTTTTGGTGAGATTTTTGTCTTAGAAATTTTGGGGAATGGTTTAATCTTGGAGGAGGAATAAAAAAGCTTCAATTTGGTTGAAAAAAATGGAGAAATCGTTGGTTTAAGAGAGAAGGAAGAGAAAATTTTGATTTGTGTTAAAGTGTGGAAGAATGAAATTATTGGGGCACTTATCTCAAATTTTCAGATTTTAAAATACTACATTTAGGTCCCCCTTCTTATTACTCTTTAGCCCTCCAATTGTTTACTTAACTCAATTAATCCCCCAAGTAATAAATCTTAATCCCGATTCTTTCAATCTTGATTTTCGTTTCCTTTAATTCCCAGGAATTCCATAAGGTCTCGTATTCTCCATGTCGTAATTCTTATAATATGTTACTACTCCTTAATGAAAATTTATATATCTTATCCTTTTAAATTCTCATCGACGTGTTCGCAGCTTGTGTAATTATATCTTATATCCATTACCCGAGTCTTAACCTCAATGACGTTTTCAATCCTTGTCTTAAACTCACGAGGTGTAACATCTTTCCCCCTTAGAAACATTCGTCTCGAATGTTCATACTAGGTTCAATCTAAACAGATATCGGCATAGTCCCTTTAACTATACCCAACAAAATCAATATGCCACACATGACCACAATATATTACTGAATATAACTCGGCGAAGAATAGGATTACCGGTACAATTATCATTTTCTTCACCTTCATCATCCTTGTAGTAATTCTTCATCCTACTCATTATTAACCACAAATATCTCTACTTTGATACTCGTTCATATAGTTCCATTGATACTTATTAACTGCTCTCATACCTCTATAACATTACGCAACACAACAATCTTATCAATACATATATGTCTCCAAAAAGATCAAGGATATACCTGTAATCATATAGGCGGTTCGAAGGACCGCTAAAACTGGAAACTCCCTCCATGGTCTCTACCACGGCCTACTGGCGTATGAAAATCCTGCCCTGCGGGGCGCATCGCTATAGAAGGTGAAGAACCAGTAACTGATCCAGTAGGTTGAGTCATCCCACATGTATCCCTCCTACCAGGACATTCCCTCATCATATGGCCCTGACGTCCACAAGCAAAACAAATACCCCTACTAGAACGACATATCCCGACATGGGACCTACCACACTGAGTGCAATAGGGCCAAGGTGGCCCCAATTGGCTAGAACCCTCGTATACCTGCAAACCTAAATCCCTGGAGCTCTGACCAGCCCCCGAATACCAAGAAGGGTCAAACCTTCGGCCGGTGGACTGTGGAGGTACACTCTATACTGGCTGGGACGAATAACCAACATGTTGTTGAGACTGACCGCCTCTATACTCACCAGAATAAAATGTCAACCTGACCTTCTTGGGCTGATCTCCAACATGACCTATGTCTGGTTGACTCCTCTTACGTATGTCCTCTATTCCCTGGGCGTACGCCTGAATCCGAGCGATATACATGCCCGACTGAAGCGCTACTGCCATGCACCCATCAATAAGATAATGATATAGCCCCATCACGTAGCGGTGCACTCTGTCTGCCATGTCCGCTACGATAGTGGGTGCGTACCGAGCCAAAGAGTCAAACTCCAGGCTATACTCTCTAATCGCCCTCTCATTTTGTCTCAAGGTCAAGAACCTGTCAACCCTAGCTCTCCTCATCTCAGGAGGCAAGAAATGATCAATAAAAGCATTCGTGAACTCGTCCCATTTGCACCGAGAGCACCTTGCCTGGACAACTCCCATGACTCAAACTGATCGCTACATCAGCTCCCGGTATGAGGCCAATATAATATAGCGACTTCCAAGTCTCGAGGCCCGATCACCTCAACGTCCTCAGATTCCGGTGGATGAACTCTCGCATTATCCGGACCTGAAAACCCTGGCGAAACTCGGGAATGCAACCTCGAAGCTACCCTCAAACTGTTAGCTGGGCTCGCCGCAAATCTCGTCGCATAGTCCATCGCTACTATCCTAACTAATAATCGGATCTCTTCTCTCAAATCTCCCGGTGGTGAGGCTCGAGTGCAGAGGCTCGGGGGCCTCGGATGTTTCGACGAGAGGAGTCACTGGAGGTGGTGGCGAGAACTTCGTCGGGGAACTCATCGCTCTCGTGGGCCGCGTCTGACACAGTAACTCACCCGACTAGTATCCCCCGCTGTAGATTTGCCCTTTTGGGCCACTGGCGTCTTCCTCGGAGGCATAGCTGTAAACATATTAAACTATCAGAAAAATGATCATCCTAATAACACAGCTCTATTGCACGATCTACTAGATGAAAGAGTAGAAACCAATCCTAAATGTCTGGCAGCCTCCTGCGTATAAGTATGGTGCACAACATACCCATATACAAGACTCTACTAGACACGGTCTGTAGACATTCCGAGGACTAACTGCTCTGATACCACTATGTCACGACCCGAGCCGACGGTCCGCGACCCAACGCCCTAATTGGACGCCATTACACTAACATGTCACATAATCAACTAACACTTAAGGGTAATAGAAAATTCGGCAGCATAACGCTGCATCTATAACATAAGCCTAAAGTAGGCGAGCCGACAAGGCTGCCTTACACAACTAACCAAAATGTCACAACATGCTAGCCGACTAGGCTGCCACCAAATAGCATCACATAAATACGGAAACAATCAAAATAGGCAAGCCGGCAAGGCTGCCACTATATGCGGGAATCTCCCCAAATCAGAGTACAACCACACATATATAAAAAAAAGATTCACCTATCTACATACGTACAACCCACAACTATCTACCGACCTCTAAGAATTCGAAGATGACATATAACGGGATAGGACCTCGTCGGGCCCGTAAATATACATAAGACAAAATAATAGTGCTCTGTACTAAAATGACGAGCTCTGAATCAAAGGAGCTCTCCCAAATAGCTGAGCAGGAACATAGACCGGAGGATCACCAAACTGAATACCTATACCTGCGGGCATGAACGCAGCCCCCCGAATGGGGTCAGTACAACAGGTACCAAGTATAATATATAAGTCTTAATCATAGAAATTCTCACATGATTTTCGTATAATATACAAGTCTTAATCATGGACATTCTCACATGATTTCTGTATAATATATAAGTCTTAATCATAGAAATTCTCACATGATTTTCATATAATATACAAGTCTTAATCATGGACATTCTCACATGATTTCTGTATAATATATAAGTCTTAATCAAGGACATTCTCACATGATTTCCGTAAAAACCCCGGGTAGGTACATGCAATGTGTCCCGGCCCACTATGGGACTCAGTGTAACAATGCAATCATATGACATTTTAAACCATCTTCTGACTTCCCATAAAGTCATTATAACAAACTTTTATTTTAGAAAGCTAAGGCACCACCATATCTTCTTTTTACACGAACCGAGGCACTATCACATCTTTCCTTTTAATAAAACCAAGACACTATCATGTGATGTAACATTAGGGAGTTGGACTCCAAAAGTATTAAGTACATCCATCATCTTTTTTTAAAAAAAGAATCCTTTCATGTAATAAACCCCAAGATACTAGCACCCGTGGTATCAAGACACTTCTACTTTCAAAATCAAGTAACATATACTTGTTTTAAGTTTAACTCGAGGCTTTAAAATCAAGTAATTCCTACTCTTTAAATCAAGTCACTTACATCTTTTGAAACCAAGTCATTTATACTTCATATAACTCAAATCGCTTACTTTCAAAATCAAATCATATATTCTTTCAAAATAAATCAAGTCCCGTGACTTTCAAAACCAAGACAAGTATACTTCAAGAATAATCATGCCAATAGAAGGAAGTTAGTTCACATACCTTAGCGTTCTTCTACCAACCTGCTAAGTGGAATACGCTCACGTAGCACTTCCACCTATCACGACAATAGCATGTCTATTAAATACATGCCTTTAAGGGGAGGTTAGGGACTTAAGTAACGCTCCTATTTCTACGAAAAATTGGGCAGCACTTCCTTTGTTTATACGTACTTTTCCACCTTTAAAAAGGCCCAATTTCAACAATAACCAAGCCCCGACTAAGGGCACAATCAACAATTAATCCAAAGGGGATTACACACCTACTAGACGTGTAAAATTCTGCCCCATAATCATATGTAAACAGTCTATAATAAGAATAATATGACCATTAATTTTAGGACTTCTAAAGTAAATTATTCGAATAACGGCTTCTTATTTCTTCCTCCTCTGATATATGCATATCCACAATCCACCAACAAGCCAACAACACCAATAATCCAACATTATTTCAAAATACAATTAAATTAAGCCCAATATACTTCATATACGCTATCATACAACCTCCCTTCTCTTTATATTCATGAAAGACAATAACTTTCACAATCAAGTGACTATCACACTTATTTATCATGTTTATTTAATTCTTAGTCATGTTAAAATAGTCACCTCTAACAAAAAATTCAAGTTCAAGAAAGAATAACAACTTTTCTATATTTTAACTACATCAATACATTATGGGTAATAATTACATTACATATAAACTCCAAAACTCGTCTCTTAATTTACTAGATCTCTTATATTCCATCATACTTCAATATAACTAATTACATCTTAAATGTCAATTTTTCTTCCATTTACACATTTAATCATGCATAACAAAAACAAACACAATTTAATTCCAATTACAACAAAAATAGTCACAAATAAGTCCCAAATCTACTATAGTCAAATGCATTCTCATATTCCCAATTTCATCTTAATCACAAATTCAAACATCACAACAACATGTGCGACACTCTTTTGATTTTCTTTCTTTTTTTAATATTAATCCTTTTACATCAATTAATCCACGACATCATCGATTATTATGCAAATTTAAAATTTTTGGCCTAAATAACCCTCGAGCCAAAAAAACTTGAATTCGATTTTCATTCACCAATTTCTCCGTTCGCTCACGCCTTTTCATTGATTATTTCATTTCTTCAAATTCAAACAACAACCATCCATCTACTATATTATTCATTACCGTTTTTCTTTTTTTTTCTGAATCTAAAACAACTTGAAAGAAGGGCTGTCTTCGTCGGCCCAAAAGGGCGTGCATGCTTTTGCTTTGGAATTTTTTTGGCTTAGATATTTTGGGAACATACACACATACCTTTTCATTAAATAATTGGTACATTTTTGGCAACCTTTTTTATTCCAATTCTTCTTTAACATGGGTTAATCTCTTAATCACAACATCAATTAATCTACCAATTATTTAATGAAAAGGACAATTTTTTTACCTAAATTCTGAGACAAAACAAACCTTGGAATTTCGGTACTGTCCAGTCAATTTTGCCACTGTTTTGTCGCGTTTTCAAGCCCAATTGTTCACTTCTTCAACTCCAATTCAACATGCAACCATCCTACTATGTTAACCCATTACTCCTACACGTTTTCTTCCAAGAATTTCGTCCAAAAACTTGAAGAACAGGGGTTGTTCAGTTCGTCCAGAAGTGGCACGTTTTGCCACTGTTTTGGTGAGATTTTTGGCTTAGATATTTTGGGAAATGGTTTAATCTTGGAGGAGGAATAAAAAAGCTTCAATTTGGTTGAAAAAATTGGAGAAATCATTGGTTTAAGAGAGAAGGAGGAGAAAATTTTGATTTGTGTTAAAGTGTGGAAGAATGAAATTATTAGGGCACTTATTTCAAATTTTCAGATTTTAAAATACTACATTTAGGCCACCCTTCTTATTACACTTTAGCCCTCCAATTGTTTACTTAACTCAATTAATCCCCCATGTAATAAATCTTAATCCCGATTCTTTCAATCTTGATTGTCGTTTTATTTAATTCTCAGTAATTCCATAAGGTCTCGTATTCTCCATGTCGTAATTCTTATAATATGTTACTACTCCTTAGTGATTTTTTTTTTATATCTTATCCTTTTAAACTCTCATCGACGTGCTCGTAGCTTGTGTAATTATATCTTATATCCATTACCCGAGTCTTAACCTCAATGACGTTCTCAATCCTTGTCTTAAACTCACGAGGTGTAATATTATGCAACACTTTGACCAACATTTCGTATTTCTTCTAAATTGGTTTTGTCTTACTTCATGCTGATGGATATTGATATGTGTAGATAAAGAGACAGTTCTACTTTTGGTCTGTAAATATATTTATATTTATTTTATTTGTGGATGATGTATCGATGTTAGTCTCTTGGTACCTACAAAAATATTGTATGTATGTTGTGACTGACAAACATATGTTCTTGCTAACCCACTTTACAATACATACTTGAAACTTGAAACTGCAGGTTGAGGGGGAGCATGACTACGATCTTGCTGAATTTGGAATGTTAAGGGAAAACATTTACAATCAGTCGTATCCTAGGCATTTTGAGGTTTGTATGGAGTTTTGTGAAGAAAGCCAAAAAATTGGGAGATTGTTGATGTTGTGTGAGTGTTGTGACAACATCAGGTTGTATGCCTGAACAACATCTTGCAGTGTTCTACAGATGTTGGCCGCAATGTTGCGCAACATCCGCAATGTCCTGCAGATGTTGTCTCTGATGTTGCCGCAACATTTCACCCGACATATTTGGAAATGATTTTGCCTATTCTTCCGGCCAAAACAATATTTGTTCTGTGAGTTAAAAATTCCCTAGGCAAGCTGAATATGGAGCTGTATTTAAAACGTGGGAATTGAAGGAGTCAAGTTTGGAATCAAAGCAACTTGAAGACCAAGCAACTTGGAGACCAAATCAAAGCTGTTGAGAAATTCAAGGAGCTGGAATAGGTCCAAGCTGCGGCCTTCTTTCTCTCAACTTCCACAACCAACCAGCGAGAGTTTCAAGGAAGTTCCACACTATAAATAGAGGAGGACCTTCAGAGTATTGGTATTCAGAATCAAAATGTAAAAATACCAAGAGTGCTCTCGGGATTTCGCTTCAGAAATCTGAATCAAAATCTTTTAGCCTAAGTCTTTTAGCAACATCTGCCCCACACTACAATTGATATCTCTATTCTAGATTAAGCTTATTGTAAAGCAATTGTGATGATGATGTTGCATTTGTCTTTTAGACTTTTTAACTTAGGCGAAGTCATCTGTGACTTCATTTTTGTTTGTAATTTCTTTTTCATTTGTATTGCTCAATCTTGTAAAAATAAATTCATTTGTAATTGTATATAATATATACAATTCTTTTGGTCATTGACCATCAAGATATATATTAATATATACCCTTGAAAATATAAACTTTTGTGTCTTTTACTTTTCAGCTGCAATTACTCTTTAAAGGTTTATTATATTTTTTGTCAGATGTTGCCACCAATGTTGAGGCAACATCCAGAAATTGTTTCAGTTATTCTTGCTGTTTCGATTTTAATCTTACTTATCCATAGCTCGGGATTTGTTAGATGTTGCCACCGATATTGAGGCAACATCCAGAAACTGTTTCAGTTATTCTTGCTATTTCGATTTTAATCTTACTTATCCATAGCCCGGGACCCAACAAAACTATTTCAGCAGTTCTTCAAGTGAAGAAAACCTTTATGTTGGCCTACGTGACTGTGGAGTACTCAAAATTAAGTAATAGTTATAAGGAGGTCATGTGTTTAGTTGGGTTAATGGAAGTTCTTGAAGATAGTGAAGTAGAAGGATGTCCATTTGGCATGGTCCCTTCGTTCCATCAGATCGAGTGGTATGATATTCATTCTGATTGATGCAACCCTCAAAACTCACTATCTTTCACATCAATTTCCGTTTGATCCAGGAGGCTCCTTCATAAAAAAAGTTCTATTACTTGAGTGATTCTAGAGAAAATTTGTTGTTTCAATACCATATAATTCTGAAGTTGACCAGCAAGCTAGATTCATGTCAATAAAAGATGGATCTTCCTAATGTAATTATGGTATTTTTCCAGTTTGTTTGCATAACGATCACTTTGATTCTAGAATATTCTAACAGTATGCGTGGATGTTGTTTGTTCCTTTATGGCTAACATTTTCTTATACCTTTGGTGCATACACCATTTAGACTACTGGTGGTTGGCTATCGATTAATGGTATCATCGACTATTCTGGTGGCTATATCATCCATTTATCTTCTGGTGTCATTGATTTTACCGCTGCTTATTGGGTGGATCCAAATATCAACAAAGGACATAGAGAGGTTTCCACCAAATAGCATACTTCTAATCCTAGATGGAGCAGGACTACTATGAATGGGGTGGACAGTATTCAATGGAGGTGATCCATATGCAGACAACATTGATGCTTCGTTGGATGTACTAAATACACATGTTGTTGCTGCTGCTACAAGCTTGTTAACATGACTCATTCTGGATGTCATTTTCTTTGGAAAGCCTTCTGTCATTGGTGTTGTCCAAGGCATGATCACGGGCTTAGTTGCTACTTGCTATGACACCAGCTATTGAGGACAAAGATGTTTTCAAGGAGATGAGTTTGTCATGAGCTAGGGGTTTATTCAGAAAATTTATATACAATAATTATCACACGGATGATGTAGATTCATTAGGAATTAATTAGCTCAGACGGTCCAGATTAACCACCCAACAGACCCGGCTACAAAGTATCTATTATTTTAGTTATTTTCTTCACCTCCTCTCTTTCTCATCTCTTTCTTTCTTCTTCTCCAGGTTACGAGCTTGCTAGGGAATTCCACATCCCATTCTATATTAATTTCAGTACTAGCTAGTTGTAATAGTTCATTTGTTTTGCTATTATATACAAAAGAAAATCGTCTCAAAAAATATAGTGTTTAATTGATTATTAATTTCTGCAATTATATAGCTAGAGCTTGACAGATGTCACTAATTGTGTCATTATCCCTATATATAATGAGCTTTTCTAACACGGTTGATGTGTTGATGAGTGGGTACGTGCAATTAGCAACGGAAGGTGAGAGCCCAAGATATTCGGATGTGAGTACGGGATCTTGAATTTTTGACATAGTTCATAGGTAAAATTTCAATGAGATAAGCGAGGTCGAAAGTTCAAAACCATCATTTTTCAAGGTCATTGAGGGTGTAATTTGATGAACGGCACAAATAACCGATTCTGGGAGTACTATTTAAACTTTAATCATACGCTATGAAAAGTTACAAATTTAACCGCTTCAAAATTAATTTTATGCATACCCGATTGAAGTTGCAAAAATCGTATATGAAGTTTGATAACAAACTTTCGATATTTTTTCCTAAAGTTTGACTTGTCAAGGCCAAACTTTTAAAAATTGTGCTTGAAATTTGATTATCAAGATCAAACTTTGTTAAAACTAATAGAAAGCCCACTGTATATGTATATACCCACTGATATATTTTCAGCCACTGGCCCATTAAGAGGACTGGCCCAAATGTAAAGGCCAGCCCAATATAGAAACAGACCCTTCTTTTATTTAGGGTATGTTTGTTGTTACATTCAGATAGAACATCGAGAAGTGGAGTATCTTCTCGAAGAAGCTGCCTCTTCTTCTTCTCTGTAAATCTCTCCTCTCTGTAAATTTTTCCTTCATCAATGAAGTTGCATGTTTACGATCTGTCCATCTCTCTGTCTCCCTAAACTCCTCGTATAATTTTGAGTACCATTTCTGCAAATACTGAAGAACTCAGTCTTGAGAACATTGAAAGGGAAAACTACCGACATCATCTTCTCGCACTGGCAGTTGCGTTAATGGCGGTGTTGGATTCCCAACATGGTATCAGAGCAGGCTATCCCTATCTACTGTTGCATGCGTCGGGTAAAGTAACAACAAGATCTGAGTAAATCGTCCTGAGGTATTTGTGGTATCTTGGAATTTTTTCTTGTCTACTGAGGAGTTTTACTCCACAATATTGTTTTCGTCCAATATTCTTGTTTATATCTTGATAAAATTGATGTGATTAGTAGTTAGTGTTGCAACAATAGTAACAGATCCACCTATTGAGAGTAGTTCATCCGAAGATTGAGTGTCTGTACCTATACCTAGAAAAACTACTGGTAGTACCTCCAACACCACTATTCTTGACCACAACCATCCACTCTTCTTACAAGCCTCAGATGTTAGTGGTGCTTCCTTAATATCCTTTCAGTTACTTGGCTCTGAAAACTACACAGTTTGGAGCAAGTCGATGAGGATTGCTCTTCTTGGAAGAAATAAACTAGGGTTTGTAAATGGGAACTGTACTAAGAATCAATATGGGATGGAATGGTGGGACCAGTGGGATAGAGTCAATGCTGTTGTACAGACATGGCTAATGAATGCTGTGTCGAGTAGCTTATTGTGTGGGGTACTATATGCAGAAACAACATATGAGATATGGGAAGACTTAAAAGAAAGATTCGACAAAGTTGATGAATCAAGGACCTATGACCTACATAGGGAAATTGCTACCCTTTCACAAGGGAATACTAGTGTGGCAGAATACTACACTAAACTAAAGAATCTCTGGGTAGAATACCAAGCCATTGTGCCACCACCAAATTGTGCATGTCCTACATCTAGGGAATTCACAAACTACCTGCAGAGACAGAAACTTTACCAATTTCTCATGGGCTTAAATGAAAGCTACATGCAGGCTAGGAGTCAAATTCTACTCATGTCACCTCTTCCAACAGTCAATAAAGCTTACTCTATGATAGTAAGTGATGAAAATCAGAAAGGAATTTGTGCTAAGTCTGTAGGGCTTCTTGGAGCTGGTCCAACCACTACTGCTATGTACTCTAAGACTGGAAGCCAGAGGTCAAGAAGGAATAACAATCTATTCTGTGAAGAATGTAAGATGAGAGGCCACACAAAGGAATTCTGCTATAGACTAGTTGGATATCCTCCTGGTTTTAAGTCAAAGAGAAAAGAATATGCTGCTCACAATGCCCACAACAGAGGTCCAGAATCCTCTTCTGAAGACCCTAAAACTAACTGGCAAGTTGAAGGAGCACCAAAATTTTCTCAGAATCAGTATGAGCAGATAGTAAAGTTGCTAAACAATAACCAGATACAGACAGGAGCATCCCAGAACTCTCAAGGTAGTCAATCATCAGCAAATTTGGCAGGTATATCAGAACTCAAAGCTTTACATGCTTTTAATATTATCAAAAATTGGATAATAGATACAGGTGCTACAAATCATATGGTATATGATCTAAACATGCTAGATAAAATTACTGGTAAAATTGATTCAGTCACACCAAAGAAGGTGTTCTTACCCAATGGTCAATCTGCCCAAGTCACTCACACTGGTATCAGTACTCTCCCTAATAGGAGTACACTGGAAAATGTTTTCTTTCTACCTCAATTCAAATATAATCTACTGTCTGTTTCCCAACTAACAAGAGAACTGAAATGTGCAGCTATCTTCTACCCTGACTTCTGTCTATTTCAGGATCTCTACAGTGGGAAGGTGAAGGAGATTGGTAGACTCCAGGATGGGCTTTACATGTTAGTTAATCATGATAATAATGTACAGGACTCAAGGAAGACAGTTCTAAATGTACAGGCTAAGCCAAAGACAACAGTGGCAGAAGAAGACATTAATCTGTGGCATAGAAGGCTGGGCCATACTTCTAGTAAGGTACTTAGTAAACTGATCAATGCTAGTAATGATGAAGTAGCTAAGGCAACAAAAACTTGTAATGTGTGCCCATGTGCAAAACAAAGTAGATTACCTTTCTCAAACAACACTACTTACAGTAATAAAGCTTTTGACATTGTTCACATGGACTTATGGGGTCCCTATAAGGTTGAAACATATAATGGGAAGAGATTTTTTCTCACTATTGTAAATGATCACACTAGAATGACCTGGATATACCTACTCGGACTTAAATCTGAAGTATGTGTGGTAATTAATCATTTTCTTAAATACATATCTACACAGTTTAATCAAATAGTTAAGATAATTAGAACTGATAATGGAACAGAGTTTGTTAATGATACCTGCAACACCCTTTTTCAGAACTTAGGAATTATTCACCAAAGAAGCTGTGTTTATACACCACAGCAGAATGATGTTGCTGAAAGAAAACACAGACATATATTAGAAATTACCAGGGCAATAAGAATGCAGGCTAATATTCCTTTAAAGTTTTGGGGCCTGTGTGTACAGGCTGCAGTCTACTTGATCAATAGACTACCCTCCTCTGTTACTCATACTACACCCTATGAGGGTCTCTATCACAAGAAACCATCCCTAAGTCATATAAGAACTATTGGATGTTTGTGCTTTGCTAATGACTTAACTGTCACTGATAAGTTTCAGTCTAAGGTTAAAAGGTGTGCTCTGATGGGTTACTCTGAAACACAAAAGGGGTACATTCTGTATGACTTGCAATCCATGATCCTCATTGTTAGTAGAGATGTTAATTTTAGAGAAACAGTGTATCCTTTTAAAGAAAATGTGTCTGAGAGTCCTATCTTTCAGAATTTGCTAGATAACAATGAGAATCAACATATACCCCAGGAAATCTTACAGAAGAGCACTGATATATCAGAAAGAGGATGTGTTGATATCACTAACATGGAACCTATTGAGGGTAGCAATTCCACTGAGAATGACTTAGTAGAAGGGAATTCTGATAAAGTACAATCTCTTAGTCACCCTGCTGTAAAATTAACTGACAAATCAATCAGGAAGTCTAGCAGACTCAAACACCCTCCTATATGGCTCAAAGACTTTGTCACAACCAATGCCAACAATGTACTCTACCCTATTACTAATTACATTTCTTATGATAGCTTAAAACCTACATATCAAGCCTTTTTAACCTCCTTTTCAGAACTGACTGAACCTAAAGGTTACATGGAAGCCTCAAAAGATCCTAGGTGGGTAGATGCTATGAAAGCTGAAATAGATGCCTTACAAGAAAACCATACTTGGGAAATAGTTACACTACCAGAAGGAAAACAACCAATAGGCTGTAAATGGATCTACAAGATCAAATATAAAGACACTGGAGAAGTAGAAAGACTGAAAGCTAGACTTGTTGCAAAAGGTTATAGTCAACAAGAAGGAATTGATTATCAAGAAACCTTCTCTCCTGTTGTTAAGATGGTAACTATAAGAACTATTTTGTCTATTGCTGCCTCCAGAGGATGGTATATTCATCAAATGGATGTTTATAATGCCTTCCTTCAAGGGGATCTATTTGATGAGATTTACATGACTTTGCCCCAAGGCTTCAGTAGCCAGGGAGGCAGTAACCTTGTGTGTAGACTTACTAAGTCTTTGTATGGGCTCAAACAAGCACCAAGACAGTGGAACTTCAAGCTTATAGAGGCTCTGGTTCAGATGCAGTTTAGGCAGTCTGAGTTTGACCATTCACTGTTCTTAAAACAAAGTAATCAGGATATAATAATCATACTTATCTATGTGGATGACATGTTAATTACAGGGAATAATATAAGGCTCATAAAGGAGACTAAACAGTCTCTACATAATATTTTTAAGATGAAAGACCTGGGAGAACTAAGGTATTTTCTAGGAATATAATTTGCTAGGTCCAGCAAGGGGATCATTATGCATCAAAGGAAGTATGCCTTAGAACTTATTTCTGAACTAGGACTAGCTGCTGCCAAACCTAGTAACACTCCCACTGATTCTAATATGAAACTTACCACAAAAGAATATGATGATTATATGGAGAAACATGTTCCAGATGCAGGGAAAACAATCACTGTTGATGATCCAGTAGGAGATATCAGTTCATATCAAAGGATAATTGGTAAGTTGTTATACCTTACTCTTACTAGACCAGATATTGCTTATAGTGTGCAAACACTCAGTCAATTCCTACAAAACCCAAAGAAGTCACACTTTGATGCTACAATTAGAATAGTAAGATATGTAAAAGGTAAACCAGGACAAGGAGTGTTGTTATCTAGTAATAAACAAGAGACATTAACTAGTTATTGTGATGCAGATTGGGCTTCATGTCCACATACAAGAAAATCTATTACAAGTTATTTAGTCAAGTTTGGAGTCACTCTCATTTCCTGGAAATCAAATAAGCAAAGCACAATTTCTCGAAGCTCTGCTGAAGCAGAATATAGAAGTCTTGCCAACACTTTCTTGAAATCACTTGCTTCAGGCTTGCCGAAAGACATTGGTGAACATCCAAAACAAGAATCGTACACGCATAAGAAGTCAGCAATACAAATGGCAGCCAATCCTGTGTTCCATGAAAGGACTAAACACATTGAGATTGATCTTCATTTTATTAGGGAGAAGATTCGAAAAGGAATGGTACAAACAGAGTATATCAACACTGCAGAGCAGCCGGCAGATATACTTACAAAAGGGCTAACCAGATTACAACATCTTCATCTCTGTTCCAAGTTAGGCTCTTTGATATATTCGAGCACCCACTGATGAGGTCATTAAAACTAATAGAAAGCCCACTGTATATGTATATACCCACTGATATATTTTCAGCCACTGGCCCATTAAGAGGACTGACCCAAATGTAAAGGCCAACCCAATATAGAAACATACCCTTCTTTTATTTAGGGTATGTTTGTTGTTACATTCAGATAGAACATCGAGAAGTGGAGTATCTTCTCGAAGAAGCTGCCTCTTCTTCTTCTCTGTAAATCTCTCCTCTCTGTAAATTTTTCCTTCATCAATGAAGTTGCATGTTTACGATCTGTCCATCTCTCTGTCTCCCTAAACTCCTCGTATAATTTTGAGTACCATTTCTGCAAATACTGAAGAACTCAGTCTTGAGAACGTTGAAAGGGAAAACTACCGACATCATCTTCTCGCACTGGCAGTTGCGTTAATGGCGGTGTTGGATTCCCAACAAACTTCAAATATGCATGTCTAGAGTTATATGCTTATATATTCGAAACTGAAAGTAGTTTTTCTGAAGTTTCTTCATCTCTATCAATATTTTCAAGCTCTACAATAACACTACTTGATTTTAACTTAGTTTTCATATTCGAAATTCAAGACTCACTCCTTCAAGCTTGTAACATTGTAATTTGGTGATATTTTCAAGTTTTTCCAACAACATTTAAACTCACTTTTGGTTGCTCCTAAGGTGAGGTTCTTGCAACTTCAATCCGTATATTGAAATAGTTCCTAAACTTGCAAAACATTATAAATGTCTGCAATGATTTAAATAATGATCTCAAAATCGGATATATTTGCACTTCCTCCAATCCATAACGGGCCCGGCAATATATGTTTTGATCTCTGTCTATGAGGTTTGATTTACTCTTACACATTAATGTAAGATTTTAAATATTTTTCTCAAAATTGTTTACTAATAATATAACAGGTCCATATTCAAAATTTCTTGGATCCAATACACTATAACTACAACATGCAAATTTTACTTTGAACTATTCAATAATGAAAAAAGATATTTCTGTCCACGAATTATTCCGCATTTATGCAAGGTCTGAAAAATACCATATTTTAAGAAGGTGTGATGTAGGTAATCATATTTTAATGCAATCATTAGTGGCTGACTTCACAATTCAAACCCGTAACGTATAAATCACACGAAGATAAAATTTATCGTTACTCCAAAACTCCCTTAAAGTAAATGTAATTTTTCTTCCGAGTGGATAGCAAGCGTGTAAAAGTTAGGATTTTTTTTACAATTCCATGCATTCACTAGCATGAAAAAAAAGTACTCCATTTAACTCAATGAATAGTAATTATGCCATATAAATTGAAGTATATATAATTCACTTCACTAGCATAGAAATTATTTGAACAATTCAAATTTCTGAATTGAGATGTGACTTGTTACCTATTCTAACTAAGCAAAATTCATCATATCAAAGGTAAACCTTTTTGGAGGCAACAAAATATATCATGTAGATCTTGAAGAGTGTGTTAGGGGACCCAAATGTCCAAACTCACACATGAAGAGGCATGTGCAAATTTTTTTAATGTGGGGATATCCCAAATTTTGTACCCAAAATAGTATTATAGAGCCCCCACATTCCACATTATATTTTGCCTGGACAACAGTGAACACTCAGTGTGTGTGTCCCCTTCTCACACCTTTCTTTTTTGTTGGAGGGGACCCTCAAATTAAAAGGCACATACACAGTGAAAGAAATGGAAATTAATGCTTTCTTGGTTCAATTTTGAACCGCTATAAGTAACAATGTAGTGATAAGTATTTTTTCCATTTTTATTTAGAGGTTCCGGGTTCAAACGTGAGTATAAAAATTGTCTTTGATAGTGATTAGGGAACACTTTACCCCTATTATAAGATTTTCCGGTGCGAGATCGATTTAATCGATTCCTATAGTGGATACCTAACACCGGGATGAAAACAAAAAACAATTAATCTTATGGGAAGTATACATATTTCCTCCTTCCCTAAGTTTGACTCAAAAAATACGTTATACATTTAAACTTTGCGGGTGATCCTTTACCCTTATTTTGTCTTAATTAAATCTATTACTACCTCGTTTAGTGATGACAGTGATAAAAAAAGTGTAAAATAAAGTACATGATATACTTGATTTGAATGAGATTGAAGTTTAAGACATAAATAAATTTTTTTTGGAACTTGTGATATTAAATATGTCATGAGATCTATGTAGCTATAGAATTATATGATTCAGTGTAAAATATAAAGTTTAAAGTATAGAAAAGTTCTATTTTTTAAAAAAAAATTATTAATAAGAAAATAGTGTCACATCAAATCATTATTTACTCCAATTTTTTTAAAAGCCAAAAAAGAAGCAAAAATAAGGTTAATTATTTACAAGTGAACACTCAAATGTGTGCCCCTTTCCACCCCCACCACCCCTTTTTTGTTGTTGGAGGGACCCTCAAAAGTCACATTACAAAGAAGAAATGGAAATAAATGCCTTGTGTTAAATTTTGATGTCTCAACAATTAATAATCTTATAGGAAAACATAGTGCACATGGGAAGAGCATGGTTCATTACCCTTGTAGATTCCTATTGAGAGGGCATGTTGTACCTAAATAGTATAAATGAGGACCTATCTACTTTATTTCTCTTTCTCCGATTATGGAAATTCATTTTGTGGATATAAATTCATACAAGTATAGTGAATTCAAATTTACATTTTTTATCATCTCATTTCCTAGCCATGAATGAAGATATGACTAAAGCATCTACAAAAAGCAAAACTGAATTTGATAATATCACCAAACTCTCTATTCTGCCTATCAAGACTAAATTTTAAATTGGTGTTGTAACGATCGTTTGGACTGAAATTGAGCGGATTAAGATGAGCTAAATGATGGGTCATAACCCAACTTGAGTCATTACTTTTACAAATTTCAAACTTACTTTCTATGATGTTATTTTATTTTGTATGATATTTGATTTTTCCATATTTTTATTTTTAAAATAAAAATAATATTTTAAAGATTTTTTTCATTTTTTATAAAAGCAAAAAAAAAAATGAAATAGAAATTTAAGGATGGGGTAGGGAAATGGGGTGGGGGTTGAGCGAGGGGTAGGTGTGGGTAGGGGGAGCTAAGAAAAAAATTCATATTTTTTATAATTTTTTTATAAAATTAAAAAAATATAAAATAAAAATTTCAGAATGGGGTAGGGGAGGGGGTGGTAAGAAAAAATATCATATTTTAAATAATTTTTTTTTATAAAAGTAACAAAAAATATGAAATAGAAATTTGAGGATGGGGTGAAGTGGAGGGGGTAGGTGGGGTTACGACGGTATGGAGGAGGTAAGAAAATATTTCATATTTTTTATAAAAGTAAAATAAAAATGAAATAGGAATTTGCGGATGGGGTAGAGCAATGGGGTGGGGGTGGAGGGGGTAGGTGTGGGTAGGAGGGAGGTAAGAAAAAATTCATATTTTTTTTATAAATTGTTTATAAAAGTAAGAAAAATATAAAATAGAAATTTAAGAATGGGGTAGGGCGGTAGGTGGGGGCAGAGTTGTGAGGGTGGTTCAGTACTTGGGTGGAGGTATATGTAGGGGAGGGATAGGGGTGGATGTAGAGTGTGGTTGGGGTGCGTTGGTGTATTTTTATTGTTCCGAAATAATAAAGGATTTTTTAAAATAATTATTTATAAATAACAATCTTAATCTAGAGTGGAGCTCTAATAGTTAAAATTGAGCATTTTTGTGGGTCAAATTTGGGCATCATCATGGATTCATTTGAGTTGTTGATTTATGATGGGTCAACTTGAGCTAGCCCAACCAACTCATCATCAAAATCAATCTTGCTCAAACCCATGAAATGTTGGGCAGGTTGGGCGAGTCATTTGGATTTGCGCTAATTTTTCTACCCCTAGTCACGACCTAATTTCATAGTACGTATTGTCCGTTTTGATCCACCATACCTTGTAGATTTGTTCCTTGGACTACATCATCATCGAGCCAAAAAACGGGTGTATCATACGAACTTTTATTATGTCGTATAAAGAATTTCATTTTCCTCTCCCGTTTCCGCTATGGGATATGCCTAAGATGACATGCATGTACACCCCTTTTCAGAAATTTATCAGCCTAAAAGCTTGTCGGTCTTTGTTACATCACAACGGAATGCAGTAAAAAAATCAATCTAGTCTCTGTCCAACCTTCACCTTCTTCTATAGCTAATTTAAAGCATTTCTTATTCTTTTTAACCCGGCATTAAGCTATGGTCTTCTAATAATTCTTGAAAGAAAACTCCTTCAGGTTACTCTTCCAAGAAAAAAGTTCTCGTAAAAATCATCTATGAACGTCGAATATGATCTTTTTGTAATGTTACGGTAGGAATATGTTTCTCGCCTTTCATTGATTATTATGTATAATATATATAGTGTTACATGACTACAAATTAGATAACTAAATCTTCCTAATTACAATTGGAATATAAATTTACCTAATATCAAAGATATACAAAATATGATAATATTCTATCAATGACAATATATAAGATATGGTAATATTCTATCACACCCCCGCAGTTGAAGCGGGAGGTTCTTGTACGCTGAGACTGGTTCGAAGATCATCAAAGAGTATGCGCAGAAGTCCTTTAGTGAATATGTCTGCAACTGATATCGGGAAGAAACATGAAGAACACGAACTTGTCCACGAGCAACTTTCTCACGTACAAAGCGAATATCCATTTCAATGTGTTTAGTGCGCTGATGTTGAACGAGATTTCCAAAAAGATATATCGCACATATATTATCACAGTAAACCATTGTAGCCTTATGGATTGGGCCGTGAAGTTCAAGTAGAAGGCTGCGTATCAAACAAGACTCAGAAACAACATTCACTACACCTCTGTCCTCAGCTTCGCCACTGAATCGAGACAGGGTAGGTTGTCTTTTAGAATACCAAGAAAGCAAGTTATCTCTGAGGAACACAATAACCCGACGTGTATCGACGAGTGTCAGGACATCCACCCCAGTCAGCATCATAATAAGATGTGAGACTAGAGAGTGAGGACTTGTACAGGTGTAAGCCGAAATGAAAAGTACCTCGTACATATCGCAAAATACGTTTGAGGACATTCATATGTTCATCCTTCGGGCTGTGCATATGTAAGAATATTTGTTGCATGACATAGGATATATCTGATCTAGTGAAAGTAAGGTAATGCAACACTCCTGCTAAACTATGATAGTGAGTCGGGTCGGTAAACAGAGAACTCGAAAAGGCACTGAGTTTAGAATTAGTGTCCACCGGTGTGTGTGCTGGTTTGCAAAACGGAATGCCTGCTCGGTCAAGGATCTCTTCAGCTACTTTCTTTGACAATGAAATAAACCACATGCATGTCTCGTAACAGCAATGCCTAAAAAATAACTTAGGGAGCGCAAATCCTTCATAGCAAAAGGCAAGAAATGACATAATGGATCAGCGAAGTACATCAAAAGATGTGGTGTGGATGATATCATCAACATATATTAGGATGTATGACATGTCATTACCCTTGCTATAGATGAACAATGAATGATCAGATTTGCTATGTGAAAACCCGATAGAGGATACAAAATCAGCAAATCGTTGGTACCATCCACCAAGAGCATGTTTCAGTCTGTAGAGTGATTTGTTCAAAACACACACATAATTTGGATGAATCGGATCCTTGAGTCCCATAGGTTAATACATATATATCGTTTCATGAAGGTCTCCATACAAGAAAATATTTTTACGTCAAGCTAATGAATGGGTCAAGACTTGGACAAAGCAATACTGAGAACGGTCTGAATAGTCGCTGGTTTCACCACCGAGCTGAAAGTTTCATCAAAATCCACTCCCACCTGTTGAGATACAAGACGGGTCTTGTACCTCTCAAAAGAATCATTAGATTTCTTTTTATGTAGAAAAATCCACAGAATGAATAATATTAGCATCAGGAGAACAAGGTACTAGATCTCATGTCTTATTTTCAATAAGAGCATTGTATTCGTCAATCATTGCATTTTTCCAATTAGGATCGGACAAGACAACTTTTGAATTTCGAGGAATAAGGAAAGGGGCAACTGAAGTGGACAAGTTAAATAGTCGATTGGGTTTGAAAAATATTATGCATAGCATGAGTTTCCATTGTCTATGGGTGTGCCACGAGAGGTTGGACATGATTGGGATGGGGTGGTCGAGAAGTAGAGGCGGGACTGGGTGGACTATCGGGAGTAGGGGTGGGGCTAAGAAGGGGCAGTGGTGTCAGAGAGAGGAGGGGCTAGTCGAGACGGAAAGCCGTGATGGGCTGTTCTGAGGTTCCCGTTGCGAGGCTGGGTGGATTGCCCGCCTCGGGATGGCAGTGGTGGGGACGACTATCAGTTTCGGTGATGACTGATTTTGTAAGTGATGAATTAGAAGAGGATTTAGGCCGTCATTTAGGAATTCATAGGAATTTGGGGATGGAGATTTAGTTTGGAAAAGGGTAATTGAGACTCATTGAATATGACATGTTGAGAAATTATTATTTTTCAGCTTGACAAGTTGTAACAATTGTAACCTCAATGGTTGGGAGGTATCCAAGAAAGATGCACGGAAATGACCGAGGTTGCAACTTGTTGATTTGTGTGGAGGGATGGAGGGGGTATGTTACACCCCGTAATTCCAGGACATGTATAAGAGAATAGACGGGAGAACACAAGACTTAAAAATTTGAACGAAAGAAGAATTCGTTATTCTTAAGGAAATCTTCCGAACCTCGGGAAGGAAAAATTGTTCGTTAATGAGAATTGGGTTCTCAAATTTGTTATTTGAGACTTTTAAGAGTTTATCGAAATTATGAAATTTTATTTTCAGAGTTGGATACGTGGGGCCCACCCGAGAAATTTTACGTTTTTGTGGGGCCCACAAGGTTTTCGATATTTTGACCAATTATGGAAATTTCGGTAAACGAAATTTTATGGACCAATGGGAGGGAGACACGTGTCACCCTCCACATGGTCATCTTGGGCGAAAAGTATGATTAAGGAATAGCCATATTAGCTTGATAAAATGGACCAAGTCAAAGGGTCAATTTAGCTTGACATAATTGACCTCATCCTAGCCACACATTTGCCTTGATCCAAGCCCTTGAATGTAGTATATATCTATACTAGTAGTGCAAGACTAGATCATTTCCAACACTTAGAAAAAATGACAAAGTTGTGTGCTCAAGTGAGAGCTCTCGGCAATGAGAGAAAAAAAAAGAGAAAATTTTACAATCTTGCTTCATAAATCCCAATATTCAAACCCAAGATCCCTAAAGGTATTCTAAGGATATCTCAACACAAAAATCCCGGAAAAACTACGTTTTTACGTTAGTCGCAACATGAAAACCTAAGAGGTTTTTCATAGATTGAGTTAGAACTTGAAGAAGAGTTCTTCATAAGCTTCCAAGGGTTGCTTGGAGTGGATTGGAACGTCAAGAAGAGGAGCTAAAGTTGCTAAGGATCGACTTTGAATCTTGGATTAGATTTGAGCTTATTGAGGTAATAATCTTCGTCTTATTATTGTAATTGAAGATTCCATGTTATGAAAGTGATAGATGATTATGAGATATATACTATGAAGATTGATAAGTGCTATGGAATATTGGAAGCCTAAAAATCCGAAAAAGTTCATGTTAGCCATTAAGATTGTAATTCAATTTAATTGTTAGTTACGATCGTCGCATGTTATAGAAAGAAGGGATTATAGTTGTTATAATCAATTGCGGCTATATAACATGTTAGAATAACAATTTTGATTGAAAAGGAATTGGAATGAACTTTATGTTGTTACACATTTGAGCCGAGAATTGCCTTAAGGAAATGGACAATATTTGTATTAATTGTGGGGCAGAATTTTACACGTCCTGTTAGGCGTATAATCCCCTTTGGTTAGCTGAATTGTTGAGCCTTGAATGTGGCATGTTGGTTATTTATTTCGGGCCTTGAAAAAGGTGGAAAAGTACGTAGAAACAAAGGAAGTGCTGTCCAATTTTCCGTAGAATAGGAAGCTTTACACTTAGAATATTCTACGTTGGAAAGCTAGAAGTTGATAGACGTATTATGGTCATTATAGGTTGACATTCTACGTTCGGCATATTCAACTTGGCAAGTGGATTAAGTCGGAGAGGTATGTGAACTCTTCCCTATTGTTACACCCCGGAATTTCAGGATATGTTTATAAGAACATACGTAAGAACTCAAAATGATAAGATTTGAGACGAGCAAAAATTTATCGGAATTTTGGAATTTGTCGGAAAACGAAATATTGCGACGAATGGGAGAGCGACATGTGTCACCCCCCTTAGTGGTCTTGGACGAAAATGGCATGGTTAAAATGGTCATTTGACCATAATTTAAATGACCAAGTCTTGCAAAGACAAAGAGCTTGATATTGTTGACTTAGTCAAGGCCACTTGGCTAGAATCCTTGTGAAACTCATCTAGGCCACCCATTTGTTCTAATCTTGACCCTCCATTATGTTATATATGTATACTAGTAGCAAGACTAGTTCCCACACTTAGTCATATTTCAAGAAATCTTGAAGAACTCTATGTGAGGCTCTCGGGTTTGGGGTTCAAAGAGCAAGAAATTTTTTCAATTTTTGTCCAATAATCCCCATACTTTAAACCAAGGTTCCTAAGTGTATTGTAAGGGTATCTCTATAGAAAGATTCCGAAAAAGTATCGTTTTCGTATTAGTCGCAAGGTGAAAACCTAGTTGCTTTCCTAGGTTTTGGATTGGAAGATCAAAGGAAAGTTATTTGTGATCTTCTAAGGGTCTCAAGTGGCGGATTGAAGTGTCAAGGAGAGGCTTTAAGTTGCTAGGAAGCGACTTCGGATCTTGAAGTGGATTAAGGCTCGTTATGGTAAAAATCTTGTCCTCTTAAAGTGTTATAGATTACATATTGTGGTAGCCTTACATGTTAACTAGCATGAAGTATATTGTGTTGAAGATTTATAAGTGATAAGGATAGTAGAATGCCTAAAACCGAAAATGACATGTTGAGCCATTTGAAATTGAAATCCAATTTGGTCGATAATTAGAATTGTCGCATGTTACCTACTTGAAGAATGTAGTAGTTATAATCGATTGCGGCGTGATTACATGTTATACTAAACAACTTGGATTGAAAAGGAATTGGAAACAAATTTGTATTAGTGCCTCTCAAATTGCCGAATGGACATTATATTTTGGACTAGTGTGATATCAATTGTGGGGCGGAATTTTACACAAACTACGTACGGCGTATTGGACTTAGCAAGTGGATTAAACCGAAGAGGTATATGGAACTTTCTTATCTCTTGAGCATGAATAAGTTGTAAATGTATAGTACGGTAGACGTACAAGATTTTGACAATCTAGTCCATTTGATATCCTTGGCTTATTTTAAGAATGTCCAAATTGGTTGAGTTAGAGAATTAACTCACTTGTTTAAATATTAAGGATATCTTGGTTTTCAAAAGTTAAGAGACTTTAAGTATGTTGAAAGTATTTTTGATACTTGTTTTGTTGGAAAGCTTAAGTCTCTTGGTTATAAAGAAGAATGTAAGTTTCTAAGGTATAAAGCTAGTATAACGGCTTTATGGAAAGTTGGTTATAATAGCTTTATGGAAGGTTAAAAAGAGTGATTTACTCTAAGTAATTTAAGTATGATAAATGACTTGAAATAATGAAAGGCAAATTGATTTAAAGGCATCAATTGCTTAAAGTTTTAAAAGGAAGAAGTCACTTGATTTAGAAGCCTATAATTGTATTTCTAAAAGGTATTGTGACTTGTCTTGAAAAGTAGTTATGACTTGATACTATGGTTATTAGTATCTTGGAAGTTTTGTATGAAAAAGAGTCATTTTAAAAGAGTAGAAGTACGTAATACTTTGGGTTAAATTCCCGGATTTTTATAATGACATGTTAGTGGCTTAAGTAAACTAAAATGAGAGTGTACATGTATAAGACTAATAAGAAGTTAGGGGATTTCTTAACTTGCTTAATTATTATGATAAGCCGGTAGTGCTTATGTTATAAATGATAGTCGGTTTGTGCTAGTGGTATATTATTCATTACGGGGTCATTCCCCGGGTTTGTGGCATTTGCATATTCCGTGGATTTGCTACCCATGATGCGAGGAATACCTCATGCGGGTGAAATAGTCCCATGCGGGGCGGATCAGTCCTATGCGAGGAATACCTCATGCGGGTCTACACGACCTATGCGGGCGGATACAACCTATACGAGGAATACCTCATGCGGGTCCACACGACCCTTGCGGGTGAAATAGTCCCAGGAGTAGGGTTGCTTAATGATACTGCGGGCGGGTGGTCCTGCTTTGATCATGAGCCTCCTATTTTTATGCAGTAAAGTATACTCTTGTTTACTCTCATTGTTTGTAAGGCACATTGTACTGTTATATGAGTTATCATACATTTCTCCGGTTTTATTTTAGACTTATGATTTCACTATAGTACTTTCAGTTTCACATATTTGGTACATGTTGTACTGACCTCCTTCGGGGGGCTGCGTTCATGCCGCAGGTAGAGTATACAGGTTGCTGATCCTCACTCTTAGGATCACTGTTCAGCTGTTGGGAAACTCCATTACTCCGGAGGCTTATCCCTGGTATGGTCGGTTGTTGTACATTCAGGGGTATGGGCCCCGTCCCGTCACGCTTGTTATTCTTAGAGGTCCTGTAGTCACATTTGTGGATTGGGTTGTAATGAAAAAAAAATGTCTTGCTTTATTATGTATATTTTACGGAAGGTGGCCTTATCGGCCAAATGTTGTTATTTTATGTTTAAGCATTTTATAAGTTGTGTATGTTCCGCTATTCTCCGATGTATACGAAAGCGGTGCCTGTAGGGCACCCGCGCCCGGCCTGGTCGTGACAAAAGTGGTATCAGAGCAGTTAGTCCTTGGAAAGTGTCTACAGACCGTGTCTAGTATTGTCTTTATTATCGATGTGTCAGCACCACATCTATAACCGTGGAGGTCGCAGGACATTTAGGATTGGTTTCCATTCTTCTCACTCGAGATCGTGCGATAGTCAGTATGGTTAGTGGTCGTCTCTCCCTAACAAGTTATGTTGTTCTGCCACGAAAGACAAAGAGATGACCAGAAAGATTATGGATTGCGTATCCAGGTTGGTAATATTTGTAGTATAGTTGGTATTGTGACATACAACTATACAGATTTATGTATGAGGGTCAGACGCGTGTTGCCTAGAATGATTTTAGATTACCAGGATTTGGTAAGGACTAAATAAATACCGGGAAGGTATGAACAGTTAAGGAACTCTCATCAAGGTTTTACGTGCTAATTTGAGATAATTAGGTGATGATGAGTTGTGTGAGAATGTAAAGGACCCATAAGAGGTTATAATTAAGGGATTTAATGGAAGACTATGTTAGTAACTTAAGCTACGTAGTATGATTAAGAGAATGGTACGGGTGAGATCTGTATGGAGTAAGTATGGTTGTTGTGGACAAGACAACACGATTATAGTATATTGAGAAGTTTTGTACCGCTACGGGACCGATAAGTTAGGCTTGGAGCATGGAAATTGTGAGCCTAGGAATGTTGATAACCACCGAGACCTTAGATATATAAGGCCTTCTGCAGTAAAAGGTTAAGTCGGACCGGGTAAGAGTTACGACGCCGAGCCTGCCGAGGACCTATTAAGGGTCGCCCCATAGCCTGTAATGGAATGTGATCAGTTGATAGTAGTCCCGCTACGTGAAAGGGTCACGAGGGTGCAAGGCCCGAGTCTAGTTAATCGTTTTACGGGTTCGTGGACGTATTCCACCGGAACCAGGTTGTGAGAGCCGGAAATGGCCTTATGTTGTTTAGAATAGTAACTCCAAAGATTGGAGGCCCGAATCAGTATGAAGGCTATGTACGTATGCTAGAATAAGTTTGGAAGTACGGGAAGAGTACGACCAGTAAGAAATAGAGCAACCAAGTGTAAAGAAATGGAGCCTGAATCCATGAAGACCTTTCGAGGTGACTACACCCGTGAGTGTTGGGAGGTAGCTGAGCGGGTAGATAATAATTACCGGTAACGATACGTTGACCCAGCGCACCTAGCAGTCACAGGATGCACGTTGAGGTCATTATGAGTACGGGCTAATTGACCTCTTGTTATGCCAACGTGGACTTCAGAGAGAGATTGAATCAGTATCAGTTTCCCGGTAAACCGGTTATCGAGTGGAAAGAAAGAGAAGTGGTGGTAACCAGTGAATTATCCTTCCTTCTTTAACATTGTTGATTTTAATAAGTCTATGTGACTTGTTCATTTGAGGTAAATTAATGCAGAAAGTAAGTAATACTCGAATTTGAAGGAGTTTATGCTAAGTTCCCTTGGATGTACTTGGCGTTGGTTTAGTGTGGCGGTCAGGGCCACGACCTTCCGGATAAGTTCAGGATAGCACGCAAGCAAGAATAAGATAAGTACGAGTGCTGCCTACAGAAAACAGAAGACATTTTTGGTAGGTTTTGAAAATCTACACGACTTTAAGGTGGTGCGTGATGATTAGATATTTACTGGACCGCGAGAGGACCCTGTGATTAGGGTTGTAACTCCAAGTAAAGTTTAAGAAAGGGAGATAAGTTCTTCCCACGAAAAGCGACGCTTTACGACATGGGTCGTGTACCCATGTTGTTAGACGAAGGATATGAGATCGTAAGGTCTTGGTATCGCCATGCCATAGGTTACTGATTGTAGATAACCGTGGGAAAAGTGTTGTGTCAGTAATTAAGAACGACGCATTTAATTGGTCGAGGAAGTATCGTAAGGATATAAATGCAGGTTGTACGCATGTATGAAACTGTACGATTATGAATCAAGATAGAAATACTTTTGCTAATAATAAGCATAAGGTAAGGTTATGACCAGAATGAAAAAGGAGAATACGACTATGGTTATGTAAGTTGCACGAGATATGTTTACCCCAGACTAGTGTAAAGACCATTAGTAAATAATGGGCAGTAAGAACACCTCGAGGGAAGGTGGTAGCATCTATACTGACGAGAAAGATAGTAAGGAAATACGGAGGGGTAAGGGACCCCAGGACAACTTGAAATGAATTATAAAGGAAAGACGAGTAGACACTCGAACGATAAGAAATTTTGACAAGTCATTGGATTATGTAATACCATGAATTGAGGTTGAACACCTGACTGTAAGCTCTACGAGCTGGGAGAAAATAATCGGGTCACTACTTGACGAGATCAAGGAAATCCCCCCCCCCCCCTAAATGGTGTTTGACAGGAAGTCTTAGCCATGGGGCAAGCAAAGGAATCAAATCTAAGTTAGTGACCAAGTTTGGTTGCAACAGAGAAAGGGAAACAGGAACCATGATTGAGATTAAGGATACCCGAATATTTCGCAGATATGAGAAAGACTTCCAGTTATTGGAAGATAATTTGACCACGACTACAGTTCTAACCTCTCCTGAGAGACTAGAGGGTTAGGTTATTATTGTAACACGTTGGGTGTTGGGCTAGGTTGTGTGCTGACGCAACACGGTAAGGTTGGAGCCTATGTTTCCCGGCAGTTAGGAAAGAATGAAAGGAATTACGCTACTCACGATTTAGAGTTGGCGGCAGTTAATCACGCCTTGAAGATTTGGAGGCATGACGTATATATAGACTTCATATGGATAATTGTACAGACCACAAGAGCCTCGAGATATCTTCGCATTGCAGGCAGTTGAATTTGCGACAGAGACGGTGGTTAGAGTTACTCAAGGATTGTGATATTGATATCCTATATCATCTGGGGAAAGCCAAGACAGATACAGATACTCTTTGTCGTGGATCTAAGGGTAGTCTGTCAGATGGGAAACCAGATAGACAGGACGTGGTCCGTGAGATTCATCAACTACCGAGCCGAGGGGTTCGAGTAATTGTTCCAAGGTTAATGAAGTGTAGATCCGAGAGGTTGCCGAATCCTCCGTCGTTGAGGAGGTAAAGAGGCGACAGTATGAGGATCCAGTTATGATACGGTATCGAGATACGGCTCTCCGAGAAGAGAAGAGCTTGTTTGAGTAGCACCAGTTGGAGTGTTGTGACATGAGGATAGATTGTGTGTACCCGGTGCTGCAGGACTCGTCAGCAGGTTTTAGGGGAGGCACGCAGTGCTTATTGCTCTAATTGTTCGGGATCGACTAGTCGTGTCGTGACCTCAGATGCATGTATGGGTTAGATGACCGGAAAAGGGACATAGCGGAGTTTACTGCATAGTGTCCGAATTAGTAGCAGGTCAAGATTGAACACCAGAAGCCCAGTGGGCTATTACAGGCGATTTAGATCCCGACTTAGATTTGGGAGGTGATTAATGTGGATCTTGTTACAGGGTGGCATCGTACTCAGAGGAAGTGCGACCCCCTGGGGGTCATGGTAAACATGCTGACGAAACCAACCGTGTTCTTCCGGTTGGGACCACTTGCTCGGCTGAGGTTTATGCCAGCTTTTATAGCAGGGAGATTGTGAGACTGCACGGGGTTCCTACGTCTATGATGTCAGACAGATGAGCTCGGTTACGGATAACTTCTGGAGGTTGTTCAGAAGGGTTTTAGGGACACAGATGAGTCTCAGTGTTGCATTTCACCCTCAGACCAACGGACAGGCAGAGCGTACCATCCAGGCACTTGAGGATAGGTGGTGGGCCTATGTTCTTGATTTCAGAGATAGCCGGGAAGGTTATTTGCCTCTTGTTGGGTTACGTACGATAACAGATACCCTTCCAGTATTTCGGATGGCCCTGTGTGTGGCCTTGTATGTAAGAAAGTGTAGATCGCCGGTTAGTTGGTTCGACATAGGCGAGGTTCAGTTATTTGGTCCAGACTTGATTCAGCGGGCTGTGGATAAGGAGAAGCTTATCCAGAAAAGATTATTAGTAAGCTCAGAGTCAGCAGAAGCTTTATGCGGATAACCGACGTTGACACGTGGGGTTCAGTTTGACATTTTTGTATGAGTATTGTTATATGGCCACGTGTGGCATTATTGGTATGTAGGGGTTGTAAGGAGACTATGTCTCTATCTTTAAGTTTGACTCCCAAAAGAACATTCAGGGACGAATGTTTCTAAGGGGTGAAGAATGTTACACCCCGGAATTTCAGGATATGTTTATAAGAACATACGTAAGAACTCAAAATGATAAGGTTTGAGACGAGCAAAAATTTATCGGAATTTTGGAATTTGTCGGAAAACGAAATATTGCGACGAATGGGAGGGCGACACGTGTCACCCCCCTTAGTGGTCTTGGACGAAAATGGCATGGTTAAAATGGTCATTTGACCATAATTTAAATGACCAAGTCTTGCAAAGACAAAGAGCTTGATATTGTTGACTTAGTCAAGACCACTTGGCTAGAATCCTTGTGAAACTCATCTAGGCCACCCATTTGTTCTAATCTTGACCCTCCATTATGTTATATATGTATACTAGTAGCAAGACTAGTTCCCACACTTAGTCATATTTCAAGAAATCTTGAAGAACTCTATGTGAGGCTCTCGGGTTTGGGGTTCAAAGAGCAAGAATGTTTTTCAATTTTTGTCCAATAATCCCCATACTTTAAACCAAGGTTCCTAAGTGTATTGTAAGGGTATCTCTATAGAAATATTCCGGAAAAGTATCGTTTTCGTATTAGTCGCAAGGTGAAAACCTAGTTGATTTCCTAGGTTTTGGATTGGAAGATTAAAGGAAAGTTATTTGTGATCTTCTAAGGGTCTCAAGTGGCGGATTGAAGTGTCAAGGAGAGGCTTTAAGTTTCTAGGAAGCGACTTCGGATCTTGAAGTGGATTAAGGCTCGTTATGGTAAAAATCTTGTCCTCTTAAAGTGTTATAGATTACATATTGTGGTAGCCTTACATGTTAACTAGCATGAAGTATATTGTGTTGAAGATTTATAAGTGATATGGATAGTAGAATGCCTAAAACCGAAAATGACATGTTGAGCCATTTGAAATTGAAATCCAATTTGGTCGATAATTAGAATTGTCACATGTACCTACTTGAAGAATGTAGTAGTTATAATTGATTGCGGCGTGATTACATGCTATACTAAACAACTTGGATTGAAAAGGAATTGGAAACAAATTTGTATTAGCGCCTCTCAAATTGCCGAATGGACATTATATTTTGGACTAGTGTGATATCAATTGTGGGGCGGAATTTTACACGTCTTGTAGACGTGTAATCCCCTATTGTTAACTACTTTGTTGAGCCTTAAATGTGGCGTGTTTGGTTATTGAATTCGGCCTTGAAAAAGGTGGCAAAGTAAGTAGAAACAAAGGAAGTGTTGTCCGATTTTCCGTAGAATTTAGTGACTTTGCACTTGGAATATTCTACGTTTGAAGCTAGAAGTTAATAGACGTATTATGGTCATTATAGGTTGACATACTACGTACGGCGTATTGTACTTAGCAAGTGGATTAAACCGAAGAGGTATGTGGAACTTTCTTATCTTTTGAGCATGAATAAGTTGTAAATGTATAGTACGGTAGACGTACAGGATTTTGACAATCTAGTCAATTTGATATCCTTGGCTTATTTTAAGAATGTCCAAATTGGTTGAGTTAGGGAATTAACTCACTTGTTTAAATATTAAGGATATCTTGGTTTTCAAAAGTTAAGAGACTTTAAGTATGTTGAAAGTATTTTTGATACTTGTTTTGTTGGAAAGCTTAAGTCTCTTGGTTATAAAGAAGAATGTAAGTTTCTAAGGTATAAAGCTAGTATAACGGCTTTATGGGAAGTTGGTTATAATAGCTTTATGGAAGGTTAAAAAGAGTGATTTACTCTAAGTAATTTAAGTATGATAAATGACTTGAAATAATGAAAGGCAAATTGATTTAAAGGCATCAATTGCTTAAAGTTTTAAAAGGAAGAAGTCACTTGATTTAGAAGCCTATAATTGTATTTCTAAAAGGTATTGTGACTTGTCTTGAAAAGTAGTTATGACTTGATACTATGGTTATTAGTATCTTGGAAGTTTTGTATGAAAAAGAGTCATTTTAAAAGAGTAGAAGTACGTAGTACTTTGGGTTAAATTCCCGGATTTTTATAATGACATGTTAGTGCCTTAAGTAAACTAAAATGAGAGTGTACATGTATAAGACTAATAAGAAGTTAGGGGATTTCTTAACTTGCTTAAATATTATGATAAGCCGGTAGTGCTTATGTTATAAATGATAAGCCGGTAGTGCTTATGTTATGTATGATAGCCGGTTTGTTCTAGTGGTATATTATTCATTACGGGGTCATTCCCCGGGTTTGTGGCATTTGCATATTCCGTGGATTTGCTACCCATGATGCGAGGAATACCTCATACGGGTCCGTAAGGGCTTATGTGGGTGAAATAGTCCCATGCGGGGCGGATCAGTCCTATGCGAGGAATACCTTATGCGAGTCTACATGACCTATGCGGACGGATACAGCCTATGCGAGGAATACCTCATGCGGGTCCACATGACCCTTGCGGGTGAAATAGTCCCAGGAGTAGGGTTGCTTAATGATACTGCGGGCGGGTGGTCCTGCTTTGATCATGAGCCTCCTATTTTTATGCAGTAAAGTATACTCTTGTTTACTCTCATTGTTAGTAAGGCACAATGTACTGTTATATGAGTTATCATACATGACTCCAGTTTTATTTTAGACTTATGATTTCACTATAGTACTTTCAGTTTCACATATTTGGTACATGTTGTACTGACCTCCTTCGGGGGGTTGCGTTCATGCCGCAGGTAGAGTATACAGATTACTGATCCTCACTCTTAGGATCACTGTTCAGCTGTTGGGAAACTCCATTACTCCGGAGGCTTATCCCTGGTATGGTCGGTTGTTGTACATTCAGGGGTATGGCGGGGTCCTGTCCCGTCACAGTTGTTATTCTTAGAGGTCTGTAGTCATATTTGTAGATTGGGTTGTAAAGAAAAAAATGTGTACTGTTTTATTATGTATATTTTACGGAAGGTGGCCTTATCGGCTAGCCTGTTGTTATTTTATGTTTAAGCATTTTATAAGTTGTGTATGTTCCGCTGCTATTTTCTGATGTATACCGAAAGGGGTGCCCAGGTAGGGCACCAGTCGCGGGCCCGGGTTCGGGTCGTGACACCTATCTCTTGAGCATGAGTATTTACAAAGGTACAGTACGGTAGACGTACGTATTTTAAGTGAACTTGGTTCCAGTTTGGTATCCTTGCCTTGATTTCGAAAAGTGAAGTAATTCGACTTTTAAAAGTATATGTTACTTGATGTAAAGATTTCTTGACTTGAAAAGAATATAATACTTGATTTGGAAAAGTATGGGTTACTTGAAATATTTTAAAGTTAAGAGACTTGAATTCTAAAGTTAAGGAACATGAAGTATTCTGAAAGTTATGAAACTTGATTTGAAAGTATATGATACTTGGGTCAAAAATATAAGTCTCTTGGTTTCAAAAAGAATGTAAGTGTCTAAAACATAAAGAGTTATAACGGCTTTATGGGAAGTTAGTTATAACACCTTTATGGAAGGTTAAGAGAGTGTCTACTTGATTTATAGGCATGAGTTTCCTAGGTTTTGAAAATAGAAGTTACTTGGTTTCAAAGCCTTGAAATGAATTTCTAAAGGTGTAGTAACTTGATTTGAAAAATAGACAAGCCTTGATACTACGGTTGTTAGTATCTTGGGGATTTTATACGAGAAAGAGTCATTTTTGAAAGGATAAAGGCACGTAGTACTTTGAGTTAAACTCCTGAATTTTTCATGACATGTTAGTGTCTTATGTTAAATAAAATGAGAGTGTATGATAATTAAGTCTAATAAGAAGTTAAGAGATTTCTTAACTTGTTTATGTTATGTATGGTAGCCGGTTGTGCTAGTGTTATGTTATTATTGCGGGGTAAACCCCCGGGTTACTACTTATTCCATGGATTTGCTACCCATGATGCGAGTGCGGCGTTTGTACTCATTGCGGGTCCACCGGGCCCATATGCGGGTGAAATAGTCCTATGCGGGTGAAATAGTCCCATGCAGAGCAAATTTCTCCATTGCGGGTCCACAAGACCTATGCGGGTAAAATAGTCCCAGGAGTAGGATTGCTTAATGATCTAGAAAATGTTTTGTGCATACCTCATGAAAATGTTTCGTTTTGGAAAATACTTTTGGGACGCTACGTCAGAAATTTTGCTACCAAACATCTCAACGAGATCAGACAGGGATTACAGAAAGGGACATCGACAATCAACAATCAAAATTCAAAATCCACAACAAAGTCTAGCGCATCAGCTCGGGCATAGAGTCAAATTGCAATCCATGCGGTGCACAAATGCACGGTTCACAAAAATGCATTACAACAACATCTCAACAGTTGCAACATTTAGCATGTCCGCCCAAGAACAACATATCAGCACTCACAACATCCCACATATCATACAGGGACGACATCTTTACTCATAGAATAACATCTTTTCATATATTCATCATGTCTTTTAAACAGTTATGCACTAATTATTTCTCAGCTTTAGCTTGCAAGAACATTTATGATAAAGGAACATCAGCATTACGTCCACGCAACGACGTCATCAGCAACACGTCCAGGCAACGACGCCAAAGAACACATTCGTGCAACGACGCATCGCGATTACGCCCGTGCAACGACGTCATCAACAACACGTCCAGGAAACGACGCCGCAAAGAACTCCGCCCGCATAACGACGCCATCGCGATTACGCCCGTGCAACAACGTCATCAACAACACGTCCAGGCAACGACGTCATCAGCATTACGTTCAGGCAACGACGTCAGCAGCAACACGTCTAGGCAACGACGTCATAAGCATTACGTCCACGCAACGATGTCATCAACATTATGTCTAATAAATGATGCCATACACATCACATATACGCAACGACGCCATCAGCATTACGTCTATGCAACGACGCCAACAACATTACGTCTACGCAACGACTCCAGCAGCAACACGTCCAGGCAACGACGTCATCAGCATTACGTCCACGCAACGACGTCATTAACATTACGTCCACGCAACGACGCCATCAGCATTTCGTCTACGCAATGACGACATCAACAATCGCAACGCGTCCGTGCAAGGACGAAAGTCACAACAGTTGCAGCATAACATCAACACAATAAGCATCACATTTCTACAGGATAATATTTTCTACTTACACAGTTACATTACTTATAAATTCATGCGTTATCATTTTATCGTAACAGTTATGCACTAACCGTTTGCTTAAGTCTTAGCATGCAGGAGCAGGAGCACACCGTGGATTTTCTCTTACAGCGAACCGGGACAATTTGTTGGGGGGCCAACCTTCCCAACGAATGACAGAAACGGCCTCGAGCGTCGATTCACTCATCCCACATCACCAATAAACCCAGCATCATCATAAGTCGTTACCGGTACACCCCTAAGTTCAAGCTAGTTTATTTTTATTTTTATCACGTCGACCCAGCGTCGTCATAACTCGACACTGGGAAAAAATTTGAGTCCGCATTAGCCCGCCTTGGTTTTTCGACCATGGTAGCCCAGTGTCGTCATAACTCGACACTGGGACAGATTTTGAGTCCGCATCAGTCCGCCTTGGTGTTTGACCATGGTAGCCCAGTGTCGTCATAACTCGACACTGTGGCAAATTTTGAATTTGCGTCAGCCTTGTCTTAATTGCCCAACATTTTTTAATTCCTTGGATCGAGACAAAATTGGCTATAAGTCAACGTCTTTGTCCGAAGACTCTTCCATCATCTCCATACAAAGAGAGACAAGTTGTTGATACCCAATTTTGACCCTCTTGTCCAGTCATTAACTATAAAATTACATTAAATTGTCCAAATAATTTTAACGAAGTTATAATAATAAAATGCAACAATAAAATATTAATATACACATAAATAAGCAATTTAATAATGACACCATATTTTACGTAGAGTATTAAGCACACCTTGAGTCTCACGTCCGCATTCGTCATTTTAATAACAAGCAATTTCATTAATATTATTCGTAATTTAAGCCCTATTTCCCATTAATTAAAACTCAAACAATTCTTAATGATAAATAAATAAATAAATAAATAAATACATAAAATAAATAATTTAACAATGACGTCGTATTAAATAACATATTCGCATTTTATTAATACGCAAGACAATTTCATAATTATTATTTGTAATTTAAATTAATTTTAATCTAATACATACGTTTTAATAGCGTCGCATTTATAAAAGCATTAAGCAATCCTTAAATATCATATCTGCATTTAGCATTTAAATAATTTAATAATAATCTAACCCCATTCAATTTTAATTTAACATCGCAAAATACACATAATAAATAAGTTTTAATAACGACATCGCATTATAAAATATTAAGCACTAATTAAATAGCACGCCCGCATTTATTATGATAATAATAAAAATCCAAGATAAAACTAATAAAACACCTAGGGTTAATTTAAATAATTTAATTCCCACTAATTAAATAATACACCTAAAATTAAAACACCTAAGAAAACTAATACATAATTAAATAAAATCTACCCAACCCATGTCGCCCAGCCCAACATCGCCCCAGCCCAAAAGGCCCAGACCCAGCAACCCACAAACCCAAATGCCCCTCTTCATTTAACCCATAGCCCCTTCATCCTCATTGAACCCACAACCCTTCATCTTCTTTTCCCCCTTCCCCATCGAAAAACCCTAAAAAACCTAAGGCCCGTCGCCACCATGCCCGGGATTCTCGCCGGAGAATCCGGGGTTTCCCTTACCCACGACTCGCCATAACCCAAAATGGTACCTAAATCAGAGCAAAATCGTCCAAAATCAAATCGCACAAAATCGAACCAAACCTTACCAAATCAGAAGCGAATCGGTTCATACCAAAGCTTACCATATATATACCAAGAATGGAAACCAAATCAGAGTTATTAATACCAAGATTCGTCCGAATCAGTCTAAAATAGCATCAATACTTACCAACACTGGAATCCGAATTAGGGCTATATAAACATAGCAACATACACATGCAAAAGGGGGGATTTCGACAGAGAAAGAAAAGGGAGAGAAAATGACAACAACAATCAGAAAGAGGGGTCTTCGAACAAGAACCCAGTAGCAAATACAATTGAAGGAATCACAAGAACACCTAGAAACACTAGTTTCCCATACCATCAACCAATATCCAGAAAATAGATCAATCAGTAGCAATTGAAACCTCACCCTTCTTTATCGCGTAGCACAAAACCTCCGAGTGAATCGACGACTTGATACGCTGTCTCGGTTCGTTGTCCGGAGAAGGTAAACCCAAACACATTTTCAATTAAAGTTCTCATTTTTACGTGTGCTATAGATTCAGTGAATTAATCGCATTTGTTACGAATGTTTGAATCAGTTTGAGTGGTTTTGAGCAAGCTTAGATGTGTTTGAGTAAGCTTAGATCTGTTTTAAATCATGTTTTGGACTGTTTAATGTCCTCCTAAGTCTTTGCTTATCTGGGTTTCACTGCTCTGGTATGTATTATGTGATTATCAGCGCGATTAGTTAAATAGAAGGATTAATATGTCAGTTTTAGATTAATATTAATTATGTATAAATTATGTAAAATCAAAACCATGTCTGTAAGGTTATTTGAATAGTATTGCATCAGTATCTTCACCAGTCTACATGTTCTGTCTGTGGTTTAGGAATAACCCAGAAGTAAATTTACTGTGCCTGCTAAACCGAAAAGAATCTGTGTGCATATGGTCTGTACTTTGGTGGAATCTAGTCTAAATCATGTTAAAACGAAGCCCCCCTGTGTGGATTCCGCCTCTGTTTATATAAGATTTGATCGTATAATTGCATAGGCAGGTTAATTAAGTGATAATGGGATTTCAGTTTAGTCATAAATGTTTAGAATATGTTTGGGTGAGATGACTTTCACATTTGTCTGAATTGATCCTGATATCTGTCCCTGCATACTATCGGAGTTCCTTCAACTCACCAGTCTTAATATTCGTCTCTGAACATTTCATATGAAACAGATATACTGTGTGTATATTCTGAACATCTAGTGCTCATCAGCCTCCCTATGTGTATAAATATGGGCTTGCGTATACATGAATAAAAAATATTTATCAATATATATATATATATATATATATATATATATATATATATATATATATATATATATATATATTTTGAATATCCCTCACATATCAGTCCTGTTATATGTCTAAATGCATGAGTATGGGCTTACATATTTATGGATACTCGCTGATTGGCCCCCTTGCATACATGGGTTGATATACTCCTTTGAAAAAAGGTGATTGAACCTACTGTGTTGCAGTGGGCCGTCGTATGTTCAAGTCTGGAAATAATTGTTTAGGCGTATCAGTTGGTTATAGCATATTATATGTCCTTCCCCAACCCAAAGATAGAAAAGATTAATGAGGCTTATTGATCCTATCAAACTGTTGTGATTGACGTGTATGCTCAGTGTTTTAGTTACTCCTATCAAGCATTATTTGGGTACATGCTAATCCTTTTCTTTTCTTTAATTTATATGAAATGTATCGGAGCTAAATGAAGAGTCTCATGGCGAGACTCATCGTGAGCTACTTCAAATGAAGACCCACATCCATGTTCATCGTCGCATCTCGCATAGAAAAATTCCAAAACCACAGGCGAAATGACACCGTCGTTCCTTCGAGTCATCTTTATTTATTCTTTATTCTGTTCTATTAATTTGTTGTAAATTAATTGTCTAATGCTACACTAATTAGTAGAATAGTTAGAATAATTAAATTCGGAACCAATAGATTAGCAAGTAGTTGGACACTAGAAGTTTCATTCTCCTTAACTCAATTACTTTAGTTGTCACATACTACTCAAATCATGCTAACCCCTTAATAATTTCATTCTCATAATCATATAGGAAACTAAGATCTAAAAGGAAAATCAGTTTGTTAGGAAAGCATTATTAACATTGACCTTGCAAAAGTTATTTAGATCCCAAGATCATTAGTCTCTGCATGAAAAGACCTCCACACATTCCAGTTTACAATCATATATTTTGTCATAGTAGATTTGCATTTCTACTCCTATACTAAGCTAAACACTACATTTCATATAGTCCCTATTACTTTAGGAATATATTTCTTTTCTTTTGAAACCAGAGCTCACTTTATACTTTAAGTAAATCTTGCATTCTTCAAAAAATGTGTTTTTTTTATATTTGCACATATCTTTTACTCAAATGTTTTTTTTTTCAAAACACGCATTCTTTAGCAACAATAATTAACCCTAGGTTTGAACGGACAACCGCAAGTTAGAGGATCATTTAGGGTGTCTAACCCCTTCACTTTAGGATAATAAAGAACTCTTATCCATAATCTCGTACAATTTTGCAGACCATTAAATGAAGTTAATGTCGACTTTAACCTAGTTGACATTTAGGTGTCCTAATTCACCCAACTAATTAGGTGGCGACTCCGCGAACCCTAGCATTATTTTTGACAATTTAGCACCCCTTTAGCACCTTAGCAACCCTTTAGCATTTAGCAGCCTTTTAGCACCCACTTTTAAGCCCTTTTTTAGCACTTTAAGCACCTTTAACATCTTAGCACATTTTTAGCACACTTTATTTTTATTTTTTAACATCTTTATTAAGCGGGATTCGCTAGAATAATGTCGCGGTCGGAAAAGGGCGTGACAGAAATGACGACTCCGCTGGGGAATTGAGGTTCTTGACCATAACAGACCTAGGGTTATTATTTGGCATTACTTCTGCACTTAATTTTCTTGCTTATTGTAAATTTCTTATTTGTCACTATTGTAATTGCTATTTGTTACTGCTTTCCTTAAACTGGCATTCCGCTCATATTTCTTCCACTCTGGAAAATTCACACTATCACACACTACATGCGAGGTGCGCTTGGTGCATCAGCAAAATTCTTTCTTCAAACCCCAAATTTAGGAGAGTTGGTAATATACGTGGAGTGTCCGGTCTAACCGGTGGTCGTGTAGCCTTCTCACTCGAGTTGTCCGCTCGGGAACCTTGCGTCTAGTGAGCCAAATCTTAAAAACTTAGGATAGAGCTATACCACCCTTTCTTTTAAGGCATGCATGCATATACGTTAGGTGGGTCGATCCTTGGCATCGTCTCCACAATTAGGAAGCCTACCCAATTGTCGAAGGGTTTTTCACGACCCAATGACAAACAACATATAATGTGTTACGTGATATTAATGGATGAATCCGAGCCTAACGTGACATGGTAGCATTGGAAAATTTTGTATTTATTTTTGTTTTATGTATAGGATGAGCAGTATTCCAACAATCCCTGAAATCAGAATGGTGAGTGGTGTTCCGACAAAGCTAAATATTTGGTGGGAGAATTTCGACGGCAGCAGCAAAATGATCATCAGAAGCAAATTAGGTTGTCTCATGGCTTTGTTTGACATCGCTCCAGATCAGCATATAGTTAGGGCCTTGATTCAGTTCTGGGATCCGGATATGGCAGTATTCAGATTTCAAGACTTCGAACTCACCCCCACTTTGGAAGAAATCAACTACTTCACGAGCTTAGCTTACCAAGGCAGAGGACAAATCATCCCTTATAGTCAATCTGGAAAGAGATTCTTGCATTACATGGGCCTAAAGAACACAAAGGAACTCCGTTGTTTTGAAAATAATTGGGTTTCCCTAGACTATCTGTACGAGAGATATGGTCGCCAAGATAGCTATCGCTTAGAAAAGAGTTCTCTTGCGACCGGGGATGGAAAACTAGACGACATACCGCGTTCGCTGTTGCTCTGTTAGTCACTCTAGTGTTTCCACTCGAGCATGGACGGATCATCACTTGCATATGTTCTGTGACCCGAATGGTTTTTGAAGGCATTAACATCACGCAACTTACTTTGGTCCCCATGATACTAGCTGAGATATTTCGAGCTCTAGGAAAATGCAAGCGAAGGGAAACCAATTTCTTCGAGGGATGCAATCTCATCTTACAGATGTGGGCCATGGAACACTTTTATCAGCGATCGAATATGACAGACATTTGTTTTAGTAATGATTATAGGATTGTAAGTTCTTACGACAGGATGAAGCGATTTGTGTCGTCGGTCGGTACTAGAGATTGGTATGAATTTCTGGCATCCTGCACTAGCAACCAAGTACAATGGAGATACCCACTGCTATCCCATATCCACAAGGCTTATGTAAGGAGCAAATACCGTTATTACATCGAGCTCATCGGATTAAGGGGACTTCAGCCATATGCTCCGCTGCGTGTACTCCGTCAGTTTGGTCAAGAACATGTAATCCCTCTCCGAGCAGACATGAATGATTCAGAGGTCGTATTTGGAGCAAATTGCACCTTTCCCAGAAAGAAGCAAATCCTTGATGAATGGAACAACATTGAGAAAATAGATGTCAAATATGAGCAAGCAAGAGGTACGCCTGAATACTATGCATGGTTCAAGGAAGATTGTGGCAGTCCGAGTCCCAAAGGCAAACAGGGTTTCGAGGATATAAACATGACCAATTGGGTGAAAGTTTGCAGATTAGAGAGCAACGCCATATCCCCTGAGATGTGGGATCAACTACAAAATATCATGCAATATTTGGAAAATGCAGGAGCAGGACCTAGCAACACCATTACACCACCACCGCATTCTCCGTCAGCATAATGTAGCATTAAGAATAATCTTTATATCTAAGTTTTGACATCTCATTGTTGCAATGTAATCTTAGTTTTATTCCCCATAAAAGCATTTCGATCTGATGGCTCGGACCAATCTATCATTATCTCATATTTGACGCTTCGGCCTACCTCTGACATAAGGAGGTCCCCCTGCATGTTAGAAAACGTTTTAATATGCTATGTGCAATATATCTGCTACATGATTGCAAATTATGTGCTTTATGCTAACTCTGTTTGCTACATTGTAGAAGGATTTATGATTTCCCCAAAAAGGGTCGGTTCGTACTTGATTCAACAATGTCAGAGCATCAACACTTTACCAGGTCCAAGGCACGAAATGATGACATGACTGGCTCGGGGGCGTCTGAGCCAAATGGTTTGGGAATTATTCCTGTCAGCGAAACAGAACCTTCAGAAGGGAGAAATGTCACTAGTCAAGAAGAATGCATCACACAACTACTACAACAAATTGTCGATATGCAGGTTGAGATGGAAAGACTACGGAATCTGACAAACTTATCCATTAGTTTGAATACCCCTATACCAGAGCAAAGGGCCACTACCTCACAAACTATCCCGGATCGACATCTGCCACCACATATCTCCCAAAACTCCCCACAAAGACTATCAGTTACCGATTCATGTCAAACTATCCCTCGCCCAGCCAATCCTCAACCCCACCCTCAAAGTGATCCTCTTACTACCCATATATCTCAGCCCCCGCCTACTTACTTCACCCCAATCAGCCCGAATCGCTAAACTACCCAATACCTACACACCATACCTATTACCAGCCCCAACAAACAACCCAGACCACCAACATACACAGAAGAAACCCAGCCTTTTACCATCCATGTGCTCCCCCAGGAAACGGATCATTACGAAGAAATGGAGAGGGAAGCTCCAGCCAAAATGGACGAAGACGTGGCCAAAGAGATTCATAGCTTAAAAGAAGATGTTCGGAGCATGCGGTCGGATAAGGGTCATGAAGGATTAGATTACGAGGATCTTTGCATGCATCCAGATGTGGAGCTACCTGTGGGGTACAAGGTGCCCAAGTTTGATTTATTCGATGAGAAGGGGAACCCCCGTGCACATTTGAGGTCATATTGTGACAAGCTGATCGGAGTGGGAAAGAACCCAGCCGTCGTTATAAAGTTATTCATTCGAAGTTTGACCGGCGAGGCATTAGATTGGTATACTAGCCAGGACCCGAGGAAATGGCATAGCTAGAATGCATTGGCCCAAGACTTTGTGGAGCGATTCAGGTTCAATACCGAAACCGTCGTAGACAGGTTTTATTTGATGAAGTTAGAAAAGAAGTCTACTGAGACTTTCAGAGAGTACGCCATGAGATGACGTTCATAGGCAGCAAAAGTACAACCACCCATGGCGGAAAGTGAGATGACCACTATATTCGTACAATCTTTGAAGAACGTAACCTACTATGAGCGAATGATAAGCGTCATCAGACGGAATTTTGCGAAAGTTGTCAGAATGGGCGACTTCGTGGAGGAAGGTATTAAAACTGGTAGGATTACGAATTTGGCAGCATTGCAGACAACTAATAAGGAATTCAGTCAGGGACAATCGGGAGTACTTCACAAAAGAAGAAAGAGACAGTTTCCCCTTCCATGTTCATACAAGAACATAAACCCGAAGCATTTATAACATACCAAAACCCATCCTATCAAACCCCATACTACCACACAAGTAACCAAAACTTCACACCTCACTATACACTTGCCCCGCACCCCAACTACCACACACAACCTATATATAACGCTTCTCAAGCACCAATTTATCCTGCCCCGCATCGACCCGCCCATCAAGCCCACCAACAAAATAGAACGCCAAATGCACCCAGACCAAACACGAATTTTGAAGGAAGACCACCCAAAGTTCGCACCCCACTGGCTGAACCCATACCCCAAGTATACGAAAGGCTGCGAGCTGCAGGCTTAATCCAACTGATTCCAGGAAGGATTCCTAACCCTATCCCAAGATGGTATGATGAGAATAAGCGCTGCGCATATCACTCCAATAGCCCTGGACATGACACTAAAAGTTGCTACTCCCTCAGGGACAAAATTGAAGCAGTGATCAAAGAAGGGGTAATTCAGCTAAAGGATCCTGCCCCAAACGTGAATGATAACCCCTTGCCAAACCACGGCAACGCCAATGTGCACTTGATAACCTTAGATGAGAAATACAACTTGGAGGGAACCATCCGATCAGTTCGAAGTGAAGGAAAAGCTGAACCTTCTGCTTTTGTCTCCCCTGTTGCCAACATTCGAAAGAAAGCAGTATTTGAGCTGGAAAGGGTGCCGCCGAAACATAATGGTTCAATCATAGTTGCTCAGATGCCCGGCTAGGAGCCGCCAATCAGAGTAGATCGTAGAGAAGTTGGGAAGCAAGCCATAGAAGTCACCGCTGTAGGTATAACCAGGTCAGGGAGATATTACGCACCTGTAGAGGCAGTCAGGGAGATACCACAAAAGAAACTCGTGACAGAGGCTGAAGTTGAAGAGTTTTGGAGGAAAATGCCCACTAAGGAATATTCTGTCGTGGAGCAGTTGAAGAAAACATCAGCACATATCTCTCTATTTTCACTGTTAATGCATTCGGCCCCACACAGGGTTGCGTTATCGAGAATACCGAAAGATGCATATGTTCCAGAGGGTACAACAGACGAGAACTTGACAGCCTTAGTCGGACAAGTGCTAGAGGCCCGCAGAATCGCCTTTCACGATGATGAGTTACCTGCTGGGGGCGTCGGACACAATTTTGCATTGAATATCACCATCCAGGTCGCAAACAAGATTGTTTCAACAAAGGTCGATTGACGAGGCTCACCACAACATTTGTCCCATGTCGACGCTGCTGAAATTGGGGACAGACTGCAAGAAAATTCGTAAAAGTCATATCAGGGTCAAAGGTTTCGACGGAGTCTATAGGGGTGTCGAAGGCGAAATTGATCTCACGCTGCTGATCGGACCTGCAGAATTCGTTGTGGAGTTTCAAGTATTGGATATTGCTACATGTTACAATCTGTTGATAGGAAGGTCGTGGATTCACGAGGCTGGTGCAGTCCCGTCCACCTTGCATCAATGCCTATAAGTTTATATGGAATCACCACGAAGTAGTGGTACTTGGGGATAAAAAGGGAAACATTAACACCGATTATGCAGTCTCTGTCATAGAGGACATAAGATAGTTGGATGGTTCAGTCTTTTATGTTAATAAGATCAAGAGCGTCAGAAGGGCCACACCGTTGCAGCTGTCGTGTTCTCTCACAATGGTAGCCAAGGAAATGCTAAGAAATGGGTTCGATCCCGGCAGAGGTCTTGGATCCGGTATGAAGGGGATCACAGAGCCAATCCAGTTGTTTGGGAAGAATGACACTTTTGGTTTGGGGTACCATCCCACCTCGAAGGATTTTGTGACTGTGAGCCTCCGGAAAAAGGGAGACATTCCCTTGCCTATGCCCATTCCGCCCCTGAGCCAAACGTTCCTCAAAGCCTGCACCATCCAGATGCTGAAAGAAGATGACCCAGAGGATCTTGCAGTAGGGTTCCAGAATATGTTCATTGGGGAAGATGAAGCAGAGTGTTATATGATCCCAGGGGATCACGAGGAAGAGCCCAGCATTTGGGATGATGCAGAGCAAGGATACAACCTGAATAATTGGACTTGCACCCCTGTCTTGACCTTCCGATGAGCTTGGTAGAGTTTATGATAGTTCTAGCGATGTGACTTTATATCTAAAAAAGAAAAACAGACCTGCATTTATGTTTCTTTAATATGTTTTAAATCTCGCATTTTGCTTTCATCATAAATTCCAGGATATTTTTGCAGCTTTAAAACTTGTTTGTGTTAAATTAAATTTCACGCATTCTTCTTTCAGCGATCATATTAATAAACATGTCGATAATGCGAATATGACATGTAATGAAACCAACGAACAAAGTTCAAATGGCGAGCATAACCCCGAGAAACAGGAAGAATGTCCGCAATCAGAGCTTGGCCAAAAGCTGGAAAACTTTGAGAATAGGCCTAAACCGAATTTAGAAGAAACTGAGTTGATAAACTTAGGCGATGAGGAAGTTGTAAAAGAGACTGGTCGCCGCCACCTAAATGTCACACAGAAGAAATAGTTGATTGAGCTCCTGAAACAATACACCGACGTGTTTGCTTGGTCGTATGACGACATGCTAGGGTTGAGTACGGATATCGTCGCACACAGGTTGCCTATCGAGCCGTCTTACCTTCCTGTAAAACAAAATCCAAGAAAGATCAAACCAGACATGAGTTTGAAAGTCAAAGAGGAGGTGTCTAAGCAGTTCGACGCAAAGGTAATTCGAGTTGCAAAGTACCCTACTCGGTTAGCAAATATCGTGCCGGTAAAGAAGAAAGATGGAAGGGTCCGAGTCTGCGTGGATTATAGAGACCTCAACAGAGCTAGCCCGAAGGATGACTTTCCTCTTCCAAACATTCATATACTCATCGGCAATTGTGTGAAGCATGAACTACAGTCGTTCGTCGACTGCTTTGCTGGTTATCATCAGATTCTTATGGCAGAGGAGGACGCAGAAAAGACAACATTCATTACCCCGTGGGGGCGTATTATTATCGAGTAATGCCGTTCGGTCTCAAGAACGCGGGCGCTACATACATGAGAGCCATAACTACCATCTTTCATGACATGATCCATAAGGAAATTGAAGTCTATGTGGATGATGTCCTCATCAAGTCGCGAAGAGCGGAAGCCCACTTGCCAAACTTGAAGAAGTTCTTTGAGCGGCTAAAACGATATAATCTGAAACTGAATCCTGCGAAGTGTGCATTCGGCGTCCCTGCTGGAATGTTGTTGGGTTTTATAGTGAGTAGAAGAGGGATTGAGCTGGACCCTTCGAAAATAAAAGCCATCCAAGATTTACCTCCTCCGAAAAGCAGAAAAAACGTAATGAGCTTCCTTGATCGTCTCAACTACATCAGCAGGTTCATAGCTCAGTCCACCGTGATATGCGAGCCGATATTCAAATTGTTGAAGAAGGATGCAACTACCAAATGGACAACGGATTGTCAGCAGGCTTTTGATAGAATCAAATAGTACCTTTCTAATCCGCCAGTTTTAGTACCGCCAGAACCAGGGAGGCCTTTGCTACTCTATTTGTCCGTATTAGAAAATGCTTTTGGATGCGTGTTGGGGCAACACGATGAAACAGGGAAAAAGGAGCAGGCCATATATTATTTAAGTAAGAAGTTCACAGTGTATGAAGCTCATTACACTCTACTAGAACGTACCTGTTGCGCATTAACTTGGGTCGCCCAGAAATTCAGGCATTATCTATCAGCATACACCACTTATCTTATTTCGAGGATGGACCCGCTTAAGTATATCCTTCAGAAGCCCATGCCCACTGGAAAACTAGCAAAATGGCAAATTATGTTGAGCGAGTTTGATATCGTATGTCACACGTAAAAGTAGTGCGTGCATTAGGCGACCATCTTGCTGAGAACCCGGTCGATGAGGAATATGAGCCCCTCCGAACCTATTTCCCTGATGAAGAGGTATTGTTTGTCGGAGAAGATATCTCGGAGGATTACCCAGGTTGGAGGATGTTCTTCGATGGAGCGACAAACTTCAAGGGAGTTGGCATTGGAGCAGTTTTGGTTTCAGAAACAGGTCAGCATTACCCGAACTCCGCAAGGCTTCGTTTCATGCACCAACAATATGGAAGAATATGAAGCTTGCATATTGGGACTCAGAATGGTCGTAGATATGAATATACAAGAGTTACTGGTCATAGGTGATTCAGACTTGCTGATCCATCAAGTACAGGGTGAATGGGCAACCAAGAATATGAAGATACTCCCCTACCTGCATTGCGTGAAGGAATTGCAGAAGAAGTTTAGTAATATAGAATTTAAGCATGTCCCAAGGATCCAGAATGAATTCGGTGATGCATTGGCAACCTTATCCTCCATGATTCAACATCCGGACAAGAATTACATCGATCCGATCACAGTGAGTGTGCTGGAACAACCTGTTTATTGCTCTCATATAGATGAAGAAATAGACGGGAATCCTTGGTACCATGACATCAAAAGATTCCTCAAAGCAGGAGAGTATTCGGAAGGCATAACCAACATTCAGAAGAAAACACTTCGAAGATTAGCAAACCATTTCTTTTTTAATGGGGAGATTGTATACCGGAGGACTCCAGATCTGGGCTTATTGAGATGTGTTGACGCTCAAGAGGCGAGCAAGCTAGTAGAAGAGATACACGGAGGGACATGTGGACCTCATATGAACGACTTCACTTTGGCGAAAAAGATTCTGCGAGAAGGTTATTTTTGGATGGCGATGGAAACAGATTGTATCCGCTTTGTGCAGAAATGTCGACAGTGCCAGATTCATGGGGATTTGATTCGAGTACCTCCGAATGAACTTAATGTGACAAGTTCTCCTTGACCATTCGCAGCTTGGGGCATGGATGTCATCGGCCCTATCGAACCCGCTGCCTCAAATGGGCACAGATTCATCCTCGTAGCAATTGACTATTTCACTAAATGGGTAGAAGCATCATCACACAGATCAGTGACGAAGAAAGTAGTAGTCGATTTCGTTCGCAACAACATCATTTACCGATTTGGAATTCCTGAGTCGATTGTAACAGATAACAGAACCAATCTCAACAGTAACTTGATGCGTGAGATATGTGGGAATTTTAAGATCACTCACCGTAATTCCACTCCGTATCGACCTCAGATAAATGGAGCAGTAGAAGCAGCCAACAAGAACATCAAGAGGATATTGCGCAAAATGATCAGCAACTACAACCATTGGCATGAGAATTTGCCTTTTGCACTTTTGGGTTATCGCACCACAATCCGGACTTCTACCGGGGCAACGCCATATCTTTTGGTCTATGGAACAGAAGTCGTGCTACCAGCAGAGGTGGAAATACCATCGTTGAGAATTATCCAAGAAGCCGAGTTGAGCGAAGCCGAATGGATACAAGATCGTTGTGAACAACTGATGTTGATTGACGAAAAGAGGTTGAATGCAGTCTGTCATGGACAGCTTTATCAGAACAGAATGGCCAGAGCTTTTAACAAGAGAGTAAGGCCAAGGTTATTCAAACCGGGACAATTGGTTTTGAAACGCATATTTCCGAATCAAAGTGAAGCTAAAGGAAAGTTCGCACCTAATTGGCAAGGGCCCTACATGGTTCATCGAGTATTAAGTGGAGGAGCTCTAATCTTAGCTGAGATGGATGGAGAAGTATGGCCTAAAGCTATCAACGCAGATGCGGTAAAGAGATATTACGTTTAAGAGCATTTGTTTTCATGTAATTCCCTTTGCATTGTAAAAAGTCGCACTCTGGTGGGATACGATAGAGCCCATATAGGTCTCGCCTTCAAAAATAGAAAGCCCTTTACTTGTAATCGAACTACGTTCGACTGATTCTCAGGTGGATACGTAGGCGGCCACATCAGCCTCGGTCCCACATTTAGAAATTTTAGCTTTATCAAATTTCGCTTGTAATGAACTACGTCATGACCTGATTCCCTCATGGGGATACGTAGGCGGCCTAAATCGGCTTCGGTCACACCATTAGAAATCTTCCCATTGGCTCGCATGCAACATAATGTATCTGGTTATTCCGAAAAGAGATATGTGTAATTCCCGCCAGAGCTAAGTCTTGCCCACGCGCCCTGCATAACGAAACTGGGATAATTTTGGGAAACGCACCATGAAGAGATCATAATAAGGACTCCAAAGATGTTCGTTTGGTCAGAATACGTGTCATATTTGGCAAATTCGACAAGGCTTTTATACTTTATACGCATGTCATATAAATGCTTATCTCTAGAAAATGTTTTGTGCATACCTCATGAAAATGTTTCGTTTTGGAAAATACTTTTGGGACGCTACGTCAGAAATTTTGCTACCAAACATCTCAACGAGATCAGACAAGGATTACAGGTCCAAACATATCAGGCGCATGGACAAAAAGGATCAAGGCCGCAGAGTCAATACGAACCGACCTTCCCCCCAAAACTCGCAAATTTTCTTTGAGCGCAGCTTTTTCATACTAACAGAAGCGGAAAATATGACAAAAAGTTTCTTCATATTAGCAGAAGCAGAAAGAATGCAGCAGAGGCAGAGGATATGACAACAACCCAAAGCTCAAAGTCCGCAGTAGAAGCGGCTGAAGCAGAAAGGGACATCGACAATCAACAATCAAAATTCAAAATCCACAACAAAGTCTAGCGCATCAGCTCAGGCATAGAGTGAAATTGCAATCCATGCGGTGCACAAACGCACGGTTCACAAAAATACATTAAAACAACATCTCAGCAGTTGCAACATTTAGCATGTCCGCCCAAGGACAACATATCAGCACTCACAACATCCCACATATCATACAGGGACGACATCTTTACTCATAGAATAACATCTTTTCATATATTCATCATGTCGTTTAAACAATTATGCACTAATTATTTCTCATCTTTAGCTTGCAAGAACATTTATGATACAGGAACATCAGCATTACGTCTACGCAACGACGTCATCGCGAACACGCCCGTGCAACGACGCCAAAGAACATGTCCAGTGCAACGACGCCATCGCGATTACGCCCGTGCAACGATGTCATCAACAACACTGCCAGGCAATGACGCCGAGCAAAGAACACGCCCGTGCAACGACGCCATCGCGATTACGTCCAGGCAACGACGTCATCAACAACACGTCCAGGCAACGACGTCATCAGCATTACGTCCAGGCAACGACGTCATCAACAACACGTCCAGGCAACGACGTCATCAGCATTACGTCCAGGCAACGACGTCAGCAGAACACGTTCAGGCAACGACGTCATCAGCATTACGTCCACGCAACGACGTCATCAACATTATGTCTATGCAATGATGTCATCAGCATCACGTCTACGCAACGACGTCAGCAGCATTACGTCTACGCAACGACGCCAGCAACATTACGTCTACGCAACGACGCCAGCAGCAACACGTCTACGTAACGACGTTATCAGTATTACGTCCACGCGACGACGTTATCAGCATTACGTCCACGCGACGACGTCATCAGCATTACGTCCACGCAATGACGCCATCAACATTTCGTCTACGCAATAACGACATCAACAATCACAACGCGTCCGTGCAAGGACGAAAGTCACAGCAGTTACATCATAACATCAACACAATAAGCATCGCATTTCTACATGATAACATTTTCTACTCACACAGTTACATTACTTATAAATTCATGCGTTATCATTTTGTCATAACAGTTATGCACTAACCGTTTGCTTAAGTCTTAGCATGCAGGAGCAGGAGCAGGAGCAGGAGCACACCGTGGATTTTCTCTTACAGCGAACCGGGATAATTTGTTGGGGGCCAACCTTCCCAACGAATGACAGAAGCGGCCTCGAGCGTCGGTCCACTCATCCCACATCTCCAATAAACCCAGCATCATCATAAGTCATTACCGGTACACCCCTAGGTTCAAGCTAGTTTATTTTTATTTTTATCACGTCGACCCAGTGTCGTCATAACTCGACACTGAGATAAATTTTGAGTCCGCATTAGCCCGCCTTGGTGTTTCGACCATGGTAGCCCAGTGTCGTCATAACTCGACACTGGGACAAATTTTGAGTCCGCGTCAGCCCGCCTTGGTGTTTGACCATGGTAGCCCAGTGTCGTCATAACTAGACACTGTGGCAAATTTTGAATTTGCGTCAGCCTTGTCTTAATTGCTCATCATTTTTTAATTCCTTGGATCGAGACAAAATTGGCTATAAGTCAACGTCTTTGTCCGAAGACTCTTCCATCATCTCCATACAAAGAGGGACAAGTTGTTGACACTCAATTTTGACTCTCTCGTCCAGTCATTAACTATAAAATTACATTAAATTGTCCAAATAATTTTAACGAAGTTATAATAATAAAATGCAACAATAAAACATTAATACACGCATAAATAAACAATTTAATAATGATACCACATTTTACGTAGAGTATTAAGCACACCTTGAGTCTCACGTCCGCATTCGTCATTTTAATAACAAGCAATTTCATTAATATTATTCGTAATTTAAGCCCTATTTTCCATTAATTAAAACTCAAACAATTCTTAATGATAAATAAATAAATAAATACATAAAATAAATAATTTAACAATGATGTCGTATTAAATAGCATATTCACATTTTATTTATACGCAAGGCAATTTCATAATTATTATTTGTAATTTAAATTAATTTTAATCTAATACATACGTTTTAATAGCGTCGCATTTATAAAAGCATTAAGCAATCCTTAAATATCATATCTGCATTTAGCATTTAAATAATTTAATAATAATCTAAACCCCATTCAATTTTAATTTAACATCGCAAAATACACATAATAAATAAGTTTTAATAACGGCATCACATTATAAAATATTAAGCACTAATTAAATAGCACGCCCGTATTTATTATGGTAATAATAAAAATTCAAGCTAAAACTAATAAAACACCTAGGGTTAATTTAAATAATTTAATTCACCACTAATTAAATAATACACCTAAAATTAAAACACCTAAAAAAACTAATACCTAATTAAATAAAATCTACCCAACCCACGTCGCCCAGCCCAACATCGCCCCAGCCCAAAAGGCCCAGACCCAGCAGTCCACAAACCCAAATGCCCCTCTTCATTTAACCCATAGCCCATTCATCCTCATTGAACCCACAACCCTTCATCTTCTTTTCCCCCTTCCCCATCGAAAAACCCTAAAAAACCTAAGGCCCCTCGCCGCCATGCCCGGGATTCTCGCTGGAGAATCCGGGGTTTCCCTTACCCACGACTCGTCATAACCCAAAATGGTACCTAAATCAGAGCAAAATTGTCCAAAATCAAATCGCACAAAATCGAACCAAATCCTTACCAAATCAGAAACGAATCGGTTCATACCAAAGCTTACCATATATATACCAAGAATGGAACCCAAATCAGAGTTATTAATACCAAGATTCGTCTGAATCAATCAAAAATCGCATTAATACTTACCAACACTGGAACCCGAATTAGGGCTATATAAACATAGCAACATACACATGCAAAAGGGGGGGATTTCGACAAAGAAAGAAAAGGGAGAGAAAATGACAACAACAATCAGAAAGAGGGGTCTTCGAACAAGAACCCAGTAGCAAATACAATTGAAGGAATCGCAAGAACACCTAGAAACACTAGTTTCGCACACCATCAACCAATATCCAGAAAATAGATCAATCAGTAGCAATTGAAGCCTCACCCTTCTTTATCGTGTAGCACAAAACCTCCGAGTGAATCGACGACTTGATACGCTGCCGCGGTTCGTTGTCCGGAGAAGGTAAACCCAAACACATTTTCAAATAAAGTTCTCATTTTTACGTGCGCTATAGATTCAGTGAATTAATCGCATTGTTACGAATGTTTGAATCAGTTTGAGTGGTTTTGAGCAAGCTTAGATGTGTTTGAGTAAGCTTAGATCTGTTTTAAATCATGTTTTGGACTGTTTAATGTCCTCCTAAGTCTTTGCTTATCTGGGTTTCACTGCTCTAGTATGTATTATGTGATTATCAGCGCAATTAGTTAAATAGAGGGATTAATATGTCAGTTTTAGATTAATATTAATTACGTATAAATTATGTAAAACCAAAACCATGTCTGTAAGGTTATTTGAATAGTATTGCATCAGTATCTTCACCAGTCTACATGTTCTGTCTGTGGTTTAGGAATAACCCAGAGGTAAATTTGTCGTGCCTGCTAAACCGAAAAGAATCTGTGTGTATATGGTATGTACTTTGGTGGAATCTAGTCTAAATTATGTTAAAACGAAGCCCCCCTGTGTGGATTCCGCCTCTGTTATATAAGCTTTGATCGTATAATTGCATAGGCAGGTTAATTAAGTGATAATGGGGATTTCAGTTTAGTCATAAATGTTTAGAATAGGTTTGGGTGAGATGAATTTCGCATTTGTCTGAATTGATCCTGATATCTGTCCCTGCATACTATCGGAGTTCCTTCAACTCACCAGTCTTAATATTCGTCTCAGAACATTTCATATGAAACAGATATACTGTGTGTATATTCTGAACATCTAGTGCACATCAGCCTCCCTATGTGTATAAATATGGGCTTGCGTATACATGAATAAAAAATAGTTATCAATATATATATATATTTTGAATATCCCTCACATATCAGTCCTGTTATATGTCTAAATGCATGAGTATGGGCTTACATATTTATGGATACTCGCTGATTGGGCCCCATTGCATACATGAGCTGATATACTCCTTTGAAAAAAAGTGATTGAACCTACTGTGTTGCAGTGGGTCGTCGTATGTTCAAGTCTGGAAATAATTATTTAGGCGTATCAGTTGGTTATAGCATATAATATGTCCTTCCCCAACCCAAAGATAGAAAAGATTAATGAGGCTTATTGATCCTATCAAACTGTTGTGATTGACGTGTATGCTCAGTGTTTTAGTTACTCCTATCAAACATTATTTGGGTACATGCTAATCCTTTTATTTTCTTTTATTTACATGAAATGTATCGAAGTTAAATGAAGAGTCTCATGGCGAGACTCATCGTGAGCTACTTCAAATGAAGACCCACATCCATGTTCATCGCCGCATCTCGCATAGAAAAATTCCAAAACCACAGGCGTAATGACACCGTCGTTCCTTCGAGTCATCTTTATTTATTCTTTATTTTGTTCTATTAATTTGTTATAAATTAATTGTCTAACGCTACACTAATTAGTAGAATAGTTAGAATAATTAAATTCGGAACCAATAGATTAGCAAGTAGTTGGACACTAGAAGTTTCATTCTCCTTAACTCAATTACTTTAGTTGTCACATACTACTCAAATCATGCTAACCCCTTAATAATTTCATTCTCATAATCATATAGGAAGCTAAGATCTAAAAGGAAAAGCAGTTTGTTAGGAAAACATTATTAACATTGACCTTGCAAAAGTTATTTAGATCCCAAGATCATTAGTCTCTGCATGAAAAGACCTCCGCACATTCCAGTTTACAATCATATATTTTATCATAGTAGATTTGCATTGCTACTCCTATACTAAGCTAAACACTACATTTCATATAGTCCCTATTACTTTAGGAATATATTTCTTTTCTTTTGAAACCAGAGCTCACTTTGTATACTTTAAGTAAATCTTGCATTCTTCAAAAAATGTGTTTTTTTATATTTGCACATATCTTTTACTCAAATGTTTTTTTTTCAAAACACGCATTCTTTAGCAACAATAATTAACCCTAGGTTTGAACGGACAACCGCAAGTTAGCGGATCCTTTAGGGTGCCTAACCCCTTCCCTTTAGGATAATAAAGAACCATTATCCATAATCTCGTACAATTTTGCAGACCATTAAATGGAGTTGATGTCGACTTTAACCTAGTTGACATTTAGGTGTCCTAATTCACCCAACTAATTAGGTGGCGACTCCGCGAACCCTAGCATTAGTTTTGACATTTTAGCACCCCTTTAGCACCTTAGCAACCCTTTAGCATTTAGCAGCCTTTTAGCACCCCCTTTTAAGCCCTTTTTAGCACTTTAAGCACCTTTAAGATCTTAGCACATCTTTAGCACTTTTAGCACACTTTATTTTTATTTTTTAACATCTTTATTAAGCGGGATTCGCTAGAATAATGTCGCGGTCGGAAAAGGGCGTGACATTTACTCTCATTATTAGTAAGACACAGTGTACTGTTAGTTTGGTTATCATACATGTCCCCAGCTTTATTTTAGACTATATGATTTTATTACAGTACTTTCAGTTTCACATACTTTGTACATATTTTGTACTGACCCCCTTTCCTCGGGGGGCTGCGTTCAGGCTGCAGGTAGAGTTAAACAGGTTGCTGATCACTCTCAGGGTCATTGTTCAGCTGTTGGGGAGCTCCATTTCTCTGGAGGCTTATCTTTGGTTCAAATCCCTGGTATTGTCGGTTGTTGTACATTCAGGGGTATGGCGGGGCCCTGTCCCGTCACAGTTGTTATGTCAAAACTCTTAGAGGTCTGTAGTCATATCTTGTGGGTCGGTTTGTAAAGAAAAAAAGGATGTAACTACTTTTGGTTATTTATATATATATATATATATATATATATATATATATATATATATATATCCAGGAAGACAGCTTTATCGGCTAGCTTGTTGTTGACTTCTTATTGATTTAAGTTGTGTGTTTTATGTATGTTCCGCTGATTCTCTCTGATGGTTACCTGTAAGGGTTGTTGACAGTCAATTTTGACCCGTTTTTCGTATATTTGTTGCAATTTTATGTGTTTTAGGACACCGCATTTTAATCATCATTTTTTGCATTTTTATCTTTTTATTTTAAATTAATCATTATGTCTTTGTTAATATTATGTTTCTATTATTATTACACAGTCGTTTATTTTAATAATATTTGCATCTCTTTAAATAATTAATTAACATCCCGTTTTAATTTTTAATTAGATATTAAACATTTGTTAAATATTGTATTTTATTATTATTGCATCGGCATTTGTATTTTAATAATTTTGCATCTTTTTAAATAACTTTTCTTTTAAATAATTAACCCGTTTTGCATTTTGTCAAACCAGTCCAGTCCGAAGCACAATCCGGATCAGTCCACTCCACCATTCCATAAGCCCAACCACTCATTTTTAAATTTCAAACACCCATTTAATTTTCCCCCAAAACCAAACCTAAAAAAACTAAACCCTAATCTTACCCCTATATAATAAACACTACCCACATTAAAAAAGGGAGGGCAACCGCACAAGAACATCAACAGCCGCCCAAGGCCTCTCTCATATTTTTTCACTATCTTCAGTGTCATTATTTGTCTCCATTCTCCATATCCACACTCAACTCACCTGTATACCTCTCCCGTCAACCCAATCGCCGGAAAATCACCATTGCACACCACCGACTTCAACAACCGACACCCACGTCGTCGCTGTCCTGTTCCGGCGAACCCACTGCCCGTCACCCTTATATCGTCGAACACCCGTCGACCCCACCTCTCGCTGTCGCCGCCACCATCGCTCGGTGAGCTTCAAGCTCGACGAATCGGAGCGATCCATAGCGATCACCACCACCACCGTCACCCCGTAAACTCCTTTTTATGTCAGACGCCTCTGCTGCGTGAGTCGACCACCGCGATCGGTGGAGACGGTGGTCATTTCTCTTTTGGAGTTATTATATATATATGGTGCTTTATTTAGACTGATTTTTATTAGAGTCTTGTTCTTTGTTTTGAGATCTGTTGCATATTTTGGTTTCTTGTTGGACTGATTTTCACGTGTGGGTACACGACCGGAGTTTCTTGTAGACTCCGGCGACTCTGTTCGGCTCATCGTTTAGTTTTCTGCTGGCTGCTTTCAGTTGTTGGTTTGGACGGATATTTGGTTTGGGTTGTATTGACTACTGGTCATGACTATTTTTGACTATTGGGTGAATATTTGTTTTGAGATTTGGTTATGTTGTTGGCCTTTTACCACTATGTCGGTTGTTGTTTTGGCAAAAAACATTGGGCTGATGTTTTCTTATTATTTTGCATAAATTTGATTTGAATAGATACTACACTGTTGGTTTTGCTGATTTTGAACAGATACTATACTTGATTGACCAATTAAAAAGTTATTCGTCGATTTTTGAGTCCTCCACAGTTGCAAAGACGGAAAATAAAATAAAATGAAGCTCTCTGGGCGTTGATGATTTCTTCTACTTACACAGGATAACCAACATGCGCTGGCGGGGCGAATTTTCGCAGCCGGACTTGTTTAGGATGTCCCACTTTATTTTTATATATATCTGAGCCCTCCGTGTTTAAAACTATTACTGTTTTGGCGCGAATTTGAAGGTTTTATTTATTTTATTGTTTCTAACAATATTGGCCGATGAAGGAATCTCCGTCTGATTTCCAAGGCCTCCCATGTAAAAAAGATGAATTTATTTTTGGCTTTACTTATTAATTCTGTCATTGCTTTAAAATTATTTATTCTATTACTAACACTTTTACTAAGTGTTTATGCAGGTACCCGAAGATTATCTTGTGCAGAAGATCTAAAAATGGCTAAAAGATGTCCCGGAGTTTTATTAGATTTTAGCTTTATTATTCTGTATTGCATTCCATTGTAATTGTAAATTATGAAAACTGCTTAAAATATGTAGAATAAAAAAGACAATAAATAATTAACCTAGGTTTGAACGAATAACCGCAAGTTAGCGGATCTTAAAGGATGCATAACTCCTTCCCTTTAGAATAATAAAGAACCCTGATCCAGAATATCATTAATTTCGCAGACCATTAAATAGAGATTAATTGCAGTATTTTTATTGTAATAAATCAAGTGTCATAATTCACTTAACTAATTAGGTGGCGACTCCTCTAAATCAGCATTATTGCTCCATCCGGGAAACCACGCCAAAGAGCAACGTTGCGGATACCGTTCCAACCCCGTGGTCAAAAACGGGCGCGACAAGGGTGCCCAGGTAGGGCACCAGTCGCGGGCCCAGGGTCGGGTCGTGACAGGGTAGCACAAACATCCGAAAGTTCGCAAATGCTTATAGGAAGGATCTCAAAGATAGAGAACTTGTGTAGGATACTTGTGTTTGAGAGACTTGTTTGGGAGAATATTCAAGAGATAGGTTGTCATTGATAGAGTGTAATACCAAAATAGGGGGATACAGGCGTGACCAAGGAGGGCACGAACTAAGTTATTTATGGTTCTAATTTTTCGTTCAACTTTGTCATTTTGTGGAGAGGTGTGGGGACAGAAAAAATGGAAAACAAGGCCGTGTTTGACACAGAAAAGTTTGAATTGATTATTATCAAATTTCCTTCCATTATCACATTAAAAATATGTAATATTCTTTTCAAATTGTGTCTTAATGAAAGTGCTGAATGATGAATAAAGAGAATAAACTTAGGACTTATTACCATTGGGAAACGTCCATAGGAAGTTTGAATAATCATCTAAAAATAGCATATATATCAATGCCCGACCATGCTTAAGATATGAGAAGTCTATAAATCACCGTGTATTATATCAAAAGGCATTAAAGTACACGTGAATGAAGAATAAAATGACAACTTGACATATTTTTCAAAAATACAAGATTCACAAACAAGAGGAGAAATGACATGTTTGTAATCAATAAATTTATTTTTGCTAAGGAAGCGTTAAACAGAGTCTCCTGGATGTCCTAATCTATTATGTCATAAATGAGACGAAACTGCTGTAAATGTTGATGGAGATGAGACTGGATGGCTGATGGAGGCGATGATAGGATAAAGGTCCCCAGTGCTATCACATCTCAGTATTCGCATCCCTGTCATAAGGTCCTTCACTGAAAATCCAAACGATCAAATTCAAGGAAAACACTATTGTCGGTTGTGAAACGACGCACAAAGATTAAATTTTTGATAAGTTTCGGGATATGGAGGACATTTTTAAGGCTAACGAGGGTGTGGTGGGAAAGAGATGATTGTCCATAACCTCAAATGAGAATTTCTTGTCCACTACCAATAATAATATTACGATTTAAATTGCTCATATTGAAATAAGATGAGAGAGTACCTTAGGATGTCGTCCTATGAGACGTGACGCCAGTGTCCACGTACCAACTGTTGTCAGGAATGTTGAGAGACATTGTGTTCCTAACTGCCTCAATATCTGTCGGTGCATAGGTTGAAGGAGGAGAAACTTGTGCACTGTATGCCTACCGTGGATGTGCGTCGAGGATGTCGGATTAGGCCTGTCGGGCCAGAGGTTGGGCTCAAGAGGACGTCGGGTAGGGGCAAGGTGGAGCAGCCCATTTCAGTGGGGCCCATGCAGCCCATGACAAGTAGAAAACCCACGACGGAGGCTGCTGCCACTATTGCTACCGTTATTAGTGGCTGCCTCCTGCCGCCGCTGCCATTATTTTCGACGATGTCGCTGTTGTCGCGACTGTTCCCAAAATTTATTCCTCTGTTGTTATTTTTGGAATGTAACACGTGTCAGATTGTTGGCTTGCATGTGGGATGGGGAGGAGCCTAGCCTCTTGAGTTAACATGATTACCGTCGATGGTTATGAGAGCGGCGTCGGTTGTATTGGCATTAGTCGCTGTCCACTTTTGGGTTTCTTCAAGTATGAGTCTCGAACGAGCCTAATTGAACGGAGGCAATGACATACTTTATTGGAGGATGGTAGTGACACCGTCATAATTTTCATTCAAACCCGCAATAAATTACATCACCAATCGTTGATTAATGACTGGTGCACCGACATTGGAGAGTTGATTGAAAATCATCTTAAGTTCTTGACAATAGGCCGACGCATTAGGAAAATCATCCTGCTGAATGGCCTGAATTGATTTTCTAGATACAAGGCACGTTGTGTCTTGTTGTCAGGAAAAATATTTTTCAAGCGCTCTCACGTTTGTCGTGCAGTGACATCCGTTTCAGTGATTGTATGCAATAAATCATTCGAGATTGTATCATAGATCCATTGTAGGACAATTGCATCTAAGCGGGATCAAAGTTCATCATCAGAATCATCAAGTCTTTCTAGGGGCTTTGATTTTGGAGGGATGATATGGTCGATGACTTTATATACACGACAATGAATCTTAAATAATTCTGTCCCAGATGAATATTGAACATTTTCTATCTCAAGAGTTATGAGAATGAAACTTTTGATGTTGTTAACTGCAAGAGCATGATAAAATTTAGGTTGGTCAGTCATTGAAAATTGAAGAGAAAAAAAGGAAAGTCAGAAGAAAGAAGGGGGAGGGGAGGCGGCTTAGGGAGAAAAAAAAGTTAGAGTTTGACTTCTGATACCATGTAGGAATATGTTACTTGTCTTTCATTGATTATTGTGTATAATATATATAGTGTTACATGACTACAAACTAGATAACTAAATCTTTCTAATTACAATTGAAATATAAATTTACCTAATATAAAATATATACAAAATATGATAATATTCTATTAATGATAAAATACAAGATATGATAATATTCTATCCGATACAATTATAGATTGTAATTTTATATAGTATAAATCGTGTTTGAGATTGATTGCACTATTTGACTAATCAAACCGACTCGAAAATTCTGCAAATTATGTGTTTGATTTAGATTCATGACTCTTCGGCCTAGAGTAATAATAAAATACAAAAAAGAAAGATGAATATAATTTAGGTAGCACATTACAAAAAAGTCAATCTTTTTCCATTAATTATTTTTTAATAGGAGAAAAGGAGATTCCACTTTAGTTGGGTACAAATTTACTACTTTTAGAAGTACAAAGTGAATTGAGCTCTTAACAAGATTTGCAGATGTACTAATATAAAAAGGGAACTAAACTTAGACCAAATGCGATTTGTTAAACCACAAAAATGTGAAAAACTACCCAATATGGTTATATGAATAAAAAGAATGACGAATTCTCTGTCTTGATGACATAAATGAAAAAAATATATTTATCTTCCAAGGTTATTTTGCTATATTAAGCAAGTCACATACGAGATATTATTATATTAATGGCAGACAAACTTAATGGTTTTCAATTCCAAAACAATATATTTTCACTTTTTTAAAAAGAAAACTTGATGCTCTTGAAGTAAAGGGAGCACCAACATACTCGATTCAGAATTTAAATTTTATAAGTTTAATCTTTAAAAAATTTAATATTAAAAAAATGTAGTCCGATGCACTAAACTCTCATTATGTACGGGATCCGGGGAAGGGTAGGAAACAAGAGTCTATTGTTCGCAATCTTACCTTGCATTTATGCAAAAAGTTATTTTCACGGCTTAAACTCATGACCTCATGGTCATATGACAGTAATTTTACCAGTTACTTCAAGGCCCCCCTTCAAGATTTTTAATATTAATTTAATGGTATTTTTATTATTTTTTCAAACCTACTATTTACTGTAATTTTAGTGATTTTTATACATAAATTTATGCTCTGCGTTAAAAGTAATGAGTTAAGATTGTTAAATAACATCCGTGTATATCCATTTTCATTTATGGTATATTTTGTATTACACTTGTATATTAATTAGTCTTGTAGTCTTACCATAATTGTATGATTAGTCTCCATATAAAATAGGGATTTAGAAGTAGAATAGGAAAAAGGATCTTTCTATTGTAACTTGTATATATATGTCTTTCATCAATAAGAGTAATCAATTGATTATTTCTTTCATGATATTAAAAGTCTAGGTAGTTTTTCCTTCATTGCTTCCGCTTCTCTCAAAAACACCTCTCGGTTTTTGTGCCACTTTCTCGGCAAAAAATATAGTACATTCCCTTCCAAATTATTTCTCTCAAATCCCTCAATCCCATATTGTTCTATCAATATGTCTACATCAAAGAACATATTCCATCTTGCCCTTACAATTTATAATATCAAGAATCACATCCCTCTTGTTCTTGAAATAGAAAACATCCTATATGCGACGTGGGCCAAACTGTTCAAGATTCACGCACGCTCACATCAAGTCATACATCATATAATCCCCGCGGATCCTGAGGATACTGAGGTGCCAAAATGCGAGGATGATCCAAAAGTGTGGACGACGCTTGATGTCATCGTACTTCAGTGGATTTACTTAACTATCTCCATTAACCTGTTGCAAACGATTATTAAGCCAGACGCTACGGCAAAGGATGCTTGAGAAAGACTGCGTGACATATTCCAAGATAATTAGAACTCTAGAGCTGTTACACTTGAGAAGGAATTTTTCCACGCCAACATGGAAAATTTCCCGAACGTTTCAGCTTATTGCAAAAGGTTGAAAGAGTTGGCGGACCAACTCCGCAACGTTGGTGTGCCCGTTAGTGACGATCGTCTTGTTTTGCAGATGATTGACGGCCTCTCCGACGCCTATAGTGGCGTTGGAACTATTCTTCGTCAGAGTAATCCTCTCCCGAAGTTCTATCAAGTCCGCTCCATGCTTACCTTGGAAGAAGCCGGCTTGGATAAAAAGGTGGCTATCGATGTTAGTCCCGTAGTCATGATGACGTCCTCCACAAATTCTCTGGGTTTTGTTAAAAATTCGAGTCAAAACCATGCTCACGGTGGTGGCAAGAATACTCGGAAATAATGGCAAAAATTATGGGCAAACGTAGCGGTTCTATTCCACGTTGGCAACGTCTAGTCAGCAGTGGGCCACCACTCCACTGGTCCTAGCCTTGGGCCCTCTAGCCGTGTCCCTGGGCCGGTGGGCAGTGGCCCAACATCCCTTACAGTCCAACGTCTACAGTCCCAGCGAACTGGGCTGGCCAGTTTTCGGCCCAACAATGTTATCAGCCCAGTTCTAGCCCTTACGATCTAACGTTGACAGTGCCAGCGAACTGGCTGGCCAGTTTTCGGCCCAACAATGTTATCGGCCCAGCAGTGGATTTCACCCCAGTTATGGGCCGGGGAAGCAAACTGGTGTGCTTCGGCGCCTGCATCCTCATGCCCATCATGTAGCGGGCCCCAATCCAACCGATATTGAGGTGGTTATGCACACACTTGGAATAAATTCATCGGACCCAAATTGGTACATGGACACCGGTGCGACTACCCACGTGACGTCCGATCGAGGTACTCTCTCGTCTTATTCCAATTTGAGCAACCCTCGTGGCATAATTGTTGGTAATGGTAATTCTATTCTGCGTGGTTATGGTCATAAAACATTGTCTCCAGCCCATCCACCTCTTATCTTGAAAAACACCCTTCATGCCCTTAAATTGATTAAAATTGGTATATGTCTGTAATTCACCACTGATAATTTTGTTTCTATTAATTTGATCCGTTTGGATTTTCTGTGAAAGATTTCAAAATAGGGATTCCTCTCATGAGGTGTGATAGTACGGGGGATCTTTATCCTATCACGCCAAGTTTCGGTGTTTCGAGTCAAGTCTTGCATCTACGTTTGCCGCCCTTGCTCCTTCCTTGTGGAATACTCGTCTAGGTCATACAGGGTCGTCTATTTTGTCTGTTTTAGATAAAAATAATCTTATCTCTTGTAAGGGTACGTGTAGTACTCCGAATTGTCAATCTTGAAATTGTTAAGTTGTCATTTGTAGACTATATTCTCACACTTTAATGCCATTGGATAATATTCATAGCGATTTATGGACATCTTTTATTCTTAGTTCTATGGGTCATCGGTATTATGTTCTATTCTTGGATGATTATTCTAAATATTTATGAAATTTTCCAATAGCAAAAAAATCTCAAGTTTTTTTCATCTTCTTAAAATTTAGAGCATTCATTAGAACTCAATTCGAACGAGAAATAAAAAATATTCAATGTGATAATGAGAAAGAATATGACAATAGAGAGTTTCTGGAGTTTTGTGCTAAAAATGGGATCAATTTTCGTTTTTCTTGTCCACATACGTCTTAACAAAATGAGAAAGCCGAACGTAAAATTTGTACCATTAATAACATTATCCGCACATTATTGATCCATGCTTCCGTACCCCCATCGTTTTGGCATCATGCTCTACAAATGACTACATATATTCTTAACATTCTCCCTTCCAAAGGTTTGACATATTCGTCCCCTCTACATATTTTATATAATAAGACTCATTCGTATTCACATCTTAGGGTCTTTGGGTGTTTATGTTATCCACTCTTTCCATCCACCATAATTAACAAACTCCAAGCCTGTTCTACCCCTTGTGTGTTTTTGGGTTATCCGTCAAATCACCGTGGTTATAAATGCTTTGATTTGTCATCCAAATGAATCATTATTAGTCGTCATGTTATTTTTTATGAGTCCAATTTCCGTTTTCTAAGGTAGATAATCCCGTGCCTAGTTCATATAATTTTTTGGATGATGATATATCCCCATATATTATTCATCATTTTTCGGATATGTCCCGCACCCAAACTTCTCCAGCGGGCACCCACTGCCACAACAAACTGACCAAGTGCCGTCACTGGGCCAACTTCCGGGTTTGGGTTAGTCGAGCCCAATTGTAGAACTGGTCCATTGTTTCCCTTGTCCATTGTTTCCAGTCTTGGGCCAGCAGGCCCATTGTATGTTATCCAGCCCGTCACGTCTCCCGAAAATTCCCAAAATTCCCCTAATTCAGCCCCGAGTTATGGTCCAGTCACCCGAGGTCAATAAGGTATTTTTAAACCAAAAAGACATTTTAATTTTAATTTTAATGTTCTTAAATCACCCTTACCCCGGAATCTCATGTCTGCTTTAAATGACCCAAATTAGAAGATTGTCATGACCGATGAATATAATGCTCTTATTGATAATAAGACGTGGGAGTTGGTACCCCGTCCATCTGGTGTTAATATTATTCGGTCTATGTGAATTTTTGCTCATAAAGATAATTCTGACTGTTCGTTTGCGAGGCATAAGGCTCGTCTGGTAAGTGATGGTAACACTCAGCAGGTTGGGGTTGATTGTGGTGAGACATTTATGTAGGTGTTTACGTCGGGTTCGTACACGCATCGGAATTTGAAAATTTATGTTTCAAACCCGACATAAGCGGTCAAACTGTAGTATGATATGTAATATAAAATATAATCACAAAGTAAATGTAATACTTTGATAGAAGACTTACATTTTGTAGATTGCTATCCGCGAAATCCAAGGCTTTGTGTAGTCCGAGGGTGCACACGCAAACGTCCCCTCGATTTGTAAGTTTGGAAACTATGATGTAATCGCTAAGTCTAGAATGCTAGGGATTCCGACTGAGCTTTAGAAGAGATTTGTCTCTTATAATTAGTGTATTGAAATAGGAGGGGGAAGCCCTTTATTTATAATTGAGAATAGAGGCTTCTAGGGTTTCCATGGGCCAGGCTTGACAAACCTGGGCTGACTAAAATTTAGACTGCCCGAAAATGCATTGGCACCGCGACCCAAAATAGGTGGCACCGCGGTCCTAAATCAAAGGTGTTACACCCCGTAATTTCATAGAGAATGAGATGAGAACGTACGTGAGAAAATAATATTGAAATTTTGGAACGAATGAAGAATCACTTTTTCCTAAAGAAAAATTTAGAAACCTCGTGAAGGAAAAAGGTTTATTATCTGGAATTTGATTCTCAAATTTGGTATTTGATATTTATAGAATATATTGGAGTTTTGGATTTTCAAGTCTCGGATTTGGTCAAGTGGGGCCCACCGAAAAAAATTACGACTTTGTGGGGCCCACAAGGTTTCGAGATATTGTAACCAAATGTGGATATTTTGGGGGATGAATTTTTTTAGACGAATTGGAGGGTGACACGTGTCACCCCCATTTGTCTTGGTCTTGCAAGACTTGGACTTTGAGATATTTTGTGGACAAGTGGACATGGATCACACACACACTTGTCTCTACTCTTGTCCCTACACTTGTCTTGATTTCACTACACAAAATATATCTCTCTCTTTCTAAGGTGCTCTCGGCCTAGGCCCATTTATGAAGAACAAATTCTTAAATCTTCCAAGTTTAATTCTCTAACACAAGCTTAAGGCCCCTAACCAAGTTTTAGCAAAGATTAAACACCCCTAACCCTTAGAAACTCCTTTGGCCGAAAATAAGGGTATTGAAACCCTAAGGTGTTCTTCAACTTTTGGTGTTGGAACTTGAAGAGGAGTTGGTTATAGGCTTCTAAGGATTACATGTTGTGGATTGGAACTTGAAGAATAGGAGCTAAGATATGCTAAGGATCGACTTTTAAATTGGATTAATTTGGGCATATTGAGGTAAGGATCATTGTCTTCTTAATGTAAATGAGTATTACATGTTGTATTAATTAATGGATGAACTTGTGAATAAAAAGGATGAAGATTAAAAAGTGTTAAGGGCTAATTGGAAGTTGAGGCCAAGACATGGCACTTTTTGCCATTGGAATTGTTGATCATTCTTACTGGTATTATCACTTTTTATATGTTATATAATAAAGAAAATATGGTTGTTGATGGTTAATATAACATGTTGGAATGAAGAATATTAAGTACATGTCACAATCTTGGCATGTTAGCCGATAGTGGACAATTTTGGTATTGTCGGATTCGTTGGTTATTGTTGTTGTTAAAACATTACCTATTACATGTTGACATGACGGAAATCTTGTTGTTAACAAGTTAATATAACTTATATAAAGTATTGGAATATAAGTTGGATTATAAGAAGTTATGGAAACGATTTTGGTTATAGTAGTTGGCCGAAGATACTATAAAATTGTGGACTCATGGACTGTAGTAGTGGACTAAGGGACTATATTAGTGGACTGTACTGATGGACTGTATTAGTGGACGGTACTAATGAACTATTTTGTATAGATTGTGGGGCAGAATTTTACACGTCAAGTTAGGCGTGTAATCCCCTTTGGTTGCTGCTTTGTTGTGCCTTAAATGAGGCTTGTTTAGTTGTTGAATTCGGGCCTTGGAAAATGTGGAAAAGTACGTAGAAACGGGGGAAGTGCTGTCCAAATTTTCGTAGAATAAGAGACCCTTTACTTAGTATTACTCTACCTTAGAAAGCTTAGAATTGATAGAAGTATTATTGTCATTATATGTTGACATCCTACGAGTGACGTATTCTACTTAGCGTGTGGAATAGCGTAAAAGGTATGTGGAACTCTTCCTATCCTTCTTTAGCATGAACCTTATAAAATGTTTGTACGGTGGACGTACATATTTTAAATGAAAGTGAATTCATTGTAGTATATAAAGGAAGTGACTTGATTTGAAAAGTAGAAGTACTTTGACACTACATGTGTTAGTATCTTGATAATTATAAAAAGGAAGGGATGGTATTGCCTTGGTGTTTATAAAAAGGAAGGCATGACATTGCCTTGGTTTTTTCTAAAATAATAGTTCATTCCATTTTGTTATAATGAGAGTCAAAGATCATTTTAACTTTCATATGTTATCTCATATAGCCATTCGTGCGAGTGTTATATTTCCATATCTTCGTGTCCCTCACTAGAGGACCGGCAACATTTTATATATATTTCATGGAGTAGCTCCCATGACGTGAGATGGTACACACTCACTGCGGGTCTAAAGGACTCATGCGGGTTTAAATCCCAGGACACATTCCATGGATTAGCTCTTCGTGATGCAGGTATCGTATACAGATTTCCTATGCGGGTGAAGTAGTATCATTCGGGTTCGAGTCTCATGCGGGTGAAATAGTCTCATGAGTAGGATTGCATAATGATGCTGAGGGCGAATGACCCTGATTGTGACATGGCTTTCATATTTTGAAATGGTAATAATTTCATATTTGAAAGGGGCACGGTTGATTTCATACTTTGAAATGATAACTTGAAATGATACAGTTGGTCTTACTTTTAAAAAGGATATATTTTAAAAGGTACAGTTGACTCTCATCACTCTTATAAGGCACATATACTGTTATTTTGGTTATCATACATGTCTCTTGCTTTATGTTAGACTATTATGATTTCATTACTGTACTTTCAGTTTCACATACTTGGTACATCTTTTGTACTGACCCCCTTTCCTCGGGGGGCTGTGTTTCATGCCGCAGGTATAGATACACAGTTTGGCGATCCTCGCTCTTAGGATCTCTGTTCAGCTTTTTGGGAAGCTCCATTACTTCGGAGGCTTATCTTTTGGTATAGATCCCTGTTGTTGTAGATTTATGTACTTTCAGGGGTATGGCGGGGCCCTGTCCCATCATAGTTGTTATGTCAAAACTCTTAGAGGTTTGTAGTCATGTACGTGGGTTGGGCTTGTAAACGATGTAACTATTTTTATTATGTATCTATACAGAAAGGTGGCCTTATCGGCTGACCTGTTTCTTACTTCACGTTGATGCATATCTATGAGGTTTATTTAGCTTCCGTTGGTTATCTCTGATGTATACCTATAAGGGTGCCCAGGCAGGGCACCAGTCGCGGGCCCGGGGTCGGATCGTGACAAAAGTGGTATCAGAACAGTTAGTCCTTGGAAATGTCTAAAGATCGTGTCTAGTAGAGTCTTGGTTATCGGTGTGTTGTGCACCACACCTATAAACAGGAGGCTACAAGATATTTAGGATTGGTTTCCATTCTTCTCATTCTGAGATCGTGCAGTAAAGCTGTGTTATTAGGTTGATCTCTCATTGACGTATTCTTGTGCATCAGTTATGCCTCCACGGAAGGTGACAACAACCCAGAAGGGAAAGTCAGCAGTAAGGCGCGATCGGACGAGAGTTACGAGGAACAAGCCCGATCTATCTTTGGAGCGGTGTATCGATCGGCTAGTTCTATTACGCGCCATCACGAAGAGCTTAGGCATTGCGGCTCGAGAGGCTTGATTGAGCCTCGGTTCCTCAGCCAAGGGCAGAGGATAGGGACTTCAGAGATACAGTCCAACTAGTGGCCAGGATAGTAGCAGGACATACTTATAGACGAGGCCGTAGTTAACCCGAAGCGAGCGGCGAGGTTGAGGACTTTACGAGTTGCGATCGCGAGTTTCAGCGGACGATAAGGGTGATCAAGGCTTCGGAGACCGAGTCAGTCTTATTGACTTCTTATCGGTTGCGCGATGTAGCAGTTAACTGGGTTGAGTCGTGGGAGCTGTCCAGGGGTGATGGTGCTCCTCCAGCTATGTGGGACGAGTTCACTGAGGCCTTTCTTGATCACTTCTTGCCTCCTGAGATGAGGAGAGCCCGGGTTGACAGGTTCCCGACGTTGAGGCAGAGTGGGAAGACGATCAAAGAGTATAGCCCAGAGTTCGACTCATTGGCTCAGTATGCGCCCACTATAGTAGCGGACATGACAGATAGAGTGCACCGCTACGTGATAGGGCTAGATCATTATCTGATTGATGGGTGCATGACTGTAGTTCTTCAGCCGGGCATGGACATTGCTCGCATTCAGGCGTATGCGAAGTCGGAGGCGAGCAAAGTCAACGGCAGTAGAGATCGGCCCGAAGGCGAGCGGCTGGGTTTTCGAGTGGGTTCCGCGGCTGGCAGCCTCGACAGCAGGCGGGTCATGCATCTCAGCCAGCGCAAAGTACTCCTCCACAGTCTACATGCAGGAGGTTTGGTCGTCCGGGGTATTCGGGGATCGGTCAGAGTTCGAGGGCTTCGGGTTCTCTAGGGAACAGGGGTCCTAGCCAGGGAAAGCCACATTTGCTTTGGTACGCTCGATGCGGTAGGTCCAATTTTGTAGAGTGTTATTCTGCTCCGGGAGCCTGTTATTCTTGCGGCCATCCAGGCCATTTGAAGAGGGAGTGTCCGTATAGAGGAGGCACGAGTAGTATGTCTCCGCCAACAGGGTCAGTTGCTGGATAGACATCTTCTGTAGCTATACACCTCGGAGGGTAGGGTGTTCATGGGCCAGCAGGCCGGAGGTCGTGGCAGAGGTCCTAGTTCCAATCGTCCTCCGAGCCACATTTATGCCTTGGCTAGTCAGCATGATCAGGAGGCTTTGCCGGATGTCGTCACATGTATATTATTGATTTCATGCTGTGACGTTTATGCTTTGATAGATCTGGGTTCTACTTTATCATATATATCTCCTCTTGTTGCTGGTAGAATAGGAATAGAACCGGAGTCTATAGAGCCTTTCGATGTAGCTACACTAGTAGGTTATTGGATGTTAGCTGAACAAGTATATAAGAATTGCCCGGTGATTATATACAGTCGTCAGACCCTAGCAGACTTGATATAGTTGGATATGATAGATTTTGATGTCATTATGGGTATGGACTGGTTGGCTTCTTGTTATGCCAATGTTGACTGTAGAGAGAGATTGGTTCGATTCCAGTTTTTTGGTGAGCTGGTTATTGAGTGGAAAGGGAATACTGCGTCGCCGAGGGGTAGGTTTATTTCTTACCTCATGGCTAGGAAGATGGTTGAGAAGGGGTATATCTATCATCTTATTCGGGTGTTCGACACGGAGGCTGAGGTACCAGCTCTTCAGTCGGTTCTAATTGTTAGTGAATTCCAGGATGTATTCCCTGATGATCTCCCAGGTATTCCTCCAGAGCGGGAGATAGAGTTCTGTATTGATGTTATGTCAGATACTCGACTGATATCTATTCCTTCATACAGAATGACACCTGCTGAGTTGAAGGAGTTGAAGGACCAACTGAGAGACTTGCTGGAGAAAGGCTTTATTAAGCCTAGTATTTCTCCTTGGGGAGCGCCGATATTGTTTGTAAAGAAGAAGGATGGGACGCTGCGTATGTGTATTGACTACAGGCAACTGAACAAGGTAACCATCAAGAATAGGTATCCCCTCACCAGGATTGATGATTTGTTTGATCAGTTTCAGAGGGCTAGGTGTTTTTCCAAGATAGACCTGTGATCCGGTTATCATCAGGTACGAGTTAGAGAGACAAATATCCCGAAGACTGCATTCAGGACCCGGTATGGGCATTATAAGTTCAGGGTGATGTCTTTCGGGTTGACTAATGCTCCAGCGGTATTCATGGATTTGATGAACTGGGTGTTCAAGCCATTTCTGGATAGATTTGTTATAGTATTTATTGATGACATCCTGGTTTATTCTCGCTCGGAGCAGGAGCATGCAGATCACTTGAGGACGGTACTTGGAGTCCTCCAGAGCCGGCAGTTGTATGCCAAGTTCTCCCAATGTGAGTTCTGGTTGGCCTCAGTAACATTCTTGGGGCACATTGTCGGGGCCGACGGTATTCAGGTTGATACAGAGAAGATTGAGGCGGTGAAGACCTGGCCTAGACCTACTACACCGACTGAGGTGCGCAGCTTTTTAGGGCTTGCGGGATATTATTGGAGATTTGTGGAAAAGTTCACTTCGATCTCAGCGCCTTTGACTAGGCTGACTCAGAAATCGGCTAAGTTTCAATGGACGAATGCTTGTGAGAAGGGCTTCCAGTTATTGAAAGAGAAGTTGACGACGGCTCCAGTTCTTACTCTTCCGGAAGGATTAAAGGGTTATATGGTTTATTGTGATGCTTCAGGTGTTGGGCTAGGTTGTGTGTTGATGCAACACGGTAAGGTTATAGCCTATGCGTCCCGACAGCTCCGGAAGCACGAGAGGAATTACCCCACTCACGATTTGGAGTTGGCGGCAGTTATTCATGCCCCAAAGATCTGGAGGCATTACTTATATGGAGTTCATGTGGATATTTATACATACCACAAGAGCCTCCAGTATATCTTCAGACAGAAGGAGTTGAACTTGCGGCAGAGGCGGTTGTTAGAGTTGCTTAAGGACTATGAGGTTGAAATTCTAAACCACACAGGAAAAGCCAATGTGGTTGCAGATGCTCTTAGTCGTAGATCTATGGGTAATCTGACCGATGTGCAGCCAGATAGAAGGGACATGGGTCGTAGGATTCAGCAGTTAGCGAGCCTTGGGATTCTGTTGATTGATTCCGATGATAGTGGAGTTCGGGTTCGAGAGGTTGTCGAATCTTCCATCGTAGAAAAGGTGAAGAGGCAGCAGTATGAGGATCTGGTTCTGGTACGATACAGAGATGCGGATCTTCGAGGGGAGAAGAGTCAATGTGAGGTAACACCTGATGGAGTGCTAAGATATGAGGGTAGATTGTGTATACCCGATGTTACAGGACTTCGTCAGCAGGTTCTAGGGGAAGCACATAATGCTCGATATTCTATTCATCCGGGGTCGACGAAGATGTACCATGACCTCAGATATGTATATTGGTGGGATGACCTGAAAAGGGACGTAGCAGGGTTCGTTTCGCAGTGTCCGAATTGTCAGCAGGTCAATATTGAGCACCAGAAGCCGGTGGGTTATTACAGACGATTGAGATCTCGACTTGGAAGTGGGAGGTGATTAACATGGATTTCGTTACAGGTTTACTTCGTACTCAGAGGAAGTGTGACTCCATTTGGGTTATAGTAGACAGGCTGACGAAATCAACCCATTTTCTTCCAGTTAGGACCACTTACTCGGCTGAGAATTATGCTAGACTTTATATCAGGGAGATTGTCAGACTGCACGGGGTTCCTACATCTATTATATCAGACAGAGGGGCTCAGTTTACGGCTAACTTCTGGAGGTCATTCCAGAAGGGATTGGGGACACAGGTGAGTCTCGATCGCGTTTCATGCTCGGACCGAGCGGACGGGCGGTCGCACTATCCGAACACAGGATATCTTTGAGGCATGTATTATTGATTTCAGGGGTAGCTGGGAGGATCATTTGCCTCTTGTTGAGTTTGCATATAACAACAGCTACCATTCCAGTATTCAGATGGCCCCGTATGAGGCCTTATATGGAAGGAAGTGCAGGTCGCCGATTGGTTGGTTTGATGTGGGCGAGGCTACGTTAGTAGGTCCAGACTTGGTTCAGTAGGCTGTGGATAAGGTGAAACTTATCCAGGAGAGGTTATTAGCAGCCCAGAGTCAACAGAAGTCTTATGGAGATAATCCACGTCGACACTTGGAGTTCCAGCTTGAAGATTGGGTTTTCTTAAAGGTATCACTCATAAAGGGTGTGATGAGGTTTGGTAAGAAAGGGAAGATTAGCCCGAGGTACATTGGGCCTTACCAGATTATTCGCAGAGTAGGCAATGTTGCCTATGAGTTAGATTTGCCATCCGATTTAAAAGCGGTACATCCGGTCTTCCATGTTTCGATGTTACGGAAGTGTATCGGGGATCCTTCCAAAGTCTTCCCAGCTAGTGATGTCCAGGTAACGAAGGGATTATCGTATGAGGAGAGTCCCATAGCGATACTCGATTGCCAGGTCAGGCGACTGCGGACCAAGGATGTGGCTTCCGTCAAAGTCTTGTGGCGGAATGATAATAGAGAGGAGATGACTTGGGAAGCAGAGGAGGACATGATGAATAAGTATCCTCACTTATTCCCTACACCTTCAGGTAATTCATTTCCCTTACTTGTTAGTTTTAATTGAAGTATTTGTTTTAAGTGTTGTTATGTGGTCAGATGTGGCATAATTGGTATGTAGGGGTTGTAAAAGGAGACTATGTCGCTATCTATTAGATTGACTCCGAAAGAACATTCGGGGATGAATGTTTCTAAGGGGGGAAGAATGTTACACCCCGAAATTCCAGGACACGTATATAAGAACGTACACAAGAAATCAGGACGTTAAGATTTGAGACTTGTAGAATTTATCGGAATTATGGAAATGTCGGAAAACGAAATATTACGACGAATGGGAGGGTGACACGTGTCACCCCTTGCATTGGTCTTGGTCGAAATGGACCAAGGGTAAAGAGGTCAAATGACCAAGGCAAAGATGATCAAGCATTGAAAGCCAAGGCTTGACATTGTTGACCAAGTCAATGAGCCCACTTCGCTAGATATTTAAATCTCCTTCATCCAAACCCCACAAGTGTTTTAATCTTGACCCTCCATTTAATTATATATACACCCTTATAGCAAGACAAGTCTCAACACTTAGAAAAAATTTCAAGAAAACTTGTTCTTGTCTAGTGAGCTCTCGGGTTAGGGCTTCCATGGAGAAGAAAACTTTTCGTTTGTGGTTCATAATTCACCATACTTTAAACCAAGGTTCCTAGAGGTATTGTAAGGTTATCTCAATAGAAAGATCCTGGAAAAGCTATATTTTTACATTAGTCGTAAGGTGAAAACCTAAGTCGTTTTCATAGTTTTGGTTGGGAATTGAAGGGAAGTTGTGTCACGACCCGAACCCGGGCCCGTGACTGGTGCCTTACCCCGGGCACCCAAGTAGCCATACATCAGAGTAATCAGCGGAATATAAAACAAGACATGAATAAAGTGAAGTGTAAAACAGTTATCTGAGAAAAGTTGCCTTTCGGCATAAATATATAACAACTAGAACAGTTACATCCCTTTTTACAATTCTGCCCAGCGATACTACTGCACCTTAAGAATGATATGAAACAATGGCGGGACGGGGCCGCCATACCCTGAATAGCACTTACAACGACAGGGACTATACGTCGATAAGCCTCGGAGAAACGGAGCTTCCCAACGCTGAGCTGACCCAAGGCGAGGATCAACACGGTGTACCTCTACTGCGGCATGAACGCGGCCCCGAAGGAGTCGATTACAACGGTACCAAGTATGTGGCGAAAATACTGTAAATGAAATCATAGTAGTCTATATAAAGCAGGAGACATGTATGATAACCAAACTATAGTTCACAATAAATAAGCAGTCATGTCAAGTCAGGGACTCACGCCCTCAAAGTCATCACTCAAATACAACTATGGGTCTCACACCCACAACACCAATCATGCCCGTGGAATATCTTCCTCACTGCCGGCAGTCTATGATATAAAAGCACCAAGGAATACACATAGTTATTCCACTACTAAAACCGTACGGGGTAAGTACGAAGGCATAGCCGACTACTAAAACCCACAGTACCAACAAGGTCATAAACTGTATCATGAGATCTGTCTAGACCGCCACATGATCGGCGGCCACTCGCCGCGATATCTAATGTCGCGCGTCTAGTCACGGAACTTCCGCGACTCGCATAAGCCACTCGATGGCCCGCATGAGGTATTCCCGCATCGAGGGTAGCTACTCCGACAACGTCCCGGACTCGCGATCCGCGTAGCCACATAGACCGCATGACCATAAAGGCCGCACACTAACGGAACTCTCGTAGCTCGCGATAGGTCACACAAACCCGCATGAGGTATTCTCGAATCATAGGTCACACAGACCGCTTTGAGTCTACCGCGTGGAGGGCGACTTAACCGGAATCATGTCAAGAGGTGAGTGATATAATACTAACATAACGACTTATCGTTAAACAACATAAGCACAACAAGTGGAAACCCTTTATACAAACATCACAAGACACTAACACACGTAGCATCCTAACATGTCTACTTATCAAACCATCTTACTACACTTTCGAATCAATACAAGACTTTCATAAAAAAATAAGTAAACCGTTCTATCTTCCTTAAGTCGTTATACCTAACTTCCCATAAAGCTAGTATAACACTTAAGCTTTTAAAACAAGTATTTCTTTTCTTTCAAAATGGTTAATAACTCTTTGAAATACTTCCATTCTTATTATTTAAACTCAAGTCAAAAGACATCAAAGTAAAACCAAAACAATTTCCATACCTTCTTTTAAAACAAATGCACTTCTCCTTTAAAAGTCAAGTAGCAATATACTTTTTAAACCAAGTGTCTTACTCTTTTAAAAACAAGTAATCTATACCTTTAAATCAAATTACTTCTCCTTTCCCAAAATCAAGTTGTTTATAAGTCAAGTTATCATTTTAAATCCAATGATAAAACCATTCTTATTTTCAAATCAAGATAACTTTATTCTTTAAAGAGACACACCCATTAATCATGAGTGAGATTTTACAACTTTTTAACATAATTCAAGTCCTTAATGTTTCATAACAAGTCACTTAACTTTGGAATCAAGTCAAGGACACAAAAGGAAAATCAACTTCCTTTAAACACACGTGCGTCTACCACACTAAATATATTTCACAAATATCATGCTAGAAAGGATAGGAAGAGGTTCACATACCTCGCGACGATTATCGACAATTAGCAAACCGCTCCAAAGTACTCTAACCTTGCTCGCCTTTTCCACCCCAAGTAGAATACGCTACTCGTAGTACTTGAACCTATAAAGGCCACAAGCGTCTATCAACCTCTAGCTCTCTTGTAGAATAATTCTAGATACAAGATTCCTTATTCTACGGAAAATTCAGCAGCACCTCCCCCCCCGCAACCACATAAAACTCCTCGCCAAACGAGGCACGCTGCAAACCAACAATTCCTGGGGGTGTTACACGTATAAGAGGACTTGTACTATTCTACTCCAAAATAATACTACAAGTCTACTGCAATTACTGTCCAATGTAAATAAAGTTCAATTAATTATAATTATAATTCAAATATTTCTTTTACTCAATGATTAACTACTACAACATGTAATTTCCAATTCTGATAGGGACATAGATCATTACCTTGATAAGCCCAAAATTATCCAAGATTATAAGTCGATCCTGAGCAACGTTTAGCTCCAATTCCTGACGCTCCAACCCGCTCCAAGCAACCCTTAGAAGTTTCCAAATAACTTCTCTTAACACTTCATCTAAGCTATGAAGATTTTTCTAGGGCCGTTTTTGCGACTAAAGGAATAAAGTAGAATTTCCTGCTCTAGTATTGAAATAACTTGGAATACAACTAGGGATACTAGGCTAAGGTATTTGGGACTATATCAACACTTGAAGAATTTTCCTACACCAAGGGAGAGTAGGGCGAGAACCTCAACAAAGGGGAGTATTTTGTGACTTAGAATCTCAAAGTGTGGATGAAATAAGTCTTGAAACAATGGGGTATTTATAGGAAAATCAATGGCCAAGATCTAGGCAAGTGTGTGGTGAGGATGGGGTACATGTGTGTCGGTAGTTGGCCAACCATTTGGCTACCACAAAAATGGGACAAGTGGCCACAAAATGGGCCACTTGTCCACCTAAACGCCCCTTGGCCTTCTCCATTCGGCCAACATGGCGCTGGGGATGACACGTGTCGCCCCTACTCGTCAAAATATTTCATCTTCGAAAATATCCGCAATGCCAAAAATCCGAAAATAAAGTGGGCCCCACAGCGTAAATTCTCCGTGGGCCCACGTGACCAATTCGGAAATAAAATTCCATAATTCTCAAATATTCCAAAAAGTCCGAATACCAAATCTGGGAATCCAATTCCCATTAACGAACATTTTTCCTTCTCAAAATTCGGAAACTTTTCCGTCGAAAAATCACATCTTTCTTCCTTTCTAATTTTAATGTCGTATTTACGTACGTACGTCCTCATATACATACACTGGAACTACGGGGTGTAACAAGTTGTTTTTGAACTTCTAAGGGCTTCAAATAGCAGATTGGAACGTGAAGGAAATGAGCTAAGTTTCTAAGAAGCGACTTTGGATCTTGAAGTTATAGTAAGGCTTGTCAAGGTAACAATATTGTCCTCTTAATGTTTAAAGATTACATGTGGTTGTAGTCATTTATGTATATGCAAGCATGAGATATATATATAATGGAGATTGAAATGTTATGGAATATTTGGAAGAAATCCGAAAGTTGCATGATTAGCCTTAAGATTGTAATTCGATTTAGTTATTAGTTTTAGTCGTCGCATGTTATATAAAGAAGGGATTGTAGTTGTTATTATCGATTGCGGCTATATAACATGTTAGACTAAACAACTTGGATTGAAAAGGAATTGGATAAGACTTTACATTGTTGTATATTGTGGCCGAGAATGGGATTGGCTATTGAACTACTTGGTATCAATTGTGGGGCGGAATTTTACACGTCCTGTAAGGCGTGTAATCCCCTTTGATTGGTTGATGTTGAGCCTTAAATGTGGCATATTGGTAATTGATTTCGGGCCTTGAAAAAGGTGGAAAAGTACGTAGAAACAAAGGAATTGCTGTCCAATTTTCCGTAGAATAAGTGACTTTACACTTAGAATATTCTACGTTTGAAGCTAGAAATTGATAGACGTATTATGGTCATTATAGGTTGACATACTACGTGCGGCATATTGGACTTAGCAAGTGGATTGAACCGAAGAGGTATGTGGAACTTTTCTTATCTCTTGAGCATGAGTAGGTATAAATGTATAGTACGGTAGACGTACGAGATTTAAATGAATTTAGTTTCATTTGATATCCTTGACTTGTTTTAAGAATGTCCAAGTTGGTTGAGTTAGAGAATTAACTCACTTGTTTTAAAGGTTAAAGGTGTCTTAGTTTCTAAAGCATAAAGTTTGTATAACGACTTTATGGGAAGTTGGTTATAACAACTTTATGGGAAGTTAAATGAATGGTTTATTCTAGTAAGGTAAACAAAGATAAATGACAACTTGATTTAAAGGTATCATTTGCTCAAAGTTTTAAAGTAAAGGTCACTTGGTTTAGAAGCCTAAAAATGTATTCCTAAAAGTGTAGTGACTTGTTTTGAAAAGTAGACAAGCCTTGATACTACGGGTGTTAGTATCTTGGGGATTTTATACGAGAAAGAGTCATGTTTAAAAATGATAAAGTTACGTAGTACTTTGGGTTAATTCCCGGATTTTTCATGACATGTTAGTTCCTTAAGTTAAATAAAATGAGAGTGCATGATAATTAAGGTTAATAAGAAGTTAAGGGATTTCTTAACTTGCTCGTGTTATGTATGTTAGCCGGTTGTGCTAGTGTTATGTTATTCTTGCGGGGAAAACCCCCGGGTTACTACTTATTCCATGGATTTGATACCCATGATGCGAGTGCGGCGTTTGTACTCATTGCGGGTCCACCGGGCCTATGCGGGTGAAATAGTCCTATGCGGGTGAAATAGTCTCATGCGGAGCAAATTGCTCAATTGCGGGTCCACAGGACCTATGCAGGTGAAATAGTCCCAGGAGTAGGATTGCTTAATGATACTACGGGCGGGTGGCCCTACTTTGATCATGAGCTTCCTATTTTCTGTGAGAAAGTATACTCTTGTTTACTCTCATTATTAGTAAGGCACGATTATCGTTATTTGAGTTATCATACATGTCTCGATTTTATTTAGACTATATGATTTCATTTCAAGATCTTTCGATTTTACATACTTGGTACATCCATTGTTATCGACCCACTTCCTGGGGTTGCGTTCATGCTGCGCAGTAGGGGTAGCGGTTGTGGATCCTCACTCTTAGGATCACCGATCGGTTGTCGAGGCTCCATTTCTCGGAGGCTTGTCTTTTAGTGCAGTTTCCACGATCGTAGATTTATGTACATTCAGGGGTATGACGGGGCCCTGTCCTGTCACAGTTGTTATGTAAAAATTCTTAAAGGTCTGTAGTCATATCATGTGGATTGGGTTGTAAAAAGAAAGAGGTAACTGCTTTTGGGCTTATGTATATATTTTTCGGAAGGTGACCTTATCGGCTAACCTGTTGATATTTCATGACTAGTAATTGTTGAGTTTTATGTATGTTCATTGCTATTCTCACGATGTATACCGTGAGGGTGCCAGGGTAGGGCACCGTCGCGAGCTGGGTCAGTCGTGACAAAAGTGGTATCAAAGCGATTAGTCCTCGGAAAGTGTCTCAGGCCGTGTCTAGTAGAGTCTTGATTATCGGTGTGTTGTGCACCACATCTATAATCGGAGGCTACAGACATTTAGGATTGGTTTCATTCTTCTCTCTCAAATCGTGCGGTAGAAATTTGTCTTATTAGGTTGAATCCTCTCGACCTATTCTTATGTATCGCTTATGCCCACAGGCCACCAGGCCGAAGGTAGGCAGCAGCAGAGGCGCTAGTGGTACGCAGAGGTTACTAGGACTCGCCCGCACCATGCACGAGGTCAGGCCCAGCGCGAGTCTCGCCACGCCGGCAGACAGAGGAGTCGAGAGAAGCCGTAGCTCCAGAGGTTCTGATACCTGAGCCTCCAGTTCCGCAGCCAGGGGCAGAGTATAGAGATTATGGAGAGCAGATCAGGTTATTGACTAGCATAGTGGCGAGGCGGCACGACAGAGCAGGTAGCTAACCCTAGAGCCGACAGTTTGAGGATTCGAGATTTTCTGGGTTGTAATCCACCCGAGTTCTATGGTTCGAGATCTGAGGATGATCCTCAGGAGTTTATTCGACAGATACAGCGGACTCTGCAGGTACTTAGGGCCTCGGAGACAGAGTCAGTTGTGCTAGTTTCTTACCGGTTATGCGATATTGTGTTGAACTGGTTTGAGTCATGGGAGCTTTCTAGAGGTGTGGGTGCTCCTCCAGCAGTTTGGGATGAGTTCACAAAGGCCTTCCTTGATCACGTTTTGCCTCCTGAGATGAGGAGAGCCCGCGTGGATAGGTTCTTGACATTAAGACAGAATGGGAGGACCATCAGAGAGTACAACCTGGAGTTTGACTCATTGCTGTACGCGCCACTATCAGGTGATACGGCGATGCAGAGTTCACCGCTATGTGATGGGGCTAGACCGTTATATGGTTACTGCATGCCTGGGAGTGGCCCTTCAGCCAGGTATGGATATTGCCAGGATGCAGGCTTATGCACAGGGGATTGAGGACAGAGAGAGAGAGGACCAGCCAGACCCAGGCCAGCCCAAGAGGGCCAGGACGACAGGGTTTCAGGGTAACTTTCGAGGCGATTTCGCAGCGAGCTCGGTCTTCGCTCACCGCACATAGTGCTCCTTCCCGGTTTTCTGGCAGGAGGTTTGATCAGTCGGGTTATTCGAGCAGTCGTGGCTCGTGGCTTCGGTTTCAAGGAATCACCACGACCCGACCGAGCTCGCGATCGTGCCCTACTCGCACCCCTTACAGGTATACATCAGAGAATAGCAGCGAAACATACATAAACTCATAAAACACTTAGACAGTAAACGTATCAACAGGCTAGCCGATAAGGCCACCTTCCGTGAAATATACATAACCCAAAAATAAAACAGTACATCTTTGTTCATACAACCCAATCCACAAGATATGACTACAGACCTCTAAGAATAACAACTGTGACGGGACAGGGCCCCATCATACCCCTGAATGTACAACAACCGACAATACCAGGGATCTGAACCAAGGATAAGCCTCCGGAGTAATGGAGCTTCTCAACAGTTGAACAATGATCCTAAGAGTGAGGATCATCAACCTGTATAACTCTACCTGCGGCATGAACGCACTTCAAGGAGGTCGACAACATGTACCAAGTATGTAAAACTGAAAGTACTGTAATGAAATCATAAAGTCTAAAATAAAGCTGGAGACATGTATGATAACTCAAATAACAATACATTGTGCCTTACTAACAATGAGAGTAAACATGAGTATACTTTACTGCATAAAAATAGGAGGCTCATGATCAAAGTAGGGCCACCTGCCCATAGTATCATTAAGCAATCCTACTCCTTGGACTATTTTACCCGCATAGGTCCTGTGGACCCGCAATGAGGTCATCCGCCTCGCATGGGACTATTTCACCCGCAAAGGTCCTGTGGACCCGCAATGAGGTCATCCGCCTCGCATGGGACTATTTCACCCGCATGGGCCCGGTGGGCCCGCAATGAGTACAAACGCCGCACTCGCATCATGGGTAGCAAATCCATAGAATAAGTAGTAACCCGTGGGTTTACCCCGCAAAAATAACATAACCTAGCACAACCGGCTATCATACATAACATAAGCACTACCGGCTTATCATACATAACATAAGCACTACCGGCTTATCGTACATAACATAACCACTACCGGCTTATCATACATAACATAAGCACTACCGGCTTATCGTACATAACATAAGCAAGTTAAGAAATCCCGTAACTTCTTATTAGCTCTGTTCATATACACTCTCATTTTAGTTTACTTAAAGCACTATCATGTCATTATAAAATCCTGGAATTTAACTCAAAGTACTACGTACTTCTATTCTTTTATATGACTCTTTATCATATAAAACTTCCAAGATACTAATAACCGTAGTATCAAGTCATATTTACTTTTCAAAACAAGTCACAATACCTTTTATAACTACATTTAAAGACTTCTAAATCAAGTGACTTCTTTCTTTAAAAACTTAAGCAATTGATGCCTTCAAATCAATTTGTCTTTCTTCATTTCAAGTCATTTATCATTATTTACATTACTAGAGTAAACCACTCTTTCATCTTTCCATAAAGTTATTATAACCAACTTCCTATAAAGTCGTTATACTAACTTCAAGTCTCTTAACTTTAGAAACTAAGATATCCTTAATCTTTAAAACAAGTGAGTTAATTCCCTAACTCAACCAACTTGGACATTTTAAAAACAAGTCAAGGATACCAAATGAAATTAAATTCATTTAAATCTTGTACGTCCACCGTATTATACATTTATAGCTACTCATGCTCAAGAGATAAGAAAGTTTCCACATACCTCTTCAGTTCAATCCACTTGCTAAGTCCAATATGCCGGGCGTAGTATGTCAACCTATAATGACCATAATACGTCTATTAACTTCTAACTTTAAACGTAGAATATCCCAAGTGTAAAGTCACTTAATTCTACGGAGAATGGGACAACACTTCCTTTGTTTCTACATACTTTTCCACCTTTTTCAAGGCCCGAAATCAATAACCAAACGCCACATTTAAGGCTCAACAATTCAGATAACCAAAGGAGATTACACGCCTTAACAGGACGTGTAAAATTCTACCCCACAATTAATATCCAAATAGTCCAACATTTCAATGCCAAAAGGCTACAATGCAACAACAATGTAAAGTCTTTTCCAATTCCTTTTTTTTCCATCCAAGTTGTTTAGTGTAACATGTTATATAGCCACAATCGATTATAACAACTACAATCTTCAATTAGATAACATGCGACGATTCTAACTATCGACCAACTTGTATTTCAATTTCAAATGGCTAACAAGGTCATTTCGGATTTAGGCTTCTAATATCCATAACACTTATTAATCTCCAATACATATATCTCATGCTCGTTAAAATGTATAACTACAACAATAAGAAATCTTCAATCACTTAAGAGGACAAAGTGGTTACCTTGATAACCCCAAAATAGTCCAACAATCTCGCCCACTTTAGCCCTCTTTCCGAAATTCTTCTTCCCGCTAAAATCATCTCTACGAACCCCCTACAAGCTCTCCCACATATTTCCTTCTTGTTGCCTTTCCAAAAATCTCATTTGGGCTTAGGGTTTTAACCATTTGAGAGAGAAGGGAAGAGAAGAGAAATTTTGGGTGAAGTCTTGGAAATGATTCTAATCTAGCAAAACTTGGTCATATATAGCCTTTATCTTGTTATAGAAGTTGGGAGGGACACTTGTCGCCCTCCCATAGGTTCTTTACATAAATATCTTCTAATTTTGCCCCATTTCCGCAAAAAATCCCGCCTCGGCCCTGCAGCCGGCGCCGCGGCGCTGCAACTTCAGACAATTTCAGGGTTTAGGCGCCACAGCCTGCGATCGGCGCCTGACCCTGTCTCTTCTTTCAGCTGATCTTGTAACGTCCATAACTTTCTACTCCGATGTCCTATCGACGAGAGGTTTGTTGCGTTGGAAACTAGACTCAATGAACTTTATATTAGGCTTTTGAAACACCTAAAAACTCCCAATATACTAGGAGATATACTACTCCAAAGTGGAGTGCAAAAACTGTCCAAAAATTATTCTGCCAACTTTTTTTTTTCTTTTTTCCAAATTCGAATCTTATTTCCTTTCGTACGTTCTCATCTAATCCTCTTTGAATTACGGGGCGTGTCCACGAACCCGTAAAATGATTAACTAGACTTGGGTTTGGCATCCTCGTGACCCTGTCACGTAGCGGGACTACTACCAACTGATCTCAATCCATTTTAGGTTATGGTGCGACCCGTAATAGGTTCTCAACCCGACCCACCGTCGTACTTAACTCTTACCATAAGTCTGAATTAAATCTTATTGCCAAGAAGGCCTTACATACTTAAGGTCTCGGTGGTTATCAATATTCTTAGGCTCGCAATTTCCATGCTCCAGGCCTACCTTATCAGTCCCCCGTAAACGGGTACAATAACTTCTCATAATACCATAATCGTGTTGTCTTGATCACAACAACCATACTTACTCCATACGGATCTCATACGTACAATTCTCTTAAGCATACTACGTGGCTTAATCTATTAACATAGTCTTCCATTGAGTCCCTTAATCATAACTTCTTAAGGGTTCATTTCCTTCTCAGACAGCTTATCATTTCCTTATTTCTCAAATTAGTACGTAAAACCTTGATGAGAATTCATTAAACTATTTTTATACCCTTCCGGTATCTATTTAGTCCTTACCAATTCTTGGTAATCTAAAATCATTCTAGGCAACACGTGTCTGACCCTCATACATAAATCTGTATAGTTGTATGTCATAATACCAACTATACAATAATTATTACCAACCTGGATACGCAATCCACATAATCCTTCCTAGGTCACTGCTGTCTTTCTCATAGCTGCAATCAACATATCTCGTTAGGGAGAGACGACCCTAACAACACAGCTCTATCGCATGATCTTAGAGTGAGAAGAATGGAAAACAATCCTAAATGTCCTGCAGCCTCCTGATTATAGATGTCGTGCACAACACACCGATAATCAAGACTCTACTGAACGCGATGCAGACACTTTCCGAGGACTAATCGCTTCGATACCACTTTTGTCACGACCCGACCCGGGCATGGTAGTGTCCTACACAGGCACCCTGCACAGTATACATCAGAGAATAGCAGCGAAACATACATAAAATCATAAAACACTTAGACAGTAAAAGTATCAACAGGCTAGCCGATAAGGCCACCTTCCGTGAAATATACATAACCCAAAAATAAAACAGTACATCTTTGTTCTTACAACCCAATCCACAAGATATGACTACAGACCTATAAGAATAACAACTGTGATGGAACAGGGTCCCGTCATACCCCTGAATGTATAACAACCGACAATACCAGAGATCTAAACCAAGGATAAGCCTCCGGAGTAATGGAGCTTCTCAACAGTTGAACAGTGGTCCTAAGAGTGAGGATCATCAACCTGTATAAATCTACCTGCGGCATAAACGCAGCCCCCGAAGGAGGTCAGTACAACATGTATCAAGTATGTGAAACTGAAAGTACTGAAATGAAATCATAAAGTCTAAAATAAAGCTGGAGACATGTATGATAACTCAAATAACAGTACACTGTGTCTTACTAATAATGAGAGTAAACAAGAGTATATTTTACTGCATAAAAATAGGAGGCTCATGATCAAAGTAGGGCCACCCGTCCATAGTATCATTAAGCAATCCTACTCCTGGGACTATTTCACCCGCATAGGTCCTGTGGACCCGCAATGAGGTCATCCGCCTCTCATGGGACTATTTCACCCGCATAGGTCCTGTGGACCTGCAATGAGGTCATCCGTCTCGCATGGGACTATTTCACCCGCATAGGATTATTTCACCCGCATGGGCCCGATCGGCCTCGCAATGAGTACAAACGCCGCACTCGCATCATGGGTAGCAAATCCATGGAATAAGTAGTAACCCGGGGGTTTACCCCGCAAAAATAACATAACCTAGCACATCCGGCTATCATACATAACATAAGCACTACCGACTTATCATACATAATATAAGCACTATCGGCTTATCGTACATAACATAAGCACTACCGGCTTATCATACATAACATAAGCACTACCGGCTTATCGTAGATAACATAAGCAAGTTAAGAAATCCCGTAACTTCTTATTAGCTCTGTTCATATACACTCTCATTTTAGTTTACTTAAGACACTATCATGTCATTATAAAATCCGAGAATTTAACCCAAAGTACTACGTACTTCTATTCTTTTAAATGACTCTTTTTCATATAAAACTTTCAAGATACTAATAACCGTAGTATCAAGTCATATTTACTTTTCAAAACAAGTCACAATACCTTTTAGAACTACATTTAAAGACTTCTAAATCAAGTGACTTCTTTCTTTAAAAACTTAAGCAATTGATGCCTTCAAATCAATTTGACTTTCTTCATTTCAAGTCATTTATCATTATTTACATTACTAGAGTAAACCACTCTTTCATCTTTCCATAAAGCTATTATAACCAACTTCCTATAAAGTCGTTATACTAACTTTATACTTTAGGCAATTACATTCTTCTTTATGTCCAAGAGACTTATTCTTTCAAAACAAAACAAGTATCATATACTTTCAAAATACTTCAAGTCTCTTAACTTTAGAAACTAAGATATCCTTAAACTTTAAAACAAGTGAGTTAATTTCCTAACTCAACCAACTTGGACATTCTTAAAATAAGTCAAGGATACCAAATGAAATTAAATTCATTTAAATCTCGTACGTCCACCGTACTATACATTTATAGCTACTCATGCTCAAGAGATAAGAAAGTTTCCACATACCTCTTCAGTTCAATCCACTTGCTAAGTCCAATATGTCGGGCGTAGTATGTCAACCTATAATGACCATAATACGTCTATTAACTTCTAACTTTAAACGTATAATATCCCAAGTGTAAAGTCACTTAATTCTACGGAGAATTGGACAACACTTCCTTTGTTTCTACATACTTTTCCACTTTTTTCAAGGCCCGAAATCAATAACCAAATGCCACATTTAAGGCTCAACAATTCAGATAACCAAAGGGGATTACACGACTTAACAGGACGTGTAAAATTCTGCCCCACAATTAATATCCAAATAGTCCAACATTTCAATGCCAAAAGGCTACAATGCAACAACAATGTAAAGTCTTTTCCAATTCCTTTTTTTGTCCATCCAAGTTGTTTAGTTTAACATGTTATATAGCCACAATCGATTATAACAACTACAATCTTCAATTAGATAACATGCGACGATTCTAACTATCGACCAACTTGTATTTCAATTTTAAATGGCTAACAAGGTCATTTCGGATTTAGGCTTCTAATATCCATAACACTTATTAATCTCCAATACATATATCTCATGCTTGTTAAAATGTACAACTACAATAATAAGAAATCTTCAATCACTTAAGAGGACAAAGTGGTTACCTTGATAATCCCAAAATAGTCCAACAATCTCGCCCACTTTAGCCCTCTTTCCGAAATTCTTCTTCCCGCTAAAATCATCTCTACGAACCCCCTACAAGCTCTCCCACATATTTCCTTCTTGTTGCCTTTCCAAAAATCTCATTTGGGTTTAGGGTTTTAACCATTTGAGAGAGAAGGGAAGAGAAGAGAAATTTTGGGTGAAGTCTTGGAAATGATTCTAATCTAGCAAACTTGGTCATATATAGCCTTTATCTTCTTATAGAAGTTGGGAGGGACACTTGTCGCCCTCCCATAGGTTCTTTACATAAATATCTTCTAATTTTGCCCCATTTCCGCAAAAAATCCCGCCTCGGCCCTGCAGCCGGCGCCGCGGCGCTGCAACTTCAGACAATTTCAGGGTTTCCGGCGCCCTGGCCCTGCAGCCGACGCCGCGGCGCCTAACCCTGTCTCTTTTGTCAGCTGATCTTGTAACGTCCATAACTTTCTACTCTGATGTCCTATCGATGAGCGGTTTGTTGCATTGGAAACTAGACTCAATGAACTTCATATTAGGATTTTGAAACACCTAAAAACTCCCAATATACTAGATGATATACTGCTCCAAATTTGACTGAAAAACTATCCAAAAAATATTCTGCCAACTTTTTTTTTTCTTTTTCCAAATTCGAATCTTATTTCCTTTCGTACGTTCTCATCTCATTCTCTTGGAATTATGGGGCATAACAGGAACCGGGGTCCTAGTCAGATGAGGCTAACTTTACCTCGGTGTGGTCGATGTGGTAGGTCCCATCGTGGGGAGTGTCGTATTTCTCCAGGAGCTTATTACTCTTGCGGCCAGCAGGTCCATTTGAAGAGGGATTGTCCGACCAGAGGCAACATAAGTGGTATGATTCAGCCTACAGGGTCAGTTGCCGGGTCTTCATCTTTTGTGGTTATGCGCCCCGGAGGGCAGGGTGTTCACGGACCGGCATGCCGCGATAGAGGTCGTGGTGGAGGTCCTAGTTCTAGCGGTCCACAGAACCGCATATATTCCTTATCCAGCCGGCAAGATCAGGAGGCTTCCCCGAATGTCGTCACAGGTACATTATTGATTTCATGCTGTGATATTTATGCTTTGATAGATCCATGTTCTACATTGTCCTATGTGTCCCTTCTTATTGCTGGTAGAATAGGGATAGAGCCGGTGTCGATAGAGCCTTTTGAGGTAGCTACGCCAGTGGGTGATTTGGTATTAGCTGAGCGGGTGTACAAAGATTGACCGGTGTTCATATACAGTCGTCAGACCCTAGCGGACTTGATTGAGTTGGAGATGACAGATTTTGACGTCATTATGGGTATGGACTGGTTGGCTTCTTGTTATGCCAATGTTGACTGTAGAGGCAGGTTGGTCCGATTCTAGTTTCCCGGTGAGCCGGTTATTGAGTGGAAGGGAAATACAGCGTCGCCGAGGGTTAGGTTTATTTATTACCTCAAGGCTAGGAAGATGGCGCAGAAAGGGTACATCTATCATCTGGTTCGGGTATTCGATACAGGTGAGGTGCATTCTTGATCGATTCAGATGGTTAGAGAGTTTCCGAATGTATTCCCAGATGATCTCCCAGGTATTCCTCCAGAGAGGGAGATTGAATTTTGTATTGATGTGCTGCTAGACACTCGGCCTATATCTATTTCGCCGTACAGTATGGCACCTGCTGAGTTGAGGGAGTTGAAGGACCAGCTGAAAGATTTGCTGGAAAAGGGCTTTATTAGGCCTAGTATTTCTCCCTGGGAGCGCCAGTTTTGTTTGTAAAGAAGAAGGATGGGACGCTGCGTATGTGTGTTGACTACAGGCAGTTGAATAAGGTAACCATCAACAATAGATACCCCCTCCCCAGGATTGATGATTTGTTTGACCAGTTGCAGGGTGCGACGTGTTTCTCCAAGATAGACCTGCAGTCCGGTTATCATCAGGTGCGAGTTAGGCAGATATTCCGAAGACTACATTCAGGACCCGGTATGGGCACTATGAGTTCAGGGTGATGTCTTTCAGTTTGACTAACGCTCCAATGGTATTTATGGATTTGATAAACCGGGTGTTCAAGCCATTTTTGGATACATTTGTTATAGTATTTATTGATGACATCCTGGTTTATTCTCGCACAGAGCAGGAGCATGCAGATCACTTGAGGACGGTACTTGGGGTCCTCGGGCGGCGATTGTACGCCAAGTTCTCCAGTGTGAGTTTTGGTTGGCCTCGGTGGCATTCTTGGGACACATTATCGGGTGGCGATGTTGAGTTGATCGGCAAAGATTGGCGGTCAAGACTTGGCGAGACCTCTACTCCGACGGAGTGCGCGGCTTCTTGAAATGGCGGGTTATTATCGTAGGTTTGTGGAAGCGGTTGCGATATCAGCACCATTGACTAGGCTGACTCAGAAAGCGGCTAAGTTCCAGTGGACGGAAGCTTTTGAGAAGGGCTTCCAGTTACTGAAGGAAAAGTTGACGACGACTTCAGTTCTTAGTCTTCCCGAGGAATTAGAGGGCTATGTGATTTATTGTGATGCCTCGGGTATTGGGCTAGGGTACGTATTGATGCAGCACGAAAATGTTATAGCCTATGCTTTCCGGCAGCTACGGAAGCATGAGAAGAATTACCCTACTCACGACTTAGAGTTGGCCGCAGTTATTCATGCCTTGAAGATTTGGAGACATTATTTATACGGGGTTCATGTGGATATTTATACAGACCACAAGAGCCTCCAGTACATCTTGAGCGAGGGAGTGAACTTGCGGCGAGAGCGGTGGTTAGAGTTCTTTGAAGGATTATGATGTTGATATCCTCTACCATGCGGGAAAAGCCAGTGTGGTTGCAGATGATCTGAGTCGTAGATCTATGAGTCTGTCGAGAATGCGGATAGGCGGGACATGGTCCGTGAGATCTATCGGTGGCGAGCCTTGGGGTTCGGTTGGTCGATACCGATGATAGTGAGTGCGGGTTCGAGAGGTTGCGAGTCTTCCATCGTTGAGGGTGAAGAGGCGATATGAGGATCCATTACGATCGGTATCGAGATCGACTCTTCAAGAGGAGAAGAGTTTATTTGAGGTAGCGCCTGATGGGGTGCTAAGATTCGAGGCGGTGTGTGTTCCGATGTTGCGAGACCGTCGGCGGGTTAGGAGGCACAGCGGTGCGTTACTATTCATCATCCGGGTCGACTAAGATGTACCATGACCTCGGATGTATGTATTGGTGGGATGGCACGAAGAGGGCGTAGCGAGTTTGTTGCTCGATTATGCAGATTGTCGTAGTCGAGTTGAGCACTAGAAGCCCGGTGGGCTATTGCAGGAGATTGATATTCCGACATGGAAGTGGGAGGTGATCAACATGGATTTTGTTACAGGGTTACCTCGTACTCAGAGGAAGTGTGATTCCATCTGGGTTATTGTAGACAGGCTGACGAAATCAGTCCACTTTCTTCCAGTCAGGACTACGTATTCAGCTGAGGATTATGCTAGACTGTATATCAGGAAGATTGTGAGACTGCACGGAGTTCCTATATCTATTATATCATATAGAGAAGCCCAGTTTACGGCTAATTTCTGGAGGTCTTTCCAAAAGGGGTTAGGGACACATGTGAGTCTCAGTACCGCGTTTCATCCTCAGACCGACGGGCAGGCAGAGCGTACTATCCAGACACTTGAGGATATGATGTGGGCCTATGTTATTGATTTCAGGGGTAGCTGGGAGAATCATTTGCCTCTTGTTGAGTTTGCATATAACAACAGCTACTATTCTAGTATTCAGATGACGCCATATGAGGCTTTGTATGGGCGGAAGTGTAGGTCGCCGATTGGTTGGTTTGACGTGGGCGAGGTCCAGTTAGTCGGCCCATACTTGATTCAGCAGGTTGTGGATAAGGTGAAGCTTATCCAGGAGAGATTGTTAGCAGCTCAGAGTCGGCAGAAGTCTTATGCAAATAATCGGCGTCGACACTTGGAGTTTCAGGTTGACGATTGGGTCTTCTTGAAGGTATCACCCATGAAGGGTGTGATGAGGTTCGGAAAGAAGGGGAAACTTAGCCCAAGGTACATTGGGCCTTATTAGATCATCCGTAGAGTAGGCAAGGTTGCCTATGAGTTGGAACTGACGTCCGACTTGGAGGCAGTACATCCGGTCTTCCATGTGTCTATGTTGCGAAAGTGTATCGGAGATCCATTGAGAATTTTCCCAGCTAGTGATGTCCAGGTAACGGAGGGATTATCGTATGAGGAGAGTCCCATAGCGATACTCGATCGCCAGGTCAGGCGATTGCGAACCAAGGATGTGGCTTCCCTCAAAGTCTTGTGGAGGAATGATAATATAGAGGAGATGACTTGGGAAGCAGAGGAGGACATGATGAATAAGTATCCTCACTTATTCCCTACACCTTCAGGTAATTCATTTCCCTTACTTGTTAGTTTTAATTGAAGTATTTGTTTTAAGTGTTGTTATGTGGCCAGATGTGGCATAATTGGTATGTAGGGGTTGTAAAATGAGACTATGTCGCTATCTATTAGATTGACTCCGAAAGAACATTCGGGGACGAATGTTTCTAAGGGGGGAAGAATGTTACACCCCGAAATTCCAGGACATGTATATAAGAACGTACGTAAGAAATCAGGACATTAAGATTTGAGACTTGTAGAATTTATCGGAATTATGGAAATGTCGGGAAACGAAATATTACAACGAATGGGAGGGTGACACGTGTCACCCCTTGCATTGGTCTTGGTCGAAATGGACCAAGGGTAAAGAGGTCAAATGACCAAGGCAAAGATGATCATGTCTTGAAAGCCAAGGCTTGACATTGTTGACTAAGTCAATGAGCCCACTTGGCTAGATATTAAATCTCCTTAATCTAAACCCCACAAGTGTTTTAATCTTGAACCTCCATTTAATTATATATACACCCTTATAGCAAGACAAGTCTCAACACTTAGAAAAAATTTCAAGAAAACTTGTTCTTGTCTAGTGAGCTCTCGGGTTAGGGCTTCCATGGAGAAGAAAAAATTTCGTTTGTGGTTCATAATTCACCATACTTTAAACCAAGGTTCCTAGAGGTATTGTAAGGTTATCTCAATAGAAAGATCCCGGAAAAGCTACATTTTTACATTAGTCGTAAGGTGAAAACCTAAGTCGTTTTCATAGTTTTGGTTGGGAATTGAAGGGAGGTTGTTTTTGAACTTCTAAGGGCTTCAAATAGCAGATTGGAACGTGAAGGAAATGAGCTAAGTTGCTTAGGAGCGACTTTGGATCTTGAAGTTATAGTAAGGCTTGTCAAGGTAACAATCTTGTCCTCTTAATGTTTAAAGATTACATGTGGTTGTAGTCATTTATGTATATGCAAGCATGAGATATATATATATATATATAATGGAGATTGAAATGTTATGGAATATTTGGAAGAAATCTGAAAGTTGCATGATTAGCCTTAAGATTGTAATTCGATTTAGTTATTAGTTTTAGTCGTCGCATGTTATATAAAGAAGGGATTGTAGTTGTTATTATCGATTGCGGCTATATAACATGTTAGACTAAACAACTTGGATTGAAAATGAATTGGATAAGACTTTACATTGTTGTATATTGTGGCCGAGAATGGGATTGGCTATTGAACTACTTGGTATTAATTGTGGGGCGGAATTTTACACGTCCTGTAAGGCGTGTAATCCCCTTTGATTGGTTGATGTGTTGAGCCTTAAATGTGGCATATTGGTTATTGATTTCGGGCCTTGAAAAGGGTGGAAAGGTACGTAGAAACAAAGGAATTGCTGTCTAATTTTCCGTTGAATAAGTGACTTTACACTTAGAATATTCTACGTTTGAAGCTAGAAGTTGATAGACGTATTATGGTCATTATAGGTTGACATACTACGTGCGGCATATTCAAGTGGTTTATCTGAACGCGGGTGAAATAGAGTAGAACTTAATGTAATCGACGATACTACGTTATTTGGTCATTCCTACTTTGATCATTTTGATCCTTTATTAATACAGTGAAAGTTTATTCTTGTTTACTGATGTTATTAGTAAGAGCAGTTTATCATATTCGTCTTGATTATTTTAAACCGCCTATTTTCATTTAGTACTCGATTTCGTATAGCCGCTTTACATACTTGGTACTTCCTGGTTTTATAATTCCGTTCCTGGGGTTGGTGAGGTAAGCGCAGGTGGTAAAGTAGTCTAAGTCTGTCTCAGGATCATTTATCATTGTCAAGACTTCATTAGAAACTGGCTGGTTTTTGCAACACAGCTTCATGTATTTAGATTTTAAGATTCAGGTGGCGGGATGGGCCTGGGTCCCGTCTTGCTATTATGTAAAATTCTAGAGGTCCAGAATCATATTGTGGGAGATCACATAGAAAGAGTGAAAGTGCTGGGCTATAAGTTATTTTCTTTAACGTACTCATCGCTATTGTTGATTTTTCATGACTAGTAATTGTTGAGTGTTATGTAATATCTACCGCTATTCTTGCTATTGATACCATGAGGGGTGTGTGCATGGGCACCGCGTCCGGCGATCACATGACTTTAACATCTATCTCTTCAACTTAGGCAAAACTTACCAAAAAGCTGGCAATTCTAAATAGTCCCTGCCGAGAGATTGCCTGATTTTAGCCCTGAAATTGTGGCTAGCAACATGAACATTTTGAAAGAGAAACATGTAAGAATGATGGATTAAACTTGTAGAATACATGCATGTCATTTTGAGTTGAAGAAATGGTAAAAATGGTGAAGAAAATTGGGGCAGTGGGTGCGTGACTTTAGGGGATGTTTTGTGCTACAAATTAAGGTAAGAATTCTTCTTTTTATGGATTATTTGGAAGATTAAATGATATTGTGATTAAGGGATAAACTCATGATATAGAGGAATTGGAAATAAGAGAAATGCATGTGGTTGTTGTTGAGATTGTGATTACCGATTTTATGGACTGTTTTGGTAAACATTGGCTTTGATTGTTGTGTTGTTATTATTGTCACTAATTGCATGTTAAAATTGAAGGAAGTCTTGAAAGAAATATTGGTATTTAAAGTTGTAGTTGTTCTTATGAAATAGGAATTGGATTTTAAGACTTCAATTGAATTTTAAGGATTTTTTAGAAGAGTTATGGTAGTATGTTGTTTGAACCGTGACATTGGAATTGTTGGACATTGTTGTGATGTATTAGGGGCTGTTTTATTAATATTATAATGCTGGAAATTAAGTTATGAACATGTATATACAATGTGGTAATTACTAATACATGTCTTAAAGAAATTAAGGTATAGAAAGGTGTTACTTTGCACTTTTATTGTTGTTGAAGTATGGGCTGTTTTGAGGACTGTTTTAACATGATTAGATGAGTTATATTGACATGAGAAATAGGTGTATTAATCACATTGGTTGCTGTTTTGGTTGTACTCCATAAATGTAAAGAAAATGAATGTATTATGATGGCGTATATGGAGTATTTGAGATTGTTTTGGTTATATCTTTAAGTTGCATCTTGTTATTGATATTGTTGGCTTTGTTTGTAAGTTGTGGATGTGCCTATAAATAGAGGAAGTGCTGCCCAAATTTTTATAGAAAAGAGAGTCGTCATTCGATATAAAGTATGTTAGTAATCATAGAATTGACGGACGTATTACCATTATTATAGGTTGAAGTACTACACGAGACGTATTCTAATATTGAGTTGGTTAGTTCGACTAAAAGGTATGTGAAGCTATCCTTCCTTTCTTTTGGCATGATTTATATAAAATGAGTGTACGGCGGACGTACATAATTCTATTGAGTCCTAATTCCTAATGATATGAAAGCGCCTTGATTTTCTAAAGTAAAAGTTATTCTATTTATTTCATTGAGAGTAAAATGATGATTTAATTTATATAAGGTTACTCATGATATTCTATTCGTGCGGATATGACTATATGATTTCACCGAGTCCCGGGCCGGGTATGTATATGTATGATGATTTCACACCGAGTCCCATAATGGGCCGAGTACGGTATGTGCACATTATATGATCACACTGAGACCCTCACTAGGGAGCCGGGTACGGTATGTATATGATTCACACTGAGACCCTCACTGGGTGCCCGAGTACGGTATATATATGTATATGATTCACACTGAGACCCTCACTAGGGGGCCGGGTATGGTATATATATATATATATTGGATATGACTCTCATTTTTATAAGGCACAGTTGCCTCTCATTTGTATATGACACAAAAATGGTAATTTGATTATTATACTTGTCTCCTGATATTCTTTGGCCAGTTATGATCCTTCTTACAGTATTTCATGTTTTACATACTCAGTACATTATTTCGTCTCGACCCCCTTTCCTTTGCGTTAAATGCCGCGAGTAAAGGTGCTCAGTTTGGTGATCCTCCAGTCTAGGATTCCTGTTCAGCTGGTTGGAGAGCTCCATTGATTCGGAGCTTAGTCATTTTGGTACAGAACCTTATTTTTACTTATGTATATTTAGGGGCACGACGGAGCCCTGTCCCGTCATATTTCATTGTCATACTCTTAGAGGTCTGTAGACAGGTGTGGGTGTTAGACGTGTTTTGGACTTGAGTGGATTGTATATATGTTTTGGTCAGTTTTACTATTGTTACACTTTATTTTGGAATGTTCCCGTATATTGCGGCAGCCTTGTCGGCTCGCCTATTTTGTTATGTTATTGTTGCGACTCCTCGGGAGACATGTCTATTCTGATATATATGGTGTTATGAGTCATCAACTTATTTTCATGAGATTTTCATACGGTTTATGAGTCAGACTATACGTGGCAGGTCAGTCTAAGGGTGTCCAATTAGGGCACCGGGTCGCGGCCCGTCGGATCGGATCGTGACAGTTACGTTCCTAGAAACAAATATCTTATGTTCTCCAAGAAGATAGAAGTAGTATCCCTTAGTTTCCTTTGGATACCCAACAAAATAATATTTCTCACTTTTAGATTTCAACTTATCAATGATCAACTTCTTGACATATTCAGGACACCCTCAGGGCCTCATGTGTCTAAGTGATGGCTTCTTGCCACACCATACCTCATATGGTGTCTTTTCGACTGATTTAGATGGAACTCTGTTCAGAACATATATCGAGGTTAAAATAGCGTATCCCCAAAGGTATGTTGGAAGAGCTGAAAAGCTCATCATGGAACGAACCATATCAAGTAAGGTTCGATTTCTCCTCTCGGCAACATCATTCATCCGTGGTGTTTCAGGAGGTGTCCATTCGAAATGAACTCCATGAAGCTTTAAGTAGTCATGAAATTCTTTACTTAAGTATTCACCCCCACGATCAGATCGGAGAGTCTTGATACTCTTTGAGAGCTGTTTCTCAACTTCACACTTAAACTCCTTAAACTTCTCAAAAGCCTCGGATTTGTGTCTCATAAGATACACATATCCAAACATTGATAAGTCGTTTGTAAAAGTGACGAAGTATGAGAAACCTTCTCTAGCTTGAGTTGGAAATGGTCCATATACGTCCGTATGTACCAACTCAAGCACCACCTTGACACGGATTCCCTTTCCAGAAAGTGGTTTAATGGTCATCTTACCCTTCAAACAGGATTCACAGTTACCATAAGATTGTAAGTCAAATGGTTCGAGGTAATTTAATTTTCTCAACCGTTCTATCCTCGTTTGATTGATATGACCAAGTCTGCAATGCCACAAGTAGGTAGAATTTCTTTCATTTAACTTAGCCCTTTTATTTTGTACATTAAAAATTTCCCTGCGGCAGTTTAATGTATACAATCCATTCACAAGAGGCGCAATTTCATACACAACATCATCAAAAGTCAAAACCATAAGTCTCTGTACTAACATTTCAAGACACTAGTTTGTCAAGACTTGAAGAGTTAGAGAGATGTTTCTCTCACTAGGCGAAAATGCTCTCAACATTTTCCTCTAGTTGCTCTTCTACGTCTCCCTTCTTCTATGATTTTCACCAACTGAATTATACAGATTGTTCTTTGATCAATCCCATCTTACGAAGAAGTTTGTGTGTTCATTTCATGTTTACTTTAGTTGATTTGTTAAAGGTAAGTTTTCATCTTCTTTAACATCCAAGATTTCATAGTTTTGTGTATTCGTTGGTTCTGCCACTATCGAATGGATTTAGTCCTAGTGTGAGTCATCTTCCTTCTTGCCATGAGGAAGAATATAAAGATTACGTCCAAGAGAAATAAAGAGATTAGTTTGATGGTTCAAGGTATGAATTTTTTGAGTACATATCCGGTGGTGGCAACTTCTGGTGGTGTCCCGATAGAAACTATGAACATTGTGGGGAAATCGGGTCAGGCGGGCGAAGCCGGGTCGAGAGCAGGTCAGGAGGGTGGTTATGGATTACAAGAGGGTCATGATGGTGGTCATGGGTCGAGGATGCAATTCAAAGACTCTCCCAACTTTCCGGTGGCGACCTCAGGTGGTGTTCGGCGGGAACCATGACCGGGAAAACGGGTCTTGCGGGGGATCCCGGGTCGAAAGCGGGTATGGAGGATGGTCCCAGGTTGCAATGGAGTCGTGATGGTGGTCATGGGTTGTGGATGAAACCCATGGGTCACCGGTCTTTGGTTTCTGAGTCCGAAGGGGTTTCCGTGACACTTTGGATCTTGAGAAAACGGGTCATGTGGATGGTCCCGGGTTGACAGCGGGTCAGGTGGGTGGGCATGGGTCAAGGGCGAAGTCCATGGGTCACCAGACAATGATTGTTGAGTTCAAAAATACTTCAATTCCCATGGGCCTTGGAAATGCAAAGGTTGCGGAAGCCAAATGCACGCCTCATTCAATGGTTGTTGCTTCCAAAGTTAGGGGTCCCGGGTCGATGGCGGGTCAGGATGGTGGTCACGGGTCGGAGTTGAAGTCCATGAGTCATCAGCCAAGGGTTGGAGAAGGCGATGGGTCTTCATTTCCCACGAACATTGGGAATGCAAGTTTTGCGGTTTCCGAAACGTCACCCCTTCTCGAGGGGATGACGGGTCACATGGATGGGTACGGGTCGAAGGCGGGACAAGATGGTGGTCACGGGTCAGAGTTTAAGTCCATGAGTCTTCAGCCAAGGGATGGAGAAGGTGAGGGGTTTTCATTTCCCACGATCTTTGGGAATGCAAGTTTTGCGGTTTCCGAAATGTCACCCCTTCTCGAGGGGAAGACGGGTCACATGGGTGGGCTCGGGTCGAAGACGGGACAGGTAGATGACCATGGGTCAAGGTTGAAGTCCAAGAGCCATCAGTCAAGACTCCAAGTATTCAATGGAACATCATTTCCCATAAACATTGGGCATTCAAGAGTGGCGGATCCTGAAAGGTCACACCTTCGACCGATACATGGGTACTCGACCAGTGCGGGTCTCAATGGAACCCCTTTCCCCATGAGCCTTGGAATTTCAAATGCTGATAATACCAAGGGGTCTACTCTTCAAACGAGCCTTGGAAGATCAACCATGGTGGAAACCGAAGGGTCGTTTTTTCCCAAGACACCTAGGAAGTCTGTTTTTGTCTCGACCGATGGAGCATTTAATGTCGAGAGACATGAGCCATTTATGGCAACCATTCCCAATAGTGCACAAGTCTTGACTTCCCCCATGAATGCAACTAATGCACCTACTGAGCGTGAAAATGATACTCGGGTACCACAACAAAATAATGAGTCTAATCCAACAAAGAAATCTTATGCGGAAATCTTTGCAAGTTCTCGTCTCGAATCAAAAGGACTTAAACTACAATTTGTCGAACAAGAAGGGGATGATGTGGAGTTGGACGCAAATGACGAGGTTCCCTTTGTTGAAACTTGGGGTTATTGTCTTATTGGGTGCTTCACGGGTCCTTTCCCGGGACGTGAGGCATTAAATTCTATTGTTAAAAAATGGGGATTTAAGTGTAGAATCATCCCATACGGACGTCGATGGACTATTTTCCTATTTATGACTGAACAAGATCGCATCACGGTATTTCATGGTGGCCTTATACGACTTTTGGGAAAAATTTGATGTTAAAATCAGTTGATAAGGACACTTTGCTCACGGATGATCTTTTCATGAACATCCCGGTTTGGGTGGTGCTTCGTGATGTTCCTTTGTCGGTATGGAGCGCATACGGGTTAAGTAAGATCGCCTCACGTATGGGGAAGCCCTTGTATACGGACCAATTCACGAAGGAGAGGTCCAAAATGAATTATGCACGGGTATTAATTGAAGTCAATGTTAGCAAGGAGCCGGTCACGGAATTTAATGTTAAATTACCAAGCAATATCAAGTATGTTCAAAAGGTGGATTATGAGAATTATCCCGATTTTTGTTTTCATTGCAAAATATTCGGGCATAATCATTCCAAGTGTAAGAAATTGGAGGAACATGTAACACCTATGGAGACAAGGAGCACTCATGAGCCAATGGTTGTTTTGGACAAAGGAATAGATCCGGAAATGGTTGGTGTTAATGAACCTACACGCTCACTTCAAACCAACCCCCTCTTTGTTCGACTACCAGTTGGTGGATCATTGAACAATGTAGTGGACATGGATGTGAGGACTAAGGGGGTACCTAATACGCATTTGATTCCGGATGCTTTTAGAGGTGCTCCGGTGTCAAGGCAGGAAGATGAGGATGGATGGCATGAGGTTACTCCAAGAAAGAATTTCCAAAGAAACAGTGGTAAAGTTGCAAGTATGAAGATTGGAGGAGCATTTCATTACCCCCCCCCCCCCCCCGATTTCCAAAGAAACGGGTTCATCTCCCGGCTGATGTTATTATGAACAAAGCCAAGCAGCAAGTTTGAGAAGTGGAAGAGTATTTATGATTTAATCCCCTCTTGTAACGTCACCTCTGAGTGAACGCCCTATCCCTCCTTCATTTCTTGTTTTGTGTTACGTTGATGATTGAGAACCCTCAATGAGTGATTGTAGTTCCCAGTTTCTTTTTTAGTAATAATATTTTCATTTACTCGAAAAAAAAGAAAAAAAGTCAAAACCATATTGCCATTAGATGGGTTTGAGGAAAATCCCTCTGAATTAAGTACAGGAATGGAAATTGTTACACCCCTAAATTCCAGGACATGTATAGGAGAATAGACGGAAGAACGCAAGACACAAAAATTTAAACGAAAGAAAGAATTGTTTTCCAAAGGAAAAATCTTCCGAACCTCGGGAAGGAAAATTGTTCGTTAATGAGAATTGGGTTATCAAATTTGTTATTTAAGACTTTTAAGAGTTTATCGGAATTATAGAATTTTATTTTCAGAGTTGGATACGTGGGGCCCACCTGAGAGATTTTACGTTTTTGTGGGGCCCACGAGATTTCTGATATTTTGACCAATTATGGAAATTTTGGGAAACATAATGTTATGGACCAATGGGAGGGCGACACGTGTCACCCTCCACATGGTCATCTTGGGCGAGAAAGATGAAAAAAATAACCATATTAGCTTGATAAAATGGACCAAGTCAAAGGGCAAGTTCATGCTTGACATAGTGGACCAATCTTAGCCATCCAATTGGTTCAATCTTAGCCCTTGATGGTGTTATAAATACATACTACTACTTGTAGTAAATATGAATTCCACACTTAGAAAATTTTCAAGAACTTTAGGTGTTCCATTTGGAAGCTCTCGGCCATGAGTCCATTTTGAAGAGAAAAATTCTTCAATTGTTGTTCATAAATCCCAATATTCAAACCCAAGATCCCTAAAGGTATTCTAAGGATAGCCCCCCACAAAAATCCGGAAAAAACTACGTTTTTACGTTAGTCGCAACATGAAAACCTAACGGGCTTTTCATAGTTGGAGTTGGAACTTGAAGAGGAGTTCTTCATAAGCTTCTAAGGGTTGCTTGGAGTGGATTGGAACGTCAAGAAGAGGAACTAAAGTTGTTAAGGATCGATTTGAAGTCTTGGATAATATTTGGTCTTATTTGAGGTATAAATCTTCGTCTTACTATTGTAATTGAAGATTCCATGTTATGATAAGTTAGAAATGATCATGTGATATATATTATGAAGATTGATAAGTGTTATGGAATTTGGGAAGCCTAAAATACGAAACTAGCATGATTTTCCTTTAAGATTGTAATTCAATTTAGTTATTAGTTTTAGTCGTCGCATGTTATATAAAGAAGAGATTATAGTTGTTAAAGTTGGTTGCGACTATATAACATGTTAGAACGACAATATGGATTGAAAAAGAATTGGAATAGACTTTGCATTGTTGCTCATATTAGCCGAGAATGGCATTGACTATTGGACTATTTTGTATAAATTGTGGGGCAAAATTTTACACGTATTGTAAGGCGTGTAATCCCCTTTGGTCAGCTAAATTGTTGAGCCTTAAATGTGGCATTTTTGGTTATTGAATTCGGGACTTGAAAAAGGTGGAAAAGTACGTAGAAACAAAGGAAGTGTTGCCCGATTTTCCGTAGAATTAAGAGTCCTTATACTTAGAAATATTCTACGTTGGAAGCTAGTAGTTGATGGACGTATTATGGTCATTATAGGTTGACATTCTACGTGCGGCGTATTCAACTGGGCAAGTGGTTTAAGTCGAAGAGGTATGTGGAACTTTTCTTATCTCTTGAGCATGAGTAGCTATTTATATATGTATATCCAGAAAGGCAGCCTCATCGGCTAGCCTGTTGTTTACTTCTTACTGATTTAAGTTGTGTGTTTTACGTATGTTCCGCTGACTTTCTGTGATGCTTACCTGTAAGGATACCCAGGTAGGGCACCAGTCGCGGGCCCGGGGTCCGGTCGTGACAAAAGTGGTATCAGAGCAGTTAGTCCTTGGAAAGTGTCTACAGACCGTGTCTACAGACCGTGTCTAGTAGAGTCTTGGTTATCGTGGTGTGTTGTGCACCACATCTATAATCAGGAGGATGCAGGACATTTAGGATTGGTTTCCATTCTTCTCACTCTGAGATCGTGCGATCGAGCTGTGTTGTTAGGGTCGTCTCTCCCTAACGAGTTATGTTGATTGCAACTATGAGAAAGGCAGCAGTGACCCAGGAAGGATTATGTGGATTGTGTATCCAGGTTGGTAATACTTATTGTATAGTTGGTATAATGACGTACAACTATAAGGAGTTATGTACGAGGGTCAGATGCGTGTTGCCGTGAATGATTATACATTACCAAGAATTGGTAAGGACTAATTAGATACCGGGAAGGTATGAATCAGTTTAATGAATTCTCATCAAAGTGTCACGTGCTAATTTGAGATAATTAGGAGGTGATGAGCTGTCTGAGAAGGTAATGAACCCTTAAGAAGTCATGTTAAGGGACTTAATGGAAGACTATGTTATAGATTAAGCTACGTAGTATGCTTAAGAGAATAGTACGGATGAGATCCGTATTAAGTAAGTATGGTTGTTATGATTAAGACAACACGATTAAGAGCTTATGAGAAGCCATCTTACCCGTATGCGGGGAAGGATAATGTAGGCTTGGAGCATGGAAATTGTGAGCCTTAGAACATTGATAGCCGTCGAGACGGGATATGGACCTATTACAGGTCGACCCATAGCCTGTAATGAAGCAGGGTCGGTTGAGGGTTGTTCCGCTATGTGACAGTGTCACGAGGGTGCAAGGCCCAAGTCTAGTTAATCATTTTACGGGTTCGTGGACACGTTCCACCGGAACCGGGTCGTGAGAGCCGAAAATGGCCTTAAAAAATTGTTCGATTTAGTAACTCCAAAAATTGGAGGCCAGAATTAGTATGGAAGTTATGTACGTATAATAGTATAAGTTTATAAGTGTCACGACCCGACCCCGGGCCCGTGACTGGTGCCCTACCTGGGCACCCCTTTCGGTATACATCAGAGAATAGCAGCGGAACATACACAACTGATAAAAATGCTGAAACAAAAAATAACAACAGGCTAGCCGATAAGGCCACCTTCCGTAAACTATACAAATAAAACGGTACATTTTTTTTTCTTTACAACCCAAACCACAATGTGACTCTGCACCTAAGAATAACAACTCAAGCGGGGCGGGGCCCGCCATACCCGAATGTACAACTACCGACAATACCGAGGATAAGTCTCGGAATAAAGAGCTTCTCAGCGGTTGAACAATGATCCTAAGAGCGAGGATCGAAGCACGTACTCTACTGCGGCGTGAACGCGGCCAGCGATGAGGTCAAGACAACGTGTACCAAATATGTGAACCGAAATGCTTGTAATGAAATCATAAGTCTATAATAAAACTGGAGACATGTATGATAACTCAATTAACAGTACACAGTGCCTTACTAACAATGAGAGTAACCAATAGTATACTTACAATATAAAATAGGAAGCTCACGATCAAAGCCGGACCACCCGCGCAGATGATCATTAAGCAATCCTACACTGGACTATTTCACCGCATAGGTCGCGTGGACCCGCATGAGGTATTCCTCGCGTGGGACTATTTCACCCGCATAAGCCACTACGGACTCGCGTGAGGTATTCCTCGATAGTCGTATCGCCGCGTGGGACTATTTCACCGCGTAAGCCCTTGCGGACTCGCGTGAGGTATTCCTCGATAGGTCGTATCCGCCCGCATGGGATTATTTCACCCGCATAAGCCCTTGCGGACTCGCATGAGGTATTCCTCGCATAGGCTGTATCCGCCCGCATGGGACTATTTCACCCGCATAAGCCCTTGCGGACTCGCATGAGGTATTCCTCGCATAGGCTGTATCCGCCCGCATGGGACTATTTCACCCGCATAAGCCCTTGCGGACTCGTATGAGGTATTCCTCGCATCGTGGGTAGCAAATCCACGGAATATGCAAATGCCACAAACCCGGGCAATGACCCCGAAATGAATAATATACCACTAGCACAAAACTGGCTATCATACATAACATAAGCACTACCGGCTTCTCATACAATATATAAGCAAGTTAAGAATCCCCTAACTTCTTATTATTCTTGTTCACATACACTCTCATTTTAGTTTACTTAAGGCACTAACATGTCTTTTATAAAGATCCGGGAATTTAACCCAAGTACTACATACTTCTACTCTTTAAAACAAATGACTTTTTTTTGTATAACACTTCCAAGATACTATTAACCATAGTATCAAGTCGCAATTTCGTTCCAAGACAAGTCACAATGTCACGACCCGAACCTGGGCCCGTGACTGGTGCCTTACCCCGGGCACCCTAGTGATACAACATCAGAGAAATCAGCGGAACATAATACACATACATGAAACAAATGAAGTACAAAACAGTAATTTGAGGAAAACTTGCCTTTCGGCATATATAAATAACAACTCTTACAAATGAACAGTTTAATCCTTTTTACAAACCACCGCTTGTGATACTACGGACCTCTAAGAAAAGATCGACAACAATGGCGGGGCGGGGCCTGCCATACCACGAATGTAAATACCTACAACGACAGTGACTATACCAAGATAAGCCTCGGAGAAACGGAGCTTTCCCAAACGACTGTGACCCTAGAGCGAGGATCAACGGCGGTGTACCTTTACTGCGGCATGAACACGGCCGAAGGAGGTCGATCTGGCAGTGCAGAGTATCGCGAAAATCAGTAAATGAAATCATAGTAGTCTATATAAAGCGGGAGACATGTATGATAACCAAACTACGATTCCTGATAAATAAGCGGTCATATCAAGTCGTGGACTCACGCCTCAAGTCATCACTCAAATACATAAATATGGGTCTCACGCCCACAACATCAATCATGCGTGGAATACCTTCCTCACCGCCGTGATCGATGATAGAAAAGCACCAAGGAACACACATGAACAACGGGTCCCACTCGTGCCCAAATAAAGCGATGCAGGTAAATGCGAAGGCATAGCCGACTACTAACACCCAGTACTAACAAGGTCGTAAATCGAATCATGATATCTGTCTAGGCCGTCACATGATCAAAGTTGGTCACTCGCCTGATATCAAATGTGCGCGTCTAGCCTGGAACTCCCCGACTCGCATAGGCCAATCTCATAGGCCCGTGAGGTATAACCGCGCATCGAGGTAGCTACTCCTCGGCATCGCCCCGACTCGCGATCCGCAGCCACATGCACGCATGACCATAAAGGCCGCACTAACACCGGAACTCTCGTAGCTCGCATAGGCCCGGGACCCGCATGAGGTATTCTCGAATCATGGTCCTGCATCGCTGAGTCTACCCCGCGTCGGAGGCGGCTTAACCGGAAACACGGTGAGTGGTATAAATACCAACATAACAGTTTATCTTTTAAACAGCATAAGCACAATCAAGGGAAAATAACTTTACACAAACATCACAGAATACTAAAACACGTAGCATCCTAATATTATTAATTATCAAATCAACACGGAAGGTATTACAAGGCTATCACAAACCAACACAATCCATTATACACACAAGGTACATTCTATTGTATGATTAACAAGATCGAGTATCTATTCTCAAAGTACTTCATACATTATCTTTTAAAAGATCGTTACGTTTACAAAAGTCACACAATACCCGTAGTATATGAAAACTAGAGTGATTATCTTTTGAAGTAAAGCAAAACACTTCTCTTTGTAAAATCAAGTAACAACATTATTTCTCAAACGTCCAAGTTTGCCTAATTTCAAATGTTCACGTTTCTTACTTTAGAAAGGTTTCGTAGTTCATAGTCTTATTCATTTAAGAATATAATTCTCTTTTAAACTATCTGAGAAACATAAGCCTTATATGTGAGTAGGATATTCTTGTTTATAACAATTTTATTACAGCAGCCATGATCTAGGAAATATCATTTTGTCTCATCTTAGCTTCTATGCAGATGGAAGTTTCTACTGGTTTTAATAATACTTAATCTGTCAAAACATTTCCTTTTATTAACGCTGCAGTGGTTTGTCGATACACATTCTGATTTCCGAAATCAGTAAAACATTCTTAAGTCGTTATTACCTAGCTTCCCATAAAGCTAGTATAACTATTAAGTTTTCAAAAACCAAGTATTACTTCTTCTTTCGAAATGATTCAAAAATCTTTTGAAATACTTCAAGTTCTTTATTAACACATAATAAGCCGCTTATAGTTCAAATCGATTACCTTTTAAAAACCACAAGTATTTTCTTACCAACATAAGGTCATTATAACCAACTTCCCATAAAGTCGTTATAACACTTTATGTTTTAAACCAATCAAATACATTTAGCACGTATGCGTCACCGCATACTACATAGTTCACACATATCATGCTAGAAGAGATAGGAAGAGGTTCACATACCTCGCGGCGAGTATCGACTAATAGCAAAACGCTCAAGTACTTCCAACCGTCGGCTACTCCTTAAGCCAAGTAGATCGCGCCACGCGTAGTACTCAACCTATAAGGCCAAGGCGCTTTATTAATATTTAGATCCATTCGTAGAACATTACGTAAAATTCTAAGGCCTCCCCAACAACAGCGTAAATCTCCTCTTTTATCGAGGCCGGCTACCAAGCCAACCCGGGGGGGGGGGGGTATACATATAACCCGAACGGGTACAAATCTACTCCCCATAAAAGCGACACAAGTCTCGTAATACGTCTATGTAAATCTGATTCGATACTCTTCTTCGAAAGGTTTCTTATTATTCAGGCTTAAGTCAAAAGACATTGCCGATAACCACGTTGATTCTATATATAGTATACTTCAACTATATAATCATACAACATGTAATTTCCAATTACAATAGAGGGACAAGATATTTACCTCGATAAGCCCATAATTATCCGAGTTTAAATGTCGATCCTGAGCAAGGTTTAGCTCCTACTCCGTGCGCTCCGACCCGCTCCAAACAACCCTTAGAAGTTCTAACCAACTTCTACTTATTACTCCAACTAACCATGGAGATTTTCCTTAGGGTCTCGGTTTTGTGACGGAAAGGAAGTATAATAGTATTTCTGGGCTTTTCGTATAAGTATAACCTTAGAATACTACAAGGTATACGGCTAAGGTAATTTGGGCATTATAACAATACTTTTGAGAGTATTTCTACCAAGAGGGGGGGTATTATACGAAAACAACTAGGCTATGGGGTACCCATGGCTAGCACCCAAGGAGAGGGGGTGTATACCCTCGGCCTACCCACTGGGGAACTCTCGGCCAAGGGGAAGAGGGCTCTCGGCCACGACACTACACTCCGCGGGGAGGAAGAAGCTTTCAAGACTTAGGCAATTTTGTGGATGAATTAGTCTTCAAGGGGTGGTATTTATAGGTCAGTGAAGGCTAACCAAGGGCCAAGATCTTGCCAAGTGCAAGGCAAGTGTAGGGCCAAGATCTTGCCAAGTGCACCTTATCCATCTACCACCAAAATATCCTACCAACCCGCCGGCCAAACAATGGCCATTCGCCAACCCCTTTACCGCCTAAGGTGTTCCAATGAGAGGGTGACAAGTGTCGCCTCTTGTTGGTCCAAAATGTTTCTCTCTCGGAAAAATCCGCAAAAATTAAAAATGACATAGCGGAAATTCCCTACGAAAGTCGTGGAAAACGTTTCGCCGAAAAACGACTCTAATCGGGTGTTGTGAACAAAAGAATTCGCCAAGCCTAAATCACAAGTTCAAATTTTTCACGCACGCCCCACGTACATACTGGAAATACGGGGTATAACATTCTCCCCTCCTTAGAAACATTCGTCCCGAATGTTCCTTCTAAGTCTCAAAACGAACGCGCGCCAGTATAGTCTTCACTACTATACTTACGAGGACAAACTTGTCACACATGGCCACCGAAACAACTGCGCAAAATGCTTACATCCAAGTCCACGGGGAAGCACATCTAACATCATAAAGCATACCACTTTGTCACTTTGCCGCGAGGTTCTAGTGTCACTCCGTGACCAACAAAGTGCGGAGTGCGTCACGATCATCAAGATGTCGTACATTCGAACTCTTACCACATTTCTGATACTGCTTCAGTATCCAAAACTCGGGGTTATCATCTTCAACTTGGTCATCATTAGCTGGGAATACTCTGGATGGATCTCCGATTTCCTTCTCGAACATAACACGAAAGACTGGACGCACTGCCTCCTAAGTCGGACGGCAAATGCTAACATATAGGCAACCTGGCCTATTCTTCACATGAACTCAAAGGCCCAAGTAACTCGGGCTAAGTTCCCTCTGTATTCCAAAACTCGTCACACCCAACCCGGGGTGGTACTTTCAAGAAGACCGACCGTCGGCACGAACTCTGGCGTCGTCGCCGATTATCCGCACGATTTCTCCGAGTGCGGAACCTCTTCTAGACAAGCTTTACTCTATCCACGATCTGCTGGAACAAGCTCAACCAACTATCCGAATCCGCCAACATCGAACCAATCGGCCGTGACTCACATCCGCCCTTACAAGGCTTCAAGGCGACATCCGAACACCGAAATGGTAGCTTAAACACTCCTTCAACAGAGACAATTCTCGCAACTATCCCTGAAATCCAAACACTGGCCCGAGGGCGAATGTGATTCTGAGACTTACTTGAGTTCCTAACCTTGCCTGGTAAAACCTCCAGAAAAGAAACAGCCGCAACCTGGGCTCCACTGTCTGACATAAGGTGAAGGTAGGCACCTCGTGCAGCCTTACAACCTTTCTGATATATCATCTCGCATAACCCTCTGCCGAGTAAACGGTCTTTGCTAGAAGACAACACGGCTGACCTCCTCGGCCCAACTACTGGTCGAATGCATCCATGAAATCGTACGTTGGTTAACTAAACTCGGGCCTAACACCCTCGTGACCCTACCACAAGGCGGGACCACCACAAACTGACCCCACCACCAAACATGCCGCGGGTTGACCCGCAACGTGGCCTCAACCCGACCCGGCAACGCGCAAAATGCTAGCTCCCTGAAGGAAAACTCTCACTAATCACGTTACGAAAACCTAGCGGTCTTCTTAGCTCAACTACCCTCTTTCATTCCACACTACTCAGGGACTAATCCCACAAACATAACTCACGTGCACGATGCACTCCTATAAGGGTCAAACATAAACAATACATCTTTTACTCGAGATGGCCTTACCTCTAAGGTCTCTACGTATAACACTCTAAGGCTCACACTTTCTCTATCCCCCAAATCTTACTTGGTTAACTAACCAAGATTTCTAATCACCATTTACACAATGCTATCAGAATATAACACTTAAGGTATACTCACCTTATCACACATACTAAACCACAGAGGTTAAAGATATACTGAATCTCATCTTTACTCCTTAGTCGTTCTAATCAAACTCGCCCGTAGGCGCATAGCTAAGGAAGATGACGAACTACCCACCGATCCCGAAGGCTAAGTCCTCCGCGAGACGATCTTTCGACATCGACCACGGCGGTGATAGGTACAACAAGTACCAACTAAAAGACGACATTCCTCGAGATGACGCCGCCACACCGTGAACACCGAAAAAGCGAATCGGATGGCCGAACGCCGTGTGTGAGCGGAAGCTCGAGCTCGACCAACTCCTGCGTACCGAACGCCCCGAACCCCGCGGAGGACCTTTACGCATTGGTGGATGCGCATAATCTGATTTCTTTGGTGAGGCGACTCGCCTCGAAAGTTACCAAAGGGCCTTGCTCGCCTCTTCGTTGTCCTTCGTTAACCCGCCGATCTCACGTTTCTCGGCCTGCGCATAAGCCCGCATACGTGCCATGCTCAAGCCTAGCGAAGAACTTACTTTTGCACAACCGTTGATATTCATCAAGACTCGCAGACATCGGTATACTCTCGGTAGTCAAATCCATAGTTAGTGCAGTCGCCTCGGCGAAATCTATATTCTCTGTTCGGCCGTGGGCGAAGGTTCAAATATCATGGCCGCAGAGGAACTACCGCCAGTGCTAAACTCTTTGGCTAGCGACGTCGCAGAACTCCCGAACGAAGCACCACCCGGTGATGATTGGGCTGTGCCCACGTAACCCTCAGACTCTACTCGCAGCCTCCTCGGCTGCCTTGCCCTCCTGGGCCGGGTTGCCCTACGCGGAGGCATAACGGTAAGGAAAGAAATATGTTAGAGGTCCAACTTACAACACAGCTCTAAGGCACGATCTCAGAGTGAGAAGAATAGAAACCAATCCTAAATATCCTATAGCCTCCTGATTATTGGTGTGGTGCACAACACACCGATAATCAAGACTTCATGGATACGATGCAGAGACACTTTCCGAGGATTAATCGCTCGATACCACTTTTGTCACGACCGAACTGGGCGTGGATCGTGCCTTACCCCGGGCACCCTAGTGATACAACATCAGAGTAATCAGCGGAACATAAAACACATACATGAAACAAATGAAGTACAAAACAGTAATCTGAGGAAACTTGCCTTTCGGCATATATAAATAACAACTCTTACAAAATGAACAGTTTAATCCTTTTTACAAACCCTGCCCACAACAGTACTACAGACCTCTAAGAAAAAGATACGACAACAATGGCGGGACAGGGCCCTGCCATACCCCTGAATGTAAATACCTACAACGACAGGGGACTATACCAAGATAAGCCTCCGGAGAAACGGAGCTTTCCCAAACGCTGAACTGTGACCCTAAGAGGCGAGGATCAACGGCGGTGTACCTTTACCTGCGGCATGAACGCGGCCCGAAGGAGGTCAAGTGAGTGCAGAGTATGCGAAAATCGTAAATGAAATCATAGTAGTCTATATAAAGCAGGAGACATGTATGATAACCAAACTACAGTTCACAATAAATAAGCAGTCATATCAAGTCAGGGACTCACGCCCTCGAAGTCATCACTCAAATACATAAATATGGGTCTCACGCCCATAATATCAATCATGCGTGGAATACCTTCCTCACCGCCGATCGATGATAGAAAAGCACCAAGGAACACATGAACAACGGGTCCCACGTGCCCAAATAAAGCGATGACAGGTAAATGCGAAGGCATAGCCGACTACTAACACCTACAAGTACTAACAAGGTCAAATCGAATCATGATATCGGTCTAGACCGTCACATGATCAAAGCTGGTCACTCGCCCGCAATATCAAATGTGCGCGTCTAGCCCTGGAACTCCCCGCAGCTCCGCATAGGCCAATCTCATAGGCCCGCATGAGGTATCACCCCGCATCGAGGGTAGCTACTCCGGCATCGCCCCGACTCGCGATCCGCATGGCACATAGATCGCATGACCATAAAGGCGCGCTAACACGGAACTCTCGTAGCTCGCATAGGCCCCGGGACCCGCGTGAGGTATTCTCGAATCATGGTCCTGCATCACCGAGTCTACCCGCATCGGAGGGCAGCTTAACCCCCGGAAACACGGTGAGTGGTATAAATACCAACATAACAGTTTATCGTTTAAACAGCATAAGCACAATCAAGGGAAAATCCCTTTACACAAACATCACAGAATACTAACACACGTAGCATCCTAATATGATTACTTATCAAATCACGAAGGTATTACAAGGCTATCACAAACCAACACAATCCAGTTATACACACAAGGTACATTCTATTGTATGATTAACAAGATCGAGTATCTATTCTCAAAGTACTTCATACATTATCTTTTAAAAGATACGTTACGTTTACAAAAGTCACACAATACCCGTAGTAGTATATGAAAACTAGAGTGATTATCTTTTGAAGTAAAGCAAAACACTTCTCTTTGTAAAATCAAGTAACAACATTATTTCTCAAACGTCCAAGTTTGCCTAATTTCAAATGTTCACGTTTCTTACTTTAGAAAGGTTTCAGTAGTTCATAGTCTTATTCATTTAAGAATATAATTCTCTTTTAAACTATCCGAGAAACATAAGCCTTATATGTGAGTAGGATATTCTTGTTTATAACAATCTTATTACTGACTGCATGATCTAGGAAATATCATTTTGTCTCATCTTAGCTTCTATGCAGATGGAAGTTTCTACTGGTTTTAATAATACTTAATCTGTCAAAACATTTCCTTTTATTAACGCTGCAGTGGTTTGTCGATACACATTCGATTTCAAATCAGTAAAACATTCTTAAGCCGTTATTACCTAGCTTCCCATAAAGCTAGTATAACTCTTAAGTTTTCAAAAACCAAGTATTACTTCTTCTTTCGAAATGATTCAAAAATCTTTTGAAATACTTCAAGTTCTTTATTAACACATAATAAGCCAGTTATAGTTCAAATCAGTTACCTTTTAAAAACCACAAGTATTTTCTTACCAACATAAGGCTGTTATAACCAACTTCCCATAAAGCCGTTATAACACTTTATGTTTTAAACCAATCAAATACATTTAGCATATGACGTCACCATTTACATAGTTCACACATATCATGCTAGAAGAGATAGGAAGAGGTTCACATACCTCGCGACGAGTATCGACTAATAGCAAAACGCTCCAAGTACTTCCAACCGTCGGCTACTCCTTAAGCCAAGTAGATCGCGCCACGCGTAGTACTCAACCTATAAGGCCACAAGGCGCTTATTAATATTTAGATCCCTTCGTAGAACATTCTACAGAAAATTCGGCAGCACCTCCCCCCCCCGCAACAGCGTAAATCTCCTCCTTTATCGAGGTCGGCTACCAAGCCAACCAGGGGGGGTTATACATCTAACCCGAACGGGTACAATTCTACTCCACAGAAAAGCTGCACAAGTCTACTGTAATACAGTCCTATGTAAATACAGTTCAGTACTCTTCTTTCGAAAAGGTTTCTTATTATTCAGGCTTAAGTCAAAAGACATTGCCGATAACCACGTTCAGTTCTATATATAGTATACTTCAACTATATAATCATACAACATGTAATTTCCAATTACAATAGAGGGACAAGATATTTACCTCGATAAGCCCATAATTATCCGAGTTTAAATGTCGATCCTGAGCAAGGTTTAGCTACTACTCGTGTGCTCAGGCCGCTCCAAACAACCCTTAGAAGTTCTAACCAACTTCTACTTATTACTCCAACTAACCATGGAGATTTTCCTTAGGGTCTCGGTTTTGTGACGGAAAGGAAGTATAATAGTATTTCTGGGCTTTTCGTATAAGTATAACCTTAGAATACTACAAGGTATACGGCTAAGGTAATTTGGGCATTATAACAATACTTTTGAGAGTATTTCTACCAAGAGGGGGGGTATTATACGAAAACAACTAGGCTAGGGGGGGTACCCCACGGCTAGCACCCCAATGAGGGGGGGTGTATACCCCTCGGCCTACCCCACTAGGGGGGGGGACTCTCGGCCAAGGGGGGGGAAGAGGGGCTCTCGGCCAAGACACTACACTAAGGGGGAAGGAAGAAGCTTTCAAGACTTAGGCAATTTTGTGGATGAATTAGTCTTCAAAGGGGTGGGTATTTATAGGTCAAGTGAAGGCCAACCAATGGCCAAGATCTTGCCAAGTGCAAGGCAAGTGTAGGGCCAAGATCTTGCAAGTGCACCTTATCCATCTACCACCAAAATATCCTACCAACCCCGGACCAAACAATGGCCATTCGGACCCCCTTTACCGCCTAAGGTGTTCCAATGAGAGGGTGACAAGTGTCGCCCTCTTGTTGTCCAAAATGTTTCTCTCGGAAAAATCCGCAAAAATAAAAATGACATAGCCGAAATTCCCTACGAAGTCGTGAAAACGTTTCGTCGAAAAACGACTCTAATCGGGTGTTGTGAACAAAAAGAATTCGGCCAAGCCTAAATCACAAGTTCAAATTTTTCTACGTACGTCCTTACGTACATACTCTGGAAATACGGGGTATAACACACAATACCTTTAGAAATAAAGTTAGGTTTCTAAATCAAGTGACTCCTTTTCTTATAAAACCTTAGGCAATTGATGCCTTAAAATAAAATTGCCTTTCATTAAAACAAGTCATTTATCATACTTAAATTACTTAGAGTAAACCACTCTTTTTAACTTTTCATAAAGCTATTATAACCAACTTCCCATAAAGCCGTTATACTAGCTTTATACATTAGCAACTTACATACTTCTTTATAACCAAGAGACTTAAACTTTCCAACAAAACAAGTATCAATAATACTTTCATCATACTTAAAGTCTCTTAACTTTTGAAAGCCAAGATATCCTTAATATTTAACAAGTGAGTTAATTCCCTAACTCAATCAACTTGGACATTCTTAAAATAAGCCAAGGATATCAAATGGACCTAGATTGTCAAAATCTTGTACGTCTACCGTACTATACATTTACAACCTATTCATGCTCAAGAGATAAGAAAGTTCCACATACCTCTTCGGTTTAATCCACCTGCTAAGTCCAATTCGCCGTACGTAGTATGTCAACCTATAATGACCATAGTACATCTATTAACATCTTACTTCAGACGTAGAATATTATAAGTGTAAAGTCTCTAAATTCTACGGAAAAACGGACAGCACCTCCTTTGTTTCTACTCACTTTGCCACCTTTTTCAAGGCCGAATTCAATAACCAAACACGCCACATTTAAGGCCCAATCAATGCAATTAACAATAGGGGATTACACGCCTACTAGACGTGTAAAATTCCGCCACAAAAGATACCAAACTAATACAAACTACTAGTCCAAATCGGCCACATTGAGATGCAACAACACCAATTCTTAACCAATTGCCATTTCAATCCAAGTGGTTTAATCTAACATGATATCTAGCCACAAATGATTATAACTACTACAATCCTCAAGTAGGTAAACATGCGATTCTAATTATCGACAAATTTGTATTTCAATTCAAATGGCTTAACATGTCATTTTCGGATTTGAGCTTCCAAATTTCCATAACACTTATAAATCTTCATAACACATATCACATGATCATATCTAACTTATAATAACATGAAATCTTCAATTACAAAAGTAAGACGAAGATTATACCTCATTTAGCCCAAAAATGCTCCAAGATTACAAGTCTATCCTTAGCGACTTTAGCTCCTCTTTTTGAAATTCCTCTTCCCGCTAAAATCATCTCTACTAATCCCCTACAAGCTTGCCAACATATTTCCTTCTTGTTGCCTTTCCAAAAATCTCATTTAGGCCTAGGGTTTTAACCATTTGAGAGAGAAGAGAAGAGAAGAGAAGATTTGGGTGAAATCTTGCAAAATGATTTAAATCTAGCAAGACATGTCTTATATAGCCTTTATCTTGCTCCACAAGTTGGGGGGACACTTGTCACCCACCCAGGGGTCCTTTACAACAAATATCTTATATTTTTACCCTATTTCCGCAAAATATCCTGCCCCGGCGCCGCGGCCCTGCATCCGGCGCCGCGGCTCTGCAATTTCAGACAATTTCAAGCTTTCCGGCGCCCCGGCGCTGCAGCCGGCGCCGCGGCGCCTGACCCTGTCTGTTCTGTCAGCCGATCTTGTAACGTCCATAACTTTCTACTCCGATGTCCTATTGACGAGCGGTTTGTTGCGTTGGAAACTAGACTCAATTAACTTCATGTTAGGCTTTTGAAACACCTAAAAACCCCAATTATACTATGAGATATACTGCTTCCAAGTTGACTGAAATACTGTCCAAAAATATTCTGCCAACTTTTTTTTCTTTTTCCAACTTCGAATCTTATTTCCCTTCGTACGTTCTCATCTCATCCTATTGGAATTACGGGGTGTAACAATAAGTACGGGAAGAGTGCATCCAGTAAGGAAGAGAGCAAACAAGTGTAAAAGAATAGAGCCGGAGTCCATTAGAACCTTTCGATGTAGCTACACCAGTGGGTGTTTGGGTTGTCGCTGAGCGGGTACATAAGGATTGCCGGTGATGATATACAATTGGCAGACTTGATTTTAGTAAGTCTATGTGACTGGTTCGGTTGAAGTAAATAAATTGATGTTGGGAGTATGTAGTACGTGAATTTGAAAGCTAAGAGATGGAGATAAGAACGTACGATCATTGAAGGATTTTATGTTAAGTTCCCTTGGAGGTGCTTGGAGTTGTTTAGTGTGGTGGTCAGGGCCACGACTTCCTGAATGATTTCAGGAAAATGCGCAAGGCAAGAATGAGATAAGTACGAGTGCTGCCTGCGGAAAACTGAAGACATCATTGGTAGATTCTGAAAATCTACACGATTTTTAAGGCGGTACTTGATGATTAGATATATATAGGACCGCAAGAGGACCCTGTGAATAGGGTTGTAACTTCAAGGAAAGATTATGAAAGGGAGATAAGCTCTCTCCCCTACGTAAAAGGATAGTTTTACGTATTATTGGGGGTTATGCGTACCCATGTTATTAGGCGATGGATATGAGACTAGTAAAGTCTTCAGTTTCGTCATACAATAGGTTACAATTTTAGATAACCGTGGAAAAAGTATTATGTTGGGGTAATTGAGAACGACATTAGGAAATGGTCGAGGATGTGTCTTAAGTATATAAATGTTGGTAATAAGCATAAATGGAAATGTATGACCCAGGAGCGAGGTAGAAATATTTTGGGTTAGTAATTTGTATGATGAAGGGTTATGACCAGAATAATAAGGAGAATGCAATTACAATTATGAAGGTTTCCCAAAGCATAATTACCCAGACTAGTGTAAAGACCATTAGAAAATGATGGGCAGTTAGGAACACCTCGACGAAAGGTGGAAAGCCTGTAATGACGGGCCAGACCATATATATACGGGGAGGTAAGAGACCCAGGGCAACTTGAAATGAAAATAAAGGTAAGACGAGTAGACACTCGAACGATAAGAACTCTTGGCAAGCCATTGGATTATGTAATTCCATGAATTGAGGTTGAACACCTGACTATAAGCTCTATGAGCTGGAAGAGAATAATAGGATTACTACTTGACGAGATCAAGGAAATCTCCCCCTAAATTGTGATTGGCAGGAAGTCTTAGCCATGAGACTAGCAAAGGAATCGAATCTAAGTATAGTGACCAAGTTTGGTTGCAACAGAGAAATGGAAACAGGAATCATAATTGAGATTATATCCCCGAATATTTCAGAAGTATGAGGCAGGCTTCCAGTTATTGGAAGATAAACTGACTACGACTACAGTTCTAACCCCTCATGAGGCCTGAGGGACTAGAGGGTTAGGTTATTATGGTAACATTTTGAGTGTTTGGCTGGGTTGTGTGCGGATGCAACACGATAAGGTAACAACCTATTTTTTCCCGGCAGCTACGGGGGCATGCTAGTGGAGCTCGAATTCGAGAGGTTGTCGAGTCTTCCCTCGTTGGGGAGGTGAAGAGGCGACAATATAAGGATCCAGTTCTAGTACGGAATTGAGATATGGCTCTTCGAGAGGAGAATAGTTTATCTAAGGCAGCACCGGTGGGGGTGCTAAGATACGAGGGCAGATTGTGTGTAACCGATGTTGCAGGACTTGTCAGCAGGTTTCAAGGAAGGCACACAATGCTCGTTACTCTATTCATCCGGGGTTGACTAAGATGTATCATGACCTCAGATGTATGTATTGGTAAGATGGCCTGAAGAGGGACGTATTAGAGTTGTTGCTTAGTGTCCGAATTAGTAGCAGGTCAAGGTTGAGCACCAGAAGCCCAGTGGGCTATTACAGACGATTGAGATCCCGACTTAGAAGTGGAAGGTGATTAATATGGATTACGTTATAGGGTTGCATCATACTCAGAGGAAGTGCGACTCCTTATGGGTCATAGTAGAGAGGCCGACGAGCTCAGCCCATTTTCTTCCGGTCATGACCACTTACTCGGTTGAGGATTATGCTAGATTATATAGTAGGGAGATTGTGAGACTGTACGGGTTTCCTACATATATGATGTCAGAAGGATGAGCTCAGTTTACGAATAACTTCTGGAGGTTTTCCAGAAGGGATTAGGAACACAGGTGAGTCTCAGTGTTGTATTTCACCCTCAGACCAACGGACAGGCATAGCGTACTATCCAGACACTTGATGATAAGTTGCGGGTCTGTGTTATTGATTTCAGAGATAGCTGGGAGGATTATTTGCCTCTTGCTGAGTTACGTACGATAACAGATACCCTTCCAGTATTCGGATGGCCCTGTATGAGGCTTTGTATGAAAGGAAGTGTAGATTCGTCGATTGGTTGGTTTGACGTAGGCGAGGTTCAGTTAATTGGCCCAGACTTGATTCAGCGGGCTGTGGATAAGGCGAAGCTTATCCAGGAAAGATTATTAGCAAGCTCAGAGTCGATAGAAGCTTTATGCAGATAACTGACGTCGACACTTGGAGTTCAGGTTGACGTTTTAGCATAAGTATTGTTATGCGGCCATGTGTGGCAAGTGTGATTATGTTGGGTGTAGTCAAGGGACTATGCCAATATCCATTTAGATGGAACCTCGAAGGAACATTCGGGGACGAATGTTTCTAAGGAGGGGAGAATGTTACACCCCGAAATTCCAGGACATGTATAGGAGAATAGACGGGAGAACGCAAGACACAAAAATTTGAACGAAAGAAAGAATTGTTTTCTAAAGGAAAAATCTTCCGAACCTCGGGAAGGAAAATTGTTCGTTAATGAGAATTTGGTTCTCAAATTTGTTATTTAAGACTTTTAAGAGTTTATCGGAATTATGGAATTTTATTTTCAGAGTTGGATACGTGGGGGCCACTCGAGATATTTTACGTTTTTGTGGGGCCCACGAGGTTTCCGATATTTTGACCAATTATGGAAATTTCGGGAAACGGAATGTTATGGACCAATGGGAGGGCGACACGTGTCACCCTCCACATGGTCATCTTGGGCGAGAAAGATGAAAAAAATAGCCATATTAGCTTGATATAATGGACCAAGTCAAAGGGCAAGTTGAGGCTTGACATAGTGGACCAATCTTAGCCATCCAATTGGTTCAATATTAGCCCTTGATGGTGTTATAAATACATACTACTACTTGTAGTAATGATGAATTCCACACTTAGAAATTTTTCAAGAACTTTAGGTGTTCCATTTGGAAGCTCTCGGCCATGAGTCCATTTTGAAGAGAAAAATTCTTCAATTGTTGTTCATAAATCTCAATATTCAAACCCAAGATCCCTAACGGTATTCTAAGGATAGCCCCCCGCAAAAATCCGGGAAAAACTACGTTTTTACATTAGTCGCAACATGAAAACCTAAGGGATTTTTCATAGTTGGAGTTGGAACTTGAAGAGGAGTACTTCATAAGCTTCTAAGGGTTGGTTGGAGTGGATTGGAATGTCAAGAAGAGGAACTAAAGTTGCTAAGGATCGACTTGAAGTCTTGGATAATATTTGGGCTTATTTGAGGTATAAATCTTCTTCTTACTATTGTAATTGAAGATTCCATGTTATGATAAGTTAGAAATGATCATGTGATATATATTATGAATATTGATAAGTGTTATGGTACAATCCGAAACTAGCATGATTTGCCTTTAAGATTGTAATTCAATTTAGTTATTAGTTTTAGTCGTCGCATGTTATATAAAGAAGATATTATAGTTGTTAAAGTTGGTTGCGACTATATAACATGTTAGAACGACAATATGGATTGAAAAAGAATTGGAATAGACTTTGCATTGTTGCTCATATTAGCCGAGAATGGCATTGACTATTGGACTGTTTTGTATAAATTGTGGGGCAGAATTTTACATGTATTGTAAGGCGTGTAATCCCCTTTGGTTAGATAAATTGTTGAGCCTTAAATGTGGCATGTTTGATTATTGAATTCGGGCCTTGAAAAAGGTGGAAAAGTACGTAGAAACAAAGGAAGTGTTGCCCGATTTTTCGTAGAATTAAGAGTCTTTATACTTAGAAATATTCTACGTTGGAAGCTAGTAGTTGATGGGCGTATTATGGTCACTATAGGTTGACATTCTACGTGCGGCGTATTCAACTGGGCAAGTGGTTTAAGTCGAAGAGGTATGTGAAACTTTTCTTATCTCTTGAGCATGAGTAGCTATAAATGTATAGTACGGTAGACGTACGAGATTTAAATGAATTTAATTTCACTTGGTATCCTTGACTTGTTTAAGAATGTCCAAGTTGGTTGAGTTAGAGAATTAACTCACTTGTTTTAAAAGGTTAAAGATGTCCTAGTTTCTAAAGCATAAAGTTAGTATAACGACTTTATGGGAAGTTGGTTATAACAACTTTATGGGAAGTTAAAAGAATGGTTTATTCTAATAAGGTAAGCAAAGATTTCTTGACTTAAAAATGTATAGAATACTTGATTTGGAAAGTATTTATTACTTGAACTATTCTAAAGTTAAGAAACTTGATTTCTAAAGGTAAGAGACTTGAAGTATTCTGAAAGTTATGTAACTTGATTTGAAAGTATATGATACTTGGTTTTAAAAGTATAAGTCTCTTGGTTATAAAAAGAATGAATTTGTCTAAAACATAAAGAGTTATAACGGCTTTATGAGAAGTTAGTTATAACGACTTTATGGAAGATTAAGAGAGTGGTCTATTTGATTTATAGGCACGAGTTGCCTAGGTTGTGAAAGTAGAAATTACTTGGTTTTAAAGCCTTGAAATGAATTTCTAAAGGTGTAGTAACTTGATTTGAAAAATAGACATGTCTTGATACTACGGGTGTTAGTATCCTAGGGGTTTTATATAAAAATGGTTCTTTTTAAAGGAATGGAAGTACGTAGTACTTTGGGTTAAATTCCCGGATTTTTCATGACATGTTAGTGAGAGTGCATGATAATTAAGGCTAATAAGAAGTTAGGGGATTTCTTAACTTGCTTATGATAATTATGATAAGCCGGTGGTGCTTATGTTATGTATGATAAGACGGTGGTGCTTATGTTATGTATGATAGCTGGTTGTGCTAGTGTTATGTTATTCTTGCGGGGTAAACCCCCGGGTTACTACTTATTCCATGGATTTGCTACCCATGATGCGAGTGCGGCGTTTGTACTCATTGCGGGCCCACCGGGCCTAAGCGGATGAAATAGTCCTGTGCGGGTGAAATAGTCTCATGCGAGGCGGATGACCTCAATGCGGGTCCACATGACCTATGCGGGTGAAATAGTCTTAGGAGTAGGATTGCTTAATGATACTACGGGCGGGTGGCCCTAATTTGATCATAAGCCTCCTATTTTTTATGTAGTAAAGTATACTCTTGTTTACTCTCATTATTAGTAAGGCACGGTGTACTGTTATTTTGGTCATCATACATGTCTCCGGCTTTATTTTAGACTATATGATTTCATTACTGATGCATTTCGCCACATACTTGGTACATTGTCTTGACCTCCTTGGGCTGCGTTCATGCCGCAGTAGAGTTATCTGAGTTGCTTATCCTCACTCTTAGGATCACTGTTGTTTGTTGAGAAGCTCCATTACTCCGGAGGCTTATCTTTGGTTCAGATCCCTGGTATTGTCGGTTGTTGTACATTCAGGGGTATGGCGGGGCCCTGTCCCGTCACAGTTGTTATGTCAAAATTGTTATACCCCGTATTTCCAGAGTATGTACGTGAGGACGTACGTACAAAAGTTTTTAGCCTTAAGTAGACTAAGGGACGAAATTTTGTGCACAACTAGCGAAAAGAATTGTTTTCCGACGAAACGTTTTCCAAACTTTGCGAAGGAAAAAATACGGCTATGTCATTTATTATTTTTGCGGATTTTTCCGAGAGATAAAATATTTTGGACCAACGAGAGGGTGACACCCTCAAGTGGACGGCAAATTGAGGCTTTTGGCACGTTTTTTGTGCGTTTCTTTTGGTCAAGGGTTAGGTAGGATATTTTGTGTAGTAGATGGATAAGGACACATGGATAAATCCTCACCCTACACTTGCACACCACTTGTCTTGATCTTGGCCATTGGTTGGCCTATAAATACCCCTCTAATGCAAGACATTTCTTCATCCACGCTTGTAAAAATCCAAGGCAAAAATCCCTCTCCCTCCCTCTTAAACCTCTCGTCCAAATCACCCCTCCCCCTTGAGAGGCCCTTGGCCGAGAAGTAACCCCCTACCTTGAAGCTCTCGTAAAATACCCCCCCTTGGTAGAAAAATACTCTTCAAGTATTGTTGTTATTCCAAAATACCTTGGCCCATATACCTTATAGTATTCCATGGTTACACCTATACTAAAAGCCCAGAAATACTATTATACTTCCCTTCAGTCACAAAAACGAAACCCTAAGGAAAATCTTCACAGTAGGTTGAAGTATTAAGAAGAAGTTGCGTAGAACTTCTAAGGGCTGTTTGGAGCGGGTTGGAGCGTTCAGATTAGGAGCTAAACGTTGCTCAGGATCGACATTAAAACTTGGATAATTTTGGGCTTATCGAGGTAAATACTCTTGTCCTTCTATTGTAATTGGAAATTACATATTGTAGTAGTATAGAATGAGTATAAGATACATAGAAGGATATTACAGAAGATAATTGAACTGTAATAGAAGGATATTCTGAGAAAAGAATTTAATGAAATCACATCGGAAGAATATTAAAGAAAGTATTGTACTTACATAGAATTTGTATTCTGATGAGAATTTTGTAGTTTGACGGGTAGGGAGGTGCTGCCCAATTTTCCGTAGAATAAGGAATCTGTATCTAGAATTATTCTACAGAGTAGTCTAGACGTTTATAGACTTGTATGACCGTTATAGGTTGAAGTACTGCAAGTAGTGTATTCTACTCGAAGGGTGGAAAAGGCTAGCCGAATTACAGTACTTTGGAGCTATTTGCTAATAGTCGATAATCGTCGCGAGGTATGTGATTTTTCCTATCCTCTTGAGCATGATATTTTAAAGTATATATAGTACGGTAGACGTACGTGTGTTGACTGAACATGGTTTTACTTGACGTCTTCTGACTTGAGTTTTAAATAATAAGAATCTTGAAGTATTTCAAAAAGAATTAAGAATCGTTTTGAAAGAAGAGTAATAATTGGTTTTAAAAGTTTAAGAGTTATACTAGCTTTATGGGAAGTTAGGTATAACGACTTAAGAGTAATAAAAAGAATGGGTTATTGATTTTAGAAGTTAAGAGACTTGATCTCAAAAGATAAGAGGCTTGACTTAATTGAATTGATATGAATTTTGTTAAAAAGTGTGAAACCTCATTCGTGAGTAATGAGTACTTGGTTTTTAAAAGAATAATGTTTCTTGATTCGAAATGAGAATAAGTATCGAACGAACCAATGCAGCGTTAATAAAGGAAAATGTATTGACAAATAAGTAATTATATTAAAACCAGTAGAAACCTCCATCTGCATAGAAGCTAAGATAAGACAAAATTGTATTACATTTCCTAGATCATGGCTGCTCTAATAAGATTGTTATAAACAAGAATAACCTACTCACACATAAGGCATATATTACTCAACTATTTTTAAAAAGAGAATTATGTTATTAAATGATTAAGACTATGAACTATGAAACCTTTCGAAAATAAGAAACGTGAATATTTGAAATTAGGCAAACTTGAACTTTTGGAAAAGGATGTTGTTACTTGACTTTAAGAAGGAAAGTGTGTTGGTTTAAAAAGGAGGGCATAATATTGCCTTAGTTGATTTAAAAGGAAAACATGGTATTATCTTCATCTATCTTAAAAAGAGCGTTTAGATGTTAGGGCCACACGACACCGCGTTCATGGGATGAATCGGGAATGTATTTCACCTGATTCGATACCGAGTCCATGAGATGGACCGAAAATGTATTTCATGCGACACCGCGTTCATGGGATGAATCGGGAATGTATTTCATCCGATTTCTATCGAGTCCCATGAGATGGGCCGAGACATGTGCGATTTCTATCGAGTCCCATGAGATGGGCCGAGACATGTGCGATTTCTATCGAGTCCCATGAGATGGGCCAAGACATGTGCGATTTCTATCGAGTCCCATGAGATGGGCCGAGACATGTGCGATTTCTATCGAGTCCCATGAGATGGGCCGAGACATGTGCGATTTCTATCGAGTCCCATGAGATGGGTCGAGACATGTATTTCATACGATTCCTATCGAGTCCCATGAGATGGGCCGAGACATGTATTCCACACGATTCCACCTCGAGTCCATGAGATGGGCCGAGACATGTTACACGTATCACCTAAGTTATACCTAGACTGCCGGCAGTGAGGAAGGAGTTCCACGGGCATGAGGGATGACTTTAAGGGCGTGAGTCCCTGACTTGACATGACTGTTTTTATGTTGCGAACTGTAGTTTGGTCATCATACATGTCTCTGCTTTATTTTAGATGCTATGATTTCATTTACTGATATTTTTGATTTCACATACTTGGTACTGTTATCGACCTCCTTCGGGCTGCGTTCATGCCGAGTAGAGGTACACGGTTGTTGATCCTCGCCATAGGATCACGATTCACAGATTAGGAAGCTCCGTTTCTCCGAGGCTTATCTTTTGGTATGTTTCCACTGAGTTGTAGGTTCTTGTACATTCTGTGGTATGGCGGGCCCGTCCCGTCATAGGTATTATTACATTCTTAGAGGCACGTAGTAATCTGTTGTGGCGTGTTTGTAAATGGGGATGTAATCGTTCAAAGTTTTATTATATATACATGCCGAAAGCGATATTTTCATGGATAAAGCTTTCATATTATAATCGTTTCATGTCTTATTTTATATTCCGCTGATCACTCTGATGTATGACTACTTGGGTGCCCGGGTAAGGCACTACCACGCCCGGTTCGGTCGTGACAAAAGTGGTATCGAGCGATTAATCTCGGAAAGTGTCTACGACCGTGTCTAGTAGAGTCTTGATTATCGGTGTGTTGTGCACCACATCTATAATCGTGAGGCCGCAGACATTTAGGATTGGTTTTCATTCTTCTCATTCCGAGATCGTGCCTTAGAGTTGTGTTATAAGTTGGACCCTCGACGTATTTCGTTTTCGATTATGCCTCCGCCAGCAACCCGGCAGAATGGGCAAGCGATCGAGAAGCGTCGCTAGTAGGATACAGATGAGTACGGGCGCATGCCCGGTCATTACCTGAGATAGTGCTTCAGACGGCGAGTTTTGTGACGCCGCCAGCCCCAGTAGAGTTTAGAGCCGCAGCAGTGGCTGCTGAGACCACGATACACGAGCCTCCGTCCCACACCGGAGCAGAGAGACGGGTTACAAGGAGATGGCCCGCCATCGCCGTGATCGTGGCGCATACGAGGATAGGCCGGATCTGGCGATTCGATTCGAGAGTACCACGGTTCACCCTAGATCGGATAGTTTGAGGCTACGGGACTTTCGAGTTGTAGCCCTTGAGTTCTACGGTCGAGGCACGAGGATGATCCGCAGGAGTTCATTCGGCGATTCTGACGGATCATGAGAGGGATGAAGGCTTCGGAGACCGAGTCGGTGGTCTTAGGTTCGCATAGGCTGCGTGATACTGCAGTCAACTGGTTTGATTCGTGGGAGCTGTCCCGGGGAGAGTATGCACTTCCAGCCGTATGGAGCGAGTTCTCAGGGGCATTTCTTGCATATTTCTTGCCTCGCAGATGAGAAGGGCTCGGTAGCAATTTTTGACGCTGAGGCGCACCGGGCGTGCGGTTGAGTACAATGTGGAGTTTGACTCATTAGCTCGACGCGTCCCCGCATTGGTAGCCGACATGGAGAACAGAGTGCACCGCTACGTCATCGGGCTCGATGACTACTTGGCAGAGGCTTGTTCGGGTGTAGCTCTTTGGCCGGGCATGGACATTGCCCGCATACAGGCTTATGCACTTGGATATGAGGAGCGGAGAGGTCGACGGAATGACCGAGATCGGAGAGAGGCGGTGACGAGGTCCTTTGGTAACTTCGAGGCGGACCGCCTCGGCCGAGCTAGTTATGTACCTCGCCAAGACAGAGTGGTCCTCCGCGCCTTCGTGCGGTCGGGGTATTCGAGCCGGGTGAGCTCCGTGGCTTCGCTCGCGGTATACACGGGTTCCGGCCGATCGGGTTCATGCTTTCTCGGTGTGCACGATGCGGCAAACGCCATCCCGGGAGTGTCGTCTTCATGCGGTGTTTGTTTCACTGCGGTCGAGGGCCATGTGACGAGGGATCCTAAAGAAGGGATACGGTAGAATGACACACGGCCTAGGTTGATGGCGAGATCATCGCCTTCTGTTACGCCTGCAGTGGTGCTATGATTAGAGTGGGCGGATGGTACAGGTATATTCTTACCCCTCTAGAGACTAGTATGCGTAGATGATATGATGAAGTGCTAAGTATTATGTTCAGATAGCATTATGTTAAAATTGTGTTTAGAAAACATGGTTAAGGGTAAGTTTGGGGACAGGGAAATTGTGAACCTTAGAATATGTCACGACCCAGCCCCGGGGCCACGATCGTACCTACCGGTACCACTCGGTATATGTCAGAGAATAGCAGCGGAACATACATAACACATTACTTAGAGAAAAGGGTAAACATTACTGGCCAGCCGATAAGGTTGCCTTCTATAAAACATACTTAACAAAAGTATAGTAATACAACTGGTTCTTATAGCCCAAAACACCAACGTGACTACAGACCTCTAGGAATAATCGTGGCGGGACGGGCCCGCCATACCCCGAATGTACAAAAGTCTATAACCTCGTGGAATCATACCAAAAGACAAGCCTCGGAGAGATGGAGCTTCCCAAGAAATGAACGGTGATCCTAAGAGCGGACCCGGCCAAGCTACGTATCTCGACTGCGGCGTGAACGCGGCCCAAGGAGGTCGATCAACAGTACCAAGTATGTGACACTGAAAATACTGTAATGAATTCATAATAGCATATATATAAAGCAGGAGACATGTATGATAGCCAAACTACGATACCACGACATATCTGCAGCCATGTAAAGTCGTGACTCACGCCTCTAAGTCATCACACAAATATAACCATAGGTCTCATGCCCATAATATCAATCGTGCCCGTGGAATTCCTTCCTCACTGCCGGCAGTCTATGATATAACAACACTAAGGAGTACATATGAATACTAGATCCCACCAGTACCATAAGAACCGTACGAGGCAAGTACGAAGGCATAGCTACCAGATCCACCTCGTATCCTCAATCGATCGGCAAGTACGAAAGCCAGCTACCAGATTCACCCGTACCAACAATACTATAACTGAAATCACGAAGCTGACCGGGGCAAGTGCGATAGCCTCTACCAGATCCACCCTGCGTCACATCGTTGACCGGGGCAAGTACGCAGGCTAACCACCAGATCCACCCTGCATCACACCACCGCCCTAACCGACCGGCAAGTACGAAAGCCAACTACCGAGATCCACTGCATCACGTCTCCGACCGGCAGGTGCGAGCTAACTACTAGATCCACCTGCGTGATGAGACCTCATGGAGAGCTAATCCATGGAATAATATCATTGCAGGAAACGAACCTCATCATGGCGCATACCCGTGGAATCCTCCATCGACGGTGATGCGCCCAAATAGACTCATAATTACATGCTTTTAGTTCGAATTGTAATACCATGCCTTTATATAAACCAAGACAATTACCATGCCTTCTTTTCACATAAACCAAGAGAATTCTTATTTAAGCAAGCCAAAGTACTATGTACGTACATTCTTTTCGAAAGCCTCCTTTTTATGTAAAATCCAAGATACTAACACTCGTAGTATCGAGGCATGTCTATTTTTCAAAGTAAGTTACTACACCTTTAGAAAAACCATTTCATAGCTTGAAACCAAGTAACTTCAATCTTCCCACAATCTAGACAACTTATGCTCATTAATCAAAATAGACAACTTTCATAATCTTCCATAAAGTTATTATAACCAACTTCCCATAAAGCCGTTATACTAACTTTATGCTTTAGAAATTTACGACATCCTTATCCATTCATAAGGCCGTTATAACTAACCTCCCATAAAGCCGTTATAACTCCTTATGAACCATTTCGTTCTTTTACTAGCCAAGAGGCTTATACTTCAAACAAATTCATACAATTTTCAAAATACTTTACGTCTCTTATCTTTTAGAATAATTCAATATTCAATACTTTCACACCAAAAGTACTCTATACTTCATTAGGTCAAGAAAGTCCTTGTCTATCTTATTTAGGATAAATCATTCCTTAAGAACAAGCGGGTTAACTTCTTAACCCAACTAACTTAGACATTTTCTTAAAACAAGTCAAGTATAACAAAAGGATTTACTTCATTCAAAACACGTACGTCTACCGTGCTATATAGTTATAACTACTCATGCTCAAAGGATAAGAAAGCTCCACATACCTCTTTGGTCAATCCACTTGCTAAGCTCAACTACATAAGTAATATTTCAACCTATAATAACCATGATATGTTCATTAACCTCTAATTCCAATGTAGAATAATCTAACTCAAAGCCACTAAAATTCTATAGAAAATTGGGCAGCATTTCCTTTGTTTCTACTCACTTTGCCACCTTTCTCAAGGCCGAATTTACCATCAAAACACCACATTGTAAGGCTCAATCAATCCAACATTTTAAAGGGGATTACACACCCAAATACCAATTCTGCCCATAAGTTTACAACAATTCACTTAACAATCCTAAGGTAGTTTTTAGTCTTCAACATGCTCATACACTCTTCTTAACAAATATTTCATATTCAAAACACATTTCTAGCATGAAATGACTCTAAGAGCATTATTTACTACCACAAGTTCTTTCTTCTTAACATGCAAAACTAAATCTAAAGAAAGAATCATTACCTTAAAGTTTTAGCCCAAACTTATTCCAAATATTGCTAGCTTCCTTGCCAAGAACACCACCACAACAATGCCAACAAGCTAGCTACAAGCTTCCTTTTTGGTTCTTAACTATTCGATTTTTCTAAGGATTTTTAGAGAAGGGAGCAATTTGAGAGAGAGAGAGAAGATGAAAGATAGAAAATGTCCAAGTCTTGGTCAATATATTGCATGCAACAGAAAATCAGATGGGGGGGGACACTTGTCACCCTCCCATGGTCTCTTTTAAAACAAAAATCAGACTTTTCTAAGTTTTTCCGCCCAAAATCCCGCCTCGGCGCCGCGGCGCTGAAACCTCCGATCTCTCGATCTTTCGGCGCTGCGCTATTCGGCGCAAGGCTGCAACTTCAGCGACCCTTCAGAACTTTAGGCGCCGCGGCCCTGCATCCGGCGCCGCGGCCCTGTCGCCTTGGTCCGAAACGCATTTCTGTCCGACTGCGCACTGAACTTGTAACCCTCATAACTTTCTACTCCGACGTCCTATCGACGAACGGTTGGTTGCGTTGGAATCTAGACTCAACGAACTACGCCCCAGGCCTTTGAAACACTTATGAACTCTCAATGTACCGGGTCATAACCCGCCTTAAAGTTGACTAAAACCCGCCCGGAATAATCCGTCAACCTATCCTTTGAAAATTTTAAGTCTTACCCCCTTTCGTACGTACTCAAACGCATGACCTGAACTACGGGGTGTAACATTCTCCCCCCCTTAGAAACATTCGTCCCCGAATGTTCTTTTGGAGCCAATCTAATATCCCTCGGTACTCCCTCGTACTTTACACTAATGGAACTTTATTATGCCACACATGGTCCTAAGATATCGTACACACATATCCACTCATCACTATCACACAAGACAACAGACCCCAAGGGTGCACTAACGCTATCTTAATTCTTTTCAAGGCCTAAAAGGATTCTCTTATCGTACTTCCAACCTACTGCTAGCATACATACATAACCCTAATATCCTCCACTCATGGCATTCCATCATACAACAATCCTATCATGCATACTAATCTCTAAAGGGTCAAAGACATACCTGTAATTATTGCTTCACATTCCCCTTGTCGTTCTAATCATGATCCTGCCCTGCACGGCGCATAACAAAAGAAGGCGATGAACCAGCCACTGATCCTGAAGGCTGAATCTCTACATCCGTGCTATCTCTGGTCGGACAGTTCCTCGCATAATGGCCCTGCTGGCCGCATGCATAGCAATTACCCAAACTAGCACGACACTCCCCATAATGGGTGTTACCACATCGGCTACGAGGTGAGGTGGCTTCCTCGGACTAACACCCTTACTCTCCGAAAACTCGAACCGCAGAGCCCCGCCGCTCCCGAATCTCGAACGCCCCAAGGCGTGGTGGAGTACTCCGTACTGGCTGAGGAGCATAACTAGCCTGCTGCTGAGGCGGTCCGCCTCGAAAACCGCCCTGAGATCCTGCTGTCCTGGCCCTCTTGGGCTGGCCTGAGTCAAGTCGGCCCTCCCTTTCTCTGTCCTCTATCCCCTGCGCATATGCCTGCATCCTGGCGATATCCATACGGTGAAGAGCTACTCCAACGCGATAATCATATGACGGTCTAGCCCCATCACATAGCGATGAACTCATCGCCATATTGGCTACAATAGTGTCGCGATACCGCCAAAGAGTCAAACTCGGTGTACTGCGATGGTCCTCCCATTCGCCTCAAGTCAAGAATCTATCCACGCGGGCTCTCTCAACTCGGGAGGCAAGAAGTGATCCAGAAGGCCTCTGCGAACTCCTCCCAACTGCCGGAAGAGCACCTCCCTCTAGACAATTCCCATGACTCAAACCGGTTCAACGCAATATCGCTGTAACTCGTAAGAAGCTAACACAACGGACTCGCCTCCGAGGCCCTAAGCACTGCGTAGTCCGCGCACTGTCGAATAAACTCCCGAGGATCCTCGCACCTCAACCATAGAACTCGGGTGGATTACAACTCGAAAGTCGAATCCTTAAACCGCCGGCCCAGGGTTAGCCACGGCCTGGCGGTCTTTGCCTGCCACGATGCTAGTCAACAACCGACCGCTCTCCATAATCCCTATACTGCCTCGCCGCGGGCGGGGCTCGGGTCTGGAACCTCTCGAGCTACCGCCTCGGCTCCTCTCTTCTGCCGGCGTATTGAACTCGCCGACCGCCATCGCCTCGGGCATAGTTTGTGCCGAGTCCTGGTAACTCTCTGCGTACCACTAGGCGACTCCTGCGATGCCTTGCCCACGGGCTCGTCGCTCCGTGGAGGCATAATCGGTACATAAGAATAGGTCGGAGAGGACTCAACCTACTATGACGGCTCTCCGCACGATCTCGAAAGAGAAGAATGGAAACCAACCTAAATGTCCTGCAGCCTCACGATTATAGATGTGATGCACAACACACCGATAATCAAGACTCTACTAGACACGATGCAGTAGACACTTTCCGAGGACTAATCGCTCGATACCACTTTTGTCACGACCCGGCCGGGGCTATGACTGGTACTTACCGGTACCGCATCGGTATATGTCGAGAGAATAGCAATGAACATACATAACACATTACTTAGAGAAAAGGTAAACATTCGGCGGTAGATAAGGTTGCCTTCTATAAAACATACTTAACAAAAGTATAGTAATACAACTGGTTCTTATAGCCCAAAACACCAACGTGACTCTGCACTTGCAGGAATAATAATGGCGGGACAGGGCCCGCCATACCCCGAATGTACAAAAGTCTATAACCTCGTGGGAATCATACCAAAAGACAAGCCTCGGAGAGATGGAGCTTCCCAAGAAATGAACGGTGATCCTAAGAGTGCGGACCAAGAAGCTACGTATCTCGACTGCGGCGTGAACGGCCGAAGGAGGTCAAGAACAGTACCAGTATGTGAAATCGAAAATCGTAATGAATTCATAATAGCATATATAAAGCGGGAGACATGTATGATAGCCAAACTACGATTACCGACATATACGCAGCCATGTAAAGTCGTGGACTCACGCCTCTCTAAGTCATCACTCAAATATAACCATAGGTCTCATGCCCATAATATCAATCGTGCGTGGAATTCCTTCCTCACCGGCGATGCATGATATAACAACACTAAGCGAGTACATATGAATACTAGATCCCACTCAGATCATAAGAACTGCGAGGCAAATGCGAAGGCATAGCTACGAGATCCACCTGCATCCTCAATCGCCGGCAAGTACGAAAGCCGGCTACCGGATCCACCGCATCAACAATACTATAGCGAAATCACGGCCGGCGGCAAGTGCGATAGCCTCTACCAGATCCACCCTGCGTCACATCGTTGACCGGGGCAAGTACGCAGGCTAACCACCAGATCCACCCTGCATCACACCACTTCGCCCTAACCCTGCCCGGGGCAAGTACGAAAGCCAACTACCGATCCACTGCATCACGTCTCCGACGGGCGGTACGAGGGCTAACTACTAGATCCACCTGCGTGATCGAGACCTCATGGAGAGCTAATCCATGGAATAATACAATGTGGAAACGAACCCTCATCATGGCCGCATACCCGTGGAATCCTCCATCACTGACGGTACGCCCAAATAGACTCATAATTACATGCTTTTAGTTCGAATTGTAATACCATGCCTTTATATAAACCAAGACAATTACCATGCCTTCTTTTCACATAAACCAAGAGAATTCTTATTTAAGCAAGCCAAAGTACTATGTACGTACATTCTTTTCGAAAGCCTCATTTTTATGTAAAATCCAAGATACTAACACTCGTAGTATCGAGGCATGTCTATTTTTCAAAGTAAGTTACTACACCTTTAGAAAAACCATTTCATAGCTTGAAACCAAGTAACTTCAATCTTCCCACAATCTAGACAACTTATGCTCATTAATCAAAATAGACAACTTTCATAATCTTCCATAAAGTTATTATAACCAACTTCCCATAAAGCCGTTATACTAACTTTATGCTTTAGAAATTTACGACATCCTTATCCATTCATAAGGCCGTTATAACTAACCTCCCATAAAGCCGTTATAACTCCTTATGAACCATTTCGTTCTTTTACTAGCCAAGAGGCTTATACTTCAAACAAATTCATACAATTTTCAAAATACTTTACGTCTCTTATCTTTTAGAATAATTCAATATTCAATACTTTCACACCAAAAGTACTTTATACTTCATTAGGTCAAGAAAGTCCTTGTCTATCTTATTTAGGATAAACCATTCCTTAAGAACAAGCGGGTTAACTTCTTAACCCAACTAACTTAGACATTTTCTTAAAACAAGTCAAGTATAACAAAAGGATTTACTTCATTCAAAACACGTACGTCTACCGTGCTATATCGTTATAACTACTCATGCTCAAAGGATAAGAAAGCTCCACATACCTCTTTGGTCAATCCACTTGCTAAGCTCAACTACCGCAAGTAATATTTCAACCTATAATAACCATGATATGTTCATTAACCTCTAATTCCAATGTAGAATAATCTAACTCAAAGCCACTAAAATTCTATAGAAAATCAAGCATTTCCTTTGTTTCTACTCACTTTGCCACCTTTCTCAAGGCCGAATTTACCATCAAAACACCACATTGTAAGGCTCAATCAATCCAACATTTTAAAGGGGATTACACACCCAAATACCAATTCTGCCCCATAAGTTTACAACAATTCACTTAACAATCCTAAGGTAGTTTTTAGGCTTCAACATGCTCATAAACTCTTCTTAACCCATTTTTCATATTCAAAACACATTTCTAGCATGCAATGACTCTAAGAGCATTATTTACTACCACAAGTTCTTTCTTCTTAACATGCAAAACTAAATCTAAAGAAAGAATCATTACCTTAAAGTTTTAGCCCAAACTTATTCCAAATATTGCTAGCTTCCTTGCCAAGAACACCACCACAACAATGCCAACAAGCTAGCTACAAGCTTCCTTTTGGTTCTTAACTATTCAGATTTTTCTAAGGGTTTTTAGAGAGAAGGGAGCAATTTGAGAGAGAGAGAGAGAAGATGAAAGATAGAAAATGTCCAAGTCTTGGTCAATATATTGCATGCAACAGAAAATCAGATGGGGGGGGACACTTGTCACCCTCCCATGGTCTCTTTTAAAACAAAATCAGACTTTTCTAAGTTTTTCCGCCCAAAATCCCGCCTCGCCATGCGCACGGCGCGCACAAACCTCCGCAGCCTCTCGATCTTTCGCGCCGCCTCGCTATTCAGCGGCGCTGCAACTTCAGCGACCCTTCAGAACTTTAGGCGCCGCTCGCATCCGCGCTGCCTCGCCGCTTGGTCCAAACGCATTTACCGATCACGACCGAACTTGTAACCTCATAACTTTCTACCCGACGCCCTATCGACGAACGGTTGGTTGCTGGAATCTAGACTCAACGAACTACGCCCCAGGCCTTTGAAACACTTATGAACTCTCAATGTACCGGTCATAACCCGCCTTAAATTGACTAAAACCCGCCTAATAATCCACAACCTATCCTTTGAAAATTTTAAGTCTTACCCCCTTTCGTACGTACTCAAACGCATGACCTGAACTACGGGGTGTAACAGAATATTACACGTAGAGACCTTAGATGCGAGGTCATCTTGAGTAAAAGATTTATGTTTGTGTTGACCTTTATCAGAGTGCATAGTATACGTGGGATATATTTGTGTGATAAGTCCCTGAGTGGTATGAAATGAAAGAGGTAGTTGATCTAAGAAGACCACTAGGTTTTCGACTTGATTAGTGAGATTGTTCGGATCGGGGAACAAGTGTTTAGCGCGACGGCGGTCGCCGAGGACGATTACGGTCAACTCGTAGGCCGGATGGTGGGCCGGGCTTCCGGGTGGTTCCGCGGTGGTAGGGTCAGCGAGGGTGCTAGGCCCAGTTTAGGTAACCATCGATGAGTTCGTGGATATGTTCGACCAAGAATCGGATCGTAAAGGCCGGAATGGCCTTAAAGGAGATCGAGGCCGGTAGATGACCAAGTTTGGAGGTAGTGACCGAGATTTTGGAAACAGGCGATGACGAGGTATGGTACGATACTAGAAAGAGTTCAAGTGTTCGAGAAGAGTACGACGTGAGGAAAGAAGAGAACGTGTTAGCGTAATAAAGGAGATCATTTTGTTGTGGAGTGAAGATGCGAAGGAGTATCCTTTAGACCGTGGTGGAAGCTTTTGTGATGTAGAAATGATTTCTCGTGGACTTGGGTTTAGTATTTTCGCGTATGTTATTTTATGGCCAGTGTGGCGTTGGCAACTTGTTAGAGGAACTTTATCGTTATCCGTCTTGAGAAGGAACATTCGACGAATGTTTCTAAGAGGGAGAATGTTATACCCCGTATTTCCAGAGTATGTACGTGAGGACGTACGTACAAAAGTTTTTAGCCTTAAGTAGACTAAGGGACGAAATTTTGTGCACAACTAGCGAAAAGAATTGTTTTCCGACGAAACATTTTCCAAACTTTGCGAAGGGAAAAATACGGCTATGTCATTTATTATTTTTGCGGATTTTTCCGAGAGATAAAATATTTTGGACCAACGAGAGGGTGACACTTGTCACCCTGCCGACGGCAAATTGAGGCTCTTGGCACGTTTTTTGTGCCTTTCTTTTGGTCAAGGGTTAGGTAGGATATTTTGTGTAGTAGATGGATAAGGACACATGGATAAATCCTCACCCTACACTTGCACACCACTTTTCTTGATCTTGGCCATTGGTTGGCCTATAAATACCCCTCTAATGCAAGACATTTCTTCATCCACACTTGTAAAAATCCAAGGCAAAAATCCCTCTCCCTCCCGCTTAAACCTCTCGTCCAAATCACCCTCCTCCTCGAGAGCCCTCGCCGGTAAGTACCCTACCTTGAAGCTCTCGTAAAATACCCCCCCCTTGGTAGAAAAATACTCTCCAAATATTGTTGTTATTCCAAAATACCTTGGCCCATATACCTTATAGTATTCCAAGGTTACACCTATACTAAAAGCCCAGAAATACTATTATACTTCCCTTCAGTCACAAAAACGAAACCCTAAGGAAAATCTTCACAGTTGGTTGAAGTATTAAGAAGAAGTTGCGTAGAACTTCTAAGGGTTGTTTGGAGCGGTTGAGCGCTCAGACAGAGCTAAACGTTGCTCAGATCGACATTAAAACTTGGATAATTTTGGGCTTATCGAGGTAAATACTCTTGTCCTTCTATTGTAATTGGGAATTACATACTGTAGTAGTATAGAATGAGTATAAGATACATAGAAGGATATTACAGAAGAGAATTGAACTGTAATAGAAGGATATTACATAAAAGAATTTAAATCGAAATCACATCGTAATAATATTAAAGAAGACCGAATCAGATTTACATAGATCGTATTTACTGAGAATTTTGTAGTTTGTGGTAGGAGGTGCCGCCCAATTTTCCGTAGAATAAGGAATCGTATCTAGAATTATTCTACTGAGTAGTCTAGACGTTGATAGACTTGTATGACCGTTATAGTCAAGATCGCAAGTAGCGTATTCTACTCGAAGGGTGGAAAGGGCTAGCCGGATTCTGATTTTGGAGCTATTTGCTAATAGTCGATAATCGCCGCGAGGTATGTGATTCTTCCTATCCTCTTGAGCATGATATTTTAAAGTATATATAGTACGGTAGACGACGCGTGTGTTGATTGAACATGGTTTTACTTGACGCCTTCGACTTGAGTTTTAAATAATAAGAATCTTGAAGTATTTCAAAAGAATTAAGAATCGTTTTGAAAGAAGAGTAATACTTGGTTTTAAAAGTTTAAGAGTTATACTAGCTTTATGGGAAGTTAGGTATAACGACTTAAGAGTAATAAAAAGAATGGGTTATTGATTTTAGAAGTTAAGAGACTTGATCTCAAAAGATAAGAGGCTTGACTTAATTGAATTTATATTAATTTTTTTAAATATTGTGAAACCTCATTCGTGAGTTATGAGTACTTTGTTTTTAAAAGAATAATGTTTTACCGATTCTAAATGAGAATAAGTATCGAACTAACCATCGCAGCGTTAATAAAGGAAAATGTATTGACAAATAAGTAATTATATTAAAACCAAGAGAAACCTCCATCCGCATGTAAGCTAAGATAAGACAAAATTGTATTACATTTCCTAGATCATGGTCATTCTAATAAGATTGTTATAAACAAGAATAACCTACTCACACATAAGGCATATATTACTCAACTGTTTTTAAAAAGAGAATTATGTTATTAAATGATTAAGACTATGAACTATGAAACCTTTCGAAAATAAGAAACGTGAATATTTGAAATTAGGCAAACTTGAACTTTTGGAAAAGAATGTTGTTACTCGACTTTAAGAAGGAAAGTGTGTTGGTTTAAAAAGGAGGGCATAATATTGCCTTAGTTGATTTAAAAGGAAAACATGGTATTATCTTCATCTATCTTAAAAAGAGTGTTTAGATGTTAGGGCCACACGACACCGCGTTCATGGGATGAACCGGGAATGTATTTCACCTGATTCGATACCGAGTCCATGAGATGGACCGGGAATGTATTTCATGCGACACCGCGTTCATGGGATGAACCGGGAATGTATTCCATCCGATTTCTATCGAGTCTCATGAGATGGGCCGAGACATGTGCGATTTCTATCGAGTCCCATGAGATGGGCCGAGACATGTGCGATTTCTATCGAGTCCCATGAGATGGGCCGAGACATGTGCGATTTCTATCGAGTCCCATGAGATGGGCCGAGACATGTATTCCATACGATTCCTATCGAGTCCCATGAGATGGGCCGAGACATGTATTCCACACGATTCCACCTCGAGTCCATGAGATGGGCCGAGACATGTTACACGTATCACCTAACTTATACCTAGACTGCCGGCAGTGAGGAAGGAGTTCCACGGGCATGAGGGATGACTTTAAGGGCGTGAGTCCCTGACTTGACATGACTGTTTTTATGTTGCGAACTGTAGTTTGGTTATCATACATGTCTCCTGTTTTATTTTAGACTGTTATGATTTCATTTCTGATATTTTTGATTTCACATACTTGGTACTGTTATGCGACCTCGCCTTGGGCTGCGTTCATGCCGCGGTAGGTACACCGGTTGTTGATCCTCGCTCATAGGATCACAGTTCAGCGTATTGGGAAGCTCCGTTTCTCCGGAGGCTTATCTTTTGGTATGTTTCCCTGAGTTGTAGGTTCTTGTACATTCAGGGGTATGGCGGGGCCCTGTCCCGTCATAGGTATTGTTACATTCTTAGAGGTCTGTAGTACTGTTGTGGGCAGGTTTGTAAATGGGGATGTAACTGTTCAAAGTTTTATTATATATACATGCCGAAAGGCGATATTTTCATGGATAAACTGTTTTCATATTATAATCGTTTCATGTCTTATTTTATATTCCGCTGATCACTCTGATGTATGACTACTTGGGTGCCCGGGTAAGGCACCAGTCACGGGCCCGGGTTCGGGTCGTGACAAAAATTCTTAGAGGTCTGTAGTCATGTATGTGGGTCGGTTTGTAAAGAAAAATGATGTAACTGCTTTTGACTATTTATATATGTATATCCAGGAAGGCAGTCTCATCGGCTAGCCTGTTGTTTACTTCTTACTGATTTAAGTTGTGTGTTTTACGTATGTTCCGCAGACTTTCTGTGATGGTTACCTGTAAGGGTGTCCAGGTAGGGCACCAGTCGCGGGCCTGGGGTCGGGTCGTGACAGAAATAATATTTCTCGTTATAGAAGGAACATAATAACAATCGTTTAATATTAAAACTTTACCGGAAGGTAAATCTATCCTATAAGTTCCCAAGCGCTCAACAGCAACACGTGCTCCATTTCCGACGCGCATGTCCACTTCGCGAGGCCCGACATTCCTGCTATCAGTTAGCCCCTGCACATTTGTACAAATATGTGAGCCATAAGCGGTATCAAGTACCCAGGAATGATAATCATTTATAGATAATTTCAATTACAAACATACCTTGCCCAGTAGAGGCTGAAGCACCTGGTGCCATTCCTCCGCCTGGAGCAGTACAATCCTTTCTCCAATGCCCTTTCCTGTTGCAATTCATGCAAACATAAAATGCCGGCAGTTACTTCTTCTTCGCCCCTCCATTGGGCTTCATTGCTGCTGCCGGAGCAACAACTTTTCCCTTCCCCTTCTGTTGTCCCTTACCTTTCGGTTTGGTGCGACTAGAGGAGCCAACCATCAGAATAGGTTTGATCTTGAAGGTCGAAGATTCAAAAGTTTTCAATATATTATGTAACTTCGGCAATGTCGCTTTAGTTCCATTTATATTATAATTAACAATGAAACTCTCAAACGATCTAGGAAGTGAGTGCAGTATGAGGGTGGTGGAGACTCTGTCATGAAACTTTATGTCAATGGCGGTCAACCTCTCAATCAACTCAATCATCCTCAACACATGAGATGAAACTTGGCCCCCTTCATTTAGCCTACACTTGAAGAGTTCTATTAGCAGGTCATACTCCATTATCTGAGACTGCGAATCATAGAGACTCCTCAAATGGTCTAACATTTTGTTGGGCCCCATAGTTTCATGTTGTCTTTGCAATGATGGTGACATAAAAGACAACATTAGGCATTGAGCTGAGGTGGCATCCTTATAATATTTCTCGTAGGTAGCCTTGTCGAAGGTTGCATACTCAGCAGAGTCCTCCGCCGGAGCGGTGGGGAACACTTTGTCCATTGTATACTCAATTTGTTCTTGTTTCAGGACAATTCTGACATTCCTGAGCCAGTCTATGAAGTTGGGTACAGTAAATCTGTTGGACTCCATAAGCATTTTCAACCAAAAGTTTGACATTTCTGAAGATCTTAAGATATATATAAAGTAGGAAAAATGCAATCAACAATTCATTCTTCCAATAATACACATTCATTATAAACTAATTTAACATGACAATTTGTTTAATTAGCTCCCACTATTTTGCATACTTCTACGACCCCAAGGTAGAATACGGACCTAAATCAATATAAAGGTCATAATGGACTAAGATCCAAACATATGTTATATCCGCATTTGCTTTGGCTGTTAACTTCAATAACACACTTTGGTAGGTCCTCAACCAATTGTAAATAAACTCTACAACTCTTGGTTCGATTAAATATCTTTCATTTTAATCTTACGTCTTTAGACTAGTCTGACACTTTGGCGCCAAGATTCATCTAAACAAGTCAACCCCATTACACGACTGCGTTTAAATGCCTAAATAAATTTAGCCTTTGCAAGCAAACATTTTGGTGTAAATACCTACAAAAGTTTATTATCTACTTTCATTTTAACACATCTATGAAAGGGCATCGGTCCTCTTAGACTTAGAGAAAATGTTTTGGCATAAATACTCATATCACCGAAAAGAATTTAGCACCCTAACAATTATAATGAACGACGCGTTATAATTAGGCTTGTATTTAATGTTTGGGGAACATTTTTAGTTTTCGGGGATTCATTCAAGATCAACAATTAAGTCATACATCATATGACATACTATCATGCGATTTCTAAACACAATTAGATGAAAAACCATCAAACCCAACAGGCATGCTAAAGATGGTTTTAATCACATACTGGGCGCCATCTACCCAGATAGTTATAACAGTCATTTGAAATTAAACAATTACAGGGCGCCGCCTACCCAGACAATAATTGCGGATGTTATGCTAATAATTTAAATGCATCACATTCAATCATTTAACACATTTGTATATTATTCAATAATATACTATCAATGATAATCATGGTCTATTTGTCTAAACTCTATAATCTATGTAAATGTCAAACAGTCCCTAAATATTTTTTGATTTCAAAATTCTGATTTTCAGGAATTCTGCAAAGTTTAAATATTTACAGTTTAGTCCCTTAAAATTTTAAAAGTTCAATCTGAACCCCTATAAACTCAAAAAATGCAATTCTAAACCTCATAAATATTTACAAGTTTTTGGAACCTGTTTGCAATTTCCAGAACCTAAAATCAATTTTCAGAAAACTTTCTTTAATTACAGATTTTCCGAAAGGACCAAATTTGTTAAATTTTAAAACTTATTTTCAGAAACTAAAACTTTTAAAACTTCAGATTCAGAATCTGAAACTTTTAAGTCTCTGTTTCTTTTTTTCAATTTTTTTTTTATAAAACTGTCGTCGGCACAGCGGTCCCAACAGGTGGAAGTGTGTGCCTCTGAGGCAGTGTTCCACTGGAATCTGCAAAATTAATTTGCACCGCAGTCCTAACAGGTGGCACCACAGTTCCATAAATTACCATCACAGGCACCGCGGTCCTAACAAGTGGCACCGCGGTGCCTCGAAGGCAGTGAGTCCGAAAAAAATAATTTTAAAATCTGGATGAACAGCACCGCGGCTCCCATAAACAGGACTGCGGTGCCTCTGGCTTCATCTGGAAAGTATTGCAGTGCTCCATCATGGAACCGCGGTGCCGCCGCAAAAACCCTAGCAGCACCGCGGAGCTCCATCATGGAACTGCTGTGCTTTTCTTCCAAAAACACAAAATCTAAAATTTCAAATATATCACTTGTATTACCATCACCATTAAAACAACATATTCATCGACCATCAAATCCAATTTTCTTTTCGTTCTTCGTTTCAATGCACCATGCTTTAAGTCGGATAATGTATATCAACTCAGAAGAGTTATTTATTGGATTGATTTTCTCGAATATTATTGCATTAACAGATCTGGGCACAAGGTCCATGTGTTCTAAAGATTTAGGATTTAAAGCTTTTAAACACATAAAATATAGATCTAAACAAATTCTAACCAATATTATCATTAATATGCATTACATATCACACGAAACAGCCCAGGATTTGATATCACTGTAGGTGTTTACGTCGTGTTCGTACACGCAGCGAAATTTGAAAATTTATGTTTCAAACCCGATATAAGCGGTCAAACTGTCGTATGATATGTAATGTAAAATATAATCACAAAGTAAATGTAATACTTCGATAGAAGACTTACATTTTGTAGATTGCTATCAGCGAAATCCAAGGCTTTATGTAGTCCGAGGGTGTACACGCAAACGTCCCTCGATTTGTAAGTTCTGGAAACTATGATGTAATCGCTAAGTCTAGAATGCTAGGGATTCCGACAGAGCTTTAGAAGAGATTTGTCTCTTGCAATTAGTGTATTGAAATGGGAGGGGGAAGCCCTCTATTTATAATTGAGAATAGAGGCTTCTAGGGTTTCCATGGGCCAGGCCTGACAAACCTGGGCTGACTAAAATTCGGACTGCCCAAAAACGCATTGGCATCGCGGCCAACGCACGTTTTGACACCGCGGTCCTATCCTAATTTTCAGCTTTGTTCTCATTTCTAATGTCCCGGTCATCAACCGAACATATATTTAATCTCCTTCTAATTAAATCCTTCAATCGACGAAACATTTGACTTAGTGTTACCCTTCAGGCATTTACATATCGTCACTAATTACATTAGGATCTTCACAGAACTCCTAGACTGCGCCGGAAGACGAACCCAATATGTAAAGTTTAGCTACAAAAAAATGTGAACTGAACCTCTATGTGGGAAGATAAAATCCTTTCATTCATGACACACTCAATCAAGCTTAGGATCTGTCAAGTGTCTATCTAAATGGCTTGATCATTTTAGCTCATATATATTAGTTGACAACAGGACCATATCACAGACATATCCATTGCATTGGCCAATGACTTAATCAACCTAATATCATATGAGTATCTGAGTGTTCACTCGAATATATATTCAAGGAATGAATCCTAATCTTGGCTCACATATCACCTTTATATACTTCGTAATGCACCCAAAACAAGTCGCGTCTCAACCTATAAGATATTTGAGCTTAGGACAGGATCAAAGTACATTACTCCGTAAAAAAGGTGATATTGACCTCAAGTCTAAGGATTTTTATCTCCCACACGTCTATGACATTATAGAGATATAACAAAACAATACATCAGCAGGGCATACCAATACTTCAACAAGTATCCATGTGTTCATCACGAGTTGTCATAACTCGTAGCAAGTGAGACATACTACATCCCCTAAGGATATGATGCAGACCACATGTCGACGTATCGCATATCATCGATATCCCAATTTTGATGATCATCGGTCGAGGTAATTTAAGAGTTACATTATAACATTAATTCTCACATCATTAATAAACACGTAAACTCTAGGGATGCATTTATAGAATATTATAATTAATTAACTAATAATTCAACAAATGCAAATGCCATAATATTAATCATCATTAATAAAATACGAATGTGTATAAAGTACATTGTGTCCTAATACAGATTGTCTCTAGGACATACATAAACTTTCAATTTAGTCTGGTGGTCAAGCCGAGTACCATTCGCACTGTGCTCAGCTTGGCTCTTTCAAAAACATGGCTCATTCATCAACTAGACGTGAAGAATGATTTCCTACATGGTGATCTCAAGGAGACAGTTTATATGCATCAACCCTTGGGGTTTAGGAATACTCAATATCCCCATCATGTATGTTTGTTGAAGAAGTCCTTGTATGAGCTTAAGCAGTCTCCACGGGCTTGGTATAAGAGGTTTACTGACTATGTTTCGACTATTCGATCCTCTCACAGCAGGTCTGATAATTCATTATTTATATATCGTCAGTGTTCTTCGATGGATTATATATTATTATATGTGGATGATATTATCTTAACTGCCTCTTCTGATGCATTACACTCGTCTATTATGACAATGCTCAGTTATGAGTTTGCCATGAAAGACTTGGGGCCATTGAGTTATTTTTTGGGGATTGTTGTTACTCGTCATGCAGGTGGACTGTTCTTATCACAGAGGAAGTATGCAATTGAGATCATTGAGAGGGATGAGATGTCATCCTGTAAGTCGACTTCCACTCTAGTTGATACTAAACTCAAATTAGGTGCTGCAACTAGCTCCCCCTATGAGGATCCGACCGTTATCGTAGTCTTGCAGGGATCTTTCAGTATCTTACGTTCACACGACTTGATATTACATAAGTCATACAACAGGTGTGTTTGTTTATACATGACCCCATGATTGAACATATGAATGCGCTCAAACGCATTCTTAGGTACGTTCAGGGCACACTTGATTATGACTTGCATTTGTATCCTTCGTCGACGTCTACGTTTGTCTCATATACAGATGCTGATTGTGGTGGTTGTCCGGATACCAGACGTTCTACGTCTGGTTATTGAATGTTTCTTGGTAATAACTTGGTCTCATGGTCTGTCAAATGTCAATCCACGCTTTCACGTTCGAGTGCAGAGGCCGAGTATCGAGGGGTAGCCAATGTGGTCTCTGAGTCATGTTGGTTACGCAATCTTTTTTTGGAGCTCCATTGTCCTATTCAGAAAGCTACTTTGATCTATTGTGATAATATTAATGTCATCTACCTTTCTGGTAATCTAGTTCAGCACCAGCACACTAAGCATATAGAGATGGACATTCACTTTGTTCGAGAAAAGGTAACTCGAGGACTAGTACGCGTTGCGCCATGTTCCTTCCAGATATCAAATTGCAGACATCTTTACAAAGGGTCTTCCCTCGGTCTTTTTTGAATATTTTAGAGACAGTCTCAGCGTACGAAGACCGTCCGCTATGACTGTGAGGTGTGTTAAATAACATCCGTGTATATCCCTTCTCATTTATGGTATATTTTGTATTACACTTGTATTTAATTAGTCTTATAGTCTTACCATAATTGTATGATTATTCTCCATATAGAATAGAGATTTAGAAGTAGAATAGGAAAATGATCTTCCTATTGTAACTTGTATAGATATGTCTTTCATGAATAAAAATAATCAAGGAATTATTTCTTTCAAAGAAGAACTCGTTGTTTGCATACTACATCTGTCACTGACTATCAAGGAATGCGGTAGGATGAATGAGATCCCTTCAACTTTAATTAGAAATCTCGGATTTAAGCGTAGTATCCTTTTAAATGGACCCCACGTGACTCGAATTTTAATTAGTCTAACCAGTGAATTCTAAATACTCCTATCAAATAATTATATGTAAAACAAAATATGAAAGGCGAAGACTATTGTTTCTGCATATGATTGACGGAGGACTTTAAGAAGTATAAAGTTGACAATTGAGGCATAAGAATTAAATAATATAATTCATTCATGCGTGTGTGTGATTTTGATAAGTTATCTACGAGTCTAGAAAATAAGTACATTTCAGTTGACAAACTATACAAGACTTGAATGTATTACTCCCTATTTGACTTTTTGAACTTCTTAGTACTTGATCGACTGAATATACTCTCTCTCATTGTAAAACTATGTTTTAATATGCACTTTATCAAGTAACCTTTTCGTTATATTTTAAAGAAAAGACAGGGTGAAAATTTAATCGGATATTCACATCAAATCATTTAACCATGATAATTGTGTAAACACGTGGTGCGACTAAATATTTACCGATCGATAGTAGCTCCACTAATCTGAATTAGCACTACGTAAGGTCCATTAGAAGAGAAGATTTGATGAGTGGTGCTCGATACACAGTTTTTAGCTTCAAGTTGCAGTCTTACATTGGAACAAAGATCTCTAGCAATCAGTTACAGAATTTATTTCACAACTCCCCACTCAGCCAAATAAAATAAAAGTTTTTTCCCCCCACCAAATACTCCTAGCCTTTTTTATTACGGCCAAGTACAGATACACCTTGACATACAAATGAAGTGAGGTGGGGGGGGGGATCTAACCAACCCACACAAAAAAACAAATACAACAAAAATATAGAGTGGTTAAAAAGTAAAAACCAAAGTGGTTGATTTATAAATAAAAGATTAAAAAGGTAAAAGACATGATTTGACTCATTTTTAGGCACGTCTCTCTCACTGTCTCTTCACATTTTAATCACCACTCATCCAACCCCTCACTGAGTTAACTCACTACAACTCGCCACGCGCCGCCGTGAGGTGCCACGCTGACGTTGCAATTAACGGCCGTGTATGCCATCCCAACATCAAACAACCATCATTCTCCTCCACTCTATAACCATCACCACCTGCGAAGAGAGCTAAAAGCATACTCGCTTGTTTAAACGCGTTCGACCCGAGATGAACCGGGTCGAATCCGGACGAGTACATACGAACTCGCCATTGACTCAGTGTTTCGTGTCGTTCGACTCGGTCCGCACCTTCACAAGCTACTACATTACATATTTGCCGCCCTAAATAAACCTCCGACATCACCAAATCCTGATTGTTAACCGATTGAGTTAACGAACTCTCTAACGAGTCGAACATCGTTGAGTAATAATGCAATGCCTCGTTAAACCGGTCCAGAAATACCACCGCGTTATGGTTCGCTTCCTGCTCAACGGTCGTAACGATCTTCGGGTTCATCTGTTTGATTATATTCAACACATTCTCAAGCATCCTGGGTCTAGATAACAACCGATGTAGCTCGAATACGGAGTTAACAGCAACCGCTTCCGTTTCTCGAATATCGAGAATCGAACAATCTAGATCTGCTAATGAATTTGTAACAAATCCACGAAATTCGAATTCTACCCCGATTGTTTCAGCTAATTGCGCTAATTTCCATCCAACTTGTTGTAAAGCATCCGTGTTATCAGGCTGTGGTGGGCCAATTCCAGTTAACCGAAATGTTGGAGGCCCGCCAGGCCGTAACGCTAATGCTTGAATTAGGGCAGGCCATTGCATACCTTGTTTTAAACTGAAATCAATAACATGAACTTTATTGCAATTTGTAAAAGCTTCAAGTATCGCTTGATTAGCTGTAAAATGAGCGAATTTGAGATACGGACAAGTTTCATAAAAGTGCATCTGCAACACATCTGTGTAAGATGATTCAATTGAATTATCTTGTGGATAGATTTTGTAAATTCTTCTCGCTAAAGCTTCAGCGAAATAAGTTGCAACTTTTCTCATAGCACCCGATTGTGATACAGCAAGTATTCCAATATGTCTAACAAGTGCATCAGCTAAATTAAAATTCTCTTGTTGTACAGCATCAGCACATGCCATTAACGTGTGAACAAGTCTCACACCAGTTTCTTGTGAATCAACTAGTACAACTGGCCTTGCAGAGTCTATGATTGGACTCGATCTCAACCGTTTATTATTACTACTACTACTACTACCACTCTCTGGTTCGTTGAGTTTGTTAATGTTAAAAACAGCATCACCTGGAATTGCTCTTAAATCATCATCAGAAATGATTGTGGTAGGATTTTGTTTATTCGACTCATCAAAATTCGTATTATTGAGCTCAGATAACATGCTTTGCACCCAACTGGAAAGATCGGAAGGGTTTTTATGAACTGTATCAGTTGAAAGATGAGTTATTCCATCTTCCATAGTTGTACCCATAGCCATTTCTAGTTGTTCAAGTTTGTTTGCAACTTCAGCCATATCTGATGATTTAACTTTATATCCTAAAACAGCTAAAAGTTCATCCATACCCGCATCTTTTTCTTCATGTTGTTCCCAAATCTTAGCTTTACCTGAAGAGTTTCCTTGGGTTAGGGATTTTTCTCTATCGCGATCTCTCTTCATTTTTGGGTATGTGTGACAAGTGCTAGAATTTGAGAAGCAATTGGTTTCAACTTCAAGAAAGCTGGGAGGAAAAAGTCTAGTTATTTTGCTTGGTTGTTTGTATCAACTTTCAGACTTTTGGGGGTTTGTGAGAGTGAAGAACAAGTGCTCGTGAAGAGGGGGCGCGAGCTTCAAGAGAGGAACTGGAGAAGATAAGGAAGAGAAAAGACGCCAACAATAATATGGCATTTATTTTTTATTTTATTTTTGATATTTACAACAATATACTCCAATTATTATAGGAGTATAACTTTCCCACCATCCATATTTAATATTTATATTAGAGTCTGATAATATTCAGATTTCAATGACGTAGGGTTCATTTAGAGAAGCATTTCTAAATAAAAGTTCAATCTAAATCTGAAATCTCTAATTAAGAAAGTAATAGTCTTATATGTTAAATTATATTTTTCCTTTGGACGCTTCTTAACAACAACAACAATAACAATAACATATTCAGTAAAATTTGACATCTTAGGGTCTGAGGATGATATAGTGTACATATATCTTACCTCCATCTTTAAATGCTTTTTAAGAAATCAAAAATAAAAGATCTACTTTTACTATTTTATCATTATCGCTCTTTAATAAATTACATCCTAACAACAATAACAATAACAACATAATCAATATTAAATTGTACTCTAATTAAAATTAATTATTTTTTAAAATATTTAATATTAAAAATAAAATTAGATAAAAATAATTATTTTTATAAGACAAATACTTTTAGTAACTTTTACAACTAATATGAGAAGGAAGATACCATAGGTAACAACCGTCCAAACAAGCTGTTGGGTGACGCATAGGGCCGTGAAGGGATTATTACCTTATTGGGAAAATACTGCAGGGAACGACGCCGTAGTGACACATCTACCACTATATTGGTCCATTCAGCCATGTGATTGATTCTGCTATTTTCCGATTCCTCCTTTCATTCTGGTCCCTCCTTCCCACGTTACTCTCCTCCTTTCATTCTGGTCCCTCCTTAGTCCTTCCCACGTTACTCTCCTCCTTTAATTCTGGTCATTTTTGTTGAACTAAATCAGATCCAAAATACCCTCAATACAATGTAGTTTTCTCCTCAAATTATTTTTTTAGCTTAAAATCTATCGAAAACAACTTCTCTGCCTCTCAAAATAGAAATAACATCGGCGTATACTCCATCTTTCCTAGTCTCCAAGTGGGACCACATCGAGTAAAATGTTGCTATTATACAATATAATATTACACGTTTTAAAATAAATATGCAGAACTTTTACGATAGATCTCCTACTATTAAGAGTATCCCTATACATCATATGTAGCATCACAATTTTTTTAACTACAAACGTGAATTTTATTCATATGACGAGCAATCATCCTACCATACAAAGTTCACGAGGCTCATCATCACAATACAATCCACAACTCGTACTAAGTTTCACGCGGTCACTATCATGATTACGCGTTAATTTTCGAAATTTACTATGTGTCACCCACATGGCCGGCCATCTTTTTCCACCGAAGTCTAAAACTAGATTTTTCTTGTGCGCATGCATCTCCAAGCTACATTTGACAGGTAAATCTGCATAGTCATTGGGTATGATGCCATTTTTAACATGTTATAATAATATAGTATTTTCTTCCCAAAACTTTAAATTATTAAGAATATCCTTACACCTTACATGTGTAGCTTCTAAATCTTTTCAACTTTCAGAGGAGGACTTTTTTAACACAATGAATAATTTTATATAACGGTATTCGGCAGAACACGAAATTTAAGAAAAAAATTAAATGACATTTAAAACATATGAAAGTGGTATACTTAGAACTTTTGATCTTTATATATTCCGTCACATTTAGATATCTATAAGAATATGTCTTTCGGGGTAAAATTAAATTAACAAGACTCTTAATATAGAAATACGTTATTATTTTTGTAATGGACTTTTTAAGTTGACTTTTATGATGCTATATGACTTTTGTTGACTTTAATATTAAATATTAGTTAAAGTTTTAAATGTTACAGTTTTATCCAATTTTGAAATACTTTTTCAAAGAAATTTTTAGTTTTCAAAGGGCTTAAAAGCCGATTAACATTTTGAGGATATGTTTCATTCAACATTCATGTTAATTAGTTTTAGAATTTTTTATAATTATTTACTAAAAGAAAGTAAGACCCTTAAATTGATACGGAGTGAGTACTCTTTTAAAGCATAAGTTAAATCTTATATTTTTTGTTGTCTTATTAAATAATTATAATTACTATCTATAAAATAAATTAAGACACTCAAATTGATACGGAGTGAATATTATTTTTCTGTAATAATAAGCTAAGTCTTATATTTTTGGTTGTCTTAGAAAATATTTGTAATTATTTTTTAGAAAGAAATGTAAGACACTTAATTAATTGATACAAAGATGAAATTATTTTCTTAAGTATAAGATAAAATTTATATGTTTGGTTATTTTAAGAAATAATTATAATTGTTTTTATATAAAAAGATTGACGCTTAAATTAATTCATAGAACATATTATTTTTTCTAAATATAATTTTAGTGTTATTTGCTAAATCTTATATCTTCGGTTATTTTAACTAAATGATTAAATTATTTTTTAAAACAAAAAATAAGACACTTAAATTGGTAAGAATGAGGTATTATTATTCTTATGCATAAGTTAAATCTTATATTTGTTGTTGTGTTAAGAAATATTATAATTATTTTCTATAAAAGAAAGTAAGACACTTAAATTGATAAGGAATGAATATTGTTTTTTTATAACATAAGCTAAGTATTATATATTTGTTGCCTTAGAAAATGATTATTGATTATTATATTTATTAATTGATACGAATGAGAAATTATTTTTTGTAAGAGTCAGATAAATCTTATAATTTTGGTTGTCTTAAAAAATAATTATAATTATTTTCTAGAAAGAAAAGTAAGATACTTGAATTAATACGATGAGATATTATTTTAACTTATGCTTACGAAAAAAATAAATCCCCTCGTATCAATTTAGATATTTTTCTTTTAAAAAAATAATCATTTTCTAATACAATAAAAAGTATAAAACTTAGCTTATCAATGGTGCAACTCAAATAGACATGACAAATCTATATTAATACTAAGTTGATGCCCTTAGTCCTATTCTTAAACATTCACCAAGTTTAGAAAATTTTGAGTATGCATATTGTGAAAGTATATGTATGTTCTAGAGACAATTTATATTTGGACAAAATGTACTTTACACATTCATATTTATATTGCATTTGTTGAATTATTAGTTGATTGTTTATAATATTCTATAAATGCATCCCTAGAGTTTACGTGTTTATTAATGATGTGAGAATTAATGTTATAATGTAACTCTTAAATTACCTAGGCTAATGATCATCGAGATTGGGATATCGATGATATGCGATACGTCGACATGTGGTCTGCATCATATCCTTAGGGGATGTAGTATATCTCACTTGCTACGAGTTATGGCAACTCGTGATGGACACATGAATACTTGTTGAAGTATTGGTATACCCTGCTGATGTACTCGTGATGGACACATGGATACTTAAATTTGATTTATGTCGTTTAAAAGATTTTAAACCTTAGAATCCCAAGAACACATAATTTTGTCTCCGGATCTGTTAAACAGTGATGTAATCGAGGAAGTCATTCATATCTAACTCATCCATGTTGATATGCGTAACTGGTTCGATTCGAACATGATGCATTGAGACGAATAATGAGAAGTGATTTGATGATGATCGATGAACGTGCTGTGAAATAGTGAAAAGGGTACAAAATTGATTTGCAAATCTGAGCCTAAATCAGTTTTAAGGTTTCGGAATTGCAGGAATTGTGTTTCTGGGGTTGAGGCATCGCAGCGCTAATTGAAATTTTAATCCAGTTTGGTCACTGCCCGTCAGGCACCGCGGCGCCGAAGATAATTTTCATAAAAAAAAATTCGAAAATCTGTAACTGGAGTTTAAATATTCAGATTCAGATTCTAAAATTTAAATATTCAGAATCTGAAAGATTAGAAACTTTTAATTATGACAGATTTGGTCCTTTCGGGCAAATTTGTAATTAAATAAAGTTTTTGAAAATTGAAATTTAAGTTCTAGAAATTGCAAACAGATCCCTGAAACCTGTAAATATTTTCTGAGAGTAAAAAATTGTATTTTTTGAATTTAATGGGATTCAAATTGAACATTTAAAATCTTGAGGGACTAAACTGTAAATTTTAAGAGTTTGAAGAATTCCTGAAAATCAGAATTTTAAAATTAAAATATGTTTAGGGACTGTTTGACATAGACATAGATTTAGAGTTTAGATAAATAGACTCATGATTATCATTAATGGTATATTATTTTATAATATACAAATGTGCTAAGTGTTTGAATGTGATGCATTTAAATTATTAGCATAGCGTCTGCAATTATTGTCTGAGTAGGCGACGCCCAGTAATTGTTTACTTTCAATGACCGATATAACTGTCTGGGTAGACGGCGCTCAGTATGACATAATTGTTGATCTTGATTGAAATCCCCAAAACTGAAAATGTTCCCCAAACTTTAAAATACAAGTCTAATTAAACTGCGTCGTCCATTATAATTGTTAGGGTACAAAATCCTTTTCGGCGATACGAGTATTTATGCCAAAGCATTTACTCTAAGTCTACGAGGACTCAGACCCTTTCATATATGTGTTAAAGTAAAAGTAGAGGATAAACTTTTGTAGGTATTTACACCAAAGTGTTTACTTGCAAAGGCTAAATTTGCATAGGTACTTAAACGCAGTCGCATAATGGGGTTGACTTATTTAGATGAATCTTGGCGCCAAAGTGTCAGACTAATCTAAAGACGTAAGATTAAAATGAAAGATATTTAATCAAATCAAGAGTCGTGAATAAGCTTTACAATTGGTTGAGAACCTACCAAAATGTGTTATTGAAGTTATCAGCCAAAGCAAACGCGGATATAACATATATTTGGATATTGGCCCATTATGACCTTTAAAATGTTTTAGGTCCGTATTCTACTTTAGGGTCGTATAAGTATGTAAAATAGCGGGAGCTAATTAAACAAAAGGTCATGTTAAATTAGCATATAATGAATGTGTATAATTAGGAGAATGAATTTTTTATTGCATTTTTCCTGTCTTCCTATATCTTCAGAATGTTGAACTTCTCAATGAAAATGCTAATGGAATCCAATAGATTGACTGGACCTAACTTTATAGATTGGCTCAGGAATGTAAGAATAGTCCTGAGACAAGAGAAAATTGAATATACATTGGATCAGGTATTCCCTACCGTGCCTGCTGAGGACTCTGCCGAATATGCAACCTTTGATAAAGTGGCTTATCACAAACATCATGATGATGCCATTTCAGCTCAGTATTTGATGTTGTCTTCTATGTCACTACATTACAAAGACAACATGAGAGCATGGGGCCCAATGAAATGCTTGTACGTTTGACGAGTCTCTATAACTCTCAGTCTCAGACAATGGAGTATGAACTGCTCATAGAACTCTTTAAGTGTAAACTCATTGAAGGGGCCCAGGTGTCTCCACATGTGCTGAAAATGATTGGGTTGATAGAAAGGTTGACATCCATTGAAATAAAGTTTCGCGACAGAGTTGCTACCACATTCATCCTCCATTCACTTCCACGTTCGTTCGAGAGTTTAATTATAAATTACAATATGAATGGAACTAAGGCGAAGTTTCCAGAATTGCACAATATGCTGAAACTTTTGAATCTTTGAGTCTCCAAAAGCAAACCTATTCTGATGGTTGGCTCCTCTAGTTATCCCAAACCGAAAGGTAAGGGGTAACAGAAGAGGAAGGGCAAAGTTGTTGCTCCGGCAGAAACAATGAAGCCCAAAGGAGGGGCGAAGAAGAAAAAGAAACTTCCAACATCAGATGTGTGCATGAACTGCAACATGAAGGGGCATTGGAGGAAGGACTGTAGTGCTACAGGAGGAGAGATGGCACCAGGTGCACCATCCTCTAGTGGACAAGGTATGTTTGTAATTAAAATTAATCTATCTATAAATGATTCTCTTTCCTGGGTACTAGATACCGCTTGTGGCTCGCACATTTGTACAAATGTGCAGGGGCTAACTAATAGCAGAAAGGTCAGTCCTCGAGAGGTGGACCTACGCGTCGGAAACGAAGCACGTGTTGATGCTGAGCGCGTGGGAGATTATAGATTAGATTTACTTTCTGACAATAATTTAATGTTAAACAATTATTATTATGTTCCTTCTTTGACAAGGAATATTATTTCCATTCCTGTTCTTGACACTGAGGGCTTTTCCTCAAGCATTAATAATAGCAATATGATTTTGGCTTATGATAATGTTGTGTATGGAATTGCGCATCTTGTGAATGGATTGTATACATTAAACTGCCGCAGGGAAATTTTCAATGTACAAAATAAAAGAGCTAAGTTAAATGAAAGAAATTCTACCTACTTGTGGCATTGCAGACTTGGTCATATCAATCAAACGAGAATAGAACGGTTGAGGAAATTGAATTACCTTGAACCATTTGACTTACAATCTAAAGTTAAGATGACCATTCAACCTCTTTCTGGAAAGGAGGTCCGTGCCAATGAGGTGCTTGAGTTGGTACATATTGACATATGTGGACCATTTTTTACTCAAGATATAGAAGGTTTCTCTTACTTCATTACTTTTACAGACGACTTATCGAGGTATGAATATGTGTATCTTATGAGACACAAATTCGAGGCCTTCGAGAAGTTTAAGGAGTTTAAGTGTGAAGTTAAGAAACAGCGCTCAAAGAGTATCAAGACTCTCCGATCTGATCGTGGGGGTGAATACTTAAGTAAAGAATTTCTTGAATACTTAAAGCTACATGGAGTTCATTCCGAATGGACACCTCCTGGAACACCTCAGATGAATGGTGTTGCCGAGAGGAGAAACCGAACCTTGCTTGACATGGTTTGTTCCAGGATGAGTTTTTCAGCTTTTCCTACACACCTTTGGGGATACGCTATTCTAACGTCAACATATGTTCTGAACCAAGTTCCTTCTAAATCAGTTTAAAAAACGCCATATGAGGTATGGTGTGGCAAGAAGCCATCACTTAGACACATAAGGCCCCAGGGGTGTCCTACATATGTCAAGAAGTTGATCACTGATAAGTTGGAGTCTAAAAGTGAGAAATGTTACTTCGTTGGGTATCCAAAGGAAACTAAGGGATACTATTTCTATCTTCCTGGAGAACATAAAATATTTGTTTCTAGGAACGTAACTTTTTTTGAATATGAATATGTTTACAAGAAAGAGAGTTGCACAGAGATAAAACTTGAAGAAATTCAAGAACAAAGTAACATAGAGGTTGAACCCTTGCCGAGTGAACAAGGCAAAGATTCAGTGGGAGCTTATGGCGAAGATTGGATACTCAGGGTACACCCTTTGGCCAGTGGGAGTGCTACGAGGAGAGATGTAGAAATGCAAGATCCTCCTGCACAAACCTTGGGAGCTAGTGCACTAGTTGCACCTCCTTCTATTCAGGAAAGACATGAAAATGATATTTCTGAAAGCTCTAATGTTGGTGGATCAACCAACACACAAGAACCTTCTCACAATCAGAACATACCTGTAACTGAACTGCAAGACAATCAACTCCGTAGGTCTGCTAGAACTCATTTTCCTCCGGAAAGACTAAATCTACTTGTGGAAACACAAAATGAGCTAGATATTCTAGATGATGACGAGCCTAGAACCTACAACGAAGCAATGCTAGACATTGATTCGAAATTGAATCTATGTATATCAATCAAGTGTGGAACTTGGTTGATTTTCCAAATGGGGTTAAACCCATAGGATGCAAATGGGTCTTCAAGAAGAAGATTGATGTATCTGGAAAGGTTCAGACTTATAAAGCTAGACTAGTGGCTAAAGATTTTACTCAACGTCCTGACGTGGATTATGATGAGACCTTTTCACCGGTGGCTAAGATAAAGTCTATTCGGATTTTTCTTGCGATAGCTGCACATTATGATTATGACATTTGACATATGAACGTCAAAACTGCATTCCTCAATGGTAATCTAATTGAGGAAGTGTATATGAAACAACCCGAGGGTTTTTCATCCGAGTCCAGACCAAATGTTGTGTGCAGGCTACAGAAGTCCATTTATGGACTTAAGCAAGCCTCTAGGAGTTGGAATATTTGTTTTGACTAGGCTATAAAATCTTTTGATTTTGTCAGAAGCAAAGAGGATCTTTGTGTTTATAGAAAATGCAAGGATGAGAGTATTATCTTCTTTATTATATATGTTGATGACATATTGATAATGGGAGACAATAAGACTCTCATGCAGTCAGTTAAGGATTAGTTGTCCAAGACCTTTATGTTGAAGGATTTAGGTGAAGTCTGCTACATTCTGGGAATTAGGATCTATAGAGATAGACCGAATAGATTATTAGGGCTGTCACAGTCAATATACATAGACAAAGTTCTTAGACATTTTTTAATGGATAATTCCAAGAAAGGCGGTCTTCCAATGGGTCAAGGCATCAAGTTATCTAAGAAGGGTTGCCCTTCTAGTGTTGTAGAACTTGAGCGCATGAAGAGGATCACATATGCTTCGGCTATAGGATCGATCATGTATGCCATGACTTGTATTAGGCCAGATGTGGCCTTCGCACTTAGTATGACTTGCAAGTTCCAGCAGAATCCTGGTGAGGAACACTGGAAGGCAGTCAAGAGTATTCTTAAGTATCTCAAACGTACTAAAAATTACTTCTTAGTCTATGGTGGAGAAGATAAGTTGGTTGCCATTGGGTATACCGATGCTAGTTTCCAGACAGATGTTGATGATTTTAAATCTCAGTCTGGTTACACGCTCATTTTCAATGGAGGAGCAGTGAGCTAGAAGAGTTTCAAACAGGATACTACTGCTGACTCGACTACTGAAGAAGAGTACATTGCTGGATCCGAAGCTGCTAAGAAAGTTGTCGCGATTTCTGAGTTCCTGAAGGAACTAGGGGTTGTTCCGAGTGCTGGTTGTCCAATAACCATTTATTGTGACAACACTGGTGCTATTGTACAAGCAAAGGAACCAAGATCAACTAACAGAAATAAACATGTACTTTCTAAGTACCACATTCTCCGAGAGATGGTGGAAGCTCAAGATATTAGGATAGATTATATCTCCACAGACAATAATCTAGCAAACCCATTTACTAAACCATTAAGCTTGGTAAAGCATAATGGTCATTTTGAGAACATGGGTATTAGATATGTTGGTGATTGGCTCTAGGCCAAGTGGGAGATTGAAAGTATATGTATGTCCTAGAGACAATCTATATTTGGACAAAATGTACTTTATACACATTCATATTTATATTAATTTTGATTAATATTATGGCATCTGCATTTGTTGAATTATTAGTTGATTGTTTATAATATTCTATAAATGCATCCCTAGAGTTTACGTGTTTATTAATGATGTGCGAATTAATGTTATAATGTAACTCTTAAATTACCTCGACTAATGATCATCGAGATTGGGATATCGATGATATGCGATACGTCGACATGTGGTCTGCATCATATCCTTAGGGGATGTAGTATATCTCACTTGCTACGAGTTATGGCAACTCGTGATGGACACATGAATACTTGTTGAAGTATTGGTATACCCTGCTGATGTACTGTTTTGTTATATGTCTATAATGTCATCGACATGTGGGAGATAGAAGTCCTTAGACTTGATGTCAATATCACCTTGTTTACGGAGTAATGTACTATGATCCTGTCCTAAGCTCAAATGTCTTATAGGTTGAGACGCGACATGTTTTGGGTGTATTACGAAGTAGATTAAAGATGTCATGTGAGCTAAGATTAGGATTCATTCCTTGAATGTATATTCAAGTGAACACTCAGACACTCATATGGTATTAGGTTGACTAAGTCATTGGCCAATGCAATGGACATGTCTTTGATATGGTCCTTTTGTCAACTAATATAGATGAGTTATAATGATCAAGCCATTTGGATAGACACTTGACAATCCTAAGCTTGATTGAGTGTGTCGTGAATGAAAGAATTTTATCTTCCCACATAGAGGTTCCAACATGTTCGTGTAGCTAAACTTTACATATTGAGTTCGCCTCCCGCCATTCAGAGTTAAGTGAAGACACCTAATGTAATTAGTGTCGATATGTAAAGACACGGCGGTAACACTAAGTCAATTGTTCAAAATCGAAGGATGTAATTATATATATATATATATATATATATATATATATATATATTCTATTGATGGCAGGACATTAGAAATAGAAACGAGACGTAAAATGGGGCGGCGCAGGCAAAAACGGTATCGATCGCGAAGCCACTTATCCGTGGCAGCCGAGGCGCCCGATGGTCCGACTCACTGGCCCATTCTGTTGACTTGTTATATGAGTTGGCCCATGGGGAACCCTAGGTTGTCTTTTACAACTATAAATAAGAGGGTTTCCCCTCCCATTTCACTACACCAAAAGCAAGAGACTAATCTCTTCTAAAGCTCTGTCGGAATCCCTATCATTCTGAGACTTAGCAAATTACATCGAAGTTTCAGAACTTGCAAATCGAGGGACATTTGCGTGCGCACCCTCGGACTACACAAAACTCGAGATTTTCAAGTTGCTATCTATAATGTAAGTCTTCCATCGAAGTATTACATTATTGCTTTGTGCTTTTTACATTGTATAATCATCCTACAGTTTGACCGTCGTCCGGGTTTGAAACATAAATTTTAAAATTCTACTTCGTGTACGAATCCGACAAAACCCTACATATTGCGCATATATTTGTTGTGCATGCAAATTATTATTATTTTTTAAAGTTCGGGTAACGGATGTTAATGGAGGACGTTAATTCATTTTATATTGCGCACAAAAAAATTCCGCATAAGATATTTTGGTAACTTATTTTTTTATGAGGTATTTTGGTCACTTTTAACTTTTATGAGGTCATTTAGGTGTAGTTATGCGTAACTGTAAATACATTACCCTCAAGTTTTAAGAATCATAATAAAATCACTAACAATAGGGGGGGGGGGGGGAGAATAAGTATAATTAATAGCATGGCTATGGCATGAAGGAGTAATGATCAAAGTGAAAAATTTATAAACAGAATATATACTCCACCGAATTCAATATTATGAACCAATAATCTTATACGTATTTTGACAATGACATGAAAGGAATCTATTAAAAGTAGAACAAGATAATAGAGTTTACGTTAATTATTTTGACACCTCACCATTCTTCAAGTAATGGCTCATCTCAACTAGAATGTGACAGTTGAAAGTAGTAGTACTAAACATTTTATATATGGAAATCAGACATGGATAAAAGACGGAAAACCATGGACATCTCTACCAAAGCAAAAAGAAATTATTAATTAGATAATTGAATTAATCTAAAACGTGTTAGGACATCTGAACGTGTTACGTACCTCCTTTTTAATGATTGTGCTTAGTTAAATATAGATAAACAGTAGTTTGATTTACTATGTTATCCTTTGACCTCGTTTTTCATATCACTTGTTGATCAAACTCTCCACTTAAATCGACGTGTAAATAATTTTCCTTATCCAGTTTCTGTTAGCCATAACTCCGAGTTGTCTATTTTGCCAGCAAGGACTCACAAAGTCTATATAATTTTTCTTTTCTTTTTTATTAATTCTTCGAGTACTGAATTTTTTTGACATATATAGTCTACATATCAAGAACCAATTATTGAAATTTTACTAATGTGGAATTAAGTTTATTCTATTATTTATGACTCGAACAATTGGGGTTCCGCACGTCAGAAACGTTGTTTCCACACACGTGCACTCGTAGTGCCAAGTATCGCAAATTTCATTAGTGAAAGAGATATTGGTACATAAGTAACATGTTTGAGACATAGAATGATGGACGGTCATTGACAAATGACGAGTGTTTCACGTAGGTAAATGAAGGAAAAAGTGTGCATAGTGTAAAGATTGAAACGGGTCGAAAAAGGACCGCAGAGCCGTGAAGGGTCGTGGCGCCGCCACGACGCTTCCGAGGCAGTGATGTGCGGTGGAAGTCCAAAAGTTTGGCTGATTGTGGAGACGTTTTGGGGCATTAAGAT